>OZ020608.1:30772448-32175944 GCA_963971545.1 Philophylla caesio | reverse complement strand
GAACAATATTTAGAACCTTCGCGAGAGAAGTGTAGTGACATTTCCTAATATTGAGCGGCAAATGATTACGCAGACACCAACAATATAAGTTGTTCAACTCATGCTGGAGAATATGGGAATCTCCCGGATTTTTAATTTCGTAGTAAATCTTCAGGTCATCCGCATATAGAAGATAGTTACATTTAGGAAAACATGAGGAAATATCATTGATAAAGAGGATAAATAGTAACGGGCCTAAAACACTACCCTGCGGAACACCAGAAGAGACAACAAAAGAGTAAGACGATACATTATCTTGTCGAACGACACAGTTCCTATTATCTAGATATGATGCTATCCACTTAAGAAATTGAGAGTGAAAGCCTAATACCTGAAGTTTAGTTATCAAAATAGAGTGAGATACCCTATCGAAAGCTTTAGAAAAATCTGTGTAATCGGTCTATAATTCTCAATGTCATTTTTATTACCGTTTTTCAAAATAGGGGTGATAAAAGTTAATATAGATGATAGCATATCGGGTACTCATCATAAATGCCCTAATAGGGATGCATCTTGTGAAATAGAGTAAGACCAAATATATTTTTTAAATAAAAGGATATATGTATTTACGTAATTGTTTGCTCACAGAAGCTACTTGATAATCGCTGAGAAGTGCGTGAAAGAAATAAGTTGTAAGAAGCAAACCGACTAACTATGTGTGGCGCAAAACATTTGTAAACGAGTAAGCATCTTAAAGCTTTATGTCTTAATGTCTATTTAATTGACTTGCGCGTTCAAACGTATTTACATTGGGCTAGTTATTATTAAAGGGGTTTTCAATAGGGACCCTACAAAAGTATACGATACGGACAGCAAACGACGCCATATTTTTCCCCGCTCTCTTGACATTTCTCTTCAGTAAGGTTTGCCATTTCATCATGAAAAGATATACGATCCAACAACGAGTCGAAATTATTAAAATTTACTACCGAAATTCGGAGTCATTGGCCTCAACTTTAAGAGCGCTACGTACAATTTATGATGAGGCTCATTTCTGGCTTAATGGCTTCGTCAATAAGCAAAATATGCGTTATTGGTCACACAGCAACCGACACGTACTCAATGAGTTACCATTGCATCATCCCGAAAAAAAGCGTCATTGGCCCGTACTTCTTCCGTGACGATCAAGACCGGCAAGTTACTGTGAATGGGAATCGCTACCGCTCAATGATAACCGAATATTTTTTGACCGAATTGAATGATATGGACTTGGACAATATGTGGTTTCAACAGGACGGTGAACGTGTTATCTCACGAAATGGCCCAGTCAATTGGCCGCCTCGGTCGTGCGACTTAACGCCGTTAGACTATTTCCTGTGGGGCTACGTCAAGTCTATGGTCTATGCCAACAAGCCAGCGACGGTTGATGAACTTCGTACGAATATCGAACGTGAAATTACAGCAGTATCGGCCGATTAATACTTGAAAACTGTCGAAAATTGGGTTCAGCGTCTGGACTTCTGCAAACGTGCCCGTGGTGGCCATGCAAAAGAAATCGAGTTCCATACATGATGGCATCGAATATACTTTCGCAGGAATAAAGAATTTCATTAATATCCAAAACCATTTTTGTTTAATTTAAAAAACTTTTGTAGCTTCCCTATTGAAAACCCTTTAGTAACGTTTTTATTGGGCGATAGATATCGGTGTGTATTTTTTTTTAATTCTTAAAGGATACACTTTAATGTAAGGTTTGATACATATCTGTTCGTAGATAAAGGAGTCCAGTGGTCGTGGACTGATGTATAGCCGGTCATATGCCTTCATGCTTCTGGACCTAGAGCATATAGGCATTTGTACGGAAACGGATATCCACTAGTGACATGCGTACTTTGCAAAGGTGGTTTCGAAAGGTGAACGTTAATAAAGGCCTACTCAACGTTTCGTAGGGCCTAATGCGCCATATAAATGAACTCTTCATCCAAGAGAAAATTTGCATACAAGCGTTCGACGATATGAAGGTCACGGAAGCATATGAGTATGAATTGACAGGGGACTTCGTCCGGAAACTGGCGAATTACGTTCAGGTAGTAATGGCGAGAGGATTGTGGAGGTCATGGGAACAACCGGTTTTCTATTGGTTTGATTGTAAAATTGACGCAGATATTTTGCGTGTTAAAATTATGGCAGTACTGAGTTTTTCTTTTCCTGGCGTTGGAATTGTTTGCGACATGGGCCCGTCAAATCAAAAGCTGTGAAAAAATGTTTCCATATGTATTTCACATCTATGGTTTATCTATGGTTTATCTAATCTATGACACTGGAAGCATGCCTTCCGTCTTTCAAAACATGGTCGATTTTGTTACGTGTTTTACCATGTGCAGACAGCCACTTTGCTTGGTGTTTCTTCTAATACTGGACCCTGGTGCTATGGACTACCATGTTTCGGGCCCCGGGGAAGTCGATTAGACTCAATTTGTAACCGGACGCCTAGCACGATATTTATATCGTGGCGGGGGCACCGTTTGTACGTGCGTCCTTCTCTTCCGTCGAGGCGTAGATGCCAATCAGGAAGATGTTGAAGAATCTCACCTTGATGCGAATTTTGGCGAGACGTTCGTCCACCGGAGTGGACGACAGTACTTTGATCCGCACGCAAAATAATCGCTTTGACCACTCTCAAGTGAATGGCAGTCAGAAACTTTCCCCACTTTGGTGGACTTCTGCACTCGGACCCATTCCCCTCAAAACATCTCTCAATTGTAATTAGTAATATATTATTTTATTCCACAGCAAAGAGGTAGATTGCTTATCCAGCTCTTTTGGAATAATTTAAAAAAAAAATTTCAATTGGTTTATATGTAAGTAATTTTATTTTATTTTTGAAAGAAATTGTGTACTGTTAATTAAATATTCTACTCTAAACTATTAGAAAAGAACTGAATTGGTGTTTATTTTTTTCAATTTAATTTTAAAAAAATGGAGAGAAAAACTGTTCTTTCCAATTCCATTTACGGTTCCTTAAAGTCATTTCAAAAATAATCAAACAAAAAAATAATATTTTGTTGGCTGTTGCAAGGCATATTAAACAGGTAGCAGAAGCAGGGTTGATATTTTGATTTTTTTCATTTGAAAAAAGTCGAGGAGGTCCTTTTACGTTAATTAACTTTTTGTAAAGTATTGGATTGAAAATAAATATATACATTGAAGTGTAAAATTTTGATTTTTTTAAATATTCGTATCAGCAAACCGAAAATGTTATTTGTAAAACAGTTTTCAAAGTTCCACAGGATCAATGGCGAAGATCGAATTGGAACAGAGCTTGTGGTATGGAGTTGCCTATAAATGGCAGGGTTTGTTCCGATCACTTTTCGGAGTCGGATTGTGTTGTAGGAGCGCAAAAAAACAAACTTAATGCCCAACTCTGTTCCCACGCTATATATTTCATTGCCTATTATGTGAGTGTTCTACATGCATTTATATGTATGCTTATAAATTATGTTGTTTAAAGAGCGGTTCATCATATATTTATTTTTTAATCAACAACAAACAAGTTGCTTACAGACTATATGATACATTTTAATTTCAAAGGCTTAAAGACAGGAGTCGTATGAGTAAATTCTTAAAAGTAGACTTAGAGTATGTAAAATCAAAATCTAAGGAAGAAGAATAAGCATTAAATTGAGATAGCGTCCTTCTAAGAGGTGCATTCATACCATAGACAGTCTTAGCAAACCCGACAAAAAATATATCATTACAGCGAAGTATGCGTGAGGGAACACTAAAATGAATTTTCGTGAGCAAGTATGGACAATCAATATAGCCGGTACATAAGTCAAACACAAAACACATCGACAAAAGATCACGCCTAGACTCTAAAGACCTGAGGTCTATAAGTAAACACCGAGAGCGATACGACGGAATAGGATCTGCAAACTTAATCGGGCACAAGGCAAAACGCATAAAAGCTCCAATATTTTAATATATACCGCATGAAACGGTCGCCAAACGAATACCGCGTATTCTAACTTGGAACGAACTAGGGATGAGAACAGCATTTTGAGGGTATGTGGTACACAAAACTCAGAACCATTTCGACCAATAAAGGCTAACATTGCAAATGATTTAGAGACAATATAACTTATGTGAGTTGTAAAGTTCAGCTTGGTGTCAAAGTAGGCACCAAGGTCTATAAATTCTCTAATTGTTTTTAGCGGTGAATTTAATATGATGTAAGAAGTTGGAACAATATTTAGAACCTTCGCGAGAGAAGTGTAGTGACATTTCCTAATATTGAGCGGCAAATGATTACGCAGACACCAACAATATAAGTTGTTCAACTCATGCTGGAGAATATGGGAATCTCCCGGATTTTTAATTTCGTAGTAAATCTTCAGGTCATCCGCATATAGAAGATAGTTACATTTAGGAAAACATGAGGAAATATCATTGATAAAGAGGATAAATAGTAACGGGCCTAAAACACTACCCTGCGGAACACCAGAAGAGACAACAAAAGAGTAAGACGATACATTATCTTGTCGAACGACACAGTTCCTATTATCTAGATATGATGCTATCCACTTAAGAAATTGAGAGTGAAAGCCTAATACCTGAAGTTTAGTTATCAAAATAGAGTGAGATACCCTATCGAAAGCTTTAGAAAAATCTGTGTAATCGGTCTATAATTCTCAATGTCATTTTTATTACCGTTTTTCAAAATAGGGGTGATAAAAGTTAATATAGATGATAGCATATCGGGTACTCATCATAAATGCCCTAATAGGGATGCATCTTGTGAAATAGAGTAAGACCAAATATATTTTTTAAATAAAAGGATATATGTATTTACGTAATTGTTTGCTCACAGAAGCTACTTGATAATCGCTGAGAAGTGCGTGAAAGAAATAAGTTGTAAGAAGCAAACCGACTAACTATGTGTGGCGCAAAACATTTGTAAACGAGTAAGCATCTTAAAGCTTTATGTCTTAATGTCTATTTAATTGACTTGCGCGTTCAAACGTATTTACATTGGGCTAGTTATTATTAAAGGGGTTTTCAATAGGGACCCTACAAAAGTATACGATACGGACAGCAAACGACGCCATATTTTTCCCCGCTCTCTTGACATTTCTCTTCAGTAAGGTTTGCCATTTCATCATGAAAAGATATACGATCCAACAACGAGTCGAAATTATTAAAATTTACTACCGAAATTCGGAGTCATTGGCCTCAACTTTAAGAGCGCTACGTACAATTTATGATGAGGCTCATTTCTGGCTTAATGGCTTCGTCAATAAGCAAAATATGCGTTATTGGTCACACAGCAACCGACACGTACTCAATGAGTTACCATTGCATCATCCCGAAAAAAAGCGTCATTGGCCCGTACTTCTTCCGTGACGATCAAGACCGGCAAGTTACTGTGAATGGGAATCGCTACCGCTCAATGATAACCGAATATTTTTTGACCGAATTGAATGATATGGACTTGGACAATATGTGGTTTCAACAGGACGGTGAACGTGTTATCTCACGAAATGGCCCAGTCAATTGGCCGCCTCGGTCGTGCGACTTAACGCCGTTAGACTATTTCCTGTGGGGCTACGTCAAGTCTATGGTCTATGCCAACAAGCCAGCGACGGTTGATGAACTTCGTACGAATATCGAACGTGAAATTACAGCAGTATCGGCCGATTAATACTTGAAAACTGTCGAAAATTGGGTTCAGCGTCTGGACTTCTGCAAACGTGCCCGTGGTGGCCATGCAAAAGAAATCGAGTTCCATACATGATGGCATCGAATATACTTTCGCAGGAATAAAGAATTTCATTAATATCCAAAACCATTTTTGTTTAATTTAAAAAACTTTTGTAGCTTCCCTATTGAAAACCCTTTAGTAACGTTTTTATTGGGCGATAGATATCGGTGTGTATTTTTTTTTAATTCTTAAAGGATACACTTTAATGTAAGGTTTGATACATATCTGTTCGTAGATAAAGGAGTCCAGTGGTCGTGGACTGATGTATAGCCGGTCATATGCCTTCATGCTTCTGGACCTAGAGCATATAGGCATTTGTACGGAAACGGATATCCACTAGTGACATGCGTACTTTGCAAAGGTGGTTTCGAAAGGTGAACGTTAATAAAGGCCTACTCAACGTTTCGTAGGGCCTAATGCGCCATATAAATGAACTCTTCATCCAAGAGAAAATTTGCATACAAGCGTTCGACGATATGAAGGTCACGGAAGCATATGAGTATGAATTGACAGGGGACTTCGTCCGGAAACTGGCGAATTACGTTCAGGTAGTAATGGCGAGAGGATTGTGGAGGTCATGGGAACAACCGGTTTTCTATTGGTTTGATTGTAAAATTGACGCAGATATTTTGCGTGTTAAAATTATGGCAGTACTGAGTTTTTCTTTTCCTGGCGTTGGAATTGTTTGCGACATGGGCCCGTCAAATCAAAAGCTGTGAAAAAATGTTTCCATATGTATTTCACATCTATGGTTTATCTATGGTTTATCTAATCTATGACACTGGAAGCATGCCTTCCGTCTTTCAAAACATGGTCGATTTTGTTACGTGTTTTACCATGTGCAGACAGCCACTTTGCTTGGTGTTTCTTCTAATACTGGACCCTGGTGCTATGGACTACCATGTTTCGGGCCCCGGGGAAGTCGATTAGACTCAATTTGTAACCGGACGCCTAGCACGATATTTATATCGTGGCGGGGGCACCGTTTGTACGTGCGTCCTTCTCTTCCGTCGAGGCGTAGATGCCAATCAGGAAGATGTTGAAGAATCTCACCTTGATGCGAATTTTGGCGAGACGTTCGTCCACCGGAGTGGACGACAGTACTTTGATCCGCACGCAAAATAATCGCTTTGACCACTCTCAAGTGAATGGCAGTCAGAAACTTTCCCCACTTTGGTGGACTTCTGCACTCGGACCCATTCCCCTCAAAACATCTCTCAATTGTAATTAGTAATATATTATTTTATTCCACAGCAAAGAGGTAGATTGCTTATCCAGCTCTTTTGGAATAATTTAAAAAAAAAATTTCAATTGGTTTATATGTAAGTAATTTTATTTTATTTTTGAAAGAAATTGTGTACTGTTAATTAAATATTCTACTCTAAACTATTAGAAAAGAACTGAATTGGTGTTTATTTTTTTCAATTTAATTTTAAAAAAATGGAGAGAAAAACTGTTCTTTCCAATTCCATTTACGGTTCCTTAAAGTCATTTCAAAAATAATCAAACAAAAAAATAATATTTTGTTGGCTGTTGCAAGGCATATTAAACAGGTAGCAGAAGCAGGGTTGATATTTTGATTTTTTTCATTTGAAAAAAGTCGAGGAGGTCCTTTTACGTTAATTAACTTTTTGTAAAGTATTGGATTGAAAATAAATATATACATTGAAGTGTAAAATTTTGATTTTTTTAAATATTCGTATCAGCAAACCGAAAATGTTATTTGTAAAACAGTTTTCAAAGTTCCACAGGATCAATGGCGAAGATCGAATTGGAACAGAGCTTGTGGTATGGAGTTGCCTATAAATGGCAGGGTTTGTTCCGATCACTTTTCGGAGTCGGATTGTGTTGTAGGAGCGCAAAAAAACAAACTTAATGCCCAACTCTGTTCCCACGCTATATATTTCATTGCCTATTATGTGAGTGTTCTACATGCATTTATATGTATGCTTATAAATTATGTTGTTTAAAGAGCGGTGCATCATATATTTATTTTTTAATCAACAACAAACAAGTTGCTTACAGACTATATGATACATTTTAATTTCAAAGGCTTAAAGACAGGAGTCGTATGAGTAAATTCTTAAAAGTAGACTTAGAGTATGTAAAATCAAAATCTAAGGAAGAAGAATAAGCATTAAATTGAGATAGCGTCCTTCTAAGAGGTGCATTCATACCATAGACAGTCTTAGCAAACCCGACAAAAAATATATCATTACAGCGAAGTATGCGTGAGGGAACACTAAAATGAATTTTCGTGAGCAAGTATGGACAATCAATATAGCCGGTACATAAGTCAAACACAAAACACATCGACAAAAGATCACGCCTAGACTCTAAAGACCTGAGGTCTATAAGTAAACACCGAGAGCGATACGACGGAATAGGATCTGCAAACTTAATCGGGCACAAGGCAAAACGCATAAAAGCTCCAATATTTTAATATATACCGCATGAAACGGTCGCCAAACGAATACCGCGTATTCTAACTTGGAACGAACTAGGGATGAGAACAGCATTTTGAGGGTATGTGGTACACAAAACTCAGAACCATTTCGACCAATAAAGGCTAACATTGCAAATGATTTAGAGACAATATAACTTATGTGAGTTGTAAAGTTCAGCTTGGTGTCAAAGTAGGCACCAAGGTCTATAAATTCTCTAATTGTTTTTAGCGGTGAATTTAATATGATGTAAGAAGTTGGAACAATATTTAGAACCTTCGCGAGAGAAGTGTAGTGACATTTCCTAATATTGAGCGGCAAATGATTACGCAGACACCAACAATATAAGTTGTTCAACTCATGCTGGAGAATATGGGAATCTCCCGGATTTTTAATTTCGTAGTAAATCTTCAGGTCATCCGCATATAGAAGATAGTTACATTTAGGAAAACATGAGGAAATATCATTGATAAAAAGGATAAATAGTAACGGGCCTAAAACACTACCCTGCGGAACACCAGAAGAGACAACAAAAGAGTAAGACGATACATTATCTTGTCGAACGACACAGTTCCTATTATCTAGATATGATGCTATCCACTTAAGAAATTGAGAGTGAAAGCCTAATACCTGAAGTTTAGTTATCAAAATAGAGTGAGATACCCTATCGAAAGCTTTAGAAAAATCTGTGTAATCGGTCTATAATTCTCAATGTCATTTTTATTACCGTTTTTCAAAATAGGGGTGATAAAAGTTAATATAGATGATAGCATATCGGGTACTCATCATAAATGCCCTAATAGGGATGCATCTTGTGAAATAGAGTAAGACCAAATATATTTTTTAAATAAAAGGATATATGTATTTACGTAATTGTTTGCTCACAGAAGCTACTTGATAATCGCTGAGAAGTGCGTGAAAGAAATAAGTTGTAAGAAGCAAACCGACTAACTATGTGTGGCGCAAAACATTTGTAAACGAGTAAGCATCTTAAAGCTTTATGTCTTAATGTCTATTTAATTGACTTGCGCGTTCAAACGTATTTACATTGGGCTAGTTATTATTAAAGGGGTTTTCAATAGGGACCCTACAAAAGTATACGATACGGACAGCAAACGACGCCATATTTTTCCCCGCTCTCTTGACATTTCTCTTCAGTAAGGTTTGCCATTTCATCATGAAAAGATATACGATCCAACAACGAGTCGAAATTATTAAAATTTACTACCGAAATTCGGAGTCATTGGCCTCAACTTTAAGAGCGCTACGTACAATTTATGATGAGGCTCATTTCTGGCTTAATGGCTTCGTCAATAAGCAAAATATGCGTTATTGGTCACACAGCAACCGACACGTACTCAATGAGTTACCATTGCATCATCCCGAAAAAAAGCGTCATTGGCCCGTACTTCTTCCGTGACGATCAAGACCGGCAAGTTACTGTGAATGGGAATCGCTACCGCTCAATGATAACCGAATATTTTTTGACCGAATTGAATGATATGGACTTGGACAATATGTGGTTTCAACAGGACGGTGAACGTGTTATCTCACGAAATGGCCCAGTCAATTGGCCGCCTCGGTCGTGCGACTTAACGCCGTTAGACTATTTCCTGTGGGGCTACGTCAAGTCTATGGTCTATGCCAACAAGCCAGCGACGGTTGATGAACTTCGTACGAATATCGAACGTGAAATTACAGCAGTATCGGCCGATTAATACTTGAAAACTGTCGAAAATTGGGTTCAGCGTCTGGACTTCTGCAAACGTGCCCGTGGTGGCCATGCAAAAGAAATCGAGTTCCATACATGATGGCATCGAATATACTTTCGCAGGAATAAAGAATTTCATTAATATCCAAAACCATTTTTGTTTAATTTAAAAAACTTTTGTAGCTTCCCTATTGAAAACCCTTTAGTAACGTTTTTATTGGGCGATAGATATCGGTGTGTATTTTTTTTTAATTCTTAAAGGATACACTTTAATGTAAGGTTTGATACATATCTGTTCGTAGATAAAGGAGTCCAGTGGTCGTGGACTGATGTATAGCCGGTCATATGCCTTCATGCTTCTGGACCTAGAGCATATAGGCATTTGTACGGAAACGGATATCCACTAGTGACATGCGTACTTTGCAAAGGTGGTTTCGAAAGGTGAACGTTAATAAAGGCCTACTCAACGTTTCGTAGGGCCTAATGCGCCATATAAATGAACTCTTCATCCAAGAGAAAATTTGCATACAAGCGTTCGACGATATGAAGGTCACGGAAGCATATGAGTATGAATTGACAGGGGACTTCGTCCGGAAACTGGCGAATTACGTTCAGGTAGTAATGGCGAGAGGATTGTGGAGGTCATGGGAACAACCGGTTTTCTATTGGTTTGATTGTAAAATTGACGCAGATATTTTGCGTGTTAAAATTATGGCAGTACTGAGTTTTTCTTTTCCTGGCGTTGGAATTGTTTGCGACATGGGCCCGTCAAATCAAAAGCTGTGAAAAAATGTTTCCATATGTATTTCACATCTATGGTTTATCTATGGTTTATCTAATCTATGACACTGGAAGCATGCCTTCCGTCTTTCAAAACATGGTCGATTTTGTTACGTGTTTTACCATGTGCAGACAGCCACTTTGCTTGGTGTTTCTTCTAATACTGGACCCTGGTGCTATGGACTACCATGTTTCGGGCCCCGGGGAAGTCGATTAGACTCAATTTGTAACCGGACGCCTAGCACGATATTTATATCGTGGCGGGGGCACCGTTTGTACGTGCGTCCTTCTCTTCCGTCGAGGCGTAGATGCCAATCAGGAAGATGTTGAAGAATCTCACCTTGATGCGAATTTTGGCGAGACGTTCGTCCACCGGAGTGGACGACAGTACTTTGATCCGCACGCAAAATAATCGCTTTGACCACTCTCAAGTGAATGGCAGTCAGAAACTTTCCCCACTTTGGTGGACTTCTGCACTCGGACCCATTCCCCTCAAAACATCTCTCAATTGTAATTAGTAATATATTATTTTATTCCACAGCAAAGAGGTAGATTGCTTATCCAGCTCTTTTGGAATAATTTAAAAAAAAAATTTCAATTGGTTTATATGTAAGTAATTTTATTTTATTTTTGAAAGAAATTGTGTACTGTTAATTAAATATTCTACTCTAAACTATTAGAAAAGAACTGAATTGGTGTTTATTTTTTTCAATTTAATTTTAAAAAAATGGAGAGAAAAACTGTTCTTTCCAATTCCATTTACGGTTCCTTAAAGTCATTTCAAAAATAATCAAACAAAAAAATAATATTTTGTTGGCTGTTGCAAGGCATATTAAACAGGTAGCAGAAGCAGGGTTGATATTTTGATTTTTTTCATTTGAAAAAAGTCGAGGAGGTCCTTTTACGTTAATTAACTTTTTGTAAAGTATTGGATTGAAAATAAATATATACATTGAAGTGTAAAATTTTGATTTTTTTAAATATTCGTATCAGCAAACCGAAAATGTTATTTGTAAAACAGTTTTCAAAGTTCCACAGGATCAATGGCGAAGATCGAATTGGAACAGAGCTTGTGGTATGGAGTTGCCTATAAATGGCAGGGTTTGTTCCGATCACTTTTCGGAGTCGGATTGTGTTGTAGGAGCGCAAAAAAACAAACTTAATGCCCAACTCTGTTCCCACGCTATATATTTCATTGCCTATTATGTGAGTGTTCTACATGCATTTATATGTATGCTTATAAATTATGTTGTTTAAAGAGCGGTGCATCATATATTTATTTTTTAATCAACAACAAACAAGTTGCTTACAGACTATATGATACATTTTAATTTCAAAGGCTTAAAGACAGGAGTCGTATGAGTAAATTCTTAAAAGTAGACTTAGAGTATGTAAAATCAAAATCTAAGGAAGAAGAATAAGCATTAAATTGAGATAGCGTCCTTCTAAGAGGTGCATTCATACCATAGACAGTCTTAGCAAACCCGACAAAAAATATATCATTACAGCGAAGTATGCGTGAGGGAACACTAAAATGAATTTTCGTGAGCAAGTATGGACAATCAATATAGCCGGTACATAAGTCAAACACAAAACACATCGACAAAAGATCACGCCTAGACTCTAAAGACCTGAGGTCTATAAGTAAACACCGAGAGCGATACGACGGAATAGGATCTGCAAACTTAATCGGGCACAAGGCAAAACGCATAAAAGCTCCAATATTTTAATATATACCGCATGAAACGGTCGCCAAACGAATACCGCGTATTCTAACTTGGAACGAACTAGGGATGAGAACAGCATTTTGAGGGTATGTGGTACACAAAACTCAGAACCATTTCGACCAATAAAGGCTAACATTGCAAATGATTTAGAGACAATATAACTTATGTGAGTTGTAAAGTTCAGCTTGGTGTCAAAGTAGGCACCAAGGTCTATAAATTCTCTAATTGTTTTTAGCGGTGAATTTAATATGATGTAAGAAGTTGGAACAATATTTAGAACCTTCGCGAGAGAAGTGTAGTGACATTTCCTAATATTGAGCGGCAAATGATTACGCAGACACCAACAATATAAGTTGTTCAACTCATGCTGGAGAATATGGGAATCTCCCGGATTTTTAATTTCGTAGTAAATCTTCAGGTCATCCGCATATAGAAGATAGTTACATTTAGGAAAACATGAGGAAATATCATTGATAAAGAGGATAAATAGTAACGGGCCTAAAACACTACCCTGCGGAACACCAGAAGAGACAACAAAAGAGTAAGACGATACATTATCTTGTCGAACGACACAGTTCCTATTATCTAGATATGATGCTATCCACTTAAGAAATTGAGAGTGAAAGCCTAATACCTGAAGTTTAGTTATCAAAATAGAGTGAGATACCCTATCGAAAGCTTTAGAAAAATCTGTGTAATCGGTCTATAATTCTCAATGTCATTTTTATTACCGTTTTTCAAAATAGGGGTGATAAAAGTTAATATAGATGATAGCATATCGGGTACTCATCATAAATGCCCTAATAGGGATGCATCTTGTGAAATAGAGTAAGACCAAATATATTTTTTAAATAAAAGGATATATGTATTTACGTAATTGTTTGCTCACAGAAGCTACTTGATAATCGCTGAGAAGTGCGTGAAAGAAATAAGTTGTAAGAAGCAAACCGACTAACTATGTGTGGCGCAAAACATTTGTAAACGAGTAAGCATCTTAAAGCTTTATGTCTTAATGTCTATTTAATTGACTTGCGCGTTCAAACGTATTTACATTGGGCTAGTTATTATTAAAGGGGTTTTCAATAGGGACCCTACAAAAGTATACGATACGGACAGCAAACGACGCCATATTTTTCCCCGCTCTCTTGACATTTCTCTTCAGTAAGGTTTGCCATTTCATCATGAAAAGATATACGATCCAACAACGAGTCGAAATTATTAAAATTTACTACCGAAATTCGGAGTCATTGGCCTCAACTTTAAGAGCGCTACGTACAATTTATGATGAGGCTCATTTCTGGCTTAATGGCTTCGTCAATAAGCAAAATATGCGTTATTGGTCACACAGCAACCGACACGTACTCAATGAGTTACCATTGCATCATCCCGAAAAAAAGCGTCATTGGCCCGTACTTCTTCCGTGACGATCAAGACCGGCAAGTTACTGTGAATGGGAATCGCTACCGCTCAATGATAACCGAATATTTTTTGACCGAATTGAATGATATGGACTTGGACAATATGTGGTTTCAACAGGACGGTGAACGTGTTATCTCACGAAATGGCCCAGTCAATTGGCCGCCTCGGTCGTGCGACTTAACGCCGTTAGACTATTTCCTGTGGGGCTACGTCAAGTCTATGGTCTATGCCAACAAGCCAGCGACGGTTGATGAACTTCGTACGAATATCGAACGTGAAATTACAGCAGTATCGGCCGATTAATACTTGAAAACTGTCGAAAATTGGGTTCAGCGTCTGGACTTCTGCAAACGTGCCCGTGGTGGCCATGCAAAAGAAATCGAGTTCCATACATGATGGCATCGAATATACTTTCGCAGGAATAAAGAATTTCATTAATATCCAAAACCATTTTTGTTTAATTTAAAAAACTTTTGTAGCTTCCCTATTGAAAACCCTTTAGTAACGTTTTTATTGGGCGATAGATATCGGTGTGTATTTTTTTTTAATTCTTAAAGGATACACTTTAATGTAAGGTTTGATACATATCTGTTCGTAGATAAAGGAGTCCAGTGGTCGTGGACTGATGTATAGCCGGTCATATGCCTTCATGCTTCTGGACCTAGAGCATATAGGCATTTGTACGGAAACGGATATCCACTAGTGACATGCGTACTTTGCAAAGGTGGTTTCGAAAGGTGAACGTTAATAAAGGCATACTCAACGTTTCGTAGGGCCTAATGCGCCATATAAATGAACTCTTCATCCAAGAGAAAATTTGCATACAAGCGTTCGACGATATGAAGGTCACGGAAGCATATGAGTATGAATTGACAGGGGACTTCGTCCGGAAACTGGCGAATTACGTTCAGGTAGTAATGGCGAGAGGATTGTGGAGGTCATGGGAACAACCGGTTTTCTATTGGTTTGATTGTAAAATTGACGCAGATATTTTGCGTGTTAAAATTATGGCAGTACTGAGTTTTTCTTTTCCTGGCGTTAGAATTGTTTGCGACATGGGCCCGTCAAATCAAAAGCTGTGAAAAAATGTTTCCATATGTATTTCACATCTATGGTTTATCTATGGTTTATCTAATCTATGACACTGGAAGCATGCCTTCCGTCTTTCAAAACATGGTCGATTTTGTTACGTGTTTTACCATGTGCAGACAGCCACTTTGCTTGGTGTTTCTTCTAATACTGGACCCTGGTGCTATGGACTACCATGTTTCGGGCCCCGGGGAAGTCGATTAGACTCAATTTGTAACCGGACGCCTAGCACGATATTTATATCGTGGCGGGGGCACCGTTTGTACGTGCGTCCTTCTCTTCCGTCGAGGCGTAGATGCCAATCAGGAAGATGTTGAAGAATCTCACCTTGATGCGAATTTTGGCGAGACGTTCGTCCACCGGAGTGGACGACAGTACTTTGATCCGCACGCAAAATAATCGCTTTGACCACTCTCAAGTGAATGGCAGTCAGAAACTTTCCCCACTTTGGTGGACTTCTGCACTCGGACCCATTCCCCTCAAAACATCTCTCAATTGTAATTAGTAATATATTATTTTATTCCACAGCAAAGAGGTAGATTGCTTATCCAGCTCTTTTGGAATAATTTAAAAAAAAAATTTCAATTGGTTTATATGTAAGTAATTTTATTTTATTTTTGAAAGAAATTGTGTACTGTTAATTAAATATTCTACTCTAAACTATTAGAAAAGAACTGAATTGGTGTTTATTTTTTTCAATTTAATTTTAAAAAAATGGAGAGAAAAACTGTTCTTTCCAATTCCATTTACGGTTCCTTAAAGTCATTTCAAAAATAATCAAACAAAAAAATAATATTTTGTTGGCTGTTGCAAGGCATATTAAACAGGTAGCAGAAGCAGGGTTGATATTTTGATTTTTTTCATTTGAAAAAAGTCGAGGAGGTCCTTTTACGTTAATTAACTTTTTGTAAAGTATTGGATTGAAAATAAATATATACATTGAAGTGTAAAATTTTGATTTTTTTAAATATTCGTATCAGCAAACCGAAAATGTTATTTGTAAAACAGTTTTCAAAGTTCCACAGGATCAATGGCGAAGATCGAATTGGAACAGAGCTTGTGGTATGGAGTTGCCTATAAATGGCAGGGTTTGTTCCGATCACTTTTCGGAGTCGGATTGTGTTGTAGGAGCGCAAAAAAACAAACTTAATGCCCAACTCTGTTCCCACGCTATATATTTCTTTGCCTATTATGTGAGTGTTCTACATGCATTTATATGTATGCTTATAAATTATGTTGTTTAAAGAGCGGTTCATCATATATTTATTTTTTAATCAACAACAAACAAGTTGCTTACAGACTATATGATACATTTTAATTTCAAAGGCTTAAAGACAGGAGTCGTATGAGTAAATTCTTAAAAGTAGACTTAGAGTATGTAAAATCAAAATCTAAGGAAGAAGAATAAGCATTAAATTGAGATAGCGTCCTTCTAAGAGGTGCATTCATACCATAGACAGTCTTAGCAAACCCGACAAAAAATATATCATTACAGCGAAGTATGCGTGAGGGAACACTAAAATGAATTTTCGTGAGCAAGTATGGACAATCAATATAGCCGGTACATAAGTCAAACACAAAACACATCGACAAAAGATTACGCCTAGACTCTAAAGACATGAGGTCTATAAGTAAACACCGAGAGCGATACGACGGAATAGGATCTGCAAACTTAATCGGGCACAAGGCAAAACGCATAAAAGCTCCAATATTTTAATATATACCGCATGAAACGGTCGCCAAACGAATACCGCGTATTCTAACTTGGAACGAACTAGGGATGAGAACAGCATTTTGAGGGTATGTGGTACACAAAACTCAGAACCATTTCGACCAATAAAGGCTAACATTGCAAATGATTTAGAGACAATATAACTTATGTGAGTTGTAAAGTTCAGCTTGGTGTCAAAGTAGGCACCAAGGTCTATAAATTCTCTAATTGTTTTTAGCGGTGAATTTAATATGATGTAAGAAGTTGGAACAATATTTAGAACCTTCGCGAGAGAAGTGTAGTGACATTTCCTAATATTGAGCGGCAAATGATTACGCAGACACCAACAATATAAGTTGTTCAACTCATGCTGGAGAATATGGGAATCTCCCGGATTTTTAATTTCGTAGTAAATCTTCAGGTCATCCGCATATAGAAGATAGTTACATTTAGGAAAACATGAGGAAATATCATTGATAAAGAGGATAAATAGTAACGGGCCTAAAACACTACCCTGCGGAACACCAGAAGAGACAACAAAAGAGTAAGACGATACATTATCTTGTCGAACGACACAGTTCCTATTATCTAGATATGATGCTATCCACTTAAGAAATTGAGAGTGAAAGCCTAATACCTGAAGTTTAGTTATCAAAATAGAGTGAGATACCCTATCGAAAGCTTTAGAAAAATCTGTGTAATCGGTCTATAATTCTCAATGTCATTTTTATTACCGTTTTTCAAAATAGGGGTGATAAAAGTTAATATAGATGATAGCATATCGGGTACTCATCATAAATGCCCTAATAGGGATGCATCTTGTGAAATAGAGTAAGACCAAATATATTTTTTAAATAAAAGGATATACATATGTATTTACGTAATTGTTTGCTCACAGAAGCTACTTGATAATCGCTGAGAAGTGCGTGAAAGAAATAAGTTGTAAGAAGCAAACCGACTAACTATGTGTGGCGCAAAACATTTGTAAACGAGTAAGCATCTTAAAGCTTTATGTCTTAATGTCTATTTAATTGACTTGCGCGTTCAAACGTATTTACATTGGGCTAGTTATTATTAAAGGGGTTTTCAATAGGGACCCTACAAAAGTATACGATACGGACAGCAAACGACGCCATATTTTTCCCCGCTCTCTTGACATTTCTCTTCAGTAAGGTTTGCCATTTCATCATGAAAAGATATACGATCCAACAACGAGTCGAAATTATTAAAATTTACTACCGAAATTCGGAGTCATTGGCCTCAACTTTAAGAGCGCTACGTACAATTTATGATGAGGCTCATTTCTGGCTTAATGGCTTCGTCAATAAGCAAAATATGCGTTATTGGTCACACAGCAACCGACACGTACTCAATGAGTTACCATTGCATCATCCCGAAAAAAAACGTCATTGGCCCGTACTTCTTCCGTGACGATCAAGACCGGCAAGTTACTGTGAATGGGAATCGCTACCGCTTAATGATAACCGAATATTTTTTGACCGAATTGGATGATATGGACTTGGACAATATGTGGTTTCAACAGGACGGTGAACGTGTTATCTCACGAAATGGCCCAGTCAATTGGCCGCCTCGGTCGTGCGACTTAACGCCGTTAGACTATTTCCTGTGGGGCTACGTCAAGTCTATGGTCTATGCCAACAAGCCAGCGACGGTTGATGAACTTCGTACGAATATCGAACGTGAAATTACAGCAGTATCGGCCGATTAATACTTGAAAACTGTCGAAAATTGGGTTCAGCGTCTGGACTTCTGCAAACGTGCCCGTGGTGGCCATGCAAAAGAAATCGAGTTCCATACATGATGGCATCGAATATACTTTCGCAGGAATAAAGAATTTCATTGATATCCAAAACCATTTGTGTTTAATTTAAAAAACTTTTGTAGCTTCCCTATTGAAAACCCTTTAGTTTTTATTGGGCGATAGATATCGGTGTGTATTTTTTTTTAATTCTTAAAGGATACACTTTAATGTAAGGTTTGATACATATCTGTTCGTAGATAAAGGAGTCCAGTGGTCGTGGACTGATGTATAGCCGGCCATATGCCTTCATGCTTCTGGACCTAGAGCATATAGGCATTTGTACGGAAACGGATATCCACTAGTGACATGCGTACTTTGCAAAGGTGGTTTCGAAAGGTGAACGTTAATAAAGGCATACTCAACGTTTCGTAGGGCCTAATGCGCCATATAAATGAACTCTTCATCCAAAAGAAAATTTGCATACAAGCGTTCGACGATATGAAGGTCACGGAAGCATATGAGTATGAATTGACAGGGGACTTCGTCAGGAAACTGGCGAATTACGTTCAGGTAGTAATGGCGAGAGGATTGTGGAGGTCATGGGAACAACCGGTTTTCTATTGGTTTGATTGTAAAATTGACGCAGATATTTTGCGTGTTAAAATTATGGCAGTACAGAGTTTTTTTTTCCTGTCGTTGGAATTGTTTGCGACATGGGCCCGTCAAATCAAAAGCTGTGGAAAAAATGTTTCCATACTATGTATTTCACATCTATGGTTTATCTTTATTATATCTGTGGTTCATGTGTTTATACATATGTGCATTTCCATATAGCAAGAAATACCGAGAACTTGCAAAACACTGGCAATAGTGAGCAAGATACAACAGAATTCCTAAGCCCACCTAATCTCCATGATTTGAGCTGCATTGAACCAGGCCCGAGTGCTGCAAGGATTCTGAAGTTGCCGATGCGCTAAGTGGGGTGAATGTAGACAGCGACATCGGCGTTCTAAAGGAAAATGCGTTGCAATATATGGCAGAAAGAGAATCTTCTCGAGTATGAGGATAGAACCAACCAAATGTATACCTGGTTGGATCAAGTGTCGAAGGGATTTTTGAAAAAGCCTTCACCTTATTTCTTTAACGGCATTAAAAGTCTGGAAGCAGTATTTCACGATGTTAATTTAACTGAAATTGTGTACAGCACCATTTCGACCTCAGCACACATGTGGAACTTCCAGAAAATGTAAAGCGATTTTTTTTAACTTTAATATCTTTTTTTGTATTCGTCCGCTGAATGAACACCGTAAGGTGATGAAAGCGTAGGAGAGAGTGTTGCGTTTCAAGAAGTTAAATAAAATCACTCTTTAAAAATATAACATAAAATACTTAAGTCATGCTAAGAGCATTTGTAAACTCATTTTATTTCAGCGAAGCCCATATAACAGTTGAAAGCTGTCATGTATACTGTAAAAAAATATTTATTTATTTACTTAAAATTATTTATTTTATTTTTAACTACTGTTAAACAATTAACATTTTCTTTTAACCTTTAACCTTTTAATTTTTTTGTATTTTTAGGTAAAGAATTTTTACATTTAAAGCGCTTTTAAGGTCTGCAAAAAATAAACAAAAAGATCGAATTTTGCTTGAGTGCAAGAACATACAAATAACGGCTTTTTTAACGGCTTCGAAAAATAAACAAAGAGATATTTTTTGATCAAGATCGAAAAAATACACACACATAATGCATTTTCTTTACATCAGTATTGTACAAAAATACTTTGCATAATAAGTGGCTAACGTACAAGTTATAAATAAACCTATTGTTTAAGCCTTAAACTCAATTAAATCTATGCAATCAACTTATAATAATGTAACTCTCAATTATCGCTTCTCTTCATATAGCATACTATATTTTGAACTATTAAACCATTTTTTTATATCGATAATTTGCGATAAGAAATCTGTGCAGAGCACACACACATAAATGTATTAAAATTTTGACATATGAAGTGCCAAAATATATGTTTCTTCTATTTCACGAAACTTCCGCTCGTAGCGTGTTCGATTATTTTATCCGGAAAATACTATATAAAACGCCAACCATCTTGTGGACTAAAAACGCTTAGTCTGCCTACAAACATTTGGAGGCCCCGGCGAGATAGGTATTTTAAAGCAGCAAGTCTCAGCAAAGAAAGGCGATGCTGGAGAAAGTTCTACCTCCGCCGCTTCCGCGAAGATACAAAAGGCAACCACTGCGCTTAAGACTCGCCGCACCGTGTGCGAGCAACAAATGGAGCGCACCCGTGACTTCGTGGAACGTATGAAACGTGATCCTACCTTGATTTCCGCATAGGAGTTGGCCATTCGCCTTGAAGCTCTGGAGAAATCATTCAGCACATTCGTCAATGTTCAAACTAAGATAGAGGAAAGGGATCCTGAATAAACTTTACAGCATAATCGATCGACTTACGAGGAGTTGTACTACTTAGCTGCATCTAACATAAAGGTTATGCTGGGAAAATTAGATGGCGGAGCCAATACAACAATCGTGGATAACGTAGTGCCAAAAAGGGATGACACTATAAGATTACCGAAAATAGAGTTACACTCATTTTCAGGTGAGGTTACTGCTTGGATGAGTGGTATGATAACTTCGTTTCCCTGGTTCACAACAACCAGTACATCACAACTCTCGCAAAATTTCATCATCTTGTAGCAAAGTTGGAGGGTACCGCCAAGGCGACAATCGATGGTCTGAAGATAGTATCCGAAAATTATGATGTTGCCTTACAGCGTCTCCGTGAGCGCTTTGAAAACAAAAAGGTAATAGGAAAAAGGCATATCGAACTTATGTTTCAGCACCCTAAGATTACGAAGGCAAATTCTTCCGATCTGAGAAATCTAATCGACAAAATGAACAACCACATGGCTAACCACTTTAAAATGGAATGAAGAATCATCTACAGAGCGCATGTCAACGCTTACTGAACTAATGACATTTTTGAAGAAAAGATGCCAGATATTAGAAGGTAATGTACAAACAAACAGTATGATTAGTTCTAATTCCACTGGCACAGGCGTAGCTTAAAACCAAAAACAACATAAAGCATTTACGGTCACAAAGGTTTCATGCAATTTTTGTCATAAATCAGGTCATTTAATTTATCGATGCATATCCTTCATAAACTTATCTGTAAAAGACCGATTACAAAAAATTCGAGAATTGATATCCGAACGCATCGTTAAAATTGCTGGAATCAAACGTCAATATTCTCCTACATCTTTTACGTCTGCAAACAACATGCAAACGTCAGCAAAGTTTAAAGCCACTTTTACAATTAAATCGCGCTTCAATGAATTCTCTTCTAATTTAGAAGCTTTAATTATTCCTAATATAACTGGACTAATGCCTGATCGTAGGATTAGCATTGATGAGTGGAATATTCCTAAAAATATTCGCCTAGCGGACCCGCTCTTCAACATTCCGCAAAGAGTAGATCTTCTCATTGGAGTCGATCTATTTTATGATATACTTTCAATCGGTCAAGTTAAGCTTGGGCCTGAATTGCCGTTAGCACAGAACACTTTACTAGGCTGGATAGTCGCGGGAAGGCTCTCCGCTCTGAAGTCTCAAAATATGTGTAGCAATTTTTTAAAGTACACCGACTCAAGTGACGATTCTGCGCTCAATAACTCGGTTAAAGCTTTATGGCAAATTGAAGACATCGGCTCTCCAACCCACAATATAATATCGCAAGAAGAAAGAGAATGTGAAGCGCACTTCAAAAGAAATGCTGTTCGCATGAAATGCGGCCGCTACCAAGTAAGATTGACATTTAAAAAGAATTTCGACATGTTAGGTGATTCGTATAATATTGCACTGAAGAGATTTTATTCGCTGGAGACCAAATTTAGCAGGAATGAACAATTGCGAGTACAGTACATAGAATTTATGGAAGAGTTTATTAATTTATCTCATATGAAAAGGGTTGTACATGCTGATATGAAATCTCCAAATTATGTAATTCCTCACCATTGCGTATTTAAGCCATCTAGCTCCACGACAAAAATTCGAGAAATTCAACCTGACTTGGTTACAATAATGCTGCGTTTTCGTTATTTTACATACGTTTTTACCGCCGATAACACAAAAATGTACCGCCAGGTATCACTTCACCATGATGACCGACGTTTCCATTACATTCTATGGCGATCTTGTGTATATGATCCTGTTGAACTATTTCAATTGGTGGTGCGCCAATCATGACAAAATTCTATCGGATGTTTCAGAAGAAGATAAGGAGAAGTTTTTTCAAATTAAAGGCAAAAGCGCCGTTCCATATTTGGAATCCTTCTACCGATATATTTCTTTTTCAAAAGCCGCCAGCACAAAGTCAAAAAACATCTACAAAACGCAGCATTCTCTCCGAAATTGCTCAATTCTTCGACCCGCTTGGTTTAATTAGTCCGGTTACAATACTAGCAAAAATATTCATGCAACAGTTATGGCGTTTGAAGCTGAACTGGGATGAGTCACTGCCTCAAGAGTATCATAGCAGATGGGAAAACTTTCAAGACCAACTACACTGCTTAAACGATTTTGAGATTGATCGTCAGGCGTTTGCCCCGTGTGCAAAATATGAGCTGCATGGGTTTTCTGACAGTTCTGAAGTTGCATACGGAGCATGCTTATATGTGAGACCGAGATTGGAATTGTGCGCTGCGGTTATGATGGCCGAACTTGTAAAACGCATAGGGAGTATTTTTGCTTTCATCGAATTTCAAAAGGTCAACTATTGGACCGATTCCACGATCATTTTGAATTGGCTACAAGAAGATTCGTGCACCTGGCAAACATTTGTTGCGAATCGCGTTGCACTAATTCAAGAAAGCAGTACCTTTTGTCAGTGGCGCTACGTACCAACCGACCTCAATCCAGCTGATTTATTATCTCGTGGTTTACTACCCAACGCAATAATACTTTCGAGCCTATGGTTTAATGCATAGCTGGGTACTAATGATTAGAAATCCTAATGATTAGCAATCGGATTAGATGTCTTTTTTTGGCCGAACAATTGATTTATTTTGATTAGTTGGCCATTTTAGACGATTACTAATTGATTTGATTAGAAGTAATCGAAAATCTAATCGCGATTAGTGACGATTAGCATTTCTAATCAAAACTAATCAAATCTAATCAAAAAATCTAATCGATTAGATATCTTGATTAGTTTTGATTAGATGGACATTTTGAACTAGTTTTGTGACCAAAATTTGTATTTATCATATTTATTTTATATATTTACAAAATATAACATACACATATACATACTTATTTTATAGATCTATGTATGTAGGATTTCAAATACTAGAAAGCAAGTATTGATATTAAAATATATGTACAACAAATTCAAACATTATAGCTCACAAGAAGTCAACAAAAAAAAACCAAATTCATATTTCATCAGTTCTGACAAAAAAAATACATTTCGATATTAAAATTACGTCTCTTTAAATGAATGCTCTTTGAATGAATGTTACATATAATTCACAAAAAATTTACATTAGACTTCATTAATACCAACTTTTCAAAAGAAAAGTCCGACAATGAATTTCGTCTTGGAGTGTTGAATATGCCTGCAAATGAAAACAGGCGTTCGACGGGCGCTGAAGATGCCAGTGGGGTGTTAAACGCTATGCATGCTTCTTTTAACACACAATATTTCGTCCAAATTTCAGGGCCGGGATCCGGGTCACACAAATAACCGCAAAGCTGATTGCTTATGGCGCTTTTTAACCCGTTGGACGCGGTAGGTGTAACTTGGGTTTTGGGAATACATTTCTCTACGTCATCTTCTGTAACCAAAATAATTTTAGCTTTGAAAAATCATGAAATAGTAATAAAGGTACCGTCATCATCAAAATCATAAAAATAATTTTCATTGCTCAAATTCGGCACGTCCGTTGCAATATATGGCGGATCATTTTTGAACAAAGTGCATATGACTTCAATCACCCTTTTGCGGATCTGCTCCTCAGTACAGTCAGGCGATGTTTTTTGGACAACCCGGAACCATTTCATTTTCACATTTGGAGTCAATACAGCTGCCGCTATTGCCATGTTTACCTCGGGAGCCAATGTGAAATACAATTTAAACCTTTCTCTCAATTGATGTTCTAACTGCACTGCTGTTGAGCTAATTTTGCTCAAAAGTTCGGGTTTTCTGGATAATTTTAGCAGCTTATTACTCAAAGAAAGTAACGTAGGAATAATACAACCATATTTCACATTGGTTTCACCTTGGAGAAAGTCCAAAGTTTGGGAAATAGGCTCCATTAGCAGCTTGTACGACTCCAAATATTGAAAATCACTTGATGTAAAAGGAGACAGAGTCAGTTCATCGGAAAGCTCACTCAACTTCTCCTTGTACTGTAGTAACCTCCGGATTGCATCATATAGTGAGTTCCACCTAGTTACTACAAGTACAACAAGAGCTGAACCTAGAATGCTCTGGATGATTTCGGATGATTTTGGCCATTTGCACTTTCTCCATAATTGATGGCATTTTTTGATCGTCTGAAAAAAGTAAATTTTAATGTAAATTGCATTTCAATTAAACTATGTATAAATATTACCATTGTGTGTTGACTATGTAGTGCTGGATGCTCTCTCAAAATCCTGTGGAAGTCAGTGGTAGCTAGTAAATTCAGTGTGTGAGAGGCACACCTTTCGTGCTTCGGCAAATATTTGTCATTTCGGAAAGTCGGCATTTCGCGCCCGTCGAACGCCTGTTTTCATTTGCAGGCATAATCAACACTCCAAGACGAAATTCATTGTCGGACTTTTCTTTTGAAAAGTTGGTATTAATGAAGTCTAATGTAAATTTTTTGTGAATTATATGTAACGAAAATCAGCATTCATTTAAAGAGACGTAATTATAATATCGAAATATTTTTTTTTTTTAGAACTGACGAAATATGAATTTGGTTTTTTTTTGTTGACTTCTTGTGAGCTATAATGTTTGAATTTGTTGTACATATGTTTTAATATCAATACTTGCTTTCTAGTATTTGAAATCCTACATAGATCTATAAAATAAGTATATGTGTATGTTATATTTTGTAAATATATAAAATAAATATGATTAATACAAATTTTGGTCACAAAACTAGTTCAAAATGTCCATCTAATCAAAACTAATCAAAACTAATCAAGATATCTAATCGATTAGATTTTTTGATTAGTTTTGATTAGAAATGCTAATCGTCACTAATCGCGATTAGATTTTCGATTACTTCTAATCTAATCAATTAGTAATCTGAAACTTTCATAAAAAAAAATTTCTAATGATTAGTGTACATTTTTTTTCTAATCCTAATGATTTCTAATTCTAATCGAAAGTCCCCAGCTATGGTTTAATGGTCCCAGATTTTTAAATCAATCTGAAAACTTTTGGCCTTCTCCACCATCGGGAATTCATTACAACGACGATGATCTACAAAGGAAGAAAATTAAACTTGTTTTGACAGCCACACGCGAAGTGAGCTTCATAGAAAATTTCAAATATCAGAACAATTATCAAAGTCTACTTAATGTAGTTGCGTACATTCTTCGTTTTAAACATAACTGCACAACTAAAAGGTCAAATCATCGCTTAGGTGCACTCTCGTCGGAAAAGCTACATCTCGCGTTACTTGCTATGATAAAATCGATTCAGCATGCAGAGTTCTCTTCAGAATTGCGCTCATTGAGATGCAGTAATATTCTCCAAAAACAAAGCAAACTTAAAGCTCTCGTCCCGTTTATTGACAATGATGGAATTATTAGGGTAGGTGGACGTTTGCAGAATGCCGCTTTAGATTTCAACAATAAGCACGCAAAATTTCTGCCTAAGTCCCATGTTTTCACACGAACACTTTTAACTCATCTCCATATTATCAATCATCATGTTGGGCCCCAAGCGCTCCTTAGTATAACCAGACAAAGGTTTTGGCCTATTCTCGGAAAAGTTGCTGCCCGCTCCGTTGTTCATCATAGTGTTCGTTGCTCCCGAGCACGTCCATTAAGACACGATCAACTCATGGCAGACATGCCTGAATTGCGAGTACAACAATCAAGGCCGTTCAATGTTGTTGGAATTGACTACTGTGGACCCTTTTTTATTCATTGTGTGGGCTGTGGGAGGCCGCTGTTAAATCTTTTAAATACCACATAAAACGAATAATGAATAGCTCTTCATTCACTTTTTCAGAATTTAATACTCTTATCATCCAAATCGAGTCAATACTCAACTCTAGGCCGATCACAGCAGTTCGTGAGAACGCCTGCGATGCACCTGCCCTTACGCCTGGGCACTTCATCATTGGTACTGCGTTAAATGCTATTCCTGAACCAGATGTAAAGATTTCCGAAAACTTCAATCGTTTGCAGAGGTACCAGCAGTTACAATGGTACTTCCAACAGTTCTGGGACAAATGGCACAAAGATTATTTGCAAAGCTTGCAAATTCGAAATAAATGACTAAAGAAATCTTCACCTATTCATATTGGTGACATAGTCATTTTAGAGGAAGAAAATGTCCCGCCGCTTCAGTGGAAACTTGGGCGCATAATTAATCTACATCCAGGTAAAGATGGCATTGTGAGGACCGTAACAGTAAGGACTGCTACTAATGTAATCAAGCGAGCTACCGCGAAGATAAGACGACTACCTATTGATGGGCCTTTGTATCCTCAGGAGGGGGTGTATGTTTAAGCCTTAAACTCAATTAAATGTATGCAATCAACTTATAATAATGTAACTCTCAATTATCGCTTCTCTTCATATAGCATACTATATTTTGAACTATTAAACCATTTTTTTTTATATCGATAATTTGCGATAAGAAATCTGTGCAGAGCACACACACATAAATGTATTAAAATTTTGACATATGAAGTGCCAAAATATATGCTTCTTCTATTTCACGAAACTTCCGCTCGTAGCGTGTTCGATTATTTTATCCGGAAAATACTATATAAAACGCCAACCATCTTGTGGACTAAAAACGCTTAGTCTGCCTACAAACACCTATATTTACTTATATATGTACTACTATATAGTATATGCATATGTTTGTATTTAAGCTAAAATAAGTATATTTTTAATCAGCCGCTCCAAGTGTCCCCTGCAAGCATCTGCGCTCTTAGGTAATCATACGGAAGCTGTGGCCAATTGGCTCGCAAACTGGCGTATAAAGGTTAACGAACAAAAATCTAAGCAAGTTACATTTACACTAAATAAGAAAAATTGTCCGCCCTTGACTTTGAACAACGTTCAAATACCACAAAGCAATAATGTCACATACCTAGGGGTCCACCTGGATAGGCGACTTACTTGGCGCAACCACATAGAGGCTAAACGGACTCATCTTAAGTTGAAGACCAGTTCTCTACACTGGCTTATTAACTCTCGCTCACCCCTGAGCCTGGAGTATAAAGTGACTATATACAACGCGGTTCTAAAATCCATTTGGACCTATGGATGTGAGTTATGGGGCAACGCGAGCAGCAGCAACATCGAAATCCTTCATCGTGCGCAATCTAAAATCCTTCGAACAATAACCGGAGCACCATGGTATATCCGAAACGAGAATATCCACCACGACTTGAGAATCCCGGAAGTACGAACTGAAATAGAGAAGCGGAAGGCGAAATATGCATCGAAGCTTTTAGCGCACCCTAATCAGTTAGCAAGAAATATATTGCATGTAAACAAGAACTCAAGATTACGTAGGAATGACTTTCCAGCCCAGTCGTAATATTTCTTAGGGCCAGTTAATAAAAATACTCATCCCGACTATGGGATGTAAATTATGTGATTAGAATAAGATTTGCAAACTTGTTGTTAGGCTCCTTAGTTGAGCAGATTCAATAAATAAAAGTAACAGTTAAAAACAAAGAAAAAAAATCTTATATACGAGTACGTACCAAGGCATATTACATACACATTTATCTTTAAGGTGTGTGTTCACAGAAACATATGTACATTGGTTTTATAATTTAGGGTAGTATACCTTGACCTGCAATACTGTCAAGATCGGGAAACCTTAACAGTAATTTAAAAAAAAATCGGTACCCATTGAATTGGGTATGTATAGACTAGAAATATCTCAGCACGTAATTCCCAAGCGGAAAACAAATATGTAAAGGAAACTCGACAACCTGCCAAATGTTTATGTATTATGTATCATAAATATGTTACAGGCATATTCTCCGTTTTTTGAATAGCCTGGAAAAACATTCACAAAAAAAAAGGAAAACTTTTTTTATTACTCACCCAAGAGCGATGTGTTCGAAAGTGAAATCAATAAGATAATTCGTCTGACTGCACATTGTGAGGATGACAGTTTCACTGAATTCTTAATCACATTCCATTTCTTTAAATGAGGCATTATTCTTCAAACCGGAAGGATTTATTGAAAAAATTTTGTATTTTGTGTACTCGAGGATTTTTTTTTAAGTCTTAGGAGACAAATTTTAATTTTTCATGTACTGCTTCTGAGTGTTGAGATTTCATCTGAATGGCTTATGATAGCTAAAGGCTCCATCTGCGGCATTCTAATTTGAACCATTAAATCTTATATATCCTTAAAAACTTAATTACTCAATTTTAAAAAGAAAATTTGAAGTAACACCACCCCTTCCCTTGCTTAACTTCCAATAAGTAAAAACAAATTTACTTATTAAAAAAAATATTCATACGACAACCTTTGTCTTGAACTTCTGGCAAAAAAAATCTGAAATTTTAGCGAGAAAGTGTTAAATTATTATCCACGACTGTTACCGAGCTCAGAACAATGTTACTGGTGAACGTATTTAACAAGAAAAAGAGCAATAATGTAGTGGTAAAAGTTATGGTTGCTTTTTATTTTTCCTTCATTACTTTTTTCAAGGATTGAACCTCAGGTTCCTACATGCTGGCCTCGAGCTAAATAACGGTCGTGGATGAGACTTTCTTGTCTACTAGCGAATGTTGCTGTGATGTCGCAAGTGTAGAGTTCAATTGGCAGCTGGTTCAGGATTACATTAAGCGCATCCGTTGTGCACGACTTGATGGCTCCCGCAACAGTTAGTTTCCTGACTATTATTACTTGTTCAGCGGTGGCGACAACACATGGCGCCTTATCCTGGCGGTACACATCCAGAAGTCAATATTTGGTTTTAATCCCATTTTTTTGTAATCATCTTGCATGTATAGTAGGCAACGTACGCTTCTGCAAAACGTCTTTGGCCGCTCTCTACCAACTGAGTTTGGGGTCCGCCGCGCAGAAAGCAGGGCGGCACACTTAGGCTGAAAATAGAGAAGTCCGTTGTGAAACCACTGGCGTAAGCCATGCATTTCTTTCCATCTCTTAAAAATTTAACCATCCTGTTCGTCTAATGTAGAGAAAAAATTTTTGAATGTTTGCCGAGTTCAAGTCTGCTAAGCAGTCTAAGAAGTAATGTTTGAAGGCTAGCATGCGAGCCTTGGCCAGACCGGGGCATTGGCAAAGATAGTGTTCAATACTCTTCACCTCCTCCCCGTTCCGACAGCTGGGGCAGAAGTCATTTTTGGGTAACCTAGTCTCTCCCCATGCGTGCCCATAAGGCAGTGTCCGGTCGATCAAGTCTTGTGATTGCTATAGAACGCTTCACATCGACTTGTGGCCAAACTTGTCTGGTAATATGGTAGGTTGGTTTCAAAGCCCCCCTAGAATTAACCTTCTTTATAAGTTCAGATCTTAATATCTGTCTGCAAAATGACAGAGGTGTACCAGCATCCTGGGCAGCGTTAACAGTGGTTAATTCCGTCCCTTTCCTTTCTAGCTCGTCAGCCATGCTGTTGAATGGAGGTTGTACTGTATGAATTAAGAGATTTTATTGCAGCCTGCCTGTCAAAATATAAGGTTAATCCTCGTTCTAGAGAGGAACAAGAAATGAGACAACGAGCTGACTCCATTAGTGCATTTAGCTCAGCCTAAAAATACTACAATGGTTCGGTAAGCGAAAGCTAAGGTTGAGATTGAATTCACTTTAGTGAATCCCACTTCCTACTCTTGCGTTTAACTTGGACCACATTCCAGCGACCAGTAGGTAACAGTATTAACTGCGTATTGAAGCAAATCACTTAGGATTTGAAGATGTTACCCGTTGCTAAGATTGCTATGTCGTCCGCATATGCTACGACTTGGCAGCCAGTGTCCTTGAGGTTTAAAATAAATCAATTACCGTAAGGTTCCACAATAAGGGGGAGAGAGGCCTCCTTGGGGTGTACGCCTGGCCACGTGTTTGGATTTGGGTCTTTAGGTTTCATTGAACATCTGGTTCTTTGACCACCTACTGAGCCGAGACCTTTCGGTGGCCGGCAAAAAAGGAAGGGGAAGGGAACGGTTGACTATGGCATATGGGCTTTTTGTTGTTGTGATTTTGGATGATGGCACCCCCCACACCAGTTTCTTTCCCAAGAAAATGATTGTGGCAAAATTGTAGCCCCAAAAGTTTCGAAAATTCAGAATTTTTTTGAAAAAGTTGACTTTGGTCTTGAATAACTCAGCCTAATATCAATTACTGATAAAAATGACATTTGAGAGAAATGAAGAAAATTTTACGCCAAGTAATTTTGTCATAGAAAGTTTTTGATTATTTTCAACCGTTCTCTATTTATACCCGTAGCAACAACATTTGCGCCTAGCAATTTATTAATAGGCCCATATACTTATGTTTCTGGTTGTATCTAAATATGAATATTATTACAAAAATTATTTTATATGCAAAGGTGATGGGAAATATCGCTTACTTCAAAGCAAGCGTATATCTTCTAAGTGGCACTCTAGTGGACAGATATCCGAGAGGTGCCGTTAGAATACAATCGGAAAGCCCCCTGACTGGATTAGGGAGGCATTTTAGTTTCGACACCTTCCGGGTCTAGATCCGTAGTGTTCAGTAGAAACAGGTCTTGGTGTGAAATAGGCTCGACCCCTGTTTTTGTGATAAGTGGGTTCAACTTTTTAGGCAAATTACATTTTCATGCGGCTTTTTATATTTGTGTAACTGTTATGCCTCCTTCACGTCTATTATTGTGCGGACGGATTTTTTTATTTTTTAATATAAAACACATCAATTACGGGATTTTGAAAGAGGTGCAGAACTAGATGCCTTCGTAGGCACATCTTACTCACGTGCGAAGGAAACTTTAACTTGTTTGTATAAAAACTAAAACCTCTTCTGCGGAGTAAATATGTACTAAGTACATGTGAACCTACTAAAGGTAGTATTGTTAAGTAGAGTAGAACTTAACTTAAATTTACATATTCGTACGCATGCATAAATGTACGTACATACATAAATATGTATATACACATTCATTAGTTTTGTAATTAACGATAGTAATTTGCATTTTCGAAAATCCAAACAAGATTTTAATTACAAGAAAATAATTCACTGTTATTTTATTAATTTGCATGCACAATTGTACACATAAAATTCTGGCTAATTAATCAGAGTTATTGACTTTGCGTGAATCATTTCGGTGTTTACTTATTTTGCCTAAATACATTCAACATTTATTTACTTTCAATTTGCATTATCTTCATGGTACACGAAAGATTAAGTATGCACTTAATTAAATGAAAATGTGCTTTATGTATGTACGCATTTTGGTGCATATATACATACATATAAAATCAATTTTGAGTTCGCATTATTCTGTCAGGGCAAATTATCGGCATATTTGAAACAATTGAAAAATATGAAAAATTAATTTTTACAAGTGTTTTTGAAGGGAGTTGCCACCCGTTCGAAAAAATAGATACAATTAAATTATTAAGTTAAACCAAAAATTGTTTGCGTAGACTCAAAGGAAAAAGTTTTAATATAATTTTATATGTATTTTCAAAAAGGGTTGATGCTTTTTCGAAAAGTTAAATAAAATTAAATGATTAAGTTAAATTAAATACTAATATAGGTGGATCAAACGAAAGAGATTATTTTCATATATGTATGTGTACATGTACGAGTGTACATGTTTTCTAAATATTAAAACCCAACTTAAGGGTAAAAAAATATTGCATTTTTGGTGATAAAAATGAGGCCTTGGATGGTATTTTCGAAGTGAGCGAATTATCATAAAAAAACTACACGTTCTTTTTGAACTAAATTCGAATTATTTGAAATTTGGCAATTTGAATAAACCGGTGTAAACCGGTTCTTGTTCCAAGTAAAAAAAAAGCTACATCAATGTGCATACATATTTCTAAATGCTATTATTTCTATGAATGAAATCTTTGGAAAATTAAATGTAGTTCTAATAGACAAAAGGTACAATTTTAGCCCATGCACAATTTTAGACCAGTTGGCATTAATATAGCCTCAAGTCTCATAATAAAGTCTCTAAATTATGACCAGGTGATAAGCAGGTCAAAAAATTGAGACAAAATGTTAATAAATAAAAACATTAAAGCGAGGAGAGGAAATAATCTGCAACTCAAACATAGCCTCAAATTTAAAAACTTGAGATTATACCAAATTGCCTAATTTCACATTGAGCAAATTGAGCGAGATAGAAGGACTTGTTGTCAAAAAGGCGTTGTACAATTTTTCAAGGTTTTCCCGTCCTCCTATGACATTTTTCTAAATATATAAAATCTTCTAAAATTCATTTGATGCGTTCTTTCTACAAATTATTTGAATTACGAATAAGACCATTGTCTTATCTGGTTGCTGTTTTAAAAAAAATATATCGGATATAAAATTAGTCGATGTGTAGCCATATTTCTAGCAAAGGCTATGTATATTTTCACAACTACAATAAAAACGGGTTTGGAGATTAAATTAAAACCGATTTATTCGATATTTGAAAAATCAAGATTAAAAAAAAATCGTACGTATGATCTCAGCTTGTCCGCTGTGTGACGTCATAGCATACGAGAATAACGAGTCAAAAGGGAAAACGAACAGAATTTCACATTCGCGCCCAAAACTTTAAATTAAGTGAGTTTAAATTATATAAAGTGATTTTAAAAATGAAGTGTGCAGTAGCTGAAGTGAAGTGAAAAACACGTCTTCTAACCAAACCTGCCCTTTCTTCTTTTTTTTTACACGCACGCAATACATTAGAAATAACGTGAAACTCCAACACAAACGCTACCGTGCATTTAAATTGTTAATTTTATCTTATTCCACCTGCTGCCCATGTGTATGTCCCCGCAGAGACTGTGATCCCAGCGATAATTGTCTTAAGCATCCGATCAAAGAGTCAAGCAGACATACGGGATGCAGAACTTGTTCACATCATGAAATTATAAATATAAATGAAGGAATTATTATCAGCAAAAGTAAAAGTTTAATATATTTCAGTAATTGCGAACCTCTTTGCAAGAGAAACAGCAGCCGAATTGCCAACATAAATCATTTTTATCCGTTCTAGTTTACATATATTTAACATTTGTAGATATATAGTTGCATGTTTCATCGCCGGAGCACATTTTAATGTGTATTTAAAAGTAATATTTTATTAAATTTACCTAAATATATGGAATACAAAGTAAACAGATGCTTTCGGTTTTCACACGTGTGTGCACAAGTTGGTTTTCAATTTCGGTTTAATACTGTCATTCTATTCTTGCTTCCCACTTTTATTCTGTATGCAATGACGCAATGTCGCAATCTTCTAATTCCTCATTCTTGGATCTAACTTTCCAGTTACACGATCAAGTTTTTATTCAATTTGCCTTTCAATTTACCAATACACTCACATTTTTCGAACTTGAACATGAACTTGAATTCAATTTTCCTTTCAATTCGCCTTTCAACTTGATGGTCAACAGCTGATCACAAATTTTGCATATATTTTGTCGTGTCTTGTTTTGCATATATTTTACAGCAATTTACAAATGAATAAAATTGATAAAAATTGCAAAGTGTTGCGATTCATAGAACTATAGAAAAGCCATGAAGTTCTATGGAATTTGAATCTTTCGTCATATCGACGGAACGATTTAAAAATAAAGGAGAACGAATCAATTTCCGCTGATATGAAAATGTCTGTGGAAGATGTAAAAAAAAAAATAAAATCTCTTCGAACAGCATACTGTGCTGAAAAATCAAAAGTGGAAAAAAGCAGAAAGTATGGATGCTGCACAGACTCTGTGCATTTCCCAACCTTGTTTTGGTATAACGAGATGGGCTTTCTCAATTCATCGGAAAACTAACCTAGTAAGTGAGTGCATATGTAAATGAAACAAAAATCGTTTTATTTTTTAACATATGTATATAAATTCGTTTATTTGATATTAATCTTTTCCACTGAAAATCAACATTGCCATATGTGGTCAAGTATCGTAACAGCTCATCCCTGGCACTGTTCGCGTACTTATAAGTCTTGTGACTTTGAGCGCCAATTGCTAAAACCGCTTCAACAATTGTATTTTCTTCCGAATGTGTTACTTCTGCTACTACCCTCGGTTTTGTAAGATAGTTGTGCAGGACACAACAAGCCTTCACTATAGGGTCCACAGTTTTCGGTTGTACCTCAATAAGTCTGTGAAATATTCGAAACCTATTGGACAACCGTCCGAAAGCACATTCCACCACCATTCTTGCGCGACATAGCCTGTAATTAAAAATTTCGTGTGACACACTCAGTTTAAATCTTCGGCTATATGGCTTCATTAAGTGCCTGTCCAGCGCAAAAACATCGTCACCAACTAAAAAGAAAGGAATTTGGTTTCCCTCGCCGGGAACCAACTTAGTGGGTTGTGGAATACTTAAAGTTCCACTCCGCAGAGCACGGTACAAGTAGTTATCACTATAAATGGTATTGTTTGATGACTTGCCATTACAACCTATATTAACATAAGTAAAGCGGCTATGTGCGTCTACAGCAGCAAACAGCACTACACTAAAATAGCCTTTAAAGTTAAAAAATTGGGAGCCTATGTGTGCCTTAATTGGTGTATGCTTCCCATCCAGTCCGCCCAATTTATGTGGGAATTGCCATAACTTTTGAAAATTATTTGCAATTTGCTGCCATTCACATTCTGGGCTGGGAATCTATTAATAAAATAAAATGTGCAATATACATAGTACATATCCACACATATGAAAACTTTACTATTGTATTATTTTAGGGAATTGAAGATATTGGCAATTAAGTTGAACCTTCGTCGAGTTTTGTGGTGGACGAGATATTATTTTCGGAATCATCTCATACAGAACAAAAAACACCAACATGCTCCAGGAAAAGGAAGCGTTCAATAGACACTAAATCAAAATTAGATGAAGCTTTGGATAAACTTATCGATATAAACAAAGACGCTGGCGTATTTGAAACTTTAGGGGAGAATGTTGGCAGACAGATAAAGGAATTTCCGGAAGAGGAGGCGTATGAACTAATTGCGGATATATATACAAGTGATGCTATCAAAAAGAAAAATTGACCTTTTAAGAAAAATCCGTGAAGAAAAAAACAAAATCATTTCAGTGGAACTATTGAAACCTAACTGAAAATTTTAATCAAAAGTATCGACACCTCTGTCACAAAGCCCTAATTCTAAGCTTTCACGCGATGTTTTAAGTACCGCAATGTCCGATGCTGATATATTAGAAGAAGACTGCTAATTATAAGTTTTTCATCCATATTTAGTAGATAAGCATATGTACCCTTGTGCTCAGCAAACTAAAACACCTATAATTTTTTCAATATTCATAATGTTTTTCATTATACAACTTTTTCGTTAATTTTTAATTTATTTATTTTTAATTAATGTGATTTGATTTTAATTTAAGAATTATTAGCAGCTATGAATGTACATACATATATTAAAAAATGCTGATAAAGTTTTATGATAAAACAAGTAAGAAAAGCTAAATTCGGGTGAAACCGATTTTTATATACCCTCGCGACGTAGTTATGGCCCGATTTCAAAAATTATTGACGGTGATGCTATTGATATCAAGGACATATTTTGTGACGATATCGTTATTGAGATACCTACAGACCTTCACACCGTTATTGAGATACAGACATTTAATCCTAAGTGGGCGTGGCAACGCCCATTTTTCATTGCACAAAATTGCTCAATTCGCTGAAATAGATACCGAAAATATGGGAGGTGAGCGTGGTTATTGACCGATCTTGTCCATTTTCAATACCAGCCTACCCTGTTCAGAGAGCAATCTATGTACCAAATTTCATTGAGATATCTCAATTTTTACTCAAGTTATCGTCTGCACGGACGGACGGACAGACAGACAGACATCGCTAAATCGACTTCTCTTTTCATTCTGAGCATTTTGGTATATATGTATGTATATGTCTATATCTCGATTATTTTTTGCTGTTACAAGCAACCGTTATAATACCCTTGTGTACAAGTACGCTGGGGTATAAAAACATTGCGAATATTGGAAAAATTATAGGTGTTTTAATTTGCTGAGCACAAGGTACATAAGCAATAAAAGCTTTAAGTATTACTTTTTATACATCCACCTTTATACATGGACTATTACACAGCATGTAAAGCAATGATCGTAAGTGCATGTACATACATACATACATACATACATACATACTTACATACATACAAAAGTATGAACGCATTGACTCCTTTTATTTCACTTTTTTATATAATGAATAATTTAACTTTTAATTTTAATTTCATAAAATGAATATAACAAACTGTTGAAAAGTAAAAAAAATTGTTTAACTCATCGAAGTATTTTTATGTTACAGACATTCCATATGCAGATATTTATTCATAATTAGAACTACAAGTATAGTCAAATGCAAAACGAAAAATGAAGTTACCGTAATCGTTAAAAATTCTAATAAAAATTCAGATTTCAGATTTTAACTTTTTCAACAAAATCTCGGTTTTCGTATACATTTTCGAATTACATACGAAATAAAAAAATGTTTGCATGTATACCTTTAAATATGCTGGTTAAAGGTTTGCGTATATGGCTTCTAAGACTTCATGTACGACGAAACCTACATATTGTGTTCGGGGTGTAAGAGCTGCTCGCATTACCGTGCCAGTTTTTTTCAAGCGAATGTGCACCTAGTTGTTAATATGAACGTTTATAAAATTTAGTTACAGGGTAGTTTAATATTTTTAACTCTTTACCAATTGCAATAAGCTTTCTAATGTTTCTACAACAATGCGAGTAAAATTTCTGAAATCTCTGCCATCGTTCTCCCACACCAAATCCTTTAGTAAATGCGACTCCAAATCGTGTTCCATCCTGAAATAAAAATCATTAAATTATTTTATGTGTATAAGTAAATCAAACACGGTAAGTCTGGTTTAATTATTTATTTCCCTTGCTATGCAAGGGCAGCCGATAATGCTGAGCGAGTTAATACAACTGAATGTTTCGGTGTCTGCACCTGAATACCTAACTCCCTAATTGCCAACACCTCACGTAGACTGCCGCGTGACTCTTCATAGCTGAGTCGGCGATTCCCACGATTTTGGACTGCTTATGTTGTTTTGCTGCTCGCATGCGCTTCCGTTGTTATGTCTGCGTTACTTGAGCTGCGCTTATTATTTAGTTTCAGTTGTTGTTGTTTGTGCTGCGCTTACTTGGTATTGCCTACTGAAGGTCCACTTGGTATTGCCTACTGCGGTATGTTAACTATTCCCCCGCTAGAAGAGGAGACGTCCACGGATTCCTGAAGAACGCTGTCCAGTATTGCGATACTAACATTGCGCCTCCGGCGATTGTTGATTATGTAAGCTAATATGGCAAATACCAAAATTGCAATTGTAACGGAGTAAGCTATAAGCCATTGAGATGATTGCGTTTCAACAAATCCCCTCAATGATGCAATATGTCGTAGATTCTTTTGGTTGATGTTGTACAGGTATGGAAGTGACAAGAATGTGGTACGGTTTGTCAGGTTCAGAAATTGTGCGGGCATGGCCTCAGGATACAAGCGCACCATCTTCCGCCAGTTCGTGTATGTTGTGCCATTAATGGTTACATTCTCTGTAAACCTTATTACGAATGTTCCGTTCAAAATTACTGGGAGGGAATTTTTTTCGCGAACTTCAATCAATTTATCGTTAATAACGACAAGGCCTTCGTCAATTTCCTCCACCGGGTCGATGTGGTCAGCTGTTATAGTCTGGCAGGATGCAGGTTGTTGGCTTAACAAGTTTAAAACACAAGAGCTATTCACATTTGATAATTGACAAAATATGGTTGATACTGATTTTTACAATTCTGAAGTTGTTGATATTCGTTGTTACATTTTGACACTTGACTAGTCTCTGTTATAATTGATTTGGAATCTATTACAACCGGCTTAATTTTAAATTTCTTACAATTCTGTTTTACAATTGGGTATTTAATTACGAAATAAATGTTTTCATGGTCTTGTAAAATTTTCAATTTTGACACTGTTAGTAAATCGCTTATTGTTATATCTGTAGAGTGCTCGGTGGTTAGTAAGTTCTTAACCTCATCACTATTTAACAACATTGGATTAATTAATTGTATCTTACCCAAAGTGACGGAATACAGGGCTGATTCTATGTCGTCTATTAATGCTCTGTTTCTTGCTGACACAACACCAACAAGGGAGTGCGGCGCTCCCAAGCAAAGGCCGACAGGAGCTACAACCTCCGCAACTCATAAAGCTACGGGACCACCGAGCTTAAGAGCACACAACCTTCAACAAAGGCAAGCTAGGACAAAGGTACCCCCTGGTCCGAGAAGCCCGAAGGCTAATGCCACTCGCAAGAGTGGTACGAGCCAGGAGGCCCAAACTGTCGACAGCGGGCACCCTGCGCCTTCCTGCAGCAATCTCGTCACTCAGCGACCAGCGGCTGGCGGGGAGACTGTAGTGAGACCCAGGCAAGGCCCGTTGACGAGCAATAGGGCGAAGGAATTCGCACGTCCAAACGTCGAAGGCCACCCACCAAGATAGACGAAAAGCCTCACGGATTCTCCGTCGTCAAGCCACCTCACCGATCAGGGAGGATCAGGTATCGAGGGAGGACTTCGTGAAGGTTCAAGAGGATATCGAGTGGGCTAGGTTGGTTATTCCAGACTTTGATGTCAAGTTATACGGCAAGTCAGCGGCTACCAAGCGACAACGATGCGTAGAGGAACTGCAACCGTTAGCACCGAAAAGGGCCAAAACGCAGGGCGCATGGACTCGATCCTTCGCAGAAATTGCTAAAGATCGAAAAGTTATAGGCGTCATCGATAGCAATAACGAGGAAGGTAGGATACCCAGACACCAATGGAAATGGGTAAATGCCGCCCTAGCCAAAGTTGCACTAGCAGTGCTGAAAGAGAACCCTGGACCGCCGCCATCATGCTCTGATGCTGGATGGTTCCAGGGGAACGTGAAGCTAGTCGCCTGTGACGATAACAGATCGGTCGAGATGTACAAAGCGGCCATCGACAAGGTAGGCGAAGTGTACCCCGGAGCCTGCCTCAAAGTAGTGGATGCGAAGGATATACCGTCACGCCCAAGAGCAAGAGCCTGGGTACCAGTTACACCATCGGACCCAGTGGTGATCCTGGAGATGGTGCAACTATTCAACCCAAACCTACCTACACAAAATTGGAGAGAAGTAAACACCGAACCGACAGACCGGGCGACGATGCAGGTGGTTCTCCTGCTAAATAATGAGAGCATAGAAATCCTGGCTAAATGCGAAAACAGGATAAACTATGGCTTCGGGAAGATTACCCTTAAGGTTTACAAAACCGACACCGAAGCCCTAGTGAACCTGGCAAATTGTGTGGAAGCAGAGGAACCACCAAGCGACCACGAGATAGAGGCAGAAGAGAAGATGAAGGAAGATCTTAGCGGATACACCTCATCCGGATCGGAAGGAGGCGCGGCCCTAAGTAGGCTATATGCGGAGTGCGAGCTACTCAGTGATGAGGAAGCGGACACGACAATCGTGGAGAAGGTGGTACCGTGTGATGAAGGTTGTTCAGATAAACCTTCATCACAGTAAAGCAGCGTCCGCTGCGCTTCTACTTCAACTGGCGTCAGGAGAAGTAGACATAGCTCTGGTCCAGGAGCCATGGATCACTGGTGATAGGATCCGTGGCCTGAAGACCCCGAAATATGCTCTGTTCGGAGCTCAAGGTAAAGGGAAGCCCCGTACCTGTATTCTAGTTAAAACCATTATAAACTCTTTTATTCTACCACAGTATAGCAATGGAGACATAACCACAGTCAGCATTGAACTGGCGCAGAAAAGGCTCAGGGTGGCCTCCTTTTATCTGGCTCATGACCACGAGGGGCCTCTGCCGCTAAAACTTATGAGGGAACTAGTGAGGGACACAAACCCACTAAAAGCAACGCTAATTATGGGAGGAGACGCTAACGCCCATCACACGCAATGGGGTAGCTCCAACATCAACGAACGAGGTGAGTCACTCTATAACTACTTACTTAATACAAATCTAGCCTTATGCAATAAAGGCACTGACCCAACATTTATAACAGCCAATCGTAAAGAAGTCCTAGATATTACCCTTTGTACTGATAAGTTTAGTAACCACATAATAAACTGGAAGGTCCTGAAAGAGCACTCATTTTCGGACCATAGGTTTATAGAATTCAGTATATCAGACTCGCCACCCACCCCTAAGGTGACGCAGAATATCAAAAAAACAAACTGGGGTTATTATAGAAAACTGCTACTCAAGAGACTCCCTTCGGAACCACCCACTAAGCCAAAGACGCCAGAGGAACTCGACCATTTAGTAGGTGTCTTTGTTGAAAACTGCAACGCAGCACTGCAAAAAGCATGCCCTATTAAGAAAGTAAAAGAAACATACAGGCCCCCCTGGTGGACCTCAGACCTAAATTGACTACGTAAAGAATGTAGGAAAGCATTTAATGCTGCTAAGCATGATGCCCAGGAGTCTTCCTGGGCGCATTATAAAGCAATACTAAGACTCTATAAAAAAGACACACGGAATGCAAAGCGAAATTCATGGAATAATTTCTGCAGCGCGATAGAGACCACAACCGAAGCCTCAAGACTTCGAAAAGTTCTGGCAAAATCACCGACAGCACCCAGTTTTCTTCAAAAGCAAGATGGAACCTGGACCGAATCTAGCGTTGAGACAGTTAACCTGCTTCTAGACAACCATTTCTCCGAGTACACCAATGATCTTGGAAATGAGTCAGAACAAAGGAATGTCAGACCGCAGCTTATAAACGAGATAATAAGCGACAGAAGTATATGCTGGGCCATAGACAAATTCGAACCCTACAAAAGTCCGGGGCCAGACAGTATTTACCCAGCTCAGCTACAATATACCATGGAGCGCACCAAACCTTGGTTATAAACAATCTTTACCAGCTGCTTAAGACTCGCCTATGTACCCATTTTATGGAGAGAAGTTAAGGTGGTGTTTATACCAAAAGCAGGTAGAGCCTCACACACCAAACCAAATGACTTTAGGCCTATAAGCCTTTCCTCTTTTCTACTCAAAACTTTCGAAAGACTAATTGAGTTGTATATTTGGATCTCGATTAGTCCATCCCTATTGTCTAATGCGCAACATGCCTATACCAAAGGCAAGTCCACGGAGACAGCACTCAACTCACTGGTTTCCAAGCTTGAAAAATCCCTAGAAGAAAAAGAATTCGCACTTGTTGCATTTCTCGACATTGCGGGGGCATTCAACAATGTAACCCCTCGAGCGATTACCTCGGCTCTCAGGGATCTGCGAATGGACAGCTCTCTAGTTGGACTCATTCACCAAATGCTCACCAGCAGGGTAGTGTGTTCGCAGCTGGGGGAAAGCACCGTTCGCAGACCCGTAAACAGAGGCACTCCACAAGGAGGAGTTCTATCTCCACTTTTATGGGTGGTAACTGTAAATAAGCTCTTGCGACGCATGGAAGGAAATGGTTATGAGGTGATCGCGTACGCCGACGATGTCGCGGTAATTGTGAGAGGAAAATTTCCTCAGACGCTATGCGAACTCATGGAAACAGCTCTCACTTCACTTGTCACGTGGACCAAAGACTGTGGTCTAGAAGTGAATCCTGATAAAACAGAACTAGTGCTATTCACCAGAAGGTATAAGATACCCACTCTCACACTACCGAAACTTGATGGCAAAAGCCTAATTCTTAAAAGTACCGCGAAGTACCTGGGTCTGATTTTAGACAATAAGCGGTACTGGAAAGACAACATAAGGGAGCGAATAAGGAAAGCCACTACGGCGCTTTTCACTTGCAAAAAAGCTATTGGTGTAAAATGGGGTTTCTCCCCTAAGATAGTACACTGGATCTATACAGCCATCGTCCGCCCAATCCTATTATACGGAGCCTTGGTCTGGTGGCCCACTCTAGTAAAATCAACAACGCTTAAACAACTGCAGAGAGTACAAAGAAGCGCGGAGCTCTGCATAAGTGGAGCCCTAAGCTCCTCACCCACTGAGGCTCTAAACGCCATACTACACCTGCCACCTCTTGACGTAGTAGCTCAAGAGGTAGCCGCTATCACAGCTTTAAGACTTAGAGAAGCTGGGTTCTGGACCCAGAGCACACTTGGCCACACAGAAATTCTAAGAAAAATGGCTCCAATTCAAATACCAACATATACGGACTACTGTACACCATCAGCTTCCTTTAAAAAGGACTATGAAGTCATCGTACCAACCCGACAGTACTGGTACACAAGACCACACCATATACATAACGCCATCAACATTTACACTGATGGCTCCAAACTCAACGGAAAAGTCGGGGGAGGTGTATTCTCCCCTGAACTAAAACTTGAAACATCGTTCAGACTCCCCGACCACTGTAGCGTGTACCAAGCGGAAGTGCTGGCCATCCAGGAGGCTACACAGCACCTAATCAAAAACCCTAAAGAAAGCAAACAGGTCTTTATCTTTTCTGACAGCCAAGCTGCACTGAAGGCGCTAGACTCCTGTATAGACAATACGAAGTCTCTCACTGAATGCCGCAGATCTCTAAACGAGATGGCCCAGCATTATAGAATTCAAGTCATATGGGTGCCTGGACACCGCGATATCGAGGGCAACTGCAAAGCGGACGAACTGGCAAGGAATGGTACGACCACCCCGATCCTTCCGAGTAGGAACAGGTTAGGTATACCACTTGCCACTTTTAAACTACAAATCAAGCATAACACCATAAAGGTGGCGAATGAACGTTGGGGTAGTCACCCACACTGCGAAATCTCCAAACTCACGTGGCCGTCTTACGATAAAAGGCGCACATCAAACCTTCTGGGGCTAAAGAGAAGCGAAGTCTCTGCCTTAACAAGAACCCTCACAGGGCACTGTCTAATTGGTACTCATGCGAAAAGACTAGGAGTAAATGCTCCGGAGCACTGTCGCAGTTGCGACGAAGAAGAAGAAAACGTGGAACACCTACTTTGCCAATGTCCAGCTTTAAGCAGAAGAAGACTTCGCACGCTTGGCAGACCAACTCTACAAAGCCTCGCGGAAATAGCGCTAATAAACCCAAAAGCACTGTCGAAATTTATAAAGTCAACAAAATGGTTTGAACCCGATGTGCAGGAGAATTGAGAAGCGAACTCGCATATGGCAGTACAATGGGCCACGCTAGGCCTAAGTGCAAGGGAGGGTTCTCTTCCCAGCCATTCCAACCTAACCTAACCTTCTTGCTGATATCAGATCAAAAAGGTGTCCAGTATCGAGTTCATGTTTTTTCGTTGTACTAATTATTTTGTTTACGGTGTCAATATTTTAGAATTTTTATTGAGCTCAAGGCCAGTTTATGGAAGATTTTTTTTGTGAAAAAACAACAACAGCTTTTAATGGTTGAAGTTATAGTACTATTTCGGAAATCACCACATTTCCTCATCAGACTTCTTTTTGATTATTAAATTAAATTATTTTTAATTTAATTTTCATAACCACTTCTCTCAGGCTTTGAACCCGGGAGCTCGGAGTTGCAGAGCCAATACGCTACCTATTGTGCTACGCTAGCCGAGTTGGCTGTTGTGTTTATTTCATCTTCCTTAAACAAACCAACTACAAACAAGAGCAACTGATCTGCCGCTATTTAACTTGTTTGTGTGGTTGTTGTTTGTGTTTTTGTTTGCAAATTCTGTATAATGTGTTTTTTACATTATATTCTAATGCATTTTTAAGGCGTGCTCATCCTTGTATACAATGGTTGTTCATTTTTCTGTTGGCCTAGTAAATGTTAATATTTTAGAATTTTTATTGAGCTCAAGGCCAGTTTATGGAAGATTTTTTTTGTGAAAAAACAACAACAGCTTTTAATGGTTGAAGTTATAGTACTATTTCGGAAATCACCACATTTCCTCATCAGACTTCTTTTTGATTATTAAATTAAATTATTTTTAATTTAATTTTCATAACCACTTCTCTCAGGCTTTGAACCCGGGAGCTCGGAGTTGCAGAGCCAATACGACCATTGTTTACGGTGTCAGTTAGCTGGTTTATTTTAACTTGGTGCTGGCTGTAAATGTAAATCTGTTGCTCGTTTGCTTCAATCAAGGATTCTGTCCGAGTTTGAAGCTGGTTGAAGTCATCGAAATCGGGAGTACCCGCTACGTATATAAGAGCGGTACGCAAGAAGTTAATGCTACGGGAATATCGGTGGTGAGTTCTTAATGAGTCTAGCAGTCGTAATATGCGGTCGATGTCCAATTTAATTGCTTTCCTAATATGAGACTGTGGAAAGATCTCAAGAAGGTTGTCTGTTTCTTCGGCGATGTTCTCGTAGACGGTTAAATTCAGGTGGTGAATGATATGCTTATATTGGTCGTAGATGGTATAAAAACAGAGCCAGTGTAATTTAAAATTTCCGACCGCGCTACTGCGGCCGCTAACAGGATCAGGAACCTATCGACAATTCAGAATTACCTTTATGAATTTTTTTGCCGTCAATAAGGACTGTGGTTCCTAAATCTTTTTCAACTACTTTTTCCGAGTAAAGTTTAGTAAGTTTGTTACCCAGTCTCCTATTGACTTTTATAAAAACTTTTTAACCGGGCTTAAAAATTTTCGTTCGCCTTATTCTGTTGTGGTAGCTAAGTTCGGAGTTCTGTGCACTGCGAAATCTCCAAACTCACGTGGCCGTCTTACGATAAAAGGCGCACATCAAACCTTCTGGGGCTAAAGAGAAGCGAAGTCTCTGCCTTAACAAGAACCCTCACAGGGCACTGTCTAATTGGTACTCATGCGAAAAGACTAGGAGTAAATGCTCCGGAGCACTGTCGCAGTTGCGACGAAGAAGAAGAAAACGTGGAAAACCTACTTTGCCAATGTCCAGCTTTAAGCAGAAGAAGACTTCGCACGCTTGGCAGACCAACTCTACAAAGCCTCGCGGAAATAGCGCTAATAAACCCAAAAGCACTGTCGAAATTTATAAAGTCAACAAAATGGTTTGAACCCGATGTGCAGGAGAATTGAGAAGCGAACTCGCATATGGCAGTACAATGGGCCACGCTAGGCCTAAGTGCAAGGGAGGGTTCTCTTCCCAGCCATTCCAACCTAACCTAACCTTCTTGCTGATATCAGATCAAAAAGGTGTCCAGTATCGAGTTTATGTTTTTTCGTTGTACTAATTATTTTGTTTACGGTGTCAATATTTTAGAATTTTTATTGAGCTCAAGGCCAGTTTATGGAAGATTTTTTTTGTGAAAAAACAACAACAGCTTTTAATGGTTGAAGTTATAGTACTATTTCGGAAATCACCACATTTCCTCATCAGACTTCTTTTTGATTATTAAATTAAATTATTTTTAATTTAATTTTCATAACCACTTCTCTCAGGCTTTGAACCCGGGAGCTCGGAGTTGCAGAGCCAATACGCTGCCTATTGTGCTACGCTAGCCGAGTTGGCTGTTGTGTTTATTTCATCTTCCTTAAACAAACCAACTACAAACAAGAGCAACTGATCTGCCGCTATTTAACTTGTTTGTGTGGTTGTTGTTTGTGTTTTTGTTTGCAAATTCTGTATAATGTGTTTTTTACATTATATTCTAATGCATTTTTAAGGCGTGCTCATCCTTGTATACAATGGTTGTTCATTTTTCTGTTGGCCTAGTAAATGTTAATATTTTAGAATTTTTATTGAGCTCAAGGCCAGTTTATGGAAGATTTTTTTTGTGAAAAAACAACAACAGCTTTTAATGGTTGAAGTTATAGTACTATTTCGGAAATCACCACATTTCCTCATCAGACTTCTTTTTGATTATTAAATTAAATTATTTTTACATTTTATTAGTTATTGTTTGGCCATTTCACTATTTTATTTTATTTTAAATATTTTTGAGCTTTAAGGCCGATTGGTTTATTGGAAATTATTAGGAAAAAAACAACAATACTCAAAGCGGTAGAAGTTATAGTACTATTTCGGAAATCACCACATTTCCTCATCAGACTTCTTTCTTCTTGGCTTCTGCGGGAGTCGAACCCGCAACAACATGCGCAATACTTAAGCCGGCAGCTAAACGCATTCAGCTAAGCTTACGCAGTGTGAGCTGTTGATATTTTTCCTGCTTTCCCTTCACAACTTACTTCAATCAAGTGCGGCTGTACTGCCTACTTGAAATAAAATAAAATAGTGAAATGGCCAAACAATAACTAATAAAATGTATAAAAAGGAAGAGCCAGCCTTATACAAACAAATTCTAACAAAATAGAAATTGTACAAACAACAACTACACAGTCAAGTAGAAATAGCGGCAGTACAGCCGCACTTGATTGAAGTAAGTTGTGAAGGGAAAGCAGGAAAAATATCAACAGCTCACACTGCGTAAGCTTAGCTGAATGCGTTTAGCTGCCGGCTTAAGTATTGCGCATGTTGTTGCGGGTTCGACTCCCGCAGAAGCCAAGAAGAAAGAAGTCTGATGAGGAAATGTGGTGATTTCCGAAATAGTACTATAACTTCTACCGCTTTGAGTATTGTTGTTTTTTTCCTAATAATTTCCAATAAACCAATCGGCCTTAAAGCTCAAAAATATTTAAAATAAAATAAAATAGTGAAATGGCCAAACAATAACTAATAAAATGTATAAAAAGGAAGAGCCAGCCTTATACAAACAAATTCTAACAAAATAGAAATTGTACAAACAACAACTACACAGTCAAGTAGAAATAGCGGCAGTACAGCCGCACTTGATTGAAGTAAGTTGTGAAGGGAAAGCAGGAAAAATATCAACAGCTCACACTGCGTAAGCTTAGCTGAATGCGTTTAGCTGCCGGCTTAAGTATTGCGCATGTTGTTGCGGGTTCGACTCCCGCAGAAGCCAAGAAGAAAGAAGTCTGATGAGGAAATGTGGTGATTTCCGAAATAGTACTATAACTTCTACCGCTTTGAGTATTGTTGTTTTTTTCCTAATAATTTCCAATAAACCAATCGGCCTTAAAGCTCAAAAATATTTAAAATAAATTATTTTTAATTTAATTTTCATAACCACTTCTCTCAGGCTTTGAACCCGGGAGCTCGGAGTTGCAGAGCCAATACGACCATTGTTTACGGTGTCAGTTAGCTGGTTTATTTTAACTTGGTGCTGGCTGTAAATGTAAATCTGTTGCTCGTTTGCTTCAATCAAGGATTCTGTCCGAGTTTGAAGCTGGTTGAAGTCATCGAAATCGGGAGTACCCGCTACGTATATAAGAGCGGTACGCAAGAAGTTAATGCTACGGGAATATCGGTGGTGAGTTCTTAATGAGTCTAGCAGTCGTAATATGCGGTCGATGTCCAATTTAATTGCTTTCCTAATATGAGACTGTGGAAAGATCTCAAGAAGGTTGTCTGTTTCTTCGGCGATGTTCTCGTAGACGGTTAAATTCAGGTGGTGAATGATATGCTTATATTGGTCGTAGATGGTATAAAAACAGAGCTAGTGTAATTTGAAATTTCCGACCGCGCTACTGCGGCCGCTAACAGGATCAGGAACCTATCGACAATTCAGAATTACCTTTATGAATTTTTTTGCCGTCAATAAGGACTGTGGTTCCTAAATCTTTTTCAACTACTTTTTCCGAGTAAAGTTTAGTAAGTTTGTTACCCAGTCTCCTATTGACTTTTATAAAAACTTTTTAACCGGGCTTAAAAATTTTCGTTCGCCTTATTCTGTTGTGGTAGCTAAGTTCGGAGTTCTGTGCTTTTATAAGGTTGCTTTTAATTTCTTGCAGATATTTTGATGACGCGAAATGAATTATGTCGATGGGCCGTTGTCCTGTCACGGAGTGTATTGTCCTGTTGTATTTGTAAGTCGCGAGTAGGATAAGATCGTTCGTGTCATTTAGTCCCTGGCTTAGTTTGATACACCGACTGATTTCTGAAAGAGTTCCGTGAAATCGTTCTATCTGTCCATAGGAGTTGGTCGTTGGTGCGGTTGTCCATGCGGTGGTCTGGGAAAGAGTACGCTATTTCTTGGCAAGGGCATTGTATTAAGGTTACGTGTTTGCAAACTATAGTCCGGAAGTCTGGTGGATTCTAGCTCCTGAGCGAGCGCTAGGGCTGACGCCATGTCTGATGGCCTCGTCGAGAACAGAATATCGCAGAGCGGACGATTCAGGCCGGATACGAATACCCGTAATGCGTCCTGCCGGTATTTCGCATTTAGCGATTCCAAAACGTCCGTCTTGTTTTTGTATGACATCAACGTCTTGTTGATGATTGCTGTCAATTTTTTCTCGACTTCGTCGTAGAAGGCATTTATTGTCAATTTCCTTTGACGTAGGGTTGACATTTCCTGTTCTAATATGTAGATTGGTTGCTTATCAGCATAGGTAAAGTCAAGTCTGGCTATGATGGCTTTAAAATTCAGTATAGTGTTAAAAGAGGACAGCATTGAATCCGCAGACCCTACAACTTTGTTGCTGATTATGGCCACAGCCTGGTAGTGTTTGGAACTGCCCTGCGGTATGAGCTGCCTGACGCCACGACACGTATCGGGACTGGTCTCCATTGAACTCTGGCCAGGACTTTAGCACGTCCAGAGATTCATCGCACCTGACTGTCGGGTCAATAGATATCTCCTGGTATTCTTCGACCTGAGGCGGTCTCTCTATCTGCGTCAGCCTAGCTGTCAATGCGTCCACTGTCGATTGGAATTCTCGTCTCGTTTGTTCTGTTGCTGTCCGAACAGCGGCACCCATTAAAGCGCGAATGCTATTTTCGTCCATGTCGAGTCACTTTGTTATAATGTTATAATATAACTTTTCTAAGAGGTCTTTCTTTTATATATTTCCTAACTTAATTCTATGGAGCACTCTACTTACAAGTTCATGCTACTCTAGACTCAATTAATATTCCCGTCTTCCAGTTCCTTTGGTCAGCCAGGTGGAGAGGGAGTTGATTGTTGTTTTAATTTTATGATTTGATGATTCTTTCCTTGTTTTTAGCCTTCAGCTAAATGTCCTTGATTTAACACTGTTAGTGGTCAAACTACGGCTATACGGCCTTTTTTTATTCAAACACTTTAATTTAGTTTTTGTTCGTGGTCACTTTTGGCTATACGGCCTTTTTTATTCAAACATTTCAATTTAGTTTTTGTTCGTGTTCACTTTTGGCTATACGGCCTTTTTTTTATTTGAACACTTTGGGTCCGGGCACACGGCCACGATACTTTAATATTAAATACGCCAACACCTCACGTAGACTGCCGCGTGACTCTTCATAGCTGAGTCGGCGATTCCCACGATTTTGGACTGCTTATGTTGTTTTGCTGCTCGCATGCGCTTCCGTTGTTATGTCTGCGTTACTTGAGCTGCGCTTATTATTTAGTCTCAGTTGTTGTTGTTTGTGCTGCGCTATTGGTATTGCCTACTGCAGGTTCACTTGGTATTGCCTACTGCGGTATGTTAACTTATACTTTTAAAAAGAAAAAATATTAGGGAAACGTAAGATAAGGCGCCACATGATGGGAGCTTGTTGGAAGGAGGTCCAATATCCAGGAGGAGATATATCCAACTTTTCAATGATCCATCTTTTGTTTCTCTAAACCTTTCACAAAACCCTAGGGTTTTAAAAAAAAGCTTAATATGGTAAACATCTTTGTAAACTAAAGATATTTTTATTTAATATACGCGCTTACACACAATTACATAATCACGTGTGGCGCTTTATCGAACCCTACCCAAATAATGACAATTTACAAATCTTGTAACTAATAAGGCTTTCATCCAATATTTTCTTAAAACCTTCCATTTTTTTTCGTTTTCGGTTAATTTATTAATTTCTTGGTGTACCTTCAGTGAAGCAAGAGTTTTAAGTTGTTACCTTGACAACGGCATCTTGAAAATAAAATTGACTATCAAGTTGCGTGCAGCCTACGTCACGGCTTTCAAGTCAGGGGTCGAATTATGTGTTCCGCGAACGAAACGGCACTCGTATTAAAATAAATTACGTGACTGGTCTTACGAATAGCTATATTGGAATTATGGCACACGTTTGCTAACGGATCGTAAGATGTTCCGTCATGTAATAGATTCAAAACTATTTGTAATAGATGTCAGTTGATGTGTCATTTAAATGTTTGTAAACAGAAAAGCAATAAATATTCTAAAGAAAATACCATGGACGCAGCGTTATTATTTTGTTTGGAAAGCTCTTCTGACGAAAGCGACGGAAATGAGCAACGTCTGATGAGAAGACGGTTGAGAGACAAAAGCAATCCCCTTTTATTGCCAGAAAAAGCGTAAGTTTTAAAATATACAGTCTCCCGTATTTTCAATTTACATTTCTATTTTAGATTCATCAAGAGATTCCGTTTTGAAAACTATTGACTTCCATTGCCACTCTTGTGTAGCTGTGTCACCGATGCTTCAATTGGCAGCAACGCTTTCTTTTTTTGGAAGTTGTGGATTTCAGCATTCAGTAGGCAACGACTATTTAATTGGAATGAGCCAAAGCTTGGTATCGAAAGTCACTTCAAGGGTGATAAAGGAAATGGAAGCGAAGTTATGCCCCAAATATATAAAATTCACTCCTGAAGTATTGTATGGAGTGGTTCTATCAAAAGTACAAAATACCCAGAGGTGAGGAAGTTAAATACACGTACTATTTTGTAGGTAGTTGGTAATATTCTTTCCTTCAGTTATTGGATGTATCGACGGTACTCACATTGGTTTACAAAAACCCAGCAGTAACGAGCATATGTTTTTTAACCGGAAAGGGTTCCATAGTATCAATGTGATGGTGGTAAGTTCAATATGCATATGTGAATTGGGTATCGCTTAAAATGTGAATGTTCTTATATACACTTTATATAGATATGCGATCACCAATATAAGATGGAAACATTCCGAGGAAAGGATGTTGTTGGAAGAACGGTTCCGATTAAATGCGAATAACAATTTCTGGCTTCTTGGTAAGATTAGGAATATTAATTGGCAAGTACAATTTTCATTCTTGGATGTAAATTTTTTAGGTGACTCCGGCTATCCACTTGAACCGTGGTGTATAACACCTTACAGAAGTCCTGCAGATTGTTCAAGTGAAAGTTCATTTAATGATGTCCTCTCAAAGGCCAGGTGCATAGTTGAGCGGACAATCGGAATCCTAAAAGGCGTTGGAAGATCCTGGGTTACGAGAAGCGGGGAAGATATATTCCAGAAAAAGTTGCTAGGATTTGTAATGTTTGCTCGGCTCTCTAAATCTACTTTTTGCACCTCAATTTGGTTTTTATATTTTATCTCTTTCAGTTGTAAAAGGCGCTCTTGTATCTCAAGCAATCTGTCAATCTTAGCGTCCATTCTAGTTCTACACTCAATTAAAACTTGCAGATTTTTTTCCAGCAGCACTAACTTAGGATCAGTTGCAGTAGGTTGCTTCTTCTTCTTCTTTGGCGTTTCCACAAATGCATATTCGTTCTCCGAATCGTTGGCCGCGGAACTTATAAAATTTTCAGCGAAATCGTCAGTCATATTTTCGTCGACCTCTCTCTCCAAATATGTTACCGAATTTGACTCCACGAGCCGTTTTGAAGACGAACTGCCGAAGGTGACCACATTCACTATGCCATCCACTGCAACTTCTAAGCCACTTGCTTCTATTATATTTTCTTCCGCCTCTGTGATAAACTTCTCCTCGAATGGCCCTCCACCTGTACGACTCTTTGATGACTTGTTGAATGACAGCTTTTTTTTAGGTTGGTACTTCTGATCTGCAAAAACCTACAAATACATATATATAAATACATATGTTTAAATATTTAAACTAACTTTTCTCCACATTTTAACGTCCTTTGAGGGTGGTCCCACAGCATTAAATTTTCTTGAGAGCTCCTCCCAAAGCCTTATGCTTGTCGCTTTACCTTGGGCGCAGTTCGGTATCATGTTCTTCGCCAAATTTGGGTGTTGCTTCATAAATTCGCCCATAATCTGTTTTTGGTTTTGGTTGAGTTTGTTAATGCCCGTCCTAAAATATTTACAAAACTTACTTAAATTGCCATTTCTGTGAATTTTATTGCTAACTACTTACAATTTTTCCATTTTTCGTTCTTTTATTTGCGTGTGCGAACAGTGGCTTGCTATCGAATGACGTCAGAATGGGTACGTTCACTGAAAGTAGAATATCGAATTACGACACTAAGTATACGTTCACGGCAGGTGTAATGCCGAATACACACTTTTACGTGACGAGTAACCCGTTCGCGTAACACATAATTCGACCCCAAATCAATTTGATAAGCAGTACGTGTGTTCAACTTGCTTTCAAGTTCTTGATCGTGTACCTGCAGAGTAAAAGGCCTGCCAGATAGAGCACGTTACGTGCGTTCCGGCGAAGCATTCGACTGATAGCTAAGTATATTATATGTATTTGAATGCAGATTACCACATTCGCAACGCATGCGTTGCCGAAACGTACAACAGTAGCCCTACTCTCTACTTATGACGCATTCAAATCCGTCGTTAGTGTCAGCTGATTGTTTTTTTTTCAATTATTTCCATTTTTGTTATAATCTTTACACAAAAGTAAATATCAGCACAACTTTAAGATATATTTGATTTGCATACAAAAAAAAAATGAACCGCCAATACAAAACAACTAATTTGTTTATATGCGACAACGCTTTTAATGTGGTGTGCCTCTGCGTTTCGTACGCCTTGTCAGTTGAATGCCTCGTTGGAGCGCACTCAACGTATTCTATCTGGCAGGCCTTCAAGGGATGTAACCATTTTTCTATGCGCTGCGCTCATTTATACTCGTAATCTTCGAACATTCATGCATTCACGGCCAGTCAGAAAATTGCGCGAATGTTGCAGCCAGAGACGCCTGTTAATATGTGTGTACGTAACAACGCTTAGCATATGCGTTGTTTTCGCTTATGCTTAATACTTTGGTATTAAAGCTGATGGATGACTGATGATTATTATTTGAGACCTAAATAATATTGCTGTGAATAAAATATAAGTGAACATTTTATTTCATTAAATTATCCAAATAATCCTCATAGAAAATTTGAAATTTGAATATTTAACAATTTGCGGAATTGCTTTTTGATATTATTACTTTTTCACAATTCACTTTGCCTTAAAATTATATTGAATAAAAATGTTTTGATGTCACTAAAAGTTTAACTTTATCGGTTGGCTCTATTTTAACGCACACGTTTCTGCACAGTTAATAGCACACTTTCACTGATTTGTGAAAAATGAACGCGAAGTTGAATTCAGAAATAACGGGAAAATATACACAGTCGATGTGATTACTGAAGTACAATTAGTTCATGACATGTTAGATTCTTAAAAAAAATTAAGTGCAAAATATCATCAGTGAATGGCTTTATTTCATCGCACATCACTGTATGTTACATATGCTACATACGTACATGTGTTCACAAGCGCAGACGCACATTCTATGCATACGTACAATACACATGTATATATGTATATATGTATGTATGTATATATGTATGTATATATGTATGTATGTATGTATATATGTTTTTTTTTTTTTGTCTAGAGCGGCCTATTGCCTTTCTATTGTTTAAGCCGCCGCTTAAACAATTAGGCGGCCGTGCGCGAGTTAATATCGTTCGCACGATATGAGTTAAAAAAATATCTTTTATCGCTACGCCGAAATGCGTGCTCTTTATTGATCTTCTAAAAACTGTCTTACATTTTGAATTCTTAGTTCTATTTATACTATTGAGATGTGGTGGTAGTTATCGTAGTGGATTATTCCATTGTCAGTTGTTTGTTGTTTACGAGTGTAGATATCTATTGTTTGTAGTGATAGTGCATTTCTATTGTTCCAATGATTGTCCGTTGCTTATGTGCAGGTCAGTTGTTTGTTGTTTACATGCATTTCTCGGTAATGCATGTTTATCTGTTGTTTACGTGTTGATAATGCATTTCTCGGTAATGCATGTTTATCTGTTGTTTACGTGTTGATAATGCATTTCTTGATAATGCATGTTTTGGTTGTGGAAACGTTGTGCCTTGTGATGACGTCATTAACTCCCCTCCTTCTTAAAATGAAGCGTCCTCGCTACACTGCTGCTAGGTGTTGTTGTTGAAGACGGTTGAGTTCGATTTCGTAAAGTTCGTCCATTCGCCTTTGTCTGCCAAGTGTTCTTTTATTTTCGCAGTATCGGCAGAGGTGTACTAGACCATAAGTGGTGACTGCTAAGGTAAGGAATGCAATTATGATGAAAAGTGTAAACTGTACAGGGTTCTCCTCGACAGGTATTAAAAACGTTGAGAGTTCTTGAATGTTGTTGAATTTGTATTTTGAGTCTGAGGAAAGGATACGGAGTACCTCAAGTTTTTCGCTATGTTGGTTGTGTATAACTTCTCTGAGTTGTTGTTGATGGTTATAATAAGTGATGCCATCGATGTTTGTAGATTCTTTAAAATGTATTAGTTTTGGGCCTGATATATGCATGTTGTTCCAAGTATGCTCATAATCCGTCAAGATGTGACCAGTCTCTAGGATTCGGAGTGGGGCGTTATTCTCATGGATTGTTTCGCATTGCGCAGGATTGTCTTTTAATATTTTTAAAGTGCAATTATCAGAGGGTTCTGATTTACAAATAAAGGTACTAATATAATTTTTACATTTTGATACTCTTTGATAATCGTTACATTTTGCAATCTTAGGATCTAAATTAATTTTACCATGCTTATGTGCTAAAGGATATACGTTAAATAGCTTACATTTAGTTTCAAGAATAGGGTATTTGTATATTGTTATAATTGCATGTTGTAGGTAACAGATATGAATGTCCGCATATTCTAATATATTGATTATTGGAAGATCCAACTGTTCATGGTTTATTAACTCATACACATCTTTCAAATTTAATGTGCCAGAATAAAAATTATTATTTTTCGCAAAATTAATAGTGTTCGCTATTGATTGAAGTTCATTATAGACTTCTGATATAACAATATTTTCGCTAATTGTTTTGGGATCAAGAGTTTCGAGTATTCTTTCGAACTGTGAGTTAATTGTTTTTTGCTTATTGTTATTTTCTATTAGCATATTAAGTGACGTTTTAATTTCTATAAGGTCATTGTGGTCTGGTGTGCCAGTGATGAATTTAAGGATGGAACCAAGGAAGTTAAGTGATCTCTTTGGTCTGTATATATTTGGTATGAGTTGATTTTTTAAAGTTTCAATTCTGTTCACTAAAATTTGAGTCTCAGGGTAGTTTTCTAAATTATATGTAGATTTCATTACACTTTCGTAAGGCGCGAGTATTTTTGAAAGATTAGATATGTGATACAGGAAAGCTGTATTCTGATAAATGTAAACAGGATCTGTTTCCACTAGTACATATTTTCTATTGGTTAAGTCTATTATATTATCGCTAAATGCGATAGGGAAAAGTAAGATAAATACTACTCCGTAATTGCCTTCACTCTGATGTTGTCCTTATGTATAATGAGTCCTTTATTTGTTGTTATCGTTTTTCCGTTGTCTTCTTTAACTATATGTTTTGCGTATGTTTTTACGTTTTTGTTCCGTCTATGCGTCTTGGAGTATATAACATCACCTTGTTTGTAATTCAGCTGTTTGCGATTGTGGTTGTGGTATCGTAAGACTCTGTCTTGGTTTTGTTGAAGGCGCTCTTTGATGCCAGGATACCCCTTTTGGTTGAAGAACACGTCCTCGGGTTTCTCGTTGGTCACTGAATGGATTGTCTTATTGTATTGTCGGACTGCTTCGTATATCTGTTCGTCAGGTGCTGAACTGTGTTGGTGTGCCAAGACTTTCGCGAGTTCGATTATCGTGCTATGCGTACGTTCGACTTGCCCGTTTGTTGTAGAATGAAAGGCAGGAGTTTTGGTGTGTGTTATTTGTAGTCGTTTGTAAATTTGTTGTGCACATATGCTAGTGAGTGTTGACTCGTTATCAGTCATTACAAACTTTGCGTTTGGGTATATTTGTGAGAGAATCTCGTCAACGTATTTGTATGTATCTTTCTTTGAGGGTATTTGCCTCAAATGGCAAAATTTTGAATATTTGTCGGTTGAGCTAATGTATATGTTATTGCTCATATAAAATAAGTCTAAGTGTATGCATTCGCCTACCTTGTTTGGTATTGGTGCTGAACCTATTGGTTGTTTATTTGGTCGGCGTTCATACTTGTTGGTAAGACATATTTCGCAGTCTTGTACTTCTTTTTTACAAGCGTCACGGATGTTCGGCCAGTAATATCTGAGTGAAATTTCCTGCGCGTTATTTTTATAATTTCTGTGAGCACGTCTGTGTGTGTCTTGTATGATTTGTTTTTGTTGTTCGGTTTCGGTGATGTCGTCTACCATTTTTTGGGCTAATACGATTGATACGGTCGGAAATGTGTCAATAATGTCGTTTTCGACGTAAAATAATATTTGCTCGTCTATTTGAAGAGCGTTAGTTACCTTTGGTCTAATTATATTTTTTAGTCTGTCCAGTAATTCAGCTTTGGTGTTAAAGAAAAGTGTATGTCGACTGTTAGAAAAAATATTTTGTGATGATATTTCGATTAGGTTCGCATCTGATTGTTTTATAACAATTTGATTTTTAAAGCAGTTTAATGGTTGCTTTACTCGTTTGAGTTTTTGTGTTGGTGAGCTTTGTGCCGAATGTTGGGAGTCATCCGAATTTGATGTGTTGTTTATTTGCTGGCGAGAAAGTGCATCAGCGACAACGTTCTGGTGTCCAGGTTTGTAAACAAGTTTTGCGCCGTATTCTTCGATGAAATTCTTCCATCTTTTTAATTTTGTATTGGGGTTTTTTCCCGATATGGAGAAGATTAAAGATTGATGGTCAGTGTAAATAGTCAAATCCGCTATACCATATAAGTAGTTGCGGAGTTTCTGTAATGCCCACACAATTGCGAGTAACTCTTTCTTATTTGTAGAGTAGTTCTGTTCTGTTTGGCTGAGTGTTCGTGAAATAAATGATATGGGTTTTTTATTTTGGGATAATACAGCTCCTATAGCGTAATTGCTAGCGTCCGTGGTTTATTCAAAAGGTTTACCAAATTTGGTTGGAAGAGTTCAACCTGGGTTTGCAGTTCTTCTTTTATTTTGTTTAGTGCTTCTAGTGCAGGTTCGTCTAAGGAGATTTTTATTTTTGCACTTTGATTTTTTGATATGCCACCGTTGTCTCCTCTGAGGAACGTAGTGAGTGGCTTGACGATGGCTGCAAAATTTTGTATAAATTTTCGATAATAACTGGCGAGACCTAGAAAGGATCTGAGTTCCCTCAGCGATTTGGGAATAGGAAAATCTTTAATAGTTTGTATTTTTATAGGGTCAACAGTTATCCGGTTATATTTTATTATGTGTCCTAAGTATTCTACAGAGTCATGAAAGAAGTGTGATTTCTCATTCGAAATCTTCATGTTGGCTTGGTGAAGTGCGTTTATAATTATGCGGATATGTTCGATATGTTCTTCGGGAGAGGAAGAATAAATGAGAACATCGTCTATATAAACGTAAGCGAACTTCCCGATATATGGTCTAAGAATATCGTCCACGCATCTTTGAAAAATGGATGGGGCATTTTTCAGGCCGAACGGCATACGAAGGAATTCGTACTTAGCTCCATTTACACTAAAGGCCGTTTTTTCTCTGTCAGATTTATTAATAAGGATCTGATGGAAGCCAGACTCTAAATCTAAAGTAGTAAATACCTTTGCATTACCTAAATTCTGTATGGTCATAGCCACATCAGGTATGGGGTATCTATCTGTGATAGTTTGAGCGTTTAGCTTCTGAAAGTCTACGACCATTCTGCGCTTAGGTTTCCCTTGTTCGTCGGTACCTTTTTTAGCGACAGTCCAAATGGGTGAGTTGTAAGGACTTTTGCTGTGTTGAATTATTTCGTTTTCCAGAAGTTTATTGATTTCTTTGTTAATAAACTCATTATCCGACATAGGGTACGGATATTGCTTTGTCCAAATAGGATCTTCGGAATTCGTCCTAATGGTGGCTTGTATCGTGGTAGTAAATGGTAGTATGGCGTTAGTACTTTCATTTTTTTGCATTATTTCGGCGATTTCCGCCCTGAATTTTTCATTATTAATTGTATAATTTATTCTCTGTACAGAGTCACTTTCTTTCTTGGCCCTATATTTATAACTGAGCTTGTACTCGAAAAGGTTGACCTCTGCTTTGATTGCTCTGAGCCCCTGTTCGCCCAGAAGCATATCAAATTCTTCTAATGCATCTGTTTCAAAAAATGTGAGATTATGTTCTAATAATGTTATTATTTTTTTTGATTTGGTTATTGAGTGACCATGAAGAGTTTTTACTTTTACAGGTTTAATTTGAATAGGCTTACCGATATTGCATTTTGTACTTATATAGTTATTTGTTGCTCCAGTGTCGATGAGGATGTTTATAGTTTTGCCTGTATCCCTGCAGTGGCGTTGCAGACACGGCAAATCGTTCATACGCCTAAAAAAGCACTGCCGGTCTCGTATTCATCATCATCGTTATGTTCTGGTGCAAGCGATTGCAGTTCTTCGTCGCGTGTTTGGTTTACCCGCTGTACCTTCTGTTGTGTGTTGAAGTTGCGAGATGAAGGATTTCGTTCTCTCTTCTGTGGTTCTCCTCTGAATGGGTTATTTGGAGGTAGCCCTTGATTTTGGCGGTTATAGCTGTTTTGTGGGGGTGCAGGATGGTTTCTGTTGAAGTTTGTAGATCTCATGTATTGGTGTGATTGATCTACTTCCATTGGTTGTTGCTGTTGCCTGGGTGCATTTTGTGTATATTGCACTCGCACGTCTGGTCTGTATCTTCGTGGGTCCTCGTGATATCTTCTGTTCTGAGGAGGTTGATGCTGCGGTGTATTGTTCGGTCTAAGGTGATGGTATTGCGGAACATCGAATTGTGAGTTCACGTTATCGTGATATATTGTGCTTGCGATAGCGTAGGCGGTCTCTAAATCTCTTGGGTTGTGGCTATAGAGGGTGCCGCTGGTATACTTGCTGTTTAATCCGAGAATAAATGTCCTGACGGCTTCCTGATTCGCATATTGTTGCATATCAGAAGGGGATGTTGAGTTCTCCATCTCGATTTTCGTGAGTGCGAGGTTTAATGCCTTGTTGACTTCACAATGGAATTCTGCTAATGTCCTTTTACCTTGCGTTATTTCCTTCATTTCTTCCAGTAAGACATATAGAGGTCTCTGGTCCGCATAAGTGTAATCGAGGCGGTTAATTATTGAATAAAAATTGAACTTTGTATCGTGGTTGATTAGAATATCTGCTGCCTCTCCTTGAATTTTTGAGTGTACAATCGAGAGTGCCGTGTAGTATGTGGGTGTTGTAGTGTATTCCCTTATATTCTCCATGTGTATCCAAGCACGTTTCCTCCATGATCTATATTGATTCCTATCGCCTGTGAAGTTGGGTAACGTTTTGAATATTTCCAAGTTTATTTGCGATTGATCCGTGATGTTTGGTGTACATTCTACATGCTGATCTGTCGTAGTGAAAGTCTGGGTTTGTTGTGCTTCCAGGGTATTTACTTTTAATTGTGTATTGTTTAGAGCTTGTGTGAGGAGTTCTACCTGTGCTCGTAGAGTTGCGATGTCCTGAGCCATTGTATCGTCTTGTGGTATTGGGCGCAGAGAGTTGAAAATTTGTTGGCGTTTATCGCGTGAGTCCAGGGTGAAGGATTCTCTTTAAAATCAGGAATCTTTTATTTCACTTTTCGCTTTTTTTTTCGGTTTAGGCTGCCTGCTATTTCAAGGTTTGCCTTTTTACGCGACTGGATAAACTTATTATATCTCACTTTTTTCAGAGACTGGTTTTGTGCTTTTCTTCAAAGCCGTGGAATTTTTTATATTATTATCCTGTAGTTTCGACGATATTTGGCTGTAGTCAAGAGTTTAGACCGGTTGAGCCCCCAGTTAATATCGTTCGCACGATATGAGTTAAAAAAATATCTTTTATCGCTACGCCGAAATGCGTGCTCTTTATTGATCTTCTAAAAACTGTCTTACATTTTGAATTCTTAGTTCTATTTATACTATTGAGATGTGGTGGTAGTTATCGTAGTGGATTATTCCATTGTCAGTTGTTTGTTGTTTACGAGTGTAGATATCTATTGTTTGTAGTGATAGTGCATTTCTATTGTTCCAATGATTGTCCGTTGCTTATGTGCAGGTCAGTTGTTTGTTGTTTACATGCATTTCTCGGTAATGCATGTTTATCTGTTGTTTACGTGTTGATAATGCATTTCTCGGTAATGCATGTTTATCTGTTGTTTACGTGTTGATAATGCATTTCTTGATAATGCATGTTTTGGTTGTGGAAACGTTGTGCCTTGTGATGACGTCATTAACTCGCGCAAGAAGCCAACCGGCCGTGCGTTCAAGCCGTTCGGCTTTCGGAGTAGCCCGAACGCGAAGGCGCACAGCCGGGCATCCCAACGGCAGCCCACCACCGGCATCGATTTGGTTGGGCCAGTGAACAGACAAAAGCCGGAAACCGCGCACGCGACTGCACACCATATTTCTCATTAGTATAAGAATAAATTTGATTCAAAAATTATATGAAAGCCAATGCGGTAAAAAAAAAAAAAATATCCCAAAAATGAGCGGTAGTTTTTAGTGAGATGAAATTTGCACTTTACCTAAATAAAATTAAATGAGCAACAGAACTGCATACAAAATAGTTATTGGTCCTTCGCAGCCAACCTTGGCACAAGCCCTATTGGGAAACATAAATTTAGATAAAAAATACAATCAAAAACAAAAAATCGTTCGTTCGCAACATAAAAAAAAAAAAAATTTCATAAACAAAGTGTTACGAGTGCTACAAAAACCAAGAGCAAGTGACAAAAAAAGTTACCAAAAAAAAAAAAGCAAAGTGCGTACATAGACACATACCAAAGTGAAAAAATAAGTTTTAGCTTAAAATCAAGGCGAATTCATTAAAACAAAAAAAAAAAAAAAATCAACTACATATACAAAATATTTTTAAAACATTTAAAAAAAAAAAAAAAACAGTATTGTGTAAAATAAAACATAAAAACCACAGAAATTTTACAAAAGTTACGAGTACTACAAAAACAAAAATCTGTGAACAAAAACTGAACAACAACAAAGAAAAAAAAGTGCGGCAACAACGGCAACATCTTTAAGTGGCAACAGCAGCAGCATTTGCAACAACAACATTTGCGGCAACGTCAGCAACATCGCCAGGATTTGCGGCAACAACAGCGTCAACGACCAACACAAAGGGACGTACACAACCACATTCATATACATACATATTGTACATACAAAAAAAAAAAAAAGGAAGTTGTAAGTAGGCAAATTTTTAATTTTCTTTAAAAATTTTAAACAATAAAATATCCTTCATTCCCTTGAAGGTTATATTGTTTTAAACAAAACTGCCAGTGAGTGCTTATGCACACATGTACATACATACATAGGTACGTAGGCACATGCATGTATGTATAAAAAATCATAAAGGGCATTTTCCGTCAAGCCAAAACTGGTTTTAATAAAATTGCGGATATTTTCTTACCGCGAAACCCTTCATTTCGGTAATTTGCCGCTATTAATAAATATACAAAAAAAAAAATTGGGGAAAATAATCCGTTTTTACCCAAAAAGCGGTATATATATATTAATTTACCGCCAATTTATACATATATAAATATATATACATACATACATATACGCATGAAGGGTACATAATTAAAAAATATTCCGTTGCAGTTTTAAATGCCTACTGTCCCACTGTACATAATAAAATATCAGCAGATTACTTTCCCTACTTACCAATTTCTGCCGTTGTTCGCAAAGGTCGCTGAACTTAGCCAAAGTGCCGAAAACACATAAGGCATTTTTTCCATATGCCAATTACATATCCGCGCCTACGCACATATGTATATTCACTCTTGCGTATTATATTATCTGATAATATTCGCTAAGCACCCAACTCTTTGTAAAGAAGAGAGTGGCTATAATTTTTCAAATAATTCAGCCACCACGCAGCCAACGCTCTTTCTATGATCTTGGCTTCTGTTTTTTAACTACTTCGCTTTATTCGGCCGCACTCACCAAGCTAAGAGAGTTCAAACAAAGCGCGCTCACGACTCACCAAGTGCAGTATCCACTACTCACCTCAGCGTTGAGCGGCTTTTGGGTGTATACATTTGCACTCTCCCGCAAACATATGTACATACACTTCGACTTGTCAACATAAATAAATATTCACAGCTGAGCCAATACTCTGGCTTCGTATGTAATCTACATACACACATACGTACGTGTTTGCTTACTTGCGCGCAAATATTTCTACAAACGTGCATATGATATTAGCATATACATGCATGCGAACAACGTAAATTGACACCGAAATTCCAAAAGATATTCTAATAGTCAGATACAAAGAAGCAACCCATTAGGGAATTTTTCGCAACCAAAAGGTGAAATTTAGCAATATCTTTCAGGTGTTCAATCTTATATATGTATATACACATATTATACAATTTACATACATACATACGTATATAATATATATATATATCTTTAAACCAACATACGTATATTTCCACTACGTACATATATAAAAGTTAAAGGGTTTGCGTTCTTTTTTTGTGTTATATAAAATAAAAAAAATCCAATTCGCGGATTTTAGTTTGGCAGTCCGGTTTCCAAGCATCCCAGTTTAATACATACAAACCAAAAAAAAAAAAAAAAAAAAAACGCAAACACCGCCACAAAACCTTAGTCATTTGCAGGTTCTCTGTGGCACTAAGTGCAAATTTTGCGAGTAATTAAGGGTTTTTTTTTCATAAACTCCCACGCAATCTTATCGGCTACATATTTTCTTACGAGTAATTGTTTCTCGGCTTATCCCAAATGCCACTTGGACACAGTCCACCAAAAATGTCAGACATTGAGACACGGTCAAAAACCGCTGCGCTAGAAGCCAGCGTGAAAACGAAAACTAAAACTTTTGACCCCTCCGCGCAAAAGTTTATAGCGGAAAGTGACAGTCTCATGAGATACTGTGCACGATTCAGTGATGCGCCAATTCAAGACCACACAGAATCGTATATCATGATAAAAGACAAATCAATAGATGATTGTTGGGCACGGCTTCAATCGGTTTATGATATGGTTTTTTCAAAAACAGATGATATCCTTCCGGATAATTTCAAGAATGCTGTTGAAGGCAAATACTATGCTTGCCTTGAACAATATGAGGTGACCAAAGCAAGAATTGCTGATCAACTCACGTTGATGAGAGCAATTGCTGAGCCGAGACCACCATCCCGCGTGGAACACCCCTCGGCGGAGGCAAACGTCTGCCTACAAGTCCCACCTTGTGACACGGAGACATTTTATGGTGGTTATGAAGAATGGCCCGCTTTTCGTGACATGTTCACAGCGGTATACATCAACCATCCGAAGCTCTCCCGTGCTCAGAAATTGTATCACCTTCGATACAAAACCCAAGGAAAAGCCGGCTCAATTGTAAAGCAATATCCGCTTAGCGATGACAATTTCGAGCTGGCATGGGAAGCTTTGCGGTCACGATACGAAAACAAACGTATCCTGGTTGACAACCAGATCAAGATTCTTATGACTCTGCCCACTATCCAAACCAAAAATAGTGATCAACTTCAGAAGCTGCAAACCTCGATAAACAACTGTCTGTCGATTCTTCATTCCCAAGATGTTAAGACAGACAGCTGGGATCCCATCTTGGTATACATATGCTCATCAAAGCTGCCCGAAAACACATTGTCACTTTGGGAACAATCTCTCTCTTCCCGAAGAGATTTACCCACATGGTCTCAAATGGATGACTTCCTTTCTTCAAGATACGAAGTAGTCGAAAGATTGAATCGGCTTCATCCAAGCCAAAGTAAAACAAAACCTGTCACTCATCAAAATGCGTCGCAAAGCAGGCCCTTTAACAGGACCAACGCTTTCGTGGCAGAATCGACGAGAGAAGTAGCCTGTGCCTACTGCAACTCTCCCCATCTGATTAGACTCTGCCAACAATTCAAACGAATTTCGGTTCCGAACCGTATACAATTCGTAAACCAAAGCAAGTTGTGCAAAAACTGTCTTGCTAATTCTCACAGCACTAATGAATGCCCGAGCAAGTGGTCGTGTACACATTGCCAACAACGGCATCACTCACTGTTACACGTCAATCCAAAGCCACAAGCTCGCCGCTCTGGTCCGAGAAACTTTGGTGCCTCTGCGCAGCACACTACCGCCACCTCGACATCTCCCGCTCGAAAAGTGCAGTCAAGCTCCAATTCCAGCGAGCAACCGTGCTGTTCCAGACAGGCACACATACAATCATTGCATGCAGCCAATGACAGCAAAATTCTCCTTCCAACTGCCATGGTCGCAGTGGAACACGAAGGGGAATTGTTTCAACTTAGAGCCTTAATTGACCAAGGCTCACAAAGGACTTTTATTTCCTCTAAAGTTCAAAAACGGTTGAAACTTCCATTCGAACATTCCAACTTCGAAATCTCTGGCATGGGTGGACACGTTGTCCAAAACTCATCCAAACTTTGTCCTCTTACACTGGTTGCATCCAAAACCAAGCAAAGGATAAAAGTTCAGGCTATTGTGTTACCACAATTAACGAGGCATATGCCAACATTCTCCATTAGCCATGAACACTGGCAGCAGTTCAAAATCCTTGAGCTCGCTGACCCCAATTGCCACATACCAGCACAGACTGATATGGTCATTGGCAGCGATATTCTTCCACACATCCTGCTGGAAGGTATACAAAAGATTTGCGATACCATACTTGCGCAAAAGACAATATTTGGCTGGATTCTTAGTGGTCAAATAACGGAAAAGGTTGTGTCATTCTCGACACAAGTAGAAGAATGCTCGAACGCAGACATCAGTTTACAACTGAGAAAGTTTTGGGAAGAAGAAGAAATTCCACAGCCTCCGCAAATTTCTCTGGAGGATCCGGCATGTGAGAATATGTATGCAACAACAACGACACGTGCTCCAAACGGTCGATACATTGTGCGACTTCCATTCAAGGAAGATTTCCCCAAAAAACTCTTTCTTGGCCATTCTCGGTCTGCTGCCCTCCAGCAATTATTTAGCATGGAGCGATCGCTGCAAAAGAAAGGGGACTTGAGCACACTGTACAACGATGTGTTGCAGGAATATCTCGACCTCGGTCACATGGACTACACCAAGCCTTGTGAAATCATATCCGACGGCAAACATTTCTCTTTCTATTTACCGCACCATGCAGTCGTCAAACCAGATAAGGTGACCACCAAAATTCGCGTGGTATTCAACGCCTCCAAAACATCTGGATCAGGAAAGTCCCTGAATGACGTCCTGCACACCGGTCCCACACTCCAACCAGATCTCATGCTACTCATTTTGCAGTGGCGCATGCACAGATTCGTGTTCAATGGAGATATTGAGAAAATGTATCGTCAAATACTCATCCACGAAGACGATAAACATTTTCAGCGAATTTTATTTCGCAAATCGGCTGACTCTCCGGTCACCGATTACAATCTCAAAACCGTCACATTCGGCGTTAATTGTGCGCCCTATCTCGCTATCCGTACATTACATCAATTAGCTGATGATACGAGAGCGACATTCCCATTGGCGGCGCCAATACTCAGAAACCAGACGTATGTGGATGACATCCTCTCAGGCAGTCATAACATTGACGATGCCACCGAATCACTTTCTCAAGCGATAGAAGCGCTAAAATCAGCTGGTTTCGTATTAAAGAAACTGACGGCCAATCATCCGGCTATATTAGAACAGTTTCCAAAGGAGGATCTTCTCGACTCCAACTTTTTAAAATTTGAGAGCGCTTCCACAACCAAAACTCTTGGTATTCGCTGGAACGCGCTTACAGACAAGTTTTCCTACACCATTCTGCCTATGTCAACAAAAAATGCCGTCACAAAACGACAAATTTTGTCGTCTGTCGCACGACTTTTTGACCCGGCAGGATGGCTGTCGCCAGTGATGATTCAGGCAAAGATTCTGCTTCAAGAACTTTGGCTAGATGGCGTTGATTGGGATGAATGTGCAAAGCCCAAGGCTGTATCAAAATGGCAACAGTTCGCAGAAAATCTACCAGCCATCTGCCAAATCGAAATCCCTCGATGGGTTAATTTCTCTCCGAGGCAAGATACTCAAATCCATGGGTTTTGTGATGCCTCGGAAAAGGCGTATTGCGCAGCGATCTACATCCGCGTACATACTTTCAACCAAATAAAATCCTCTCTTCTGGTTGCAAAAGGCAAAGTGGCACCAATCAAGACGGTAAGCTTGCCACGTCTAGAGCTCTGTGGCGCAGTCTTACTTGCAAAACTAGTCGCGGTTGTTCGAAAACAACTCGGCTTAGAAGTATGCAACACTTTCTTATGGTCTGATTCAGAGATTGTGCTAGCTTGGCTGGAAAAGCCACCGTGCACATGGAAAACCTATGTGTCCAACCGTGCCTCTCAAATCCGAGAGTATCTTCCCAACGGTACATGGCACCATGTTGCTAGTGCTGACAATCCAGCGGACCTCGGCACCCGCGGTTGCAAACCCCAAGACTTGGCGATTTCCTCGCTCTGGTGGCATGGGCCGAAATGGCTTTCTTGCAACCCGGATTCATGGCCAAAATCAAAAGCGCGCAGCGCATCTCCTCCAGAAAAGCGCAAGATAGAGGCCTATCACGCGCTTGAGGAAGAGGTCGATTTTCTCGACCGGTTTTCATCCTTCTCTCGCGCACTCCGCGTGACTGCGTACATGTTCCGCTTCGTGAACAATGCGCGGAACAAATCTAAGAAGTTAGCCACACTCACTAATCCCAAACTGACCCATGACGAGTTCCAACAAAAAAAAACGCGTCTTATCGAGACAGCGCAGTTACGTCATTTTCCGAATGAAAAAAGCGCGCTGCAGGCTAAAAAACCCATTAACAAAAAAAGCCCTCTTCTTGTCCTCAATCCGATAATGGACAAAGACGGTCTGCTACGGGTTAACGGGAGATTGGCGCATGCCACGTTGAGATACAACGAAAGACACCCAATCATTCTCCCAACAAAATCGAGGTTCTGCCAGTTATATTTGGAGTTTCTACATTCGCTGCTTCTTCATGCAGAAATACGATTGATGCTCCAAATGGTAAGGCAAGAGTATTACGTACCAAAGCTAAAACCTCTAATTAAACGATGCATTTTCCAATGCAAAGTGTGCACTCTTTATAAGCAACGAACACGCACACAAATAATGACCGCTCTGCCCCCTGAGCGTTGTAATTTCTCATTACCATTTTCTACCACTGGCGTAGATTTTGCGGGGCCGTTCCAAATTAAAGCGTCGGTATTAAGATCCACTACGCTTCTCAAAGGTTATGTAGCAGTATTCGTATGTTTTGCCACAAAGGCAATTCACCTCGAGTTGTGCTCTGACCTCACAACCGAAGCTTTTCGAGCAGCATTTGCCCGCTTCGTCGGCAGACGAGGTTTCCCCTCCAAGATGATGAGTGACAATGGAAAAACGTTCATTGGCGCTCAACGCGCAACTGAACGCGACTTCGTTAAATTTCTTAACGAATGCTCCACAGACATTGTCCAAAAATATGCTCCTCAAGGCATCAATTGGCAATATATACCACCCGGAGCCCCACACATGGGAGGCTTGTGGGAATCCGCAGTAAAAAGCTTTAAAATCCATCTAAAGAAAATCGCTGCATCCCACAAGTTCACATTTGAAGAATTCACGACGATATTGGTGCGAATTGAAGCGGTTCTCAACTCGAGACCTTTGTCCGCACTATCACAGGACCCGGCTGACTTTACAGCGCTTACTCCAGGTCACTTCATTCGAGGTGCACCGCTATTGGCCATTCCCGAGCCTAACGCTGAAGACCTCTCTCTACTTAACCGCTGGGAGAAAGTCAAAGCTCTTCACCATCAATTCAGCCATAGATGGAAAGAGGAATATCTCAAAGATCTTCAAAAAAGATATAAGTGGAAAAATCCAAACCACAATCCTCAACCAGGCGATCTCGTCGTGATAAAGGAGGATTCGCTCCCGCCCACCGAGTGGAGACTGGGACGAATCGAAAGGGTTCACCACGGGCCTGATAACCATGTACGCGTCATGGAGATCCGCACGCAAAATGGGGTTGTCACGCGCCCTTTAGTTAAACTGTGCTTCATTCCACCAGCGCAGCCTTCGCGCGACTCACAGTCAAGAAGAAAACAAAAATAAATCATATACCATCCCTGTATATTATGGATTTAAACATCTCGCTTTAAATGCTATCCCCAAGTACTTCTCGTTTCTTTGTTTGTTCTTCTACTTTCAGACCGAAAAACCATAATGGCGACACGAAAGGCATGCCCTCTAGCTCCGACCGCAGAGACAGACAACTGTCTGCAATGCAGACTCTGCCATCGCTACCACGCCATTCGGACCTGTCCAGCCTTCAAGGCAATGAAGCCACCGCAACGGTCAGCCGTAGCCCGGGCGCAAGGGTATTGCGTCAACTGCCTCGCACTCACCCACACCACCGGTGAATGCGATTCGTCCGGCAGCTGCAAGGTTTGCGGGCTCGCGCACCACACGCTGTTGCACATGGCAGCAGCCAGTACTGGGCGCCTAAAAGCGCGAAAACGGCCATCCAACCAGCGCGCAAGGGTACAGAAGCGCAAACCAGCTGCGCGCGCAGTCCAAGAAAAGCGCAGGCAACGCCCGAAGCAGGGCAAACGAGTGCCCCAACAGCCATCTACGAAGGAAGCCACTATCGCGCGCACTGCTGACGGCCTACAAACCCGGAGATATCGGGGACAGAGCACCACCCGTGTGCTAGGCAACACAATCCGCGCCCTGAAAGAGCTGCAGGAGGCACTCACGAGCGCATCCCTGCAGGGCGGGGACGATGTTTAAGCCGCCGCTTAAACAATTAGGCGGCCGTGCGCGCAAGAAGCCAACCGGCCGTGCGTTCAAGCCGTTCGGCTTTCGGAGTAGCCCGAACGCGAAGGCGCACAGCCGGGCATCCCAACGGCAGCCCACCACCGGCATCGATTTGGTTGGGCCAGTGAACAGACAAAAGCCGGAAACCGCGCACGCGACTGCACACCATATTTCTCATTAGTATAAGAATAAATTTGATTCAAAAATTATATGAAAGCCAATGCGGTAAAAAAAAAAAAATATCCCAAAAATGAGCGGTAGTTTTTAGTGAGATGAAATTTGCACTTTACCTAAATAAAATTAAATGAGCAACAGAACTGCATACAAAATAGTTACGGAGTTGCTCCGCTTGACGCAGTTTAGTTAAGATTTTCTTCGCCATATTGCAGACAACGGACCCATTTTCTTTAGACTCGAGCATAGTATCTACCAGGTTTTTAACCGAAAGCGATTTCCCCAACTTCGTGCTCGAGTCATCCCTTTCAATTGCAAACCGCGGACAGACAAAAAAACAGTGTTCAGCGTCTTCAACCAGCTGATTTGCACAGAAGGTGCAGTAAGGGTCATCATCATGTTTAAACTTATATAAATAGGACTTAAAACAGCCATGCCCTGTCAATATTTGGGTAAGGTGGTAATCCACTTCACCGTGTTGCCTCTCTAACCATTTCTCTAACGAAGGAATAAGTCTGCGTGTCCAGCGTCCCTTACCCGTAGCGCTCCACCGCCTCTACCACAACTGCAAACAGTTTCGCCTCACCGCCTCACGTTCTGCAATGTTCGATGGGGTTATCGCAGCCTCTTTTACCAGGATCTCAATTGGGCAGAGCCCAGCCACTACTAAGGCGGCATCTTCTGACGCTGTTCTGAACGCACTGCACACCCGGATAGCGCAAAGTCAATACAGTGATCTGATCTCTCGTGCGTACGAAACTTTTTCAAGCGCCGCCGACCATATTGATGCCCCGTATAGAAGAACAGACCGTATTACGCTAGCGTACAGTTGTCTACTTTGTTGCTTAGGTCCTCCTATATTTAACATTAGCCTCGATAGCGCTGCTGCAACTTTCTCAGCTTTCTCGACTGCGTATTCTAGGTGGGTCTTAAATACCAATCTAGCGTCAAACATAATGCCTAGATATTTCAGGGCAGTTTTCAAAACAATTTCATGTCCTCCAACTTTAATTTTAACAAACTCTAGTATTTTTCTACTGCTAATTAACACTGCCTCAGTTTTCTGCTCGGCTAACTGCAGGCCATTTTCTTCAAGCCAAATCTGTATTTGCGCAGTCATTAAGTTTGCCTCTCGCTCATATGTATATATGCATATATGTACATACATATGTACATACTAGCGAATATTTATAAAAGGGTATTACTACCATACCCTGCAAGAAATATACTGGTAATTTGACTAGTAAATTGACCTGGAGTCTTGACTGAAACTTTCCGTATATTTCCCATCAAATTCTTAAATGCATCGTGAGGTTTTGTGACCGTTTCTTTCCATATGTTTCTATGAGTGTGATTTTACATCTCGCTCTTTCTCATGTCTTATGAGCTTAGCATAATGTATAGCCGCACTGCTCACAACCGTCACAGCTACTCTGGTTTTTACTAGTAAAATGACCAAGTTTCATAATCCATTTTTAATTTAAATTAAAACGTTTGTTTGGATTTTTATATTTTAATTATTCTTTTTAATTTAAATTATTTTCCAATTCAACAATTATATTTTAAAAACTTATTTGAAATATTATATAATTCATTTTATTTTTTATTTAAGTTGATTTTTAAAAAAGAATTAAAATTGTTTTGGCACTTCAGTTTTTATATATACATACATATGTACATTAATTAAATAGTAAGGTGAGTAAAATAATACATTAACATATGCAGGTAAAATGTTTTAGCAAAATTTAAATGTCAGTTACGTACCGCGAGTTTTAAAAAGTTAACATTATATGCCAATACCCTTCGCATTAAATTATTAAATTCAAATCACTTTTGCATTAAATATTTTTTTGCTTATATCTATTATGGCTTAGCTCTATGCTCCTTTTGACTCCTTTTTCAAAATCGATGCGCCCTCGTAATCTAAAAATATCTGTAAAATTAAAAATACAAATGCGATCCAATCAATAAATATAAATATAAATAAAAATAATGTTACCAAAAAGCACCGTGTCAACCAATTTCAATTTCGACATAGCCTTTTTACTGCACTTCCCATCCCAGTTGAAAAATTGTAGCACTTCGTCGCTGAAAATTCTTCGCAGCACGGCATTAAGGTCTCCGCTAGTCCCTTTTAGCAAAAATATGTAAGAAGTCTGCAAAAATAAATGTTTTTATTTAACGTAAGCACACGTATGTACATGTAACAGTATTAGCCAATAAACTGGTTAATTATTACGTACAACAGCGTCTTCGAAGTTTTTGTCTTCTCCTCAAAATCGAAGACCGCATCAAGCGACATAAGAGGCATAATGTCCGCTAGCTCTGTCTGCAAGTCATCGCCTGCCTCTCTGCTAATTTTGCAAACTATTCGGTGTACCTTTTTGAGGATGACTTTAGACTCTCTCAAAGTTTTGTGGTGAGCCAAGAGATCAGTTTTTGGTAGCATCTGAAATACACACAAATATGAATATATTTGAAATATGTAGTATGTACTCGTATATGCTTATGTGTTAAAATCTTTATTACGTTTTCTTCCAGCTTGTCCAACCGCGATGCCAAACTATTTTGTTTTCGAAGTATTAGCCTTAACGTATCCATTATTTCTGTAGCAATATATAAAATAATTAAAATACAATATATGACACGTGAACGCGCTTTTGAAGTAGCTTTATTAGAGCTGGAAGCCGGTGACGAAGGAATAGCTACCGAAACACTCTGGTCAGGCATCGAATATAATACTAAAAGTCGATATTATTTTTAAAACTGAAAAATGTGTTTGTGCTTTAAGATTCCAATTTACCTTGTGAGTTGAAGGCACTGGTAAGAGCAAGTTTTTTTCTAACTATACCTTTAGGCGTTGATGAGGCCGGTGGAGAATTTTCAAATATATTTTCCGAGTCCGAAGGATTCAACGGGTTCATCAAAATAATTAGATATTTGCTTAAAATTGTGCCCAATAAAAAACTCGTCTCCAGATTCTACAAGTGATTCTGTAATTTTAGAAGGTCCCGCAGTTCGGCTAAAGAAAATTATAAATGAACCAATTTTTAATATTTTTTCTTTATTTAGAAGTTTCCTTTCTTCAAGTCTATAAAACAATTGTAATATATTAGTGGGACTTTTAATAACTTTTTTTAAGTGCTGCATAAAGTTTTCGAATTTATACGCAGAGAAAGAATCTAAAGGCCCATTTTCTTTAGCACTATCAGCTAAGTGAAGTAAACCGTGAATGTGGAAACTTATTAAGTGATCCCCATACATGCTACCAAATAAGTTCACAAATTCTTGCAGCAGTTGTTGAACTACATTAATTTCCGTTTTGCAGGACCTTTCACAAGATAGAATATGTACGTATACTGGCATGCAATAAAATAGAGTGATACAACATATCGCCATTGATGCAATTTTTTAAAATAAAAATTCCCGAATATAACAAAAATTGTCTGTACTCGGTAGATTTCCAACTTTCGATATCATCCAAATTTCTGCACACTCTTCCGAATTCTGCTGGTACCCAAGCAGAGACTTGTTTAAACTTTTCATTCATTTGAGTAACATTTCCGTTTTTCATTAATAAATGCAAAAGCTTTTTTGCTACTCCTAAATCAACGAGATGCATCGGATCCAAGAGAAATTGGGAAACCATACGGAAGTTGGCTGCTTCTAGAACACTGTCTTGATTCAAAACAGGTTTATTATGATGGGCTTGATCATTGATTTAAACGAAATATCTGTTCTTAAATCACTTATTTCTTTACAAAAGCTTGCTCTTCTGTTTATATACATAGCTGCCTATTTGACAAAATTTAGGGCAGCTATTTTCCCCGTTGTGACTTTGAACACCGGTCACAAAAGCCCGAGTAGAAGAATCACATATAAACAAACAAACATTAAATCTTTTTACTGTGGGGTTCTGAAGTCCAACTCTCAAGCCATTTTCTCTCAAACAAACAACTTCGTCGCAAAACTCTTTCATATATTCATTTACGTTAACTGGATTTTCTTTTCTTGAAAAGCAGGCAATAGTAAAAGGATTTTCGTTTGGGAATCCGACATTTGAACCGATAATCGGCGACAATACTTTTCTCGAACTTTTAAATAACTTCAAACCATCAATTCCAACATCTATTAAAATTTCACTTAATTCATTTAAAAACGGAAAAGAATGAGATTCAAAATAGTCTTGAATGCCAATATACAAAAGTTCTCCCCAGAAATCGCCTGAATTTGAGCTTTCGTTTTATTTGTTTGGAAAAGAGTTTTCGCGGACAATGGCATTTCGTTAACACCGATTTTTCGAAGAGCACAAAGCAAAGAATTTAACGTAGCCTGCGCGACACTATTTTTAATGGCCCACTTTTTATAACGTCGCACTTTTCGTCACTAGCTATGTATTTCAGTGAAATTATTTTCCGTCGAATATTCAGAGTCGGAAAATGAAAATGGAGTTTCCGCGCTATTATTATATGCATTTTCAGTTCCACTGCACTCATCCCAATTTGATTTAGCAAATTAAGGTAGTTTTTTATAATTAGCCGCACTTCTTTCACACTCTTTTTGTTTATGCAATCAGTTGGTTATAAAAAGTACCACGTTTCATTTTTTATTTTATTATGCAGAACTTACCTGCAAACAATAATCAAATTCGAGATGCTTTCCGACCGCCGAAAACAAAACTTATATTTTAAATTATCAACAAACGTCAAAATTCAATTTTCTTTTTTCACTTTTTCACCATTCTTATTCATGCAATTTGCGCGAATGAAACAGATTTATTAAATCTGAAAAAAAAATACATGTCGCTTTTTCATTTTAGGATTTTTTTACAACGAAATGTTAAATGTACTGTTTATGCATGATTCAATAAAAAAAGGTTCTGTAATAAAGCAGCTCACTCTTTCCCGCATGACAAATCGGCTCCTTAACTCATGAAGAATGTTGCATATTCTACAGTTTTCACTTGTAATAGTTGTAGATTGTAAACTTCTTCATACTAAAAAAAGCGTTGGCATTACTGACTCGTTTGGCTAATTTATAATTTTTTTCACTATTGACATTTGATTTTGTGATTGCGTGAATTCGGGTAAGTTTTACAAAAAATGTATGTTATTTCATATAATATAGCAATTTTTTAAATATATCTTATCGTTTATATTCCTTCAAATGATGGTGCGTTTGACTGAAATTATAAGAAAACAGATGAAATCTATTTACCACGCAACAGTCTGCAAAATCAATTATTTAATGATATGAATCATGCTGTTTATGTATAAGTGAAAACTCAAAATGTGTGTAAGTGTATTGGAGTTTCAGTCCCCGCCAGTACGCGAAGTGGCGATTGCCTCCTTTTTACTAACGACTTCGGTACTTTCTGGTAAGTACCTACTCTCTAGCACGTAGTAATGCAGCACGGGTTGTCTTTATATTTAAGAAAAACCCATATACAGAAAAACAATGCACTAACAAAGCACAATGCTTATCCCGTTACGAAGCAATGTTATTTCTTTTATATTTTTTTTTGTCACATCATTTCATTCGCCATGTGTCTGCCAAGAAGGAAGTTGCTCTCTTTGATAATTAAATTATAAATTAAATATAGTGTTTCAAATTTGGGAAGTGGAAGTGAGGAGTACCTTTACATAATAAAATATAAATAATATTGATGAAATAAAGGAAAAATATAAAAATGATAAGTAAAATGAATTTGCAAAGGTTGAACAAAAATGAAAGAGAGAAATTCAAAGAAAAATGTCGGCTCGGAACGTTTAAGGATAAGTCCATTTTATAAGTTTATATCTGACTCAGCGCCAGATATAGTGCAACTCGCGGGCGGATTATATCTCCATATAGGATTAAATCAACAGCTTCAAAAAATATCAAAAGTTATACAGCTTTCCGGTCCGTTAGTGATTGATATTAATATTGACGGATTTCCCTTATTTAAAAGCTCTAAGTCGCAATTGTGGCCAATTTTAGTTAGGCTAACTAATTTAGAAAATATTTGTGTATTTCTCATAGGTGTATTTTTGGGTAAAAGCAAGCCAAATAACTCTGCAGAATTTTTAAGCAATTTTGCCTCCGAATTTGCGATGTTAAAGGAAAGTGGGGATGTGAGGTGGCTGGCAGGAACTTACAGGTTCAAATCGGGTCAATAGTTTGTGATGCTCCTGCAAGAGCATTTGTAAGTGGAATCCCTGGGCACACATCGGCTCATGGATGTTCAAAATCTGATCAGGAAGCCAAAATTGATTGCGTTTTAACCTATAGCACCAAATTGAAGATTTTTCAGCTAGAAAATACTCAACTCACCATGCAGGTCAATATTAACAAGAGAAGTCAGCTTCTGAAAAACTTGGATTATCCATGATTACAAAGTGTCAGTTAAAATAACGAAAGCAAACAAAGAAAACATATCCGAAAAATTAATATACATATGTACCGAATGACTTTGCGCGCAAGCCCAGATCATAAGAAGAATTGCTAAAATCGAAATCCACTGAGTTTAGGCAATTTTTGTTGTACACTGGGCTTGTTGCTCTAAGAAATGAGGTACATGACGACATATACTATGAGTTTTTGCTTTCACCTTGCTCGTACAGAATGCTCTGTTGTCCAAAACTTTACAATGCAAATTTGGAAACTTCTCAACTGATGTTAAATTTATTTGATGAGAACTTTCCAATTATTTATTGCACTTAAAGGAGACGGTCGAGCAGGTTGGGGATCCAATCGCGGGCTCTGCATATGCTTTCGAAAATTATTTGCAAACCCTCAAACGAACCCGAAATCCAACGAAAATTCTCGAACAAATACATAGGAAAATTATGGAAGATGAATTCGTTGCTCCTTTAAATAAAAATAAACCAGAACTGTTGGAAAAAAAATATTTATTTCAAGGCTGCATGTTAAGTACAAAAGTCCCTGACAATTACTGTTACGGTGAAAAACAATACGCCCGTACTCATCCGATCGTTTACACCAGGTGTAGAAGGCACTATAATAGGTCGCAGATTAAAAAATCTTAGATCCTTTTTTGAAGAACCTATTAATTCAACAACTTTGGGAATATATTTAGATGACAGCGAGCCATCAGAAGCGGAATAGTCGTAACTATATATGAAAAATATTTAAAATTATAAATAAATAAAAAAATACTAAGCTTTCAAAACGCCTGATACTCCCCCAAAAAAAAATTAAACGCGTTGCCTTTGACAAACAAAGTAAGTGATCTTTGAAAAAGAAAATTATTTCAAATAAATTTAAATTTAAATCCAATAGACAACAATTGCAGTTGCGCTATCGTATCGATCAGCTGGAGAAAAAGATCGACGATATGAAAGGTAAAAATAATTTATGGAAAACTGATCCATGTGTTACACCTACATATGTATGTATTTAAAATCTTATGTTTTCAGATGTCATGCAACATAAAATTAAGGTGGTTCGTGGTATGAATACTGTTGCTGACCAACAGTTTAAAAATATAAAATTATATAAATTTTGAAAATTATTTAAGGCAATTGAAGCACTTGCCGATCAAAAAGTTGTCCTTAATCAACTTTTGCAACAGTGTGCCGAGGAGCCTATTCAAGTCAAATTCCCCATAAAGAACGAAGAGTTTAAATGACCAGCTCAACAGCGAAAACAAAAACACTTATATATGTATGTAAATTTTAGAAATATTATTAAGTTTAATTGAACTTTAGCGCGGCCCTTATTTTTCAAATATTTTTTTTTTAACTGCAAGAAAAATCTTCGAAAAAATTATCACAAGAACGTAATAAACAAATTAATTCGAAAAATAAGGGACACGCTATTGAACATGCTTCATAGTATTTTATTTATTCACAGGTTAAAGCTATGAGATCGCTGTTGCAACCTACCGGCGATTTGAAGAATTAACGAAATATTTTGAGTGATGAAAAAGCAATGGCATTCAATGTCGATGGAGTGCAGAGCAAAATGTCCTAAATATCCTTTCAAAACTTTTATAACGCACTACTGGGTATTATATTTCTAGTTTTATAAAAAAATTGGCACTTAGTAATTTTTTTTTCTTATTTAGACTCCATTCCGTTAAATTATGGAAATGGTACTGCAGACGAAAAACTGCGCAAAGCAATACAGCTGCAAAAAAAAACGCATTTTTAAAAGCGCTTGCATGTCCAAAGGCAAGTCACAGCATCAACAGACACAATAGTCAATTCGACTTAAAATTTCAACTTGGTACTTTTACAAAACAAAAGAAAATTATAATGAAATGATTAAAATTAAAAGAAAGATCGTGTTTTTATAAATCAGAAATACTTGCGAATTTTATAGCGATTTGGGATTATCGAAATGGGTGGTTACCTGGGGGTAGCGAAGTAAGTAACTACTTGTGAGTAGCGACGTAGGTACTTACAGGTAATGCAGAGGGTGACGATAGACTCCTTCTCAGGACAGCTCTTTGTTAAATTCGCCTCTCGAAAGTAAGCGAAGTAGATTATGGTTTAAGTACTGGTGTTTACCGATAAGTAGCGGATTCGGTACTTCTGTACTAGTACGGCGTACTGGCGGGTCATTCGAATTTTGCAGGGTACATTTACCCATACATAAAAAGAGATATGTATGCACCTCAGCGTCAAAAAAAGGTTACAGTTTTATGCAATACTTACAATGTTTTTTAACACAAATCCTTTCCGTTAGTTCTTTATAAAACAATATCGCATTCTTTAACAAGAACCATATCAATTGAAGTTTCAAAACTTGTACGTGTACAGAGTGCACACATTTTCGCAATATCAAAGTTTTTCATCCAAAATTTCTAACGTTTTAATGAGAAATTGAAAATTTCTAACATTTTAATGAGAGTCTTAAGAAATTATATGTGTGGAAAGCACATTGAACATTTTTTCTAAAGCTGTTTTCTTTCTATTTACATTTGCATCTACATATGAACTTACCTTTATACAAATGTGTATAGACTTTATTATATGTGAATGCATTTACATACATAGGTATGTATTTTATATTTATTTATTAATTTCAGTAAAATTCAATGTGGATTATGCATGTACATACGTATGTACGTGTATCTATGAACAGACATGCATTTATAACATTTTTTCTATTTAATTGCTTTCATAATAGGTAAGTTCGGGTACGGATAATTATTGAAAGTTTTCGAAAACTATCAGCTTTTAGCGTTCTCGTACGCCAAAAACTAACAAAGTAGGGGAAATTGAGAGAGCAAAGTGACATTTCAATTTGAGGGGAAGGTGTTGGTTTCTGCTGATCAAAAACAGATGTTTGCAATTCGCATAATTAGAAATTTAATGTTTAAGAATTTTAAAGGTAAAAATTATAAAATATTAGTGTTAAACATGCTAGTAGCAAGTAAATGTTAGTTTGGTTAAGTCTCCTTAGTAGAATGTTTCAAGAAAACACTAATGCAATGTTTTCCATTTTGCATATTTGGATGCGGACAAGAATTCAATCAGCTGTTCGTTGAATTTGCAAGTTTCTGCCAATTTTGCGTACGTGTACTTTTTTTTGGATATTTTTCTCTTGTGAGGGAAGAGAAGACAATTCCACAGAATTTTGCTGTTGGAGGTTGTAAACGAACGTAACTAATGTCATTTACAAAAATTGGCGCCGCCATAATATCTTACAGTCGAATGATCTTTCATACAGTCCAATGTGGTCTGATACAGTTGACTGCGCATGTGTCGTTGCACAACAAATTTGACTATCTTTATACAACGGCTGTTTCTTTTATTGAATTCGACTGAGCGCAATAATCTCAGCTATCTGCACACTCATGCAGTCATCGCACTTGCTGTGAGCCAAAGATAATATGATACGGAACTCTTTGCTTCGAGAGAGCGCTGTCAAAATGCGCATTTTTTATAACATTTTCCAAAAGAGCCACTCTGTAAGAAATGTTTCGGGGTGTTTTTATTGCATTTTTTGGAGATTTTGCAGTTTCTTCGCCACCGTTGAGGTTTGCTAACAGAATAAATGAAAATTCAATTAAAATAAGATTATATATGAGATATTATTTAGCTTAATGCCAAAAGATCATTTATAAATATGAAATCAAAATGAAAACCAATAAAATATCGCAGAAATTCATACTTTGCAAAAACTTGTATATGTATGTATATGCATTAAACAAATAATCATTATTATAATTTAAGATATAGCACGTTTTCGTATAAATATACATGTATATGCATGTATATTAAAATGCTATTTATACCTAGTTTGCTTTAAAAAAATAGTTTTAGCGATATATTTTTAATATGAAATACAATATTTGTATGTAAATCAGAATCTTTATGCTCTGTAAAAACTTGTATATTCAATTTAACTCTAGTTTAGAGATTTCAGGACGCATTTTATAAAAACGTAAGATTTACTCGCTTTTTTTATCCAAATAATAATTATAGCTCTTTCCACGCATTTGCCTCTGGTAGCCCACCTTTTTGCGTGCCAGCCATGGTACAATAATATTAGCACCTGATTGGAGTTTTTTCTTATAGGTGGTCCATAAGAAGTCAAATTTGTTTTACTAAATACACTTTTTGCCTAAAAAACAAAACACCATTTTTGTTTACAAACCAATACTTGTTTACATTTTGTATATTTATCATCTGTAATATATAAAAAAATTTCATAAACGCGATTTGGAAAACATATATACTTACTCAGAGAGCAGCACTAAGGGCTCTTGTGAATGTCCCGCACTATGGGCAAAGAGGAGGAAATTCTTAGGATCAGAGTTTTTCAGCGACCTGGACAGGATAGAGGTACGCATGCTATTAAAATTTGAAAATTCCACTCGCTGGTTCGAGTAGGGGGTTTTAAATCCGCGTGGTACCACAATGGACCTAACAAGGCCTAAGTGTGCTGGTGAAATCGCTGGCAGCCACTTCTACCTAACCTACTCAGAGAGGAGACATTGTGTTCTAAAAGACGGGAAAAGGTCGGATCTTGCTTTTCATATCCAACTGACACAGAACTTCGGCATGCCGTTTTATGCAAACGGTTGGGTGCGTTCCGACCATTTTTGCAAATTTGAAGGTATACCACGAGAGTCTTTTCCAAACTTTGTGACCAGGAGCAATGTTTTGTGAGGATCCATTGAGTATGATGCGTCTTGCACTGTTTGCGTTGAAAACAAATGTATTTTTCAAGCAAAATATAGAATCACGTACATTTTGTTTACATTTAAAATTATCAAACTCGTCATATTTGATATAGCTATTTTGAAGGGTGATGGATATTTTCTTTAATGCTGCTACCTGTTTAATGTGCCTTGGTGTCAGCTGTCCAGTAGCCCATGATTCGGCTTTGTTAACAGCCCAAAATGTGAGGTTATGGGCTCTCGCAGCAAGCAAAAGAGAGAAGTTTCATATCATATTATCTATGCTATGAGCAGACGTCTAGTAGCCGAGCAAAACCTGCGTGACCGAAACTCTAATACAACTACAAAAATTTTGAAAATACTAACACATGTTTACGCGTATTTTTTATATACATATATAACATTTGATCTTGGAGTAAGCAGTCAAGCTAGTCGATTAATTAATTAATTTTTCAAAAGAAAGTGAAATTTTTCTTTTTAAAGACACCCGGGTGTATGTACACACATACTTTTTCGCACTCTTTTTCAGATCTTTTAAAACTGGAAGAACGCTAATTTTTTTAAACACTGATGCTGAAGTCCATTAAGTTTAGTCTCCACCGATTAAAGCAGAAGGAATACCGTCACGATTAAACTTTATTATATATACATACTTATGATTGTTATATATACATACATATGCATCCTAATAACTTAATTGGCGCATTAACCGCCTAAGCGATTTTGGACGAGGTCAACAAAGCACGCCAGCTGTCCATATCTCGTGCTAACTGGCGCCAATTGGAAATCCCAAGTACAGTCAAGTCTTTTTCCACTTGGTCTTTCCAACGCAGAGAAGGTCTTCCTTTTCTTTTGCTACCACCCGCGGGTACCGCGTCAACAACCTTCAGGGCTTGAGCTATTTCATCCATTCGAACGACGTGACCTAGCCAGCGGAGCCGCTGATTCTTAATCCGCTGCACTATATATACGTCATTGTACAGCTCATCGTTCCATCGTACGCGGTATTCGCCGTCGCAAAGGTCCATAAATCTTTGGAAGAATCTTTCTCTCGAACACTCCAAGAGCCCTGTCATCTGATGTTGCCATCATCCATGCTTCTGCGCCATACAATAGGACGGGCATGATCAGACACCTATAGAGTACGGTTTTGGTCCGTCGAGAGAGGACTTTACTGTGCAATTGCCTACTCAGTCCGAAGTAGCACTTGTTGGCAAGAGAGATTCTGTGTTGGATTTGAAGGCAGACGCTGTTATTGGTGTTAATGCTGGTTCCTAAGTAAACGAAGTCCTCAACTTTTTCATTTGATGACAGGAGATACTTCGTCTTGCCCTCGTTCACCTCCAGACCCATTCGCTTCGCTTCTCTATCCAGTTTGAAGAAGGCAAAACTAACTGCGCGGTTGTTAAGGCCGATTATGTCAATGTCCTCGGCGTACGCCAGCAATTGCACACTCTTATAAAAGATGGTGCCTGACCGATTTAGTTCTGCAGCTCGAAATATCTTCTTCAGCATCAGATTAAAGAAATCGCACGAGAAAGAGTCACCCTGTCTGAAACCTCGTTTGGTAACAAACGTCTCGGAGATGTTCTTCCCAATTCTGAAGGAGCTGGTGGTGTTGCTCAACGTCATTTTACATAGCCGTATAAGTTTTGCCGGGATCCCAAATTCAGACATTGCGGCATATAGGAAACTTCTTTTCGTACTGTCGAAGGCGGCTTTGAAGTCGACAAAAAAATAGTGTGTATCGATTCATCTTTCTCAGGTCTTCTCCAAGATCTGGCGTATTGTGAGTATCTGGTCGGTGGTGGATTTACCAGGTCTAAAGCCACACTGATAAGGTCCAATCAGTTCGTTGACGGTGGGCTTAAGTATTCCACACACTACACTTGTAGGAACCTTATACGCGATGTTAAGAAGGCTAATCCCGCGATAATTGGCACAGGCTGCAGGATCACCCTTTTTGTGGATTGGGCAGAGCACACTTAAGTTCCAATCAGTAGACATGCGTTCTTCCGACCATATTCTAGAGATGAGCTCGTGCATGCACTTAACCAGCTTCTTTCCGCCGTACTTAAATAACTTAGCTGGTAAACCGTCAGCTCCGGGGGCTTTGTTGTTCTTCAGCCGTGCTATCTCTTTCCGAATTTCGTCATAGTCGGGTGATGGTACATAACGTCCATCATCATTGATTGGGAATTCGGGTTCAACATCTTCTCCATCGTTGTTGCAGCTGCTTCCATTAAGCAGTGTGAAGAAGTGCTCCCTCCATAATTTAAGTATGCTTTGGACATCAGTCACCAGGTCGCCGTTTTCATTCTTACAGGAATTCGCCCCGGTCTTGAAACCTTCTGTTGTCCGCCGTACTTTTAGAAAAAAATTTCGGGCGCTATTCCTGTCGGCCAGCATCTCCAATTGCGTGCGCTTTTTGCTGCACAGAGGCGAGTGCGAATCTTAGCTGCCACAAGAAAATGATCCGAGTCGATGTTGGCTCCTCGGATCGTGCGCACATTTAGGACACAGATGTTTCGTCGTGGAGACTGAATTCTCCGGGTGTGGAACCAAAGATAACCTCCTTGCCCACCTTGGCATTGAAGTCGCCAAGCACGATTTTTATATCGTGGTGGGGGCGCCGTTCATACGTGCGGCCAAGTAGATCGTAGAAGCGATCTTTGGTCCCATCGTCCTTCTCTTCCGTCGGGGCGTGGGCACAAATCAGGGAGATGTTGAAGAATCTCCCCTTGATGCGGATTGTGGCGAGACTTTCATCCACCGGAGTGAACGACAGTACTTTACGGCGCAGTCTCTCTCCCACCCCAAATCCGACACAAATTTGCGCTCCTTTACATGGCACCTGTATTAGATGTCGCAAGGGCCTATCATTTGTTTCCCTTGCCCCGTCCATCGCATCTTTTGGATGGCGGTGATGTCAGCCTTCGCTCTGCTGAGGACATCAACCAGCCGGGCAGAGGCACCGTCCCAATTAAGGGTCCGGACGTTCCAGGTGCATGCCCTCAAATCATTGTCCTTAATACATTTGCCGTGGTCGTCATCAAAAAAGGGGGGTCTCATCCTAGGCTTTGTTTTCCTATTCATTGGAATTTTTTTTTTACGTGGCGGGTTCCAAGCCCTGCACACAACCCATTGCTGGGGGTGAAAATTTTAAGTTCGTTTATATAGCGAGCCGCTTGCTCCAAGACAGACGCCCGCTTGCAGCCGCACCTCCTGGTGAACAGACGCTGCGGACATGAGTGGAGCCTTAAACCGAATATGTCGGAGTGGCTCCACTAAAGCTCCCTCTCTATTAGCCTTGACCCATGGCTCCACACAGGTTGGTTACCGTATCTCGCACATGGGTTGCTCACTTTTCCCAGGGTGCACGAAAGTGGACGTAAGAGTAGGGATTGAGTACAGCCGTGCAACTGTAACCGCATACCCAGAAGCACCACTGTACCCCATTGCACCCCATTGCACATATGTATATGTGCATAATTATGTACATATATGTATAAGAACTGAAATACATTCTTATGTTAACTAATTTATGAATTTATTTTCTTTTTTAATTCTTAATTTGTTTAATTTTTGTTTATTTATTTACTTTAGATAAATGTTTTTTTTTTTTAAAAGTATTTTATTTATTTTTTATTTTATTTAAATATATTATTAAATAAAATAAAAAATAAATAAAATACTTTTTAAAAAAAAAATGTTAGATTCGAACTCGGGACTTTTGGTTGAAAGGAAAGAAAGAAAATCTGAGCGCTAGTTCCAATTTTACTTTACAGCCTACGAAAAAAAGGCTAATAGCGCAGTTACCCACGAACTTGTACGAAGCGTAGCGTAGACGGCGGTAAAATCTCATTTTTGCAAAAACGCATTACCGTAGCCTTGGCGTAGAAGTCAGCTGTTCTCTCATGTTTTGTTTCTCTTTGCCTTCTGTTTTCATTTCAAATAATTTTTTTAAACAACAGCGATATCGTAATGGAAGCAAAAAATATTGAGATTGACAATTTATTTTTAAGTTTGTGTGAATTATACATATTGTATAAAAACAATAAAAATAAAAAAAGGAGACAGAGAAAGTATGGAGTTCGGCCAATAAATAAAAATTAGGTAACTAGTGGGTATCAGTTGCAAGTGTTCCGGCGAATTAAAGGGAACAGCTATTTCTGCACACAAGAATGCCAACGCCTGTATTCGTCTACTCTTAAAGTTGATTGGTAGTTCCTTACGGAAACCAAAACAGCGCATCTTCCCCGAAGAAAGACTTTCTCTGGTGTTACTGTAAGTAAATTATAATTTGTCAGCGTTTTGTAAAATACCTACAAGAATCCGTTTTTCACTTGTAGATATTTGTCACAAGGAGTTTCCGTGCAGAGCATCGCTTCGAGCTACAAGCTGGGCAAAACAACTGTACGTCAAATAATACTGGAAGTGTGCGAAGCAATCTGGCGATTACTTTCTCCAATCTATGTAAGCGAACCGACAGAATCGCAGTACAAAGACATCGCTCAGGAATTTTATAATTTATGGAATATTGCTATAAAGTGCCCAGCCAATTCAAGCTCGCTTTTTTACAATTATAAAAAGTTTTTTAGTATCGTTTTGATGGCCACATGTGACGCCAGATATACTTTTACAACTGTCAGCCTCGGAAGTTATGGCAGTCAAAGCGATGGAGGTAATAAATGCAGATTTATTTACAAACCGGAATACTATATACATACATATGTATACTCAAACAATCTTTTAATTTACAGGAATTTTTCAGCTTTCTCCCTTTGGGCAAGCTCTAATGCAAAATTCTTTACCATTACCTCCAGCTGTACCATTGTCAAGAGAGTCACCTGACCCTTTCCCCAACTTTTTTGTGGGCGATGCTGCGTTTCCTTTAAGAACAAATTTAATGCGTCCATGTCCCGGTTCGAATTTGAGTAGAACGAAGCGAATATTTAATTATCGACTATCAAGGGCGCGTAGAGTCATCGAAAACAGCTTTCGCATTTTAACTGCTCGGTGGCGGATACTGAAAACCACTATAGAATGTAACCCAGAAAATTTCGAGACAATTGTGATGGCTTGCATTGCTTTGCATAACTTTATAATGCTTAACGATCAGAGCCGCTGGTATTGTCCAGACAGATACATCGATCGAGTGGAGAATGGCAACGTCGTACATGCTGGAGACTGGCGGAACGAAATAAATTATCAACACTCCTTACCGCCCTTGCGATCATCAGTACTTAGAGGCCCTGCAATTGCATTTAGTCTGCGAGATAAGCTCGCAAATTACTTTATTAATGAAGGATCTGTGCCATTTCAGGAGAATATATGTATGTAGACTTAGAAATAGGTGGTCCGTACTTGTAGACTTGTCATTATATACAAAACAACATTTTGCTTAAAACAAAAATCACATACATAAGTTCAATCCAGTTCATTTATTATAAATAACTTATTTTAATAAAACTAGATACATATGTAAGTTAAGGCATGATACCGAAACCTGATATAGCAACAGCATTTCGTTGCACATACCTCACATACCCTACCGCTCTCTCTGTCAGCCCAGTGCTGACATCTAAGCTCAGTCGATGCAGCCTGACAACAGGCTAGTATGATATGATCACTTGCCTACAAAAACCCTATTGGCAACAGCCCCAATATGCTCGCCACTTGCCTAACAAAATTCATTGTGATATTGTTATCTTTATCATAACAACAAATTATCACAGCATAGCAACATCAATGCACGAGTTTGATATGCAACCCAACACCAACAAACATGATGATCACTAGCTGCGCTTACCTTAGCGACAGCATGCTGGGCAGGCAGCACAAATAGAAAGACTCTCGCCTGGCCTCACAAAACAACCCACTGCATAACAACAAACAGCGATCACTGCTTGCGCTTGGCTTGGCAACAGCATGTTGGGCAGGCAGCGCAAATGGAAAGACTCTCGCCTGGCCTCACAAAACAACCCACTGCATAACAACAAACGGCGATCACTGCTTTCGCTTGGCTTGGCAACAGCATGTTAGGCAGGCAGACCAAAACACAAAAGTTGTTGTCTGGCCCAACTGGCCACCCACTGCATAGCAACACTACATGCGTGAGCTTGGGATGCAGATCAGCTGCATGACAACAGCTTGATCAATGCTTGCCTGCTTTAGTGAACCACCCATTGCATAGCAACGCATGGTTGACGTGCTTGGTGGGCGGGCCAGCGGCACCGCTTGTCATGCCATGATACCACCTCATGCGCATGCAACATCACAATTGTGTTGCTAGCGGTAGAATCCAAGCGACCTTTCCGCACAACAAAACTTGCAGGTGATTACCCTTGATCGCGAGGGTATAAAAGGTGGTATCATTGCCTGTCGAGGGCAGTTCTGGTGATGTTAGGGAGTTGCGAAGTCAACATAACATATAATTAAAATAAAGTAATATGTTTAATTCAAACAAAGTGTTGAGTGTTTTATTATTTTATAAGCGATATGACTTGCTTAACTTGTACATTCAAATAATGGTACATACAAATATGTACATACAAACAATGGTGGTTTCAAAACCAAATAAAGCAATGCATACATATGTATGTATGTAAATTATTTGAATATGATTTATTGAGTTCTGGTCTTAAACTAAACTTACAAGTAGAAGTCAACTTATAGCTAACCTAATCTGCTTTGGTGGCTGATGGCTTCGCTGCTGGCTGTGCTGCTGGCTCCGCTGTTCATACAGTCCCCTCGTCAGCACAAACATATTCCCACGATCTATGATATTAGATGCGCTGTTGTTGCAGGTGTTCATTTTGCAAGCTCAGCATAAACGGTGTTGTGCAGTGGCTGGCGACAAACTCAACATAATGATATTATAGAGTAGCTGGTGATAACTCCTCCCCTGCCAAGTTGGGGCCGTCCTCGGTCCTTTCCAATGCTTTGTCTATTGTTATTTTTAATAACTCTGCGGACTGTCTTTTTTGCCTTTGTTTGAATTTCCAAAAAAATAAACAAATAAGCGCGACGCCTACGACAATGATAGTGACGCTACAAATACCAATTGTTGATCGCTTTTCTAAATCTGAATACAGCCCGTTAATGAGTTGCATATTTTGTATGCTATGATACTTTAAGTATGGCAAGCTGATTATTGCTTTGTATTCTCTAAAATCTATTTCTGCGTTCAGCGGAATTTCAGCTGTTCTCATGGGCGTAGTCTTTTCGTTGAAATACTTCGTTTCATTAATTATAATTTGCTTCTCGAATGTGATCACATAAGTACCCTTAATTAAATTAGTGGTACGGTTAACGTTTCTTATTGTCACAGGTGCATCATTCACAATTACAAGACCATCACTGATTTCCTTAATGGGCGGCATGTGGCTGAAGGTTGTTCCGCATTGGGCTTTTAAATCGGACATTAGTTGTTGCGCGCAGCTTCTTTTTTGTGATATTTTACAAAATGGTTTTATTGCTCCAGCACAGTCAGCTATAGAAAATGATTTTTTTTCGCAAACGGCTACTGAATCTTCCTCCAAGTCCAGCATCGTATAATTGTGGGCCACCGGGAAAATTAAGAGTTTCTTACATACTATACTAGGTTTCGGATATTTAATAAGGAATATTATAATATTATTACTTTGTAACACTTTAAACTTAGAGACTAACATTACATCCGTTATTGTCGTGTTTATGAGGTGCTCATGTTCCAGAAACGAATTTATATCGTGATTATCAAGTAACAAGGGATTTAAAATACCAATTTTTGCCAGAGTGATTGAAAATATAATATTATCTAACTGAATAACTATCGCTCTATTGCGGGCAAGCAGCATTTCAAACAGGTAACCAGTATCGATTTTTTCCTTCTTTACCTCCTTAACTATTTTATTCACTATTTCTGTTATATTATTAATATGTTCCTGAAACTGTGAGTTGATTTGTACCTGGTGCTTATTTGCATCTATTAATTCCTCTATTTTTATGGTTGTTTTTTGAAAGTCATCGAAATCCGGGGTTCCAGCTATTATTTTGAGTGTCGTTCCTAGGAAATTTAAGCTGCGAGCCCTTCTGGGTCGAATGTTTATTGATTTTAGCAATTGTTGAATGTGATTAAAATCGGCCTCTAGTAATTTAATCATAGCGGAGGATGGAAAGATGTGTAGAAGTTTATTTTACTCCTCCACCAATACTGAATATTCTGTTAGATTTACTACGTGATTGAGGTAACCATTGGTTTCCCATAGTACAACTTCACCATTGGAAATTGGAATGTAATTCGAATGCGAATAGTCGATTACTTCTGCGGTTGCGAGTGTGGCAAAGAAGACTAGAACGAACGTTGACCTAAAAACAAACAGACCAATTACAATTCTTGATTATTACTTCGGAGATTGTCCTTATGGACCACCCTCCCTTTTATGATAACAGTTGTTCCTAAATCTTTTTCTACAGTTTGCTCTGAGTATAGAGGAGTTAGTTTATTACCCAACCTTCTGTTTGATTTAACAAAAACCTTGTCGCCTACATTATACACTTTTTGATACCTCTTTTTGTTATGATATCCAAGCATATTTTCTTGAGCGACCTTTAGTTTATCTGCTATATCTCTATATTCTTCTGTTCTCTCCGAATGAAAAATACTTAGTGGAGTTTTATTTGTAACTGAATGAATAGTCTTGTTATATTCTATGGTAGATAGTAGGATTAGATCTGTTGTATCTTCTATTTGTTTTTCAATTTTCAAACAGCGGGATATCTCTCCCAAAGTACTATGAAATCTTTCCACTTGACCATTTGATGTGCTATGAAGTGGAGGGGAGTTTACAATTTCTATATCGAAATAATTAGATAGCATTGATTTTATTGTAGTCGAATTAAAAGAGCGCTCGTTGTCGCAGTAAATTATTTTTATTCCTGTGAAAAGATTCAAAATTTGCAGTAATTTTGGTTTAACATCTATAATTGTTCTTGACTCCATTGGTTGAACAATAGCAAATTTTGAAAATTTATCAATACAGGTTAAATAATGTTTCGAGTCTGTAGAGTAAATATCAATGTGAAGCATCTCACCCGGATGGGTAGGAATGGGAGTGTTGGCAATAGGATGTTTCACCGGATGTCGATTATATTTGGCAAGTGAACATATTTTACAGTTTAGAGCGACCTCCTTTGCCAATTTGACCATTTTTGGAAAAAAATAGTCATTCAATATTTGTTTGACGTTTTCTTGTGAAGCTCTGTGCGCTCTATTGTATTCAGTTACAACAATTTCTCTTTGCTCATTAGGGTCTACTACATCAATAACGAATTTCTTTGCATATAGAAATTTTGTTGCCGGAAAGGCCTCTATCAGTTTAAGTTGAATATGAGCAAGAACTGGAAGTTCGCAATGAATCGCGTTCACTACCTCTGTATTTACCGTATCCAGAAGCAATTCTAAGAGACCACTCCTATCCGCGATGTTAACAACATGTCTGGTTTTCTTTCCAAACATTATTAAGATGCGCTTTGAAGGGGGTTCGGCTTCTTCAATTATAATTTGATTCCTGTAACAATTTACAGGTTTGTCAGTGGTGTCCATGGTGTAAGTTAAAGACTCTTCGCTGTGTATAGTGGCACAATCTGAAGTTGCGTCTTCTTCTAAAACATTAATTGGCTGTCGGGACAAGGCATCTGCCACGAAATTTTCTTTACCTGGTTTATAATGCAATTTTGCATTATGCTCGTCAATGAAGGCTTTCCATCGTTTGATCTTTGCATTTGTGTTTCTGTCCGAAACGGGAAAGGTTAGTGGTTGATGATCAGTAAATATATTAAGATTATTCACCCCATACAAATAATTTCTAAGGGTCTTTAGAGCCCACACAATAGCGAGCAACTCTTTTTCGTTGGCGGCAAAGTGCGACTCCCTGTCTTTAAGGGTTCTAGATATCATCGTTATTGGTTTCCCTCCTTGAGAGAGCACTGCGCCCAGACCATATGCCGAAGCATCTGTTGTTAAGTCAAATTCTTGATTAAAATTTGGATATTTTAAAACTACTTCCTCTGACATCAAAATTTCTTTCAGTTTATTGAAAGCATAAATTTGTTTCGAATCTAGCTCAATTTCTACTTTTTTTGACTGAGATGCTTTTATTTTATCATTTTCCCCTTTAAGCAAATCTGTCAAAGGCCTAGCAATTGTGGCAAAATCTTTTATAAAACACCTTTAATAGCTGGATAATCCAAGAAATGATCTAAGCGCATAAAGATTTCTTGGTTGGTTAAAACTTCTTATTGCCTCTAGTTTTCCTGGGCATGTTTTTATACCACCTCTCGAAACCAAGAACCCTAAATATTCAACCTCCGTCCTGAAGAATTTTGATTTTTCGATAGAAACCCTCATGTTTGCACTACATAGAGCACTCAAAACCCATTGAATATCTCGAACGTGTTGTTCTTTTGTTTTTGAAAATATTATGACATCATCTACGTAAACGTGACAGATCTTACCTATTTTTTCTCTCAAGATGTCATCAATGGCCCGCTGAAAAATGCTGGGTGCATTTTTGAGTCCAAACGGTAAACGACAAAACTCGTATTTTCCATTGTTTACCGCAAATGCTGTTTTTTCTCTGTCGCTTTCTTTTAATTCTATTTGGTGGAACCCCGATTTTAGATCTAGGGTTGTAAAATATTGCGCTTGGCCTAGATTTGATAATATCACCATAACGTTAGGAATAGGATATTTATCATCAATGGTTTTTGCGTTAAGCTTCCTAAAATCTAGAACAAGACGTTTCCTTTTATGTCCGTCATTATCAGTTCCCTTTTTATCAACAACCCATACGGGACTGTTATACGGGGACCGAGATGGTCTCACTATGCCATCATTTAAAAGTTGTTTGACTTCTTCGTTTACGAAATTCGCTACCCCCATTGGGTACGGATACGATTTCGAGTAGACCGGGTCTTGGTCTTACGTTCGAATCGTAGCGACGATATTCGTATTATAGGGAAGTGTTTTCTTTGCGTCTGCAAATACCTCCCTTTGGTCTTTTATCATTTTCATAAATTGTTCTTTTACTTCTTGAGGAATTTCTTCTTTCTCAACTTTCAATACATTTACATCTTCACATTCCAAGAATAACACATTTTCTGTACCTAAATCGTGCCGTATACATTTTTTTCCAAGATCTATTTGAGCATTCACCTTTGTTAAAAGGTCAAGCCCTATTATACCGTCAAAAGTTGTTAGGTTTTTCAAAATGAAAAAGTCGGTATCAACACCGAAAACGTTAACTTTACATTTTTCTGTTATTTTATTAAATCCGTGGATTGATTTAACTAGAAAAGGAGAAGACACCGGTCTGATGCCTCTAAGCTCACCTAAATTATTTATATAGTTTTTCGCAGTACCTGTGTCCACTAAAAGTCTGATGTGCCTCTTTGCCCTCCCAATGGTTCTACCGATCCATGGTAGAGCTGACCTTTCTCTAAAAAATTAACCTGTTCTTCTTCTTCAATGTCAACGCTTGCCGTCTGTGCTCTGTTGCTATTATCTTCTTCTTTGTCATTGACTATATGGTTCACTCTTTGAAGCTTGGGAGCGGTATTTCGATCCGAAAATGCGGGCCTCTTAGGTTGCGTCTGGTATGGTTGCTTATCTGGGTAACTCTAAAAATTTCCTAATCTTCGAGTGGTGGAAGGATCCACGTCCATTGGTTCAATCTGATCTACTTTTTTAGGGGGGTCGCCAACCCGTTCCTTATTCTTATAATAATAGTGCGGATTCTTATTCATACCACCATTATTAAGTTTATTTTCAAAACTGTTTTTTTTTATACCACCAATATTAGGTCTGTTCTCAATACTATTTCTTTGTTTTGCTATTTCTTCAGTTCTATTTGCAAATGTTGAGGCAAATATATAGCGAGCGTGGTTTGATTCTACCTCTTGTGCCAATGCAAGAGCTGATGGCAGATCTTTTGGTCGGGATGCGAATAAAATGTCGCAAATTGGCTTCCTAAGCCCGGAAACAAAAACGCGGAGAGCGTCACCTCTATATTTTTCATTTATTGTGGAAGCTAAGCTCTTATCATATGTCATAAGGGTTTTATTTGTGAGTAGCGTTAGTTTTTTTTCCACTTCGTCGAAGAATTGGAGAACAGATAATCTACCCTGTTGAAGAGTAGAAATCTCTTGTTCTATTAAATAAATCGGACGCTTATCAGCGTACGTAAAATCAAGGCGCGCAATTATTGCTTTAAAATTTAACACTGTTCCGAATGAGGCCAACACGCTGTCGGCAGGTCCTCTAACTTTATTTCGGATTATTGCCAAAGCTTGGTAATGTTTTGAACTACCCTTAAAACCTTGAAATACCTTGTAGGCTGTGTGCGCCGCTTGGCGCCAAGAAACATAATTATTTTGTTGCCCGTCGAATTCGGGCAAAGATTTTATTACATCCATCGACTCTTCACATTTTACTCCTGAAACAATTTGCGTCTCGTTATAAACCTCTACTGTGTTAACAGAATTTATTAGTGAAAATTTCTTTTCTAGACTTTCTATATGTAATTCAAATTTTTTTTTCTGTGCTTCTAGTGCCGTCGACACGGCAGATTGAATGATATTACTCAATTGATCAGCGTTCATATTGTTTCTATTGTCTTCACAAATGTTTCATCTTTCAAAAATCGATCCTAATTCCTCCTCACTCATAGGCAAAAATTAGGACTAATTGTATTGTAATATTTTGTTCTAATATCACTTTATTCAATATCACTTCACTATTTTTTTATTATGAGCACATCACTTACATTTTTTTTCTGCTTCTACTTCTTATATAATATTAACTGTAATGGTGTTGTCCTTCTGCTCTTCCTTCTTGATGATTGCGGCGTTGGACGTCCTTTTTTTAATTATAAATTAAACTTGTTTAATTTTCCCAGCCCCACGTTGGGCGCCAATTATTTGAATATGATTTATTGAGTTCTGGTCTTAAACTAAACTTACAAGTAGAAGTCAACTTATAGCTAACCTAATCTGCTTTGGTGGCTGATGGCTTCGCTGCTGGCTGTGCTGCTGGCTCCGCTGTTCATACAGTCCCCTCGTCAGCACAAACATACTCCCACGATCTATGATATTAGATGCGCTGTTGTTGCAGGTGTTCATTTTGCAAGCTCAGCATAAACGGTGTTGTGCAGAGGCTGGCGACAAACTCAACATAATGATATTATAGAGTAGCTGGTGATAACTTGTATAAAAATAAAAATAAAAACTAATCCCCGTTACTCAGGCTCCTGCTGCACTTGAAATGCTACTTCCATAATTTTTTGCATTGCCCGGGTTTGCTTTGCTGCACTCATTTTGGACAATATTGAAACCATCATTGTTCCAAAAGAGTTTATGGTTGGGTTTGAGCTTTGACCTTCCCTTGCTGCGCATCTATTTTTAAATACTTCGATGGCTTCGATCATAGCCTTGTCTACGTCAGTATTGTTCCGACGTTTCGTCCCTCTTGCGCGCTCTGATAGTGCAGGTGCTGGAGACAGCGGCGGCGACGTCGTTATATCGATTACTGATGGTGATAGTGGAAGGAGTGGTACAGTTACTGGAGGCGACTGCGATGGTAGCTGCGTGAAGATAGGCGGTGATGGCGATGGCAGTGATACCATTGTTGGAGTTGATGGCGAAGGTAGCTGCGCGAAGGTAGGCGGTGATAGCGATTGCAGGGAAGCTGTTGTTGGAGGTGACGGCGATGGCAGCTGCACAAAGGTAGGTGGCGATGGTGACGGAAGTGGCACTGTTGTCGGAGACAATGGCAATGGCGATGTTTCGGATGCTACCGGGCAAATGTTGAGCAACGTATTCTGGAAATTGGTTTGGATTTTAATAACACAAGCATACATATATGTACATATGTATGCGTTCACATATGTACATATGTACATATGTATATACTTATATATAAGTGAACATATACTTATATGAGCCGTTGAGTGCATACACGAATGTGTACATATAGATACGTAAATATGTTCGTATCTTATTTCAATTTCCTGTAAGTACACTTCAATGCTACATATGTATATGCACAAACAACTTTCTTAGGAATTTGTATTATTTTCACGCCGTACATACATATATATGTTAGCAACTTACGGTCGCGGTAATACGTGCGGCTTCAGAAACTGCAATGTCTCCAACAAATACCACGGCCTCTGATATTGGGACTCACTGCCTGATGGCGCTTTAAATTTTCGGATTTCCCTCGCGTATCGATCACGAAGAGCTGTCCACCTTCGCATGCACACCTCAGCTAGAAAAGTATTATTGTAAGTAAATAATAAAGTAATATTGCTTTAATTGATTTATTTACATACCTGTAGTATTCAGTTTTTTGGCTATTTGCTCCCATAGCATTCTCTTCCTGCCAGCCAATTTATAGAAAGGGTTGGACTTGTCGTACAACTCCTTTCTATTTTGTATTAAATTAATTAATTTTTCGTCATCCATTTGATGTTTTTATTGTGCACCAACTCGATTCTTTTTGGTTATTTTGTTTTGTTCCCTCACTTCTATACAATGTTGCCATAGATTTATATACATATACAAATGTTTTTGCATAAAATTACAATTTTAGGTTACATTTTTATAATGTAAATGATCGAATCGAAATGCTGACCTATTTAAATAATATATTATGCTATAATCTGCTATATTCGGTAGTATTTTTCTAATAATTTAAGAATATTTCAAGTATTTGGAAACTAACTTTTTAATGATTTCAAAAAATACGTGGTGGCAAGCTTGTACGAGAATGATGAGAGAGACAACAATCAGCTGATACGTTTCTACGGAAAAAATCAAATTCGTTTGGATTTCCTACGTAAGTTCTCCGTCAACACGAAAATTCTACGGTGATGAGTTTTCATTAACAAGGCGCTCTCATAAGATAGGTCTTGTCAGCTGACACCTACGACCGTTCTACGTCGGTGGGTAACTGCGCTATAAAAAGCAACGGGCGAAACAAATATAGATATATGTATGTATGTATATAACTGTTGGCATAATCGTGTATGTATGAGGATGATAGAAAGTCACACATAAACAAAATACTGTGCACGTTTGTCATTGGGCTCTTAGCAGAATGATTGTAATATGAAGCTTTTGGTGACCCCTTAATTGACACTCATAACCGTAACGTTACTAGGTAAAGTGACCGAGACTGTTCTTACTGGGCTATATTGTACATATATTGCACTGGGGAACAAAATGAAAAAAGGTTTCAAGTGAAATTACATTTAAACCCTCAGGAACTACGTAGTAAATGGTTTCTTAGGAAATAATCGTGCCAATAATGATAAAACTTTTGTAGACAAAATGCTTTAAAATGCCATTTTGGTACTTTCCCAGAAGTTTTAGGACAATTCAGTTACGATCATGGGGAACGATTCCACCAGCATATTGACAACGTGGAAAAGCAATTTGATGGGCGCTTCGATATTGAAATATGATATGATATGATACGAAACTCTGTCACTTTCAGCTAACAGTGAGAGACTCATAATTTTTCTAAGGATGGCAACAATGCCAAATCATTTCCTCGTCACACAGCTGGCACGTAAAATAGAAGGTTTCCATACACTTACTCGATAATAACCACGGAAAAGCGAAATAGACAAATGTTGTAAATATCAACTTGAATTTATTTATAAGCTCTAGTTTACGTAATTGTAATGCCGTTGAACTTTGGACATTGACTTCTATATAAAACAATAGTGTTTCTTTTAAGAGAAAATGTTAAGTAATGTACATATGTTTTTCCATTTAGAAAAGCTTATTTTTTTCTTAAATTTGTTTATTTATAGATTTGTGGATATGTTAAACTTTTGGAATTTGATTTTCTGGTGAACTAAAGCTTTATTAATAAAATTTATTACCTTATTACATGATATGTATATTGTTTTATTTCATACTATCCTTTTACTACAATATTTGTTTAATTTCCACCCAAACTTTACTTCTGCAAGGCATTTATGTCAAGCTTCAGTAGTGATGTGAAGAATTTCAAACAATTATTTCAAAAACTCCCAATGTCTATTTAATCTTTGTGGCGCTATTGGAAAATGTTATAAAAAATGCACGTTTTGACAGCGCTCTCACGAAGCTAAGAGTTTCGTATCATATAATATTTGATTCAAGAATGATTGAGAACTTCCCAAATGCGTGACGTAAGTATAGTGAGTTCGTGACCTATAACTAATTTACTAAAAGACGGTGACTGGGAAGTTTGAATTTACATACATATGTATATTCCATTAGTAAAATGAAAAATTTTTTTTTGTAGTGATAGTACTGATTATTGTTACTGCGTTGAAATTTTTACATATGTATGTAGCATAGAAAAGAGGTAACTGGCATTTCTGCATACTTAAATCGATTATTTTATTTTATGAGTTATGGCAGATTTTTAGGGCCAATTTTTCTATGTTGGTTTAAATTAAGTTTAGTTATACTGAGTTTAAATTTAAACTTAGTTTCCTGCGGTAAATTAAATTTGTTGCAACCAAAAGAAAATAGTCAGCAAACAGATGGTAGGTTAGACTAAGTTTAACCCTGCAATAACGGCCGTATAAATTTATTTTAAACCCCGTTTAAAGTTGACTGAAAAACTGCATACTGAGTTTAATCTTAGTTTAAATTAAAAACAGAGTTAAACTTGCACTGAAAAACTGGCCCTTAGTAGATGAGCGACATGTGCATACATACATATGTGGTTGCACCTTAATGGCGATAAATATTTAAAAAAAATAAAAAATATAAGGTTTTGACGAATTAAACGACTTTTGGTAATATTTTTCTATATTTTTTTTTGGTTTGAGTTTTGGTATAAAATTAAAACCTTTGTGGAAAAGCTGTCACTATATTGGCCTCACTTAACTGTCAAATTAGAAAAGTTTTAAGTAGCGGTACCCCCGGAAGGTGTCGTCTCTACTCCCTGCTTCGTGATAAGCATTTTTAATTTTGTTTTTCTTTGGATGGTTTTCATGTTTTTCTTTTGAGTAACTGTAGTCGCAAAATTCTTGCCGAACATCTGATTATTGGATTACCCAACTGAAAACTATATTATTTATACCAATTATGAAACAAGGAATAATAAAATATGCTTATCATATATAAGTATATCAAAATTCTTTTATATAAACAAAAATAATAATATTGGTAAAGGGATATTATTTTTTTATTTGTCAAAATTTTAAAATTTAACAAAAAACGTAACTTTTTCACCCATTCCAATAATAGCGCGTAGTAAAACTTTCTTTAAAAATCTCCAGAACTTCACATGTTGGAAGGTGTTGTCATCTACATATACATATATATAAAAAGTTTTAATGTAGGATATCAAGTTTTTGAGTTATTGGGCTAAAAGTTCAGTGATGATCTGAAAATGTAAGAAAAAAATAAAAAATCGCTATAACTTTGGCAAACCATGTGATTTTTACTGGACGGCACTTTTTGTAATACACTTGTATGTTAAAATTAATATTGGCATTCTAGCAAAAAATTCATTTAAATGAGCCTGTCTCGAGAACGACATAACATGATAGATGCTCTGGTGGTTGTTTGTTTTTTCGACAGGAACAATGTCATTAATTCCCAAACCACTTAATTTATTAGAGAGAAGTTTTGTAAAATAAATGAATATGTAAATACCTTTGAACAAAACTTGCTCCATATTTATTTTTAATAGCTTTCACAATTTTCTTATATACTTTACAGAGAAGCTCAAGGTTTTATTTATTGCAACACCGATCGGCAGATATATTTTATGAGGCCTTTGTAATGGCGGAAATACTCTTGCAAGCTGCCAATGCCTGAATGAAATACAGTTAGTTTTTAATAACTTCACACACTTTCTTTTATATAATGCTTGGATCAATTTTTGTAGATATTAAGAAATAAACTATTATATATACATACATACATACACATGTATATACATAGTTACTAACAATAAATTGCATTTGATATTGCTATATTTCATTAGAAGGATAATAGATACATACATACTTAGCTTCGGAGCTTTAGAGTTCAGCTTTGTTCTAATGCACAGCTCCTTCTTATAATTTTATTTAAAGTTCGAATCTGATAGGAACGTTGTCGAAATAAATGACCTACCCCAATGCATACTCGTAGATAAACATCCTAATATACTTTTATATATATGTATATAGAAAATTACCTTAGATATCCAATAAAAATATCAAATTAATTTAATTCACAATCAACCTAAAATTTCCAACATTCATAGCATATTAGAAATTCATTCGAAATGGGTTCGAAAAAAAACAAGATAAATACATCTAAAAGTAAAAATTACACTGCATAATGAGTGGAAAATAAATTAGATAACGAAAGTTGGATTTAGCTGAAAAGGAGAACACGCCTTTTTCTCATTCCTTGTATATTTAATTTTTTTCTGCTTATTGAATTAATACCTAAAACTTGTATTAGTACGTTGCCCACAGCTTTTTCGCACCCCCAGAGTGGGTATTGTCGATCGCTACTTGTTCTGCACCCTCAGCGGTGTCGGTGTTAATGTTATCCGCGTTTTCGTCGCGAAAACTAAAAGAGAAGCAGAGTATGTATGATCCGCTTTTGCATTACGAGTATTTGTTCCGCACCGCATCCCCATATTGCGCCGCCTTAATAGACTAAAGCAGATGAGAAATTAAATTGAAAGCAAAATATAGAACATTTGTGGGCCGTTTCGTTGAGCGACCCATTGCAATGTATGTATGTATCTGTGTGCTGTTGCATGCTTCTTACAAAAGATGTATTCATGCCTAACCACCAGAAGTCGCGTTATGATAATAAGATGAAAAAAAGCCAGCAGAACAAAAGAAATGAAACGAGAGGACAAAAGAAGAAAGCATGTTCCGGCCAGGTGGAGTCATTTCACATTTCCATAGGGTAACCATGGGCGCTACTGCAACTTCTCTGTTGCACAAAACTGAATACTTACAACCTTGCACTTCATACTTCCCTTACATGCTTCACCGTTCTCAAAGTGCAAATCTCACATTCAGATTATTTACCTCATTTTTCATTGAAATTGCCAATATTTGTTGTTGTACAATAAATTGAAATAAAAATATAACAAAAAATGTTATCTGCAAGAAATTAGTTAATTTAAGTTATTATATTTTATTATAATAAACTTGAAAAAAAATTCAAACAATAAAAAATGAGTATTTAAATATTTAGAATGATACTAATTTACCATTTAGGTATTGCGATTTAAATAATTTAAAAAAATTAAGAAGATTTCAATAAATATTTGTTAAAACTTCCCACTTTTTCAAACCATTTTTAGATTATTTTAAGGGTATGTAGCTTTATAGCTCAATCAATTTCAGTAAAACAAAGTGCAAGTCTTAAGTAACTAATGTTTTGGTTGATTTTTGAAAATTTTGTTCACTCATCCGCAATTACTTTATGGGTTGATTTTTATAGCAAAGTTGTAGATATTTAAAACTTCTAAGTACTAACAGAGTTGCATTATATATAAGTTAACTTGCCGCTGAGTTCGAGGTTCGCATCTCAGTCGTGGCAAACAAAATCTTAATCATAGAAAAAGTTTTTTTCTAAAAGCGGCAATGGCCAACCTCCGAGGGTGTTTCTGCCATGAAAAAACGCACCCCACTGGTAGGAGAAGCTTGGTTAAATACTGAGCTATATTGCGTAAGCGCTGGGGATGTCAATTTTCGGCATTTTGTTGATCCCGGGATTTTCGAGATTTGAAAACGAAATCCCGGGACAATCCCGGGTTGTGATTCGTAATTTTTAATTTGTCAAAAAACGTAACATGTCTGTAATCATTGTATTATAGAAGTATACAAAATAAGCTGTATTTTGGAACGAATTTCCGTCATCCCTTGTCAAGTTTGGTTTGGAGACAAACCGGTTTCGGCGTTGTGCCATCTTCAGTGTAATTTTTCGTTCTGGAGAACATTATAAATTCATAATATATTAGATTATAAACTTATATACATATGTATATTTACATTTCTCTTCTAGTAACCCAAATGAAAAATTACCGCTGTAATGTTTCGTATGACCGGAGGAAAATATTAAATAACTTCACTGATGGATGAGAACTTCCATATCGCACCAACTTCCGATAGGTAAAGTGATTTGTATTTCCTCTTATTATAAACTCATAATATATTTGATTATAAACTAATATATGTACATATGTATATATGTATTTACATTTCTCTTCTAGTAACCCAAATGGAAAATTACCGCTGTAATGTTTCGTATGACCGGAGGAAAGTATTAAATAACTTCACTGATGGATGAGAACTTTCATATCGCGCCAACTTCCGATAGGTAAAGTGATTTGTATTTCCTCTTATTATAAATTCATAATATATTAGATTATAAACTTATATACATATGTATATTTACATTTCTCTTTTAGTAACCCAAATGAAAAATTACCGCTGTAATGTTTCGTATGACCGGAGGAAAATATTAAATAACTTCACTGATGGATGAAAACTTCCATATCGCACCAACTTCCGATATGTAAAGTGATTTGTATTTCCTCTTATTATAAACTCATAATATATTTGATTATAAACTAATATATGTACATATGTATATATGTATTTACATTTCTCTTCTAGTAACCCAAATGGAAAATTACCGCTGTAATGTTTCGTATGACCGGAGGAAAGTATTAAATAACTTCACTGATGGATGAGAACTTTCATATCGCGCCAACTTCCGATAGGTAAAGTGATTTGTATTTCCTCTTATTATAAATTCATAATATATTAGATTATAAACTTAAATATGTATGTATATATTTACATTTCTCTTCTAGTAACCAAAATGGAAAATTACCGCTGTAATATTCCGTATGACCGGAGGAAAATATTAAATAACTTCACTGATGGATGAGAACTTCCATATCGCACCAACTTCCGATAGGTAAAGTGATTTGTATTTCCTCTTATTATAAACTCATAATATATTGGATTATAAACTAATATATATATTTACATTTCTCTCCTAGTAACCCAAATGGAAAATTACCTCTGTAATGTTTCGTATGACCGGAGAAAAATATTAAATAACTTCACTGATGGATGAGAACTTCCATATCGCACCAACTTCCGATAGGTAAAATGATATACATACATATGTATATTTCCTCTTACTATAAACGCAGAAGCAGACTATTTTATATCATTGAAATTTTTTTATTTATCCTTTAAAAAAATTATGTGATAACTATTGATGTGATAAAAGATGATAATTTTTTAAGATATAATTCCAGTCATATCATTATAACTAGAATATAAAATTATAACGATGTACAAAACTGATATTAATATGTGATATAATTTTAAAATCAGCAAATCGCTATAAATTTACTGACTCAGAATGTATGAATTGTATAAAAAACTTAGAAAATTGTATTAAATCAAGTTCTTGTAAAAAATATGCATGGGACAAAAGAATAACTCCCTTTGAAACTTAAACTTTAATTAATTTTCGGAAAATCATTCATTTAATATAAGGTATACATTTTTGTGAAATAGATAGCATAAACGAATGAAAGAATAACTTATGTATATGTTTTTGTTTGTAAATAAGAAGTAAAACATATGTACATATATTATGCATGATTATAAATAGATAATGGAATAAAAAAATATATTTACTTCCAAAGTACAATTTAAATACACATGTACATAACTCAAAAATATTAAAAGTCTGATACGATTCTTAAAATGTCTAGAGTAATATCGACTTAGAATTAAATTGTTATTAATAGAAACCCTTAAATAGAAAAACTTAAATATACAAAGAACGCTTCATGTATATTTTTTCAAACAAACATAAGCTTACATATGTATATGTATGTTTAAATATTAATGCATTTTATTAGTATTTAAAGAAATATACAAAGGAAAATAATAAAGTATTAAATTAAAAAAGAAAAAAAATTAAAATCATTTAAAGCGTAGAAATTTATAGAAGAAACGTTTTGGTAAGATATACTCGTATAATTCCGATTTTTCAGCAATGTTGTAAAAATTTCTTTCAAAAAAGTATGTAAGTCTCATTTGAATATGAAGTTAAAACTGTGACAATTGGTAAAGTTTCCAAACAGCCGAATTACTGATTCCTTAAATATATACTATGTATAATATATATTCATATGTATTCTTATGTATGTATGCTTACATATGTATATACTTATCTATTTAGCAACTTTTAGTGAAATAATTTCTTTATTGACATTTTTATATTTAATTTAAGTACACTGGTAGGAAAGTGCAGCGGCACTGGCTAAACTGCGGACACTGGCAGACTGTCTGAATGTTTAAACCGCCGAATCCTTAGTTCTTATAATATAACTAGCTAATACCCGGCGTGCTTCGCTGCGCCTTGAAAGGTTTTTGTCTGGAAAATGCCCTATTTAAAAATATTTCTTAGTCACAAATTTCTCAAATACCTTCCATTGGACACCCATATTGTAATATTTCGTTTATCTTATCAACTTATTTAAGTTTAAATTTCCAAGTAGGTGACAACCCGTGTCAAACATATTTTAGTCAGTCGTTGTATTGAGAATTCGTAAAAAATGTACATGGTAGATAAGTCTTGGCATCTGTGAGCACAACAAAAAAAAATCAACCAAATCGGTTCAGCCGTTCTCAAGTGATGCGGTAACATACATGTGGCAATTCATTTTTCTATATCTATCTTACTACATACATACATACATATATAAAATAGAAAAAATGTTAATGTATGTCCTTTATAGGCGTCAAAAGTACCTAACCGATTTTAATAAAATTTTGACAGTAAGAGCATATAGTAAGCAAGTAGTAAGTTGATAAGGAACGTCTTTCCTGTTCCACCGGGAACATCTTAGAAAAAGAGTCCGACTTCACAATTTATAATTACAGATGTAATTTTTGCATAAGGTAATTGCTGTTCCTTAAGCAAAAGTTGTTTATGTTTAGGAGCCTAATGAATGTTTCGAATTTCAATCAAATCGGTCTGTAAATACGGATTTTAGAAATATCTCGACTCCAGCGGCACCTATCGACATTATTTTCACACAAAGTATTTATGTTTAGGAGCCAATAAATGTTTTGAATTTCAATCAAATCGGTCTGTAAATACGGATTTTAGAAATATCTCGACTCCAGCGCCACCTATGGAGTCTATTTTCACACAAAGTGTTTATGTTAAGGAGCCTAATAAAGCTTTTGAAATTCAATCAAATCGGTTTGTAAATACGGATTTTAGAAATATCTCGACTCCAGCGCCCCCTATGGAGTCTATTTTCACACAAAGTATTTATGTTTAGGAGCCTAATAAATGTTTTGAATTTCAATCAAATCGGTCTGTAAATACGGATTTTAAAAATATCTCGACTCCAGCGCAACCTATCGAGTATATTTTCACACAAAGTATTTATATTTATAAGCCTAATAAATGTTTTGAATTGCAAGCAAATCGGTCTGTAAATACGGATTTTAGAAATATCTCGACTCCAGCGCCACCTATCGACATTATTTTCACATAAAATATTTCATTCAAATTGATCTGTAAATACGGATTTTAAAAATATCTCCATTCCAGCGCAACCTATCGAGTCTATTTTCACAAAAACTATTTATGTTTAGGAGCCTAATAAATGTTTTGAATTTCAATCAAATCGGTTTGTAAATACGGATTTTAGAAATATCTTGACTCCAGCTTAACCTATCGAGTCTATTTTCACAAAAAGTATTTATGTTAGGAGCCTAATAAATGTTTTGAATTTCAATCAAATTGGCCTGTAAATACGGATTTTAGAAATATCTCGACTCCAACGCCACCTATCGAGTCTATTTTCACACAAAGTATTTATGTTTAGGAGCCTAATAAATGTTTTGATTTTCAATCAAATTGGTCTGTAAATACGGATTTTAGAAATATCTCGACTCCAGCGCAACCTATCGAGTCTATTTTCGTACAAAGTATTTATATTTATAAGCCTAATAAATGTTTTTAATTGCAAGCAAATCGGTCTGTTAATGCGGATTTTAGACATATCTCGACTCCAGCGCCACCTATCGATATTATTTTCACACAGAGTATTTATGTTTAGGAGCCTAATAAATGTATTGAATTTCAATCAAATTGATCTGTAAAGCGCAACCTATCGAGTCTATTTTCACAAAAACTATTTATGTTTAGGAGCCTAATAAATGTTTTGAATTTCAATCAAATCGGTTTGTAAATAGGAATTTTAGAAATATCTCGACTCCAGCGCCACCTATCGAGTCTTTTTTCACACAAAGTATTAATGTTTAGGAGCCAAATAAATGTTTTGAATTTCAATCAGATTGGTCTCTAAATACGGATTTTAGAAATATCTCGACTCCAGCGCCACCTATCTATTTTCACACAAAGTATTTATGTTTAAGAGCCTAATAAATATTTTAATACCCCTACCACGGTTTACACACATTCATGTTGTGTAGTATTGAAAACCACACAATATCAATTTTATTTGGTACTATAGTCTACAGCAGTTTCATGTTGTCTAGTAATGAGTATTGTCAACATTCAAATTTGAAAGACTGTGACAGTTGTTTTTCAACAAAAAAATGAAAACCAAAAATTAAAACAAAAAAATTTTGATTCTTGTGAAATTTAATGGATTTCGGTATTACGGCTTTATTTTTGGAAGAGGAGGAGACATGTATTAGTGTTGCACGCATAAGAAAAAGCTTACGCGATGCACCCAATCCAATGGAGCTTCCTAATGCGAAGTAAGTAATGTGTATTTTGCGAAAATATTTACAATTTGATAAAATTTACATATATTCCAGATTTATTAGTTACTTTCGTCTAAATAAAGATGCCTTCAGCTATCTTTTGAACGAGACGGAAAGTCTATTTAGACATTCACGACGAGCTTCGGCTATTCCTCCAATTATAAAATTGTGTGCTGCATTGAGATTTTTCGCCGATGGAAGCTACCAGAAGTGCGGTGGAAACGACTTCAATGCTGGATTAGCACAGCAAACTATGTCGGTTGTTTTGGCGGAAGTATTAACCATTATGGAAAGCCATATTTGTCGAAAATGGATAAAAATCAGAATGACAGAGGAGGAGCAGAATGATGCTAAATTTGCCACTTTCTCTCAATGTGGTTTCCCTGGAGTTATCGGCTTTATCGATGGTACCCATGTGCGTATAATATCACCACGTAAGAAACTTCAACATCTTTACCTTAACAGAAAGGGTTATTACAGCATCAATGTGATGATCGTAAGCAGTGTACTATATGTAATATGATATAATAATTTAAAAAAAATTACATAAACTTTTCAGTATTGTGATCATCACTTGAATGTCAGATGTGTGGACGCTAGGTACCCTGGGGCAAATCACGATTCCCTAATATGGAATTTGAGTGATTTGAAACCCTACCTTATGCAAAATTTAACAAGGAATACTTGGATTCTAGGTAAAATATATAATGCCTTTCTAGAGCATTTTTTTTTAAATTTAATATTTATATGTTTTCAGGTGACGCTGGCTACCCTTTGGAAACCATTTTGATGACACAATACAGAAGCGCTATTGCTGGTTCATCACAAGCCAAATTCAATACAGTCCATGCGAAAGCAAGAAATGCTGTAGAAAGGGCGATTGGTGTACTGAAGAGTAAATTTAGGTGCTTGCTTTCTGCAAGAGCCCTACACTACTCCCCGAAGAAAGCAACACAAATTATAAATGCCTGCTGCGCCTTACATAATATTAGCCAACACTTTAAAGTGGAGTCCAATGCTGACTTGCATAACACTGAACCGGAAGAGAACTTTAATTTAGGGGAAGTGCTGACAGAACAAAGCAACAGAAGAGAGGCAGAGAACATCCGAAATAATATACTAGTTTCATTAGCTTAGTTAAACTTTTTATTTATAAACTTCATATTCAATAAACATAAATCACATATGTATGTATTTCATTTTGTTAATTATATTAAAAAAAATATCACTTCATGTAACTATTCAGTCAATACTAATAAGCGCAAGTTTTTGTCTTTCATACTGCATTTTTAATTCTCTCAGCTGCATTTTTTGACTCACATCCTTTTGATAAAGCTCAAATTTTTGTTCCTTTATTTTAAGCAGTTTCAGGTTTGTTTCCTTTATATCATTTAAAACTGATAGCAGCTGTGTTTGGTTTTTCAAAATTTCTTCCAATTTTTCCTCTCGCTTTTCTTCGAATTTACGCTTGCGGCCGGTTCTGCATTCCAAGGGTGTCGACGTCATGTTTACACGTATTGGCCGCGTATCTTTTTCGGCCTCGTCAACATCAATCGATGGAGACTCAGCAATGTCTACACCGAAAGAATTTCCAATAGGACGAACGGCACTGTTCAACGAAATTAACTCCATAACCCTTTGCTCGTTTGGGTTCAAGCTTACCTCTTGGGATGGTCCACCACCAGTCGCCGAAAAATTTTGTTTGTTGGCGGCAAGCTTGCGCTTTAGGTTTGCCTTATAGTGTGTCCATACCTATTGAACAGAAATTGATGTGAAAATTATTTACTTCATTATTGTGTTATTAACGTACCCGAGACCATTTATTTCCTGTTCGACTTGGTGGTCCTAGGCTGTTTAGTTGAACAGCAAAAGTCTCCCAAGATTCACCAAGCTGTTTCTTATTTGACCCAAATTGCGGTTTTCCCCTAGCCAAATCTGGATTATTTTCCATCAACCCGATGAGCGTATCGAGCTGTTGCTTTGTTGATTGTTTCCTAACACGAGTATAACTATTTTTAACCAGTACATCAATTATTTTTTTTGCACATTTTATTCATACTTACAAAGTTTTATCCATTTTGCCCCAACGAAAACCGATAAAACAACACATGAAAAGCTGTTGTCTTGTTTTGTCATTTTAACAACACAACAAAAATAGTTTTGTGTTCTATAGTACAGCATGAAGTACATACACAACAACAGCTGATCGCATAACGTGTTGTGTTGTTTTCGAAAGTACGAAATTTGAAAGTACAACACAACACTGAACGATGTTGTAAACCATGGTAGGGGTATAAATTTCAATCAAATTGGTCTGGAAATACGGATTTTAGAAATATCTCGACTCCAGCGCCACCTATCAAGTCTATTTCACACAAAGTATTTTTGTTTAGGAGCCTAATACATGTTTTTAATTTCAATCAAATTGGTCTGTAAGTACGGATTTTAGAAATATCTCGACTCCAGCGCAACCTATCGAGTATATTTTCACACAAAGTATTTATGTTTATAAGCCTAATAAATGTTTTGAATTGCAAGCAAATCGGTCTGTAAATACGGATTTTAGAAATATCTCGACTCCAGCGCCACCTATGGAGTCTATTTTCACACAAAGTATTTATGTTTAGGAGCCTAATAAATGATTTTAATTTCAATCAAATTGGTCTGTAAATACGGATTTTAGAAATATCTCGACTCCAGCGCCACCTATCGAGTCTATTTTCACACAAAGTATTTATGCCTGGATTTAAATACACTGGTAGGAAAGTGCACAGGCACTGGCTTAACTGCGGACACGGGCAGACTGTCTGAATGTTTAAACCGCCGAATCCTTAGTTCTTATAATATAACTAGCTAATACCCGGCGTGCTTCGCTGCGCCTTGAAAAGTTTTTGGCTGGAAAATGCCCTATTTAAAAATATTTCTTAGTCACAAATTTCTCAAATACCTTCCATTGGACACCCATATTGTAATATTTCGTTTATCTTATCAACTTATTTAAGTTTAAATTTCCAAGTAGGTGACAACCCGTGTCAAACATATTTTAGTCAGTCGTTGTATTGAGAATTCGTAAAAAATGTACATGGTAGATAAGTCTTGGCTATCTTTATATATATGTAAAATAGAAAAAATGTTGGTGTATGTATGTATGTCCTTTATAGGCGTCAAAAGTACCTAACCGATTTTAATAAAATTTTTACAGTAAGAGCATATAGTAAGCAAGTAGTAAGTTGATAAGAACCGTTTTTCCTGTTCCACCGGGAACATCTTAGAAAAAGTGTACGACTTCACAATTTATAATTACAGATGTAATTTTTGCATAAGGTAATTGCTTTTGCTCAACCAAAAGTGATTTATGTTTAGGAGCCTAATAAATGTTTCGAATTTCAATCAAATCGGTCTGTAAATACGGATTTTCCTATCGAGTCTATTTTCACACAAATTATTTAGGTTTAGGAGCCTAATAAATGTCTTGAGTTTCAAGCAAATCGGTCTGTAAATACGGATTTTTGAAATATCTCGACTCCAGCGCCACCTATTGAGTCTATTTTCACACAAAGCATTTATGTTTAGGAGCCTAATAAATGTTTTGAATTTCAATCAAATTGATCTGTAAAGCGCAACCTATCGAGTCTATTTTCACAAAAACTATTTATGTTTAGGAGCTTAATAAATGTTTTGAATTTCAATCAAATCAGTTTGTAAATACGGATTTTAGAAATATCTCGACTCCAGCGCCACCTATCGAGTCTATTTCCACACAAAGTATTTATGTTTAAGAGCCTAATAAATGTTTTGAATTTCAATCTAATCGGTTTGTAAATACGGCTTTTAGAAATATCTCGACTCCAGCGCCACCTATCAAGTCTATTTTCACACCAAGTATTTATGTTTAGCAGCCTAATAAATGTTTTGAATTTCAAGCAAATCGGTCTGTAAATACGGATTTTAGAAATATCTCGACTCCTGCGCCACATATCGAGTATATTTTCACACAAAGTATTTACGTTTAGGGCCTAATAAATGTTTTGAATTTCAATAAAATTGGTCTGTAAATACGGATTTTAGAAATATCTCCATTCCAGCTCAACCTATCGAGACTATTTTCACAAAAACTATTTATGTTTAGGAGCCTAATAAATGTTTTTGATTTCATTCAAATCGGTTTGTAAATACGAATTTTACAGTACCCCGCCAACCCATTGGAAACATAGAATGGGGTTTAGGTCGGGTGAATTGCCCGCCCAAGGTAATATGGCAACATCCAGGTTTGTAAGGAAATCAGTTGTTCGTCGGGATCTATGGCAGGGCGCCCCGTCCTGTTCTGCTGGGTATTTCAAAGTTGCCAAATAAAATAAATTGGTCCAGGACCTTCCACCGATATGCAGCTCCAGATCATTACACTGGGTGGGTGTTTTTAATGCAGTTCTCTGCATATCGTTCTCCCGGTCTACGCCGCACAAATTGGATAGCTTCTGTCACCGCTTCCAACCGGCATGCGTCGCTAAAAATAATCTTTGTTGACCAAAAAAATCATGTTAAATAGAAGCGTAAATTTAAATACAGATATTTCGGGATCGTTCATACTTTTTTATGTTTACCTTATCCCAATCCGTTTGTGTGTAGTTCTGATGAAGTCTGACCCATATTAAGCGCTGATTTTTCATTCGCTTAGTCAGTTTTTTCAGACTTTTTTGCTGGACGGCGGCATTTCAGGTTGTTTTCTGAAAATATGCGTTCCACTGTTCTTAGCGATATTTTCACATGGGCATCGTTTAACTCCTTTGTAATTTCTCTAGCCGGTTTGCTGCGAGACTCCAGAGCGAGCCTCACTACTCTTTGACGAATGCGCTCAGAAATCCTTCTATTTTGACCAGCATTATTCCGCTTACTTGTGCTAGCAACAGCTCCATTTTCAAAAGTGTGAATAATTCTCGCCACTCGAGCAACAGTGGCCGCACTCACTCCAGTTTTTCTTGCTATATCTCTATATCTTGCTATATCTCTATCTCGACTCCTGCGTCACCTATCGACATTATTTTCATACAAAGTATTAATGTTTAGGAGCCTAATAAATGTTTTGAATTTCAATCAAATCGGTCTGTAAATACGGATTTTAGAAATATCTCGACTCCAGCGCCACCTATCGAGTCTATTTTCACACAAAGCAGTTATGTTTAGGAGGCTTATAAATGTTTTGAATTTCAATCAAATCGGTCCGTAAATACGAATTTTAGAAATATCTCGACTCCAGCGCCACCTATCGAGTCTATTTCCACACAAAGTATTTATGTTTAAGAGCCTAATAAATGTTTTGAATTTCAAGCAAATCGGTCTGTAAATACGGATTTTAGAAATATCTCGACTCCAGCGCCACCTATCGAGTCTATTTTCACACAAAGTATTCATGTTTAGGAGCCTAAGAAATATTTTGAATTTCAATAAAATTGGTCTGTAAATACGGATTTGAGAAATATCTCGACTCCAGCGCCCCCTATTGAGTCTATTTTCACACAAAGTTTTTATGTATATTTATAAGCCTAATAAATGTTTTGAATTGCAAGCAAATCGGTCTGTAAATACGGACTCCAGCGCCACCTATCGACATTATTAAAAGGCACTTTTTATATGATCTTTTTCATAGTTTGCAAGTTGAGACATGTCTAGTTTCCTGCTTCTCAAATTCCTCTCAAGTTGAAGAATAAGCATGGATAAAAACGCTCCAGAAACGTTTAAAGAGATGCGCCGCCATCTTGGGAAAAATGATGAAAGACCTCTTCATTGCAAAATGCACACCACATGCATTTTTGCGTCGAAATTATGAAAATCAGCATTCTCTGTTTTGTTTTATCACGCAATTTTTCGACTTTCATATCTATAGATTGTACTTGATATTGTTTTTAGTGCTTTGTTTTGTTCAAAAATGCCACTTTCTTGAAAGTATAAAACGCGGGATTCTGTTGAACTTTTCAATATATAAAATTTCAGAATTAAGGATAATTTCGATATGGTTTAGAGCTAAAAACCAAGTTATTCCACGAAAGAGTTATGAAATTTTATGTGTTCAAAGGTTCAACAAAATTGTGTAGATTGTACTAACATTCATAGCAAGACGATTAACTTCGTTTAAGTGGTTACTTACTTAATAAGTAAAACTATTACATATTACATATTAACTACGAAAATAGTAAAATTTTATAAAAATCTTGTGGTAAGCGCCTATTATAGACTTTTGAGTTTTGACTTGTATGCAGCGGCCTTAAGCGCAACGATCCACCGGGCGTATGAGCGATTAATAGCCATTGCCTCTTGATTATGTCAATAGTTTAGAATTGATAACATTAATTTAAATAAATTTAGCCAAGAGGCCGTCATGTATTTTATTGATCAACTCCTGAGTTGGTTATGGTGAGTTTTTTATGGATTTACAATTTTCAAATGAAAAAGAAGTAAGAATAAAAACGAAGATTGCACTTAAAAGAACTAAACTAGTTTGTAAATTGATCAAGCTCGAATTTTGAAATGCATTTACTAATATATTACATGTCAAATTTAGTGACTATTTTTCTTTTTTCGGTTCCATATAAAAATATATACATACATATATATGTATATCTAAATTGTCTAAACACATTATGATGAGTATTTGTTTTTTAACAAAATTTTGTAGATGCAATAATAAAAAAAGAAGTGTGTTCGTGTTTATTTTGCTTATTTTCTTTGTGTTTGATCAGTTATTTTTTTTTTATTGTAATAAATATTAATTGCATTAAAAATTTAATAATTAAAAATATTTTTTAAATGTTTTTCGAGTTTTTTATAAGTTTCATAACTTTAAAAAAATATAAAACAGCTTCTTGGTTTTTTTTGTTACTTATTTATATTTTATTTATTGTGAGCTTGTTATTAGCATATCAGAAGGTTAAACGAGATTTTAATTTATGGCATTATTTAATACACGTTTGTGCAATTTTGCCTGTTCTTAAAAAAATAGTATTATTTCTTATTTTACTGTTCTGTTTAATTACACAGTACTTTGGAGACCGAGCTCTGCTCGTTGTTCTTCAAGTTTGGCCTAGAAATACGCCTAATTCTCATGTTTTTTATATTAACTTATATGATGTAATATTTATAGAATTTACAATTAGTGAGAATCACTAATGAATATTTTCTATATGAAATTAGTAGGAAAGTGATATAATTATTAATTTATTTCTTACATACTTACTTAATTGGCGCAACAACCGCCTAAGCGATTTTGGCCGAGGTCAACAAAGCACGGCAGCTGTCCCTATCTTTTGCTAACTGGCGCCAATTGGAAATCCCAAGTATAGCCAAGTCTTTTTCCACTTGGTCTTTCCAACGCAGAGGAGGTCTTCCTTTTCCTCTGCTACCACCCGCGGGTACCGCGTCAAAAACCTTCATTCGCACGACGTGGCCTAGCCAGCGGAGCCGCTGGTTCTTAATCCGCTGCACTATATCTACGTCATTATACAGCTCGTTCAGCTCATCGTTCCATCGTACACGGTATTCGCTGTCGCAAAGACGCAAAAGTCCATAAATCTTTCGAAGAATCTTTCTCTCGAACACTCCAAGAGCTCTCTCATCTGATGTTGTTATCGTCCATGCTTCTGCGCCATACAATAGGACGGGCATGATGAGAGACTTATAGAGTATGGTTTTTGTCCGTCGAGAGAGGACTTTACTGTGCAATTGCCTACTCAGTCCGAAGTAGCACTTGTTGGCAAGAGAGATTCTGCGTTGGATTTCAAGGCTGACGCTGTTATTGGTGTTAATGCTGGTTCCTAAGTAAACGAAGTCCTCTACTTTTTCGAAGTTATAACTGTCAACAGTGATGTTAGATCCCAGTCGTGAATGTGCCGACTGTCTATTTGATGACAGGAGATACTTCGTCTTGCCCTCGTTCACCTCCAGACCCATTCGCTTTGGTTCGGCCGATTATGTCAATGTCCTCGGCGTACGCCAGCAATTGCACACTCTTATAAAAGATGGTGCCTGACCGATTAAGTTCTGCGGCTCGAATTATCTTCTCCAGCATCAGGTTAAAGAAATCGCACGACAAAGAGTCACCCTGTCTGAAACCTCGTTTGGTATCAAACGGCTCGGAGAGGTCCTTCCCGATTCTGACGGAGCTGGTGGTGTTGCTCAACGTCATTTTGCATAGCCGTATAAGTTTTGCTGGGATACCAAATTCAGACATTGCGGCATATAGGAAACTCCTTGTCGTGCTGTCGAAGGCGGCTTTGAAGTCGACAAAAAGATGGTGTGTCGATTCTTCTTTCTCGGGTCTTTTCCAAGATCTGGCGTATTGTGAATATCTGGTCGGTGGTAGATTTACCAGGTCTAAAGCCACACTGATAAGGTTCAATCAGTTGATTGACGGTGGACTTAAGTCTTTCACACAATACACTCGACAGAACCTTATATGCGATGTTAAGAAGACTAATCCCGCGATAGTTGGCGCAAACTGCAGGATCACCCTTTTTGTGGATTGGGCAGAGCACACTTAAGTTCCAATCAGTAGGCATGCGTTCTTCCGAACATATTCTAGAGATGAGCTCATGCATGCACTTAACCAGCTCCTCTCCGCCGTACTTAAATAACTCAGCTGGTAACCCATCGGCCCCGGGGGCTTTGTTGTTCTTCAGCCGTGATATCGCTTTCCGAATTTCGTCACAGTCGGGTGATGGTACATCGCGTCCATCATCATTGATTGGGGATTCGGGTTCAACATCTCCAGGGTTGCAGTTGCTTCCATTAAGCAGTGTGGAGAAGTGCTCCCTCCATAATTTAAGTATGCTGTGGACATCAGTCACCAGGTCACGGTTTTCATTCTTACAGGAATTCGCCCCGGTCTTAAAACCTTCTGTAAGCCGTCGAACTTTTTGAAAAAATTTTCGGGCGCTTTTCCTGTCGGCCGCATCTCAAGCTCTTCGCACTCACGCATTTCGGCCTCTCTCTTTTTCTCACGAAAAATGCGTCTTGCTTCCTTCTTCAGCTCACGATAACGCTCCCGCACAGCTCGCGTTGCGCCCGATCGCAGTGTGGCCCTGTAGGCAGCGTCTTTACGTTCCGTAGCGGCGCGACATTTCTCGTCATACCAATTGTTCTTTCGGGCTCGCTGAAATCCGATGGATTCTTCAGCGGCGGTATTTAGACAGTGTGAAATATGGTTCCACTGCTCGGAAATATCGTTCTGTTGGTTATTGCTCTCAGAGAGCAGGAGTGCAAGTCAAGTGGCGAAGTGGGTGGCTGTCTGTTGCGATTGCAGCTTTCCGACGTCGAGCTTTCCTTGTGTCCACTTGCGCGCGCTTTTTGCTGCACAGAGGCGCGTGCGGATCTTAGCTGCCACAAGAAAATGATCCGAGTCGATGTTGGCTCCTCGGTTCGTGCGCACATTTAGGACACTGGAAGCATGCCTTCCGTCTATCACAACGTGGTCGATTTGGTTTCGTGTCTTACCATCTGGAGACAGCCACGTAGCCTGGTGAATCTTCTTATGCTGGAACTTGATACTACAGACTACCCTGTTTCGGGCCCCGGCGAAGTCGATCTGTCTCAATCCGTTATCGGACGTTTCGTCGTGGAGACTGAATTTTCCGGGTGTGGATCCAAAGATGACCTCCTTGCCCACCTTGGCATTGAAGTCGCCAAGCACGATTTTTATATCGTGGTGGGGGCACCGCTCATACGTGCGGCCAAGGAGATCGTAGAAGCGATCTTTAGTCCCATCGTCCCTCTCTTCCATCGGGGCGTGGGCGCAAATTAGGGAGATGTTAAAGAATCTCGCCTTGATGCGGATTGTGGCGAGACGCTCGTCCACCGGAGTGAACGACAGTACTTTACGGCGCAGTCTCTCTCCCACCACAAATCCGACACCAAATTTGCGCTCCTTTACATGGCAGCTGTAGTAGATGTCGCAAGGGCCTATCATTTGTTTCCCTTGCCCCGTCCATCGCATCTCTTGGATGGCGGTGATGTCAGCCTTTGCTCTGCTGAGGACATCAACCAGCCGGGCAGAGGCACCTTCCCAATTAAGGGTTCGGACATTCCAGGTGCATGCCCTCAAATCATTGTCCTTTAAACGTTTGCTGTGGTCGTCATCAAAAAAGGGGGGTCTCATCCGAGGCTTTGTTTTGTTTTTCATTGGATGTTGGTTTTTACGTGGCGGGTTCCAAGCGCTGCGCACAACCCATTGCTGGGGGTTGAAATTTTATATTCGTTTATATAGCGAGCCGCTTGCTCCAAGACAGACGCCCGCTTGCAGCCGCACCTCCTGGTGGACAGACGCTGCGGACTTTAGTGGACCCTCAAACCGAATATGTCGGAGTGGCTCCGCTAAAGCTCCCTCTCTATTAGCCGTGACCCATGGCTCCACACGGGTTGGTTACCGTATCTCGCACATGGGTTGCTCACGTTGCCCAGGGTGGACGAACATGGACGTTAGAGTAGGGATTGAGTACAGCCGTGCAATTGTAACCGCATACCCAGAAGCACCACTGCACCCCATTACACCCCATTTATTATTTTATTTTTTATTTTAATTTATTTTAATTTATTTCACTTATCAACTTTAGTTGGCGACAATGTCGAGTTTTGACTCTATAAGTACTAGTAATAAATTAATATTAAATTTAATCTTAAAAACTATATGGCAATACCTTTCAAAAATGATATTTTAAATTTAATAACCACTTTGTATTATTTGTATCATATTTGATTAAGATTAAGGTAAATGCTTTCCAAATAAGTGATTCGAAACGTGTTGAGCCTAAAACAGAAATAATAACAAGAATAACACTGTTAGTGAACAGTGATGTGGAACTTACTGAGAAAAAAATCTGTAGTGCTGTGTTCTAGATTAAAAGAAAGAAAGAAAGAAAAGTTTTAGGATGTGTGCTACGCTTTCGAATTTAAAGTTCTTTCGATTCATAATTTCATTTCTGTGATATTGCCACAGCAGTACATTGGAACGAATGCGTATAATGGAAGAATATCGCGGAAAAACAAAAGCATTTCCACATACACACAAATATTCGCACGCAACGAATCCTTAGTAGTTTCGTTTTATCAATTTATATTTTGATAAATATTTCTTAAAACTGCAATTTGCTTTATTTTCCAGACGCTAACCCACTGGAAAAATATGGTGCGTTCTCGTGCTCGGCAGTTAGCAGCACAAAGACAACAAACCGGTGGAGGGCCGAATGCAGGATCGCTGACTGAATTGGAGGAGAGAGCGTTGGCTGTGTTTGGAAGGTCAGCGGTGTTTGGTATTCCAAACGTAACTCCGCTTGGTTTTTTGGTGAGTGTGCATTATGCATGTTTATAAAAACAAATTTTTCATTCCTATGTTTTTCATGACGTCACCGCACTCTACACCGACACTTGCTACAACAACGCTTTCTCCTCCAGAACTTGAAGCAATAACGAACTCCTCAAACAGAAATTGCAGCAGCCTTGAAGGCAATAGCTGCATCTATGCAGTCGTTAACGGAAGCGTTTTTAAAAAACAATTAACAAAATAATGTGTATTTATTAGTTAGTATCTGTATGTACTTGCATACATTTGAATAGGTAAACACAAATAACTAAACAAGTATACATATCTAAGGTTATAAAAAGGACAGCAAGGGTAACAAGGATGCACATGCAAATGCACGCGTGGATGTAAACAACATATGTATATTATATATGTATAACATATTTATATTATAGACCCATGGAAGTAAAGGGTGTTTTTTTTACAGGTTTGTTTTTCGAATAGAGATAAAACTGGCATTTTGTGGTCAAATCTGGCAACTCTAATGTCATTTATGTTCAGTTTGGTTTGCCATTTCATCATGAACAGGTTGACAAAAGAACAACGCTTGCAAATCGTGCAAATTTATTTCGAAAATAATGGTTCAGTTCGCGAAGTTTACCGTGAGCTCCGTCCATTTTATGGTCGACATAATCGTCCATCAGAGCAATTAATTCGGTTAACCATGGATCGTTTTCGCACTACGTTTACTCTATGTGATAATACGCATCCGCAGAGACGTCGAACAGTGCGCACCGAAGAAACAATTGCCGCTGTAGAGCAAAGTGTTGAAGAGGACCCGAATGAATCGATTCGCCACCGTGCACAGCAATTGGAGCTTTGTCCATCAACTTTATGGAAGATTTTGCGCAAAGATCTTGGCTTGCGACCTTACAAGATCCAGCTTGTGCAAGAATTAAAGCCGCGAGACCATGCAATGCGTCGTGATTTTGGTGTATGGGCCGAAAATGAGATTGATCTCGATGCTGATTTTCATCGCAAAATTTTGTTCAGTGATGAGGCTCATTTTTGGTTGAATGGCTATGTCAACAAGCAAAATTGCCGCATTTGGAGTGAAGAGAATCCACATGAGACCCTTGAAACGCCATTACATCCACAAAAACTGACTGTTTGGTGTGCTCTATGGGCTGGTGGAGTCATTGGGCCATACTTCTTCCGCAATAATGCTGGAGAGGCAGTTACCGTTAATGGAGACCGGTATAGAGCCATGATAACCGACTATTTTGTTCCCGAATTGGATGGCATGAATGTGGATGAATTGTGGTTCCAACAAGACGGCGCTACATGCCACACAGCGCACGTCACAATCGATTTATTGAAGGAAACATTCGCTGAGCGCATAATTTCGCGGAATGGACCTGTCAATTGGCCACCAAGATCGTGTGATTTGACACCATTGGATTATTTTCTTTGGGGATATGTGAAGTCGCTCGTCTACACCAACAAACCAGAAACGTTAGGGGAATTGGAAGCCAACATTCGTGGCGTTATTGCCGACATACGGCCCCATATGCTCGAAAAAGTGGTTGAAAATTGGACCTGTAGAATTGGCTTTATTCGAGCCAGCCGCGGCGGCCACATGCCCGAAATCATATTTAAACATTAATGGCATAAAATTATCCTTCCAATAAAGCCAAATTGATGGACCTTAAAACGATTTTCTTGTGTTTTATTTCAATTCGAAGTTCTATACCCCTATACGTGTACCTAAATCGATTCATCTCTTCATTCTGTTCATTTGAGTATATATATGTCTATATCTATCTCGATTATTTTATGCTGTTACAAACAACCGTTATGCGAACAAAGTTATAATACCCTTGTGTACAAGTTCGCTCGGGCATAAAAAGGCTTTCCACTTCCGTCTGTGCAAACTTTACCCAGATGGGCTCAAAAAATAGATACAATGTATATCCTGCTGTTTACTGAAACCTATTTTTAAATTCTTAGCATCTACTCATATGGATACCATGCAAAAGCTACATATGTGTTTTGAGCTTCGATGAGATGAAAGTCAGGCAGTATTACTGCTACGACTCTTCGTCGGACGTAACGTTAGCACCTGTAAATTATGTGCAAGTAGTGATGTTGAGAGGTATATACTTATTACAGAAGAAACTTATTATGTTATGCATATGATCTTTTATCGTCAGGTCTCATGTCCAAATGGAAGTAGCCCATATTTACATGCTTTTGACTGCAGAACGACAAGTGTTATTTTGCAAAAAGTACGAATGCAAAAGATTGTGGTTACAACGTTGTAGCTGTGGTGTGTGACCTAGGCGGCACAAATAGGTCCCTTTTTGGAGAGTTAGAAGTGAATGAAAACAAGCCATGGTAAATTTTTTTATCATAAAGTATAACACTATTGATATTTTGCTTTGCGATTTTTTAGGTTCCTTTTCGATGAGAAGCCAGTCTTCGTTTTTGCAGACGTTCCCCATTTGCTAAAACTTCTGCGTAACCACTTCATAGGCAAAGGATTTGTTATAAATGGCAAGCCCGTAAAAAAGGATATAGTTTTAGACCTGTTAGCGTGCATGTCAACTGATTTGACAATCACTCACAAAATTTTAGTGAGCCATTTAACTTATTCGGGTCCTCACAGGCAGAAAGTTAAAACAGCCACCAAATTATTTTTTCACACGGAGGCACAAGGTATTACAAGGGCAGCAAGCTTCGGGCATTGAAGTGGTCACAATTGGAGTGAATGCCACAAGTTCTTTAATTTGGTTTGTACTTATACTTGACTAATAAATCCATATACATATTTTTATATGAATTTATAAGAATTAAAGTGACATGAATTTTTTTAGACTAACGACTGGTTTGATGTGATGAATGTAAAGGTGCCTCAGGCCGATGCACGAAATCGAGGTCACGCATACGGTTAGGAAATCGACGTCCAACGAACGATATTAGACGAGATGGCCGAAATGGTAAAGAACATGCGCGTTATTGGGAAACAAAGTTTGTTACCATTTCGAAAAGGTAACACATTATTGAATATGTAACAATTATTTAATGCAACCAAATTTAAAAATATAAATTTTTTCTTTCAGGAATTATCCACAATTACCAAGATGCTCAGTCTTTTGTAACCGCTGTCCAAGTCGGTCAAGTTAAAGTGAAGTGCTAAACATTAAAGTTATGAATGGTTTTACATGTGAATATGCAGAAAAGTGTATGCAACTAAAAGTTTTAAAGCTGAATATAATTTAATATTACATCTACGCAACTATGGATATGGACGCGCCGTTTTGTGATTTAATTAAGTCATGGCATTTGAGTGATAAACTATTGGAAATTTTAAATGACCGTGGTATTTTATCTACTTTCGTTCTACACAAACTTCAAATTGAAGACGTAAAAGCTCTCTTTGATAGTCTGAATAGCAAATTTTTCGGGGATAAAATCAAATTCAAATTTGGATTGAAGGAGTGAACAGCCACATATTGAGCTGGTTGGAGAAAATATCGAATGGTTTAAGTTCTATGAAATCCAGAGAATCTACACCAATCTCATTTGCATCCCAAACTTCTTCTTACAATGTTTTTGATCTTTTAAAATCGACTGTAAGAGGACAACTTGTGCTTAATTTTTACGACAAGTACGGCTATATAGATAATAAGCATCAAAAGACGCTCACCCATTGTATTGTAGAAAGCTACATAGGCACTGGCCGGAAAATGAACTACTCGGATATGAAGCAATGGGCAAATGCGATCTGCCAAATGCTTCCTAAAGAAAAGCCGGTAATTTTAATACACATACACATGTTCATGTATACATACATATTTCCATCCATCTGATTTAAGAATATTGTTATCTACTTTAGGAAACATGTTTTTTTAGATAGGAAACAAGGAAAAAAGAATCATTCTGACAAATTGTATTCGCGTTGGGCGAACTCTATCAAAATAGAAAAATCTTCAAACATTGAAAGCGAAATAGGAAAAGAAACTTGGAATGGTTAGTATTTATTTCAATTAGAAAAAACAAAGATATTTAAAAGTGCTTGTTATTACAGAGGATTTTTTGGAAAAAAAAAATGTTGGCTTACACACAACTGCACGTGGGAGCAGGTTAAATTTTATTGGAAAGAGACTTCTAACGTGGGGCTAAGCTTTAAAAGCTCTTTGAAAGATTTTTTGGAGGATTGGCCTCGACTCCAATGGTTATGAATTAGTAAGCGATTATTAACTTTTCTATTAAATGTGATTATCATTTTAATTGTTTTAGATAGATTTCGATACAATGTTGTCTGTATCGCAAGCTGGACCAATTTGATAAGAAAATATTACCTCTATTTTAACGAGATAATAAGGACGCAGGAAGCAGAGAAATGCTCCTTTCTAAACTTTTCAACAAAAATATTTCAAATGGTACATATGATACAAATGCTAATACAAAATGCATTTATTCTAATATTGTTATTTTTTACAGATTCTAAATATTGTATAACTATGTTACTACTACATTGTTTTCTTCGACCACTGCGTCGGAACAGGAATGAAAAACCTTCAATTGCAGATGCCCAACACGATTTTATAACCTTGGTTTCAACCCCAAATGATATACATACGTATAATGCGAAGTATTTTTGCACTAATTAAAGATTATGCTGACAATAAGCAGACATTGCAGCCACGAATAATTGTCGTGGGTACAGATTTTTCTGATTTATCGGAATTTTAGGTTTACTGTGATGGCCTTAAATGGAAGGAAGTGTTTCTCGTTAATGAAATGTGTAGAGTACATTATTAAGTTAAGTCATATTTTTCAAATTCAATACGCACACAACAGCAAACAGGTTTGGGCATTCCTGGAGCAATACTTCTTTGAACTAAAGTCTGAAAATGGTCCTTCAGTTTCGAGTTTATTAAGTAAATTAGATTCGACTTAAATAAAAATATAAAAGAAAGAAAATAAATTTACTCCAATATGTCCAAACTTCTTTGCTTCTTGTACGATAATTGTTTCTCTTCTTCAATTGTTTTTATTAACCATATAAAATCATATCATGGCATTCCAGATATTTATAAATTTATATGTAAATTCGAAAATTGTAATCAAATTTGGATCCTATACAAGTCGAGAGAAATGCTTATATTTCATCAATAAATTTACAGGATTTGCATTCATACAATAGAACAGACTCTATTTTTTTTGGTGGCCATAATTTTAAAATTGGACATATGTATGTATAGTCACTGTTACTGAAGATGTTGTTAAAATTAACGAAATTTGCAATTTTTTGGTAAAACGCAAAAATGTTTATGTATACTGGCGTTAAAAGACATGCTTATTTGAGTTTTTCATATCATATTTAATTGGAAGTGAAATTGAAGAACACATCCTTATTACTTTTGATATGATAGATGGTCCACCAGTTCATTTTTATTTTTTGAGTAATGGTATAAAAGTTATAAGCCCAAAAAAATATTGGAATAATTGTACATAAGTTTTAATTAATTTTTATCAGCTGCAATAAAAACAAAGTTTTATAAAAAAATATTCACAATTTGTTTTATTAAAATATATTTTTTCACCCAGGAAAAAATATACATAAAATCATAAAAATTAGAAGATATTTATTAACTTAACCTATGAGGAAACCGTCTAATTTTCAAGTCTTTTCATTTATCCCAGATTTCTTTTTAATTTTATCAATGAGAAAGTCTTATTATATCGTAAATATTTCTTCTTAATAATATCAATAAGTTTTTCCTTTAGTTCTTCAATGACGTCTTCTGAATTTAATTAAAAAGATATTCTCACTTATAATAAGAAGGCGATCCGCTTGGAGAAAAACCATAGAGGAATCATTTAGAATTTCTTCTAGTTTAGAGTATATTTTTGTGACTTTTCGCTCTGTGTACCTGCAGGTAGATAAAAATCGGTAATTTTCCTTTTTTTGGATTTTGTGTCGTTGATATTTGTTGGGTATTGTGTGTTTGTTGTTTCAAAGTATATTTCCAGGTTTATGTTTTTTCGTCCGTATAGTAATTTCCACGGTTCGAATATTACGTCTGATCCCGTGTTTATTTGCTCGTTTATTATTTATCGTTGAAGTTTTTGTGTTTGAATATTTCCATGTTTTCCAGTACATTTAAACGACGTCCTGAATGTTGTACGTGTAAAACCTTATCCGTTTTGACAATTTGTGTCGGGGTACATTTTTTATTAAACATGTGGTTTGCGAAGTCGCCGTTGTCGCTCTTACAGGAATTCGCCGCGATCTTAAAATTTCTGTTTGCCGCCATACTTTTTGAAAAAATGTTCGGGCTTACGCACTTCGGCCTCTACCTCTCTCACGATAAATGCGTATTGCTTCCTTCTTCAACTCACGATAACGCTCCCGTACAGCTCGCGTTACGCCCGATCAAAGTGTGGCCCTGTAGGCAGCGTCTTTACGTTCCGAAGTGACGCGACATTCCTCGCCACACCAGTTGTTCTTTCGGAATCGCTGAAATCCTATTGATTCCTCAGCGGCGGTATCTAGAAGGCGAGAAATATGGTTCCACTGTTCGGAAATATCGTTCTGTTGATTATTGCTCTCAGAGAGCACCACTGTACTCCATTGCACTCCTAATTGGTCTATAAAGATTAAAGTCCAGTTTATCGAATAGAAATGGCATATTCTTGTCACCCATGTGCGTGTTGTACCGACCATGATGAAAACGACTTCGGACCACCTCCCGACCATAGCATGCGCGTGTCCGAACATGGTTTGTAATGGTGTGGGCATTCTTTTTCAAGACGATGTGGAAGATATTCATAATACCACATATATTTTTTAACAATTAACTAATTTATTTTTTAAATACGAGTATACATATGTATGTATATTAATAATCTTTTTTCCTCTAAATTTTCTTTCAAATATATATATTTGAATATATTAATACAATCTTTTGCATAAATCTAAATTTATACAAAGAAATAATTAATCTTTTAAATATATATTAATAATTTTTTTTCCCTTAAATTTTCTTTCAAATATATACATTTGAATATATTAATACAATCTTTTGCATAAATCTAAATTTATACTAAGAAATAATTATCGCGTTGCAATACTGAACTTTTTTAAAAAAGAAAAAAAACTCTTCAAACAAATTATTGCTGAGATTAACAATGACAGAAAATGAGAGTTTATCCGTTTAGACGATCGGCCGCGCTAGCACTAAATAATTAATAATTACTGTTTATTTTGCCGATAACGTTTATTTTATATGGCTCTAATTTATCAAAAATATTACTTTCACTGAAGCCATTTTCAGTTTTTCTTTCACTGGAATGAATAAACAAAAAACTGTGCGTATTTATCGACGTTCGGAACGGACATGCACTCTATTGCGAAGTGCGAAAAAATTATTTATTTGCTAGTGACATATACATAGATTTTTAGAGAAATGTTTTGGTGATAACTGTTGTACAAATGATTTGTGACACAGGCTTTGTCAAAAAAATCTTGTTGTTAATAAATTCAACGGTTAAGGGAATAGAAATGAAGGTGAATTCCAGTGTCCGGTTACTAGAAATCTACTTATTCTAGTATTCGGACAGGTCGTTGTTCAATATTCTATAAGTTATTTTTAATTTAAGCAATTTTTAGAATGAATAATAAACAAACTGACACTGAAAAGCAAGTCGCAGATAAGGGAAATATGGAGAAGGCATTAGCAGTACGAAACAATGCTTTAAGCCTCCGAAAAGCAGCCATTATATACGGAATCCCTAAGTCCACTATCCAAGATCGTCTGCAAGGATAGGTACACGAGTTTCTCTGAAGGTGGGTTCCCAGTCATATTAAGCAAAGGAAGAAGGGAGCTGCATCGTTGATTTGTTATTACACTTTTGCAAATGTGGATTCACATTGAAAAGTACGATTTTCTGAACACAGTTTCTTGCTCCAAATATCAACTTTTACTCAATTCCAATACATACCGTAAAAACAAAGTTTTTGCAGTTTTCAAAACTTCCGTTATATGGGAGGTGGGCGTGGTTATTGACCGATCTCAATTTTTACTCAAGTTTTCGTGTCCACGGACATACGGACGGACGGATAGACAGAGATTAGATTTCTCTTTTCATTCTGATAATTTTAGTATACATATGTATGTATGTATATATGTCTATACATACGCGATATACGCTTGTATACAAGTACGCTCGGATATAAAAATAATCAAAGACAGTCGTAGAAATACTCCTTTTAAAGATGGTAGACCTTGGTGGAATTGGCTTACACTATTTTTAAAACGTATACATTGTCAATGAGAGAAGCCGAAACCATAAATTTTATTTTTTATTCACTAAAGTAACATATTTCAATGAATTCCTATTATTAATTTTAAAAAAATATTGTTATTATTAAATATTATTATGTTTTACTAAAAACACACGTGTCCGTACACTGGACCGTTGCTGTCCACTCACTAGAAAAAGTGAGAAAATTATTTTTATAAAAAAAAAATAGTTCTTATTCGTAAAAACTGATATACTAAGTCGACTTTGACTTTGTTAAACGTCCTGAATTGTTATAAAATATTTCGACATCTTTGACTGCCTGCAACGAACTCGAGGATGAACTTGAAAGTTTACAATACACTAATATTATAAGTAGAAAGTGTAGAATTGGCAACATTCTTGATGAGTTAAGAAGCCGATATGTCATGCGGTAACGAGTAAGCTGCTTTAGTACAGAGTAATTTTTTATTGAATCATGCGACCGATTTCCAATTTTTTCGTTATGCGCTGTCAACAAAATGCAAAATGTGTAAATAATCTCAAAGGCTTCATTATCTTCTTTATTTTCAGTCTCCTCTTCATATTCAAAACTTTCCAGGAGAGCACCAACTGTTTTTCGTCTCGGCAAAATTTTTAAATAAACAATAAAGAAAAAATGTTCTATTTTGGATAGGCATTTTTTCCTATTTCTTTGCAACATAAAGATGAGCCTTATGGTGTATGCTGAAAATTAACATACATATGTACAAAGATACATTAGAATTAGTATTGCAAACAATTTGCCAGAGTTTGCTTTAAGTCATTTAGTATTACCAGCTTTAATTTTAATGCAAGCTATTAACTTAAAAAATATAGCGTCTTAATTTTAAAAATACTTTTCTTATTCACTCGAACTGGTGTCAAAATTTAAATTCGGTTGGAAAAAAATAAATACTGAATTTCTATCATAAAAGTAAAACAGCTGAATTTTAATTAAATTTCATGCTGGAATTTCTTAGCGTTATTCCATTAGGTGAGATCATATGCTTATGGGTCCGATTTTATTTATTATTATTTATACTCAAACATTATAAGATTTTAAAAAGAATAATTCCACTGTTCTTATTTAATTTTTAATAACTCGTTTGGAATTGACAAAGCACAGCTTCCAGTGCATTATGTCTACGTTTGAAAAAAAATATCCATTACAGAAATATTATGTTTTAAACAGTGGGACAACCATTTCCAATATACTATTTTTATACCCGTAATTGTACACAAGGGTATATTAACGTTGTTCGCATATCGGTTGTTTGTAACAGCGAAAAATAATCGAGATAGATATAGACATATATATATCAAAATGATCAGTAGCGCGATTCAGTTAATTTTAACAACACGACTTCACGTGTTGTTAGCTAAAAAGATTTGTGGTTTGCAATAGCGATTGTGCGATTCACTAACTCATACTAAACAACACTGAACAGGTGACTTTTACTATTTATTTAAATTGATAAAAAGTGGCACCTCTGGCAACGAAGTGTCAAAATTTACGAAAAGTACAAAACGGAATGCAAAAATATAAAAATTACAAGGGATTCCGCCAATTGTTGGAGCGTTTAAACCATCGTACAGGTCTACATATCAGTAAGATAACAATCAGCTGTTTTCCCCGAAATAGCTCACAGCAGAGATCACCTGATTTTCAGAGCACGATTGTATTTAAAACAACTAAGTACTTTTCTTAAAATAGTAGTTAAAATTTGTACTGACTTCCGAGATAATGAGCAAAATGCATTAGACATTTAAAAGTGAAAAATAATTAACTCTTCGGTCTTATTTTATTGTTTTGTTTTTAAGAATTTTCATTCGTTGATATACAAATATGTAAGCTTAAAAATTTGGTTAAACTTATATGAAAATGAAATGATGTGCGAAATGTAATTTATAATAAATGAATTTCATGTTAATACATTATTCTTCCAACTCTTCCTTGTTTTCTGCTTCACTGGGCATTTTGAAAGGCATACTTTTTCATTTGCAATGTGCCGTCAAGTAAGAAAGTTCGTGTCGTTCGCGACACTCACTTTTGTTATTTTTACCAATTGAAGTTTTTTTTTTAAAGAGAGGACGCTTACAAATACGACGTTGCCGTGAGAGCTGAGATCAGATTTATTAAGTGCAATTTAATATCAAATAAATGGCTGGAGTCCCTAAAAAAGATATCCCAATTAAGCAGTGTCAGAAAGTTTTAACTTACTTTAAGTAAAATCTTAATTTTTTGACTGCGAGTTCACCTACTTAAATTAGTTGAAAAGTTAAAAGTCAGTTGCTACAGGGTAAAATATATTTTTGAATGCTACTTTAAAGTAATTTATCAGGACTGATGTTAAGTCTGATCGCTTTTAGAATCATATCTTATATCAATCAATATTGCTCGAAACTAAAGAAGATAAAAAAGTGTGGTTTTCATAATTATAATTGCACCAAAGTAGATTAATCAATTCGTTATTGAATAGAAATGAGCGACGCCTTTTATTTGCAGTTTTGCAGCAGTGATTGAAGCTCTAACATCCATGTATATGTACATACATGTAGGGAAAATAAACAGACTTGTTCCCGGGTTTTAATAAATTCATTTATTTCTTTTATAGTACGTACTTACATCACCGTGGTTCTTATGAAACTGAAACTTACTCTCTATTTCTTAAATCTAACTCATTTATATAAAGGACGCTTCGTTGTGTTTTCGTTAAAGTGTAAAGTTGCCGCCATATTATATAATAAGTTGTTAATTGAAGGGTTACCGCTTCTCTAATATATCGATCCAAAACCGGCCGTCCTAAAATTTTATTCGACCTCGAATAACTAACCCCATTTTTTCTTGTTTTCTGCTATAGTCACATTTCTTCTCGGTCCTTCCTGACTTCCCACTTTTTCCACCTCGTATCGTCCGTGATTTAGTTTAGTGACTACTTTGTACGGTCCCAAATACTTCGGCCTGAACTTCATACCCACCCCGAATTGAGTTCTTTTAATGGCAACTTAACTAATAATTTCGTATTTTGTTTCTTCCTTGCGCCCTTTATTAAATGACTTACAGTTTTCTTTTTGAATGCGTTCAATGTTTTCGCGTGCATTGTCTCTTAACAAGTCACGCTCAACATTTAACTCATCTACTTCTAATTCGCTTAAAATAGTTTGTAAATCTATGTACATAGTCTGGTATACGCATGTTTAAACCTCTTAAAATTTTGAAGGGTGTTATCTTCGTACTGCGAGGTGCGGTATTGTTTAAAATCTGTTGCACTCTTGCGACCTGATTGTACCACTGAGCCGGATTATTCTGACACTTTTTTGCCAACATTGGACAAACCGTTCAATGGACGCGCTCCACTTGCCCATTACCGCGAGGCACACCGGTTGCAATCAATAAGTGCTGGATATTTTCCCTATTGCAATATTCTTTAAAGCCATTTGATGTGAATGCTACCCCTCTGTCCGTTATAATTCGTTTCAGATTTCCAAAAACTGATGATTGTTTTTCTAACCTGTCTACTACTTCCTCTACCCCAGTTGATTTTGTTGGATACAACCAAACAAATTTTGAAAATCCGTCTATTATGACCGAAATGTAGTTATATGTTTTCCGCGTTTCAGTAAGTGGACCCAAATGGTCGATATGATAAATGCCTAATGGCTCGGAAGATTTCTCAATTGGCGTCAACAAGCCCTCCTTCTTACCTTGCTTTGCGAAAATGACGATACACTCAACGCATGAGCTAACAATTTTCCGTATTTTTTCGCTCGCATTTGGTATAAAGCAGATCTTTTCTACCAGTTGGAGAGTTCTTTTAGCCGCAAAATTACCCTGATTGTGTGCTATCTTGATAACCTCTTCCCCCATACTTGCAGGTACGACTAACAGTTCTTTGACTGGATCATTATAAAATAAATCATTTAAAACAAAAAAGTTTTCGTAGTTTTGAGTTTATAAAACCTTCCTCACCACCCTTATCCAACTATCTTGCATCTGCGCTTCTTTTAGTCGAAACTTTAGCGAGTCTTCAATAAGTAAGCAATAAACACGACTTAGAGCATCCACGTGCCGCATTCCTGTTCCCGATCGATGTTCAACCGTATAATCATCTTGTAAGTACATTGCCCACCTCATGATTCTGTCTGGCACGTCTTGTTTCTTTACAGTCATGGAAAACGCGTTGCCGTCACTTAAAATTTTAAATTTAATGTCTTTCAAGCAGGGCTGCTCAACAAACGAAACGATACCATTTTGTTTTGTTAACGAGCAAAATTAACTTAACGAAATGAGTTTGTTGCGTTTCGGCGCCATGTTATCAAAACGAAATCAAATCGTTAATGTTGCAACGTTATAAAATTTCCGTTTTCGTTAATTTTAATGTGCCTAAAAGTATGCAGCGCTTCTGTTTGCGCCTGTTTGCGCTTCTGTTTGCGACGAGTGAATCTCCAGCGTTTTTCTTAACGTTTTAACGTTAACGCCAGCATTTCGTTTCGGTTAAAAACGAAATGAAATTTATTATGATAATTGCTGTTTCAACCGAAACAAGCGAAAACATTTCGGAACGGTTAAATTTAACTTTAAAATGCATCGTTGCTTTCAAGTATATACGCCTTTTTTTCAACGCTTTAATAACCGCTAGAGCCTCTAATTTGAATGCGCTGTACTTCTCTTCCGCCGCTGACGTCTTACGGCTCATATACTCAATCGGATGCAATAAACGGTCTTCTGGGTCTTTCTGCAACAAAACTGCACCGTATCCAAACTTTGATGCATCTGAATGCAATTCTGTCTCTGCCATTGGTTTAAAAAGTTTCAAGGCTGGCGCGTTCATTAACGCACGCTTTAGGTCTTGAATAGCTAACAACTGTTCTTCTCCCAGTTTAAACTTTTCGTCCTTACGAAGCATATCGGATAGCGGCTTAGCGGTCATTGCATAATTTTGAATAAATCGTCTAAAAAATGAAGTTAAACCTAAGAATTACTGCAGTTCTTTCCTACTCCCAGGTATTGGAAAGTTACTAATAGCCTTTGTCTTTTCATCTGATGGTGAAATTTTCCCTTTCTCTACGATATAACCTAGAAAGTTAATTTGTCTTTTTAAAATCTGACATTTCTCCCACCGAATGTGCAACCCGCATTCACTGGCAAGTTTTAATACTTTTTGCAACTTTTGCCGACCTGCTTCTTCATTTTTAGCGGGAATTACAATGTCGTCCATATATATGATAACGGTACCGTCATTAAGCATGTCTTCAAACTACTGCTGGAGAATTCGTTATCCCGAACGAAACAAAGCAGAATTCGTATTGGCCACTGTGCGTTACAAAGGCCGTATATTTTCAGAAGTTTGGTTCCACTGGCACATGATAAAATCCATTTTTCAGACCCAGTGTAGTAAATATATTTGCACTCTGAAGTTTGTCTAAAGCTTCGTCAACTAACGTCATGGGGAAACTATCCCTTACTATTTTTCGTTAATCTTGCGAAAATCGCAACAAAATCTTCTTTTTAGTTAACACTACTGGTGAGGCATACTCTGAAATACTTTTTTGAATGATACCTTCCCTAAGCATATTATCAACTTGTTGGTCTATATAACGCTGGTCAGCATATGACACTCGTCGCGGTCGCTGATAAACAGGCTTGTCGTCCGACAAAATTAACTTCATTTGTATTGGATCGTTAGCTGGTTTCTGAGGTTTGTATTCGGTTATTAAACTCTTTAAATATTTTGATTCACTTTCCCCTAAATGCGACAGATCTACATTATCGCATTCCGTATATAGTTTCGTATCAATTAAGCATAGTGTTTTAAACTCTTTTGTCAAATTGTTCTCCTTTCCCGTTCCTGTATTTTACACGAAACTGTTCCCTAACACTTTTATCATATCCCCAGAATTTTGACATTTCCGTCAACTGATACTCCCTTGGATGCGTCTTTTTGTTCTCCGTAAACTAAATTTCGACCAATACTCTCATCTATTAAGTGCTCGTGAGCTGATGCAAACTCTTCAGCTCCACCACACGCACGTTCATTGTGGACTGACACAACCGCTTCAGCACCACCACCCGAACCCTTCGCGTTTGTCGTACGCATTCCAGCTTCAGCACAACCTCTTGCCATGTCAACAGGCTTTATGGGTTTCCTAAACTCAACGCTGTCTTTTCTAAAGACCAACTCTACATCTTTAAAAACGTCATTTCCAGTCATTGCTGAATAAGGTATATAGCACTATCTTACCACATGAAACTTCACTGTCAACACTACCTCACAGATGGTTATCTCGGTCATAAAGCTACCAATTGTCGTCAGTTCACCTTTGCCTATTCCAACCAATTTTTGCTTTTCATTGCATAGTACTATATCACCTAACATCAGCAACGTATCATACCTCACGATACATGGCCTGCATCCCGTGTCTACCTATGCACTGAAAGTGAAATTGTTTAATAGCACGTCTATGAAAATCATTCCCCCTTCTTCCGCGGTTTTATCTTTTCGGCTACCTAATGTATTTACCCGCTCACTCTTCACACCTTTATCTTTTTGGCCTTTTTTACATTCGTGAGCATAATGTCCCTTTTGCTTGCACTTAAAACAGGTTACATTGCTTGACCCTCTTTATTGCATTTGTAACATTTCTTCTTGTATTGCGATTTGTCTTCTGAATTCTTGCTAAAAACTAATTGAGAAGTGCCCCCTTTATTTAACGATATTTGTGGCCCTCTAATTTTCTCGTACACGCGAATCGGTTCTTTCAATTCCCTTATATTGTTGGCTTGATAAAGTATGCTCTTATTCAATCTACCGTCTTGTATACCGTCAACAAAATACTCTACAATACTCTTTTTGTCCAACGCAATTTGTTTACCCATTTCCAACAGGGCATAAAGGTACTCCTGAAAACTTCCTTTTGGCTGTTTACGTCTATTTCTTAGCGCGGTGAACCTCGGATGCGCACAATTTTTTTCCGAACTCTTCAAAAAGTGCCTCCTTCGAACTACCCCAATCTCTGACACCTACCAACCCCCGCACAAATAATTTCGCTGCTTCCATGAACAGTTGTTTGGCATAAACAAATTTCTGCAGGTTGTTCCACCCGACGGTATAAAATGCGTCTTCGAACTCCTCGACCCAGTGGCACACATCATAGGTATTATCACCAAAAAAAAAATGAAACACAATCTTGAATATCACGCAGCGTAAATAACACCCTTTGTGTATTCGTATTGTTTAGTGCTGCGTCAACGTAAATTGTATTTGTCGATTCGTTATCACTTTGCTCATCCTCTTGTTCATCACCAAGAACAAAATGCTGTAATGAACCCAACTGTAACTCTCTCTTTCTTTCTGTTACACTTAAGTTAAGTTCCCTTAACTTCTCCTTCAACATCTCTACCGTCATAGCCCTAATGGTGTCAGCATCCATTTTACATAAATTTTCTTCTTAAGTTGATATTTAATTTTATACTTAAATCAATTTATATTTCTTTAGTAAGTAGATATTATGACAGGAAATTAGATTTAAAATTTACTTCCTAAATTACTTTTCCGCGTGCTTGTTTGCTATATGTTCTTACATCTAAATTTTAGAGTCTAAAGCTATAACCATCCACATATGCAAAGTAAAATATGCAAAGACAATTCAATACATATGTATGTATGTGCTTAAATATCATATAATGTTCTCACGCTCTTCTGCTACGCTGCTTCTGCTCTGCGATCACGTCCTGTAACGCTGCTTCCTCCGCTTTCGTTCTATGTATAAAATTTTCTCACTTTATTCTTCACGCTTATTATGTACTATTATTCTTTGATACTGTTTCGTTTATTGCTTCGTTGTTGCATTCTTGCGCTTTTGCTTTAATCTTTCGGTTTTACTTTTGTTTTATCATGTTGTTTTTCTTTATTTGTATCGTTGTTTCTGTCTATCACTTGTAATTCTTATGTAATTTTTCGGTTTTACTTTTTATACGGTTTTTTTTTTTATTTGTATCGTTGTTTCTGTTTATCACTTGTAATTCTTATTTAATTTTCGGTTTTACTTTTTATCGTTGTTTTTTTTTGGCGTAGAATACGTCTTACCTTACGGTATGGGCACCCATGTCAGATTGTTATTGTTGTAATCTCTATTTCTTTAATTATAAGGAAACGGCGAGATACATTTTTTTTTAAATTTTTTTGTAGTCAAATGAAGATGTTAGCTTTCGTTTGACATACATTTCATATTGGTTGATATCTTCCTAATATTTAAATTTCTCAAATGAAAATTTTATAAACACATCCAAACAAATATGTGTGTGGTGTTTGATTGAGTGTGTAGTAGTGGTCAATAGACGTTCATTTTATTGCATAATTTTAGGCGGGAAAATTTAAGTGGAGTAAAGGCAGAGAAAGCGCTGCCAACTACTGCTTATTGGTGGTGATTTTAACACAGAAATCACTTCAAATACTAGATTGGCGAAATTTATGAGCGATACGTTTAATTTGGATTATATTCGAAATGATGCTCCCACAACTATTGATAACACAACCATTGACTTAGTTTTTGCGAGAAATTTAAATGTTAATTTAAAAACATATTTATCCAATTTTTCCTATCATAAGCCTATATTCTCAAAAAGAAATTTTCAAATAAACAAATAGATTTGGGTCTGTTATTTATCATTTATCTTTACTATTGATAACTACCATTGACTTAGTTTTTGCGAGAAATTTAATTGATAATTTAAAAACATTTTAATCCTCTTTTCCTATCATAAGCTTATGTATATCATCAAAAGTAACTATCAAATAAAGAAATTCATTTGCTTGTATTATTTATCATTATAAATTATCATTATACATATGTTTTCTGTCTTATCGGATGGCGTATTCTACGTTAAACTTAATGGCCGTGTCTCTGACACAGCCTCCTTCTTTTTTTTGTGTCTTTCACTTTTGCTTTATTCTTCCGCGCAAATTTGCGATTTCCCCTTGTTCTTGTGGCACTGCTCACCCACGATGCACCAAACAGTTATCTATCATTCTTGCTTTTCACATACACTTTCTTGCGTCTTTCGAATGTTCTTTACCTATTCTTTCTTCACACTCATTCTCTTTGCGACTTCATGACCATTTTCAAATTTTGAAATAACCGGCGGTTTCTTACATACTTATGTACTATGTATGTATGTACATACGTACCTACGCGCCTGTGTACTGTACACGGGGCACCGACATTTGTGGTTTTTTTTTTTTACTCGTTTTTATTTCATATACTGACCACCTTGTTTTTCATTTCGCTTTTTTATTTCATATACATAGTTTACGTACAATGAGCTTTATTAAAATTTTAAGATTTTTATTTTCTGTCTTTCTGCGTGTGAATGCCAAAACACTTGCATTTGCTCGCGTGCTCATGCACACATGCACAACATTACATGCATACATATGTACGTGCTCGTATGTGGTACGAATTACTTACACAGCCACTCTTCTGTTCTGTTTTTATAATTTTCTTTATATTCTTATTTTTACATCCCGGTCGAGCCCCCAATTTTGTAGGGAAAATAAACAGACTTCTTCTCGGGTTTTAATAAATTCATTTATTTCTTTTATAGTACGTGCTTACATCACCGTGGTCACAGTATATACAGTAGTAAAACTGTGGTGAAGTCCTTCTCAGGGATAAGAGTTTTGATGGTGGATAATAAAAATAGACTATAGCAGAGTTGCATGCAATGATATTTCATAATAAACTTTGAAAATCAAATAGAAAATTTTGTGGAATCTGAAATATTTGCATTAACCAGTGAAGATACACTTTATAATTATTACTTAAAACCGAAAATTTTTAACCAAAATATGTGACGACTGTTTTTATTTGCATATTTGAATAATTATTCAACGGCTCTCTACGATTCTCCTACAACCAACGTGCACAATAAAAAAAGCAACCCTGGGTAGCAAACTTTTCGGTAGTTAGTTATCTTCTTCGTTTCTTTTAATTGTTTTGGTTAAATTTGTAAACATAAGTAGGTAATTTTGCAAATAAATATATTAATTTCCTTCTAACTGAAGCATTTTTACATTTACTAGATGGAAATAACTGCCTGGCATGGAGCGCAAGCGAAACAACACCTATACATAAACTGAAACAGGGTATTCCTAGAATAGTTTATGTGGCTCATCTGCATGCATAATCAAAAAGAATTTCAGGGCCAATAAAGCAGCTGCGATGCTGGTAACAGATTTATGGCATTGGGCATTGTCACACGTTCAGTATTTTTTGACGTGATCCAAGTACCGTGTTATTTTTTTAACGTGCAGCATGCAATATTGATGTATAGTAATACGGATTGCAAAATAATTAGAAATTTTGAAATCAATGGATATGGATCGCAATACCGTCAATACATATTGTTGCATTTCTCTTTCGTCGATGCGACTAATTTCTACTCCAGTACCTTCTCTCTACTTGTTGTGATTTTAATTAAAATGCCCGTATTATAGCTAATCACGCTCGAATTTTATTTTCTTGTTCCATTTTCGATATACATAAATACTTCGAACCATGGAGCCTGTAAAGTATATAAATACTGACGGGATTTATGTACATAACTATATACTGGCCGCTGTGGTCGAGTTGGTAGCGGTGCGTGCTATAACTTGATATGCCGGTAAGTTCGATGTTCAAATCTCAGTCCGGGCAAGCAAATCTTAATAATAGAAAAAGTTTTTTCTAATAGCGGTCACCCCTCGGCAGGCAATGGCAAACCTCCGAGGGTATTTCTGCCATGAAAAAGCGTCTCATTAAATACATCTGCCGTTCGGAGTCGGCACAAAACTGTAGGTCCCTCCATTTGTGATATAATATAAAGACGCACACCACAAATGGTAGGAGAAGCTCGGCCAAACACTGAGCTATATAGTGTACGCGCCAAAATTATATATATATTATACTGGGGATCAAAAGTGATTTGACAGAGATAATTTTCCTTCGAAAATACGTTTTCATTCTATTCCGTTTGAAAAATTTAATCAGAACAGAAAATATGCAAAAAATGATAAGCATTTGTGTATTAAAATATATACTTGTATAATAAATATACATATACGAAAATATTATTGTATAATTTGCATGTCTAAACCTTATGTATCGATTTTTTCCCTTGCCCCGTCCATCGCATCTCTTGGATGGCGGTGATGTCAGCCTTCGCTCTGCTGAGGACATCAACCAGCCGCGCATAGGCACCTTCCCAATTAAGGGTCCGGACATTCCAGGTGCATGCCCTCAAATCGTTGTCCTTAATACGTTTGCCGTGGTCGTCATCAGGGGTGTCTCATCCGAGGTTTTATTTTGCTTTTCATTGGAAGTTGTTTTTTACGTGGCGGGTTCCAAGCCCTGCGCACAACCCATTGCTGGGGGTGAAAAATTTTAAGTTTGTTTATATAGCAAGCCGCTTGCTCCAAGAGAGACACCCGCTTGCAGCCGTACCTCCTGGTGAACATACGCTGCGGACTTCAGTGGACCCTTAAACCGAATATGTCGGAGTGGCTCCACTAAAGCTCCCTCTCTATTAGCCGTGAACCATGGCTCCACACGGGTTGGTTACCGTATCTCGCACATGGGTTGCTCACGTTGCCCAGGGTGGACGAGCGTGGACGTAAGAGTAGGGATTGAGTACAGCCGTGCAACTGTAACCGCATACCCAGAAGCAACACTGACAGGCCCCTTTAGGGAGAGAGACTGTGCCGTAAAGTACTGTCGTTCACTCCGGTGGACGAACGTCTCGCCACAATCCGCATCAAGGCGAGATTCTTCAACATCTCCCTGATTTGCGCCCACGCCCCGACGGAAGAGAAGGACGATGGGACCAAAAATCGCTTCTACGATCTTGTGGCAGCTAATATCCGCACGCGCCTCTGTGCAGCAAAAAGCGCACGCAAATGGACACAAGGAAAGCTCGACGTCGGAAAGCTGCAATCGCAACAGACAGCCACCCCACGTGTACATGAAAATCGCCGATACACTTGTATTTTCATTTTTTCTCCCCTTTCTCTAAAAGTATATTTGGTTCATAGTACAGAATGTGTGTAACGCGATGTAATTATTAAAAAGTACATTTACTGTCCTTATTTTATTTTCAGAATGGCCTCGACTAGCAAAGCAGCGAAGAGGAGCCGCGCCTCAACGGAGCAACAAAATGGGATGCTGGACTTCTTCCAAGAGAACCCGGGGCTAGCCAGTGGAAAGTTTCATCGGCTCCATGGCAGGCTGGAGCAGGAAAGGTGTGGGGGGAGATGGCTGCCAAGCTAAACGCCATCGGAGGTGCAGAAAAGTCCACCGGACAATGGCGCATGGTAAGTAATAACCCCATTGTGAAAAACTGAAACAAGAGTGTATAAATGAGTGTATCACTTTATTAAGAATGTGTTATGTACATATATTGTTTGTGAAAAGTCTTAGAACTTGTCCAACTAACGCTATGCACTTTACAAATTATATAATTTTAATATGATAATTTTAAAGTGCACAAAACCGAGGCAATATGCAAGGTTGTACGTGCATATGTATGTATGTATATATACGAGTATATGGTTGTACATTGAACACTTTGATGACATTTTTTGATGCTTAACGGTCATTTCGATGACTTCTGGTTACTTTGATGACTGTCACCAATGATCGGGCAAACTTTAACTTACATACATATAAGTAGCTCCCATTGAACTGATTGTTCAGATTCCAGATAGAAAGGTAATATAATTTTCGTCGTCGGGGCTAGAAGTTAGCGAAGTTAATGTGTGATCCGGAAGTTAAAGTTTTTTTTTAATTTTTGTCCTTCATTCTTAAAATTATCAATAAATTGAATAGGGAATTCCTGTCAGAGAAAGTTTCACTTCCGTTTTTGTATTTGCAAAGCAAAATCAAATTCAAACTAATTGCATGTGAATAACGAATATGTCGAAAAAATTAAAAATTTAACATATGTATGTACATATGTATCTATGACAAAGACAGAATTTTACCAACGAAAGATGTATTTATTGGAGCTAAAGGCGAAAGTTACTTGCAAAGTAATTACTTTTCGGAGACAGAAAGACTATAAGTAAAAGAAGAATTTTGTTTAGTTATTCGCTTTTTTATTGTATTTTTATGTACAAATACATTGTTTTTATTTATTTTTTTGTATTTATGATAAGCATACGAGATGATGTGTTTTCGCTGTTACATTAACGAATTATGTATGTATGTACATGTACATACCTATGTATGTACCCATGATTCCGTTTGTTTGTCGGTATTTTTTATTCTCAAACTTAAAATAATTTTGTCGCAGTGTAGTTCGTAATGTGTTTGGGATTTTGGTTGTTTTTATATGGTCCTTCGTTTTTTTCGAGTAATGTTTTCCGGACGATATCTATTGTTCCTGTTTGTGGGATCGATGGGTATAAGTCCTTAATATCAAATGACACTAGCCTGCTTTGTTGTGTAATTTTCACGTTTGCCAGTTAATGGATGAGTTCCGTCAAGTTTGCTACAATGTGCTCGTCACGAAGTTCCAAGTTATCATTTAACAGCATTTTCAGATGTTTGGACAGTCCATAAGCAGGAGCCGACTTATAGTTAATTATGAATCATGGTATGTACCTACATATATACTAGGGTGGGTCAAATTGTATGGGTCAAAAAAAGTCGATGTTTGGTACCCCGTAGTTGTGTTTTATAAATCATTTTAAGCAACTTTTCCAATGGAAGTATGGTTTTATTTTGAATTCCGAGCCCCCCAATTTTTAAAAATAGGTATTTTTTCGTCCTTTTCAAGATTCGACTTGGACACAGCATTGTGTAAAGGGGTTTTTTGGTACGAAAAAACCGAATTTGACATTGGCTCGGCGATCAAATTATGTTTTGATACTCAATTTGAACAAAAAAGGCTTAAGATGGACGAAAATGGCATCATCGTGATGACTTAAAATTTTGCACAAAGTTTTTTTTTACAAAAAAAAAAGATAATGAAACTTACAGTGCAATACAATAAAAATTAAGGGTACTTCACATACACGATTTTCGATTTTTAGCCTTTTTCTGGCCAAAAATTTAAAAATTTGTATGGAAAATATGTTTATTTTCTATCGGAATGACTTGGAACTTGCTGAGATTGTAAAGTTCAGTTAAAAAGAGAGATTTAAGAGTTCTCGTTATGATGTTGCAACTACTACTATAGATTTCAGATAGAAAATGGAACCCTCTGGAAGACAGAAATTTAGATCTTCCTCTATCTACTCGCTAAATGAACAGAACATTTTTTTATCAAAGTTTTTTTTCTTCAGAAATTCAACTCTAAAGATGACTCACCAAAGCCAGTAGATTATTACGGTTATACGTGACAACGAATAAGCCGTCTAAAAATTTAAAAATTCTGGCAAACTATGTAATGAAAGTGTATACGCCAATGTATTTTAATATTAAGTACTATAACTCTGTCGTTTACGGCAGTGTATTACTTTGTAAATTCATACGTTGGACTCAATATTTGGATTCGAATTTAAGAAAAATTGTGAATAATGTTGTTCAAGAAAACGCGTATTATGCTCACTCAGAAAACGTTTTATTAGCAATGTTGTTCGACGATGAAAAAAACATACGCGACTTAGCTTCAAAAAAAATTTTGTACACTACCGCAACCATGTGGATAATCCGATGCAACTGAGAGCTTATAAAAAACCTATCTTGAACTTCAATTGCACGGATTATACGAATATGATTGATATGAATGATAATTCAATCATATTCGAACCACCGTTTACTCTAAGCATCCCTTATGAACATCTAGAACAATATCTGGAAAAAATTTTGATCGACCGCTACCTGATCCAAAAATTCCGTTACACATACAAGCAACGGAAAGACATGTTCAATTGCTAGCTAGCGTGTCCAAACGAGTTTTAGAACAGAAACGAGAAGAAGTGATGGCAGTGACATTAGAAAGCCGTAAAAAATTTCCTAAACTTGACAGCAAGAAAGACTTTCAAGAATAAGTCCTTCTCGCTTCTTACAATATTCAATTGAATTTTTTTCATTTATATTTTATATAAGTTTTTATCTTTTGGTATTGTAAAGAATAATAAATTTGAAATGAGGAAAATAGGCTTTGTTCATTTAGCGAGTAGATAGAGGAAAATCTAAGAAAAGGAAAAAAAAAAATACCTATTTTTAAAAATTGTGGTGCTCGGAATTCAAAATAAAACCATACTTCCATTGGAAAAATTGGTTAAAATGATTTATAAAACACAACTAGGGGGTACCAAACATCGACCAAAAATTTAACCCACCCTAATATATACATATACATATGTATATTATTACGCAAAGATATTTTTGTGGTACCAAAATGAATGCCATAACGTCATCGTATCGCAATGAAACGTATATCAAACGAAAGGTTATCGTCCACAGATTTGCAAAATATATATTTCATTTCGATGCGATGACGTTAAGACAGGTAAAAAGGGTTTCATAAAAAAAAAAACAAAAACAATGTGTAGTTTTGATTAATTCCATACAAAAAAATGCTTTCGTTCTGTTCAGCTGTGTGTGTGTTTGCGCGTTCTATTGAACGAATGTTTAAGTTGAAGCAGCTTAAGTACACCATATTCTCCAGTGACACAAGAAACGTCTGTGGACGAATGGTTAGACGCTTGATTGCAATTTTATTGATCGCGAGTTCGATACTCGCAGGCGATACCTTTTACTTTTTTCTTCGAAATCTCTTTATTTTAATATTTTTCTATTTTTATTTTTTGTTGTAGCAAAATAAATTTGTATATTTTTTTTTGTTTTTTTTTTTTTGTTTTCAAAGCGTTATTTTATTCTACTAAATCTATCCTGTCTTATATTTTTAATTCATGTAGATAAAATAAAATAAAAATATATAAATTTGAATTTAAATAAAAAAACAAATAAAAGTATTTAGAAAAAGGAAAGAGGAAAATACTTATTAGAAAATGTTAGTTTTTGATTTTATTGTACCTACATTATTTTGCTCTTTTATATTTTTCTTATTTTACTTTTTTTAATTAAAATTAAATGGCCTTTAAACATTGCTAACGAGAGAAAATTTCTAGAACTAGTCAGGGGTTTCAAATTGTGAAGAAAGTTTTGTGAAATTTTTTTAATTTGTATTAACATGGTTTCTGTTGAAGATCGAACTATGTACGTATGTATGTAAGTATACATATATATAAGTGCATATGTATGTGCTAAATAAAAATTATTAAAAGTAAATACATAAATAACCATAAATGGCAAACAATTTTAATTTAAATTGTGTTGCAAATGTATGCACAATACTGTTTATGTAACTAGAATTAAAAATATAAAAAAAAGTTCGTTTAAATCATAGATGGTCAAATTATTTAAAAAAAAATTGTCAAAGCGTTACAAATAAATACATCATTGGATTTATTAATAAAACTACGTTGTGTATGTAAGTTTTTTTATAATTGCGGTTGTTTCATTAAGCGGGTTCTATAAGCCCCAAACGTTATATTTAACAACGTTGTTTTAAATGACTTCCTCGGAAAAGTGTCTGTTTGCGCATTTTGCTCGGCTGGATGGCGGAGCGAAGATGTAAAGAATGAGAAAACTGATAGTTAAGCAAGTTTTAGATAGAGCAGGCAATTTAAAGTTTCATCGTTTCATTCCGATATTTCTCTATTTTATCTTAATATTTGTCAGCATAAGAAAGCAAAACATAAGCTTTGATCTAAATTAAGGTGTAAGCATGCATATGTAAACAAAAAACAAAAATTAATAGCAAATATTGCCATTAACAATTTCAAATACTTGAACCATGTGAATCACATGCAAGGAAATGACTTGTTTAAAAGAGGGTACCGACGTCACATCTGTCATGTTCGGCAAATCTAAAGTAACGGTGCCCCGGAATGCGTCATCTTTAGTTCGCTGCATCATGTTAATTGTGGCTTCAATAAGGTGGCGGTAACCGCATATAATTCAAAAACCAAAATTTATTTCGTTTTTGCTTTTTGGTGTCAAATACCATTAGACTTTTATATTGGCAGCCAACCAGAATGAAGCAGTTTGACATAATGCTCACCAAAGCCAAAAAATTTGCTGGCGCCTCAACGCCACCTTATTGAATCCGCCTTGCACCATGCTTTATAAAAATTCAAAAAATTTATATTTCAATTTGATAAACATAAGTGGGGCAACACCGATTATATTCAACGCGCACAGCGATTAACCAATCAGGTAGCCGCTTCTAACTTGTAACACTGAAGCGGCCATCTGGCGACTTGTTGGGGTAATATTTACACTAGGGTTGGAAAAACATCGATGTTTTCAGGAGGACAACATCGTTGTATCGATATTTTTTAATGGCGAATTTTTGAGATTTTGATATTACTTAAAAGTCATTTCAAACGCTGGAATATTTACATTTGTGAATTTTTGTTTATTAATTTATATATTCCTCTTTCTCAGTACGAACGGTACTTAACAAATATATTAAGTAGATTTTCCGGCGGTAGACTTACTAAAATAAATTATCACTGTTTATAACCCATATCTTGTTCGTTTGCCAGCGATTTCTTTCTCATATTCACTATCTTTGTTAATAGAGCTCACATTATTATTATCTATATATAAAGTCGTATCACTTGTTTACTTAAAATTGAATCGCTCTTATAGTAAAAATTGCGGCATATTTTTTTAATCAACACAATTTTGTTAATCAATACAGCTATATAATTTTTACACAAAAGAAAAGAAGAAATGGTGATCATTTCGGCATACTAAGCATATTTTTTTATTTTTTTTTAGTTATGATGCTATTCAAATATCTGTGCTTAATTTATATATGTATATGATAAAAATAAACTCCCACACATAACCCTAAAACTAAGACTGCAGCTGAAATATTATGAAAACCCTTACCATTAGAATCTTTCAAAAATTTTCAACTTCAAGCTGTGCGAACACTTATATCCTAAATAGCTAATATATTTTATTTACCAAGCATTTTTTTAATAGTGGGAGTAGTGAAAAACAGCGAACATCTTGAAAAAACATCGATGTATCGATATTACATCGATGTATGTATGTATGTATGCTCTAGAACTAATTTACTGTATTAGCCTCTTCGGGGCTAATGTCCACATATGTATGTGGACATTACTCTTCATAGTTAAATATTTGCTAATTTCTCGTTATTTCTTTCAAATGTTGTGGCAATAGAAAGAGAACATTTACTTCTCTCTTTACTACTCTTTTAGTTTCTCTGTTTATGTTTGTTGACGCGTTTTTTCGTACACGTTTTGTAAATATGTCGCGCAAGCAAGCTCCTCTTTTTGGTAAGTAAAAAAACGACAATAAACAATGAATTTATTGAAAATAAAGAAAGATTATTAAAAAATAAACAAAACTGTATACGAGTGCTATGAAATAAAAAAAAATACTGAAAACCATGAAAATAACCAGTCAGTAAAGCATGTCCACATATGTGGACTGTAGGTGTTTGTGTGTTCAAAAGTGGAAATTCGCTGTGTCCGCCATGTCCACGTATGTGCTGTTTGGGTGATTACGCAAGCAAAAATAGGCACTTTGTAATCAGTTTTCTTTGAATTATTCCGATTTTATTTTTGAACCTAACTGTAGATATATCCAAGAAACTCAGCGACGAAGAAATTGCAAACTTTTTAAATAATAGCGATGCTGAACTATCCGATGAAGAAAATTATAACTACTAAGCAATTCTTAAGCAAGTGCAAGATTCTTTCGAAGATTGTAGTACTGAGCAATTTGAAGAAAGTGTCATTGTTCATCAGGTGAATGATACTTCTGAAGTTGGTCACGATGACGAAAATCTTGTAGAGGCCGCTTCTGCCAATGGTGCATCAGTTAATGCAGCTTCTCAGTCACGAAATTTGAAATGGCTTAAAAAAAGGTAAAGATACGAAGTTTTAAGTATATTTATTTCTACAGCGCTAGGTTATCTTTGGTTTTATTAGATTTCCAGTTCGGCCTGCTAACGACGATTTATTTATGATGAAGATACTCCAGAATCTATTTTAGATGCCTTTATGGAATATTTAGGAATGTCTTTTTGGGAGGAAACCGCACAAATTACAAGCCGGCTTTCATTTGAAGAATTAAACCACCATTCGTTAAATACTCCAGCAGAAGAGCTTCTTCATTTGACAGGATGTCATTTACTAATGGGATGCTTAGGATATCTTCAATTAACGAAGTATTGGGCAAATGAGTTTCGTGTTCCTAAAATTGCTGATAGCATGTCGAGAAACCGATTTTGTCAGCTTTGGCGATTTCTCCGATTTTCTGCCGAAAATGATAGCTGCACGCCAGATCGACTTTGGAAAAGTAGACCATTCCTTGAACCTATTCTAAAAAATGCAAGACATTGCCCATTCCATATTAAACATCGCTAGATGAACAGATGATCCCATTTTCGGGACGATGCATATTTCGCCAGTATATGCCTGCAAAACCAAATCCGCTTGGTCTGAAAAATTTCGTTCTTGCTGCAAGTGATGGTTTAGTTTTAAACTTTCATATATATACTGGTAAAGGATCTGTAGAAAACTTCGACATGAAACAACTTGGGTTAGGAGGTTATATAGTAAAGCTCCTCACTAATGGCATACGACATGAAGGCTGTGTATACACAGATAGATTTTTTACAAGCTTGAAAACTCTTGAAGTACTGAGAGCAAATAATATATTTCAAACTGGCACAGTTATGAAAAACCGCATTGGACCTGTTATAAAGAAATTTAGAGACGACAAAGAGGAGAGTGGGATGAATGGGTACGAGAAGATGATCAGGTCACCGCGGTCAAATGGAAGGACAACAAAAGTGTTATTCTTATTTCTTCGTTTGTTGGAGCTCAGCCAGAAGTTGTATGTCAGCGGTGGTCTAAGGAACATTATTCCAGAATTGCATTACCGCAACCAGCCGTTGTCAGCATAATAATAAATATATGGGCGGAGTAGATCTTTGTGACCGTTATGTTTCATTGTACCGTTGTTATTTGCGTACTAAAAAGTGGACTGTACGAGCATATAATCATTTCGTGGACTTAATCATTGTGAACTGCTGGATAATGTATAACAGGCAGCAAAAAAATCAAAAGAAGTCGAAAATGTCACTTCTTGATTATAAATTATATGTAGAAAAAGCATTGGTAGGGTTTTCAAGCAAAGCTAAGGAAGCGTGTGCGTCAAAGCGTATAAACTCTGACGTAAGTCCACAGTTTAACCATAATTTGGCGGAGTGCTCGAAGCGCAGGAAAGTGAGCTTGCCGATGGTTATGGAAAGCCGATTCGATGCATTTGAACATTTTCCAAAATTCATTGAATCAAATAATGCGTCTAGATGTCTAAACTCAGGTTGCACTTCAAGAACTCGTACAATGTGCACGAAATGTAATTTGTACCTTTGCGTTAATGGTAACAATTGCTTTTTAAAATACCACCAAAAAACATACAAAAAATATATATCTAAGTATATAAAATAATTTTTTTACCACAACTTCATATGTTACCACATGTCCAATGTTTTTTTATATATTCCTATGTACATATGCATTTTACATATTGATTTATGTTTTTTCAAAAAAAATATTGAATTATCTTTTTCTTTAAATTATAAAGGCATTATTAATTTTTGGTTGAATAAAATTTAAAATGAAAAACACAATAGATTTTGATTTTTTTTTATGCATGAACAACCGTTGTCCACATAGTGGACATCAAAATACTATTACTTGCCAAAGTTTTTTCAACATTTTTTTTTTCCAAATAAGCTACTCGGACCCTGTTTAGTAAAAATAAGTCTTAAAAAGTTTTTTTTTCAGTATATTTTTGGTTCGGGATTGAAGAGGTTAGAGCAGAAAAATCCAGGAGCAGTCAGTTATAATCACGATTGAGCGAAACATCATTCTTGAATTATAACGAATCACGATTGATAATTATAAAATATTATAAATATAATTAGATATTCGCCACTTCGATATTTAAATTATTATACTCCAGCGTTGGCGCAATCTAGATTACATCCTTTGCTTGCGGCCAAAAATTCTTGTGAACAGGTATGTACTGAAGTATATGTACATATAAGAATTCGAAGATTTAACCACGTGTGTATATGCCATAGTGATTCTGGCAAAAAGTGATAGTTCTTTAAATTTATAAATATCGGGAAAATTAAAGGTTGGACTTTCCAATAAGGAACCCCGCTTTAAAAAAAAACGACTTATTAGAGGCGGTAGAGGAGGTTCCCCTGATTCTAAATTTGAAAGTCCCACTCACCGGAGATTTATAGTGTTTAAGTTATTTGCTGTTAAAGTTGCGAAAAATATCAATCTTAACCACACATTTTCTTTTGTGCAGCAATGAAATGAACAAACCGCGCCGCCACACATGACGAAAATATGTTTAAAAAAACGACAATAATAAAGACTGTCCATATATTACGAGATATTTAATTACTAATTTTTAAATCATTACGAGATTTTTAATTAAAAATTTTTAATATAGTACCTACGTGATATTGATTTGGTAATTGTGTAGAACAGCGGGTTTTGCTGAAAGTGGCCTCAAATGATGCGGTTTTTTTCAAAATATGTGTATTTCAAGATGTTTATTTCATTGCAGGTGGCGGAAAGCGGAATTTCGCAGTGGTTTTTTTTAATGTACATTATTATCACGCGAAAAGCAGCAGGGAATGTTCGATATAGCGCCGCATAAAATTGGTGGTGGGAGGTAAAGGAGGGGGCGTAGAACCTTTTCAAGCACACCGTTAGAAAGGGGAAGGAAATAAGCCACAATAAGCTCTCACTGGTTTCTTTAGAGGCCCATGGGAAATGAGTTCTGTCGAAAAATACTTATAATGTACACATTAAAGAAACCATTGCGAAATTCCGCTTTCAGCCACTTTAATTGCAAAATACATCGTAAATAATATTATACACTTCGCTAAATCGCGCAATATTTAAATGTGTATAACAAAAAAACCACCTCAAAATTCCGCTTTCCACCACTTTTAATGAAATAAGAATATTAAAATACACCTATTTCAGAAAAAACCCCATCATTTTAGGTCACTTTAAGCAAAAGCCACTGTTCCCCATATTTACCATTGATTTATTCGAGGTTAGCGCCACAGGCGAACATTTTTAATAAAAAATTTTAATATATTCTGAGATATAAATTTGTTTGATATCGCGTGATTTTTTATTATAAATTTTCAACACTTGTATATCGATGTAGATACTGATCTTTAAAAATTATTGTGTATGTACTTTTGAAACGTATGGCAGCACACTTTTGCTCATACTGTCGGCCATTCTTATAAACGCGTTTATTAAGTTAAATATTGTTACGTTTTTACCCTGAAATGCCGATGATTTCCAAAATCCTTCAGGTTCGACCACTGGATTGTTAAATAAAACACGCTCGGATTTCCTTAATGCTAACTTTATTTGTTTACAAATAATTGACAACACTTAACAACGCTGTATAATTCACGCTATCGAACTTTTGAGTAGAACAGACGTGTGAAGTGGAGCTGTTTAACATTCAATCAAGTGATGATTTCAGTGATTAACACAAAGTCAAAGCGCCGTTAAAAAACAAACGATAGTGAAAAACAAAATGCTGATAAGACAGTATCATCTGTGCTAAGCCACTAACAACTAAGTGCTAGTGCAGCTGAGTGCAGTGCTGAGACACTAACAAGTACACATACATATCATATGAATGATTTATATACATATGTACGTGCAAAGTGCAATTACTTTATTAATACAATATTAGATAATAACATCAAAAAATTAAGTATATATTTATGTACAGTAAATAAATAAAATATTAATAAATACTATTAAATAATTAAAATAACAAATACATGACTGCTGCAGCATGGATTCATCGTGGCAAACTGTGGCCACTAAGCGACATAGAGAATCAACCTCACCAACTCCGGAAACCAGCAAAAGAATTAGAGAACTGAGTAAAGATTCGCCAAATCATAATAGGTTCAGTCTTCTTGACAATGTCATTAGCACTAACAACAGTGACAAAATTGATATGGACTCCAATAACAGCTGTGGCATTAATGAAAATATTATTACTGCAAATGAAAAAAAAATACCAAAACCGCCGCCAATATTCTTTCCAGATGTAACTCAGGTAAACAGCATGATAGCTAGCATCCAAAAGGTAATACCTATGAACGATTTCAATTACAAAACTGTTAAAAATAACGAAGTTCGGCTTATGGTAAAAACTGTTGAAAGCTACCGCAAATTAATTAAACAACTGAATGAATCTAAAGTTAACTATCATACATACCAACTGAAGGAAGAACGATCGTTTAGGGTTGTCGTTAAAGGGCTTCATCACTCCACTGACATTTCGTCAATAAAAGCAGAGCTAATAATTCTTGGCCATAGCGTCAGAAGTGTTAGAAACTCTACAAGCAGTTTTGACAAGAGACCCTTGAATATGTTTATGGTAGACATGGAGCCAGACACTAATAACAAGGACATATATGGAATTGGCCATTTGTGCAACGCTGTTGTTACGATTGAGCCTGTAAGAAAGACAGACGACTTGGTTCAGTGCTACAGATGCCAAGAGTATGGTCATACACAAAATTACTGCAGAAAAGCTTACAGATGTGTTAAATGCTCCCTAGGTCATCCTACCTCAGAATGCTCAAAACAGAAAGAGACCCCACCGAAATGTGTGCATTGCGAACAGATACACACAGCGAATTATAAAGGATGCCTGGTATACCAGCAGTTAATTAAAAGAAATAATATTAAAAATAACAGAGAACGGAAAACTCAAGTGAAAATTAACAACACAAACTTGTCATATGCAGATATCACCCGGTCTGAATTTATTAATAACGATAATAATATAAATAGCGGTAGTGATAATATTAGCAATAGTTTAGCCAAAGACAATGCTCTTATAACCAAAATAGAACAAATGATTAACAAACAAAGCGAACTAATGAATACTATGATGCAAATGATGAGATTAATTATAACAAAATTATGCCCTTAAATTTAAAAATAGCTACATATATGGAATGCTAACGGCCTTTCAAATCATATACTAGAAGTAGAACAATTTCTTAAAGCCATGTCCATTGACATATTTTTAATTTCTGAGACCCACTTCACATCGAAATCATTTTTTAAGATAAGAGGTTATGATCTGATAAACGCAAATCACCCAAATGACAGAGCTCAAGCGGGATCTGCAATTTTAATTAAGGCAAATTTAAAGTATACTGTTGAGGAGCCCATCACAAAAGATTATATTCAGGCAGCATGTCTAAAAATAAAATGTGACTCTTGCGAGGTGCTTGTATCCTCAATATATCTTCCACCTCGCCATAACATCAGGGCTCATGAATTTGACGAGCTCTTTGAATCATTGGGACCAAGATTCTTACTTGGTGGTGACTTTAACGCTAAGCATCCATGGTGGGGCTCCAGGCTAACCAACCCAAAAGGCAAAGAGTTATACAAGAGTATTAGCAACAAGAAACTTTCAACACTGTCAACAGGAAACCCGACATATTGGCCTTCTGATCCGTGTAAAACTCCTGACTTGCTAGATTTTGTCGTATATAATGGTATTCCTAAAAATTGTCTCCATATAACAGACTCCAATGATTTAAGCTCGGACCATTCTCCACTCATTCTTCACTATAACACTTTTCTCCACACTTATATGAAGAAGAGCAGTATTATTTCTAAAACAACTAATATACAAAAATTTCAACACTGCCTGGATGAAAGAATTGACCTCAACATTTGCTTAAAATCTGGTAGAGATTTAGATGAAGCTGTGGAAAGTTTGACCAATTCAATTCATGAAGCAGCTGTCATCTCCACTCCTGTGCGACAACTTGACCAAAGATCATACAGTGATTTCCTTTCAGCTGACATACGAAAACTGGTTCAGCCCAAACGATAGTTAAGGAAGATATGGCAGACAAGTAGGTACCCCTCTGACAAAAGAAATTTAAACAGGGCAACCAGAGAGCTAAAGCAACGGCTCTCAGATTTCAAAAATGAATGTACAGCAAACTTTCTAAAAAATTTAGGCACACGACCTAGCGATCACTCTATTTGGAAAGCAACGAAGTATATAAAACGCCCAAAAACAAGAAATCATCCAGTAAAGGATATTAAAGGAGCATGGTGTTGGTCCGATTTCGCCAAAGCAGAAGCTTTTGCCGAGAATTTAGAAGGCACCTTCCAGCCATTTGATTTTAGTCGCCCTTCTGACATTGAAGATATAAATGATTTTATTGAAAGCCCTTGCCAAATGGACCTTCCTGTAAGACCTATCAGACAATGTGAGGTTGATAACCAGATTGAAATTCTCAATAATGCCAAGTCCCCCGGTTATGATCAAATAAACGCAAGAGTAGTTAAATTGCTAACAAAAAAAGCCCAACACCTTTTAACACTTTTATTCAATGCAATGCTACGTCTTCACCACTTTCCTTCTCAATGGAAGTGTGCGGAAATCATTATGATCAGCAAGCCTGGCAAACCTGAAAGCATGCTGAAGTCGTACAGACCTATAAGCTTATTAGTAACTTTCTCCAAATTATTTGAGAAAATCCTTTTGCGACGACTGTTACCAGTTTTAGAGAAAAATTCCATCATTCCGCAGCATCAATTCGGATTTCGTCACAAACATGGTACTCCTGAACAATGTCATCGTATTGTTCGCTTTATTAATAATACGTTGGAATGTAAAGAGTATTGTTCAGCAGTGTTTTTAGATATTCAGCAAGCTTTCGATCGAGTCTGGCACACTGGGTTGATTTATAAACTCAAAAAACTGCTACCCGCTCCGATTTTCCTCGTTCTGAAGAACTACATTTTAAACAGATACTTTTACGTAAGAGTGAAAGACGAATTGTCAAATATATATTAAATTAGGGCCGGAATTCCACAGGGAAGTGTACTTGGTCCGATCCTTTATACAATATATACCTCAGATATGCCGGTCCTTGAAAATGTCATGGTCGCGACCTATGCGGATGATACAGCGATGCTTGCCTCAAGCAGTTCTAAAATTGAAGCGTCGAAAATGATTCAGAATCAGGTACGAATCACTGAGGCATGGTTTAAAAAATGGAACATGGCAATTAATACAGAAAAATCTATACATATCACGTTTACAATGAGAAAAGACTCCTGTCCAAGTATTATTATGAATAATGCAGAGATTCCAACCTCCGATACAGTTAAGTATTTAGGCCTTCGCCTTGATAGGAGATTAACGTGGAAAAATCACGTTAAGGCAAAACGAAAAGAGCTTAAAGTAAAGACAAATAAAATGTACTGGCTTATTGGACCCAAATCTGAGTTAAGCTTTGAAAACAAAATTTTATTGTATAAAGCCATTCTAAAGCCTGTTTGGACGTATGGAATCCAGCTTTGGGGCACTTGCAGCAACTCAAATATTGAAATTTTACAGCGGTATCAGAACATAACTCTTAGGAAGATCCTGAATGCTCCTTGGTTTGTTTCAAACAACACAATTAACAAGGATCTAAATATACCAAGTGTTAAAGACGAAATAAGAAAATTTAGTTATAGATATTTTGAAAGGCTGAGCAACCATTCCAACCCTTTAGCTATTGCGTTATTGGATGAAACAGATGAAACGTTTCGACTGAAACGGTTTCATGTTCTAGACCTCCCGTACAGGAAATAAATTATCATTAAGTTTCTTTGTTATTCATAGCTTAAGCTTAGTAGAGAATAAAGTATTACTTTTGCGCCCACTGGGGTCAAACAGTATTAAGTTATGTATATTTTAAAACATTTACTTATTGTCCTGAATAGAGACAGATTGTAAATAAAGAGTATGAAAGAAAAAAAAAAAATATAATTCACGGATACTTGTACTTGCGCACTCGCAACTTTAAAACTCTTAGCTTACAACTTTACAACTTTACTCTTCAAGGTTTAATTACAAACTGAATTACCTAACGGCATGGCAACGCCTTTTTATACTCCGAGCTGCGTACACTGTGGCAGCTCTAGAACATTATCGATCGTTATCGAAAGTTCTCGATTGCGATTGTTCTATTTGCTTTTTCTCGACGTCTCTATATCTTTCTCGGTTTCTCTTTCGTATGTCATTCGTGTTTTGGAATATCGCCACACTGCCCTCCACCTAAGTCTGATCGTCCCGATCAGACACATTAACTGTTCCAAATGACGCAAGCCTTTCCAAATGAACTACCTTCATTTTGTTCCTAGGTCTCCCAACTGTCTGGATTCGATAAACCACGTCATTTAGCCGTTTTATGACCTTGTACGGACCTTCCCAGTTGCACTGCAGTTTCGGGGACAAACCTTTCTTTCATTGTGGATTATACAACAGCACCAAATCTCCTTCGTAGAATCCTACAGAATTCATCGCCTTGTCATACCTGGCCTTCATCTTATCACTCATAATTTGTGTACGCTGCCTAACAAGATCATGCACTTCTCGCAACTCCTCCTCCAGGGTGTTGGATGTTTCCTTACCATTTTTGCGCGCATCACCAGTAACTCCAAACTTTAGATCGCTTGGTAACCGAAGTTCACTGCCAAAAATTAGCTTTGCTGGACTTTTACCCGTTGTTTCGTGTACTGCTGAACGATATCCCATCAGGAACAATGGTATATGGACGTCCCAATCTTTCTGATACTTGTCAACTACCTTCCTTAAATGTTCTTCTAAGGTTCGGTTAAATCTCTTTACCATGCCATCTGATTGAGGATGAAGAGCTGTTGTACGAGTTTTCCGGATACCCAGTATCTGGCACATCTCTTGAAATATTGCTGACTCAAAATTTCTTCCTTGGTCGGAGTGCAGTTCTATAGGCACACCATATCTTGCAACCCAATTGTAACTGAATACCTCCGCTATCGTCTTTGCTTCTTGGTTAGGAATCGGGTACACCTCAGGCCACTTGCTAAAGTAGTCCATAACCACGAGGACACATTGTTTCCAAGTCTGCTCATTGGAAAAGGTCCAGCTACATACATCGCAATCCGCTCAAATGGCGCTCCAGCGTTATACTGCCTCATTTGGCCATGACTTCTAAATTTCGGTCCTTTGGCTACGATGCACTCTTTGCAGTTGCCAATCCATTCTCTGTTTGATTTTCTCCATGGTCTTCGTGATTCCCAAGTGTCCTCCGCTCGGTCCGTTGTGGAATTCTTTGAGAACATCGGAAATTCTTGCCCTTGGAACCACTATGAGATTGCGAGAGAATTGGCCATCTCCGCTTTCCCAAGTCCTATACAAACAGCCAGATATTATTTTTAAGCTGTTCCACTGCGCCCAATATGCTTTAGCGAGTGGACTTTCTCCAGCCATTTGCTCTTTAGTTGGCCGTGTGTTAGTCTCCAGTCCATGAATCAGAAGTTCCAAATCCCGATCTTCCTGCTGGCATTTCCTCAGTTTCTCTGCCTCCCAGTCCTCTGCTGGTGTTACTGTCATTAGCCGAATGTCTATTATGTCTTCTTTGGCCTCAGCTTTGGAACAGTGCTTACATTCCAGATTGCATGGCCGGCGGGACAGAGCATCAGCATTTCCGTGAGCACTTCCTTTTCGATGCTCTATAGAAAAGTCGTAGCTTTGTAATCTCTCAATCCATCGAGCCAGCTGTCCTTCTGGATTCTTGAATTGTAGTAGCCATTTCAGTGCCGCATGATCAGTACGAACTCGGAATCGTTGTCCATAGAGGTACTTATGGAAATGTTTGACACACTCTAACAACGCTAGAAGTTCTCTCCGGGTTACGCAGTAGTTGTTTTCCGGTTTTCCGATTGTCCGGCTATAGTAGGCTACCACCTTCTCTTGTCCATCAATAATCTGCGACAATACACCTCCTATCGCATATCCGCTGGCATCTGTATCCAAAACAAACGTTGACCCTGGAACCGGGTATGCTAGCATTGGTGCAGTGTATAGCCGTTCCTTCAGATATTCGAAAGCATCCTCCTGTTCTCTTTTCCATTCGAAGGTTCTGTGTTTCCTCGTAAGTTCATGTAGGCTATTAGCAACACTAGCGAAGTTAGGGACAAAGCGACGGTAATAAGTGCATAGTCCAAGAAAACTTCGTAGCTCGTGCAAATTCCTCGGCTTTGGCCAATTTTTGACTGCTTCTATCTTTTCCTCTGCAGTACACACACCCTCTGTAGTCACTTTGTGTCCTAGATAATTTATTTCTTTCTTAAACAACGAGCACTTCTTTGGACTTAGCTTAAGACCAGCGTCCGTTACCCTCTGGAAAACTTCTTCCATGTTTCTCAGGTGTTCCTTAAAGTCTTTACCCAATACAATGATGTCATCCAGATACACCAAGCACGTTTTCCAATGCAATCCTCTCAGCACGTGATCCATGAGTCTTTCGAAAGTAGCAGGGGCGTTGCACAATCCAAAAGGCATAACCGTAAATTGCCACAGACCATCTCCAACACTGAAGGCCGTCTTCTCCTTGTCTTTTTCATTAACCTCTACTTGCCAATAGCCGCTTTTCAAATCGAGAGTTGAGAACCAGTTTGTCCCAGACAATGAATCCAGAGTATCGTCGATTCTGGGCAAAGGATAGCTGTCTTTCTTTGTAACATCATTTAATTTTCGATAATCCACGCAGAACCGCATTTGACCATCTTTCTTCTTCACAAGCACTACCGGGGAACTCCATGGACTCGCTTTAATTTATTTTTATAATTTATCTTATAGTTTCTCGCTTGGCTAGTGGAACACTCCGTGGAGCTTGACGTATCGGCCTTGAATCTCCAGTATTGTGTCGTTGCCAGGGTTTTCCCTATTAATACGTCCGGTGCAAAATCTGGTGTTGCTTCAACAACCCACAACTTATTTGTCCCACAATCTCCGTCAATCTTTGCCCAAACAATAGCTTCTGATTTTGCTGGAATCTGTTGGCTTTGTTCCAGAACAACTCGGTTGATATTGTGCGATATATCATAGCCAAGGTTAAGCGGAACTTCAACATTGCCGTACGTTATCATTTGTCTATCCAAGTCGATCTTCATTCCCTGATCAAGGAGGAAGTCTACACCAATTATAACTTCGTCCACAATCTCTGCCACAATAAACTTGTGTTCTGCTATCACATTTTCAATCAAAACTTTGCAGGTTACTTCTCCGATAATTTGTGTCTCCTCACCAGTAGCTGTTCGCAATTTTGCTCCCGGCAATGTCCTAACGTTCTTAGTGACCAGATCGGATCGGATGATAGAATGTGACGCGCCTGTATCCACAGTTAGTACTCGCTCATGTCCATCCACATACCCACAAACAGTAATGTTCCTCGCTATCCTACCAATTTGAGAGATGGTGATTATGGGGCCTTCAGTTGCAGGAGCCAGCCTACGCCCTCTTCGGATGGCTCGTTTTAGTTTAACGGCTGGTTAGGAATCTGTTCGTCTTCAGCTCTGCGCATACAGCCTGCTGAATTCTTACGTCTGTCATAAGCTGTCTTACACCCGCGTGCAAAATGGCCAGCTTCTCAGCATCTGAAGCATTTTCCAGTGCCAATCTTTTTTCCTGTTGAATCAGGACTGATTTTACCTGCGATCACCTTAAGTGTTTTAAGCATTTCATTTATTACATCCGGTGATTCAACTTCTACTCGGTGTGCTTTATAGGCTGGACCACTTAAAGAGCGCTGCTGTTTCCTGGGTTTGGGCATATGAGACAGTTTCAGCAAACGTTGTTCTCGGATTCGCATATGTTGCTCTCTTCGTATATGTGTCTCGTATTCCATTGACAAACTTCTGCATTTTTACTCTTTCGAGGTATTCTTCAGATGTATCTCCAAAAGCCAAATGAGCCAACCTCTCAATTTCGGAAGCAAATTCTTGCAAAGTCTCGTTCGTTCCCTGGAAGCGATTCTCCAGCTCCATTTGGTAAATTTGTCTCCTATGCTTGCTACCGTAACGTCTTTCTACGGCACCCATAAACGCATCGTAGTTATCCCGTTTTGTAGGATCTCAGCTGCCGGTCCTTTTAGTGCTACGAATAGTGCGGCAGTCTTGTCTTCCATGCTCCAATTGTTTGCTGAAGCCGTCTTTTCAAATTGGAGCTTGAAAACCTGGAAAGGAATTGTTCCATCAAAAGATTGAGTTTTTACCTTGATCGCGTTCGTCGGAGTAGCTGTACGATTCAGCTGCAAATTACGGAGACAACCTTTTAACTCTAGCATCTCAGCGTCAAACTTGTCCTGCCTTTCTTCGAGTTGTTCTTGTTTTTCTTTAAGTACTTCGTTATCTCTGATTAAATTCTCCTTTAGCGATGATATTTCCGACGACACCTGTGATGATATTTGAGAAAAGCGTGCTTCCTGTACTCCCATCTTTGCATCCAATATCTGCGAGATGCTGGCCAAAAGCGAATTTGTATCTAAAGCCGTTGATGCAGTAGCACCCTTGTCCCTATCTTCCACCATCTTGCGTTCGTCTTCCGTATCCTGAGGTTTAGCCTGGAACTCGTAGTTGCCAACTTCAACTCCTTCCTGCTCCATAGCTTCCCACAATCGTGATACCAATTCAGCTTTTCTCCCAGAAGTTGCTAAATTACGTTTTTCCAGCTTCGCTTGAGCTCTTCAATCTTCAGATCCTGAATCTTTGTCATTTTCTCCGCTATTATCCTTTAGGATTTATTTAACAATCCCACTTCTGACACCAATTGTTACGTTTTTACCCTGAAATGCCGATGATTTCCAAAATCCTTCAGGTTCGACCACTGGATTGTTAAATAAAACACGCTCGGATTTCCTTAATGCTAACTTTATTTGTTTACAAATAATTGACAACACTTAACAACGCTATATAATTCACGGATACTTGTACTTGCACACTCGCAACTTTAAAACTCTTAGCTTACAACTTTACAACTTCACTCTTCAAGGTTTAATTACAAACTGAATTACCTAACGGCGTGGCAACGCCTTTTTATACTCCGAGCTGCGTACACTGTGGCAGCTCTAGAACATTATCGATCGTTATCGAAAGTTCTCGATTGCGATTGTTTTATTTGCTTTTTCTCGACGTCTCTATATCTTTCTCGGTTTCTCTTTCGTATGTCATTCGTGTTTTGGAATATCGCCACAATATAAATAAAAAATGTTAACAAATGCGTATAGAGATACGCACTTTAATAAACAAAATATTGTGCATTGCATAAAATATAAGTGACAACTGTTATTTTGATTGCACATTTGCTGGTGGTAGTGAAGAAACTTTAAAAGCAAATTTCTGAAATAATAATATTAATAAAATAAATAAAGTGATTAAATAAGAAAAAGAGGGCCTCCCCCAACATCCCCACCAAGTTTCGTGACCAAATTACTTCTACATTCGCTGAAATCGCGAATGGTTCATTATTGGAAAGTCAAGCCAAACAGCGATTGTATTGGGTAGAGTACAAGATTTCCATTTTTGTTGATTGGAAGTGAAATTGGGGAAATGTTTAGTATAGTGCCGCATGAAAAGGGGGCAGTGGGCGGTGGCACCCCTCCAAACACACCGATAGAAAGGGGAAAGACTAAACTTTTTAATAAGACCTTCGGTGAGGCCCTAGGGAAGCCTTTAAAAATGGGAAAAAATTTACCTTTTTCCATACAAAATCGAGACAAAGTTACCCAGCAAATATTTTTTGTTAAACTCCAGACAAAATGTGGGTTCATGACATACGTCAAAAATGATGTGTGTGGTTTTGATGGCCGCGAAGAGCTCTTTTCCCGTAAAAATATATTACGAAAAATTTATTTATTTAAGAAAAACACCGCAGGCGAAAATTTGTAATAAAAAAGCTGGCGATGTTTAATTAAAAATTTTCAATATGTAGTTGGTTTGTTTAAGGAAGATAAAATAAACACAACAGCCAACTCGGCTAGCTTAGCACAATAGGTAGCGTATTGGCTCTGCAACTCCGAGCCCCCGGGTTCAAAGCCTGAGAGAAGTGGTTATGAAAAATTAAATTAAAAATAATTTAATTTAATAATCAAACAAGAAGTCTGATGAGGAAATGTGGTGATTTCCGAAATAGTACTATAACTTCAACCATTAAAAACTGTTGTTGTTTTTTCACAAACAAATCTTCCTTAAACTGGCCTTGAGCTCAATAAAAATTATAAAAATATTAATTTTCAATATATCACGAAATATTTATTTATTTGTAAAATTGCGCGATTTTTTATTACACATTTTAAATTTATTACGAAGTATTGATTAAGTTAAGAAAAACGCCACAGGTCTAATTGTGGTGTATTTACTTTTGAAACGTATGGCAGAACTCCTTTCCGCGTACTTTTAGCTTACTGGGTTATATCAATTTGCCATTGTTTTCTTTTTCGCTCGGTAGTTTGACAAATGCATTTGGCAGGAATTTTAGTTTTTGTGCGAGGCTTAAGTATGCAACTTTTTATTTAATAATTGCGAAGTATTTAAATATTTGTTGATTCTAAAAACGGTGAAAATTCATAGCACAATGTGTTAATATGTGTGTGGCAAAATGAATGCATTAGTGGCTCGATATTAAGTGCAGTGAATGAAAATCAAACACCATATAATATATAATATAATTTTGGCGCGTACACTATATACATAGCTCAGTGTTTGGCCGAGCTTCTCCTACCATTTGTGGTGTGCGTCTATATATTATACCACCAATGGAGGGACCTACAGTTTTGTGCCGACTCCGAACGGCAGATGTATTTAATGAGAAGCTTTTTCATGGCAGAAATACCCTCGGAGGTTTGCCATTGCCTGCCGAGGGGTGACCGCTATTAGAAAAAATTTTTTCTATTATTAAGATTTTGCTTGCCCGGACTGAGATTCGAACCTCGATCTCACCGGCATATCGAGTTATAGCACGCACTGCTACCAACTCGACCACAGCGGCCATATACATACATATGTGAAAAATGCCAAAAAAAAAGAGCATTCCTAATGTTAAATTCAGAGATAATTTGCGGACGGATTTTTGCAAAATGATAGTTAAACAAACGTTTATTTTGTTGCTCATCTATGTATGTGCATTTGAATTTTTCAATTTGATTTTGGCGTTTAGCCACAGTATACCAAGTTCATGCGGCACTATACTAAACCCGACCGATGCATTTAGCAAGAATTTTAGTCTTTTGTGCGGGGCTTAAAAATGCAACTTTTTATTTAAGAAATGCAAAGTATTTAAATAGTTTTAGTTTCTAAAAACAGTAAAAGCTGATAGCACAATGTGTTTATAATATGTGTGTGCCAAAATGAATGCATTAGCGGCTCGATATTAAGTGCGGTGAATGAAATTCAAACACCATATATGTTGAAAATGCAAACAAAAGAGCATTTTTAAAGTAAAATTCTGTTAAAATTTGTGGACGGATTTTTGCAAAACGATTGTTAAACAAAAGTTTATTTTGATGTTCATCTATGTGCATTTGAATTTGGTTTACGCGTTTAGCCACAGTAAACCAAACTTATGCGGCGCTATATCGAATCCCACCCGACTTTTTTTTCAAATATAGCATATTTGCTAACAAAAACCATAAGAATCCAAATTGCAAACTTTGTGCTGAGATTCCATGAAGCATCGCATTATCCCCGCTCTATGCTCGACAGGCGGTTTATTTCTCAGACGTAATAGGCTTTATGAGCAACACCTTATATAAGCTGTCTGAATGGACGAGATTCCGAGCAGCATCGCTTCTTCCGACGCAGGTGGTTTATTTCGCAGGCTTTTTGATGGATAATATATTATTTAAGCTGTTGGAATGGACGTGATTCCAAGCAGTTTCCGTGATTAAACAGGTCGGTTTAAAATGACTATGAAATATGTGTAATCAATGTGATCCGCAAATTTTAACTTATTTACATACATATACATATGTATATATACATACCTAGATACTTAATGACGTTTACTTCTTCGATTCTTTCATCCTTTATTTTTAAGATGTAGCTTACTGAGTTAACATTAAATGCCTTAGAAAGAACCATGAACTTTGTCTTTTTCACATTAAGTTTAAGTGTATTTACACATAGCCATTTATATAAGCAGTCAAGATCTTCTTTCATCTGTGCCATTGCATAAGTTAGGTTTCTGTCGCTGATCGTCAGGAGAGTATCGTCAGCGAACAATTTTACCGTGCAATGTTTTAGTACCGTGTTTATGTGATTAATATAAACGGTAAATAAAATTGGGGCCAAAACTGACCCTTACGGTAGACCAATATCGACATAGATGACCCAAAAACAGTTTGTTGTTTGCAATTTATTCCAGTCTTTTTTAACATTATCTCTCTATCAATCGTCTTAAATGCTCATTTGAGGTCTATAAACACCGCTTGGAATTAAGATCTTTCCACTGCGATAATACAAACATGACCAGCACTCCAAAATCATCGGCCTCCACAGGCTTCGCAGGTGTCGAAACATTTTTGTATGGTGCTTCAGAGGGATTCGCGGGATTCGAGTCTGAGGGAGCGCTCGCCGAACGCAGCACAACTGCCGTTGGTGAGTCCATAACGGTAAACTCTTCAACCACCGCTGCCGCCGAGGGGGTTACAGTTATAAAATGTACAACTGCAGACGAACGCGCCGCTGCCTCTTGCCACGTGCCTAAAAACCATAACAATTTTTAGCCTGCCGTTGCCTTTGCCGTTGAAAATATAAGCGCCGCCAAAACCATCGCTGACGTAGAGCCGCCTGCCGCCAAAAATACCACTGCCGTTGTTCTTGTTGTTGCCGATGATGAGTCCGACGGCGCCGCTAAGAGTACCATCGCCGCGGAACGTACCGTAACCCATGCCGCCAAACATACCGTAATCCATGCCGCCAAATATACCGCCCACGCCGGCGCACTAGACGAAGAACTGGCTGCACTGAAAAAAATAGTTAAGGCGCCAGATACAAGAACTGGAGGTTTGCGCACCACGTAGGTGCGAGCGTAAGGTCGACTTCAGCGATATCGAGCAGGCAATCCCGAAATTTACTGGAGAAAGCAGCGTGCAGTCTGTTCAAAATTTTTTTCAAGATTTCGAGGACATAATGCGGAACGTCGACGCTGACGAGCCCTTCAATCTGCTGAGCCTTCGCCGTTCACTCGATGGGACAGCTCGACTCTTCCTTTCGACAACTACGGCCCTAAATTATTCCGCATTAAAAGAAGCGCTTATAAGTGAATTTAAAACTACCATCAGCCGCCAAGACATTTATCGCACATTGGCAGAAAGGCGCTGGAAGAACGATCGCGAGAGCCTACATTTTTACATCCTAACCATGCAATCGCTGGCTAAGCAGGGCAATATTGACGAGGGCAAGGTGGTTGATTTTATCCTTGATGGAATCCAAAACCAGGTATCGAATATCCAACTCTTGATGACGGCACGAACACTGGCTAAGCTTAAGGCTCTGGTAAACAGGTACCATGACAAATACTTAAAAATTTTGGTAAATCCGCGGCGCTCAGTTACTTCCGCTCCCGTGAGAGCTACGGCACAAGAAAACTCAACTGCCAAATGGTTCGTGCTTCCGATGCTGGAGGATGGGGCATGACCACCGTTCCTACCCAAACCCGAGGAAGATGCTGAAGCCGATGCCTTAAATTATGTAAGTATTGCTTTCTTAGTCGAATCGGTGGGAAGTGCGGTGTTTAGAAAATTTTCTTCTCTTTTTGATACGGGCAGTCCAATTAGCTTCATAAGACGGTGTTGTATACCAGAATAGACATCTAAGACAGACGTACCAATACGCAGCTATTTCGGTATCGGAGGTCGGAGACTTAACATTCTTGGTACTGCTAATTGTCTAATCAAATTTAGACGTCAATCAAGACAAATTAAAATACACATCCTGTCGGATGATGGAATGCTTTTGCCAATACTTCTTGGCCGCGACTTTTTGAATTACTTTAAGATTTGTTTAACAACGTTGAAGTACAAATATGATAAAAATGAATTACTTTTGTTGAATAAAAATGAAATTACTAGCACTTCACAGCGTTTCGACTTAATGCGTGTTCTTGATAGACATAGCCTGCGTAAAAGTAGTGATAGAATATGTTGTGTAAAAACAAACGCTCCTTATGATGGGCATGATTCCAGCAGCTGTATGGTTTCAGAGATTCCGGAAATCTTTAGAATGGAAGTAGCCTCTTGTAATTCTGAAGTAGCCGTTGATTTTATGCTAGACAAAGCCAGCCGTAATGAACTCGAAAATTTAATATTGGGTTTGTACGTAAATTCAGAAGTACAAATAAAGCCCTACGAGTATAAAATGAAAATTCACCTGACAACCACTATATCTTTTCATTGTTCACCACACCGACTTTCTTTTGCTGAGCGCGCAGACGTTCAAAACATTCTAACCGATTTAGAATCTCAAAGGGTTATACGGCCTAGTACCTCTCCGTACGCATCGGCCGTTGTGCTCGTAAAAAATAAAAACGAACAGACGCGTCTCTGTATAGACTATCGCTGTCTAAACAAAATTATTTTTCGCGACAATTACCCTTTGCCGCTCATTAACGACTGCCTGGAATACCTTGAAGGTAAAACCGTATTTTCCGTGCTAAACTTAAAGAGTGGGTTTTATCAAGTCGAAATGTCTCCGGAATCGGTTCAGTATACTTCTTTCGTTACACCCAATGGGCAATATGAGTTCTTATAATCATAGCAAACGTTTTCAATATATCTATTTAATTTTAATGCTAGTTTGCGTTTGAAAAGTTAACTTATTCATGATAGACATCAAACTATTAAGGTTAGTGAAGTTATATTGCAATGTATAAGGTTTTCGGAGCTGTACCCATTCCAAGAAGTTATTTCTACGAACTTCGTAATTTGACACTTTTTTGTTGTATTACATCGGAAAATAACAGTCTCATGATCTGATATTCTATGTTTCTCAGCTTTTTCGCATGAAACTTCTCTAGTATTTGAGTATAATAAATCAATTTGTGTTGCGGAATGTTCAGTAACACGTGTATTCAAATTTACTAGCTGTTCGATTGCCTGTTGAGCGAAAATCTCATTGAGTCTCTTACTATATGTCGATACCATGTTCATATTTATATTGAAATCTCCAATAACAATGGTGTTTACCAAGTTTTCGCATATTTCCGATAACAGCGCTTCCATATAAGTCAGGAAATCCGCATCACTTGAACTGGGTGAGTGGTAAACCACCCCTACTCTCCACTTAGTTCCACAGTTTTTTATCTGAATATCTAAACCCCAAACGTTTTTATCTATGGATTTGTTTAATATTACTTTGAAGTTTATAGTATCTCGCAATAGAATGATTACTCCACCTGTATGTCTACTGTGCGAATCGCACCAATCTAATTGATAAGTAGGAAATATAAGTTCTGAATCGTTTATATTTTCTGTAGGAGCATAAGACTATGTCTACAGTCCCAACGAGCCTTTCCAATTCCACTTCATTAGCTATAATACAGTTAATATTGAGATAAGCGCATTTTAAATAAAAATTAATATCTACTTTTGAATCTAGTTGCTAACAACCTACCTTCTGTTTTGCAACCTTCAGTTTTCGGACGTAAATGGGACATTCGCGACTAAATGCATTATGCTCTACGTCTAGATTTAGCCCTAAGTCTTTTTGTGCATCGCAACAATTACCACAGATTTGTTTAGAAACTTTCTGATTTGTGTTCTCCCATACATTTACTACATCTTAACTTTTTGTTTTAATTGGCAAGATTCCGCAAGCTTATAATATCGTCAGGTTTGATCACGCAATCACTTATTTTTAGTAAAAGTTCGGTCTTGACTAGGAATAGGTTGGGGAATTTTTAAGATCGGTTCAGACGTATTGGCACAAAAAACGAAACGTTGCGGAAAATACTAAACTACAGCCGATGCATTATTGTGGTAATGTGGGTTTGGTTGTTTTTCTGGTACATTCTTAATTATTAATGTAGATTTTATTTTGAAGTGGAATTGAAGAGTTTGCCTAGAAGTGGAATCATTATTAAGCGACTAGATACAAATGGATTAGGGTTGCTAGGGAAACTTTATTGATCGATGTTTGTATCATCACCCTTTTCGCTGTTGGGCGGAAGTAGAACCAGTTTGACAAGCGGCCTTGTCGCCTAATCCTTTTCAGTTTTGATGTCCCCATGATCTGCGTTTCCGGGCGGTTTTTATAAATCGGCGAGATCTTTCAGTTGTGGATAATGGACTTGATCATACTTTTTAGACCCGAGCGTACTTGTACACACGGTTGTTTGTAACAGCAAAAAATATTCGAGATAGATATACACTTATATATACTAAAATGATCAGAATGAACAGAGGAATCGATTTAGCCCTGACTGTCTGTCAGTCCGTCCGTCTGTCTTGAGTAAAAATTGAGAAATCTCAATTTGGTACATATATTGCTCTTTGAACAGGGTAGGTTGGTATCTCAATAACGGCGTAAGGTATCGTCACAAAAAAACATATTGCCCTTGATATCACTAGCATCACTGAAATCGGACCATAACCACGCCCAACTTTCATATAACGGAAGTTTTTGAAAAATGCAAAAACTCCTTTTTTTCGGTATCTATTACAGCAAATTAAATGAAATATGGTATTTAGAGCGAGTTTGAACAGAGAAATTAAGTATTTATGGAATTTTGAAAAATGGGCGTTGCCACGCCCTTTTTTGAAAACATTTCTGCATCTCAATAACGGCGTAAGGTATCGTCACAAAATTTGGTGAACATATTGTCCTTGATATCACTAGCATCACGCCCAACTTCCATATAACGGAAATTTTGAAAAATGCAAAAAACTTCGTTTTTAAGTATTTATTGGAACAAATTGAGTAAAGTTTAACAGTAGCAGCGATTTGAAACAAAAAACGGGGTTTTTATGAAATTATATGCACCGCACATTCAAAAAATACATTGCGAGGATATATAAAATTCGGTTTTGCCAGAATTTACCTCTCCTTACTTGTTTTTATATGAAACTTATGAAAATTCAATAAGAACGTTGCGGAAAATACTAAACTGCAGCCGATGCATTATTGTTGTGGCTATGGGTTTGGTTCTTTCTCTGGTACTTTCTTGCTTATTAAGGTATATTTTATTTTGAAGTAGTAGATATGTTGAAGTGGAATTGAAGAGTTTGCTTAGAAGTGGAATTTTTATTAAGCGGCTAGATACAAATGGATTAGGGTTGCTACGGAAACTAGCCTGCAATTATACGGAAGGATGATCGCACTTTTTTCGTAGCAATGCCACGATTATATAAAACTTATGAAAATTCAATAAGACCAAGGAGGAAAAGCTAAATTCGGGCGAAACCGAATTTTATATACCCTCCCAATGTATTTTTGTATGGGCGGTGCCCATAATGTCATAAAAACCCGTTTCTTTGTTTCAAATCGCTGCTAGTGTTAAACTTTACTCAATTTGTTCCAATAAATACTGAAAAACGAAGTTGTTTGCATTTTTCAAAATTTCTGTTATATGGAGTTGAGCGTGGTTATGGTCCGATTTCAAAATTTTTTTAAGAGTGATGCTAGTGATATCAGAGGCAATATGTTCGCCAAATTTTGTGACGATACCTTACGCCGTTATTGAGATACATACATTTTTACATAAGTGGGCGTAGCAACGCCCATTTTTCAAAATTCCATTTGCTGAAATAGATACCGAAAAAATGGAGTTTTTGCATTTTTCAAAAACTTTCGTTATAAGGGAGGTAGGCGTGGTTATTGACCGATCTGGCAATTTTCAATACCAACCTACCCTGTCGAAAGAGCAATCAATATACCAAATTTCATTCATATATCTCAATTTTTACTCAAGTTATTGTAACCACGGACAGACGGCCGGACAGACAGTCAGGGCTAAATCGATTACTCTTTTCATTGTGATCATTTCAGTATATATGTATACATATGTCTATATCTATCTCGATTATTTCTTGTGTACAAGTACGTTTGGGTATAAAAATGAAAATTGTCAAAGTTTGTCAAAACCTCCCGTACTTATTATTTTGCCCGTTAGCATATTGTAATTATTTGTTTTCATTATTTCCAGGGTGAAACAGAGCAAACCGGTAGAAATGCTTGTCTGTTTAGTGTCGCAACCATCTTCAGTCACCGCGCCTGCGTCAACATCACAATTAACGAATGAAAGAAAAAACGTCATAAATTTTTCAATTCAAAGTATTCTCGTCTGTTCAATAAAAACTAAACTGAATTAAGGAAAAGAAAAATGTATTCGTTGTTGTGCATCGAAAGAAATAATTATGTGCTTCGATTAAGTAGTGAGATAGTTCCTAAGACGAGAAGAACAGCTATAATTCGTCATGGAGATGGAGAGGTTATTGCCAGCATTGTTTCAAAAGGACGTGAGTGGATTAATTCTTTCATACTGAAAATGTATCTGTCTTGACTGTTTCATTTTGATCGCACGTGTGCAAAATGAGTATTTCTTTGAATTTTCATATTAACTGCTTAGTCAGATATGTATATGATTGAGAGTGCTTATTTGTATTAGCAGGTTTTTTTTGCAATATCTTGTGGATTATGTCCATATTAATGCACATTACCCCGCCGTAAATGTACGAAATAAATGACATTTGCATTGAATTTACCAATTTCAAATTGACAATACCGTATCAAAAAGACGTAAACCGAATAATTAACTTTAAAATGCAAGTAAAGTGCTCTAAAAGTTTTCTTCTTACTCTTTGCCTTAATCTTGTCGTTTGTTGATATAATTATAAATTTTTCTATAGCCCAACTTCTACTAGCAAAGTACATAAACAAGTTTAATTACTTCACACTCATTATCAGCTTTTTTATATGGGTATTAGTGTCATCTGTCAGAATAAAAATTCAATCTGCATTTGTGCTTACTAATGCAAATTTAATCTGTTCGTATTTCAAGCCGATAATCGGATAAATATATAATTATGCAACTTCTGTATTTGCGTTAAAAATTATAACAAGGCGAATTTGCCTATAGATTTCTTCACTAATCAAATGAAAAGAGTAGCAGTTAATTGACAATTTCATACGCTCATAAATTACTTCCTTTGATGACATGAATGATTAAAAGTGGTTAGTTCCATGTCAATGTTCATTCGACTCTGGCACTTTTATAAATCTCAATTATTCGTTACCAATGTATTTAAATTTTTCAATTTTAAACTTTAAGAAAAAAAAAGAGTTAAGTAAACAACGCGGACATCATTAGAGCAATTGCCGCAAGTGGCATTCTTGTGAAGGAACCGTCTTCAAGGAATGATACAACCACACATGTTTGGACAAATTCGCCGCGAAATCTTCCAAAAGCTGATGCTCCGACTAATGAAGGTGACGAGGGCAACGTGACAGCCCAAATGCGAAAACAAGAGGATGTATGTAGGTTGCGCTGGTTTGCTCCTATCGAATCTCGACCAGTCTGATATGGTGGCCCTGAAATCTTCACTAGAGTTTATTGAAAAGAACAAATACCTCCGTGAACATTTAATAGTCGAAGATGAGACTATTCCGATGACCAATCCAATTGATGTCAACACCAAGCAATTAAAAGTCACGGGAACATAATTGTTTGGCATTCTTCACTTAGCTCAGAGCCATGTTGAAACTACTTCTTCTGAAAATGGAGGATTAAAATCAACGGTAATTCTGGAGTACCAAGTGGATTCTTATGACGTTATTGAACCAGGAGCAGATTATTTTACAAACCGTATGCAGGATGGGCTCACTGAATCCGATAATACTAACGCCATTTTGGATATAATGTTAAGTAAGTGACGACTGTCAATTTTACTATACATTTGTGTTACAACAAATTTACACGCCTAATAAATCGCAACAGACGTTATTACAAAAACATTATTAATAACTAAACTATTTCGATTTTAGATCATGAGCAGAATTTTGCACAAGATGTTGAGGCATATGCACATTATAAAGATTATCCACGGCATTTTCTAGAGGAAATAATAGAGATTCAATTAGCAGACCTAGAACAAAGTTATGTTAGAGCCAAAGGTCAGCCGAAAACGAAGAACGAAATATTGAACAGTTTGGATGACCCTGAATTAGATGCAAGTCTTGAAGAGGAACTAGTTGGAGATGAGATTATCTTGACTAGTTTACCTTTTGACACGTCAGCCTGCGTGGATCGACGTCTTTCCCCGCAACCCAACGTTTTTGAATCTCCAACAGAAGAGCCTGGAAGAGATGATATATCGAATAACGACAAAAACGATTCAACGTGGAATATGACTGGGAATAACTCCTTTAATAATAACCAAGGAGAAGAAACGCAAGAAGTTGCCACAGGAGACGAGTCATTACTCAATACCACTGATCAATTGGAAATTCCAGCAGTAGTAGGAAAAATCAGTGATGAAAATTTATTCGCTCAACCGAATAAAAGTAAAACAAAACATAGTTTCTGTTTCTATTGCAAAAAAATTGAATCTGTGATCACCCGCCACTTAGAAACCGTCCACAAAGATAAGTCTCCAGTCAAGGAATTCTCAGTTCTTCCCAGAGGTGTTTATTTACAGTTTTTGCTATTAATTTAAAGAATTTCGTAGCCAAATATATGTATGTTTTTATTTTTAGTATTTTCTTTATTGTAGGCAACCCTGAAAGGAAGAAAATGATAGAAACGCTACGTTTAAAAGGAAATTCTATAACAACACTGGAGAGTTACTTGTGTCTCGGAGACCTAACGAACAAAGATCTGCTATGTTATATAAAACTTGTCATAATTGTAAAGGTGTTTTCTCTTTTAAAATAATCAGACGTCATCGCCAAAGTTGTTAAGGTGCCTCAACTAAAGGTGCACGATCTAATGTCATCCTTTCAAGGCGAATTGAAGGGCGATTACATGACAATGCATACATATATCCGACTTACAAAAGTCATGACGGTGTTGAGAGAAGACGATATTGTTCGATTAGTTAGGTATGATGAGCTATTGATTCAATTTGGGAATTGTCTCTGTGAGAAATATTACAAACAACAGCAAGAGGAGATGATCAGAAATCGGTTGAGAACCCTCGGTCGATTGCTGATGATAATGAAAGAGATTGATTCAGATATAACAGATTTTAAATCTATTTATCATCCAAAACTGTACAAAATCATGTTGGAAGCTGTGAGAAACCTGTCTGGTTTTGATCCACTGACTGGAGTACATCAGACTCAATCACTGGTTATTTCCATCGGTACCTATATTAAAGCAGTAGGTGATCTACTGAAACTTCATTGGGTGGAAAATATTGATGAAGACAAGGAAAAAATTGTTGATAAATACCTATTTCTTCACGCTATGCAATATAGCTAAGTCGTCAACAGGACCGCACGAGAAGATCAATCTGCAAAACATCGACAACAAGTAAAACCATTGCCCACTACCAACGACATTAAAAAGTTATCACATTACCTCAATAATAAAATGATCTGTGCTTACATAACTCTCAAAAAACAATATTATTATCAGACATGGCTCAGTCTACTCCAATATACTTTAATTTCTGTTCAGACTTTTAATCGTCGTCGAGCTGGGGAAATTGAAAGGGCAATAGAGAGAATATCAGAGAAAGAGCATCCAGAGATATATGAGAAGTTGTCCTCAACACAGAAAACGGTTGCTGAAAAATATGCAAGGTTTATTATCACAGGAAAGTTGGGTCGTGATGTTCCTGTTCTGCTGAACCCACAAATGGAAACATCTCTTAATTTGATATTGGCTCATCGAAACTCTACGAAAGTCCCAACAAAAAATCCTTATATCTTTGGTATCCCGGGTTTCAGTGACGGAAGATTTAAATTTCTTCAAAAACATGGATGAAAATAAAATCACTGATATCGCCAATTTTATGGGTCATGCCGAGGCAATTCATCGATCTCACTACAGAAGATCTGTTGTTTCGAGAGATGTTCTAGGTGTTGTGAATATACTTTGTAAGGCACAGGGTGATGACAAAGATCCTAAAGATCTGAGTATTCCGGGCACCAGTCTCTACAAGAACTACATATATGGTGAAAATACACGAAATGACCATCTAAACCAAATCGTCGATTTAAATGACGTTCTATCAACTTCTTCAATTCAATCATTCCCTACACATGTGCCTGACATTAACGATAATCGCCAAACCATCAGGAAAATATATCCTCTATCTTCAGATTACAGTTCTTCCAGTGATAGTAGTTCTCCTAAGCGTTTCAAAGCAAAAAAAATAATGCGAAGCAAACGAAGAAAAAATTTACGAAAAATGATGATGAAAAGAAGAAGAAAATTCGATGGACAACTGAAGAGAAAACTGCGTCTTTCGATGCATTTGGCGAGCTTATCAGGAGCAACCGGCTACCTTTAGTTAAGGACCTGAAGAAATTTCTGAGTGATAACCCTTGGATTTTGCGAACTGTGAACCAAGTTCGAACATGGGCATCCAACGAAAAGAAAAAGAACATCCTGGTACGTCCGGACTGAAACCGATTTTCAATTGTATTAAATTTATTTTGCTGTTGATTTTTTTAACGTATTTCCTTTAACTTTTTGTTTTTTCGAATCCCCTCATTGCGAGGTATTAGTTTGTTCATTAAAGTGTTCCTTATATTCTTATTTACTTATATGATATTATTTGTATACTAATGTACTCTAAAGTTGGGCATAATAAAATTAATATTTGATAAAAATTACCCGGTTGGTTCTGTGGCCTCTATCAAGGTTCAAAACTATTGTCTGTTCATTTTGATGACATTAGAACTTATCAATATATTTTGGAATAGTTACTATCTGTGATTTTTATTACAAACTGCTGTTAATACAATTTTTAGAAATTGAGAAGGGTAAGTAAAAATACTTATCAGTGATAGAAACAACCGGTGTTATTAAATTTTGTAATTGTTTTGTTGTATGCAATGTCATTGAAATGTTCATTTCATATATGAAATAATATGGGTCTTGCCAGATGACTAGGTTTCTGCTCCTTGGCTGTATCTGTGCTACAGGTGACTTACGGATGATGCGCTTATCGTAAGAGGCAAATTCTTAATGAATGTATGAACTGAGGGTTAAAAAATAATATGTGTATTTAGCAAAACTCGTATTATAATCGGTGTATATGTGTAAATTTTGTACTTACAGAGTTAGAAAGTTTTAATCAATAATATTGCAAACATCTTAATTCATTATGTCGGCATAAACATCACAATAAACAAATGAAAGAAAAAACATACATTTTTAAAATGAAATTGTTGAACATCAAAAAAACGCAGCACAAGTTCAGCTGTCTCGGCTTGTCCAATTGCAGACATGGTGGTGGTCTGTCTTCGAAGGATGGTTAGTATTTTTATATAAAGCGAAATACTGGTATCCGAAAAATGTAAGTGTTATTCTAGTTAGCTGAAAAAAGTTAAACAATTTTCGAATTTCGCTTTCAGTTATCAAAAACCGTGAATGACATCATCGATACAGTAATCAATATTGAATGGAGTTCTAAGATAAATTTCAAATATTTTACTCAGAAATAATTGGCTTTCCTTTCGGTTTTGAGTAAAATGCAGTTATAGGTTTCACCATCCTGACATAATACCTTCAACAGCTGTTCCTGCGTGTTAGAGGTAATAATTAATTTAAATGTTTTGTAAAAAAATCGGAAGCTTAGTCTTGGTTTTTTCAAATAGAAAATTGTTGTAAATATTAATTAGATAGTATATTAATATAATATACTAATTCCCTTTGTATTGTTTTTTTTAATTAGAACCATTATGTATAAAAATTAAAAAAAAAAAATGGGAAAACTACATATGTATGTACATATGTATATGCATGCGCACGGTACGTGTTCGAAATTTGTTAACCAAGTTTTAATTTTTTCAAAAATGCTCGATAATTACAAATTGAAATTTTTATTATTAAAAATAATGTTAAATTACCTTCCAGTCCATTATATTTTCATTAAAATAAATATATTTAAATCTGCAAGTTTTACGAATTGTATTAGTGCATGTACTGGATACATACATATATGACAAGTTAAATAGCGGCAGATCAGTTGCTCTTGTTTGTAGTTGGTTTGTTTAAGGAAGATGAAATAAACACAACAGCCAACTCGGCTAGCGTAGCACAATAGGTAGCGTATTGGCTCTGCAACTCCGAGCTCCCGGGTTCAAAGCCTGAGAGAAGTGGTTATGAAAAATTTAATTAAAAAATAATTTAATTTAATAATCAAAAAGAAGTCTGATGAGGAAATGTGGTGATTTCCGAAATAGTACTCTAACTTTAACCATTAAAAACTGTTGTTGTTTTTTCACAAACAAATCTTCCATAAACTGGCCTTGAGCTCAATTAAATTATAAAATATTAACATTTACTAGGCCAACAGAAAAATGAACAATATTTCAAAATTTTAAATGGAAATGGATATCATTAGTAAGGATATTAAATTATTTTTAAGTACAATATGTAAATATTTTTATAATATAATTAACGTTTTTTGTAAAAATACGGCAATGTACATGTAAGTAAAGTATTGATTTTTAAAAAATAAGCGATATTTAAAACTGAAAATGCATATCACATGAAAGATAAATATATAATCTCTTAGTGCAAGATATTTTTTTTAAATTTAATAAATATTTTTCATAAATATTTGCAAACTTTAAGAAGTGCCTTATTGCATTTACACACCACATGTACGGCATATCACATGCTTGTAAGCAAAATATAATTTTTTTTAAATGTTCAATAATTGCATTTTTAAGTGGATGTCATTAGTAGAAATAGCCAATTATTTTTCTGTTCACGTTATTTTCTTTAAAAAATGTTAATATTTTGTATGAAAATTTTCAACTTTTGAAAACTGCCTCTTTGGATGGGCAGAGTACATACATACATACACGGCATTTCACATACGTTTAAATCAAGTATACATTTTTTGAAAATGTGTGATAATTTTAAATAGAAAGCATATCATTACTAAGAATTGTCAATTATCTTTAATAAATAATTTTTAAGACAATTTTCAACTTGTAAAAATTGTCTTAATGCATGTGTACAGTACATGTACGGCATTTCACATAGTTGTAAGTTAAGTATAAATATTTTAAAAATTTTCTAAAACTTCAAATCAACATGGATGCTATTAGAAAGAATAATCAATTATCTTTCAGTCCATTATATTTTATTATTATTTTTTATGAAAATTTTCCACTTGTAAAAGTTGCCTTATTTCATGTGCACAGTACATAAACGACATTTCACATAGTTGTAAGTCAAGTATAAATAATTTGAAAAATTTCAAAAATTTCAAATCAAAATGGGTGCTATTAGAAAGAATAATAAATTATCTTTCAGTCCATTATATTTTATTAAAATTTAATAAATATTTTTTATGAAAATTTTCCACTTGTAAAAGTTGCCTTATTTCATGTGCACAGTACATAAACGGCATTTCACATAGTTGTAAGTCAAGTATAAATAATTTGAAAATTTTCAAATATTTTAAATAAAAATGGATGCTATTAGAAAGAATAATCAATTATCTTTTGAAAATTTTCAACTTGTAAAAGTTGCCTTATTTCATGTGCACAGTGCATGTACGGAATTTCACATAGTTGAAGTCAAGTATATATATTTTGAAAATTTTCAAAAATTTCAAATAAAAATGGATGCTATTAGAAAGAAAAATCAATTATCTTTTAGTCCATCATATTTCATGTACGGCATTTCACATACTTGCAAATCAAGTATAAATATTTTGAAAATTGTCTAAAATTTCAAATACAAATTGACCCTATTAGAAAAAATAATCAATTATCTTTATGTCCATGTAATTTTCTTTTAAAAAATTTATTGTTTGCGGAAAAACTTTCAACTTATGATTTATAACTTTTTTCTCTTTATAAAGATATTTTAAGCAAAATACCGGACTTCACTTGGAAGGATGACGTTCTTTGGGATACCAACGCCCATCCTATATATTAGGACTTTTGTATAGATAAATATAAGTTATATATGTACATATGTATGTTGGAAATTACAATTAAGAAAAAATGAATTGTTTTGTATATGTATGATATTTCCCAAAACTGAAAACGTAAATATTTTAAGTGTTCTAATTAAGATTGTTTTCAACTGTTATTAGTTAATTTTTATGCTATCTTTGGTATTTTAAGTTGATAAATTGTACCTTATATTAAAAAATTATTATTAATTACTATTAATTTCTATTAATTGTAATTTGATGAATATTGTAAAATAAAATACTTTAATTAAAAATAAAGGAATTTTTTTTATTTAAAAAAATTTAGTCAACTAAAGCAACCGTTAGCTAATGGTTAGCGGTAACCAGTAGGTAACAAATATAAGTGGTTAGAGTTAGCAAATGAATAACAAATAGGGTAACATATAAAACTGTCTCCGATAACAAGAAGCTAACCATAAGGGTTAGAAATATTAAGTAGTTAACAGAGGCGGTAACTAATAAAACTGGGACTGCAAACAAACAAGAACCAGACTAGGTAACCGCCCATGTTAGAGCGAGAGTAGAAAAAGATATGTGTAAATGTCATGAGTAAGTGCGAGTAGGTTGATCACATCGACGTGAAACAGGGATGGGAAATAGTTATTTTTTTTCCACGGCTAGAACAAATGTGACTACTTTGGTAACAATCGATCAAGTGAACGCAAACACTTAGCTACATTGTTTGCTAACCAGTAGCCCGTTTCTGTAACTCATTTCGATTGACGTTCTCGATTGAAATTCTCGATTTCGATCGTCACTCTCACTTATTGTGTTTCTGTAATAAAATTAGTTGATTTGATCGACAACCCTAGATAGTCAGCTGATATGTTTCATTCCATTTCAGTAGGAACACTCGATTGAAAGGGTTTCTGTAATCAAATAAAATGAAATATTGCCGATTGTTGTTCTCACTTGATGTTGAGGTGATGAGGATTACTTATTTAAGTGACTTTCATGTGTTTGTGTACACAGTTCGTTTAATTCAAAATGGAAGCGGGTGGATTTAAAGCCAGTATAACTATATTTTGGTTAATATATTTTTATGAATAATTCAAAAAACTTTTATGTATTTTTATTACAAAGAAATAGGTCGGGTCGGGTTACCAATTACAAATAAACTCAGAGCTGAAATACAAACAATTTTTATTTATCAATCGACTAATTTGGATCGAATCGATGCTACGTCACTATAATCGACAATTTTGTCGATTTCTTACAGAAACGGGCTACATTACCCGTCTCATTTAGATTATAATAATGCGAGCTATATTAACAGAGATAGTGAATATGAGGAAGAAATCCCTGGCAAACGAAAAAGATATGGGATATAAACAGTGATAATTGATTTTAATAAGTCTACGGACGGAAAATCTACTTAATATATTTGTTAAGTTCTGTTCGTACTGAGAAAGAGGAATAAATATTAAACAAAAATTCACAAATTTGAATATTCCAGGGTTTGAGCAATATCAAAATCTCAAAAATTCGCCATTAAAATATATCGATACAACGATGTTGTCCTCCTGAAAAAATCGACGTTTTTCCAACCCTACTGTAAATATTATCCCAACAAGTCGCCAGATGGCCGCTTCAGTGTTACAAGTTAGAAGCGGCTACCTGATTGGCTAATCGCTGTGCGCGTTGAATATAATCGGTGTTGCCGCACTTATGTTTATCAAATTGAAATATCAATTTTTTGAATTTTTATAAAGCATGGTGCAAGGCGGAGTCAATAAGGTGGCGTTGAGGCGCCAGCTAATTTTTTCGCTTTGGTGAGCATTATGTCAAACTGCTTCATTCTGATTGGCTGCCAATATAAAAGTCTTATGGTATTTGACACCAAAAAGCAAAAACAAAATAAATTTTGGTTTTTTACTTACATATATGCGGTTACCGCCACCTTATTGAAGCCACCTTGGCATGGTGCGTGTAGTGTACGTGTAGCCGACGACACTAAGGGCCATGCCACATAAAACTTCTGCATCGCTTTACGTCAGAGTTTAGCTTTGACAGCAAAGATGAATACATGCAATGATACGAAATTTCCCACATAGGCAACACCGTCGCCAAAGCGAAGCGAAATCTTGGGCAACTCTCATATTTTCGCTGACTTTGACAGTTCGCTCTTACCAATTTTGTTTATTTCTGACATAAATATAAAATTTAACTGAACTAAATGCTTAAATAAACATACATATATGGATGTATATACATACATATGTGATGATTTACTAAAGCATTTTTCTTTTATAATAGAGGAGCATTGCAGAGCCCGGTGGAAGTCACTTCGTGACCGGTTCTTGCAGGAGGTGGAAGCAAAGATATAATTCCCTTACCCACATTTTCCGCCTTGATTTGTTTTTTAAACATAATAAGGCTTCGTGGAGTAAAATAACTATTAACAACACTTCCATAATGTCCATAATTATGCCGAATGTATGTAAATATGTTTATAAAGTTCCGTGCGGTTTTTACAACTCACAATAAACAAACGAAAAGTATGTATTGTCAAAGTTTTATTGTGGCATACCTTTTGCGTTTATCGCTTTTCTGACAAAGTTACAAATGTCACGTAAAGCGAAGCAAGTCTTATGTGGCATGGCCTTAATACAATTAACATGATTCAGCGAACTAAAGATGACGCATTCCGGGGCACCGTTACTTTAGATTTGCCGAACATGACAGATGTGACGTCGGTACCCTCTTTTAAACAAGTCCTTTCCTTGCATGTGATTCACATGGTTCAAGTATTTGAAATTGTTAATGGCAATATTTGCTATTAATTTTTGTTTTTTGTTTACATATGCATGCTTACACCTTAATTTAGATCAAAGCTTATGTTTTGCTTTCTTATGCTGACAAATATTAAGATAAAATAGAGAAATATCGGAATGAAACGATGAAACTTTAAATGGCCTGCTCTATCTAAAACTTGCTTAACTATCAGTTTTCTCACTCTTTACTTCTTCGCTCCGCCATCCAGCCGAGCAAAATGCGCAAACAGACACTTTTCCGAGGAAGTCATCTAAAACAACGTCGTTTAATATAACGTTTGGGGCTTATAGAACCCGCTTAATGAAACAACCGCTCTTATAAAAAAAAACTTACATACACAACGTAGTTTTATTAATAAAACCAATGATGTACATATTTATTTGTAACGCTTTGACAATTTTTTTAAATAATTTGACCATGTATGATTTAAACGAACTTCTTTTATATTTTTAATTCTAGTTACATAAACAGTATTGTGCATACATTCGCAACACAATTTAAATTAAAATTGTTTGCCATTTATGGTTATTTGTGTATTTACTTTTAATAATTGTAATTTAGCACATATGTATGTACATATATAAAAAATTTCATAAAACTTTCTTTACAATTTGAAACACTTTAGTCAGGGGTTCTAGAAATTTTCTCTCGTAAGCAATGTTTAAAGGCCATTTAATTTTAATTAAAACAAGTAAAATAAGAAAAATATAAAAGAGCAAAATAATGTAGGTACAATAAAATCAAAAACTAACATTTTCTAATAAATATTTTCCTCTTTCCTTTTTCTAAATACAAAATGTTATTTATTTTTTATTTAACTCATTTTTATATATTTTTATTTTATTTTATCTACATGAATTAAAAATATAAGACAGGATAGATTTAGTAGAATAAAATAATGCTTTGAAAACAAAAAAAAATATACAAATTTATTTTGCTACAACAAAAAATAAAAATAATAAAATTGAGAGATTTCGATTTAACGTCATCGCATTGAAATGGAATATATATTGTGCAAATCTGTGGACGATAACCTTTCGTTTGATATACGTTTCATTGCGATTCGATGACGTTAAGGCATTTATTTTGATACCACAAAAAATACCTTTGCGTAATAATATATACATACATACACCCAGCAAAAAACATGATTACCGCAGAAATAAAAGTGGAATCGAAATAAACCGTAGCAATCGCTTACCCTTTCGCTTCTGGAATTCATTACTTTAACATGGGCATGTCATTGGCCGTAAGCCCTTGCAACCTACATTACCTACAAACAATCAGAGAACAAATTGCTTAAACGATTGGAGAGAAACGACTGCAGAACGCCTTACAGATAAGCGAATGAAGAATGCCTTGATACACTAACACCGTAGAAGCGAAGTAAGAATACCTTCCTCTAAAGATTGAAAATAAACGAATTACTAATGCCTTACAGAGAAGCGAACGTATAATGCATGAGCATGTTTGGTTTAAAGAATCGGAAAATAGGGTGTTTTAAGATGTTAAATTTTTTTTCTTCAATTCGGATTTCACAACTTTATTAACATTTATAATAAAAATTGAAATTTTCACGAATTTAGTCTTCAGTTCTTGCTTATACATACATATTAAAATAGTTAATTATTTATACAAAAATAATAATTATATAGAATATAATTCAATCCAATTATTTCTGCTTATACATATCTATGTATGTATATATAAGTATATACATTAGGGTGACAGTTAATTTCGAAAGTGATATTTTCTTTGGTCTCAGTATTTTTTTGTGTGTAGTTTTATTTAAAAAAAATTCTAGTAAAATTTCAAGGTCGTAGGAAGAGGATTAGGGGGCGCGTCGGCCCCCCAAAGTTACACAAAATACGTTTTTTCACGCAAATTCTTACTTTGACTGCTTGTAACTTTCTCTGTGTTTTTTTTTTTAAACATTACTGGCGAAAGATGTTCATTAATATGTCTACAATAACATCTATCAATAACATTTTTGTCTAATGTTAATATTTAATGAAAAAAACTTAAATATAGGAGAAAAAGTACGCCTCAATGTCGATTTATTATACTTAAATAAAATTACTTATATGATTCAAATTTTGGATTTTGTTCAGATTTATTTAATTAAAGATTCATATAGAAAATTCCTTATGATTTACGTAAGAGTAGCTTCAACAATTATATACAGTAAGACCTCGCTAGTCCGAACTTCAGACTTTTTTTGTTTACTTTTGTTTTCAAGTGTAAGAATTGTCTTTAAAAGTTTGCTTCAAATTTTTTTTGCCTGTATGCTGAAGCGATCTATAATATTGACAATTGTGACCGAGAATATTCCCGTTACAACCTCAACAATATTATTCTCAATGCTTGCGTAAGCTACCGACAAAAAATCAGCACCAATGTTTCTCGGAAAATAGATTCTTATTTTACAGTTATATGCAGCAGCCGCAAACATTTTTTAATAGCATTAAATTTGCAAAAAAATCATTCGAAGTGAATATTTGAATGTGAAAAGTCGAAAATGTCTGCTAGAAATTTACGTGAACACATATATTTAATTGGTTATTGTACCAACTCATTAACGGGAAGTAAACTACCCTCCAATATAGAAGTGTTGAAAGTTTTGTTTTTCAATTTACGTGTAGTAAAAAAAAATTTACGGGAAAGTTCAGATTTAGTTGTAAGAGAACTATTCGTGTTCTGGGAAAAAGCCCGCATTCCGGTCAAGGATAAACAACACTGCATTACAAATGTAGAGAAATTGTATAAAGAATGGCAAAGCTTTCAAAAAGATTCAAAGAAGACTTCTAATTTCCATAAGAGCAAAGTAAACACGTGGAAAGAAAAATTGGATATGCTTTTTGACGTGGCGCATGCAAGTGCATTAAAAACAATGTCGAATCAAGAAGATATTGATTTCTTGATAAGTCAACGAAAAACGGGGCGCCCAGGCTTTATGTATGGTATCGATTACGAAGAAGTACGCCGAGAGTGCCGACTTGAAGAACGCAACAACAATTTATTACAACAAGTGGAGCGGAATAATCGTGAAATTGCATTAATTGGTGCGTTGTATGTTATTGTTTATTTTTTATTTTCTTTAAATTAAGTCGTTTTTATTAGATGAAACTGCAGAGTTGCTGTCATCTGAATCTTCAGAGAATGATAACAGTTTTCCAGATATGGAATGTGACCCACGTTGTAGTCAACCTCCAGCCAAAAAATGTAGGGGAACAAATAAAATACTAACACCAAAACTGGCGGCCGCACTCGATGTCTGTAAAATCAGTGACAGACATGCGGTTCATCTAATAAGCGCAGTCGTTGAAGCTCTGGGTAATAATGTTGAAGATTATATTTTAAACCGAACGTCTGTACACCAGGAAAGGGAACAAATCCGTGAAGAAAGAATTTCAGCATTAAAAAATAAATTAAAATTAAATGAGCTCGACGCTATCTGCCTTCATTGGGATGGTAAACTTTTGCCGGCGCTGACGGGAAATGATAAAGTTGATAGGTTGCCTATAATAATATCGAGCGGTAAAGTTGAACAGCTTCTTGAAATACCTGCACTTGATTCCGGTACTGGAAAAGAACAGGCATCCGCGATGCTATTTATGAATATGGTCTGCAAAATCACATCAAAGCTTTAGTGTTTGATACAACAGCGGTCAATACTGGGCGTTTCAATGGTACCTGTACGTTAATTGAAAATAATTTACAAAGACAACTTTTATGGTTACCATGCCGTCATCATATATACGAGATTGTTTTAAGATGCGTTTTCGAAGAAAAAATAAAATGTTTGAGAAATTTAAAAATGCTTGGGCTAAGATTGATGCTAAAAACTATGAGTATGGCATCAACGATCCAACTGTCAAGACGTACATGAAAGAGTCTGCTGTTCGCATTATCGGTGCAGTAAATAATATCTTGGAAGAAAAACAACCCAGGGAAGACTATAAAGAATTCTTGGAACTCACTTTGCTCTTCCTGGGTCAAAAACCAGAAAAGACACATCCAAACAGCCTAATGTTTCGATCGCCAGGAGCTGTTCACCATGCAAGGTGGATGGCAAAAGCGATTTACTGTCTAAAAATATTTTTATTCCGTAACGAGTTCCAGCTTTCAGCAACTGAATTAAATGGGCTTCGTCAAATTTGTGTTTTTATTGCTGAAGTCTATGTCGAAGCGTGGTTTTCTGCTCCTTTGGCCATTAAAGCGCCATATCAAGATTTTTTATTTTTACAAAAAACTTGAAAACTTCAAAAAAATTGATGCTGCTATATCTTATGTTGCTCTTAAAAAGTTCAGGAACCACTTGTGGTATTTAAGCCCTGAGGCGGTTGGTCTTGCATTTTTTGACAGCAACGTATCCCTTTTTTCAAAACAAAAAATGGTGGCGGCTTTGGAAAATGATTTTGAACAAGAGCAAAACACAAAGCGAGCTACAATAAATGATAGAGAAATCGTTGAAATATTCCATGACGGAATTGAACAGTTCGTCTCTGCCGAAACAAAAGCATTATTTGAAAGATTTCAAATAAATACTGATTTTTTTAAATTAAACCCAAACAAATGGGAGCAGGACCAATCTTATTGTAAAGCGGCTGAACTGATGAAAAAATTAAATGTTACAAATGACACTGCCGAAAGGGGGGTTAAATTGATGGAAGAGTATAATAAACTATTTACCAAAAATGAACGCCAAAAACAATTTGTTTTAAAAATTGTTAGCGATTACCGCCATCGGTTTCCGGACTGTAATAAAAAGACATTGTCTCAAGTGCTTTAAACAATATTAATAAAAAGAGAAATCATATACATAAGTAGTTTTATTTAAGTATAATAAATCGACATTGAGGCGTACTTTTTCTCCTATATTTAAGTTTTTTTCATTAAATATTAACATTAGACAAAAATGTTATTGACAGATGTTATTGTAGACATATTAATGAACATCTTTCGCCAGTAATGTTTAAAAAAAAAAACACAGAGAAAGTTACAAGCAGTCAAAGTAAGAATTTGCGTGAAAAAACGTATTTTGTGTAACTTTGGGGGGCCGACGCGCCCCCTAATCCTCTTCCTACGACCTTGAAATTTTACTAGAATTTTTTTTAAATAAAACTACACACAAAAAAACACTGAGACCAAAACAATAAAGAAAAAAAAATACTCCATACATTTAATTGTCACCCTAATATACATACATATAAATTTATATAAATATTTTATTTATTTTTTATTAAGTTTTTATTCAATATTATTTATTTCTTCTTCGCTATATTCGAGTATAGCTTCAGGGCGCTTTCGCTTCAGACAAGAGGCCTTGTGGTACCGATTTTTCACTGATTTCATTGCATAACGCAACTGGTGTATGCACTCTTTTTCTGAAACTCCAAGTTTCTGAGTAGCTTCTGAAAAGAAAGTATTAAAATTACATGCTATATTCGTGCAGAAAGTGTATGCATGTACACTTGTAATAATAAAAATATGTATGTACATAGTTCAATTTATTTTTCTTTATTGGTTTTTACTAATTTTCTATAAAATTCTATATTTTATTCTATATATGGGGATTCTTAGGCAGTACAGTGTTGGCATTAATTTCCGATTTTAAACTTTCTGTCGCAGCAATATTTTCTACCAAAATACATTTTAGCTCTTCTACATATACATATTTCCTTTCAGTTCCAATACAGTCCCTGACATTTTTAAATTAATACGTATGAATGTACATATTAGTTATTTAAAGTTTTCTTAATTTTTCTATTTTAAATTTCTAAATTTATTTAGCCTCGATAATGACCAGATGATATACTGAAAATATATACAGAAAAATATTTATCACATGGTCATTTCCACGACAGTATATCGTTTTATATAGAGTGATTCAAATGACCACGTCTCATATAACATAAGTCATCGAAATGTCCACAATTCATAATTTCACGTATAACTATACAAAATTCAGGAATATCTCCCAAAAAAAAATTTTACAGGTTAGTTTGTTCGAGTGGCACATATTTTAAGGAAAAAAAGATGTGTCATCGAAATGACCATCTTACAAACATATATAAGTATATTGGTATGTATGCATATGTATGTACATTCAAAAATAAGTAAACTTTATAAAAACACATGTATTAATATTAGCCGGAGGCGGTGTCAATGGAAATAGAAGTTTTGCCGGACCCTCGCAAAACTCCTCTTTGAAGAACCCCGCACAGTGGGTTGAAAAGGAAGGGGAGGAGGAGCAAAGCGACCTCCAGAAAAAATGTCTGCCAATTCTTATTTATTTATTTATCTTTCTTTTAATAGTTGCTGGGTGAAGGCTTAGCTAGAGTGGCGGAGGTACCACTCCAACTGGCGGAGAGTTTCCGCATTTTTGGCGAGGGGATTGAGTCAGGCGCGGATGCCATAAATAACTTGGCGCGGGCATTAGGGTCACAATAATTTGTAAACATATACATATATAATTATATAATTAGATTAATAATATGAATTTGAACCTTTTGTTAAGTTTATTTATTATATTAGATATTCTAGAAATTTTTGAATTGATAAATTTTTTTTTGATGGCTCTAAATTTATTATTACATTACTTATTATATTATTTTTCTATTTGGTTTGTAAAATAATATTTTTATTAAATACTTTATTGAAATATTTCTGTTTTATTTTAATTTGACTAAATTTCATTTTTAATTTGTTATATTAAACTGAGCATCTCAATGTTAATTTAATTTTGATACTTACGGTTGCAGGGTTTTGTGAATATATCGAATTTAAAAAATGTTACTGGTATATGTTTTTATTCCGAGTAATTATTTATATACTTTCTTTCATTAAAATTTAAATATAATATTTCCGTTTGTAATAAAACAAAATTATATTAAAAAAAAAAAGTGTGATTCATTTAGAATAGCGTAATGGAACTAATTAAGATACATATGTATGTATGTATATACATGTACCTGCTTTAGGAAAAAAATTGCTATTAATCTGTCTTGGACACGTTTTGCCGTAGAGGATGGAGCACTTGAATTTGTAGAAAAATTTTCTGGAACAGTTTATGGTGTTACATCGTCGAGCTCAAATGTTTGCTCGCCCAAACGAACGTCGTGTAACACTGCACACGCGTTCACCACTTTAGCAGCAAATGCGGGATCGTAAAGGAGAACCCGTTGTAGCGATAAACATCGCCATGTCCTTTTAGAACGTCGAAAAGTAGCTCAATGGGATTTCAGCGCTTTGCACAGCGCTTCGTTATAGCGAAATTTCGGAATCCCTTCTTGCTGGTTCGTTAAAGGCGTCATAAGCCACGGTTGCAATGGGTATCCAGGGTCGCCTGTAAACATTTTTTTTTTACATTGCGTTTTAAGATGGCTTCAAAAACAAATTTACCAATCAAAATCATATGCCAGCCATTTTCAAACGATCGCTGCATTACTCTCCGCGCAGCAGACGAGCCCCAAATGAATGAGTCATGCCTTGCCCCCGGAAACTGGGCATTTACATTTAAAATTTTTTAATTCGGATCGCAGATCTAAAACCAAACAATAAAACCAAATATAGCAAAATATTTTTACTGTTGACAAAAATTTGCTTACCATTTGCACGTTTAAGGAATTGTATCCATGATAATTCACGAAAGCCTCTTCGTAATTTTTGGGACCCAAAATTGATATATGGATGCAATCGACTGCGCCGATAGTGCCTCCAACAAATGGAAAAGGGGCTGACGCGAATATTTCTTTTACAGCTTGTCGCTCAATTTGGATCATTTGTAAGATGAAACTGTCCGTGTTGTACTCGTCAACCCTTACATACTCCATATTGAACAAGCGATTTGGGTAGTAGCCGAGAATCTATCAACCGAGTAGCATCGTCAAACAGTGTCATTCATTTATTTTTACTTTAATTACATATAATATATAAAACCATAATAATTTGTGCTATTAAATAATTACATAACCTCGACGCGAGTTTTATTATTTAATCGACCATCTGACATAAAATCGTTTGTAAGAGGGTCGAGCAATGTCCCCTCTTACAGTTCAGAAGTGAGATTGCAAAAACCTAAGCAATCAATCGTCGCGAGTGCGTATGTTAAACTTTACAATCGATGTTATGCTTGTATGCATAAAAGAGTAAAGCATCGCGAAAATCGGCGTTGAATTTGAACTTGTTTGTTCAACATCGTAGAAATTGAATTTCACAATGTGTATGAATTTGTGAACGTTAGCGAGTAAATTCAAAATCCAGCAAGTGATAAAGATAGATGAAGAATTTCATCTTTCTCAGCGAGTTAAAGGAGAGTATTTGAAACGAAGGAGTCATATGACGAATGGCATATTTCCCCATGTGTTTGTTGTGCGCAACGATTAAAAAAATATATAAGAGAGTTATTTTTGCGGTGCGTTGGGCAGTAAAACACGCATACGAAAAGTAAATGTGTATACAAGCGTAGATATACATAGTATGTATGTGTAAGCAGTGTGCTGAGAGCAACGTTTAAAGTTAAAGAGAACTGAAGTGAAACTGCTGGTATAGGTACATTCGAGTTGGTCTAATAAGAAAATGTTAACGAATGTAATGTGCGAAAGCGATTAGCAAAACAAAATGCCGAAAATACACGATCTACGTGTTGATCAATTGAAAACAATTTTACGCGAAAAAGAACTAGCCACTACTGGTACGCGTGCAGAATTAATACAGAGATTAATAGATGTAAATGATAGTGACGAAATTGATTTTGAAATGACGGATTCAACGAATTTGCAACAACAAATTAATGAGTTGCGCGAAATGATGCAGAACGCAATTGCAGTCATGCAGAGTGCGGTTTCAAGTGTAAATGTAAATGCGAGTAACGAAAGAGAAGTAGTGACAACACCAATTTCTGTTAGCTCGACAGTGCGCGGTAGCTCGGTTAGAGAAATCGCTGAGACTATTCCTATATTTGACCCGTCGAATCAGAATTCTATTACGGTTGAACAATTTGTTGACCGAGTAAATGCAGTGCGTAGCGCTTATCAGTTTGACGAGAAATGTTTATTGTTGGCTGTATATAGCCAGTTGAAGGGTGCGGCGCGTATGTGGTTTGACGCGTTGTCTGTTGTGCATTCCAATTGGAAAGATTTTGCTAATGACTTGAAATTGGAATTCGAATGCCATGTTCATGAAGCGCAAGTGCATTATACGATGGCAAACGCGACAAGAAAAAGCAACGAATTAGTTACAGAATATTGTTTCCGTATGAACGCTTTAGGGCAAAAACTTAAATTAAGTGAATCTGCGATTATTAAGTACATATATTCGTGAAGGGTTACGAAACCGCGAATTGCAATCAGCTATTGCTGCAAACAGGTTTGAATCTGTAAAACAAATGCGTGACACTTTGAATGAATATTTTGTGAATACTGGAAAGGCAAATGAAATAAGAAACAGATCAGAAAATAAACAGCAAAATGTGCAAGACAAGAATGTCAAAGTGAGCGAAAAGTCTAATACAATTATATGCTATAATTGCGGGGAACAGGGGCATATATCCAAACAGTGTGCAAAACCTCAAAAGAGACAACGAAAGTTTGACGGTAGTACAAAAATTGAGCCTCAAATTAATGTAAATCAAAGGGCGAATGTGCGACAAAACGATGTAGAAGACTATGATAAATGTTTTATAAAATCTATAATAATAAATGGGGAGACATTTAAGGCATTCATTGACACGGGCAGTCAATGTTCAATGATTATTTACTCACGGCGTATACGGAATATACGCTCCGTAGTAAAGTTTTATGGAAAGATAATAAAATGAACGAGTGTTTCGATATTAGTAAAGAATTGAATTTATTCACTTTCAAACGTTATAAATCGGAATCGGTGATTATATGAGAATATATATAAACGTATCAATTACCTCCGTAGTGGCGTGGTGGCTGCTGTGAAAACCTGCTTGTCTCGTCTTCGGAAAAGAAGTAATTTGTCGGAATTTGTGTAAACGCCGTTGAACCGCCAAACGGTGCACCGAGTTAAGGGGAAAGTTAACGAAGGGGCACCGTTTGGCGGCAAGTACCGGCATTCCGAAAAGTGTGAAAGGCTGTGAGTGTGTGTGTGCATGTGGGTTTTTTTTTTTTTTTTTTTTCGGTTACGACCAGGGAGGAGGAATCTTCATAGATACGAACAGCCCGTACTGCCCGCATGCCCGATTTGCCTCCTGGCACCTACGGACTAAACCCAACCTCCTTCGTACGCTGGGCCTGTGGCACCCCTGCGGGACTATCAATTCCGATATTACTTCGCAGGGCAGGCACTGGACGTTATTCTTCGTCTTCACTCAGCGTGCGTTATATTTCTGCGCGGTTCGCGTATCGCTCGTCTATTCGAAGTCTTTTCATTACTCCCGTGATGGTGTCTACACATTTGTGCCAAATATCTTTATCGGACAGCATAACCTTCAGCAAGCCTTCCGGAGACACTGCTTTTCCCATATAACGTTCTAGATCGTTGCGTTCTGTGTCGAATCTGTGGCAGTCCATCAGTATGTGTTCGGCGCTTTCAATTTTCCCATCGCAGTATAAGCAGAAGGGGTGGTCAACGTGCTTGTATTTATGTAAATATTGTCGGAAGCAGCCATGCCCGGTAAGGAACTGGGTAAGGTAGAAATTTGTTTCTCCGTGTTTTCTCTTAATCCACTCGTCTACCCTTGGGATCAATCTCTTTGTCCAACGTCCTTTTGGGGACGAGTCCCACCTTTGTTGCCACTCGTCGATACTTTGTTGCAGCATCTTGCTGCGTTCGTTTGGGCTATGCTTTATTGCTGCCGCCGTTCTTGCAGCTATGTCTACCGGGCATCTTCCAGCTAGTAAGTTTGAGGCCTCATCTGACACAGTCACGAATGCACAGCATACTCTAAGGGATGATAATCTGTGCACCGAGGCTGGTGCTCTCATGTATGAGGTTATAGGGGTCGCGCTTGCCCAGATTGGTGCCGCGTTCATTAAGATTGATGAGCTGACGCTCGCAAGCAGGGTTCTTTGTTTCTGTTTTGGGCCTCCCATATTTGGCATGAGTCTTGCAAGAGCCATACTGGTCTTCCTTGCCTTCTCGCTGGCATATTTCAGGTGTTCCTTAAAGTTCAGTCGTGGATCGAGTACGACACCGAGGTATTTTAAAGTTTGCGCTGACGTTACAGTGTGCTCTCCTATGCAAATTTGAATCTTTTCCAGCTTTTTTCGACTGGTCATGAGCAATGCCTCTGTCTTGTGATCAGCCAACTCTAGTCCTGCGTTCTGCAGCCAAGTTTTTGCTGACGCTATTGCTTCGCTACACATGCGCGACACGTCCACCAGATGTTTCGCCACTACTACGATCGCTATGTCATCTGCATAGCCTATTATAGACACGCCCTCGGGTTTTTCAATTTTAAGGATGCCATCATACATGATGTTCCAAAGGATTGGTCCGAGGACCGAACCCTGCGGCACACCACCTGTGACATGGTACCTTTTTGGGCCTTCATTTGTATCATAAAATAACTCTCTTTCGCTAAAATAGCTTAGGAGTATGCGCGTCAAGTAGTCCGGAACTTTCATCTCTATTAACGCCTTAATTATGTGGTGCCAGTTGGCGGAGTTGAACGCATTTTTTACATCCAGCGTGACAACAGCGCAGAACTGTTTTGTACCTTCGAACCATCTTTTGCCCTCGAGTGCTCTTCGCGCTATATCGCAGACAGACGCAATGGAGTCGACCGTTGACCGCATTTTTCGGAAGCCGTATTGTTGATTCGAGAGTCCCCTGTCACCCTCCGTGATCTCTTGGAGTCGCGCGCATATAATTGCTTCCAGTATTTTTCCTGCTGTGTCTAACATGCACAAAGGTCTATATGAGGACGGCTCTTCTGGGGGCTTATTACCCTTGGGTAGTAAAACTAGCCGTTGACGCTTCCATTTCTTTGGAAAGGTGCCTTCTTGTATGCACTGCGTGTACAGTTTGCTAAAGGTTTCAGTCTTCTTCTTAATAATATATTTCAGGATGCTATTCGGTATACCGTCCATGCCTGGGGACTTATTGCTTTTGATTTTTGCTGCAGCGGCGAGCACTTCGGTATTTGTTACTGGAGGGATCTCGGTGGGCTCTACTTTTAGCTCTCTTGGTGCGCTACATGCTTCTTGCTGCGGAAAAAGCCCTGAGACAATGCGTTTCATTATATGTGGGCATACTGGCGGCTTGGCGTTACGCCCTTTTAGTTTTTTCAGGACGATGTGGTATCCGCTGCCCCAGGGGTTGTCGTCCACGTCTTTGATAAGTTCCACAAAGGCCTCGTGCTTGCTTTTTTGTATTTCTTTTCGCAGTCTCACTCGCCCGTTTTTATACGCATCTTGGAAACATTGGTACTTGGAATTGCTCCTTGCCCTCTGCCTTTGGTATCGTCGGCGCAGTCTTAAACATTCCCCTCGCAGCTCCGCTATTTCCTTTGTCCACCAGTAAGCGGGTGTTCTCTCCTTTCCGCTCTTTTTACGTGGCATTGATGCATTGCAGATGTCGGTGACATGCTTAATTAGTGTATTAGCGCATGTATTAGGGCTTTCATTGTTTCCATCGAGTGTGTCTGGAAGGAGTTCCGTCATATATTCCAACATGCTGTTATCAAGCATTTTTGTTTTCCAACCAATTCTCTGAACTTTCGACCCTTTTTTCCTATTCGAAGAGTTTCGGTGCGAGTTTATGGTAAATTTAATGGCAAAGTGGTCGCTGAATGTAAATTCATCGGAAACATCCCATGTTATATTATTATATATTGCAGGACTGCTAAAGGTCAGGTCAATGATTGAACCCGCGTTGCCCTTTTGGAATGTGTTTTTCCTTCCGTTATTGAGTAGCACGACATTAAGACTGGCAAAGGCTTCAAGAAGCGCCTGACCCCGTGGAGTTGTTTTTGGGCTACCCCATTCGACGGCCCATGCGTTGAAGTCTCCAGATATTATGAGGGGTGTTTTTCCCAGCGCGTCTGCTACCAGACGACTTAGCATCTTTTTATAAGCATCTAACGGTTCACTTGGTGGTGCGTAGCAGCTGTAAAAGTGGATTTTGCCAATTTTTGCGTAGATAAAGCCTTGCTGTTGGTCGTTGCCCATGGATTCAATGGGGAAGTCTCCGCATGCCCATATTGCAGTTTTTTCCCTTTGTCTTGCAGCCAACTTCCTTCCACTGAGGGTTCTTTGTACTGCTCGCTGATGAGCGCAACATCAATCTTTTGTTCGTATACTGCTTGCTTTAGGAGATCTTGTGCAGCCTTGCAGTGATTTAAATTAATCTGTATGCACTTAATCATTGTTTTATCTGGTTGACCGCTTTTTTGTACGCTGGGCATCTGTAGCTTCCAGTAGGGTGGTCTTGTGCTGTCTTGCAAATGGCGCATTTGGGTGCTGCTTTGCATTGCTTGGCGAAGTGTCCTTTCTCTCCACAACGAAGACACGTACCGCTGCGATCTTCGGCGGACTTGCAATGCCTGGATATGTGTCCAAAATCGAGGCATCGATAACACCTGAGGGGACTGATTAGTTCCCTAATTCGGCAGTTGACCCAGCCAATGCGAATTCGTCCCGCCTCTACTAAAGTTTTTGCGTCTCGTGATGAAAGGCTTATGAGAGCAGTTTGCGTTCCATTTCTTAACGTTTTTATGGATTTGACTGCAACTGGATTCCCATAATTTACTTCGGGGAATTGGTGCTTGATTGCATCGCCAACCTCTTCTTCTGTTGTTGCAGCATCCATGTCGCGAATCTCTACATTTACTGTGTGGGTCAGGACTTTTACGTTTGCGACGTTTTTTAGTACCTCGTTAGCGCACTCTCTGAACTTGCTTGCCACGTGACCGGTTTTATCGCGTAATTGGACTAGTAAGTCTCCCCTAGCTGTGGTGACAATTTTGTTGACGCTTTGCCCTAGTTCTTGCATTGCGGGTTGCTTCTTCATTTGCTTGATGATGTCCGCATATGAGGTTTCGCCTGTTTTTGAGATTATTACCGCATCAGGCTTTGACGCTTTCCTTGCGGTTTTGCTCAATTTTTTCTGGTTTTGCACCAGGGTCCATTTGTTAGCTGGGATTTCTGCCCTTGCGGTCACCTTGTTTATAACTTTTGCCTCAGTATTTCTTTTAGTCGATTCTGCCTGCGCCTGGCTCGCGTTTACTGTCGGCTTGCTAACCTTTCGGTCGCTTGAAGTTTGGGTGTATTGCTCTTTAGTAATCTTATATATTTTGTGGCTAACGCCTGCGTTCTGCACTTCTGTTGCCTGTTTGTGCAACTTCGCAATTTCCCCGACTAGATCGCGCATGGGTTGGTGAATAGATCTTCTGCCTCCGCCTATCATGCTTAAGAGCTCATTTATCTTGGAGCCCAACTCTTTCATAGGACTTTTAACGTTTGCTATAGAGTTTTCGGGCAAAGGGGCTACCCCGCGGCTGATATCCGGTGGTGAGGAGCGCGAACGTAAACTTTCTGCTTCCTTCTCGACATTTATGTTGTGACGTCTTTCCGCGTTAGGAGAACATTTAGCTGGAGCTTTATCGCTTATATCGGCTTTTTTGGCTTTTTTTGCTTCTTGACATCCGTCGTCTTCTAAAGCGAGCGCACTTCTCTTTTGGACTTCGGCTTTTTCGGCCTCATTCCTTTCCCTTACTCTCGGAGGGGAGTGCATGATACCTGAACTCCGCCTAAATGGGTTTTCGGCGGGTTCAGCCATTCTCCATTAGTTTCGACTTGGCCCGCTACTAATTTTGTGCACGCCGTTGTATTTCGAGTGATCGCTGTATATACTGCTTTATCGGCGTGTGGTTTGTGTCCTTGCTATTTGGAGAAAATCTTGGACTTGGAGCTTTCTTATCGACGAAAGACGCTGCTTTATCACTTTCACTATTTCCAGCTGTTTTGCAGCTTGTGGTTGAACGCACACTCTTAATCAGCTGTTTGGCGCGCCAAAAGTACTTTTATTTGCTGTTGGTGTTGTTTTTGGTTTCTTTATGAAAACCCAAAACAAAACAAAACGTAGGCTGAAAAAAAGGTTTATAAATTTTCTCACTGATGATGATACTTATCTGGATTCCGTTTGTGTCGGTGTTTTTCACTGCTGCAGGGAAGCGGGTAATTTTAACGACCGCCCTGTACACTTTTTTCGGAATACACCGTCACTTTTCACTATAAAATTTTAATAAAACACAGAGCTTATGAATTTGTCGACTGTTCAAAACAAATATATACTACATGTGAAAGTGTGTGTATGTGTGTGTGTGTGCATGGGGGTGAAAGTGTGTGTATGTGTGTGAGTGTGTACACGCAAACCGCTTACTAGGGTTGCGTGTACGATTTGTCGGTCAAAGGAGGGTGGGAATGAGGTTTAGGCCGGAAGCCTAAACATACCGGCCCCCTTGCTGTCAGCAAAATTACAGAGAGGGTGCGCGCCACCACGCTCACGTGCGGGAATATAATTCTATGATAAAGTAAACTTAATTCTATGAAATACTTAAATACTACGATATGGACGTGGTTATGGATGAATTTCAGTGCTGTTAAAAACTTACAATTAAGTAAATATACATGTAGTGTATAATATGTTTTATGTCTAACTGGCTCATACATGCACTGGAATTTAAAACTCTGGTTGTTGTGCATGTACCTTAACAATAATAATAATTTTTTTTTTTTTGTTTTTTTTTTTTTTTTTTTTTAATGCAAGTTTTAATTTATAAGGATAATTCGTTTGCTGAAAATTTATTGGAAAATGGTACGAGAATGATTATCGTTGGTGAGCGCCGGAGACCATCAGACCAAATATTGTGGCCTGTGTGAGGAGACCGCCGACTGTCGTAGGAGGGGGGTCGCTCAGCATAATCTGGGGGACCACATCGCACCCCAGGGTTAATCTCACGGGAGTGGACTGATAGAAATGCGGGTCCGCAAGCCGCATTAGTCTGAATGGGATCGCCACCTTTGGGTCCAATGTTTCTCGCGGAACGATGCGGCTATAATGTTCGGCAACGGTCGCCTGCGTCGTAATTCTTTCCGCCACGCCGTGTCTCCCCCTGAGAATCAATGCGCACGTCGCTCCGCGCTCTGGAGTGGCGCGCTCGAGTCGGAGGGTTCGCGCCAGCTCATCGTCTATGATCGTGGACGCCGCACAAGGGTCGACCAGCGCGCGGACCAGATGGAGGCGCCCCCCTGCTTCTATTTTAGCCACCACAGTTGGTGCCACAGCTTCAAAGACCCTCGTCAGGGGGGGGATGTTGGAACTGGTGAGTCGCCCGGTTCGGAAGCTGGCCGGTTGGCCGAGTCGCCTCATTATCGCCTCACGAGGGACGATTGCATCGTGGCGCGTTGTGCGATGGAGTGGTCGGAAAGGACGTGTTCCCGAGCCACTCATACGTTGGTGGTTTTCACGGGTTGACAGTCGGAAAGGACGGGTTTCCGAGCTGTCCTCAGTGTGGCGAACACGCCGCTGAACAGGCGGTCTGAATGGACGTGATCCAGAGCCGCGCTGCTTTGACGGTCGGAAAGGACGGGTTTCCGAGCCGCCTGCGTGTATTTCGTGTTGCAGCTTCGGACGCAATCTCCTTGGTATGGATATGTCCGTAGTTATCGGCTGCGCAGATTCTTCGGCTTCTTCCGTATCCAGCCTCTCCGCCTCCTCCACTTGCTGCGCCCAGGACAACGTCTGCCCAGTGAGGTCAAGAGACAATACCTCATCCATTTCCGTCAGCGTTGCGGAGCTTGGCGGTCGGCGAGCATCTTCCTCGTCGAGATGCAGAGTGGTGTGATGCTTTTCATGGCATCGGAAGCACCGCCCCTGGCTGCCGCATATTTCCCGGTGATGAAATGGGGATAGACAGTTGGTGCAATACCGGTGAAGGATGACCACTCGGAGTCTCTCTTCCGCGGATTTCTTCCGATATATTGGACAGAACCGTAATCCGTGGTTCTTGTCGCAGAGTCGACATGCGATCTCAAATCGCTGGCCACGGTCTTCCTGCTTGGTTCGCGTTACTGTGAAACGGCCCATATTGCTAGAAAAGGTATATTATTTTTATCTATCTCCAACTTTCTTGTCGTTATTGGGTGGCGAGTAGTGGCGGATATGCTCCTAACTATTCCCTTACAACTGGGTAAGAAGGTGCAATGAAATGCTAACAACTGATAGAGAGGGTGCTAATAATGCGAAACCTCGTCAGTGCAGGCGTCTTGTAAGGTTTTTATTCAAGACTGAGGTGAGTATGTTCAGAGTTGCGTTTTGCCAGAGGGACGAACAAAAGTTCATGCCAGATGTCTGGTATGCTGCCAATTACAGGCGAGCTATGAAAAAATCTAAAAATTTGTGCTAGAGGGTGTGCTGAAGGTGCCCATTCTTTAGGTACTACGCGTAAAACGGTTTGTCATCATTTATTTATTTATCTTGTATCGGAAATACAGACAAGGTATGGCAACGCTGTGTGAGTGGTTTTCACCACCCACACTTGACAGGTGTCCTAACGGGTTAGCGGTCATTTGGCGCATAACCTACAGGATAACACAGCACGCGGCTTGAACTGAGATATGGATAGTCCAAATTTGTAAGTAGCAAGTTATTTTTATTTTATTCACTTATTATTATTTTCTTTATTATCTTATTTATATATTTTTTATTTTATTCACTTATTATTTTCTTTATTATCTTATTTATATATTTTTTATTTTTATTTTTTTTTTTTTTTTCTCCAGGAATCAATTGGGAAATTTGACCCCAGCGAAAGAAGGCATGACTATGCGCGTGATTGTGCATACCCGGGGCCCAGAAACCCGTCGGGTGGTGGTTTGGCAAAAGTACGATGCCGCGACTCAGCCCAGGATTGGGTTGGTTGCCTCGAACCCCGTCCCGCCGCCACCGCGCATGACCCTGCGTGTAAAAGTTGATGGCCTTGGCCTACGTAGTGTGGAGGTCCGGCCCTTTGTGTCTGCCGTGGGCCGCTAAAGTTATTATTATTATAGGTAACGAATTGTTGTTCCTTATAGCAGTAGGTGTTATGAGATTTGAATTGAGATTGAATGAAATAAAATTAAGCTGAATTGAAAACTAATTGAAAATTCATTCATTCATTGTAATTTATGGTAAGTGAATTGAGTTCAATGAAATTAAATTGATTTACAAATAATTGAGAGATTCATTCATTAAACTCAAAGTTTTTTTCATGGTAAGTGAGATTTTCGAGTATTTACTTGAACATCCCTAGTTGCTAGCTATCCAATATGAGTGGTGACTTTGTCGGTCACCATAGCCTGCAACCCGAAAAATTTACGATCTTAGCCGATTTGGTTTGTGTCCTTGGCTAAGTCGAAATGGTTGAATTAAAATAAATTAAAAATACTCCACGATAGATGGCGCGCCCCGATTGGTTTCAAAACTCACCTAAATAGTTGTCTTGAATTGTGGGCTCGTTCTGTTTTGTTTGGTTTTTTTTTTTTTTTAAAAAGAAAAAGGTGGGATGTTCAAAGTGTTGAATAAAATTTCCAAGTTTTTTTTTTTTTTTTTTTTTTTTTTTTTTTTTTTTTTTTTAGTACTTTGAAGTGTCGCACGTGGCAACACTGTATGTGCTTATTCAACACACCATACCCTGCCACTTTCTTGAATTGACTCCACTGTCATTCCTCCTCGCAAATTTATTGACAGCGGAATTTTTGTGAGGTGTTTGTGGATAAATAAATACGGACTTCGCACTTTAATTGAAGAGGACTTATTTTTAAAAGTTTAAACTTTAAACTCTAACATTTGCGGCAATTCCTTAAAATATTTGTCATAGACGTTCAACATTGCAATTTGCGAAGTGCACCCTCTTATATAAGAAGAGCAGATTTCAATTGGAAATTGAAAAAATAGAAACATTTCATTCCAAATAACAGACAACAATGTGCAGTTCACATATGTACATGTGTATGTACACATGCACGCAGTGCATGCATGTCTCGCTGCAATATATTTATTATCTATAATTTCCGCATAAAATCGTTTACAATAAAATATAGTTATTTTGAACATTGTGTAAAAAAAATTATCAATAATTTTCCGTGACTGGAAATATATGCATGAAGTGTCTCGAAATATATGCATGAAGTGTCGCATGTGGCAACACGGTATGTGCTTATTCAACACACCATACCCTGCCACTTTCTTGAATTGACTCAGCTGTCATTCAGAACATATGCAGCAGCACGAGGTCGTGAGAAAAATGAAATTTTCTTGCGTAATACGGGTAATGTATAACAACCACGGTATAGTATGTAGCAATTTAGACTCTTCAGCATACATTTTACTAATTTCTTCTCTATTTTCAGGAAAAAATGCTTTGAGGACTCATTTGGTTTGCCGATCCATTGCCAGTGCAGAACATGAGTATTTCGTGCACGCACACATATACATATGCACCATTCTCACATTTAGCATGCACACATAGTCTTTTTTGACATTTGCGAAGAAAAGGTTAAAACTACAAGTCTGTGCAATTTTCACAAAACCAGCTTAAAACAAAGCTCAACGAAACAACCAGTTTTATTTTCAGTTTTTTTTTTTCTCAAGTGATTATAAGTTGCAACCATTACGCGTAAAATTGCCAACGCAGAACATGTGCATTCCGTGCGCGCACACACACACACATGCAGCACGACACATGTACGCTGCGATGTTGCAATGCTCTCAGCAGAGGGCACCGAGTTCTTGGGCCTTCCTTCGCAAGGAATGAAATGAGGTGTACATGCGAGTTCGACGTGCCCGACAATGGTCCCGACTGCGGTGGTAGAAGCAGCACCCGCATCAGAATCATCGTCGGGCTCGGATAGAGCAAAGTACACCGTAAGAAGCCTTGCATTTGTGAACATACCCGCGGATTCCAACATCACGTACGTATGTAAAACACCAGGTATTGTATGTAGTAGTTGCGGTGATTATTGTATATGTCTTAATCAATGTTTTATCATTTCAGGAAAGAACAAAGAACCAAGTGTTGCAGTATTTTTATATCCCTTACTTATTGTCGAATGCTCTTTTATAACGACGCTCATCGCTTGCTGCGTGGAAATTGTTCTTGCAAGACAGGATATTAAAATTGTTGATGCAAGACAGGCATCTCGCCCAAATGCTTATGTGCGGAATATATTTATATAATGGGTATTCTTCTTCAAATGAAATCGAAATTTGATTGTGGTAGACGTGTGTTTACCGGTGGTCGAATTTGGAAAGTCAAATCTTCTGTGCGTTTTCGGGAAAAATTCCATATACTTAATTAAATACACGTGAAAATAAAACGGCATAATAGAACTAAAATTCCTTGAAGTTATCAAACCCCTTTGCAGCATACTGCCTGAAATTACAAAGCCGAAGCGAAAGATTCAATTCAGGGAGAAGGTGCTATGGATTGCAGTAACACTATTCATCTTCCTGGTTTGTTGCCGAATCCCGCGGTTCGGTATCATGAGCTCATACTCGGCTGATCCATTTTATTGGATCCGTGTGATCTTGGCTTCGAATCGTGGCACACTCATAGAGCTTGGTATTTCGCCGATCGTAATGTCCGGTTTGATTATGCAGCTGCTGGCGGGTGCGATACGCCCGAGGCTCGTGCATTGTTTAATGGCGCACAAAACTCTTTGGTGTGGTTATTACAATTGGCCAGGCTATTGTCTATGTCATGACTGGCATGTATAGTGATCCTTCGGGAAATTGGCGCTGGTTTGCGTTTGTTGATATGTATTACAAATATACCCCCCCCACTAACGTATCGACTAAGATTCTCATGTATGAATGAACTAAAATCGTTTACTTTCAGGTCACGTATGTACATACCACATCGACTCTACGCCAAGTTCGTCCTGCCATGGGAAGGATATACCTTAATTTCAACGAAGTTGATGAGATGTCCTCAGGAATTTGCGGTTGCCGAAAAAAAAACGTTTGGGACATGGGGTGAGTGTTTCTTTTTCGTTGTCGTGAGTAGACATATATATTTATGCATGGGCTAAATGAATATCTCTGTTGCAATCTTATTATGATCATACAGGTGATTAAAATATTCAGCTACTTTGGCCTTCGCTAACTTCGAAGTTTGTAGGGGAATGAGTATATGTCCGAACTTATGTGCATACACGTAGTATAGTGATTGTCCCTTTTCAGTTGTAACTTCCCTTTTTTTTTTTTTTTTTTTTAATATATTTTATAGTTATCGTTGGGTTTGCTTGTGGTTTGTTGGGAAGAGAAATGAGGGTTTAGGCAGATTTAGTAGAAGTTGATTTTTCTGTTCTGGTTTCACTGTCGTGTGGTAGCAAGACCAATTTTGCAATTGGTCTAGTAACTTGTCCCTTTTCAGTTGTAACTTCTGCGACTCTGACCCGTTTATCGGAGCCTGGGTATAATTTCACGACTCGTCCCAGTCTCCATTCATTAGGCGGTAGGTTCTCTTCCTTAATAACAACAAGGTCTCCGCTTTGTAGATTACCTTGTGGATGCTTCCATTTTATGCGTTTTTGCATTTCACTCAAGTACTCGGACTTCCATCTTCTACAAAATAACTGGTGGAGAGCCTTGAGCTTTTCCCATCGATTTATGACAGAGGCAGGGTTTTCGTGGGTGTCTGGCTCGGGTGGAGCCAATAAATGTCCCCCCACTAAGAAGTGGCCTGGGGTAAGCGGCTCCAGGTCTGATGGGTTATTCGAAGCAGGACTCATTGGGCGTGAGTTGAGGCACGATTCAACTCGGCATAGGAGAGTCATAAACTCTTCTAACGTATATTTTGTATTCGAGGCGATTTTCTTAAAATGGTTTTTAAAACTTTTTACCCCGGCCTCCCACAATCCTCCCATGTGTGGAGCTGCCGCCGGTATGAAATGCCAGGAAATCAATTGGTGCGAATACTTTGACAGGGTGCTACCGCGTGCTTCAGCCATAAAGGCTTTGGCTTCGGATCGTAAAGATCGAGAAGCTCCGACAAAGTTAGTGCCATTGTCGGAATAAACGTTTTGCGGACAACCTCGTCTCGCAATAAAACGGGCAAATGCAGCCAAAAAAGACGCGGTACTAAGGTCGGTGGTAGCTTCGAGGTGTATGGCTTTGGTGGTGAAGCATACAAATAAGCAGACATACCCTTTTGAAGTTCTACATCCTCTACCGCGGTAGCTCTTAATATCAAAGGGTCCTGCGAAGTCTACACCGCTATTTGTGAAGGCCCGGGAGAAGGTGGTGCGTTCCTGGGGTAAGATGCCCATAATTTGCGTTTTTGTGCGTTTTTTATGAATGGTGCATACCTTACAATTATGTATGACAGATCGGATCATATTCTTTACCCGTGGGATCCAATACTGTGTTCGGATTATGCGTAGCATGAGCTGATTTTCTCCATGAAGGGAAATTCGATGGATGAACTGAACAATGAGTCGGGACATCCGGCAATCATACGGTAATATGATTGGATGTCGTTCACCATACGCCAGGTCTAACGAAGCACCTAAACGGCCTCCGATCCTTATAATATCAGCTGAATCGATGAAAGGGTTGAGAGGCAAAATTTCACTTTTCGCTCCAATCGACTTATCAGATTTAAGACTCTTATATTCCTCTAAGTAATATTGCTTTTGAGAAAAGGTTATTAAGCGTTGAGTCGTTGCTTTAATTTCATCGGATGAAATGAGGCAAGACTTTGCTTGAAATGAAGATTTTGTTTTTGAGTATGTTCTTTGAAAGAATCTCAGAATGTATGAGATAACTCGCAAAGCCCTAGGTAAATCTGAAAATCGCTCGAGAAAAATATTAATGTTGTTTATATATGTGGTAGCAGCGTGAACTTGTATCCTTTTTTCTTCAATGACTGTATTATAATGCTCTTCTTGTGCTGGCCATTGGGAATTGTCTTCTTGCAGCCAGGAAGGTCCCTGCCACCACAAGGCATTGTCGATCATTTCGCTAGCTAGTAATCCTCTGCTTGCTAAATCTGCAGGATTCGATGCAGAATCCACATGACGCCAGGTTTTGCTTCCAACCTTTTCTATTATTTTTGTTATTCGATGTGCCACAAATGTTGACCAAGAGCAGGGTGGTTTCCGAATCCAGGCTAGCACAATTGTTGAGTCAGTCCAAAGATTGATCTTTAAATGACTGAGGTTAAGGTTCTCGGTGACCGCTTCGACCAGGTCCGCTAATAGGACTGCACCACATAGTTCTAATCTAGGCAAGGATATTGTTTTTACTGGGGCTACTCTTGTCTTTGCCATGAGTAAATTGACGAACACTTTTTTGGCGGTCTTAACCCGCAAGTAAATAGTTGCTCCATATGCTTTTTCTGACGCATCGCTAAACCCATGTATCTCGGCCTCTTCCGTTGGTGCGAATTGGACCCATCTTGGTATGCGGATGCTGTTGATTTCTGTATAATCACGCATAAATGCTAGCCATCGATCCAAAGTGGTTGACGATACTTCTTCGTCCCAGTCTGTTTTTTCCAACCATATATTTTGCATGATAATTTTTGCAATAATGATTATGGGTGCGAGCCAACCTAGAGGATCGAAAAGTTTGGCAATAGCGGAAAGTATTGTTCTTTTTGTGATTTTGTTCTGATCCTCAATTGGCTTAGCGTGGAAATAGAAATGGTCGGCATGAGCATTCCATCTGATGCCAAGTGCCTTCACCGTGCTGGTATCCTCAAACTCCAAGAAGTCGCCGGACAGCAAATGTTCCTTAGGTATGCCGTTTAAAACTTCGCTACAGTTTGAGGTCCATTTTCTTAATGGGAAACCAGCCGATTGTAGTACGTGCGTTATCTCGTCTCTCGCTGTTATAGCAGCCTCTATAGTGTGTTCACCGGCGAGTACGTCATCGACGTACATACATCGCTTAAGAATGGTCGATGCTCGTGGGTGGGATGTTTCCACGTCGTCGGCCAATTGATGTAATGTCCTGATCGCCAGGAATGGGGCGCAGTTGATACCAAAGGTCACGGTTTTTAATTCGTATAAACTGATTGGATCCTGAGGATTGTTTCTGAAAACTATGCGTTGATACTTTACTTGGTTTTTGTTTATCAGAATTTGCCGATACATTTTCTCGATATCACTATTGAAAACGTACTTAAACAACCTCCAACGAAGGATCAGTATTGTTAGGTCGGCTTGTAAAACTGGACCTGGAAGGAGGACATCATTTAGACTCACGCCGTTTGCGGTAGGACACGAGGCATTGAATACCACTCGGACCTTTGTTGAGACACTCTCCTCTTTCAGGACTGCATGGTGTGGTAGGAAGTAACAATCGGTGGAATCCGCTGCCACGTTGCTAGTAATTTTCGTCATGTGTCCAAGTGTCTCGTATTCCTTAACAACCCTGTTGTATTGCGTTTGTAGTACAGGTTTCTTTGCTAGTCGTGTCTCATTCCGGTAGAACTGAGAGCATGCACTTTTCAAAGAAGGCCCGAGGGAGACATGATTCGGAAAATCTTGTCGAAACGGCAGGGATACAACGTATTTTCCGTCAGAATTTCGTTGAGTTGTTGTTTTGAAGAGCTTTTCGCAATAAGCGTCTTCTTCGCTTGCCTTCCGCTTTTTAGGAATCTCCTCGTATTCCCAGAAGGCCGCTAACTGCTTATCCACTGAAACTTCATTGAAAAATGAGACGATATTAGTGGAAGGACTCGTAGTTTCTGCATTGCCGGCAATTATCCAACCAAACACGGTTTCCTGAGCAATGAGTGTATTAAGCACATTTTTTCTTAAGCCATTTAGAATAATTTGGGGATAAACGTCTCCGCCAAGGATAAGATCAACTGGTTCGTTGACGAAGAACCTCTTATCTGCCAATACCAAGTCTGGGAATGCTTGCCTCGTCATTGCGCTTACTTGGCAAGTTGGCAGATTCCCCGTTAGATGTGGTAGAACAAGAGCCACTGTTTCGATTTTTACTAGTGGGTCTGTGGACGACCGCAGTTGTATTGCACATGCTTCTTTAACTTGCGCAGACTTGGTATTGTTGATTCCCGACACTTGAGCGCAGAACCGCTGTGACGGAATGTTAATTCTGCGCTTGAGCTTTTCGGTAATGAATGAACACTCAGAACCCGAATCAATGAGTGCCCTAGCACAAAAATTTGTGCCATTATAACATATGTTGACACGTGCCGTACCTAATAGCACTCCCACATTTGTGTTTGCGTAGCAGGAGTTAACGTTTTTCACAGTTTTATCATTATTATTCGTAGATTCTCGTCTCCACTGTGCTTGCCTTGAAGTAGAAGGTATGTCATCTTGGGGGTTCGGAGTTCCCCTCTGAGCTGTTGCTTTGGGCTGGAATGCTTGCACATGGAGCAGTGTGTGATGTCGCGAGTGACATGTACTGCAATTGAAGGAGCTTGTGCATCTTGACACCAAATGATAAGCAATTCAAGCATCCATTATTGTTCTTGACATACTCTATTTTTTGAGTCGTGGTTAGTTGTCGGAATCTTTGACAATTTCGTAATTTGTGGTCATTGCTTTGGCAAATTTTACAGGAATGTTGCTTCACGTTCGTTGGATAAGCGCCAAATCTTTTTGGTGGAATGTCAGGGTTTTGCCGCAGGCTTTGTGGTTTAGGTGCCTGTGAAATTTTACTGGCTCTCAAGCCTGACACTGTTTCCAAAGTCTGAAACCGATTGGATAGGAATCGATCCATATCCTCCCATTTGGATATTTCGGTTTTGTTTTCAATGGACTGTTCCCATAGTGCCAGTGTGCATTCTGGAAGTTTTGTTGAGCACAAATATGTGATGATTGCATCCCAGTTGGAGATGTCAATTTGATGACATTGAAGTGATGAGATGCAATTATTTATATCGCGCTGCAACTTTTTGATAGAGCTACCACATTCACTCTCAACTGACTTTAAGCTAAAGAGAAGCTTTAGCTGGGTGTTGACTAGTATACGTTTGTTTTCGTATCTGTCACTGAGGTTTTTCCAAGCTGTTGAAAAACCTTCGTTTGTTAATGGGCACCTTTGCACGATTTCTTTCGCTTCCCCTTGGGTTTTTTGGTTTAGATGAAATAGTTTTTCAACCGGGGTAAGACGTTTATTTATTATATATATGGCCGTGAACATGTCTCGGAAGGAAGGCCATGAGAGATAATCTCCCCTAAAGATGTCTGTATCACATGGAGGCAAGTGAATGTTGTGCTCGCGAGCAGGTTTATCTTCAGTGACCTTCTCAGCTTTGGTCAATTTTTCGGAGAGGTCGGCCATGGTAGTCTGGCAGCGAACAAAACTATAATAACTCATTTTATATTTTTTCTTTATAGCCATGAGGTCTTTTGAAGATAGTTGTGTTGAACCAACGAGTTCATCATAAGCTACTTTAGTTTTTCCCCATAAAGCTTTAAGTTCTTCTTGCTCAATTGCAATAGAATGTTTTGTGTGTTCAGCTGCGTCAGCGCTGGTGTAGTCAGTTTCGAATTCTGCTACTGAGTCTGCCAACCGAATGAAAGTTTCCATTATTTGAGTTTCTGTGTCTATGACCGTAGTTGACAAGTTTTTTAGAAAATTTTATTGTCTCTTTTGAAATCTCTGACCAAATTAGTAGCCTTAGCCTAATCACGCTAGGAAAAAACACAAACGCCTCTTTAAAAAATAACAACTTGGTTTTATGTATGCAAGAATGTGCATATAAAAATAATAGTATTTATTGATTCAATTGTATTTATGTATTTTTTGTTAATATGTATTACTTTCTCCAGCTAACTCGCCACCCCAACGACCGGTGATTTCAAGTGTGTGAAGTAAAATTTTATAGACGTGTATATGGAATATATCAATAACAATAACGATGTGTACACGGCTGCGTGTACGGAATATACGCAACAGTGCAACGTTTTACAATATTTATACAAACAATATCTACACGGCCGCGTATACGGAATATACGCAACAGTATAAAAGTTTATTTTAAACTCGCAAATTCTCAAACTCAAATTTTTTTGACAATGCAATAAGTGATTGTGTCGACGCAAGTTTGAAGAAGAAGAAGCAGTGTGCAAGGTGATATTCAAGGTTATGTGCAAATGAACCTTTACAAAATTAAGTGATTTAAAAAACAATTTGACCGCTTATACGCAACAAATAATATGTGCCAAATAAATTTTGTGATCTCGAATTAAATGCCATGTAAGTGGAAATTGATTAGAGTCGTTTAAATCGATCACTTGATTGAAATAGCAATGAAACAACAACACAGTGCGCGAAGTGATCAATAATATATGTGCGTGTGCTTATATTGCGCAGATCGCTTATTTGTGATAGTTGTTTGGAAAAGTCTTACACAAGGTCAATGTTCGCGCGTAAATTCTTTTTAAGCTGAACAATTTTATGTGTGAAAACGCGTATTTATTGGAACAAAGAAAAATTATTAATATCAATGTGCGCGCCTCAAAATGTGTCTCCACTGAGTATTCTTCTTCACTCTTTGCGTTTACAAACTTTTTTTTATGATTTTATTACGATTGGTTTTAAGAACAAACGGAGTAGCACTGAAATTCAAACCACGTACCTTGTGTTTATAATATCTGGAATGATTGCAGTGCTGATTTGTTTGAACTTTGTCTCTGCAAATGATGTTGTGTGTTAGCGACTCGTTCGCTTAAAACTTCTCGCTCTGATATGGATATTAAGTGCTGAGATTAATTCTTGGAACAATAATGTGGTGTACACGGGTGATGAGTTGATAGCTCTGTAGTAGTAGTGGACTGTATTTTCTCACGGCTCCGATAGGACCAATATTTACTCACGGCGTATACGGAATATACGCTCCGTAGTAAAGTTTTATGGAAAGATAATAAAATGAACGAGTGTTTCGATATTAGTAAAGAATTGAATTTATTCACTTTCAAACGTTATAAATCGGAATCGGTGATTATATGAGAATATATATAAACGTATCAATTACCTCCGTAGTGGCGTGGTGGCTGCTGTGAAAACCTGCTTGTCTCGTCTTCGGAAAAGAAGTAAATTGTCGGAATTTAAGAGTTTATAATTATCTAGCCGAATGTAACTTACAAAATAGAATATAGCAATGTATGTTTAAGTTATTATCTTAACTTTATTATCAGAGTCGATGGCCTTAGTAGCTCGTACTCTTATATAAGATTAGGTTTAATAATACTTTGTATATTTTCCTAATATTGAATAATAATAAATTGTCGGAATTTGTGTAAACGCCGTTGAACCGCCAAACGGTGCACCGAGTTAAGGGGAAAGTTAACGAAGGGGCACCGTTTGGCGGCAAGTACCGGCATTCCGAAAAGTGTGAAAGGCTGTGAGTGTGTGTGTGCATGTGGGTGAAAGTGTGTGTATGTGTGTGTGTGTGCATGGGGGTGAAAGTGTGTGTATGTGTGTGAGTGTGTACACGCAAACCGCTTACTAGGGTTGCGTGTACGATTTGTCGGTCAAAGGAGGGTGGGAATGAGGTTTAGGCCGGAAGCCTAAACAATGATCAAATCATCTATGGCAAAACGTATAAATATTGTACATGAAAAATGTTTACTGCAAATGAAAAGAATTTGTGGTGGTGTTAAAATGTTAAATGGTAAAATGAAAACTAAAATGACGATCGATGGAATTATTTTTGAGACATATGTTTATATTGTCGATGACAGTGTGTTAAAAACTGATTTGCTACTAGGTCAGGATATACTTGTGTATCCCGATGTGTGTGTTAAAATGTTAGACGGTGTGATGAAGTTTAAAAATGACACCTGTAAAAATATATCAACTGCAAATCAGCATACTGAAATTGTTGAATACAACAAAGATGTAAACGTTAGAACAAGTGAAATGGTTGAGCAATTCGTGCGTGGTATAAAAGATACTAAGGCACAACAAAAACTTGTTAACGTGCTAAGCGAATTCAGTGACTTATTTTCAATAGGTTTAGCGAATCTAGGTAAAACTGAATTGATCGATATCAAAATAGAGTTGACGTCAAATAAAGTGGTAGCACAAGCACCTTATAGAGTTCCAGAACCTAAAAAGAAGGTCGTGGAAAAAATGATCGAAGACTTATTGAATGCCGATATAATTGCAAAATCAAATTCAGAATTTGCAAGTCCAGTGTTATTAATAAAAAAGAAAAATGGTGACGACAGACTATGTATAGATTATAGGCGTTGAATGAGTTAACTAAGAAAGAAATATTTCCGGTACCAAATGTCGAAGAGCGGTTGCACGAAGCTAAGCAATTTAAATATTTTTGTGTGTTAGACCTTAATAGTGGGTATTACCAGATTCCCATTGTCGCGGAAAGTCGTAAATATACTGCTTTCATTACAACGTGTGGACATTATGAATTCAAAAGAATGCCATTTGGCTTACGAAATGCGCCAATTGTGTTTCAACGACTTATGGCTAAAGTTCAAGAGAAAGCAAAATGTGACATGATCCATTACATGGACGATATTTTAGTGGGTGGCAATTCAGTCGACGAGCTATTGCCTAAGCTCAGGCGTGTATTTACCGTACTCCGAGAAGTTTGTTTAACGTTAAATGCAAATAAGTGTGAATTTTTCAAAGAGACAATAAACTTTTTAGGCCATGAGCTGACAGTTGACGGAATCTGTCCAGGCCTCGTTAAGACAAGTGCTATACTAAAGTTTGAAAAACCAAAAACTGTAAACCGAATTCTAGAGTTTGACATAGACGTAGTTCATCGACCAGGAACGAGAATGGAACATGTTGATTGTCTCAGCCGAGCACCAGTCGAGTTAGCCAAAGAAGTTGACGAAGCAGACATGAAAGTTTATAAATCAGCAATCGACGAAGCAGATTGGATTCATGCAATGCAAATGCAGGATCCTTACATACAGCAAATTTTAAAAGATTTACCACACAATCGTAATAATTCTCAAGAACAGTACGTGATGGAGAATGACAGGTTGTATCGCAAAGTTGATGGTAATCTATTGTGGGTTGTGCCGAAATCATTACGATACAAGGTGGTAGATGATCATCATAGCCGAGCAGGTCATATGGGTTTAGAGAAAACTTTGCAGCGAATACTGACGAAGTTTTGGTTCCCGAGAATGCGATGTTACGTCACGAGTTTCTTGAAAGCGTGTGTAGAATGCGCTTACAATAAAAGACCAGGAGGTAAGAACGAAGGCGAGTATCATCAGGATGATATGGACGCAGTTCCATATAAAACACTACATGTGGATCATCAGGGTCTCTTTCCTAGAAGTGCGAAAAGAAACGAGCATGTTTTGGTGATAGTGGATGCTTTCACTAAATTCACTATACTGCGAGCTGTGAAAGATACGTCGGCGAAGCATGTTGTTACTGTGTTTAACGAGATAAGTAGTTACTTCGGGATGCCTCAACGAATAGTATCCGATCGTGGGAGTGCATTCACATCAAAATAATTCCATCGATATTGTAAAGAAAACGGCGTGAAAAGTATTTTGAACGCAGTACGAACTCCTCGAGCAAATTCACATGCTGAACGTACAAATCGAACAATACTGTCAATGTTATTGCCAACGACAGTGGACGACAAGCATTGGGATGATTACCTACGAAATATACAGTGGTCAATTAACACGATGACAAACAAGACAACTGGTTGCAGACCTTTTCAGCTTGTTTATGGATTTCAACCGCGAGATATTTTGAAAAATCGACTTACTCAACTTTTACATAATGACGAAGTGACAACGAGTGAACAACTGAATGAGTTAAGAACTGAGGCAGCAAAGCGTACAGATGTTGAACGAGCAAAAGCAAAGCTTCGATATGACTCCAAACATGTTAAGCCTAAGAAATACCTCAAAGGCGATCTGGTGTTAATTGAAAACGAGCCTGCAAGCACCGGTACTTCAAGAAAGCTAGAGCCGCGTTACAAAGGTCCTTTCGTTGTAACTAAAGTTCTGAACACCGATCGATACGTTATTGAAGATTTACCGAAATCTGTACGAACAACGAAACATTATTCATCTGTTCACGCTTCTGACAAATTGAAAAGATGGTGTGAGTTTCCACCTGATGACTACGACGAAATTGAATATAAAGACAACGAAGAAGATGGTCGAGGGCGCCCATCAAGGTCAGAATAGCCGACTGTAAGATGAAAATAACAACACTGTCCGTGTTGTACTCGTCAACCCTTACATACTCCATATTGAACAAGCGATTTGGGTAGTAGCCGAGAATCTATCAACCGAGTAGCATCGTCAAACAGTGTCATTCATTTATTTTTACTTTAATTACATATAAGGTCCATTCCTTATCTACAGTTTTTACAGTTTTTTACAGGATTTAGTCCAAAAAGCATTCCCGCACTCAAAAAAACTGTAACTGACAGCGCAATTGAGAGAGTAACTGCGACTCTCTTCTTGTCCGAAGTTACAGGATTTAGTCAGAAGTTTTTTGCCTGTAAATATCCAAAAAGTGTCAAAATCAGCTGTTAGCAGTATTGTTGTGAAATCACAAAATAAAGAAAATTACAAAATTTGTGTAAAAAATTAAACATTTCAGTAAAAATGAAAGTGCTAAAGTAATAAATAAAATTGGTAGTTATTGTGATAGTTTTGCTTGCGTTTAAGTGTTTTTATAACCATTTTTTGTATAAATATTCTGACATTCGCTTCTTAGGCTAAAAAAGTGGTTTTTTGCATTCCCGTACTTTTTCCTGTAATTCTCTATTAGAGAGCGTTTTTACCTTACTCTCTTGCATTTTGACACTTTTTAGGAACTTACAGGAAAAGTAAAGGAATGGACCTATAATATATAAAACCATAACAATTTGTGCTATTAAATAATTACATAATCTCGACGCGAGTTTTATTATTTAATCGACCATCTGACATAAAATCGTTTGTAAGAGGGTCGAGCAATGTCCCCTCTTACACATTGGGAACTTCACTTTCGGGAAAAACAAACAACTGTTGATGGCGTCTGTCACGCGATGTATGCAACGGCTTATGTATGACTGGGTCATGGAAGTCTCCCACTGTAGGAAACAGGGCGTTGGTAACAACCAGTGGCGCAGAAACGCAAAACGGCCAGAACCTACCACAATTAATGCGTGTTTGTATAGAACTGTAAACAGCTTAATTACCAAGTGACTCGCCTGTTTCTCACTAGATAATGCGGTTATTTTGAACAATTTTAACTGGGAATCCAACTGCGTAATCACGTTATTGACCACGTCGGGACTAAGCCGATAAAATTTCCGGAACTCTGTTGCCGGCAGTTCAAAGAGAGTACGTTTCGTGTACGCTGATCCACCGGATGCTTGTTTAATTCCTCAACACTTTTATTTTAATTTTCACAAACAATTCTTTTATCGCGTTTTTTAATAACAGCAAACTAGAAGCCGTAATGGGGTACAGCGGTGCTTCTGGGTATGCAGCTACAGTTGCGCGGCTATACTCAATTCCTACTCTTACGTCCACGTTCGTGCACCCTGGGCAAAGTGAGCAACCCATGTGCGAGATGCGGTAACCAACCCGTGTGGAGACTTGGGTCACGGCTAATAGAGAGGGAGCTTTATTGGAGCCACTCCGACATATTCGGTTTAAGGGTTCACTAAAGTCTGCAGCGTCTGTTCACCAGGAGGTGCGGCTGCAAGCGGGCGTCTGTCTTGAAGCAAGCGGCTCGCTATATAAATGAACTCAAACTTTTTACCCCCAGCAATGGGTTATGCGTTGGGTTTGGGGCCCACCATGTAAAATGCAAGTCTAATGAAAATAACGAAACAGCCTCGGATAATGACCTCCCCACACGTCGACGACCCACGCAAACGAAACAAGGACTACGATTTACGGATATGCACCTGGAATGTCCGGACCCTTTATAGGAAAGGTGCCTCTATCCAACTTCTGGATGTCCTAAATAAGTATAAGGCTGACATCACTGCAGTCCAGGAAATGCGATGGACGGGGCATGGATGCAAAAAATATGCATCGTGCGACGTTTACTACAGCTGCCATGAGACGGCGCACAAATTTGGTGTTGGATTTGTGGTTGGGCGGAGACTGCGAGATCTTGTCTCCAGGTTCACCCCCCTCAGTGAACGAATTGCCACAATCCGCATCAAAGCTAAATTTAATAAGGTCAGCTTGATTTGTGCGCAAGCCCCGACGGAGGAGAAGGATGATGGGACCAAGGACGCATTTTACGAGCGCTTGGAGGAAGCATACGAGCGCTGCCCCCGCCACGATGTAAAAATTGTGATTGGCGATTTTAACGCTAAGGAAGGAATTTTTGGTCCAACAGTCGGAAACTGCAGCCTTCATAAAAATACCTTCGGCAACGGAGAGAGGCTGATCGACTTCACCGCGGCGCGAAACATGGTAGAAAGTAGCACCAGGTTCCAACACGGAAGCATCCACCAAGCCACTTGGGTGTCCCCTGATCAAAAAACGCGAAACCAAATTGATCACGTTGTGATAGACGCGAGATACGCTTCGAGCGTGCTTGATGTTCTTTCTATCCGAGGAGCAAGCGTGGGACTCGGATCATTACCTTGTTGCAGCTAAGGTCCGCATGCGCCTCTCTGCAATGAAGAACGCTCATCAAGTATCGCAACGAAAGTTCGACGTCGAAAAGCTGTAATCGCAACGGGCAGCTGAGAATTTTCAATCTCGACTCTCGATCCTGATAAGGCAAGCAACTTCTCATCGCCCCGACATTAACGAGCAATGGGATAACATCTCCCAATCTCTTCGCACCGCTGCGGAGGAAGTGGTTGGCTACTACCAGCCTCGCAGAAATAATTGGTACGATGACGAATGCCGCGTCGCTGCAGCAGAAAAATACGCAGCATACAAAGCCACCCTGCAGCCAATTACTACGCGTGCAACAATTGAGCGATAACGGGAGAGAAGGAGGGAAGAGAGACGTCTTTTCAAGAGCAAGAAACGAGAGGCGGAAAGGCGTGAGTGCGAAGAGCTTGAAATGCTAGCAAGCAGGAATGCGGCCCGAAAATTCTATCAGAAAATAAGGCAGCAAACAAGTGGTTTCAAGACCAGGGCTGGTTCCTGTAAAGACGAGTATGGAAATCTGGTGACGGACGTATAGAGCACACTTGAGGTATGGAGGGACCACTTCTCAACGCTACTGAATGCGAACTCAGGTGAGGAGTTTGAAGAAGAGGAGCCCAGAACAATCTTTAGGGATGAACAACAAATCCAAAACAACTCGACCAAGGCGAGGTGAGAACAGCACTTAGGCGGCTAAAGAATAACAAAGCGCCTGGGGCAGACGGTATACCGGCTGAGCTTTTCAAAGCCGGCGGCGAAGAGCTGGTAGGAAGCATGTATCAGCTGTTAAGAACAATTTGGTCTGACGAGTACATGCCAGAAGATTGGAGCCTTAGTGTTCTTTGCCTTATCCATAAGAAGGGTGATCCTGCTGTTTGCGCCAACTACCGTGGGATAAGCCTTCTAAATATCGCGTATAAGGTTCTATCGACGATAGTGTGTGAAAGACTGAAGCCATATATGAAGCAGCTGATTGGACGTTATCAGTGTGGTTTTAGGCCTGGTAAATTCACCATCGACCAGATATTCACAGCACGTCAAATCCTGGAAAAGACCTTAGATAAGCAAATCGACACACACCACCTTTTTGTCGACTTCAAAGCCGCTTTTGATAGCACGAATAGAAGCTGCCTGTACGACGCCATGTCTAAATTTGGGATCCCCGCAAAACTAATACGGCTATGTAGAGTGACGTTGAGCACAACATTTAGCTCCGACAAAGTTGGGAAGAACCTCTCCGAGCCGTTTGAGACCAAACGAGGTTTTAGACAAGGTGACTCACTTTCGTGCAATTTCTTCAACCTAATGCTGGAAACTGTAATAAGAGCTGCCAATCTGAATCGCAGTGGTAGTATATATAACAAAAGTACGATGCTGCTTGCGTATGCGGATGATATTGGCATCGTTGGCCTTAACAACAGGGCCGTCAGTGCAGCATTTTCCAGTCTAGAGAAGGAAGCAAAAGAGGTTGGTCTAGTAGTGAATGAGGACAAAACAAAGTACCTTGTGGCAACAAACAAAAAATCCTCGCGTATTGGGACCCAGGTCACTGTTGGCAGCTACAATTTTGAAGAAGTCAGGGATTTTGTATACCTTGGATCCAGCATAAAACCACCAATAATGTCAGCCTTGAAATCAAACGAAGAATAACACTGGCCAACAGATGCTACTTTGGGCTCGGTAGGCAGTTGAAAAGCAGAGCCTTTTCTCGACGAACGAAAATCTCGCTCTACAAATCTCTCATCGCAGAAACATGGACGATGCTGACCAGCGATGAGCAAGCTTTGAGGGCTTTCGAGAGAAATGTTCTTCGCAAGATTTATGGCCCTGTTCGCGAAAGCGACGGGTACCGAAGAAGATGGAATGACGAGCTGTATGAGCTGTATAATGATGTGGACATAGTCAAGCGCATAAAAATTCAACGACTGCGATGGCTTGGCCATGTCGTTCGCATGGATGATGATGCTCCAGTGAAAAGTCCTTCGAAACGGCATCCATGGGTGGGCAACGACGGCAAGGGCGCCCAGGAACACACTGGAAGGACCAAGTGCAGAAGGACCTGTCTACGCTTGGTATGAGTAATTGGCGTAACCTCGCGAAGAAGAGAGAGAGAACTGGCGAAGCTTTTTGATCTCGGCCCAAACCGACAAACGGTTGTAGCGCCATAAAAGAAGAAGAAACTAGAAGCCGCTAGCTGAATAACACAACTGATTTTGCAATAACGTATGTTGTTAAAAAAAGAGTTACTGAATATCAGTATTGTTAACTTCTGTTGTTTAGCTGATTTGGCAATTTCGAGTGTTGTTAAAAAAGTTACTGAATCGCACTACATAATGAAAAGAAGAATCGATTTAGCCCTGACTGTCTGTCCGTCCGCGTCCGTCCGTCTGCCCGTGGTTACAATAACTTGAGTAAAAATTTGTCTTTCTTAATGAAACTTGGTACATAGATTGCTGTTTAGCCAGGGTTGGTTGGTATTGAAAATACCCGCGATCGGTCAATAACCACGCCCACCTCCCACATAACGGAAGTTTTGAAAAATGCAAAAACTTCCTTTTTTTGGTATCTATTAGATATTTGGGGCGATTTTAAACATAGAAACTGTGAATTTTTAAAATTTCCTCGATATCGCTGTTATCATCATCAAACATTTTTGAAATCGTACCGTAACCACAACCATCGTACAGGTCTACAAGTTAGATAACAATCAGCTGTTTTCCCGGAAATACCTCACAGCTGATATCACCTGATTTTCAGAGTTGATTTTCAGAGCACGGTTGTATTTAAAACTACTAAGTACTGACAGAGTTGCATGAAATATAAGTTAAATTTCCGAAAATAGTAGTTAAAATTTGTACTGACTTCCGAGGTAAATAGCAAGATGCCTTAGACATTTAAAAGTGAAAAATAATTAACTCTTCAGTCTTATTTTTTTTTTGAAGAATTTTAGATTGTTGACGAAGAAATATGTAAGTTTAAAAATTTATTAAACTCATATGTAAATGGAATGATGTGCGAAATGTAATTTATAATAAATAAATTCTATGTTAATACATTATTCTTCCAACTCTTCCTTGTTTTCTGCTTCACTGGGCAATTTGAAGGCATACTTTTTCATTTGCAATGTGCCGTCAAGTAAGAAGGTTCGTGTCTTTCGCGACACTTCCTTCTGTCATTTTTACTAATCCAAGGCCGTTTTTTGATTGAGAGGACGCTAACAAATACGACGTTGCCATAATGAAAGCTCGCTTACTGATCGATTTGGGAGAAAAGTCATATCTCAAGTTGGTGAGAATTGAAAGCTGAGACCATTTTTATTAAGTGCAATTTAATATCAAATAGATGGATGTGGACTCTCTAATAAAAAGATATCCCAATTAAGTAGTGTCAGAAAGTTTTAATTTACTTTAAGTAAAATCTTAATTTTTGGACTGCGAGTTCAATTCAGCTGCTACAAGTTAATATATTATTGAATGCTATTTTAAAATAATTTATTAGGACTTCTGTTAAATCTGATCGCTTTCAAAGTCATATTTTATATATATGAATTAATATTGCACAGTTTTGGTCCGTATTCCTTTCTTGATACGTACATATGTATATGTAGTATAAATCAAATTATGTATAATTTCCGCCCACTCTCGCGTAACAACTATTCGAATCAATTTTGATTTTGAAAGCAATCAGATTTTGCAAAGCCCTGACTAATTAGATAATTATATGTACAATCGTATATGTTATTGCTTTATAGTAATATTATTGTAAATTATTGTATGTGAATACATATGCATACATATACATATATTTCAAACTTTTGAAAAATTAAATTTTCCGAATACCATTTATTATTTTTTCATAATATGTGTCAAATTAAGTAACAGAAGAAATTTGCACAAATCCCTTTAAATACAACCGTGAACTTAACATTTGTTGCTTGTCATTTTGTTTTGGTCTCACTATTCGTTCAATTTAAAAACCAAAAATTTTGTAATTTTGTTTCTGAAATTGTCCAGAAAACGCGACCGCGTGTACAATTTCCCGTAATTTCGTTATCATTTGAATTAATTAATTTCCGCAAGCAGTATGATAACCCTATGGTAAAGAGCCTTTAAATTAAGTTGGGAGGCAATCACCACCCCCAAATATTTGATAGCGGGCTTGGTCGTGTTGATGTCTGTCCCCACGTGCATATTCAGAGACTTCACGGCCTTTTGCTGCTTAACAAACCACTTTAGTTTTGTTTAGTGCATTGATTTCAGCCAAATTTTGATCTTTATTACGGCTTCGGGATTTTCTAAAACTGAATTGTTCTGATACATATAATCCTTTCAAGAATTTTCCCAAGAATACATGAACATTTATAACTGGTTAAGGGTAGTTTTGTGTAAATATACTTATAAAAATATTACTAATATTACATATCATATACATATGTAAATACATACATATGTATGTACGTATATGTGTGAACAAGTATGTACGATTGTCCAAGAAATACTGGACAGGTGCAGTTGCAAGCAAGCTTCCTGCCTTAGAATACTTTCCGTTGTATTTAACCAAATAAACAATTATAAACATACATACATATGTACATATGTATATACATGCTGTAAAAAAAAAATATGCATACATACATACGTATGTTCATATACAAATTGCTTTATAACATATGTACAGTATGCAAAATTAGTATTAGTACACCTTCTCATAAGAACAAGCATCATACATTTTTTTCAAATGTATGTATGTATATTAAAAAAATCCGTTAAAATCAATTTATTTGGCAGGAAAATCAATAATAGTAAGGTTGAATAACACAAACATACAAAACAATGCATTGTACTTAACAAAATAACAAAAGAGGCAAATTTGCTTCATTTATTGGAGGCAAAATTCGTATTATTACACATACATATATTTATAGATTATTTGTGAAGAATAAGCAAAAGTTTTCAATTGTTTTTATTTTATGACAAATCCTGGTTTCAAATAGCAGATAATCTTTGCTTTTGAATTAGAAAATTATTTTTCTATTAAAGTTACACCGCGAACAGCTATTTAATTATTTTAAACAAGCAATTAAATGTATGTGTACAAATACAAATTTTTACTTCAGTAAATTGAGTTAGTTTGTTTATTTTGTTAAGTACAATGCATTATTTTCTACGTTTTAGTTAATGAACCTTACTATTATTGATTTTCCTGCAAAATAAATTTATTTCACGGATTGTTTTAAAATACATTTGAAAAAGTTATTGATGCTTGTTCTTATGAGAAGGTGTACTAATACGAGTTTTGCATTCTGTAGATAAAAGTTCAAAAATAATTTTGAATAAACAAACCGATAGATTTCAAAGCAGGGTTTGCATGGAAATACATGTAGGAAATTAGATTTTTAGTAGGCAATGATCAATTTACGTTCTTAATATTTTGATAATTTTCACTCCAAAAACATAAAAAGCATATTTTGCTTGATAGATGAGTATTGCTTAACACGTTTTCAGTAATTATTATTCAATAAAATACAATTTATCCGCAAGATAAATTTCTGAATTTAAAAAAATGTATGAATGAACATGAGATAACACGGCAACACCGCACAGGAAATGCCTTCGGAATTTCTTCACATAACCCTGGTTATTTCTTTCATTCTAATGTTGTCCGTACAGGTCTGCCATTAAAATTACACTGTCAAACCGCTGGAATCCATTAAAATTACACTGTCAAAACAGAAAGAGACAGGGCGGAAATTAGAGAGGGATGGAACGAGATATCTTACTTGTAGATTTGTACAATGACCACAGCCCACTTCCATATAATTGAAGTTTTGAAAAATGCAAACAACTTCGTTTTTTCAGTATATATTGGAACAAATTGAGTAAAGTTTAATACTAGCAGCGATTTGAAACAAATAGACTGGATTTTTATGAAATTTTGAAAAATGACCGTGGCACCGCCCATTCGAAACAACATCGCTTTCGGTACTTGTTAGAATTAAGCTTCCTTAATTTTCGTTGGTGTGTCATCCTAATATATGTACATATGTTACGTTTTTACAGATATTTTCAATAAGTACGATGTTCGTAATACGGCGGAATCGCGTGAACAGACTTATAAAAGGAGTTAAGAGATGTTTAATTGACTGATGGATGAACTTCTAATCGTTAAAAATAATCCGACCTTTAAATTGTTGATCATATGATTTTACAATTTTTTCTTCATAGGGAATTTTACCCTCCGTAGTGGAAACCGCATTCCGCATACGACTAGCAGATGTACTTACATAAAGGCCTGCGCAAACATACGCGGTACAATCCAGTACGATATGCGGTATCAAAAGCCATGGCGGTATATGGGAGCACTCAAACAGAAGTTCGGTACACCGCGGTACAAAATCATTCCGCAGTTGGCGGCGTGGTATGAGCAGACATATCTTAAACAGAGTTGCAAATATTTGATTTATTTTCTTATATTTTAAATATTAAATTTTTTAAATTCAATCTAAAAATACTCGTAAGACATACATAATATGTACTCGCATGTTGTAAAACTATTTGGTTTATTTCTTCCAAAGAAAGTAAAGTAAATGAATCCTATTGTTTATGTTGAAAACTATTTATTAAATATGCCACTGGTGGTCAGAATATTCACGGTTAAGCGATGATAATATCAATAATTTATCTTCAGCGCCCTTAGCGATAGCCAATAAATAAACTATATTTAAAAAGAAATTTGTTGTCTGTTTGCGCAGGCCTTAAGTATAATAACTTTTTGGATACCTAAAACATATGTTAGTTTTATAACAAATTTGTAGGGAAGTAGGAACCCAATTAAAAATACAAATTTTTTTAATATTTTTATTTTTAAATTATTTAAATTATTTTTATTTTTATTTAAATTGTCTAATTTCGCATTTAGTGTAGATAAAAATAAGTATTTTCAGTACAATTAAAGGTGGTTGATAAAGTATTTATTTTCTACGATTATGCGAAACCCGCAGAGAAACAAGTAGTCGTAAACACAATTATTATTCGAACGTTCCAATATTCGATTCATGGAACTCTGTCATTAATTTCAAGAGTCCTACAAAGTTATTACGATTACTCATCATATGTAAGTGCAGTTTAAACATCGATGGCCATAAACAATGAATTTATAACTAAAATAAAAAGGAACAATGTAAAATTGGTTAAGCCGGAAACGCTTCGATGTATACTTGCATATACACACTGACGGATTATATGCAAATACATATGAAAATATGTATGAGGATACCCAGCAAGACCGACCTAACGCATTCTCCAATACATTAGCAATATTTTGAAAGAACACTAACACTCTTGTATTTTGCTTTCAATAGCAATGAATGAGCAAATTAGAAAACGATATGTGAATAAATTGATGATTATATTTCTTATTCACCATGTCAGTTGATATCCATTATTAGTGCTGTGAAAAAACAAACCTGGTAGTCGCTAAAAAGAGCCATTAGATGAAACCATTAAGCATGCTTCTGAAATTTATATGTGTATATTTTACAACACTTATTTAAAATTAGTAATTCGAAAACCATTAACATATAGTTCCGTATAAACATTTTGTCACATATCAGAAAAGAACAACTGTTGACTTGTTAGTTTTAATTGAGTTTGAAACGAATTTTTTCTGACCTACTTCATATTATGAATCAGAAAAAATATATCGACATCGGTAATTTTTGGAAATTTTAGTTGCCTAAGCTTACAGAACTTTTGATTAAATTTTATTTTAATGTTTAGTGAACTCTCAGAATGTCTTTCAAAGTCAATTGAACAATTTTTGATTACAAATTAGAAATAAGTTGCCACGGAAATTGGATCCAAAACAAAGTTAACCAAGCGAATACTTTTCCAACGCTACCGGGTTAAAATAGCGAAGTCAGCATGACAAAAGTCAAAATTGTAAAAAGCCAAAAAATTTTCTAGAAAACGGTTGATATGGGTAAGTTCATTTTATTTGGGTATATAAATTGTTTTAAAATCTTTCACTCCTCGAAACCCAAACCAGCGCTACAGAGTAAATATTGCGAGTTATACAGATTTGCCACCATCTCCAGCTGAGGCACCTGAAACTACAGTACGTAACATCGAAGGCAGCGCGCAGGACTCAAACACTTCCACAGCAAGTGCTACTGGTGAAGCAAAAGGCGATGTGACCGCACATACGCCACAGAAGCAAAGCCATAAAAATGAGCATTCACCCAATGAAAAGAATTTCTTCTCAGAATCCGAGAAATCCTCCGCCTACTCGAAGTCTGGTAGAATCAGTAGCTCCCCGTCTTTATCATACCTAATTTTTCTGTATGTTATATAGTGTTAATCTATTAAAATAATAACATTTTGTGAATTGATACATACATACTATATAAAAACTATTAAATGTAGAATAAAGAAATTAAATTGAAAAATAAGTTATATTTAAGTGTTATTTGTTTTATTGTATATGGAGTAGAAATAACGGTTAGAAATATGTGTTATATAATACGTTATATTTACCATACCAATATGCAATAGTTCTACGGCATAACTTTCCATAAATAATGCATTACATATCGTTTTTTAATATCGGATTGAAACGAGACAACTATTTGAAAAAGTAATAGTAAAGTTTCATGTGAATGAAAAAGAAAGTTTCTCACACGTACAGCAAAGTATACAGTAGGATTGTCATATGGCCATGTATAAATTCATGGAAACTTTTTGAATTGCTCACAGAAACTTTTTGTAGGACAATGGATGGTTTTACGCATTATATATCACATAGCGTTCTTGCTGGGTATACTTGTATGAATGAATATATGCTTGTAAAAATGAGTACATTTGATTATGATTTCCAACTCCTTTCATTTAAATTGCTTTTTCACAAAAGCATAAATCATATAATTGAAATAAGAGTGAAACAACCTTTACTGAATACGTTGTAAAAAGATGATGTACAAAGTAATTAACGTGAGTAAAAAGTGCTTTGCTTGCCCCACTACAACAAAAGACAAATTGATGACAAAAGCTACAGGAAGAATATAATTGAAATAATTTTCACGTTTCTGCGAAAAACGTATGCGTGCATGCAGATCCACATATGTACATATGTATGTATGTAAGTGAAAAAATGGGACCCACCTGATCACAATACTCAGTGGCTGTGGCAGTGGCATGTGTAATCTAGCAACACGTAAAGTGTCGTAAAAAATCTTTTTAAAAATCCAATGCGACGGTTACTTCTTGTTTTTTATTGCATTCCATTGTATTTGTATTTATGTTATGCTCTCATTTTAGTTGGATGCAAATATGTGGCTTCATTTATCGCAGCTGCTCTTTAGATGAAAAACCGCTGCGGGGTGCGGAATTCCGCTACATGCCATGCTTTTATGAGTATCTCTATGAAACAAGCGTGAAATATGAACCATTTAGTAGGTGGATATTATGGAATGCAGATATGAAAGCGTGCAACTGACTGCTTTTTATGCACAAATGCGATTTTTAATTTGGATGTTAATAAAAAAATGGGAATAGTAAAATTTTGTCATAAAAAACAATCTACGAGTACGTTTATGCTGATAGAAACAGCGTACAGGTATAAGTATGTTTGTTTATGAAAGTAATATCTGTAGCTTTAAAGTGAATGATATACATATGCTCATGGTTTAATCAAAACCAATTTATTTTTAAACCTCTATTCTGGTATATGAAGATGTTCTCAGGTTAAAATATAAATCATATTTTGAGGGAATACATTTTGGCAGATAAATTAGTATGTCTTCCTATAAACAACAAATATTATTATGAACTTTCCATTAAAGTGTTATACGTTTAATCGAACATGGTCTCGATACAGGTTTTCAGTCCCTACATATTCTAACAAGAATATAGTGTGCACTCGCACACTGAGTGAAATTTACCCAAAATTAACGAACTGGTTCCGCAACTTTCCGGATACTTGGCTGGCAAAGTTGCCGCCGCTAGCTCTGCCATCAGAGTGCGAAGCACCGGGTTCTCCCTCACCCCGGAGTCCGGGCACTCAGGGATCCTTCAACACTTCGAATTTATCCCGGAATTCAGTACGCAAATATTCTTACTTTTGGGAAATTTGTCCGGATTTGTACTGAATTTTCAATCTCGACACTTTTAAGCGTAAAAATTATGCTGGTATCTATATATAAATCTATATATACTGAAAATATAATACTACTAAAACACAATAGCTACAGAGAAATGGAAGGTCTTGATGTGTGTATTTGCACAAAATTATCAAATTGTTAGTGTATGAGATATTTGCGTGGAAAGATATACAAATTTCCATGTTGCTTTTTTTTATGTGAAAAGAAATATTATATTTGTTCTTAAGAAAAACGAGTCAAGCACACACGATTATCGGGGGTTGCATAATTAAAACTTCTTTGTTTTCATGCCCTATTTTGTTTTTAAATGTTCTATTCCACTTTGTTCAAATACGAGAATGAATTGCGAGGAATTTCTTCAATTACTAAGAAGTAATGATGGCCAACAATTAGTAAAATTAAAAAAAAAATTTGAATACCGATTAGAAAATGAAATTAATGAATATGTAGCCTTTAAAAATAAATGGGTCAAATTGTTTAATATTGTCTCTTTTTCCAAGTTTGAAACAAATGTGTAAATCTATTTTCTTAATCCTACATTCAAACGCAGCCGTTGAGCGTTAAAAAAAATGGTAAGTACAATTAGTAAAAATGACACAAAAATCCAACAATAAGAAAAAATGCAAATAGAAAAAAGTCTGACAATCCTAACATTCCTTAAGATTTCAGACATATGTATGTATATAGTTATGTATTTACATTCCATTATTTAATAATTCATTTAAGATTCACAAGGCTATATGTATACCATGGTATTTGTGTTGGTATGAAATATTCATTAAGGCAATACATTTCTTTAAATAGTCAACAAGTAATTACTTATATTTATAAAAAAAGCTATGTATATATATCTGTGATTTATTTGTTATATATTGTTTAATCATTTTAGTATTTAAATTCGGGTTGCGCTCCAAAAATAGTGAGATGGATTTAAACGGCTATTGTGTGACCCACGATTACCTATGGGTCTGTGGTCTAGGTACATAGAACACACCAGCAAGGCGCGATTAAAATGCTTAGTAAGTTGCAAGGGCTGGCTTACGTCAGCATAACAGGGTCTGTGAGAAACTGTCCAACGGTTGTATTGGAAGTTCTATTAGATCTAACACCACTTTACTTACATATTCAAATTCAAGCGAAGAGGTATATCCTGAGGTTGACCGGTACCAATATCGGGACTAAGTGGTATCTGAGCCGGAGGAGGCTTAATACTTAAACAAAACGATACCCAAAAATAGCAATACCGAGCGATACCATGAAATCCGAGTTTAGTCTTACAAAAAGATTCTAACCGAATTGAGTAGCAAAAAAAATTGGGTATTGTTGAAGTTTCCGACAGGGTAAGAATCTAGTGAATTTTGGAAAGACTTTCCGTTATCCCTTGTTGGTTAAGGTTCTTGATGCTGCCTTCATACGTGTTGCAGCATTCTGAATCAGGGGCTTATGCCCAAGACCGACCATACGTGGCGAAGAGTCACACCCTGCACGAGGTGCCCCTGCTTTCTACTAAATATGGCGGATCTAGAGAGAAAAACTCGATAAAATCCGTAAGTCCTGGTGTCAATCGTACCGTGCCTTGGACTGAATGGCACTACGTTAGTGTGTCTTCTAACGGTGTACTCCAGTTACGTGGCGCCTTCTGGTTTTATTTAGCCTTTCCGAGGTACCAAGGCTCTGCCTTGGATGACCTCGCTCTTCCCCCATTACTCGTGGGACCAAAATTATGGAAGAACAACAGACTAACAAAACAAATAAAAACAACAACCACTCTGCTTCCGCCTTCAGCGGAGAGCAGTCGGTTAACTCAAAGGAGCACTCGATGCCCGCAGAATTGATCGAAGACATGGCAACTGCAGCGGACGCAATGGACGTAAATCCTACCGTTCGGGGCAGCGAGCTAATACCTCCTGTCACTACGAGGGACGAAAAGGACCCCAGTCCAAACGGCCCAAGAGGTGTCACCGAGTGCCTGGATATTGTTATGGCCAACTTGAACTCAGTTCCAATGGACAGCGATACCCAGATCCCTACGGATGAGGAGGAGCTCTTGCTCTCATCCCAGCCGGAGGAGACGAGCACTCCAGCTTCCAAACTCTCTGGAGCGGGCAAGAAACGCCACAAGTTCTACCGCTCCAGGGGAGTTGGTGAGCTTGAAGCGAAAAAGCTAGCCCTCCTGCCTATGGCCAAGGGAAAGCGGGAGCTCGCTGGCATGCTGAGTAGTTGTGGTAAGAGGGATAGGTCGGAAACGACCGACTCCTCCAATGTCCACAACTCTCCAAAGCGTAAAATGGGACCGACCGACAAAAGGGCCCAAGTGGGACCAATGCAGCCAAAGGCAACCTTTGCTCAGGTTGCGGGGGCGGTATCAGGTAGAATGCCTGCTAAAGATGGGTGCAGGGTAGCACTATTGCCGCCAAGCTACCCAAGGATGCTCTGGTCTTTGCAGCAACTGCAGCTGATCCAGTCCGCTATCCTGGAAGCGGTAAGGCAGCAGCGCAAAGGCTCTATAAAGCCTAATTTCAGCAGCTGCTCCTTCCGGCCGGGGTGGCTGGCCATCAGCTGTGGGGACGCAGAGACCTCGGAGTGGCTCCGGAATATGGCTCCCAAGCTAAAGCCGTGGAAGGGCGCTACAATTAAGGTTGTTGACGCAACTGAAGTGCCCAAACCTTCGGTTTATGTGGGCTATTTCCCGGAGGTGGTGACCACGTCGGTGGAAGACATCCTAGCTCTTGTCGAGGGGCAAAACGCGGGTCTGCAAGTGGGCAACTGGAGGGCACTCAACAGGGTACAACGAGGACCCACCTCTGAGCTCACTCTCTCGGTTGACCCCAACTCCGCTGAGACTCTCGACAAGCTGGGGCACGTGGTAAACTATGGGTTCGGAAGGGTGCGCATCCATAAGAAAGGCCCTGCAGCGGTACGTAACAATGCACCCTCCGCAAATACAGCTGCAACAACGGCATCCACCACTGTGGCTAGCAATAGCACGGCGAACGAAGAGCGACCCTGTTGCTCAAAGGGCGCCCAAATATTGCGAAGGCCCTCTGTGGAGCTAACTAACATAAATTCCTCGGGTGGAAACCCTAAGGAGCGGCCGGCCTGCCCAGAAGGGAACGCAAAACCGAGGAGTAAGGAACCCCCACTCTCACCCGCAAGGGACGCGTCTGCCGCCCTGATCAAATTTAGACCCCCAATAAGGTCACATCGGGGACAGGGCGTTGCAGAACAGTCAAGAGAGGAAAGGGTACTCTTGGGAGGAAGCAGAGGGAGAAAAGTGGCTAAGAGGGCCCAGCAAAACAAATCGAGACCATCCGATGGCAGACCCCCCAAGATGCCTTACTAAGCACATAAAGTGCCTGCAGGTGAACCTGCATCACGCCAAGGCGGCCTCGGACGTCTTGTGCTGGCGGTTCAACAAGGAGAACTTGGATGTCGCATTCATCCAAGAACCCTGGGTTTCCAATGAGGCTACCAAAGGCCTCAATGACTGCGATGGTAAGATTATATATGACACCTACAACAGTAGGCCCAGAGCGGCCTTAGTGATAAGAAGTAACACAACCTTTTTTCCCATTTCAGAGTTGATACATCAGGACCTAGTGGCCGTATGGACTGAGGTGCCAACTCAGATGGGTGTACAACAGGTTGTACTTGCCTCGGCCTACCTTCCTGGAGAAAGTGACGTAATGCCCACAAGGGAAGTAATCGCCCTAGAGGAGTACTGCAGGATGAAGCGGTTGAAATTCGTGTTGGGCTGTGACGCCAACGCCCATCATATAGTATGGGGTAGCTCCAACACCAATGCGAGAGGTGAGTCATTTCTTCATTTTACTCTCAGTAACAACTTAAATATCTTAAACCGGGGAAATGAGCCTACATTCTTAAACGCTATTAGGGGCGAAGTCTTAGACCTGACTATATGCACGGCAAATATGTCCACATTTATCTCCAACTGGCATGTCTCAAATGAGGTATCCATGTCGGACCATCAGCACTTAAGGTTCGACATAGAGGTCTCAAGGGAGACTATCCAGTTCTACAGAAACCCAAAGAAAACAAATTGGGAACTCTTTCACTTATCTATTGAACAAGAGGCTAACACGGCCTCGGCGGACATTATGTCTACTCACGATCTAGAAATTGAATCAATATAGCTTCAAAATAATCTAACATCAGCCTTTGAAGTGAGCTGCCCAGAGAAGATCAAAAAATCTCAAAGGGACGTCCCATGGTGGAACGGCAATCTCAAAAAACTTCGACAAAAGGCTCGAAAGCTATTCAATAAGGCTAAACGGACTGGTGAATGGTCCACTTACAAAACAGCCCTCACTGCCTATAACAGAGAGCTGAGAGAGTCCAAAAGGATCACATGGCGTAAGCACTGTGAGGGTATCTCCACCCTTCCTGTTGCTCAGCGTCTGCAGAAAGCACTTAGACTGGATCATACAAATGGCTTATGCACACTAAGGAAACCTGACGGAACCTACACGGGTGACCCTGAGGAGACCAACCGGCTTCTAATGGAAACCCACTTCCCAGGATGTATTATACAAGACCAAAATCCTACTGCGACCACTGTTGCTACAGTGTGCGCTAACAGTAGGACAAGAGGTCTTACGAGAAGAATTGTCAACCATGACAGGGTACGGTGGGCTCTTTCAACGTTCAGTGCATACAAATCCCCTGGTCCAGATGGCATCTACCCATGTCTGCTTCAGCGGGCTATGGAATCCATATCTGGAACCCTTGTTAGAATACTTAGGGCGAGCTTGCTTCTTGCCTATATTCCCTCACCTTGGAAAGAGGTAGGAGTAGTATTTATACCCAAAGCAGGAAAAAATTCTAATCAACTTCCAAAGGCTTTTAGACCTATAAGCCTAAGTTCCTTTGTGATAAAGACACTGGAAAAACTTATTGACTTTCACATCAGGGACACCTATCTCAAGGTTAAACCACTCTGTGAAAGTCAACATGCATATCAAGCAGGGAAGTCTACTATTACTGCCATACACGGCCTAACTCAAGTACTTGAAAAGGCCTTAGAGTACAAACAGATAGCCCTGTGTGCATTCCTTGATATATCAGGTGCCTTTGACAATACAAGTTATGAGGCAATCTCCGCAGGATTAGCAAGGAAGGATATCCCGAAGCTTATAACCAAGTGGATAATAAGCATGCTGAAATCCAGAACCATAATGGCTGAACTAGGTTGAAGTAGACTTCGGGTAACGGCCACTCGTGGCTGCCCTCAAGGGGGTGTTCTCTCACCTCTATTGTGGACACTCGTTGTCGATGAACTCTTAGAGAAGCTTAAAGGGAATGGATTCAATGCTTACGGCTATGCTGACGACCTTGTCCTCTATGTTGTGGGCTGGGATGAAGGGACATTAAGCTCCAGGCTTCAATCTGCCCTAAATCTGACGCTCAAATGGTGCTCTGAGAAAGGGTTGTCAATCAATCCAGCAAAGTCGACCATCATCCCATTCACCAGAAGAAGGAAGGTGGACCTAACTAAACCAATGCTGGGAGGTACTGAGATCGAATTCTCAAAAGAAGTGAAATACCTGGGGATTACACTAGATAGTAAGCTCAACTGGAACTCTCATCTCACAGAAAGTACCAATAAAGCGACAAGAGCATTCTATGCTTGTCAAAGACTACACGGCAAAACCTGGGGAATCTCCCCGAAACTCACATACTGGTCATTTAACACGGTGATAAAGCCAATTATCACCTACGCAGCACTAGTATGGTGGCCTAAGGCCAAAATGGCGAGCTCCGGCGCTGCTCTCGGCAAACTCCATCGCCTCGTCTGTGTGGCCATTACGGGGGCCATGCGCACATGTCCCACAGAAGCGCTTGGCATCATCTCGGGCATCCCACCATTGGCCATACTCATTGAAAAAGAGGCTTGTCAGAGCGCTCTGAGACTGTCTAATCTTAGTCGTCTGAAAAGTGGAGATTTCAGGGGGCATTTGGGTGTCCTACAACCACTCAGTGCCGATCCAATAATCAAACTCACAGACACTATGTTGCCAAAACTATCCTTTACCAAGACCTACAAAGTCATAATACTTGAAAGGGATACATGTAAAGGGATGGTGAAAGCAATTAATAAAGGATCACAGGTCTGGTACACTGACGGTTCCAAACTTATCAATGGGAGCACCGGGGCCGGGGTGTTCGGACCAAGATTTCAAAAAAGTGCCCCAATGGGGTCATACCCAACCATCTTCCAGGCGGAAATCTATGCTATTGAGCTGTGTGCACACGAATGTCTTCGCAGAAAGACAAATGGAGCCACAATCAACATTATGTCAGACAGCCAGGCAGCCCTTAGGGCTCTAGACTCCTTCAAAACGGAGTCAAAACTGGTAGACAGCTGCAGAGCGGCACTGGAATCATTAGGAGCCAACAACAAAGTCACTCTGTGGTGGGTTCCGGGTCATGAGGGTGTGGATGGCAATGAGAGGGCGGACTATCTCGCAAAAAAAGGGGCCCAACAGAGCTTCTGCGGTCCTCAGCCGTTCTGCGGTCCTTCTAAGGGATACACAGCAGAATTTCTAAGAAGGTGGGAGGACTCGAGAATCGCAGCCCAATGGCGATCGTCAAAGGGTAATAGGCAATCTAAGAGGTTCATAAGTCCAACCCGTGGAACCTCTAGAAAACTTCTTAATCTCAGCAGGGAGGGTCTTAGAACTCTTACCGGGTACTTAACAGGTCACTGTAGGCTGAGATACCACCTTCACAAAATAGGACTCTCTGAGGTTTCAGACTGTAGGTTTTTTGGCTTAGAGGCGGAGACCTCTGAGCACATACTGTGTGAATGCCCGAGTATAAGTAGACTCAGGCTAATACACCTTGGAGAGCGACTGTTATCTCCATCCACAATATGGACAATCACACCCTCCAAAGTGCTTAGTCTCATAAATAGCCTAAAGATGGAGTGACAACTTAAAGGGTTAGCACAATAGATCTTTTTTTTTTAGGTCGCAGCGCTACTATGCCCTGATAATAATAATAATATCCCTTGTCAAAGATTCTTGGTTTCAAGGAACTTTATCCCATGATACCTACGGCGGAAACCGTGTCCATTCTAAGTAAAACTTTGCTAGAAAAGACGAGCAAGGACTTTGCAACAGAAGTGATTAAAGATTTAAAGACAACCCTTGACCAAGATTATTTTAAGTTTAACGGCAAAATAGATATGCAGACAGAAGGTCTAGGAATTGGGAACCCAACGTCGGCTATTCTAATGGAAGTCTTCATGCAACACCTAGAAGAGAGTTATATGGATGAAATAACATCCAATTTAGGAGAAAAGCCCTACACCATATACGTCGATGACATTATTTGTCTTGTAACGGGAGACAAAGTGGGACAAAGTTACTCGACTATTTGAACAATCAACACAAAAATATAGAGTTTGCAATGTATACGGAAGAGGAAGGAAGAATGAATTATTTGAATATTACAATAAGAACAAATAGAAAAACAAGCAAATTCGGACACTAGTATACATAACTCTTCGAACCACCACCAACGGATATAAGAGGGGTATAGTAAACAAAATAAAAAGGGATATAAAAACCAAAAAACAAGCAGAAAAAAAGATAATGAAATGGCCTGGGCAGTCTTTACTCTGGAAAAATATCTTACAAATTAGCCAAATTATTCAAGAGATACAACATTAATACAGCGTTTAGATTTGGAAACAACCTAGGAAAGATACTACAAAATGGTACGAATAAAAAATACCCCCTGGAAAAGCAGGGAGTATACACACTAACTTGCGAATGTCAATATAGCTGCATTGGCCAAACAGGACGTAAGATTAAAAAACCGAGAACATATAAGGGACTACAATACCAAAAAACGCAAAAACCATCTAGTATATCGGAATCAAACTTCGCAAAACATATGACAGAAAACAAATGTACCCAATGAAATTAGCAAAGACAGCAAAAGTTCTCCATGTGCAACATAAGGAAAGGCGTTTAAACGGTTGAGAAAACATGGAGATATACAAACAAACAACTTTTGACGGAAAAGTTATAAACGAGCAAATAAACATCACATCAGATGTAATATTTGAACCCCTCCGATTACTATACAAAAACCAGGTCAAACCTCTGTAAACATCAATGAACAGACAAACCGAGCCCCAAAACACAAAAACCCCGTAAAAGATAACACAATTCTACCTGGCCACACACGAAAACCACAACACCGAAGAACAGCGCTTGGCGCTTGCTAGGGGGCTGGTTGTGGTTCCCCAGAGAAAATCTATTTTTATATCAAGATTTTCCAGTGATACCACAGTTGAGGATATCAAGTTTCACATTTCATCTAAGGTTAAAACTGATGACATAACTATCAGGAAATTTAACTTTAATTACAAGAGAAACATTTCTTCATTTTCTTTTTTGGCCGACTGGGGCTTTTGTTCGCGAATTCGAGTTTAAACCTAACATAAATAATCAAAACTTAGCAAAAATTTCTCATCCCAATCCGGAGTCAAAAAACTGATAAAAACTAAACTTGATATATATTACAAAAATGTTAGAGGCTTGAATACAAAACTAACTGACTTGCTTTTGAAGAGTTATCACTGTAATTTTAACATTATAGCTTTCACTGAAACTTGGCTTATACCTCACGTTTTTGATTCGGAGATTCTTTGCAATGAATATCATATTTACAGAAATTATCGAGAGTGCAGGATCGGTGGAGGTGTTCTTTTTGCTGTCCATTCTTCATTACCATCTGAAGTGGTTAACGTCCCTATCATTGAGTCTACTGAATTTAGGTGCATACGAGTGCAATTAAGCAAGTCTTATATTTATTTAGCCCTCTGCTATATACCTCCTCAGTCTGACTTGTCGGTATACAGTGATCATATTTCTTTACTTGTGATTGTGGACTCAATGCTTAGGCCTCCCGACTCATTGATTGTGTTGGGTGATTTTAATCTCCCAAATATTTCTTGGAATATAATTGATGGTCATATCGTGCCTTCCATTAACAACGCCTTTCTGGAGGGGATGACTGAACTTTGTCTGAACCAAGTTAATACCCTACAAAACAAGTTGGGGAGGGTCTTGGATTTGGTTTTTGTTGACAACATGTACAGGGCCTCCTTAAATCGATGTGATCCATTGGTTTTACCTGAGGATGTATATCATCCTGCGATTGAATTGTCATACGAGATCATAGACGGAGAGCGGGTTTCTGGATCGAAAGCTTTTAATTCTAATGACAGCTTCGATTTTAGAAAAGCTAATTTTAAAAAATTAAATTGTGACTTATCTAAAATAAGTTGGCCTTACTACAATGGCGATATTGAGCGTAATGTTTTGGACTTCAACAATACTTTATACAACTTATTTCTTAAACATGTACCTAAAGGTTCTTGTATTCGTGATGAATCAGCCGCTTTATGGTTCACTAAAGACTTGAGAACTTTAAAAAATAAAAAATCGCGTTCTTCTAAAATATATAAAAGTACTGGTCGTCATGTGGATTATCTTAATTATTCAGTCTTGCGACATAAATATCTAGAATTAAATAAAAACTGTTATGAAAAATACTTGAATAAAATGAAAATGAACATTATCCACGACCCGAAAGCTTTCTATGGTTTCGTTAATTCTAAGCGCAGAGTAAATGCATTCCCTTCCGCAATGAAATATCAAAATACTGTGTCATGTGATAACGAGATTATTGCCAATCTATTTGCCCATTTCTTTAAATCTAACTACACCTCTCAATTTGAATATAACTCTATTTCCTATCCATACAAGCTGAGCCCCAATAACTCTATTAATATTCCAGTCATATCATCAGATGATGTTTTTCATTATTTAATATCTTTAAAAGAATCATTCAAGTACGGCCCTGATATGATCCCGACATGTTTCCTAAAAAAATGTGCAAAGCACCTGTACCTGCCATTATCGAACTTGTTTAATTTGTCCCTCCAGCAAGGAGTTTTTCCGTCAATATGGAAACAGTCTTACATAATCCCCATTCATAAATCTGGAAGCAGGTCTTCTATTGAAAACTCTTCTATCCCGAAGTTGTTTGAAGCTATTGTTACCAATCAAATAACTTATCCGATTTCCTCACCACCCATGTTTCAAATGGGTTTAGGGAATACATTGATACTGATGTTATATATACCGATTTCAGTAAAGCATTTGACAAAGTATGTCACTCTTTACTCATCCGTAAACTAGATCTGCTTCATTTTCAACCTGGTATCCTCTGTTGGATGTCTTCTTATCTCTCCGGTAGGAGGCAAAAGATAGTTTTTAAAAATTTTCATTCTGGGATCATCGATGTTTCCTCGGGAGTTCCTCAGGGCAGCCACCTCGGACCGATTCTGATCCTGCTATTCATAAACGACATTTCAACAGTAGTAAAGTATTCTAAAATATTGATGCACGCGGATGATGTTAAACTTTTTAAGACTTATGCCTCGGCTGAAGAAAGATCCTTGCTACAGCAAGATTTAGACAGCATAGTCAATTGGTGCAGCATTAATTATATGCCGCTTAACCTTAACAAATGTAAATTCATGTGCTTTTCTCGACGAACGATTCAGCCGGCCTCCTACAAAATAAATAACTACGTCCTAGAACATGTAAACAGTTTTGTTGACCTGGGTGTTGGTATGGATTGTAAACTCAATTTTAATTTTCATATTAGTTCCACAGTTAATAAAGCAAGGGGTGTGCTGGCTTTTCTAAAGCGTTGGTCAAAGGAATTCCGCGACCCGTATATAACTAAAACACTTTTTACTTCATTGGTAAGACCAATACTGGAGTATGGTTCCATAGTTTGGAATCCTCGTTATCAGGTCCACTCAGACCAACTAGAGTCAATACAAAAACAATTCTTACTTTTTGCTTTGAGAAATCTTCGATGGGATTCGCCATACAATCTTCCCCCTTACACTAGTCGTTTAAAACTTATTAATCTTCCTACTCTTTCGAGTCGCAGAGAAATGTTAGGTATAATATTTCTGGTAAAATTAGTCAATGGATGGATCTCAAGTCCATTTCTTCTAGAGCAAATTAATTTTAATGTACCCTCCCGTGCAACGGAAACTTTAAACCACTTTTCTTGAAACTATGCAGAACTAACTTTGAGTTGAATGAACCGTTTCGGGGTTTATGCCGAGACTTTAACAATCATTCCAGCACCTTTGATGTATCGGAATCACTTTTTATAATTAAAAGAACTATTCTATCCTCTCTTAATAACAGCTAACGATCCAATTTTCTTACTTTGCATTTCTCTAACTTTGTATTCGGCTAATGAATTCTTATTCTGTAGCTGAGCAGCTTGGGATCTCGACGCTTAACAAACTTTCTTCTGTCACGACTCGGCACCTAAGATTTGTATATTTAAAAAACATCCGAACGTTATGCGGATTGAGCCCCTCGTGTCGGTTGGGCGGGAAAGTGGGTTTCCGTTGGGTTATAATAACAGGCAAAAATCTGCAGTTCTTCTTCTTCTATCCTTTTTCATTGGCTCGATAACCGCCTATGCGATTTTGGCCGAGCTTAGCATAGCACGCCAGTTATTTCTCTTTTTCGCTAACTGGCGCCAGTTGGAAATACCTTTGGATTTCGAGGCTGATATTGTTATTGATGTTAATGCTGGTTGCTAAGTAAACGAAGTCCTCTACTTTTTCAAAGTTATAACTGTCAACAGTGATGTTAGATCCCAGTCGTGAATGTGCCGACTGTTTATTTGATAACAGGAGACACTTCGTCTTGGCCTCGTTCACCTCCAGACCCATTCGCTTTGCCAGCAGCTGCACACTCTTATAAAAGATGGTGCCTGATCGATTTAGTTCTGCGGCTCGAATTATCTTCTCCAGCATAAGGTTAAAAAAGTCGCACGACAAAGCGTCTGAAACTTCGTTTGGTATCAAACGGCTCAGAGTGGTTCTTCCCAATCCTGACGGAGCTTGTGGTGTTGCTTAACGTAATTTTACATAGCCGTATAAGTTTTGCGGGGATACCAAATTCAGACATTGCGACATAAAGCCAACTTCTTTTTGTGCAGTCGAAAGCGGCTTTGAAGTCGATAAAAAGGTGGTGAGTGTCACTTCTTCTTTCTTGGGTCTTTTCCAAGATCTGGCGCACTGTGAATGTCTGGTCGGTGGTGGATTTACCAGGTCTAAAGCCACACTGATAAGGTCCAATAAGTTCATTGAGGGTGGGCTTTACCAACTCTTCTCCACCGTATTGGAATAACTCAGCTGGCAGCCCATCTGTTCCGGGCGCTTTGTTGTTCTTTAGCCGTGCTATTGCTATACGGATTTCGTCGCCGATGGGTAACGGAACATGAATTCCGTCGCGATTGATTGGGGTTTCGGGATCATCATCTTCTCCAAGTTGGTCTCTGCCCCCACCACTAACTAGTGTGGAGAAGTGCTCTCTCCATAAACTAAGTATATTCTGAACGTCAGTCACCAGGTTGCCCTTATCGTTCTTACAGGAATTCGCCCCGGTTTTAAAACCCTCTGTTAGCCGTCGTACTTTCTGAAAGGATTTTCGGACGACTCAACCTTATTTCAATAGTGTTTTTCCTTAATCTTTTGTTTGGTATAAGAGTCAAGATTTCATCAACCTAATTTGGTGTAATTGGTAATGTACACTGGTGATGCGACGAGGAATACTAATTCGAACAAATGGATCATGAACAGAGATATTAAGAAACATTTCTGCGATAGGTGGCGCTTGTGTCGAGATATTCCAAAAATTATTTTTTGAGATCCGATTTATATAAGATTAAAAACGTATGCTAAGTCTGACTCCCAAAATCAATACAGTTTAATTGCGATGTAAATACCACGCATCTCTGCTTAGCTGGAATAGAAGGCAAAAATATGCGATTTTAATTTTTACATTAAAAAGGGGAAATTTTTCTGATCCACAGCACTCTTTCTGCTTTCACACGGCAAAGAAGAATGGCAAATAAGCCTCAGTGATGCCCTGTTTGACTGTCTGTTACCCTATTACAACCGTTTTTGTACATTTTAGAACATAATTTAACTAATACTAAATACGAAAAGCTTTATTTTTATTTATTCCAAAAAACTGACATCAAAAACTGCTTCAACGTGCGCCGAAATAGCAAGGATCGATATTGCAGGTTATGTCAAAATCATATAAAATTGCCAATGTGACGTCACTTGACGATATATGACGTCAAATGCGATTCAATGCAAAACAAGCATTACAATACCGAACATATTGTTTTCATCGTATACCTTTTAATAAACATTCGCGATGTTCGCCTAAATTTTGAAATAAATCGCAATTGCGGCATAAATGATGAGAAATACATAACCAAAATATAAATTCATTAAATATTTTTGTAGCCGCGATATCCAAAAATTCCGTATTTTAGTTTGCCTTAGTACGAAACTGGTGATGAAGGTAATGCAGTGTAATGCGGCGGTTGATATACGGACTTGACGCCTTCGCGCATCCACGTGCAGTGACACTTGGTTGGGAAACAGATAAAGGAAGATGAGCTCACTCTCCCATTTAGGTTGACCTTGGATCGTTTTTAGGCAATCTCCTATTAAACGCTTACCAAGGAGCTGGTGGTTGCAACATTCCGTTACCTAGTACTTATGTACAATTGATACCCTATGAAATGCTTTTAAGACTAATGTTTGACTGCATCAGTAGCATTAAATCCTCTTCTGGCTCTGAGATCCATAGCTCGTGAGAGTAGTTGCCAACCCTTGCTTCATCTATCTGAATCCCCTGTTTCATACTGCAACACCCAAGACCGGATAACAGCTTCGAGTTAGAACCCTGTGAAATTTTTCTAGCTAATAACCCAGTACTCCCTGAGTCATTGGGTCCATGATCCTGGATCAAGAGGGGATTGGCGACAACTAAAAAAAATGCATGGAATAAATTCGATGAAAAGTACAGGCGATTTCACAAAAGGAAAACCGCAGAAAACTTAATAAATACGAGTGCCACATTAAGGTGATAGCTTGTGCGCAATATCATATTTCCACTCAAGAGAAAGTAGTTTTATTCTGAGGTCCACAAAACGGGAGTTAAAGCTTATGATTAGAAAAGATATACTCATGAACATACATGAATAAACAAGGAATACGATGCAATGCGTTAATTAATTGCATTGTTTAGACGCAGCAACCGGAGAGAAGCATGCTGAAGGCCTAGAACTTCTAGATATTCCATAAACTTTGCTCACGACAGAGTTAAAGCAATCACTGCAGCTAAAATTTAAGTTGAGAACAAGCGCCAAGTGAGTTTTTTCATTAAACAGTGAATACATACGCCTTAGAGGAATTTAGGCAAATACGTGAAACAGAATTTAAGTTTTATTTTTAATTCATAATAAATATTATTTTTATCTTCACAGCTACCGGAAAATGTAGTACTATAGCATAAACACGAAGGCTAGCATACATATATGTATGTAGGTGCGGGTTTAAAATAATGAATAACAAAGGACTTAAAGTCGAAACCATAAAACTTATGTGCTTATATTTTAATGGGATAATTCCATATCTGCACCGTTTTTTACCTATTTTTGGAGTCAGAGGATGGTAAATAAATTGTGTAAGAAGTTTTTGTGGGCAGTTTGCAGAGGAAACCCAGCAATAGAGTTGAAAACCTACTTCTTGATTGCTTTCACAACCAAAATAATTCTGTCAGCCACGATCCTGTTTTCAATTTCAGGGCACTTAGCAAACGGATGGTAGCCCAAGAGTAGAAATTCGACATAAAACGAAATATAAATGAACGCATAAATGAGGAGAGATGAGAATCGTAAAAAACTATAAATACACCTCCACACCAAGGTTTGTGTAATTTTTCGTTCTGATGGCACAACGCCGGAACCGGCTTGTCTGCAAACCGAACTTGGCAAGGGATAACGGAAAATCGTTCCAAAATATATCATATTTCAACCCTGTCGGAAAACCAAGAACCAAAAAGTGTATGTATATATTTTGTTTGTATAGCTCTGGCCTTCACACTACCCAACAAATATACACGGGTGCAAAACTATGAATGTTTCTCTTCGCCTTCTGCAACACCCACTGTCATTCTTGTCCAACACCAACCAAACATTACATCACATCCTAAACGAATGTCTAAGCACGCAAATGCAAGGAAGGTTATAATCAATGCAGAAAATATAAGCGACACCTAAGCAATTGCTAGTCAGTCAAACATTGAAAAGATCGCCAAATTTTTCAAAATAATAGAAATGGCATTATAAAGATAAAAAACCATATTAGTACTGGAAATTTTCTATGGGCGGCTAACTGTGGTTTTGCCTGGGGGACGCAGCCCCTCGGTTCCGGCGCCCCTGGGTCTTCATATTAGTTTCTTGTAAAAAAAACATTTGTTTCACACAACTGATTGTTAAGATAAATATGCAATTTCTCGCAATTTTTTTCGTCATGAATTTTCTGATTATCAGCGCTTTTCTTAGTTGGTTATTACCAAAAAACGATTGATTTAGAGAATTCAACAAGCATTCCGCAAATAAATACATAACATTTAGTTATATAATAATATAATTTTGGCGCGTACACTATATAGCTCAGTGTTTGGCCGAGCTTCTCCTACCATTTGTGGTGTGCGTCTTCATATTATACCACAAATGAAGGGACCTACAGTTTTGTGCCGACTCCGAACGGCAGATGTATTTAATGAGAAGATTTTTCATGGCAGGTTCGGAGGTTTGCCATTGCCTGCCGAGGAGTGACCGCTATTAGAAAAAACTTTTTCTATTATTAAGATTTTGCTTGCCCTGACTGAGATTCGAACCACGAACTCACCGGCATATCGAGTTATAGCACGCACCGCTACCAACTCGACCACAGCGGCCACATTTAGTTACTTGTTTATTAAATTTAGAGCGCACCAGTTGTGCCAGCGTCCAAACTGAATCGGGTTAAGAATAGGCATTTCAGACGCAATGCTGTTTAAAAGAGAGAACTGTCGAAATTTCTTCAATTTAAATGAACACGTTTTGGTATTACTGCATTATTTCTGAGAGTACGAAAATTATTTTTTTGGTACAATTAAAATTAATTTCTTTCTACACGTGAGGAAATTTCAAAACTTGTTCTAGATATTTGTAAGTTGATAAGGTTTTCGTAACTTTTAAATACCAAGTAAGAATCGAAATTAATAATAATAATAATAATTTGGCGCTTACACTTTATAGCTCAGTGTTTGTCCTACAATTTGTAGTATGCGTCTTTATATTCTACCACAAATGGAGGGACCTAACCGAACGGGAGATGTATTTTATGAGAAGCTTTTTCATGGCAGAAGTACCCTCGGAAGTTTGCCATTGCATATCGAGTTATAGCACGCACCGCTACCCTCGCACCGACCACAGCGGTCTTCGAAATGAATAAGGTTCCTAAATATCCCGAACATTTTTTATTTTTTTTGGTTTAAAAACTTAACTCCGATTCCCCGGAATGAAAAAAATCCTTTTGATGCTTATAGTACTAATACAACCAATATTAAAATGAGAAGAAAGACATTATTCCTTTCGGTTTCGAGCAAATCAGGCGGAATGTAAAATAAGGCCCTTATTTTTCTATACACAGAAAATGAATCTACATACATATGTTCATTATTGTAACAAAAGTTAATTTTCTGATGCATACTCGTATATCCAAATATCAAGAGCTTACTTCTTATATTTATTTTTGGTGGACATTGTACATAAGTTTTAGCAAAGAACAGCTTTTAAGTTCATGGACATCCATGGATATACAGACAATCAGTTCTTTGACATTTGAGTTTTGAAGGCAATCAAATTAAAAAAACATTCACCAAACTAACAACTTAAATAATAAAATTATTCAAAGAAACAAAACACTTTTACTGTACTGCGAAGCCAACAACTCTACTCTATACATATGTATGTATGTACATACATACGAGTATGTACGATGCTTTCAAGCAAGCCAGGCCTTGTGGTTGCCTCTGCATTGAGGTGATTGTGGTACACCTTTTGCTTATTTTCTTATCACGGTCATAGAAAAACTGTGATCCATAAATCCTCTTAGGTTTTCAATACACCAATAACTGCTGCTTCCGTTTTCACTTTATGAATCGCTTATATCGGGGATTCGGCATACGAGCGGGACCAAAGCAAAGCGCACGGCAAAAATGTCCATTACTTTTTTTTAGCTTACTGCTCCCTAATAAAGATAAGCGTAAAACCTACCAAAATTATACAACATAAAATAACCCAGTCCGCAAATTATCCCCGTCCATGGGTATTGAAATCATGTGAATAATAGTAGCTAACGATTCTGAGGGCGCTTGTTACATTCACGGATGTTGATAGAAGGATGTGCGAATTAATTCAATAATAACAAAATAAATAAATATAATGTTTATCTAAATCACAAATTAATAAAATAGAAAATACTATTATTCGAGGGCCGAACCTTAAACTTCTTGTGATCATCAAAACCACAGCTTAGATAGAAATGCATTAGAGAATTTACGGAGAGATCGCTTACTAAAGTTGCCATTTTAAATTATACCCAAACACTAGTTTGGTTCATTGAATTTGGTCCACTGGGTAGTGTCTTCGCAGCCTACCAGAATGGCTGTTTATGTACGTATTTATGTAATACATACATATGTACTTTAAGTATGTGTACTTTACGTATGTGTACATATATATATGGAAAAGTAAGAGCATGAAAGAAATACAATTGGCTCAGCTTAGTTGTAATCCGTCCAATTAAATTCTCATTTTAACGAAAAATAAATAAAAAAACTGATGATAAACGCAAAACGTAGACGATAATTCACAGGTTATTTGATATGAAGATTAAGATTTATTTCAAAATATTTTAGGAAACCAAGCAAAATCAAGCGTTAACCATGCCGCCATCATCTGGAGTCAGTTCTCACTCCCTTTGGAAATTTAACATTGGGTTAACACATATACAAACATACTGATAATCTTTTCCTGATAATCTTTCTCAATATTTTTGACTGTTTCTGGTGACTAAACACTGATTTATCATACGACTCAAGAGAAATAATTGAAACAGAGCGAAGAACGTAAGGGTATTTAGTAATATGAAACCGTTCTACTTAATATGCAGCGGCATAAAGCTAGAAAATGCCACGTTTACTGTGGGAGTTTATAAAATTTAATCATTACGAAGATTTCCAACTTAGGTGGGACAGTTGTTATGTTTTGGATTGCGCGCCAAATGCATCACATATAACCTAGTGAATAGAAACGCTATTATGCCAAATCAGAAGTGCTATTGTGACCTAAAACGATTGAAGAAACTGCGTTGATTGTTGCAAGCATGGCATGTTCAAAATACAGGAAGGGGAATCGGTTAACGCTCGCTAATTTCATCAAAATTGAGAAACGAGGCCTTTTTTAACCTCCATGCATACCGTTTCGGAATTTTCGACCATGATGTACAAGTATACTGAAGCTACCTGCAACGTTTTTTATCTTACCCGCATTCTGCAATGTCAACGAATACTTTGGTCACGAGTTTTCCGCTCTTCCCTTGTTTCAACGGGATAATAATAGAGCTTGCCGACCTTAAACGCACTTTACCGACTACGCAAAGCATCGTCGACACCTTGGTGTTATCGCACAGCAACATTTTTTGGTAAACTCGAATTGGGTGGTGCTCAAACGTAAACACGTACTTTGCAAAATAAATGCGAATTAATTTACTGCATTAGGGGCGAATTGGCTTTGAGTTTTAGGGTGGAATAAACGGGACAAGACGGTAGGGGGTTAAGTGCAATTAAAGTTCCACAATGACGAAATTTAGGCTTTCGATGCTGCCTCCACTATTTGGGCACCTATGACCCACTTATTTTTCCTTAGCCATTTATTGATTTACTATAAAAACCATTCGACTAGCTACACCACTGTGGCGAATTGTTGTTATTTTGCAGCTTGGCTGTTAAATTGAGTTTGACGCTTCTATCATCTTGCCAATTACTGTGGCTGTCTCAGTTCTGCCCGAAAGTCCTTTCAGTAGCAAATTTCATTCACTGCTGCTTAAATTAATTTGCATTAAATCCTGTGGACATCATCGCTACTCTACCATAGATAATATGATACGAAACTTCTCTCTTTTGCTTGCTGCGATCTCACATTTTAGGTTGGCAACAAAGCCGAATCATGGTCTACCTAAAATTTGACACACAAAAAGGTGGGCTCCCAGAGGCAAATGAGTGGAAAAAGCTATAGTTTTTATTTGGATGAAACAAGGGAGTAAATGTAATTCTTGTATAAAATTCGTCTTAAAATCGTTAAATTAAGAGTTAAATTTAATATAAAAGTTTTTACAGAGCATAAAGGCTTTGATTTATATACAAATATTGTATTTTATATTAAAAAAAAAAACCTAAAACTGCTTTATAGCAAACTTGGTATAAATTGCATTTTAATATACATACATGCTTATACATATATGTTTATTTATTCGAAACACGCAATATTAAATTATTTGTTTTATAATATACAAGGTTTTGGAAAATATGAATATTTTTTGGCATAAAGATGAATAATATATCTCATTTTAATTGCATTTTCATGTATTTAGCAAACCTCAACGATGGCAAAGTAACTGCAATATCTCCAAAAAATGCAATAAAAACTCCCAGATACCATTTCTGTGCTCTTTTGGAAAATGTTAAAAAAATGCGCATTTTGACAGCGCTCTCACGGAACAAAGACTTTCGTATCATATTATCTATGACTCTACCTTGATTTCGGATTTACGTTTTTCTTTATTACCAATGCAACATCATTGATTTTAATGTTTAAGCTGTGTGAATATAAATATATGAATGTATGTTTTGTGATTTTTGTGTATGCTACATTGAATGAATTTATGGAATTATTCGAATGTAAAAAAACTCAATTAAGATTTAAGGTTGAATCGTATTTATATAACGAATTCGTTTTAAAGTGGTGTATGCGATTTAATTTATCTAAATGATCAAAATGTGAACATATGAAAATCTGAGAGAGAAAGGTTAGGTTAAAGCAATCACATAATTTTAAGATTTGAATCTCAATATCTTTAATAAATTATGTACATATTGTAATAGATTACTTTACTTAAGATATTGTAACCCTGTGGGGTTTTGTTAATACGTACATGTAAGCAACTCTTTGTTCAATACAGCAACTCCTATTGCTATGTTGCTTATATAAACCGCGTTGCTGATTCTGAATGGTTAATTGGCTTTCAGCTTGCAAGGACTTCAGACGTGTGCTTGCTTTGGCCAACACTTTGACAAAAAGTAAACACAAATATCTAGTAAAGTGATCATACATATGTACATACATTATAACTCCTACGTTTATTTTCATACTACAGGAAGACACTTTTCTACATTTAAGGAATCGCTCCAGCAATTCTTTGTTGCCTAACGTGAAGCCAACCAATTCATCGACGCCTAAGGTGAGGGCAAATATTTCAATGTGACTATAATGTAGTCAGCTCTATATAAAGAGCTAACTATTCCAATGTGACTGAGTTTTAACGCATAAGTTATTCCACAGTATTAGCTGCATCATAAAATCTCTTATATTATTAGATACAATACAGAAAAGTCATTAAAATTAGTAGACTTCGACGGAGTCATCGAATGTTTGAGACTAAAAACGCAATAGAAAAAGATTAAATAGTAAATTATTACTTGGTCCACTCCAAATAATTTTACCCACTAAAACATAACATGTTGTAAATTTTGCAAATGTGTTTTGGGAACTCAGACTCAGTGAAAAAACTCCAAAAACTTAGTTTCCAGGATATCACATTATTTTTTAACATATGGAAATTTTTAATGATTTAGCTCCTTTGTGCGTTGACATATGACAGGTTCAAACCCTAAATACTAGCAAGACACTAAATGTACATCAATTGATTTTATAAAGGAATGTATTATATTTCATTTACAAAAAAGGAAGTAGGAAAAAAGGAAAGTTTATCTTATGTGTACTAAAGTTGGATTTTGAGTTGACCTTAGAGATAAGTTCAATCCTAGTTTGTTCAACTTAATGAACTAGCTCTTTTGAATAATCGAGCAAGAAAAAAAATGGACATCCCATAAAACATATAAACTAATGCACTAATCTGTAACCGAAAAATATTAACCTTTATCGTGAGTTTCGTTCATTGTGGATAATAACAGTTGCATTTGACAGGATACCTAAGTTGGCGTTGACACGGTACCTAAGCTAGCCGCCAATATGTCGACAATTACAAATGGCCCGAAGTTGGTAAAAGTTTAGCCGAACAAATTCATTCGGGTAAAACGATCGGGGAACGCCGGGGTTGCGAACTTATATTTTGCTGAAAACGGTAAATTAACGCTTTCGACAAACGAAAATAGGAAACAAAAACGGGGTTCTGTTTGCATTTGGGTCACAAAGTGTTGCTGTGCTGCTCTTTAATTAATATTATTTTAGTTTTAAAATTTCTTCTATTCGAAATAACTATAATTTATAAATAAAAATACTTGCTTTTTACAATTTCATATTGAATTTTATAAAGCAGTCAAATTAACTCTTAAACTTATCGTTCTTCAATAATTTATTTGTGCTTATATTGAAGCGATTTTATAGTCGAAATAAATTATAATCAACAATATGTAAAAACTTGTTTCGTGTTTTGGTTATCAGTAAATAAATAATATAATTAGTAGTTCTCGATATTTGAAATCATCTGTGCATAATTAATAATAATAATAATTTGGCGCTTACACTATAAAGCTCAATGTTTATATTATACCACAAATGCAGGGACCTCAGTTTTGTGCCGACTCCGAACGGGAGATGTATTTAATGAAAAGCCTTTTCATGGCAGGATTACCCTCGGAGGTTTGCCATTGCCTGCCCAGGGGTGGCCGTTATTAAAACACACTTTTTTTATGATTAAGAATGTACTTGCCTGGCTGAGGATCGAGCCTCGAACTCAGCGGCATATCGGGTTATTGCACGCACTGCTACTCACTCGACCAAACCGGCCACATATACATAATAGCACATACCTTAATTAATTAAAATATCATTACGTCTTTAGGAAATTTTGATTAAAGCTGATTATTACTTACATGATTTCGTTATTTTATATTTCCTCATTACATTCATGGAAATCAAAATAGCAAAGATTAATTCCTATTATTAAAATTTTAAAAGAAAACACAACCCCATTAGGCATTAAAGATCTATGTATATCAGCTCTGATAAAAATTCTTTACAACTCTTGTTAACCTCAAAAGCATTCTTATAAAATTTTAAAATTTTAGTTATTTATATTGAAAGTTATTTACCAAAGACATCAGCTATTTCTTCTGGTACTTATGCACATATTTATAACATTGATATATATACATAACAAAAATTTATACATTTTTAAAAATTTAAACAGATATATGTGAATTAGTCAACATATTTTTTTAATTTTTTACCTAATTACCATTTTAGTGCAACCCTGGCATTGTGAATGTAAATAAAATTCAAATAATAAGACGTTTTTTTTATGCAACTCGGCTAAAAGGAACAGCGTTTTTACTAAATTAAACAACTTTACAAAAACAGTTGATCTCAGCTGTTCCAGATTTTGACGTTTATCGAAGAGATATCTCACTTGTTATTGGTACACAATAGTTTCGTTTTCGCCCGAAATCGTTTCCTTCTTATTGGGCGCTTACTATAAATTTCGGGTAAATTTTCGTGCTTTGGTTTGGCTTACGGGGTAAGTTTTACATTTATTTCATTATTTTTTGCAGTAAATATCTTTACATTTTAAAAAGTCAAGAATGAAAGATTACTAGAAATAACCAAAAAATTAATTAAGAGCTTGAATATTTATTTGTTTTTTATTTACTTGTACTTGAGAACTGCCAAATCGGCAAAACCGAAGTTCTCTTTTATAAAGTAACTAAAAAATAAATTGAATAATTATTCTATCACTAAATGTATAATTATTACATTAATTACATTATTCTATCACCAAATGTATAATTATTACATTAATTATATCATTTTATTTACTATTTCAATCATTATAACGTTAGACGATTTTTTAACACGGTAGCATCTTAACGTAAAATTGTAAATTTAATCGGCGCAACATTTTGTTGTGCGTATTTGGGAATTAAAAAAAAAAATGTAAATCGTTTTGAAGCAGATATTTAGCTTACTTAACTTAGATTTTCGGCACTTTTATTTAATTTCGCTTATTAACTTAAGTGTTGCGCTGAACAGTAGGGTTGAGTAGTTACGTCTTATGAACGCGCCCATTATATATCAATTTTTATTAGAGCGCTCATATAGAAAACTTTTGTTCATTTTTAATAAACGAATTACTTTGTGAATTTCGGTTACATTGGCCATAATTAAAATATATTATATATCGATTTTTGATGAGCTCAAGGCGAATTACCAGATCTCTCCAAGCCTAGTGGACGTATAAAAATGAAAACCGAATGTTTGACAATTGCATATTTTAGTCCAGGATAGGTTAGGAGGCCTTATAAATGATAAAGGCTCACTTAGATCAATATGCTCATAGATAGTCCATTGTGGCATTAATGTTAATTTATTTTTCCCTGAAAACGATTACCACCGGTAGACATCTATGCGACGAATGCTAGTGATGATATTTCGCTCCTCGTGAGAGCATTCCTCAAAAATACCAGTTGTAGTTAATGGCAGGTATCGAAAATGTTCTCAGAAAAAATCAAACCGTATCGAAAAAATCGTTTAACAATAATAGGAAGGTAAAAAATAGTCAATAATAAAATTTTGTCAAGGGCAAAAATAAATAAAGCATTTACTTATGTTAAGGATAAGGCCGCCTAAAACCTTATTTTAAAAATAAATAAATAATAAATTTGAACTGCTAAACAACAACTACACCGTCATTGTGGTTGGTTGAATACGAAAGATGGAAAAATAGACTATTTTACCCAGCAAGCGTTTCTGAACATGGAGCATGTTGGCTTAGTAACCCGAGGTTCATTGGCTTGACCCTTGAACAAAATCTTATTTATGTTGCATTTACATACATAAATATATTTTTATAAGAATATCAAATTCTTCCAATAAAAATCTATTTCATGCGGAGTTAGCTGAATGTTTATTTTTAAAGGATTAGAAAACCGAAAAGAAATGAAGGCCGTTTAAGAAGAAGTATTAAATTTCATACTTTTCTCAGAGTATCAGAAACAAACAGCTAATTATGATGACTATACTCCAGAAAATCACTTTGAAAGTAATGATCTATAACCAAGTGGTACGAAAAACTCTTGCTAATATAAAAATAACAAACGTAATTTCTGAAGGATGTATCGTTACAGGCATAATTAATAACTAAATAAATATCTAAATCGAGATATATGTATGTACATGAGACCGTATCGAAAAAAGAGGTCCCCATTCTCCCCACAATCTGACAAATGGTTGTAATAAATGAAAAAAAGATCAAAGGATGCATTGTAACGTTAACGTTTGTAACGTAGAGCATAACAGTTAATGCCTCCACATGTTACGAGTACGAAAATATGTACATAAAACTTGAGAACGGCTCAAACAATTTTCAAAAGACAAAATTCAAATAAAAGGTATTTATTTGTTATTGTTTGGCCATTTCACTATTTATTTTAAATATTTTTGAGCTTTAAGACCGATTGGTTTATTGGAAAATTATTAGGAAAAAACAACAATACTCAAAGCGGTCGAAGTTATAGTACTATTTCGGAAATCACCACATTTCCTCATCAGACTTCTTTCTTCTTGGCTTCTGCGGGAGTATTTGCGGTATTTAATTCAGCTTTTAATTATATTAAAGAATTATTATATTTTATTTACACCATTTGAAAGTTTTTCAGTAAACTCCATAATAATTAAATTTTATAATCAAACATAAAGTGTAATTTTCGTTGCATGGACTGAACTAGATTTTTAGTGACATCTATTGGAATATTTTCCCAGATCTCCTCAATGATTGCTTTCAACGCATTTTTTTTCGCGATTCTCTCGTCTGCGCAATTCCTTTAGAATATGCGCCCTTAAATATTCAATAGGATTCAGATCAGGCCTTTGAGGAGGAATGGGCAACACTTTTTTTTACGTTGTAAAGCAACCACTCCCTTACAATCAGCGCCGTATGCTTTGGGTCGTTGTCGTGCATGAACGGAAATGTTGCTGGCAGCTCTAATTTTTCCATGGTTTTGGGAATATGCTCCTTCAATATGTATAAATATTTAATTTTATTCATGGTACCTTTCATAAAACAAAATGATCCAGGTCCATTTGCCGTCATTACTCCCCAAATCATTACATGACCGCCACCATGTTTCACAGTACCAACCACTTTAGACGGGTTGAGCGCTGTACCTTCTTTCCTTCAAACAAAACTGCGGCCATCGGAACCAAATAAGTTAATATTGGACTTGTCAGTAAAAATAACGTTTTTTCTGGGTGTGTACGCTCTGTTTTCGTTGCCGTGGAGAAAATTTCTAATAGTTTGCGGATTTACGTCCACAATTGACTACTTTTTTAGTTATTTAGCGATATTAACTGCGGTAATTTTTGGGTTTTCGTTTACCAAACGTAATATCCTACTCTTGGTAACATTTGAGTAAATTTTGGAAACTCTCCAGTGCCACTTTTTCTTTGCAAAGAATTTGTATTTTTAAAGGTTTTTATTATATTAAATACTGTCGAATTAGGTTTTTTTTAATTTCTGCGATTTGGCGCACACCTTTTCCTTCGGAATGATATTTCACAATAAGTCCTTTTAAATCACTCGATGTTTGCTTATTCATCTTCACGCATTAAATTTCACAACGTTAGAGGCAAAATATAAAAAATATAACTTAATTTTGCTATACTGGTATGAAAAAAATAACAGAGTATGCTTACCATGCTTAGATGAGGACACAAATTAGGGTGTCTTACTTTTTGTTTGAGTTTGATATAGCAAGCTTTTGTAATTAACGCTGGAAAAAAGAATTACATTCAACGTAACTGGGTTTTTAAAAATCGGCGATGGATTTCTATATTTATAAACACTTTGAATTTTTGTGTACGTGCGTCCCAGTTTATTTTTATATAATATATATTTTTTGCTTGTGAATTAAAAAGTACGCTGCAACGGCTGTACAGTTAAACTATGATTTTATGTTATACCTAATATTAGCTTTCAAATAAATAAAATAAACAAAATTATTTCAAAGAGTCAAAAAAATAAATGTGATAAGGCAGCTAAAGATGTATGATTAGAGCGAGAAGTAGCCTATGTACAGAACTTTTAATAATTGAATCATAAAACATTTACATGCAGGGGTCTGGTAAAACCAAGATAGAGAATTTTTTTTACTATTAGTGGTCGCACGTGAACCTCCGATATTGTATTTTAGCTATGAATAAGCTTTTTATAAAAACATCTGCCGTTGGGAGTCGAAAGAAAATCTTGAAGACGGAGAATAATGCGCAAAAAGACACGTGTTAAAAAGATTACGAGTAACCAGAAACCCATTGAACTTGGAATATAGGGGTTTTTCAGCTAAAGTACTTTTGCGGGTGTGGGTCCACTGGTGTATTCTTTTCACTAATGATTTTGGAATGAACTTCAACAAACTCGTTGTTATTGTAAATTTCTTCAAAGAAATCTTTCGCGTTCATACGTACGTTTTTATGGCAAATTTGATACTTTTCTTTGTGAATCTACGACGTGTTGTCTTTGTTTCTTAAAACTTTGTAACCATTGCTCTAGATCACCAAATAAAATTTTATGTGTTAAAAATACGTAACAAAATTTACTTTACCTAAAGCAATGAAAATAGGCTATTGTTAGCGTCAATTCTTTTTTTAATTAAGGTTTTGTTTGTTTTCCTTTGCCTTAAGAACTGTTTCTAGGCGCCTCGGCATTGACTCTACTATTTTTTTATATATTGAATATATATGTATATATATACATATATTTATTTATTTATGTATTTATTTATTTATAATTAATTCAGTCAATGAATACAAAATTCTTACTGACTATGCTAATTACATGAGTAACATAAAATGTATGACTCATACAAAAGTAGGAAACTTGTATATTAAAGTAACTCTAAGAATACATTTTTCAACACCAACGCTGGGAGTGATATGTCAATGTCCACGATATGATTAAGATAATCTATCTTTATATTATAACATGAAAAGAACGGGAAACTATAATTTCTAGTGCAACCGCACAATACCTATCGCAGGGATACGAGCTTATCCAAGCGAGGAACTTTGATTGAAAAGCATCATAAGGTAATTTAGCGATCAAAATTTGATGTGATACCTTATCCAAGTCGGTATATACTGTATCGACTAGAAACCCTGATTCAAAACTCGCAAGGCAGTCTTCGGAGAAAATAGTCAGATTTGAGATAGTAGATCTACCTTTAACAAATCCATGCTGGTTTGGACTAATCATATTCTGTAGAGCATGCCACATTTTTTCCTAAATAATGCATTCAAAGAGTTTGGCAACCGTAGTTAATTTTGCAATAGGTCTATAATTAGATATATCATTTTTGTTTCCACTTTTAAAAATCGGAGTAATAAGAGTTATTTTCCAATCTTTAATAAAAGTACCCTGGGATAAAGATGAGTTAAAAATAAGCAATTATGGTTTAATAAGAGACATACATTTTTTAAAAAGGATAGGCGAGAACCCATCGGCATCTGTTTGCGCTGATGCCTCAAGATTTAAGATGCCCTTTAAAAGATCTTCTTCGGTTAGTGATAGACAACCAAAGGACTGACAATTTTCTGTAACATCTCTGATAACAGCATCAACAGTGTCAGTATCAGATATAAAATTTTCGGTAAACAAATCAGCAAAAACATTAGAGGACACAATACGCAGTTTTATTTTTATAAAACATAATAATAATAATTTTAACGCTTACACTCATAGCTCAGTGTTTGGCCGAGCTTCTCCTAAATAAAACATAGTGGAAGGAATATTAGACTTCGTTCTTTTCGATTTAATGTAAGGCCAGAAGGCCTTAGGAATGGACTTAATATTGCTCTCGAAACCACCAATGTATTTTTTCCGCAAAGACTGGTCAAGAGACTTAAAATCAAACAAGCAAGATTTGTACGCATGGTAATTAAAAGAAGTTTTAAATATGTATATTAAACTTTTTATGCAACCAATTGCAACGAGTTTTTAGTCGTTTAAGCTCTGCGGTGTACCACGGAAACTTATACTTCCGATTCGAATAAAATGGAAAATGTTCAAGACACAGATTACGCATCGTCGTTTTAAAAATATTAAATCACCTAAAGCCATTCTCGTTAGAGAACAAGCGATCCCAATCAAACTCACGCAATCGATTATTTAGAGGCTCAAAGTTAAATTTGTTGAAATTTAAGAAGAGGCATTCAAAAATTCATAAAATTCTAAGTCTAACTTTAATGGAAGATCTAAACTTGCAAAAGAGTCAGAACAAAATATTGCTCGAAAGATCTACATACATATGTACATACATAAAATTCCCCTTTCAAGGATAAAACAACCCCTTTAGAGAGTCTTAACGCTTGTCATTCCTCAAATATTACCAGTCGTTCATAGGGAGTCCATTTTTGAACAAGCCTTACTCAATATAACAAAACAGTTTTTACCGAATGCTAATTATTATTTTTTTCACTTCAGTTCACTCGAGATGTTACATACATATGTTTGTACATACATATATATTTACTACGTATGTACATACATATGTATATACATACATATGTATTCGAAAATAAGCGGAGTCAACTGTACGATTATATGTAGCAAACTGTGTAATGCGGAGACAACTGTACGATTATATGTATGTATGTAGCAAACTATGTAATGTTGATCTGTTAGGAGCAGTGCAACTGCAAAGTGAAATTAAAATAGATACAATGGGCGCAACTGATGTTTGTTCGCTTAAATGGCGGCTGGGGGTAAAGGTAGGTAAAAACTAAAGCTTTGCTGTAGCGTGGCAAAAAAGAAATACATTTTTGTTTACAGCATAAAGGTGTGCAGATACGGCTAAGGCAACAAAGGGTGTAGCCTGGATCGACTGCAATTTCCGCTGCAGTCGATTCTTGTTTGCAACAAAGGTATACAAAACTGAGAATTACTTGCCGTTGGACCAAAAAATAACTTGATGGTCTATTTTTTGTCTACCAGAAAGTTTGTTTGTATAAACATTGAATGCTGATTACCTACAAGGAGCCGGCAAATTTTGTACAGTTTGAAGTATGACATTAAAATTTACCTACATATTCACACTTACTCGTATGTACGCATATTTAAAGTACGACTCCGATTTAAGGAAACTTTTTTCATGAAAGCAGTAATTGGGAAGGTTCAACTCTGTCTATCGAGCGGCCGGCTCTAGGTAGCATCTAAGGGGCGGGTTATGATGCAATTCTTCCAACAAATCCATACATACTCAAATATAGTTGATAACGATTTTTATTAAGTTATTGATTTCCTAAAACATATGACAAATTAAATTTATTGTGTTAGCCGGCTCAAGGTCAATTTTAAATAAGGTCAAACTCAAATTTACATAATAACAATTACAAACATACATACATTTTTTTTACACGTCCTCACTCTTTAATGTAGAGTTTCGTACTAAATTTGTTGTCAATAAGTGCCTGTACAAGTGAGCAAAATTGTCAGTGTCCGTTTTGTAGTTTAGTCTTATGTTTGCCGGTGTGTTGATTATGTGTAGCATTTCTAAAATAAAGCGTTTGCCATAGTGTTGTTCTTGTTGAAATATACTGGCGTCGTTTAAATTCGGAGAGTGACCGCTGGCTGCACAGTGGGCCATGAGTGCTTTTTTCTGGAAGTCGGTATTATGGCACTGTTTGAAATCCGACTTATGTTGTGCCAGTCTGGTTTTTAATTTAGACTTCGTTGTTCCTATGTAAACCTTATGACATATTTCATTTGTCTTTACCGTTGCACGGGATTTTATAAATAATGTTACTTTTTTCTGTTTTAGGTATCGTTGCTTTGGTTTTATTGACTAACTTTTTTAAAGTATTGTTAGGTTTATGTGCTATTTTTATTTCATCTTTATTGAACAATTTGATTTCGTTAGGCGTTCTGATATTTGAGGTACATAAGTTACTGCTTTAAATTTAATAGGTTTGTGGATCGCGATTTTTTTAATAATTTATCTATTATTTGCTTGGAAAAGTCGTTGATTTTTAATGTCATTTGTATTTCTTTTTTAATTTCTTTGTCCGATATGTTCAACATTCGTCGTATACAGTCCATTGCTGTATTTATTATCATAGTCCTCGTCTGGTTATTATGGAATCTAAATACGGTAATTTTCCGTCTTCTTCGAGCTCAATTATAAATTTTATGTTTTTGTCGAAAGAATAAGGTGCGTCAAGTGTGCTTTGTACCTCGTTCTCGTTTACTTATTTATTTAATTGGCGCATTAACCGCCTAAGCGATTTTGGCCGACGTCAACAAAGCTCGCCAGCTGTCCCTATCTCGTGCTAACTGGCACCAATTAGAAATCCCAAGTATAGCCAAGTCTTTTTCCACTTGTTCTTTCCAACGCAGAGGAGGTCTTCCTTTTCTGGAGCTATTTCATCCATTCGAACGACGTGACTTTGCCAGCGGAGCAGCTGATTCTTATTTAATCCGCTGCACTATATCTACGTCATTGTACAGCTCGTACAGCTCATCGTTCCATCGCACGCGGTATTCGCCGTCGTAAAGACGCAAAGGTCCATAAATCTTTCGAAGAATATATCTCTCGAACACTCCAAGAGCCCTCTCGTCATTGTCCATGCTTCTGCGCCTTACAATAGGACGGGCATGATAAGAGACTTATAGAGTATGGTTTTTGTCCGTTGAGAGAGGACTTTACTGTGCAATTTGTTTATTTATTTTTATTTATTTATTTAATTTAGTCTATGAACAATAAATTCTTACAGACTATAGGAAAGTAAAAAATATTTGTTAAAATAATTATATTAATTAACAAGTAACATTATATAATTGAGTACAAAATGTTTACAAAATATGACCTTGGTAGAGAAAAATCGAGCTCGATAGAATTAGAGATTAAATTGAACTCATTTAAGGCACGAACAAGAGGAGCATTGCGTGCATAATTCGATTTAGAATCGTTATTATAGAATGTATGTGAAAATCGAAGGGTTTTTTGCGGAATATTAAAACATATACGCTCTAAGAGGTCAGGACAATCTACAGTTCCCTGAATTATACCCGCTGCGAAACTTAGGGAAAGAACCGATCTTCTCTTTTCAAGTGATTTAAGTCCTATTAGAAGTGAGCGAGAAGTATAGGAAGGGATCGATTCTGTGAAACATAAAGAACGTAGCGCATATTTAAGGAAACTTTTTTGAACACGTTCAATTCTATCAATCCTGAACTGATGACACGGACGCCCTATAAATGCAGCATACTCCAAATGAGAGGGCACAAACGAGATGTAGAGCAATTTTGAAGTATGGGGATTAGTAAACTCTGAACTCTTTCTGCTTACGAAGCCAAGCATGGCACATGATTTAGAAATTATATAATTAACGTGACTATTAAAGGAAAGTTGGGAATCAAAAATAACCCCAAGGTCTTTAATTTCTTTAATAGGCTGCAAAGAGCAATTTGACGTAACTAAAAAATTGTTTGACTTAAGGAAGGTCACATGGAAACACTTACTGACATTAAGGCAAAGACGAGACTTACGACACCATGCATGTAAGTTGTCAAGTTGCAATTGTAATTTAACCACGTCAGCACTATTCTTTACAGTTGAGAAAACTTTTAGGTCATCAGCATACAGCATACATGATTTAATATCGTTTATAAACAAAACGAAGAGCAATGACCCAATAATACTGCCTTGTGGAACACCCGAGGTTGCAAAGAAAGAGTCCGAACAGAAATTATCAACCGTAACAACACTACATCTACGATGCAAATAAGATATAAGCAAATTTAGAAAGACAGAATGGAATCCAAGACGCTCAAGTTTAGCAAAATTAAAATTGTATGTGACACTTTATCAAGAGCTTTTAAAAAGTCAGTGTATATACAGTCTACTTGGGATCCAATAGAAAAATCCAATATACAGTATTCACTAAAGACTGCCAGGTTTGAGACAGTGGAGCGTCCAGGTATAAAACCATGTTGGTTTGGGCAAATTAGATTCTTGACCGAAAAATACTTTTTATTCTTAATGATGCCCTCGAAGAGTGTGGAAACGGTAGACAGTTTAGAGATTCGTCTATAGTTGCATACATTGTTTTTGTTTTCACTTTTGAAAATAGGGGAAATATACGCAAATTTCCATGCATCTGTGAAAACTCCAGCGGATAGTGACTTATTAAAGATAATCTTCAATGGAGAAATCAGAGCTGGGCAATTCTTTAATAACAGCGCAGAAATCCAGTCACAGTTCGTGAAGAGGACTTTAGGTCTACAATACCTTTCTCAATATCACATTCTACAAGGTTGAAATATCCAAAACCTGACATGGTATGTGAAATGGTTGGAAACTCAGGATCAGGATTTAATTCATGGTTATCATGATCAAAGTTTGATTTAAAGTAATCCGCGAACATATTAGCAACATCGGCAGAAGAATCCGCTGATTTATTATTGAGGGAGATTGTAGATGGTATTGACGAAGATGATTTCTTTGACTTAACGAAATTCCAAAAAGCTTTGGGATTTGACTTGATATTCAGTTCGTAGTTAAGAATATAATTCTTGTGTAAAAACTTGTCAAGAAAATTGAACTCCTTTAAAACTCGCTTATACATTAGGAAGTGATTAAGACTGTTTGTTGATTTATATTTGTTGTAGAATTTATTTCGCTGGTTTTTTAACCTTTTAAGTCGATAGTTATACCAGGGCAACTTATATGGCCTACTATTGATTATAGGAATATTAACTGAGCAAATGTCATAAATAATTGACTTAAATGTACTAAAACAGCTAGAAACATCGAAGTTAGCAAACAAAGCGGGCCAGTCAAAGTCTAGAAATAGCCTGTTGATACTGGCAAAGTCACAGAGAGCATAATTGTAGGAAGCGTGATTATTATTTGTAACGACCGTTGCAAAATTGTAAGATTCAACTTCAAGAGCAAGTACAATATGATGCAACCCCGCGAGAGAAATCGGATCAAGGCATTGGGAAAGGTTGTATTTAAATCATCACCGATAACAATTAAATCTAAAATCCTATCAAGCTCGTTAACAAAATTATTAATTTGCAATAAATTTAAACTATGTAAGTTATCAATAAGTTAAGATTCGTTCAACGAAGAAATATTATTAGCTGTTAGCCCAGCAGTAGTGTAACTATTAGACCAACTTACATTACTTAAATTAAAATCACCAAATACACAGATGTAGTCATCGCGTAGCGTATTGTGTACAAAATTTACAATGTTGTCAGTATGTCCTCGATATAGGCTATCCACACTGTTCGGTGGAACGTAAGAAGCAAAAGGAAACAGTGTGCCAGACAGATTCGAGCTTCTGACACAAACATATATCTGGTCCAGTAGAGAATCAGGATTATTTAAATCAGTTAACGATGTACGGAATTTGCGACTTACTGCAATCAGGACTCCTCCGCCTCTCGACTTGACATCTCTATCTTTTCGAAAGACATCAAACAACTTGGAGTAAAAAAATTATACATTAAAGAAATCGGACGTGAGCCATTTTTCAATAATAATAAAAATGTCGTAGTCCAGTTGGGAGCTAAATGACACAACAGCATCAGATTTGGTTCTTAGCCCTGAGATATTTTGAAAATAAATTCGCAATTGGTTAGACGTCTTATCCGAGTTTGGGTCACTGTCCAGCATATTTAGGCTAAGCGGATTCACTCTTTTCCTCTTTTGGAAAAAAACGAAATGGGCGAACAAATACGCCAACCGGCCAGAGATCAGAGGAGAGAAGCTTATCATACAGCATAGATGAGATTCCGAGTTTAAAATTCACCTTTCGAACCGAATTTGCCGGCACATCTTTTTTAATTAGATTGTAGCATACTAACTCATTTCTGTCAATAACTGTGTTTTTTACAACATAGTCAATAATATCATCAGGCCCTACTGATGGTTGAAATGAAGATAGATGAAGCCATTTAAATCGACGGCAACAGAGAGTTCTACATTTGTGTTAATACCCACAATATTAAAAGTTTTACGTGAGGCTCGAATGACTCTCAGTCCGAAGTATCACTTGTTGGCAAGAGAGATTCTGCATTGGATTTCTAGGCTGACGCTGTTATTGATGTTAATGCTGGTTCCTAATTAAACGAAGTCCTCTACTTTTTCAAAGTTGTAACTGTCAACAGTGATGTTTGATCCCAGACGTGAATGTGCCGACTGTCTATTTGATTACAGGAGATACTTAGTCTTGCCCTTGTTCACCTCCAGACCCATTTGCTTCGCTTCACTATCCAGTTTGGAGAAGGCAGAACTAACTGCGCGGTTGTTAAAGGTTCAATTAGAGGTACCATACCATAACGCCATAACCATAATCGTAGTCATAGCCATAACCATATTTAAGCCATCGATTAGTGGTGCCATAACCATAAACAGCTGATATATGCAACAAACTGAAAGTAAATAAAAATTTAGTAAAGTATGTAAAACGCGGACGCAAAATATAAATTAAAACTCACCAAAACAAAATAAACTGCACACGAAGAACAAAAATATCACAATAAACAAGGCGAATTCGCAATCAGCTGTTTATGGTTACGGCAAAAACCAAAATTCAGTTGGTCGCTGTGGTTATGGTTATGGTTATGGCGTTATGGTATGTCACCACTAATCGATTACAGTGTAACCTATAAGGTTGGTTGGATCGGCGGTTTTCTATGGTTATGGTTATGGCACCTCTAATTGAACCTTAAGGCCGATGATGTCAATGTCATCGGCGTACGCCTGCAATTGCACACTCTTATAAAAGACGGTACCTGACCGATTTAGTTCTGCGGCTCGAATTATCTTCTCCAGCATCAGGTTAAAGAAATCGCACGACAAAGAGTCACCCTGTCTGAAACCTCGTTTGGTATCAAACGGCTCGGAGAGTTTCTTCCCAATTCTGATGGAGCTGGTGGTGTTGCTCTACGTCATTTTACATATCTGGCAAAACTTATACGTTCTCGTTTACTGTAGCAAATAAGTCATCTACGTATTTTGTGAGTAATCTTAGTGTTCGTCCTAATTTTTTCTGCGTGTTGTCCCGCAGCTCCTCCATTACGTGTCCTTACATTTAAAATATCTATTTTCTTTTATATAAAATGTCACTATTTCCATGAACAGGTTTTTTGGTATTTTAGTGTGTTCTTCTATTGTTGTCCATTTTGCTTGTATTGTGTCAAGTGCCAGCTGTATTGGAATGCTTGGAAAAAGTGAAACCACGTCGAAAGAAATAAGTTTTTCATCGTCACAAATGTAAGTATTGTTTGTCCTGTTCTTGAATTCCATTGTTATGGATATTATAAGTAGATGTAGCAGTGATGTTTTTTAAAATATTCACAATATATTTGCACAGACCGTACGATGGTGAGTCAATTGATGAGCATATCGGTCTGAGTGGTATGCCTTCTTTGTGTATTTTGGGTTACCCATATAGCTTTGGTGGTAATGCCGTCGTTGTGGTAAGTTGGGTTTTTTCCAATTTTGAAATTATTCCCTTTTTAAAAAGTTCACTAAATCTTTGCTTTTGGTTTGTAGTCTAGATGTCGGACCTCGCCTTTGTATTCTGTATACAGTCAAGTCGTCCAATATATTTGTCATTTTATTATCATAGTCACATATTTCCATTGCTACCGTTTTGTTCCCTTTATCTGATGTTAATATTAGTATATTGTCCCACTGTAAATATTATTGCGCGATCCATTTCACTTTCCCTGTTTGTTGTTATGTGATTATATACCAATATGGAGAAATTGGTACGAGCTTCTTCTTGCTGTTCTTTGCTTTTAATAGTTTGTATCAAATCCTCTCCGTCCGCTATGTATTGGAAAAGGGAGAGTTTCATGTTTTCAACCGGCAGTGCAAACTTTGGACCCTTTGACAGTAAAGGCCATGCCACATAAGACTTCAGCTTCGCTTTACGTCAGAGTTTAGCTTTGACAGCAAAGATGAATACATGCAATTATACGGAATTGCCCACATAGGCAACACCGTCGCCAAAGCGAAGCGAAATCTTGGGCAACTCTCATCTTTTCGCTGACTTTGACAGTTCGCTCATTACCAATTTCGTTTATTTCTGACATTTGTCTCTTAACGGTCGACGTAAATTTTTAAATTTTCCTACAAAATCAAGGTAAATATAAAATTTAACTGAAATAAATGCTGAGTACACCGTTTTTTTTTACTTTTAGCAAAAGAAATGGAGGAAAAGCTAATCGAAGCGGTGAAAGTGCAGCCAAGCATCTTCGACAAAAGCTCCCACCTATTCCGGAATAAATACCTAAAGGATCGGGCATGGCAGACAGTTGCTGCTTTTGTAGGAGTTTCTGGTACGTGTATTTTATTGTACATATATAAATATATTTATGTATATATGTGATGATTTACTAAAGGCTTTTTCTTTTATAATAGAGGAGCATTGCAGAGCACGGTGGAAATCACTTCGTGACCGGTTCGTGCGGGAGGTGGCAGCAAATCGTCCACGTTCAGGAGAAGCTGCAGGCGAGAAGCCGGAGTGGTGCTACATGGAAGCAATGCGCTTCCTAGCAAAACACGTTGCGCCAAGAAAGTAAGCTAAATACACACTTCCCTACATATTACTTGTATGCATATACACACTCGTACGTGCACACATTTTTGTAATAATAGAATAATAGTGGTATTTTAGAGTAGTTGTCTTTCTTTAAACTAAAACCTGTATACTAATATGTTGTATTATATCTCAAAACTATTCGTACATAAGTATATCCTAAAACTAAAAACATCTACTTATCTAATATGGTGTACGTAAAACTGTCCTCTTCATACAAATAATATAAATAAACAGCAAAACGCATTTAGATATTCTCACTCATGTGCATCCAAATGACCAAGGTAATATTGGCCGTTAAGTGCGTCTTAAGGAAAACCCTTGAGTAGCATGTTTTGTTTTCCTTCCTTAAGAGTTTAACAAAATTATGTATACTGGATGCTTACAAATAGATAAACAATGGTACCTAGGCACACTAAAGTATGTATATACATACATATGTACATTCATAAAAAATTAAAAAATATTCAGAAACGTGTATGTATGTACATATGTAGGTACATACGTCTAGGCAAATATGTATGTATAGATATGCGTGTTGCTGTTTAAAAGAATTAACAAGTAGTTAATTACTATGTATGCTACTATATTCATTTTTACTTCTTTTCTTTACAGAACATTTACCAATTTGATGTTCGACGATGAACTGCCGTCGTGTAGTAATTCTCCACAAGCGCCGGAGATAGAAGGTGGCGAAATGATGGAGGATTTGGTGGAGGTGGTTGAAGAGTCACCAAGTGCAAGCACTCCTGCAGGAAGGAAGCGAAAGCGTTTCGACGACTCGCACGAGCGGTTCGATAGGCTATGTGGGACGATAGAGTCCGTCATTTCGAAGAAGGTCTCCTACACCGAGTCCGAAAATAGCGCCTTCCTGCAGATGCTGGACGAGTGCTTGCAAAAGAAGCCAGAAGACGTACGCGATAGGCTCAAAATAGAGCTACTTAATCACGCGTACAACAGCAACTAAAATTGTATTGTAGTTTTTAATATATGTATATATATTTATCTTTTTTGTTTTTGTTTTCATACATATGTATATACTTACATATGTATATGAACATCTATGTATATTTAGTGAAATATTTATGTACCTAAATGCGTACCTGATAAAAAAAGTAAATGGACTGAATTATTTATAAATTGTAATTCTTATTCTTCAGAAATATAGGTAGTGATTTGTTACATTGGTTTTGATCAACATTAATATCTAATTTGTATTTACATATGGTTTTCGTTTTTCTTGCAGGCAATGCGGCTTACAAATGGTATGAATTTATGTACATACGTAGTGTTATCGACAAAAATTTATACAACTGGATCACCCTAAATGATCTATCTATACTACATACATACATACGTATACTCGTATGCTTGTACATGCACATAACTTATATTCACATATTAACCACTGTTGATTGTTTGCTTGATCATTGCTTTGTAAATTACATATTTATTTATACCTACTTATGTATGTACGATATACCTATTGTTATAGTTGAAATGACTTGTGTTTTGTTTTACTTTACACTTACACTTCCATTATATGTAGGTTCACTACTTGCATATTTGCATGATTTTAGATCTATATTATACAAATAAATTCGATTTTTAAAAAATGTTTAATGAAACTTGAACTGAATTTGATTAATTTTATACATATGTATCTCTGTATAAGCACTGATGTGTTACGTATGTATGTATGTACATTCTAGTACATATATAAAATAATTTAGCGGACATCGTTAAAATACAGGAGTTTAAGTCAAAAGAAGAGTCTGTAAGGGACAAAAAAACTGAAATGATAATGAGAATACATAAATTGTACTTCATAGCACTTACTTAAATTGGGTTGGACACGATGTAGTCTTTCAATTTGTCCCTTAGAGCAAATGCATCTCTCGTTGCATTGTTGCAAGTCATGCGTCCATGGTTTCGTAACGGTGTTGAAACATCATTTCTCCACAGACCATTTACGATTTCTTCGCCATCATATCTGTCCACATAATCTGCGGGACAGTAACTACCATCGTTGAACTTTACAAAGTTGTGGAGAACCACTGTCGCTTTCACAACTTTTTCTGCTGTTTGTGGATGCATAAACAATGGTGAAAGAAGAACTCTCCACCGAGCGCACAAAATTCCAAAAGCGTTTTCTATAACTCTTCTCGCGCGGGATAAACGCTTGTTGAATATATCTCGATCAAATGGCAAACGTAATCCTAAATGCGAAAAAATTTAAAATTGTATATTAAATATGTTTATATATATGTATGTATGTATGTATGTATATACATACATAAGTATATTGAAATTAGTATTTACAAACCTGGATATGGTCGCATGATACAATTTTTGAGCGGAAACGCAGCGTCACCAACCATAAAATGGGGGAATTTTATGTCCGTCCCAGGCAGATAGTCGTCCTCCGGTAGATCCAGTGTGCCATTCAATAATCGCTGCCCAAAGCCGGAATTCCAAAGTACTCCGCCATCACTTTGAGAACCATATGCCCCGATATCGACGGTCGTAAAAGTATAATTGGCGTCACAAGTCGCCAGGAGCACAATGGAGTAATTGCCCTTGTAATTATAATATAATGAGCCGGAATTGGGGGGGCATGATATCGTTATATGCTTTCCGTCTACTGCACCAACGCAATTCGGAAAATTCCACATATTATTGAAATCAATCGCAATACGCTTCCACTCGTATTTATTTGGAACTGATAGATAGATGCCCCCCAATTCCTCCCAAATTGCTTCACACACCTCGCTTATGATAGCTGCTACAGTGGAGCGGCCCATTTTAAATGCCGTGGCAAGTGTTTGCTTGCTGTCTCCGTGAGCCAGATACCTATAAATGGAATGAATAGTGTATAGATGTTTTATTAAATGCATTTTAAGTCACTTACGTTAATGTTAAAAAAAGTCGGCACTGTGATGATATCGACGGTCTGTTGGATATTTTTGTGAGACGTTGCTGCAATAGTTGATGCAACAGGTTAAAAACCTCACAATTCATTCGAACACTCTTCTTAAATTGCTCCGGATCTCTCTGAAACATTTTATCGAAAGCAGCCGCGAACAGGCCCGCCTTGTCACGATCTTGGTACAATTCCCTTACCCACATTTTCCGCCTTGATATGTTTTCTAAACATAATAAGGCTTCGTGTAGTAAAAGAACTATTAACAAAACTTCCATAATGTCCATAATTATGCCGAATGTATGTTAATAAGTTTATAAAGTTCCGCGCGATTTTCACAACTCACAATAAACAAACGAAAAGTACCTATGTATTGTCAAAGTTTTATTGTGGCATACCTTTTGCGTTTATCGCTTTTCTGACAAAGTTACAAACGTCACGTAAAGCGAAGCAAGTCTTATGTGGCATGGCCTTAATGATTTTAAGTCATGAGGAAACTTGTGGTGTTTACAAACCAATACTCTTGTTTGTTTTTATCCACAAATATGTTGTTCCGTTTATTCCGCAGTCTCTCGTGTTTCTGTTCCTGTTGTTTCTTCACTGATGTTGTTAGTTTATTCGCGACATTTCTCTCAATCACCATAAATGTTTGTAAGTAATTTTCGCTCAGCTGTTTTTTTTAGGTTTGTTGTTATTTCCTCCATCTGTTGTGTTTTTCTTTTTAATATGTTGTGTTTTTGTTTAATAAGTAGATTTAATTTTTTATATTGATATACGTGTGTGTATCTCATTAAATTTCTGTATATGTCAAGGTGTGCGTCACAGTCAAATACAAATATTTTATTACATCTGGTGGAATTTTTAATAAAATTAGAAATAAGTTTTGATTTGATTTAAGTTTTACCAATTTTTTGATGTAGTTTGATATTTGTTGATCAATGCCTTATTGTTGTCATTATTTTCTTTGATTTTTGCATATCCCAATATCACCATATAGACAAATAATAGTACAAACTAGGGCTCTCAATATTTAGTTACCCTACTAACCGAACTATTTGAATTATTAGTCGACTAGTGGTATCCGAGTAGTTGAACATTGCACTTATTCAGTAAGTCGTTGATTTTCAGTTAGTTTAATATCAAGAAGCACATTATACACAGCAGACAAATTTTAAAGGATCTTATACGCTCTCAGTTATATCTAAAGCTCTTCGAATTTTATTTAAGGGCGTATTCTAGTTTAGAGACCGGAAAATTACCTTTTTTTTATACTTTTTGTCAAACACAAGACTATTGAATATTTTTGAAAGCCACATTTTTGCAAGGATAATTATCAAAAAATTGACGGTATTACTTTGTCAAAAAGTTTATTTAATTCATAATAGCGGCGCTTTAAAGTTGAGCCTGCAGAAATACGTTGCTTCAATAATGCCACGATTTTGCTAGACTAAATCATCTGAAACAGAAAATTAAACTTTCTTTGTATGTACTTATATTAGTAGACTTGTGATTATATCCGGAACCATAATATAGTCGATAAAGTTAAAATTGCCAATTTTACACTAAGTTAAATGACGATATATGATTTTTACCATGTTTTCGACTGTTTATTGTTTACGAAAAAATATTTAAACAAATGCGTTTTGTATAATTCTGGTTCCGGCTTGAAATATGAGATTGCTGAATAAACTGTAAAAATTTCAACGCAATCGAACTAGTATTTGAAAATAATGGTTCTGAGGAAAACGCGTTGAAAGATTCATGAAAACACTTCTTACGAATGGTTCAGTTGACAGTAAATCAGCGATTCCAGTTTTATGAAGAAGAGGAAGGTGCATTGTACCAATCCGACGGTTACTCCCATTGATTTCATCACTTTAAGGATGTACTGAAACCTTTCGTTTAAAATAATAACAGCCAAAAAATTTGAAATTCAACTACTTTAGTTCCTAAGTGTAAGTGGGGGAAAAGGTCCAAATGAGTGAGTTGAGGGATTCATTGTTATCAGTAAATCTCCGGAAGTCAGGACCTCATAAATTGGCTGAAGGACTTGCAGAATCTCGTTTTTGAGAAGTGGATCGTGTATGAATGCGTATAGGTTACCCTTTGCTTCCGCTTTTTGGTAAAAAATAGCCCATACTGCTTTACGCATTTCTCCAACGAAATCAGAACGCCGACGTGTAGCAAGTCCGTAGAAAATCGTTAATTCGCTGATGATTTTTGCCAATACCTTTCGTCGCCTTTTTTGTATTTTTCAGGCTGGTGCCCATTCTTTTTTCGCCACGATTCGAATAAAAGTCTTGCTATCACCATCACCAATGCACTGCCTGAGCGTTTAATGGATCATTTTTCCATAAGGTTTTCGTGCCACTCGTCATACGCATTTGGTTCAGTATCTTTTTTCGATTTCTTCAAATTGCAAGCTTGACATAATCTGTAATTCTACAACTATGCAGGAATATTTTCAAATTAAGCTTGCAGCACCTAATGAAGAAGAAAACTTTCGCTTCTTTCACATTCCATCTTCGGAAACTGTCACGTTTCCAGCTGCCGTATTTAATGCGATTTCTTCATGAACTGCTTTGGAAATTACGTCATTGTAGACAGTAGACGACACTTTATAAATAATTTCCAAGCATGAGAAATAAGTTTTTATTGCCATTCCGCTGCAAATGTCCATTAAATTGCAGAATAATTATAGTCCCTCTCTGCAGATTCCCAGTAGACGTATCAGAAACACAAGTCGCCGATTAATTTTGTACGATTTACCGATAAGCGGACACGAATTGATGGATCTTTCACCATAGTCACAAAGAATACACAGTTTGAAAACCAAGCCACCGGCCGATGGCTTTTCAAACCGCACTTCCTTTTTACAATCTTTGCAGATTTCAAATGACGCAAGCAAAGTAAAAACAGCCACAAATGTTCTTCAACGTGCGTATCCGTGCTATTTCTGTCGTGAAATTTCTGGGCCGACAGTTCCTGATTTTTCTATTCATTTTTATTGGTTGTGTGTTGATTTCCATGAAATTTTCTTTTCCTTGAACGTCCTGGTCTCTTCGAAATCAATCTAGAACTTTTTTATCCATTTTTTAAGAAAAGCATTTGCTAGAAATAAGTGGGGAGCAGAATAACGAGTACGTCAACACTGTGGCAAGAACAACGAAAAACTGAAAAATTTGGAAACGAGAGGAGCCCAGGTAGCGAAACGAGACTAAAAATAACTAATTACAAGTCATCTTTCCTTATGTTATTCAAAGACATGGGATTAGAAAGTGCGCGAAAGGTCACTTGACCTGCACCGAATCCGAGTGGCCAGGTGCACCGTGCATTATTCAAATTATGGCTTTGTATCTCGAAAATAATTTAATATCGAGTTATAATATTTTGCCGACAGATTTTATATGTAATGCACGACGAAAATATGCCATAAACAAAATTTAATTTTGAACTGTCTAAAGTAGAATACCCCCTTAAGAGCTCCTCAAGATATGTACAGGAGAAGGGGGTCGCACAAGTCGTGGTAAGCTTGTTGTTTGAAGCGGTACTATGTACTTTGTCTGTGGCGACTATAAGGTGGGACAAGGTATTAGTGCAATTCGTGGTTCGAAGATAGATGAGGGCATAGTAAGCCTTTCGGAGGCGCCGCAAAATCCATGTGATTCGACCTGTTGTCGGGGACATTTCTGAACAACCAAGGTATCTGGATGCTTCGAATTACTTCGAGATTGTTCACAAATTGCATCCATTTTATACGACAGAACTGGTCCTCCAATCACTTCCATCACGCCAAAGGAATTCTACGAAAATTTTTGCTTGAGTTATAATCGGCGTAAGCTATCCTACGGAGTTTCGCGATAGAGGAGCGAATTTGTCTTTATGTCAGTGGATAACGCTGGGATGGAACCAACAGCATTTGGGGAGGTACCTGAGAGTGCATTCCATTGAGTACGGAGCGTTTCCATTGTTCCAGAGTAGCATAATTTTTTCGAGGATTGAACCACTGTTCCGCTAGGGGTTTGACATCGCAGTCTGCTCTTTTGTTTCTATATTTAGAGCTAAAGAGGATTGTATTATTGAAATGTAAAAGCTTCTCTGAAATTTTCGGACATTGTCGTTGCTATTTTTGAGGTAGATCTTTGAACTCTGTTATGCTGTTTTTTAAGTTAAACTGAGTCTGAGTACTTGTACTTATTAATTGTGTGTGACTGGCAGGGACACAAATGTGTAAGGTGTATTTGTACTCTATATTCAAATTATCATTGTTATATGTATGATGTTTCTTTAATGAAACTCTTCCTTGCTATAATAATTATTAGCGGATATATTTGTACATTTCAATTTTACATTATTTTCTGTTTTTATTACCTCTCAATTTCGTCGTCCATGGGGAAGTTGTCTTACATTATCTTTCGTTGGGTTGACGATAATCGCAGCACAATCTTTTGCTGTCATCTTTTTTCGTAACCAAAACAATAGGCGACTAAGCCACTCGGGGACTTGCTAATCGACAACATCTTTGTCGGAGTATGACATTTCACTGGGGCCTTGGTAAACGAGGACATCATCAGTTAAACATAAACATTTTCACAAAGACAGGACATTCGAGCTGCTTGCTCGGTACATCATTATTTACAAGAGATTCGATCTACCTTAATTGCGCGCTGTTAAGGTGGGACAAGTCTGCGGCAGGTCGGCATTGCTACCGATGACTGCTTGATACACAATAACACGTTCATGGAAAACATGTAAAGTTATATGTATTTAATTCGACCGGTCTATGTTTGTTTTGACATCGAAACTACCAATCGTATTAAGAATACTGCTGGCTATGCCTCCCAATTGATGCCGTTCTTTAGTCAAATCCATCTCCCCCAGCAACAGGAGAACATCGTACCGCATTAGGCAACAGTCGCATCCTGTGTATAGCAATGCCGAAAATGTGAAATACATAGTTAATAGTTAAATCCTTAAAAATAACGCATCATGCGAAAGCAACACCCACTGTTTCTAAAGTGTTCCCGCAAGGTGTTTCCTTCTTTACCTGAGTTTTGGAAAGTAAATTCAATTTTCTTCTACACAAACTCCCGTTCTAATTTATCTCTATCTTCTTCGATTTGTTATATCTCTGTAATCTTACAAACGTGTATTTTATTATTTGTTCCAATTATATTTTCAGATTATTTTTTATTGCTGAACACATATCTGCTCTTCGCTTACGCTCTACGCATATGTACGCTCTCTTGTTCGTATGTACTCCGCGTTGCTCGCGTCACTTGCCTCTTCTTTGGTTATCGCAGCATTCTTTTTGACGCTTTCGCCTACTGCTTAGTAGCAATAATGATTACGCAGTCCCAAAAATACCAACATCAGTGCAGCAACAAATAGAGAAGATGGCGGAGCGAAGAAGTAGAGAATGAGAAAACAGAGAGTTAAGCCACTTTTACCTAGAAAGGGCCATTTAAAGTATCATCGTTTCACTCCGATATTTCTCTATATTTTCTTAATATTTGTGAACATAAAAAAGCAAAATCTAAGCAATGAATTAAATTAAAATGCAAGCAAGCATATGCAAACATAAAACACAAAAATAAATAAGCTCTATGAACTCTAAAAAAATTAACAAACCCGGAAAAATATTACCAAAAGTCGTTCAACTTGTCAAAACCTTGAAATTTAATTTTTTTTTTCATAAAGGTGCAACCACATATATGTACATATGTATGTATATGTATGTACATGTCGCTCATTTACTAAGGACCAGTTTTTCAGTGCAATTTTAAGTCTATTGGTCGTTTAAGCTGAGTGTAAGCTCAGTATGCAGTTGTTGAGTCAACTTCTAACGGCCGATATTCTTGGGTTGAATTTCATTTAATGTTTATGTTATGACAGTCTTTAAGTTAATGAGCCTTATGTTAATAATCAAACTTCTTGTGCAATTGTAAGAAAGTTAAAAGTTTTAAATTTTTTTAATAGTAACTTAGTATTTAAAACTTAAAATAAATTTCTTTGAAAAAATTTATAAGTTCAAAAAAAGACTTACCAAATCCGTTTTAATATAAAAACAAATTTCCAGTTTTGTTAAATTATTACCAAAGTGGCAACTCTGGTCTACGGTTGTTCTTTTTCTCATTCATTTTTACTCTCTTTCGCTTATTCACTATGGTTACGTCACGCATTTTGGGAAGGCGCAATCTTCTTCTTAAGGCCCCGTCACATACAAATTATTTTCTCCGTCACAGGGATGCTTTTGACTGACATCAAAGTTAACTCTGTGATTTATAATAGAAGACGTCACATTGGCAACGCATGCGTTACCGCAACTGAAAAAATCGCTCAACTCTCAACTTTTGTCGCAAGTAAGTCCGGCAATAATCTGTCAAATGTGACAATTGATTACAATTGACTTGAAGACGCGCGTTTTTTCTTGCATTTCCGCGGCTTTTTTATAAATTTAGAAATCGAATTTAAATCTGTTTAAAATGGAATTGACACTTATAGAGGCAGTGAAAGTGCATCCGAGTTTGTTCGACAAAGCGGATTTTGCTGAGTTTGTTATAAACGTCAAGGTGTTTATTTGACGCCTTTTTTGCCTGATGCAGCGACGCAGTCAAATGCGTTATCGCAGAATGGCTATGTGACGGGGCTTTTATGTTTTGAACACTTAGACGACTGCACTTCAAGACTTAACGACAATTACATTTCACATAAGTATTAACTGTGCCCATAAGAACGTTTGCATCTTAATGTTTCACATATGCTGCCTGTCGCTAGCTGTCTTCAAAGTGTTTAAAGTATTAGAATAAAAATGTTCTATGAATAAAATTTTGCTTGCCCTGACTGAGATTCGAACCCAGTAACATATCGAGTAATAGCACGCACTGCTACCCACTCGATCACAGCGGCCACAAGAGGAAAGATACCGTTTATTTATTGAATAATGATTAAAGTTTTTATACCCGAGCGTACTTGTACACAAAGGTGTTATGGGTATTCATCTAAACGCGCAAATGCCTCGAAACTGCGTAAACCTCGTAAATAAACCGGTTTTTCAAACAATAATAAAAACGTTTACGAGGTTTATGCGGTTGCGAGGCATTTGCGCGTTTAGATGAATACCCCTATTATAACTTTGTTCGCATAACGGTTGTTTGTAACAGCAAAAAATAATCGAGATAGATATAGACATAAATGTATATGTATACTAAAATGATCAGAATGAAAAGAGGAATCGATTTAGCCCTGACTGTCTGTCCGTCCGTCCGTCCGTGATTACAATAACTTGAGTACAAATGAGATATCTCAATGAAATTGGTACATAGATTGCTCTTTGGACAGGTTCGTATTGAAACGGGTCCACGCCCACCTCCCATATAACGGAAGTTTTGGAAAATGCAAAGACTTAATTTTTTCGGTATCTATTTAAACAAATTGAGTGAAATTAGGAACACGAAAAATGGAACATATTAATTAAAATTTGATGTTTAAAGAGATAGTTAATTAAGAAAGTTGATTTTTATGTAAATTTAAAAAATGGGTGTTACCACGCCCACTTATAAAAAACGTCTGTAGGTATCTCAATAACGATGTAAAGTATCGTCACAAAATTTGGTGAACATATTGTCCTTGATACCTTTAGCATTACCGTCAATAATTTTTCAAATCGGACCATAACCACGCCCAACTTTCATATAACGGAAATTTTGAAAAATGCAAAAAACGAAAAAACGAATTCAGTATTTATTGGAAGCAATTGAGTGAAGTTTAATTCTAGCTGCGATTTGAAACAAAGAAGCACCGACCATACAAAAATACATCGCGAGGGTATATAAAAATCGGTTTCGCCCGAATTTAGATTTTCTTACTTGTTTTTTTTTTAAGTTCGGTTGCTCAGAGCACCGCAACAAACTTACTTCAACTCCTTTAAAAGACATTATCTTAATAAGAAACTGCGACAAAAATATTATTATGATGATTTCATCAAAGACATATCATAGCTTTATAAACCTATACATATGTACATATGTACATATATTCATATATGCCTACATATTTACATATGGTCATTATCGTGACAAATATATTTAGTCAAAAAAATGTATTTGTTATTTGTTGTTTTAAAAAGGAAATATTGGACTACGTGGTCATTTTGATCTCTTTATGTATAATTATTCAGCTGTGAAAATTACCACGTATTCACGGCTGCCACTTTGTTAATTAGTTACTCCTTTGGTAACTTGGTAACTTCAAAATTCATTTGGTAACTTTTCAGAGAAGTCGTTTAATTGTTTGTAATAAAATCAATTATAATTTTTACAGTGATAGATAATACAAAATATTTGCCATTCATTGCACTTGGGCTCAAGTTACGCATGCAAAAATTGTATCTAAGAAAATTTAAGCTTTGTGTCGGAATATATACAGGTTTTTCTCATGCAGTCTTAAAGGAATTCGTGTACTAAATTAATTTCAGGATTATTATTATGTAACGGCGCACAAAATTTTAGGACTTTTTCTGACTAGATGGCTAGCATAAAAATATAATTAAAGATTACTTGGGCAATGGCAAGCTTTAAAATTATAATTTTCGTCGTCGGGGCTAGAAGTTAGCGAAGTCGAATGAATTGAGTAGGGAATTCCAGTCAGAGAAAGTTTGACTTCCGTTTTTGTATTTGGAAAGCAAAATCAAATTCAAATTTATTGCACGTAATAATATGAATTACTAATAAGTATTAAATTAAAAATTTAACATATCTATGACAAAGACAGAATTTTACCAACGAAAGATGTATTTATTGGAGCTAAAGGCGAAAGTTACTTGCAAAGTAATTACTTTGCGGAGACAGAAAGACTATAAGTAAAAGAAGAATTTTGTTTAGTTATTCGCTTTTTTATTGTATTTTTATGTACAAATACATATGTAGTTATTTCTATTTATTTATCAGTATTTATGATAAGCATACGAGCTGGTGTGTTTTCGCTGTTACATTAACAAATTATGTACATGTACCTAAGTATGTACATATCGTCACTTAAAATGCAAAACAACGTGTGACCAAAAACTTCGAAATTGAGTTTTTTATTGATTGACAAAATTGTAAACTTCTGCTATGAGATATATACAAGTTATGTTAATTCACATATGAAAATTATGTTTCAATATCTGAAGTAGTTTCCATTTTATATCGTTTTTTCCTTCTCCTCTAAGATTATAAAAAAATTTTTAACGTTATTTTGCATTTTAGGTGACGATGTGAGTATAAATATGTTGTTATATTTGTTTGTGTTATACATATCAATAAGCTGGGTTTTGAACTTTTTGGTAACTTTTTTCATTTTATTTGGTAATTTATTTTTTTCACTTATGACAACCGTGAACGTTATACACCTTCATCTGTGTATACATACACAAGTATTCATATATAGATATAAACGGATGTTGGTTATTGAATTCTAAAGGCATCTTGACCGCACATCTGACTTTAAAATCTCTTTACCTACGTGCTCATTCCTGTGAAGATAACTACTCGTATAAAGCTATATTTTTAGGATTGCCTCCGGTTTGAAAAATAAATAAATTATTCTTAAGTTACATATGTGACATATTAAAGTATGGGTGGCAACCCCATTTCAAAACATATCTTGGTGAAGGCATTTTGAAATACCTTTCATTTGATACCAATATTATAAAATTTCAATTAAAAAAATGTTTACTTGTTTTTATATAGGTGGCAACCTCATTTAAAAGGTATTGTTTATTTAAGCTTTTTCAAATACCTTTCATGTGATACCAATATTGTAATATCTAACAAAAATTATGTTTTAAATTGCTATTAATATTTTAAACAGGTGGCAACTACATTTCAAAATATCTCTATGTAAAATATTTTTTAATTTCCTTTCGTTTGACACGCATATTGTAAAATTTTATTTTATTTACTTACTAAAAAATATTTATTATGTACCTAGGTGGCAACCCCATTTCAAAACACATCTATGTGATAGCATTTTTAAATAACTTTCATTTGATACCAATATTGTAAAATTTCAATAGAAAAAATGTCTCATTTGTTTTTAATTTTTGAAATAGGTGGAAAATTCAATTAAAAATTATTGTAAATTAATGCTTTTTCAAATAACTTCCATGCGATATCAATATTGCAATATCTTACAAAAATGGTTTTATCCCCGCGCACTTGGGCACAAGCGTATTATAACTTTGTTCGCATAACGGTTGCTTGTAACAGCACAACGGAATCAAGATAGATATAGACATAAATATACCAAAATGCTCAGAATGAAAAGAGAAGTCGATTTAGCGATGTCTGTCTGTCCGACCGGCCTCGCAGACGATAACTAGATATATCTCAATGAAACTCGGTAAGTAGATTGTCCTTGACCCAGAGCAGGTTGGTGTTGAAAATGGGCAAAATCGGACAATAACGTCACCCACCTTCTATGTATATAACGGCAAAAATGCAAAAATTGCTATATTTCAGTAGCTATGAAAGCTAATTTGCTCAAATTAGGTATGCAGTGTTGTATTCGAGCGGGAAATCCGACTGTATAAAAATTTGTTACAGGGGGCGTGGCACCGCCCACTTATGAGTTCGTATGTATATCTCTGGAACCATCCCCGATTTTGTTCAAATTTATGTATATGTATTACACTATGCCTATTTAAGCGATATTTGGAAAATTATCAAAATCTGACCATAACCACGCCTACCTGCCATATAACGCTAATTTTTGAAAACACTAAAAATCGGACATTTCAATAAATGTTGAAGGGAAATATATTGAGTTTCGTATGTGGTGTTGTATTGCAGCCAGAAATCCGACTATATGAAAATTTTGGAAAAGGGGCGTATCACAGCCCACTTTTGAGAATATATCGAGCCCTAACCGCGAAAATAACGTAAGCGACATTTTTCCAAAATTAACTTTTTTATGCAGAACAGTTCTAAAACTGATAATACGTAATCTGGCAAAATGTTGTTTCGCTAATCGTTATAGTTATGGAGATATACGACTTTACATTTTATCGTAAGCGACACTCGCTCTTTTCAGCTACCGCAAAAATAACGTAAGCGACATAGTAATTGGTAGCCAAGATTGATAAATAAGAGATAGCGCCTTGCGCAGGTCCGTTACCTTTTTGCTTTACGATATTGGCATTCAGCTGCTCAAAATGACGTCACATCGGCAAAGTTTCTTTAAAATTCCAACACGAGTGAAGTGAATATTTGGTGTTCTATATCTTTAAAGGTTTTATTAAAGTTTTTTGTGAAGTGCAACGCGATTTTATTATATTATTCGAACTTATAAAGCAATTCTCCAATCAAAATGAGAATACGTTATTGCAGGAGTGACGTACATGCGCAGATCGTAAATTATTTTTGTTAGCTGTCGGCGCAATCTCTTCTATATCAATCTTGATTGGTAGCGACACTTCATAAATGTAAATAAGAACTGGTAGAGAAGTAACAATAAAGTCAAGAATTAGGAATTCATGATTATGCGAGAGCGTAGTTTTCATCTGATTTATGTAGTTTAGGACATTTGACACAGATCTTAAATAGTTGAACACTTTTACAAAATAATGAAATAATAAAATAAAATATAATTAGGTACTGAACAGTGTTGCCAATTGAAAAAAAATTTTCCGATCAAACCTCCGACCAACTTTGATCACAACCGAATAAATGAAAAATTGGCTTTATCTTTAAATTCATTTTGAAATTATTAATTTATTTTCAAAATTACCATTTCTTAAACATTCTCAGCTATATGTTTCATAAAAAATAATGCACTTATGTGTAATATTTATAGTATACATATCGACATATTTATGTCAAGTCTTTTACAGTCTATTAGTTCACATTTTAAAACAAAAGTTGAATTTAATTCAAAAACAATAACACTTAAATGTAAGTATATAAGACGTACTACGAATTTAACAAAAGAACTGAACAAAAGTTAAAAATAACAAAAAATATGACTGTTAAAATATTTACAAATCTTTTTTAGCCGACCATACGTAGTGCGCAATGTTTAAATTAATAAGTCCTTTACATAGCATAATGCTATTAATGGTGCTCAACTGAAGCCTATTACGAAACTTGGTTTTAATCAAAGCCAGCGAAGAAAACTTTCGTTCAGCCGCGGCAGAACTATGCGGAAGAGAAAGCAAATTAAATATAAAATTTGAGAGGTCGGGAAAGCTGCTTTGGTTACGTCCATTATTCATCAAGCTTACTTTCGACCAAAATGTACCAAGGTCCATATCGGCAGAAAGACTTACGTCACTAACTCTCAACATGTTCCACTGCGTTGTAATGTGGTCTATATCGCAGTCTACTAAATCGCTAAACTTGAGGATTAAGGGAAGTATCTGCAAGTTCTCCTTTGATAGGACCTTGACCGGAGTAATGATTTGTAATAGCTTAATATCTTCACGGTTAAAGTCAAAGCGTATACTAAATTGGTGCAATAGTTCAATGTAAAAAGAAAGTACATTTCCATGTTTAGTAAGTTCTACACATTATAATGTATTTACGCAAGTAATCGCAAGCAAATAAATACATAAGTATATTTTTATTTTTATTTTTTTTTATTTTAATAAAGCTTACATAATAAACAAATTATTATATAAACTAAAGTACGCAGCACTAGCATCATAGGCTATCGGCTGACATAAGTATATACATGTAGGTAATACACATAATTTTATTTAATTTTTTCATTATTAATTTTACATACTGATGAAAAGATACTCATATCGCAAAATAGACCAAAATTCTTTTAAGCGGACCAGCGGACCAAAGTAAAAAAATTAGACCAATTTTGGTCAGAAAAAACCAAAAGTGGCAACTTTAGTACTGAACACATTAAACAATAAAAAACATTGAAAACATTAAACATTATTGAATTTACTTAGAGAACTAAAACATTGATACCATCTTGTGTGGTACTTTCGTCAAACACTTTCATGTTTTGAAATTAAATATTATTAAAAAACTTGAAAACAATATAGGAGAAGGTGGTTCAGAAGGTGGTTCTTTTTAGATTTTATTAAAGAAATTAAAAAGTGTGCGGTGTGAAATAGTAAAATGTGCTTCGTTTAGTGTTTTGTGTTAATTGATCCATATACTTGTACTTTTGTATTAATACGTTTTTCGAAAATAGCGAAACAAAGACCTAAATAGCCTTCATTTTAGTCCTTCTAGTGCTCAGGGACCTTCTCTTCTCTATAGCAAAGAGCTAAACAATAACTTAAATAAATTCAAACTTTCAAAACGAATATATTAGTCTTAAGTATTGTAAAACAAAATATTTAAAACGAATTTAAAAAAAAAATGTAAAACGAGACAGATGTGGAAGATGTATAAATTTGCATATATGTACGTAATACATATATGTAACTGAATTTACAACAAATTTAATTTTACACTTTTTAATGTTTTATACGTAGACTTTTTCAGTTTTATTTACTTGTTATGTTTTCATCAATGAAAATAAAATTAATTTTTTCAAAGCAAAATACAATGTTTTTTTGGTGAAATCTAATTAACGTATGCGCCACATTTTAATCCAGCAGCCTGTCATGGTGACAGCAAAAATAACGTAAGCGCCAAATTCCCTATTATTGCCTACAAATTAAGTTAAATGAAGTTATTGTCGATTCCATAACTTGTATTACAGAAATATCCCAAACAGATTAGGAAAAAACAAAAAACCACTTCTCCTGTAAAATTTGTTTTTTGGCGCTTACGTTATTTTCGCTGTTAGGGCTCGATATGTATGTATATGTCTGGAACTACTTTGGTGTGATTATGAAAATGCTTGAAATCGGACGAAAATTTCTCTCTTATCTAATATAACGGTAATACTTCAGTAACTATTGGAATATATTCAACAAATCCATTTAACGAACATTTTGGAAAAGGTACATGGTACCGCCCACTTTAGAGTTCATATGTACATACATATATCTCTGGAAATCCTATATCGATTTTGCCCAAATTTAGTACATTTAAAATCACTAAAATTGGACCAGACCCAGTAAGTTTTTGAAACCCGTAAAAATGGGATACTTCTGTAACTAGTGAAGCTAATTTGCTCAAATTTGGTATGTGGTTTTGTATTAAATCAAGAAATCCGATTATATGAAAATTTAAAAAAAAGAGGCTTCAAGTTCAGTTTTGCCCGAACTTAGTCTCTGCTTTATTAACTTAAAAATTAATCTGAATTCCTGCGCCGGGTATAAAAGTTCGATCAAACTTAGCCACTTCTTTACTTGTTTTAAATAGGTTTTAATTTATTAAATTGGTTTTAATTTTTGAAATAGGCGACAACCCCATTTCAAAATATCTCTATGTAAAAGATTTATCAATTACAATCACATTACACATGCCTTACCTCGAAGTGAAAGGTGCGCAATGGAACGTAACGCCTTTTAGTTAACGCAAGATTTTACTCCTCATAACGTTTTCATTCCGCTTAGTGCTTATTTAAAAAAAAAACAAAAACTAACAAATAAATTGCCAAAACTTGTCTATACTCAGCGTTACTATTATTTTACCGCTGTGGTCGAGTTGGTAGCGGTGCGTGCTATAACTTGAAATGCCGGTGAGTTCGAGGTTCGAATCTCAGTCAGGGCAAGCAAAATCTTTATAATAGAAAAAGTTTTTTCTAATAGCGGTCACCCCTCGGCAGGCAATGGCAAACCTCCGCGGGTATTTCTGCCTTGAAAAAGCTTCTCATTAAATACATCTGCCGTTCGGAGTCGGCATAAAACTGTAGGTCCCTCCATTTTGTGGTATAATATAAAGACGCACACCACAAATGGTAGGAGAAGCTCGGCCAAACACTGAGCTATATAGTGTACGCGCAAAATTATATTATATAATAATCATAAAAATCGTAATCACAAGTTTCAAACAATGTACAAATTTACAAAAAGTTTTCATACAAAGCTTTTAAATAATTTTTTTGTTAATCCAAACAAAAAAGTCCGAATTTGTTATATTTAAGACAATGCGCATCAACCTCAAAGGTGGGATAAACGTCAAATCGAAATGTCACGCAAAATGAAAATTGGAAATTGAGTTAGCTTCTGGCGCACGCCGATCAATTTCGATTGTATGAGCATGAGACATTTTTGAATATGTTACGCAGGTGCTCAAATCACAATCTTTGCTCTGGAGTAACAGGATTAGGTATTGCTGATGCCCAGTTCTTCTAACGCTGGACTAATGAATGCGATAACATTTTCGAACAGTTGAAGCGAATCGAGGTGCTCCACCCAACGAGTTTCGCAAAACTTCAAAAGATGTGTTTGCTTTACTTGTGGACATGAGGCAGTAATACTTTCTTTTAATATCGAGCCAGCCTTAGCGGAATTACGAAAGAAATTTACTGATTTATGCAATTTCTGATATGTGGGGCTTCACATGCATGCGTTATTGCCAAATTGAGTTAATAATTCACGCAATGAAGGCTAACAGCTTCTTTACAAGTTTCTCGAACCTTAGAACCTGAAATTTTCCGCTCATAGAAGTAGCCCCATGGTAACCTGCGCAATCGTGAAATTAATATTATTTAAAAAAACACAAATATATATTTTGTAAAGAGGGATTTAATATTTGGGATTTAATGAAATTCAAGTCCACTCCAATTTTTTTATATGTAAGTATTTATCAATACTCTAGCAAGTCCTGGGAAATAAAACGTAAAAAATCTTCTCGATTGTTGTATTTATTCGCCGTTTATCTCATCTACGTATCGAACGCAAACTGAAAACTGATCAATACCACTCATGTCTGTAGTTTCATCAGCAATAGCTGCAACACAACGTGATTTATTTATACGTTCCACAGTATTTGTAGTAATTATCTGCCCTGCTTCTTCCAGAATTTTATTCTGAATGCTATAGCTGAGGTACGTAGCGTTCGCCCCGACGGTTTTCAGATTTTGGTTCAGAAGTAGATCCCCACTTTCTAGTGCAAAGCTTAGAAGTGCCCAGAAATTGCCATCATTATTTTCTCGCATTTTCAAAGACAGTGGTCCGTCGTCGCGATGGCCTCTTAAAGCTATCCCTAGTCGACCGCACAGTTTCGTGCTGTTGTCGCTTCCGTTCATCGATATTACAGACTACATCCTTTTTCTTATTCTCATATATAATAATAATAATTTTGGGGCTTACACTATATACTCGTAGCTCAGTATTTGGCCGAGCTTCTCCAACCATTTGTGGTGTGCGTCTTCATATTTCGCTTCATGAAGTCTGCGCCGAGGATCGGGTGTGAGACGTTTGCCACCGTAAACTTCCAGTTGAATACGCGGCCGAGTCCGATATCAATTGGTAAAGTTTTAGAAACAAACGTGGGTATCGGCGAGCCATTTGCTGCGAACAGTAAGAGCCTGGCTTTTGCAGGAACAGGCTTAACGTCTCTAAATATTCTTCTGGGTAGAACTGAGATGTCCGCGCCTGTATCCACGAGGAATGTGATGTCGTTTTTACTATCGGTGTTTTGTAGGCGGGATGTGAAGGGAACTTCGGCGGTACCTGCCAGTATAACCGAAGGCCTACTTGGTTTCCCGAGTTATTGTTGTTTTTAAATTCGCATGGTTGACGGCATTTCCTCGCTCGTTTGCCAAAGCGAAGATGATAGTAACACAGCTTGCTGTTAGCCGAGGCGTTACGTCTGCTCTTTGCATCTTCTACTTTCTTTGCAAGTGCGTGCACTTCTGCCCTTAGTTCGTCAATACTATTTTGCTGTGTCGTGTGCTTTGCTTATGGCTAAGACGCAGCGTATGTTAGACGGTTGTCTTTCCAAGAAAATGGTACGTAGGATTTCGTCAGGTACCTTACGGGGATCAAGGTTTCAGAGTCGCTGCAAATAACTCCATGGCTTTCCTTCAACGTAGTCGAATTCATGCAGTAGGCGCCGCAATTTTGTATCTTCCGAATCTTCGAACGTGCTTGTTAACCTGTCTTTTTAGGGCGGTGTATTTGTTTTCGTCAGGTGGTGAAGTAACTATATCCGCGACGAAAGACAGCGCCGTCTCATTGAGGTGGACTAGCACATATTTGTACTTTGCCCCATCTGAATGAATTTGAGAAATTTCGAGTGCGGCCTCGACCTGAGCGAACCAAAGAAGGCAGTTATCCTTCCAAAACGGGGGTAGCTTCACCACGCGGGCTGACATTATTTGCTTGTCATCGGCAGGGGGCAAGGCGCTAGCTTTACTGTCGAGCGCTGCTGCGTGTTATCTTCAGCCATTTGTGAAGGGTACAAGTATTTCGGTGCTTGGGAGTGGAATCGCGATGTAATATCTTCTCCGCCGGTTTATTTTTCCCATCGTCGGGGTCACCAGTTGTAGCGTGCAAGTAAAAGGCGATCGTAACTTACGAAAACGCTTACTTTACTAATATCTAAAATTTACAAAGGTTTTGTTATGTTATATATGTCGCTGAGTTGCGCAATTCACGCCTGCCACGTGTCGATGCCAAAAATCCAGAGAGCAACCGACGATCTCCATTCTTCTCAGCAGTTATTCAGCGCATATAAGCCGGTTGTTTTTGGTGGTTGCCACTGCTTTCTAAATTAACTTCAGCACTTATCTAGCGCACATAAGCCGGTTGATTTCGATGGTTTCTCGTGGAAAACAACAATACTACCCAAACAGCTCTTGCTGAAAAAACATCCTCCAACAACAACACCATTACTACCAACAATAATACTCCAATCGCAATACACAACAACAATAGCAATAATAGCAATAACTATGAACCAAAATAAAATGAATCAAAAGAAAACGAGAACACATTAAATGAACTGAGCACAACAAATGTGCAGAACCCAACAAATGCAGTTATACCAACAAACTTATTGAACGCCACAGAGTTTTTAACCGCAACAACAAACATATCAGTCGATGACTCTTCAGCGCACGCAATGATTTCATCATTGCTTTCGCATCTTGCTCCCCCTTCAGTAGGCCCCTCCCCACTACCGCTTTTACCAGCAGCAAAGAGTAATCGATGAACATTTTACAATGGAATATGAATGGTCTTTTTAATAATTACCCTGACTTAAACCTTCTAATTAATGAATTTAATCCCGAAATTATATCATTATAAGAGACTCATCTACCGTCTAACAAAAATCCCATGCGCCCAACAAGTACTATGGCTATTTTCACAACAATGCACATAACACCTCCTGTAAGCAAGGAATAGCGACTTTCGTCAAAAAATCATTGGTTCAAAAACAAATCCCGATAAATTCAAATATTTCCACACTAGCAATCGAAATAGACATGGCTTTTAAAATTACTTTAATTAACTGCTATATTCCACCCCAACAAAATTTCAGTATTCGTGACCTCTCCAATATTCTTAGTCCTGTTTCTACCCCAATTATTATCATGGGTGATTTTAATGCTTGGAGCCCACTTTGGGGTTCCACAACTACCAACAGAAGAGGCGAAATTATAGAAGACATAGTACTTGCATACGACCTCGTCTTCCTTAACGATGGTTCACCAACACATTTTTCGGCACATAAAACTTTTACCAATCCCGACATTATCCTTGCTTCTGCCTCAATAGCCCCCAAACTCTCCTCCTACACAACTGATGATCTCCACAATAGTGATCATTTTCCCATCATTACATCCCTCCTTACCCAGAAGTCTTATCATGTCAAGCCCAGGTCAAAGTTCTTAACAGATAAAGCGGATTGGCCAATGTTTCGCTCCCTTTCATCAAAACTATCCAACAATAAACCTCCCGCGAAAACAAACGCTGAAGCTTCCGTCATAAAGACTATTATTCGATCTGCTGCCCATGCATCTGTCCCCCAATCTGGCACAATAAATTTTGTAGCAAGAACGCCTTATTGGTCAAACCTGCTAACCACTCTGAGAACTAATAAGAAACGTTTGTGGGCTAAGTTTAAGCATAACATAACGGACACTAACCTTGTCGAATACAAAAAAGCCAACGCTGTATTTAGAAAGACATTGAAATCGGCCAAGAGACAATCGTTAGAAAAAATTACAGCTAAAATAAACCCATCCTCAAACCCAAAACAAATATGGTCGGATATAAAATCCCTCACTGGTTATGCTCAAACACTTTACATATCGCACATTCAAACAGATCAAGGACCGGTCTACACTCCACAGCATATCGCAAACAAATTCGCAGAAACTTGGTCATCATTCTCTTATAGCTCTAATTTCTCCCCCCCTTTTAATTCCCTTAAACAACAATCCATTGCTGAAAACTACACCAACCATTCACCATCCCCAGAAGCGTTCCTTATCGAAGACAGTATCACAACACTAGAATTCGATACTATAATCTCTTCATTAAAAGGAAAAACTCCGGGCGCTGATAAAATATCCTACCCTATCCTTAGAAATATTTCCCACCCCTTAAAAGCAAGACTCATTAACCTCTACAACCACATATTAAATTCTGGCACATACCCCCAACAATGAAAAGTAGCTACAATCATACCCATTCCCAAGCCCAACAAACCCACTTCCCGCATAGAAAACTACAGACCCATATCCCTTCTTCCCTGCATATCGAAAGTCCTAGAAAAAATAATTTCTGCTCGCATCATGTGGTATGCCAAAGCCAATAAGCTTATTAGCCCACACCAATTTGGTTTTCAAAGAGGGTTGGGTGTAATAGACCCCCTATTATACTTCGAGAATTTTGCTTCTGCAGCCTTGGCAAAACGAAATCATACTTCAATCCTAAGCATAGATTTTGAAAAGGCATTTGATAGGATTGGCGCACACAGAGTGCTTGAGGAACTGAAAAGCTGGAAAATTGGTACCAAAATTTTCAACATTGTAAAGTAATTTCTATTAAATCGAAAGTTTATCGCTCGCGCCAACAATTGTCAGTCTGAAGTATATGATCTACACAATGGGATACCTCAAGGCTCGCCTCTTTCCGTATAGCCTTTTCACACTAGCTTTTAATAAAGTCAATTCTATAATAACTTCAAATCCCCTTGTAGAACATATTGCTTACGCTGACGACGTATTAATCTTTACGCAAATAAAAGAGCTAACTGAAGTAAACTCTATGTTTTTAAAAATTCTTAACGACATAAATAAATGGTCTGAAGGCTCTGGTGCCAATATTTCAGTAAGAAAATGCTCCACCTTCCATATTTGTAGGAAACATAACTGCATTTTCCCTTCCCCTTCCTTCCTTAATATTCCAATCCCTCACTCCAAAACTCTAAGGATACTGGGTTTAGTATTTGATAATAAACTAACATATAGAGAACATTGTAAATCAGTTAGGATAAGCTTATTTTCTAGACTTAATATTATTAAGTATATATCTTCCAAATACTGTCATTGCCACTCAAACACACTGGTTAAAGTTACGAAATCGCTATTGTTATCAAAAATAGATTTTGGACTTTCAATTTACGGCCACACTTCCAAAACACATATTACGCTTCTGAACGCACCCTATCATGCAGCAGCCAGGAGAAGTATTCGCGCATTCCCAACATCACCAATAAAAACAATCTTAATGGAAGCCGGACTTCCCGATGTTAATCACAGGACTAAAGTTGTTACTATGAAACTTATACCAAAATTACTCCAGTCCAGAAACGAGTTAGTGCACGCTCAGGTTAACTTAGCCTGGAACACCACCAAAATTAACGGCAAGCCTTCCACGATTATGCGCTGTGTAGCCATCGCTAAACGGCTCTTCATCATTGCCACCCCAGCATTGGTTGAAAGATCGAAATTTCCCTCCTTTAGTTTGTATGTGTGTGATATTGCTTCGAATATAGCAATAAATTCAGCGCTGTAAGTGGAGCTAAATGGTGGTAGTAGTGCGGATTTAATAATTTGTTTATGTTTGGTTACGCTAAGGCTGACAATGTCATCTTTCTTTGATTTCAATTCGTAAATATTTTGAATGTACATATATAGTATTTGGCGTAGTGGATTTTTTATAGCGTTGTAGTGAGGTGTTCATTGACTTTAGGTTGAATAACCATGTTGGATGCGTTTTATATTTTTGGTTGGTGTTCATTATTGGAATATGTATTGAATAACAGACTAATATGATTTGTCTAATATTGATGGTACTTTTCTCCTTGATTTCATATATTTTGTAATGGTTTTCGTTGAGGGAGAAGTATTGATGAAGAGAAAAGTTGTGGACAATTTCGCAATTCCGTATTCTGTACTGTTGTGTATGGACCAGAGAACTGCAACGAGTGCAGAAATTGTGTGTATACTCGCGCATGTAGCCGTATTTTGCATGCTTTATTGTTTTCGTGTACAAACCGTCGCTTGTCTGTTTGCTCATAGATCAATACGATCATGACGATGCATACATGCTCGCTACATTATCCGTCGGACAAATTTGAGTCAGCATACAAAGTTGCATGTATGTAACACACTCGCCGGCGACAAACGCTCGCGACACTCAAGGGTTGTTTGCGAGCCACTCGGGTTACCCGTAACAATATTTTTCTTTGCAAGCAGTAGTTGATTAGCGATCTTAAGTGTGTTTTCTATCATATTTTTTGTATTGTTTTTTTTTTACGTGAGATGGCAGATACTGCAGATATTGTTTCTGAACAAATCCTTAGTGTGAATTACGCTTTGTCCAGAAAACTTTAATTTTCTATCTAGCAGATTAAGAACTTTGAAATTAAATTAAGTCTTATGAAATGTTTATTTTCATTTTAAATTTAACTCCTACTATTTAAAATTTTTTTAAATACTAACCCTACATGTTGGATCTCATGAAATGTTTTTGTTAAATAACTGTATACAATACATATTAATTAAAATTAACTAAGTCGTTTCTTTTATCTGTAAATAATAGGATAAATACTTTGGCGTTTTCTTTTCTACAGAAAATGTTGCCTTAACATTGCCCTCTGCGCACGTACACACAAGAGCGGGGCAATGAAGTGCAACATTTTTTGTAGAAAAGAAATCGCCATTAGTAGATGCCCGAATGCACTCAAGTGTGTACATGCGCAAGTTTGCGCCTTCACATGCACGGCCAATCATGTGAACTACCACACTCGAAAATGTAATGATATATCCCGCACATGTCAGCCTTATGTTTATGAGTGAGCATGAATGAGCGCACAGCAGCAGACGGCTGTGCTTGCTTGTATCAAATTTTAGGGATGATGAATATGCACACTCGGGCGCACTCAATGCCGTTCTCTGGTATGGACATTATATTTCCTTCTAAGAGCATTGAGTTCATTGTTGTTGTTCTAAAAGCCTCTAGAGCATTCGTATTGCCGCGAGGAGGGTGTGTGTGTTACAATTAAATTTCTGGGATGCTAGACATTTAATAATATTGAGACGTTTTGATAGTGATCTAGTTAAACATTCTATGTGATTGTTCCATCGATATCGTTTGTTGAATGTAATACCTAGAATTTAAATCCTATCTACTTGGTTTAACGGGATGTTATTCCCTTGGGGTGATAGTTTGGCACCGGAGTAGTTACACCACGATAAAATATCGTTGAATAGGGAAGACATGTCTATGCTGGGACTTTTGTCTTTGCTTAGTTTTTTTTAAATTAAGAAATCATCGGCATATGCGATGAAGTCGATTTCTTTATGTAAAGAGATTGTGTCGGCAAGTTTATTGTATGCCATTAAAAACAGTATGACGGAGATTGGTGGGCTTGTGGAGTAGGTATTGCCAATTTTAACAGTGACTTTTCTTTTGAGCATATAGTTTTTAATGTAGTTATACATTTTTGGTCCTATGTTTCATTCAAGCATTTGGTCTAAAATTGTATGGATGTCAATTCTATTGGATGCTTTAGTAAAATCTAATGACATTACGGATATATGTTTTCCTGTGGCTAAGGACTGTGTAGTTTGGTGATCTATGTATAACAGCGAATCAGATATAGATTTTCCTTTTTGAAAACCTATTTGATTAGCATGCAGAAGGTTGTTCGATTGAACCCACCACCTTAATCTATTAGCCATTATCTTGTCTAACACCTTAGACAAGCATGGATTTAGTGAAATGGGTCTACATGAGTTTGGCAAAGTTTTATTTTGTTTTGGTTTCAAGATTGGGATTAAGTATTGCATTGAAAAGTTGTGTGATTCGCTCTTTAACTGGGGTTGGTAGTTTTTTTTTATCATTGGATACGATATTTTGTCGATACCTGGGGTTTTTCCTTTTATGGAATTTATAGCTATTGAAGTTTCTAGTAGAGATATGTCGTTTTCATTTAAAAGTGCTGAGCTGTTGGGTGTGAAGTTTGGTAATTGTGAAATAGTTCGGTTTTTGAGGTCTTGGAATTCGCCTGAGAAATTAGTGTCTTGTAATTGGTCGGACCATTCCTTGGCTAATCTATTCGCAATTTCGGCTCTGTTTGTAAGTGTGTGAAGTGAAGACGAAGGATTTATTTCGGTTGTAAGGGCAAAGAGCGCGGTTCGTTTTGTTTGTTTAATCTCCCTCCTGTATATTGCATTGGCGCGCTTATATTTTAAAATATTTTTCTGTGTGATGTTTTGGTTTAAATTCTTGAAAAGTCTATTTTTTTTATTTTTTTAAGTTTTCCAATGTTTTATTCCTCCAAGGGGTAAATTTTTTTAATTTTGTGAAACTGAATTGTGGGATTGCTTCGTTGGCACTTTGAAGTAGAATTTTTTGTATATTTGATGTTTCTTTATTTATGTTATTACTTATAGGTCGTTGTAAGTTTATATTTTCTGCGATTTCCTGAAATTACCCCAGTTTGCTTTACGTAAAATGAATTTTGGGCGAGGTATTGAGTGATCGATATCGTTAATGGGGAATATCTGGATAATGATTGGGTAATGGTCGCTTCCCGAGAGGCTAGGTTCGGTCTTCCAAAAAGTTTGAAGGGCTAAACTGGGTGATGCTAAACTTAGATCAATGTGTGTAAAGGTATGGCGTGTTGAGTAATGAGTCGGAGATCCGTCGTTTAGTACAATAATTTGGCAGTTTTTGTATAACTTGTCTCACTTTAATTACGAACACAACTGTCGACTCGTCTGTCTCGTCATGTGAATTTTTTTTTCACGTTTCGTATGAGTCAAAGTGTATTTAACAAAGTGTGCTAAGTACTGACAGCGCCTGGATTCCGGGGCGTTATTATGTCAAACCTTATGAAATTTGTTAAACTCTAAATATGTTCAAAAATAAAAAAAATTAAACAAAAAGTTTTGTGGAAAATTTATAAACATGTACATACATATGTATGTATGTATGTATGTATGTACATACATATGTATGTAGAATACATACAAAACTTGAAAACAATTTCAGGAAGTGCCTAGAAGAGTTGTGTTTAGGAAGGGGTGGATAGAGGCTTGCCAAATAAACTTTTCCGATTCGGTGAGAATATGTGAGAAACATTTCGACGAAGCCGACTTTTATGGCCAAATTTAGTAAATTAGTTCAAGCCCGAATTAGTAACTTGGTATCATTTCAAGTCTCAAAATGAGCTAGATATTTTTCTTTTCCTTCGCTTTGACGTTTTTTTCATGTGTTTTTATTTACATTTTTTTAGTTCACAATTTAGAGACTTTATTTTGAGACTAGAGCCTTTATTCTGAGATTTATGAATGCCAACTGGTCTAAAATTGTGACTTATGTCGTTTTTCAGTTGCTTACTGAATTCGGGCATCAGTCTCTAATAGAGACAAAAGTTACAACTTTAGACCATCTGTAATTTATTAGACTCAAAATAAAGTCTCTATATTGTGACCAGGTGATGAACAGGTTCCAAAAAAATTAAAGTAAAATAAAAGAGAAAAAACTTGAAAGTGGGGCGAGAGGCAATCATCTCTGGCTCATAGTCCCAAATTTTGATACTTCGAATTATACGAAGTTACTGAATTCCTGAATTATGCTGGCAAACGACGAAGGCTCCAGCCAAATGCAACACTCAAAACACCTTTCTCGTGCGTTAGAGCAGCTTAATTTGAATAAACATCTAAGATCAAAATATGCTTAAAATTAACATTTAAAAACATTTGGTGTTCCATGAACTAGCTTTAGCTATTCTAGAATATTTTTCAACGCTCCTAGCAAAATTTTGGAGCATGTTGATTTGTTTAGGGTCGCTTTCAGCAAAACTCTCTACAGTAAAAATGTTTCTTTAAATAAAACTTTGCAAGAATTCAAAACGATTTCCAGTTCTGTAGAGCTTGATCTCTCTATGCTAAAGTATATTTTCCGTAACCGACTTAATATCAGTAATATTTTATAACAATATGTAATACTTCTATCTAATACGTGTAGTCTGTAATAATCTGTGTTAATTGACTTCACAAACAAATTAAAATGTATGTACTTGTATGTACATATGTACATCTATAAATTTATTGTTTACTCCTAATTTTATTTTGGGTATTTGTTTTCCAACGTGTATTTATGGATTAATGCAATGTAAATAAAATTTGAAAGTTGCCGTTTTGACATAATAAGCATCCTGTCATTACTTAGCACACATGGTTGAATACACATTGGTATGAGTATGTCCTTTAAATGTCAGTAGACCTCGATGAAAATGCACTAACACTTATTTCTCTTGTGCGACTTTTCCAATTTCAACAATTTATCAGTTTTCTAAGTATCGAAAAACATTATAGCAACAAGTTTTCTTATTTTTTTTGCCGAAATGTGTAAATGGGATATAAACTTCACACTCGGCTGAATCGAATTTTTTCTCTTGGAACGAAACGTTATATGTATGTACAGTAAGAAATTAGTGCGACTTACGTGAACAATTTTTACAAACATTTTTTTGCTACAAGTTAAAAAATTCAGGAATGGGTTTTGGGTTCGAAAATATTTAAAAAAAAATAGGTTCTACAGCAGCTCAGTTTATGTTATCACTCATCTCAAAATGATTTTAATTTCTCACTTCGCGCACTCCACATTTTTAGGGCAAGTGTTGCTGCCGGATGCCACAAAACACTACGTATAAGTGGTTCCGGAAATTTCGGGGTGGGGGCGGATGGGGTAGGTTTGAAGCCCCCAAACCCCCCCTAAAACCGCCACTGATACACGGCCTATAAAACTTTCAATTATGTGCAAATTTAAGAAAATATTAATTTTTTTTTGTTGTTTTCGGCCTTATAAATTTTTAATAATTGACAATTTTATTGAGCTCTAGGCCAGGAAACTGGCATGATTCAATAATAAAAGGTTAGATCAATATTGACAAGGGGTTTTGACACTCCCTTACAAAAGGTTGCATATACGAAGTACGGAAAAAGGGTAAATAATGCGTTCCCTTTTTGTGAAACTAGGAGTAACATAGTATGGAAAGTTTGCAAATTGTGGTAGAATATAATACATATATTAATTTTTACACATTTGCAAGAAATTTTGTGCTTAAATGACAATAAAAAAAAATAAAAATAATTTAACTGCTATTTAGTAAGAATATTAAAACTGCAAGCTAAAATTATTATAAGCTCTAAAAATTTTTTTAATCACAAAGTGGTTATGAGTCCGAGTTTTAAAATAAAGAAGCTTTTTCACATCATTGCTGGTGCCTATGTGTTGGGAACATGCAATGAGGGTTTCTATAGAACATGGGCACGATTTTATTTCTGCGCCATTAAAATTTTCAAAATACCAGCTCCAGGCTTTTGATTATAGCCAAAATCTCGCTACATGACTAGGTCAATGTGCTCCCGGACACTTCGTTAACCCAACGAAGCCTCATTTGCACTATTTTGCGACATGTATAGCTTTCTTACTACGAAGAAGTTATTTATTCGGTTTATTTCTTTTATTTATTTACCATCGGTATCAGGGTTATTCTTAATATTGTGATGAACCCCTGGATGGTGAAAGGACCAAACATTTTATTCCGATAAATAGTAAGTGACTTTATGGAGTTAATGGCGTTGTAAGAAAACCACAATAGTTCGAGATTTTAGAAAGATAATCTTTATATATTAAAAGAAAAATATATCTAACTTCATTACTCAATAATTTAGTTCTTACAATTTCTTTTTTTTTTGGCAATTGGATGATTATTATGTCACATTATTTTTAATTTATTTAAACCCATTTCTTCTAGAAATTACAAAACTTTCCACGCTATCACAACGAATTTATATGCGCGTGAAAAGCGTTCAAAGAAAAAGCTCGTCATTTATACACATTTACTTGAAATATTTACAAGACGGGGTCAATCTTGTAATCAGAAAAAATGCTGTATTTAGAAACATTAGAAACAAAAAGTGTTGCCTGTATGTTTTTGGTATTAAAAAGTTTTGAGGTAACTACTATTATTATTTTTAAGAAGCAACACGGTTTTGATGCTAAGGGAGCCGTTTGACAAAAAGTGAGCGAGCTAGCTGCTTATCGAGCTAACCTTTTATAATTGAATCATGAGTTTGCAGAAGATTTTTTATTTGGAAAAACAACAACAGTTTTTTAAAATTTAAAATTTTCAATAGTACTATAACTTCTACCATTTAAAAAAACTGGTTTTTGTTTTTCCAAATAAAAAATCTTCTGCAAACTGGCCTCGAGCTCAATAAAATTGTCAAATATTTAAGAAAATAAATAAAAATAGGTACATATGTATGAAGTCACAAATAAGCAATACTGCCACTATTTTTCAGTAAATTTTTTTTTTCTAAAATTGCATTTGTGTAGAGTTTTGTATGGCTAAATGGACATTTGGAGTTGCATTTCAAGCTAGGTGCGCTTAATGTACATTTAGCGCATAACATCAACTGCCCATTTGCCTGCACCTAGATAAAGCACAACATAATGCACAACATTTCCAGCTTAGTAATTAATGTTATGGCGAACGTAATAAATTCCCCAAAGACATTAGAGGAAGTTGCAGAAATCGAAAGAGGGTAAAAATACCTATACATATTGAATTTAAGGTTTGGACTTTGTATTCTATAATTTAGCATTTGTTTACAGTTTTTATACATCTTTCGGCATAAAAGGCACAATTGGAGCTCTTGATTGTACGCAAGTGGGGATAATATCACCTCCGTCAACAGACACAAATATTCCCCTTTCATTGTACATGAATAGGAAAGAATTCTACAGCATTAATGTGGAAGCCGTAAGTACATTCATATACTCGTATTTAGGTATACATTCTATTTCTTAGATTTCGCTAATCATAACTTATAAACAAGTAAGAAAGGCTAAATTCGGGCGAAAGCGAATTTTGTATACCCTCGCGATATTTTCTATAAGTTCTCTCTTATACATACTTATGTATAAGATAATATTAAATGAGGAAGAATAAAATTTGAATTTGTAAACAACTATACAGAACTTTTCGCCGCATGCGAAGGGACTCACAGCTTTTGCAATATTGTGCAAAAAACCTTCTTTTTTCCCTGTTTAGACGATAAAACTATGCATTTCAATCAATTTTTGATGTGAGTTGCAGTTTTTTCTCTCATTTTCGTAAACCAATAGCTTTTTGATATGAGATCAACTGTTTTATTAATACCAATATGACTATTTTTTTGTATAATACTCCATTCCGCATTTCATACAACTTTATGTTCACTATTCTGTAGCATATCCCGCAACTCTTGTAGTTTTTTATCTCTGGCTTGACAAATTACTAAATTTTCCTCGTAAATGTTAGTCTCTACAACTAACTACGACTTAAAGCGTCAACATGCTGCATTTGTGTGCCTGCCCTATGTTCTAAAGTGTAATCGAAATTTTTAAGCTCTAACGCCCACCTTGTTTTTTTTGATTTAAATCCCTTTTATTTATCGTCAGGGTTAACGAATTGCAAACAGTGACCATTTTGAAATTAAACCCTTGGAGATATGTCTATTCGAAATCGCTTAAGTACATAAAAATTTGAAAGCGTTCTAATTCAAAGCTGTGATAATTTGATTCTGCTTTACTTGTTCGTTTTGAAAAATAAAACACGGTGTGAAGTTTCTTGTCACACTTACGTTGCATTAATATTGATGAGAATCGTGATGTGCTCGCATCACAATGCAATTCAGTTTCATCTTTCGGATCATAGATAGCAAGTGTTGGAGCTTCTAACAGTTTTTGTTTCAATAATTCGAAGCATTTCATTTCTTCAGAACAAAACTTGAACTTTTTGTATTTTCTAGTCATACGATCTGACTTTTAGCAATAATTGAAAAGTCTTTAACAAATCGTAAAGTATGAGCACAGTCCAAATAACTTTGAACCAATTTTGAACCTTGCTTGGTACTGGAAAATTTGTAATGGCCTCAAGTCCATTTTCATAACCTAGATGTTTGATTTCATTTTGGAAAAATTCACATTTAATAAGCCTCAAATTTAAGTTATTATCAACTAACCTTTTGAATACCTCTATCAATATTTCAAAATTTTTCTTAACATCTATAGTAGCAATCATTATATTGTTTAAGTATATTATTACTTTATTTTCCCTAACTAGATCTGTAATATTCTTATTTACAAAACGCTGAACAGTCGACGGAGCATTTCGAAGCCCAATCGGCATACGTAAAAATACAAACTGTCCTAACAGCGTCACAAAAGAGGTATGTACATATATTTAATTGAATTCGGATGCATAAACATATGAAAAATCTAGTTTTGTAAAGAAATTCCTATTCGCCATTCTATCTAGCAAATCATCAATTAAAGGTATAGGGTAATTGTCCTTAGCCGTTACCTTATTAAACATCCGATAATCAACACACATCCTAATGTCGCCCGTTTTCTTACGAATCAGTAGAATCGGCGACACAAATTCGGACTGACTAGGCTTAATTATTTTCTTTGACAAATATTCGTCTAAAACTTTCTGCAACTCATTTTTCTCAGTATACGACAGACGTCTTGGAGAACAGTTGAAAGGCTTTACATATTCGACAATTAACTTCATTTCACTTTTAATTTTAGGCTCGCTTGGATTTTCGTAATATCTCGAAAAATTTCAAACAATCTTTGTTTATCGTAAAAATTTAACATATTATCGTAATATTTGAAATTAACATATTTGAAATTAACAAAAGCTGTTTTGTAAAATCTTGTTCTTCATCATACATATGTCATCATCTTCACATTTTGAATTCTTAATTACGTTTTCACTACCACATTTAACTTTACATGACCGCTCATTTTCATCGTAACAATTTTGTTTTTCTTTTTTATATTTGCTAATTGTATTTACACTTTTGGTACTTACGCTACTATTTATCAAATTATTCATAATGCATAGTACTGTCATGAACGATTACAAAACTTAATTCAAACAATATTCCATTTATTTCAATGTAACACAAAAACGTTCCATAAGTTAACATTTTTTCAATATTTAAACCAAAATAACAAGTATTTAAATTTGAGACATGCGCCAGGCTCACTTTTCGAGTAGCAGCTACCAGTATCAATTAAACATTCTAAAGAAAACGAAATATTTGTAGAATTTTTAATATTAAAATGAAATAATATTACATAGTCCTCAGCTAAATGAACATCTTTTTTTATTTGGCATGCCGCTCGATGCTCTTTACTGCCGCACACGTAACTTGCCCCAAAATCTCTCCTTTGCCTCCGACAATCGGCAGCAATATGTCCGCGAATGTTGCAGTTATAGCATCTTACTTCACTTAGGTTTGAGTCTGCCGCTATTGAAACTGGATTAATTTCCACCTTGGAGAAAGCTTCTGGGTCTTCGTTGAGCAGCATTGTAAGTACGCTTGGGTTCGTAGGCTACATCTTCTTCTTCTCCTAGCTGCAACGGGTTAGCTAGAATAACCTTGTCGTTAAAATATTCGACGAATTTCTCGCAAACCTTCCATTTTGTAGCTTAGAATCGTTGCATTAAAATTCGGTTCCCTTTTAAACTGAACATTTCGCCCATCTCGTTAATTAATATATTAACACTTTGAACTGCAAAATCCAGCTTGCTTAGTAGCCATTTTTGGGCTTGGCCTTTTAGTAATGCAACTTGTTCTCGTTTATGGTATACGCAGCCGCAACGCTTTTCAGTTGTGGAATACAAATGTTAAAATTCAGCCCTTCATCATAATCTGGAAAAAGAGTTTTTATCATCTCTAATGAAATTTTCGGCTAGGTTGGAGCTGTGCAGCTATGTATATATTTAACCACCATGCATTGTCTGTCAAAGATAATATGATACGAAACTTCTCTCTTTCGCTTGCTGCGAGAGCCCATGATCTCACATTTTGGGCTGGCAACAAAGCCGAATCATGGGCTACTGAACAGCTGGCACGCAAAAAGGTGGGCTACCAGAGGCAAATGCTCGAAAAAAGCTATACTTTTTATTTGGATAAAAAAAGCGAGTAAATGTTAGTTTTTTATAGAATGTGTCTTGAAATCTCTAAATTAAGAGTTAAATTTAATATATAAGTTTTGGCAAACTATGAAGGTTTTGATTTACATACTAATATTGTATTTTATTTTAAAAATATATTCCAAAACTTTTATTTCAAAGCGAACTAGGTATATATTGCATTTTAATATACATAAATAAACATGTATGTTTATAAGAAAACACGCTATATCTTAAATTTATTTTTAATGCATATATAAAAGCAGGTTTTTCCAAAATATGAATTTCTGCGATATTTTAATTGTTTTCATTGTTTTGATTTTATATATATGGTCTTTTGGCATTAAGGTAAATAACATCTCTTATTTACTCTTATTTGTATTGCATTTTCCTTTATTCTGTTAGCAAACCTCAACGGTGGCGAGGAAACTGCAAAATCTCCAAAAAATTAAATAAAAATCCCCCGATACGATTTCTACAGAGTGGCTCTTTTGGAAAATGTTATAAAAAATGCGCCTTTTGACAGCGCCTTCTCGAAACAAAGAGTTTCGTATCATATTATCTTTGTTGTCTGTAGCAACAGAACATTCTCTCTTTCTAGCAGGTCATTTTCACGTCGCAACAACTCGGCTTCACGCCTTAAGGGCCGTACACATAAGACTTTCACTTTACTTTGCTTCAGAGTTCCGCTTTGACAGATAAGTTGAATACCTGATTTTATACGAGTGCTGCTAAATACAAGGCGAAAAAATTAAAGCAAAGTAAAACGAAGCAAAATCATGGCGTACTCTCAACTTTTGTACACTTTGACAACCAACTGTTTACATTTCCATTTTATTTCTGCATGCATATACACACGATATAGAAAATGCACTAGTATTTCATAATTTGTGCATGTATAATTACTTTTAAAAGGAGAAAATAAGTAAAATATGAACAGATATCAAACGAAACACCTCTTTGTTAACCACCCTTATCGTTTTCCTAAACTCCCCTTGATCGGTTTTTATTTATTTTGTCGAAAGATGCTGCAAGAAGACTTGTTACTTCTCAGTCTTAATAAAGTTTATTACACTCGCGAATTTTAAACATATACAAGTAGCTGTAAAACACATTTATTATTCTTTTATTAAACAAAATACTCGGAATAAGCACATATCGCAATTCAAAACAAACAATTATCGCAGAAACTGTCAAAGCGTTCTATGTAGCAAACCTTCTACACCCCATGCTTTGTTGTTAAAGTTCGAATTGTCAAGTAAAGCGAGGAAAATTGTATGTGTACGGCCCTTTAGAAGTTCAAATTATTCTACGCTGACGCCTGTCCATGACTCAATAATGTAAGGTTGTGTTAATCAGGCAACAACAAAATGTCCCGTTTGACGACTATTCTACCGTATGTCAGAAACGGCTGCTTTGCTTTGTTTATGTATATATTTTCATGATACAAACAGCTATAAAATTAATGGAAACAATTAAAAAAGGTAAAAACTATAGAAATGTACATACATATTGCAAATTAAAAGCATTATTTCTATTTTTAGTGAACTTCAATAACATATGCTAACATTTATAACACTAAAGGAGCATTTGCAATGCCGATGGATTCACTTCATTCAGCTCTGCGTCGCACATCAAGCGGAACACGGAAAAATTAGTCGCCCATCCTCCTAGGCTTTCCGCAAATATCGCACATAACTTAAATTTTAGTTTTTAGCAAGATTTTTCACAAAAAGTAACGCGTAGTCACAAAACACAATCCTATCGCAAATGAAAATTGTAAACAATAAAACGTAAACAAAGGCAACACACGTGATAGTTTGACATAACGTCATTGCCAAATGGAATAAGAAGAAGCACGTCTTTTGTCGATGTCACCTGTAATAGATACATCTTGCGCCTGTCTGTTGATTTGGTTGTTCTGCTCTCTGCTTTGATTGTACTCATACTTGCGCTGTTGTTTCGCCTTCAGTTTGTTGCGCTGCTTGCTCATCTCGTTCATTTTCGGAAAAACTTGAACTCGTTCATAACATTATGGCGCAACTGCCTCGGGAACGTCGTTAAGGTAAATAAAGGTAAATACACCAAGCCAATTTTATACCCTTTTAAAATAATGAAAACTTTTTAAAATTTCATTCAGGTATGGAATGACCAAAAAAGATACGTGAGGAAAAAGTGTTTGCAAAATCTGCAACAAAGCAAGGACACAGGTGGAGGGCCGAACCGGACGGTGCCTTTGTCTTTTACTGAGGAAGCTATTTTTAAGTTGATTGGTGGAAACGAGGCAGTTGAAGGCGTAGAGGATGGATCCGATTTTGGATTTTCAAACAGCGAATTAAGTGGAGACGAAGTGATGCCCAGCGTTGGTAGAGCTACTTATACAAGCACAACATTTTTGTGTCAGTATGCGTGCGCTAGCACCCAGCAAACCAGTTTCGGAGGGCTCTTAATTCTGAGCTTTAATATGAGCGTTTTTATGAGTTTTTCTGCACGTGCGCATATGTATGATCCTTTTATGAGTTTTTCTGAACGTGCGCACTGTATCGGTTTCGGTAACGGTAAATATAAACATGTGAAATGCAAAATAAAGAAAAATAAGTTAGCAAAGGTAATATGATACGAAACTCTTTGTTTCGAGAGAGCGCTGCCAAAAGGCGCATTTTTTATAACACTTTTCAAAAGAGCCACTCTGTAGAAATAGTATCTGGGGATTTTTATTTTATTTTTTGGAGGTTTTGCAGTTTCTTCGCCACCGTTGAGGTTTGCTAACAGAATGAATGAAAATGCAATAAAAATAAGAGTAAATAAGAGATGTTATTTGCTAATGCCAGAAGATAATATATACATATAAAATCAAAACAATGAAAGCAATTAAAATATCGCAGAAATTCATATTTTGCAAAAACTGCTTTTATATATGCATTAAACATAAATTTAAGATATAGCGTGTTTTCTTATAAACATACATGTTTATTCATGTATATTAAAATGCAATATTTACCCAGTTCGCTTTGAAAAAATAGTTTTGGTATACATATATTTTTAAAATAAAATACAAAATTTGTATGTAAATCAAAACCTTCATAGTTTGCTAAAACTTATATATTAAATTTAACTCTTAATTTAGAGATTTCAAGACACATTCTATAAAAAAAATAACATATACTCGCTTTTGTAATCCAAATCCAAATAATAGCTACATACATATTTCCACGCCTTTGTTCTGGCAGCCCACCATTTTGCGTTTCAGCTGTTCAGCAGCCCATGATTCGGCTTTGTTGCCAGCCCAAAATGTGAGATCAAGGGCTCTCGCAGCAAGCAAAAGAGAGAAGTTTCGTATCATATTATCTTTGTAAGTTAGTTTGCTTGTTATTTTAGAATGGTAAAGACGCATTTAGAAGTGAACTTGTGCTGAGATTATAAGTGATTTAATTTTATATTTAAATATAATAATAACAAACAAAATGAAAAGAGCAAGCTTAAAAGAAATTAAATTAGTAATTAAAAAAATTTAAGAAATCAATTGAAGCAACAAATTGTGAAGATAGCAATAGTGCACATGTTGTTGAAGAAAATGCTCAAAGTGAAGTTGTTTTAGAAAATGTGGCAAATGAACATTTAAATAGTACAGTCGATGAAACATATTTTGAAGATGTTATGAGCTCTGACACTTGTATACGCGACAGAATAGCTGAGTGGTCTGTAATTTTTAATATAAAAAATAGCGCCATTACCATTACAGAACTGCCAAATGATTTCAGAGCTCTAAAAAAACACCTAAAGAAATTAATTGCATTGCCATTAAAGGTGGGGAATATGTGGATTATGGCATTAAAGATGCATTAACGGACTTCTGCGAACATAATTCAGTTGAAAGTACAGAAATTAATATAAATGTAAATGTCGATGGCAAATTCTGATTAATGTAAATGGATTTCCAGATGTTTTAGTTACAGTTTTTTGTTGGCAATAGCAAACCTGGTGACATTAACGAATACTTAAATATATTTGTTTCAGAGTTAAAACGATGATTTTTTGATGGATTTGTGTATAAAACAAAAATATATAAAATTAGTATCCATTCTTTCATTTGTGACGCTCCAGCACGCACTTTTGTGCTTGGAGTAAAAAATCACAGTGGATTTTTTTTAGGTATAAAATGTCAACAACGTGGTGAGCATTTTGAAAGAAGAATAATTTACCCATCTTCTGATCATTTGCTGAGGACTGATGAGCATTTTAGAAATCGAATACATTATAATCATCGCAATGCTTCACACTCCTTGAAAATTTAAGAGCTGCCTATCAACATAGTAAATCAATTTGTTTTAGATTACATGCATGTAGTATGCCTTGGTGTCACGAAAAGTCTTTAAAATAGTTGGATTAAAGTTCGTCACAAAGATTACTCCTTATCTAAAACTGAAATAATTTCACTCGACGCTAAACTACTTTCTGTAAAGCCCAGTATGTGTAAAGAGTTCAGTAGGAAGCCCAGAAGTATTGATGATATTGACAGATGGAAAGCCGTAGAATTTAGGCAATTTCTTTTATATACTGGGCCAATAGTACTTGAAAACATTTTAACACCAGCTCGTTATAGTCATTTTCTTCAACTAAGCATTGGAATTAGAATTTTATTATCAGATGAGTATTGCATAACAAAAAATTATTGCGCAAAACAACTACTTAGCAATTTTGTACAGCAAGTTCCAGATCTTTATGACCAAACACTTTTAAAATTCAATTTTCATTGTTTGACTCACCTAGCAGATGAAGTTTGGTTTTTCAATGCCAGCTGGAATCATTCAGCTCTTTTAAATTCGAAAGCTATTTATATAAAGTTAAACAGACAGTTCGAAAGGGAACTCAAGTGGTCACTCAAATATATAATCGTCTCGAAGAAAATATTGTTAACAGAGTCTACAAAAATACTTTAAAAGATGAGATACTTTCGAGTAGGAACTCTTTATATTGGTTTTTTTTCAATTATTTCCATTTTTTTTATAATCTTTACACAAAAGTAAATATCAGCACAACTTTAAGATATATTTGATTTGCATACAAAAAAAATTAACCGCCAATACAAAACAACTAATTTGTTTACATGCGACAGCGCTTTTAATGTGGCGTACCTTTGCGTTTCTTACGCCTTGTCAGTTGAATGCCTCGTTGGAGCGGACTCAACGTATTCTATGTGGCAGGCCTTTAAAGCCGAGCAAGCCAATACGGCTCCGGGGGGAATCTCTGCCTTAAACGCAAAACGCTCAACTTAAAAAAAGAAGCAGTTGAAAAAGAGCTGGAGAACCAAGAAAAATTGTGCGGTGCAAGTTCAGAGGCTGTTGTTGAAAAAAAAAAAATAACGAAGTAATAAATATGTTTAGGAGAATATATCGTTCCCTAACAAGAAAAGCTAAATTCGAGCGAAACCGATTTTATATACCCTCGCGATGTATTTTTGTATGGGCGGTGCCCTTAATTTCATAAAAACCCCGTTTCTTTGTTTCAAGTCGCAGCTAGTATTAAACATTACTCAATTTCTTCCAATAAATAATGAAAAACGAAGTTTTTTGCATTAATTAAAAACTTCCGTTATATGGAAGTTGGGCGTGGTTATGGTCCGATTTCAAAAATTATTGACGGTGATGCTAATAGTATCAAGGACAATATGTTCACCAAATTTTGTGACGATACCTTACATCGTTATTGTGATTCCTACAGACGATTTTTTTCAAATTTTCATAAAAATCAAGTTTCATAATTACCTATCTCTCTAAATATCAATAGGTAGTTCACAAGGTGTCATACAATCGTAAGTCGTATATCAATATCTTAAAAAAATATTAGGCTTGTGAACATCCCTGTGAGTTGTAAATCACATATTAAAGCAACGAATCAGCTGTTCGCTAAAACGTAAATAACTAAAATGCCGCGCACGAGTGAAAAATATAAAATTGTAGCAGTTTTGTGCCAAAATCATATGCTTAATTTACTGGATATAAATTCGAGTAAGAGAAAAATATTTTTACAGCATTTGTTTATTCATTATACACCTTTACCATTCTCCAGGCGACGAGGAAGATGAAGCGATTGAAAATTTTAATTCATGCATACTTTGTGTGCTAAATAATCGCAGGGGTGTTCACCTGGGTATTCCAAAGTCATCCGAATGGGAGCAAAGAGTGCTCAGAGAGTTCGATGATAACAGATTCAATCAAATGGTTAGGGTCCGTCCAGAGGAGTTCTGTTATATTTTGAACTTAATAAAGCATGACGAAGCTTTTAACACAAGTTCAAGTGAAGCGCAGCTTCCAATAGAATTGCAGCTCAAAATTGTCCTTTACCGTTTAGGATCATCCGGTGATGGACAATCTGTACGTAAAGTAGCTTCCCTTTTTGGTGTTGGTGATGGGGGCACTATATACAACGTGACCAGAAGGATATTTAAAACCATTTTGAATTTAAAGTTTAAATTCCTATTTTGGCCCGATGAAAGAGAGAGGCAGCAAATTGTGTCCTCAACTAGTACAGAAATGCCGGGATGTGTAGGATATATTGACGGTTCTGAGATTAGAGTATCTGAAGCTCCTGTTAATGAGCATACGATGTACTATTCTCGCAAACGACAATATGCGGTTAACCTTCAAGCTATTTGCGATTTTAAATTAAGAATAAGGCAGTTAATAGTTGGTTATCCGGGTAGTGTACATGATGCAAAAATATTTTCAAACATCCAGAGCGTTTCTTATCACCCTCTCAGTGGATAGCTGGGGATAGCGCTTATCCACTGAAGCCCTTTCTAATTACGCCATTTAGACAGAATAGCAGCGAGTACACAGAAAATGACAGGCACATGTTCAACAAGTATTTCTCAAAATACCGTGCACGAGTCGAAAACTGCTTTGGGGTTTTGAAGGAAAAATTTAGTAGCCTGAAGGAACTCAAATTCAGAATGCATTCGAGATCAAATAAGAATGAATGCAATGACTGGATAACTGTGTGCTGCATCCTTCACAACATGCTAATTAATTTTCAAATTGAAAAGGAAAACAGAAATGAAGTTCCAGTTCCTCAGTTCGTCCTACCATTGGAATGTAACACCAGAGATTTTCTATTAAATTTTATACAAAATGAAACTGCTTAATTTTTATATATACATACCTAGTACTTAATCGTTATTGGTCGTGATGAGGACAGTGGCAACCTCATCGACCTCTGAAATGCCTCAACTGGAGTCACTACTCTGTGAAATGCCTCAACTGTAGGCACTACTGTATTTTATACGATTTTATATACTACTTTTTTTATTCTTGGTATATATACATTTTTTGTTAACGGAAAACGAATATATACCGGTGATCGCTAACTCGAAAGTCTTGTCTCGACTAGTAAAAGAAATCTCAAAAAAATTGAAAAATACCTGTGAATTTAAACTCAAACTTTTTACTAAAAAATTGTGAAATAAATTACTAAAGAATTAAATTGAACTTTTGAAATCTTTTTATTTGAACTCCCCCACGACTCCGAAGTCGTGGAAATGGTCCTTCGAGCTATTCTTAAATAAAAGAATTAGCCACCAACATTTAATTTTTATATACATATACGAGTGTTTACATACATATACATATACAAAAACGGACATTGAGCTTTACAAAAAAAAAAAAAAAACAAAAAAAAAAAAAAATACACAGTGATTATAATCTTCGAAATTAAAGTAATTACCAATTGCTTTACGTCAGACAATATTGAATTTGAAAGGACAAGTTTTAAGACACTTTGAACAAATTACTGTGAAGTGAAACCTTTGACAATTAAATAAAAATAAAACTGAACAACATAAATGGAAAAGAAGTTAAAGTTAAAGTGCTTTTGCTAAAAAGTATAGACATAAAAATTTAAGAAATTATCACAAACTCAAAAATCTACGGAGAAAGAACCGAAGCCGCAACAAAACAACAAAAAGAGGATTGGAAGAGACGGCTAATACTAAGAACGGACACCAAGAAAAAAAAAAAAAGAAGACACCAACCCCGCTCAAAACTCAGGTTACGACAATTGTTAACATACATACATACATATATGCAAAAATGTCACAGTAAGTAACTACCCAGAAGTTAAAGAGAACTTGGTTGAAAACTTGACTTCCAAAAATATCATAAATATGTACATACATTTATGTATTTAATAATCACATATATGTATACATAAGCACATAAAAAGTTGCGCCGTCATATGTAAAAAGTTTCCCGCCTTTTTTGTAATATTCTCTTTGCACAGATATATTTACACATACAAGTGTGAACAACTCTTAACTCAAATCCAAGCTCAAAGTTCGCTTAAGCTCAAGTTCTCTCTAACTTAAAATTTTCTTCACACCCTTTCTACTCACTAATAAACAAATCACTCATTGTGTTTATAAACTCTCAAACCCAATTTGCACACGCACACTTATATATATGTATGCGCACATATGTATATAAACTCAGAATTTTAAGCCACCTACATAGTGAACTTCATATATTGAAAATTGAAACAAAAAAAAAAAAAAAAAAAAAAACAAATACTACTCAAGTAAATAAATAAAATAATAATACATAATAATATTAAAGTTATTATCGGAAAATTGCTACACACTACAATAACACCCTTATTGTTTCGCATGTGTATCTATATATGTATGTACACATAAACATACTCAAACTCTCTCTCATAAGTATTAAGGTGCAAACATACTGTGGTATTTTTTAAAACTTAATAACTCCAAAATAGTTAATAAATAAATTAAATAAAAATAAATAAAATATAAGAAAATAAAACAAAGTAAAATTAAATAAGATAATTTTATATTAGATTAAATTAAATTTTAGTTAATTTTGAATTAATAATTTAAATATCCACATATACTTAATACATAATTAATTTATTATTACTCGTTAAATACTAAATTTATATTTATAGCTCAAACTCATATTTATAAATAAAATCCTTTGACTCTTTGCTCAGATCACGCAATTTTTAATTCTTAATCCTTCAACTGAAATCCAAAGGTAGGAAAATGGATTCTGATCAAGAATTTCTAGACCCAAATCCAAAACAAACATTAGACACCAAAAAGCGGGAGACCTCAAAATCTAGGTCAACTAAAGAGTTGAAAAAGTTCATATTTGAAACAAATAGATTAGAAATTTTCTGCTCAAAATGGTCATCTTCGATTGTTTCAGATCAAACAGAAGCTCTTTTAAATGTTAAAATCTCACAACTTGATCAAAACTGGCAAATGGTATTAGAAACATACCAGGCCATGTTTCTCTCAGACTCCTACTCGAATGTTAGTGAATCGGTTGAGCAAAAATATTCAAAATGTAGCGATAGCTACTAAAACTGCAAAGCTGAGATGACTGAGGCCTTACAACTGTTTAAACCCAAAAACTCAGTCTCAAGCTCAATAAACCCGGCAACCGAGAAAAATCATTCAGAATCGTCTGGTGTATTTTTACAAGTTCCACCATGTGATACTCAAGATTTCTATGGTGGATACGAGGAGTGGCCAGCCTTTAGAGATATGTTTACGGCTGTATACATAAGGCACCCAAAATTAACTCCCGCTCAAAAATTGTATCACTTACGATATAAACCCAAAGGCCAAGCTGGAATCATAGTTAAACAATACCCACTCAGCGATGAAAGTTTCGATCTCGCTTGGGAAGCTCTAAGGTCACGATATGAAAATCGCCGAATACTTGTTGATAACCAGCTCAAGACTCTGTTGAGCTTACCCACAGTTTATGGCGAAAACAGCCAAGCTCTCCAAAAATTACAGACAAGTATTAATAACTGTCTATCAATATTAAAATCACAAGGCGTTTCGATAACTAATTGGGACCCCATATTAGTACATATATGCACCTCAAAACTTCCAGAAGAGACATTAGCCCTTTGGGAACAATCCCTCTCATCGAGAAAAGATCTGCCTCTCTGGTCGGAAATGGACGAATTTCTTACCACTCGCTATGAAGTAGTAGAAAGGCTAAACGCTCACCGTCCCTCAAAGCCCAAACAAAACCACACTATGAACCCAAAACAAAGTTTTCCGAGTTTTCAACCCACGCTTAACTCAACGAGAGCTCAAAACTATAACTCTAACCCAAACCCGAACAAAACTCGTTCATTTCACAGTGATCAAAAATATGTAAACTCTTGCAAAATGTGCAGTGTTTCACCCGCACACCCACTCAAAATATGCCCAAAATTCAAATCGATTTCAGTTCAAGAACGGCTAAAATTTATTAAAGAAAATGAATATTGTCAAAATTGTCTTGCATTTTCACATAAAAGTAGAGAATGTAGAAGTAACTTTACTTGTGTATACTGTCAAAAAACTCATCATTCAATGTTACACATTAACACTCAAAACTCAAACCCAAGCTCAATTCCCCAAAACTCGACAGTTCTCACGACGACAGCCAGGTTAACAGAGGATTCTATAATAAATTCTATACCCGAAGAGATCCCCAGTACTTCGAAATCTGCCAGACAGCAAGAAAATGAATTTGTACATTCTCACCACACAAGTAGTAAAGAAAAAATATTACTTCCAACCGCCATGGTCCCACTTGTTCACTTAGGAGACATGTTTATTGTGAGGGCTTTAATAGACCCAGGTTCCGAAAAAACCTTTATTTCCTCAAAGGTGAAAAATCTATTAAAACTTTCAACGAAAAAGGAAAATTTCGAGATTTCCGGTATGGGAGGAAGAATCGTACAAACCTCCACGCACGTTTGCTCCATAACTCTAAGCACAACGGATTCAAAGACTAGGATAGAAGCAAATGCCATTGTTTTGCCCCAACTGACCCAATTTCTACCAGGGTTTGCAGTTAAGAATGTTGACTGGACACAGTTCGGCTCACTAGATCTTGCCGATCCCTCATGTTTTACCCCGGGTAAAATCGATTTGGTGATAGGCAGTGATTTAACACCGAAAATATTTCTGACAGGTGTGAAAACTGTCTCCGATAGCTTGTTGGCACAGAACACCATCTTCGGATGGATTTTAAGTGGCCCAGTTCAAGCTCAAGTCTCAGCGTTCTCTACTCGAGTCGAACCAGTTCCCGATGACTCATTAAGTGACCTACTTAAGCGGTTTTGGGAACAAGAAGATGTAATGGACATTGCCCAAGTCTCAGAAGAAGACCAAATATGCGAAAATCACTACAAAAACACAACAATTCGGAAAGCTGATGGTCGATACGAAGTTCGCCTTCCCTTTAAAAAAGATTTTCCAGAATCTCTAGCTCTCGGTCACTCACGCTTCTCAACTCTAAGCCAATTCTTAAGTATCGAGCGGAGTCTTGAAAAAAGGCCCGAGATCAAAGAAATGTACTCAGACGTTTTACAAGAATACGACACCCTTAATCATATGGAAGCCACAACACCTCATGAAATAATAAAGAGCGGAAAATATTTCTCGTTTTATTTACCCCATCACGCAGTTCTGCGCCCAGAGAGTAGGACAACAAAGGTTAGAGTAGTTTTCAATGCTTCTAAAACTTCAAGTTCTGGTTATTCATTGAATGACGTTCTCTATACAGGACCCACTCTCCAAACAGATTTAATGGTTCTAATTCTCAATTGGAGATTATATCAGTTCGTATTCAATGGCGACATTGAAAAAATGTATCGCCAAATACTGGTCCATGAAAAAGATCACCATTTTCAAAGAATAGTTTTTCGAAAAACTCCCCATCACCCAATAACAGATTTTAAGTTGAAAACAGTGACATTCGGTGTAAATTGTGCCCCTTACTTAGCCATCAGAACACTACACCAGTTAGCTGAAGACTCAATCCACAAATTCCCATTGTGTACAAAAATTCTCAAGCATGAAACATATGTCGACGATGTTTTTTCTGGCGGACATGATTTAGAAACGGCCCGAAAGTCATTATGTCAACTAACACAAGCCCTAAACTCGGCTGGGTTCCCACTCAAAAAGATAACAGCCAATAATTCAAAAATACTCGAAGAAGTGCCCATTAAAAATCTCTTAGACTCAAATTTTTTAAAATTGGAAGATCAGAGTACAACTAAAACCTTAGGTATTCAGTGGAACGCTGTATCTGATTCCTTTTCATATACATTTAGTTCACCACAAACTTCACACTCGGCGACCAAACGCCAAAAACTCTCAGCAGTTGCTAAACTGTTTGACCCGGCAGGATGGCTATCGCCCATAATGATTAGAGCGAAAATCCTCCTGCAAACTCTATGGAAAGAAGGAACGGATTGGGACGAATGTGCTAAACCCAATTCTCAACACACTTGGAGTACAATCATAGAAAACTTTCGTTCAGTGGAAACCATAAAAATACCTCGATGGATTGGGTATTCACCTACCTACAATGTCCAAATGCATGGATTTTGCGATGCGTCACAAGAAGCTTATTGTGCTTGTCTGTACATTCGTTGCCAAGACGGAGAAAACCCACCCACTTGCAGACTTTTCGCAGCTAAAACGAAGGTAGCTCCTCTGCATACTATTAGTCTACCACGTTTAGAACTCTGCGGAGCTGTTCTCCTGTCGAAACTCATCTCTCAAACCCGTCCTCAACTCAATTTAGGAAAGGCAACCGTATATTTATGGTGCGATTCTTCGATTGTACTCGCCTGGTTAGATAAACCACCATACGTGTGGAAGACTTACGTCGCGAACCGTACGTCCCAAATATTAAAGAATGTTGGGAACTCTGTATGGCGGCATGTAAGCACCAATGATAACCCCGCTGACCTAGGTACCCGAGGATGCAGGCCTCAAGATCTGACTACTCAATCCCTTTGGTGGCATGGTCCTGAATGGCTCTGTGAATCACCTAGTCGCTGGCCAACGTCAGAACCCTTAAAAACTCCGCCTCTTGAACAAAGGATAATCCAGACATTTCATATGGCAGAAAAGGAAGATCTTCTGGACAAATTCTCCTCCTTTGCAAAATCTTTACGCGTTATTTCGCACATTCTACGGTTTGTGGACAGATGCAAAAAAAGATTGGTACATTGTCTCAAGAGGAAATCAACTCCACAAAAACGCGACTAATAACACTAGCCCAACGTCGTTACTTTAAGGATGAATACACCCAATTATCCGCCAACAAACCCATTAGCAAAAAAAGTAGTTTGCTTTCTTTGAACCCAATACTCGACAAGAAAGGACTCATGAGAGTAAATGGAAGATTAGCACACGCGACCCTAAGCTACAATGAAAGACATCCCATGATACTACCCGGACAATCACGATTTTGTGAATTGTATTTACAATTTCTCCATACCACCTTGCTACATGCTGAAAAATCCCTTATGATACGTATGGTGCAGGAAGAATTCTTTATCCCACGGTTAAAACCCCGTATAAAAAAATGCATTTTTCATTGCAAAGCGTGCACAATCTACAAACAAAAAATTCGCTCTCAAATCATGGCCGCGCTTCCTCCAGAAAGAGTTAAATTCTCTCTACCCTTTAACGTCACTGGAGTTGACTTTGCGGGACCCTTTCTCGTAAAAAGCGGATTGACCCGAAATGCTGCTTACCACAAGGCGTACGTATGTGTATTTGTCTGTTTCTCAACTAAGGCAATATATTTAGAAGTTTGCTCAGACTTGTCAACTCCCACATTTCTTGCAGCTTTCGCAAGATTCGTGGGCCGCCGTGGACTACCCGCAAAAATAATGTCCGACAACGGCAAAACTTTTGTTGGAGCACAAAACGCCTTAACCAAAAATCTCAATGGCTTTAAAAGTCAAATAGCATTACAATTCGGAGAGAAGTTTAATGCCCAGGGTGTAGAATGGCAATTCATACCCCCTCATGCTCCTCATATGGGCGGATTGTGGGAGTCCGCAGTAAAAAGCTTTAAAACCCATCTCATTAAAGTTTCGGGATCTCACAAGTTCACCTTTGAGGAATTCACGACGTTGTTAATACGCATTGAGGCAGTTTTGAACTCCAGACCTCTAACCCCGATGTCTGAAGATCCGAGTGATCTTCTAGTCCTCACCCCAGGCCATTTTATTCGTGGCGCCCCCTTAATGGCAATACCCGAGCCACCCGCGGAACAAATCACACTGACGAATCGTTGGAAAAACTTGACAATTCTCCATCAAGAGTTTAGCCGAAGATGGAAAAGTGAATACTTGCAAGATCTGCACAAGCGGCACAAGTGGAAACAGCCGCAGAAAGACCTTGAAGAAGGTGAACTCGTCGTCATCAAGGATGATTTACTACCTCCCCAAGAGTGGCGCCTAGGAAGAGTACTCAAAACTTACAGGGGTGCAGATAATCACATTCGAGTGGCAGATGTCAAAACTCAAACTGGCATTTACACTCGGCCCATTGTGAAACTCTGTGTTCTCCCTACCCAATAGTTCCCCGATATCATCCCATACCGCAATAACGATTATCTCACGCGCATTTCCCTTGAAACTCGTTCACTAGAAATTAGACATTTCACGTAATCACCCTAAATCATCCATTTTTCTAATACACTTGTTTGTGTCTTCCAGATCACCTGACATATATCAGTGCCAGCTTTGTTTCCGGTTCCATCCACTACAAGCTTGTTCAAGCTTTCGTAATATGGCTGTGGAAGAACGAGTAAAAGCAGTGAAAGTGCATAAATACTGTATGAACTGCCTTGCCCGATCTCATCGCACTGGATCATGCTCGTCTCGGCATAGCTGCCGCATATGCCAGCTCGCGCACCATACGTTGCTCCATCGCCCAACAACTGAGGCGAAACCGAAGCGCATCGCAAGCGCGGTTTCCACCAAAGGGAAACCAAACACAAATACTCCACCACGTAGGAGCGTACAATCGCGCCTCTGTTACTGCCAACATAAACGTCCCAACAACGAAAGGAAACCTGCCACCAAACCGGAGCACCCCAGCACTAATCAAAAGCCGAAGTCCGTACATCGCAATGGGCGCGTAAATAAACGTCGGCCTACGCTGAATGGCTTGGTCAATGCGGCCGTTTCCTCCCTGCAGGACTTACAGCAACACCTCCGACAAATTGCACCGTTGCAAGGCGGCCGGCATGGTCGTGATGAGGACAGTGGCAACCTCATCGACCTCTGAAATGCCTCAACTGGAGTCACTACTCTGTGAAATGCCTCAACTGTAGGCACTACTGTATTTTATACGATTTTATATACTACTTTTTTATTCTTGGTATATATACATTTTTTGTTAACGGAAAACGAATATATACCGGTGATCGCTAACTCGAAAGTCTTGTCTCGACTAGTAAAAGAAATCTCAAAAAAATTGAAAAATACCTGTGAATTTAAACTCAAACTTTTTACTAAAAAATTGTGAAATAAATTACTAAAGAATTAAATTGAACTTTTGAAATCTTTTTATTTGAACTCCCCCACGACTCCGAAGTCGTGGAAAGTTATTTTGCTTTGAAATAATTCATAAATAAAAACGAATGATCAATAAAAATCTGTAGTTGTAAGCTAATACCTACTTCCCCCTTAATGGCAATACCCGAGCCACCCGCGGAACAAATCACACTGACGAATCGTTGGAAAAACTTGACAATTCTTCATCAAGAGTTTAGCCGAAGATGGAAAAGTGAATACTTGCAAGATCTGCACAAGCGGCACAAGTGGAAACAGCCGCAGAAAGACCTTGAAGAAGGTGAACTCGTCGTCATCAAGGATGATTTACTACCTCCCCAAGAGTGGCGCCTAGGAAGAGTACTCAAAACTTACAGGGGTGCAGATAATCACATTCGAGTGGCAGATGTCAAAACTCAAACTGGCATTTACACTCGGCCCATTGTGAAACTCTGTGTTCTCCCTACCCAATAGTTCCCCGATATCATCCCATACCGCAATAACGATTATCTCACGCGCATTTCCCTTGAAACTCGTTCACTAGAAATTAGACATTTCACGTAATCACCCTAAATCATCCATTTTTCTAATACACTTGTTTGTGTCTTCCAGATCACCTGACATATATCAGTGCCAGCTTTGTTTCCGGTTCCATCCACTACAAGCTTGTTCAAGCTTTCGTAATATGGCTGTGGAAGAACGAGTAAAAGCAGTGAAAGTGCATAAATACTGTATGAACTGCCTTGCCCGATCTCATCGCACTGGATCATGCTCGTCTCGGCATAGCTGCCGCATATGCCAGCTCGCGCACCATACGTTGCTCCATCGCCCAACAACTGAGGCGAAACCGAAGCGCATCGCAAGCGCGGTTTCCACCAAAGGGAAACCAAACACAAATACTCCACCACGTAGGAGCGTACAATCGCGCCTCTGTTACTGCCAACACCAACGTCCCAACAACGAAAGGAAACCTGCCACCAAACCGGAGCACCCCAGCACTAATCAAAAGCCGAAGTCCGTACATCGCAATGGGCGCGTAAATAAACGTCGGCCTACGCTGAATGGCTTGGTCAATGCGGCCGTTTCCTCCCTGCAGGACTTACAGCAACACCTCCGACAAATTGCACCGTTGCAAGGCGGCCGGCATGGTCGTGATGAGGACAGTGGCAACCTCATCGACCTCTGAAATGCCTCAACTGGAGTCACTACTCTGTGAAATGCCTCAACTGTAGGCACTACTGTATTTTATACGATTTTATATACTACTTTTTTATTCTTGGTATATATACATTTTTTGTTAACGGAAAACGAATATATACCGGTGATCGCTAACTCGAAAGTCTTGTCTCGACTAGTAAAAGAAATCTCAAAAAAATTGAAAAATACCTGTGAATTTAAACTCAAACTTTTTACTAAAAAATTGTGAAATAAATTACTAAAGAATTAAATTGAACTTTTGAAATCTTTTTATTTGAACTCCCCCACGACTCCGAAGTCGTGGAAAGTTATTTTGCTTTGAAATAATTCATAAATAAAAACGAATGATCAATAAAAATCTGTAGTTGTAAGCTAATACCTACTTCAAAGTCCAATTTATTTCTTTAGTCACTCGGAGCATTTTTATTTATGTAATAACAGAGTATTCGACGTCGACGAAGTACATAGATATGAAACCCATGTGACTTGTGGTTCCAAAGTCATATCTGTGTAATGCCCCCTTGTAGACACTCCCACTTAGTTCGATATAAGCACCTACATTATAGCTGATTAAACATTTTGCGCCTACGGGAGGTGCCACTTCCTCAATAAGCCCATTTGTTCCACCCTATCACAGAACCAGTTATCATATCAATGCAAAACCAAAATTTTTTTCCATTCTGTCCACCTTTTCAGGTTGCAACCTAAAATATACATACATACGTATGAATGTATATACTTACTTATGCAAAACTTTAGTAGATTTATATTCGTATTGCATTCGGTGGGTTTCTTCCTTCCCGCCAAAACATATGTATATATAAAAACAAAAAAAAGGTAAACAGAAAAACGGGAGAAGAGGAGAAAAAAGAAGAGGGCAAACGGACCACCACTTGTAAACTTGGAACTTGGAACAGCTGATGGCTGAATCTCGACTACCGACCGGCAGACGTCACACTCGCTAGGCGCTTGAACTGAGTTCACCTACATATGTTATCAGCTTGTGGATGCACTTATACAGACCCGAGCGAACTTGGGCGCTGTATATTATGGAAATGTTATATGAAATACACATTTCATAATTCAGCGTAGGCAGTCGGAGGGTTTCTTGTTTTTTGTTTTCTTCTTCCCGCCAAAAAACAAAAAAAAAAGGAAATAGGAATAGAAAGATGCACATTAAAGAGTTGCAGAATAAGAGGAAAAGAGGAGAAGAAAAGGGCCTCCGCTTTGATCAGCTGATGGCTAAGTCCAATCTACTGGCCGACAGGTGTCGCATTTGCCTTGAGCCTAAGTTGATATCGGCTGACCGGTATCATGTGCTTGTCCTCTTTGTTTGTTGCGTTGGATGTAGGCAAATAGCGGTGTGGCGGAAGGCATCTGCATGCAGAGAGGGCGTTTCGGTGCAGACACTCGACCGCTTTGCTCGCTCTGGCTGTGGTGCCGGCCGTGTCATGCCGTGCGTGTGTGTGCACTTGTGTGTGCGCCTTACCATGGCAGTTAACCCCTCACTGTGCTGTGTGTCGTAAGAGAACTTCACTTGAAGTTACACAAGCTCATACATATGTACATAGGGGTGTACATGCGACCGCGTTACTCTTTTTGATTCTATAATTAAAATAAATTGTAATCTTAATTAAGCTTGTTTTACTTTATTATTTTTATTCCCAATAAGACATTTATTTATTTATTTATTATATCGAATTAAAACTTAGTCAAATAAAACTCAATAATTAACTTTTAACTTGGTCTAACTCTCAAACAATCTAATTTAATTTAATTAAATTTCAAATTAAAAATAATACTTTTACTTTTTATTAATCCTATTTAAATTTGTTCGCAGTTTACTAAAGTGTTGTTCACGACTTGATTTTTTCTGGTTTGCCTATTCTGCTTGTTTTTCTGATTTGAGCGCGCGGATAGGGCCATGCACGGGTGTGTACGTACGCACATGGGTTAAAAATCAAATCATGAGTTCGGAGTGCATTGGCACATACGTTTGTGAGTGTGTGCAAACGAATGCACAGCCCTGTAGGAACCATGACTAGCTACCCGGTAGGAATCGGGCACGAAGAAAGCGAATTAAAACGAGCATTAATTCGTACTGGATTTCATGCTGAAACCGAGCCCAGTAAGGTTTCAGCTTATGGCATACTGGAAAACACGTATTTGGATATGTTTGCTTTGAGCTGGTGGTACTGACATTCTGTTACCTGAGTATGCAGGAGTGACATCATGCAGAAATGGCTTCCGGGCTAATGTCAGTACTGCCTCCGCCCCATTAAAACTCTAGCAGGTCTCAGAAAACGCTCTCTACTCGTCACCATTAAGTTGGTCGCACAGGCTCAGTTGATGAAATCCTGACTAATACCGATCTGGCTCTGAACGCATTACCCCATAAAGGATTGCGTCAACCCTTGCATGGCCTCCCTGTGTACAAAGATAACCATGGGATCATTAAGGTAACTGCGCATACGAGTATAGATAACGGATCTGAGTTTGGGCCCTTTAAATAAAATGGATCAAATTAAAAACAATGTTAATGTCAATGTTACTGTGAACGAAAATAAAAGCATAAGCAATGTAAACGAGGCGTCTACTGTTGAAAATTCTCCCAAAACGACGATACGGGTAGAAAACGCCGATAGGGGCATTGACCCTTTTAAGAGATGTGCAAAGCTTGCGCACTCACCACCGGTAACTCCCTCGCAGGAAGCACAAGGCTCAGAGGACTCGAAAAAACCGAAAGAGACCAACTCAGTCGTGAATCATACGATCGCGGAAACTGTAAAAGAAAAGAGCGCTTTTAGCAAACTTGGCGACGAAATAGAATAAAGTATGCTTAGAGAAAACGAGGGTAAATGCCGGACTATCCACCAACCAATGAGGGACACTATCGGCAACATTAAACAAATGTACAATCAAGCCAAGATGGAAGGTTTCAGATGCAGCCCAAATAAAGCAGTATGTTCTGACAACAGCACTCAGACATCCCCATTGTTTAAACCCCCATCAGACCCACCCCGGAGAAAAGCTGGAACAGAAGCCGATGGCTTGCCCTTAAGCAAACGGGTAAAGGAAAACTTCAAAACTCAACCAAAGGCGAGTCCGAAAGGAAAGGAGACTTGGATTGCTCAATCGGCAGCCCACCAAATTAAACCCAACGAGTGGGTAGAAGTCAAAAAACGAGAAAAGAAAAATGACAAAAAAGCTGTTAGATCAAATACGATCAAAAAGTCGAGGTCTGATGCAATTGTCATCGAAAAAACAGGGAACGTGTCCTACGCAGACATCTTGAAAAAGGTGAAAAATGACGCCAAGTTTAAAGACTACGCTAAATCAGTGTCTAAAATCAGGCGTACGCAAAAGGGTGACCTACTGATAGAACTTATCAAATCCTGCCAAAAGTCTACGGACCTAAAGGCTATAGTAGCCTCGGTTTTAGGCAGTGAGGCAGCGGTCAAGTCGCTCACGCAACGTATCATAATAGAATGCCGGGACATCGATGAAGTGACTACGAAAGAGGAGGTTCATAGCGCAATAACAGCTCTCCCAGGGTTGGAAGATACCGAGGTATCAGACATAACGGGACTCCGGGCAGCATACGCTGGAACTCAAACGGCAACGCTAAGCTTGCCAGTTCAGAAAGCCCAGAAACTTCTCCAGGCTGGAAAAATTAAAATCGGCTGCGTCATCTGCCGTATAAGAGAGCGCGTGCAACTCCAAAAGTGCTTTAAGTGCCTCGAGTACGGTCACATGTCTAGAAACTGCTCTAGCAAGACGGACAGGTCGAAACAATGCAGAAAGTGTGGCGTAGAAGGTCATTTTGCGAAAGAATGTAAAAGCAGCCCACACTGTGTGCTGTGTAAATCTGCTAATGGGGATAACCTCGACCATATAGCTCGAAGTTACAAGTGTCCAGCTTTCTGGAAGGCTTTAACGAACCGACGCCCATGAGAATCATCCAAATAAATTTGAACCACTGCGAAGCCGCACACGATCTGCTATCACAGACGGTCAGAGATGCAAGAGCAGACATAGCAGTCATAAGTGAACCTTACAAGTGCAAAGATGATGGAGCGTGGGTCAGCGATATTAAAAAATCCACAGCTATCTGGCTCTGCGGCGCATACGCATTCCAAGAGACGCTTAACGCCGACGAAGGATTCGTGCGCTGTAAAGTAAATGGGCTACATATTATAAGTTGCTATGCAAGGCCAAGTTGCTCGGTAACAGAGTACCAGCAGCTATTGTTCAATATCGCCTCAGAAGCTCGTGGCAAGTCTCCGTTGATCATTGCGGGCGACTTCAATGCCTGGGCGGTGGAATGGGGTAGCAGATTAACGAATAAGAGAGGGGAGATGCTCCTGGAAACATTCGCCCAGCTCGATGTTACGGTTCTGAATACAGGCTCTGCGCAGACCTTCAGAAAAATGGGTACTGGCTCGATAATAGACATTTCCCTTGCAAGCGATTCGCTGGCCCAGAAAATCAAATGGATGGTAAGCGAGGAGTACACCCACAGTGATCACCAGGCCATTATAATAGATATAGCGGAGAAAAGAAACAAGCAAATGCCAAAGCTCACAGGACCAAAATGGAAGGAAACGATGCTCGATAAAGATGTCCTGAAGTATATGGTGAAAGAGCTTACAACTATTACAGGACCAGCAGAAGAGGTGGTGAGTCATTTGGCTTCTGGCCTAACTGAAGCTTGCGATACATCAATGCCAAGAAGGTCAACAAATAAGAAATTCGCACCGTGCTATTGGTGGAACAGGGATATAGAACTACAGTGCAATCGCCATAATTCGGAGTCGCAAGGGACCGGCAATTTTGTTCAAATTATAGGGGTGTACGATTTGTTGAGATTTCGATTTATAGAGGTGAATTTAAAAAAATACGAATTAGAGGGGTTTTTTTTTATTTCGATTATGGGTAGGTACATATGTATGTATTTTGTGAAATTCGCTAACATATTTTTCTTACTTGTTAATGAAAAAAAAATGAAATTATGGCTTAAAGAATTCTGTTATTTTGTGTTGTTTAAAACTTTTCTCGCGTATTTTATCAAGAGAATTTTCTAAAATGACGAAGGATTCAAAAACTTTCTCATCAACAACATGATTTGAAAAAAATAAGCGCAATTGATGTATGTTCGATTTAGCTTCTTTGTTTGTTATAAAATGCTCCTCGGCGCTGCTATCATCGTTATCACTTTCGCTGTCGTCAATTAAGACTTCTTGTAAGATTTCCACATCGTCCAACATTCCTGCAACAGCCACCTCATTGTCAACATTTGCATAGTCATCAAACAAAACATCATTTTGAGAATCAGTCGGAAGACGAATCCACAAGTGGTCTGCGTTTATTAGCTGATCATCGAGTGAATCACAGATTAAACCTTTATCGAAACCGCATGCACGAAAGCAGTTTTGAATGCAATTCTTGGTGATGCTCTGCCACGATTTGTAAGAAGTTTGCATTGCATCAAAAAGTGTAAATTTGAAGTATTTTCCATCATCAATACAATCTACCAAATTCGAAACTATTTCTTTGCGATATAAAGCTTTGAAATTTTTTATAATGCCCTGGTCAAGAGGCTGCAGCTTGGATGTCGTGTTTGGCGGCAAAAATATGAGCTTTATGTGGCTAAGATATGGGGATCCATTGTGTGCCGTGCAATTGTCCAAGAACAAAAGTATTTTCCTTCTTTGAGTTTGCATGCTCTTATTAACCATTTGTAGCCATTCATTAAATAAATCAGTTGTCATCCACGCCTTCTTATTGTGACGGTAATGCTTAGGAAGACTTTGTATATTTTTGAAACACCTTGGTTTAGCTAATTAGTAGTGGTTTCAATTTATCGGTTCCATCCATGTTTACAGCGAACAGTACAGTTACTCTATCTTTGCTGTGTTTACCACCGCTACACTTTTCATTTTTGAAGCAATGTGTTTTATCTGGTAGGCATTTATAAAACAACCCCGTCTCATCTGTGTTAAAAATGTCTTTTGCGTCATAACCTTTTATCAATTCCTTTAGTTTTTCTCTCCATTCTAAACAAACATCATCATCAACAGCAGCGCTCTCACCGCAAATTTTTTTAAATGAGATATGGTTTCGTTTTTTGAAACGATCGAGCCAACCACTGCTTGCTTTAAAATTGGTTATGTTTAATTTTTTGCCAAAAAAAAGCGCTTTTTCTGTTAATAATGGGCCACTCACAGGAACATTAGACTGCCGGCATTTAGTAAACCATAACAGAAGAGACTTCTCTATTTCTGGATATTCAGGAAGTTTTTGGCGCATCAATTTACTTATTGGAGATGCTTGCAATATATTTTCTCGTTTATTCAAAATTGAAGTAATTGTTGATGGAGCGATATTGAATTGTTTGGCAACATCTTTCTTTTTTTCTCCTTTATCAACAGCTGAAATGATTTGTTGTTTTTTCAACACAGATAAAGTTTTATGCGTACGTTTTTGCGACATTTTTACACGCGATGTATGAATGAACTGAACAACAAGAAACACAAAAAATTCCTTTGCAAAAATATAACGGTAAACATTACTACGCAGTAGAGAATTAATATCCATAGATGATATTTTGCCAAAGAAAAAAAAAACATAAATATTTTGCTCTTGAATTACGAATTATAAGAGGTTTTTCAAAATCCATTACGATTTATAAGAGGTTTTGCATTGCTCGTTTTGAAAAATAATTACGAAATATCGAGGGGACCAAAATGTATGGAAATATTACGAATAATTGAAACTTTCTCAAGGGACCGACAGTTTGCTACGAATTATCAAGGTTTACGAACTATCGGGGTACGAATTATCGCGATTGCACTGTACTAAGAAAACAATGCCTAAGTGCTAGACGAAAAATGCAGCGAAGCAGACGGAGGCCAGAGTTTTCCGATAACCTAAATGCTCTTAGAAAGTCAAGGAAGAGCCTTAAAGCTGCTATAAAAAATAGCAAACTGGACAATTTTAAGAAAATATGCGACGCAGCAGACATAAATCCCTGGGGCACTGCTTATAGGGTAGTGCTAACAAAAACTAAAAGCGTTAAATCACCAAGCATTACGTGCCCAGAAATGCTGAGAAATATCATAACAACCCTTTTTCCACAAAGGGACGAGGACATACCATCAGTCTTCCCATGTTATGAGAAAAGTGAAATCCCAAGGGTAACCGAAGAAGAGTTGCTAATTGCATGCAGGAAGATTCAAAACCGCAAAGCTCCAGGGCCCGACGGCATTCCAAATAAGGCCCTGAAGGCCGCTATTATAGCGCGGCCAGACATATTTGTGCATGCTTTCAACTCATGCCTTATAGAAGGTTATTTCCCAGTAAGGTGGAAGAAGCAAACCCTGGTGCTATTACCCAAAGGCAACAAACCCCCAGATGAGCCATCGTCTTATCGTCCGATCTGCTTACTGGACACGCTTGGAAAAGTTCTGGAAAGGATTATATGCAACCGGCTAACGTCGTTTGCCGAAGAAAATGGGTCTCTCTCGATGAACCAGTTCGGTTTTAGAAAATCCCGTTCCACGAAAGACGCGATTAAGACCGTTGTCGACGTTGCATCGGACACCATAAAGGGCAAGAGATGGCTTGGCGGGAAAAAGGAATACTGCGCCATAGTAACACTAGACGTCAAAAATGCTTTTAATACCGCAAGCTGGCGATGCATTATAGAGACAATTATAAGAATAGGCACTCCAAGCTATATCATAAAAATAATAGCGAGCTATTTTTCAAACCGCAAGCTTCTGTACAGAAGCGATAATGGGCCGGAGATGTATAACGTGACAGCAGGGGTCCCACAAGGATCTGTCCTTGGACCACTCCTGTGGAACCTTATGTACGATGGTGTCTTGAGCCTGGAAATTCCTCGACGTACAAAAGTGGTGGCTTTCGCAGACGATGTTGCGGTAGTAGTTGTGGCAAAACATCTATATCAAATTGAAGCTGCAGCCGGAGAAGCTGTTTTAAAAATCAAAACTTGGCTTAACTTAATGCGACTAACGTTGGCCGACCACAAGACCGAGGCACTTTTGATAAGCAGCAGAAAGACAGTGGAGTTTCTGAATATTCGCGTGGGGACAGAGATTACGTCAAAGCCCGCTATCAAATACCTAGGTGTAATGATTGACTCACGACTTAGTTTCAAGTCCCATTTAGAGTTCGTTTCAAAGAAAGCCTCGACAGTGCAGTCAAGCTTGTCGCGTATTATGTCAAACAACGGAGGACCAAGGCACAACAAACGAGTTCTTTATAGTAGGGTTATTAGCTCAATCCTCCTATATGCGGCCCCAATCTGGGCAGATGCTCTGATCGTAAAAAGCAACGCGAAAAAGATAACAACTGTATATCGGCTAAGCGCCTTACGAGCAGTCTACGGCTTCCGCACAATTTCAGACGAAGCCTCTTTTGTCATAGCTGGACTGATGCCAGTAGATATTATGGCCCATGAAATGAAACGAATTTATGATAAGCTTTCCGAAAACAATGGAAGATTAAACCCAAAAGTAGTAAAGGCAGAAGAAAGGGAAAACTCAATGAACATTTGGCAGGCTCGTTGGAATAGCTCCCCAAAGAGCAGGTGGACCTACGAGCTGATACCAAATATCAGCAAATGGGTTGAGAGACACCACGGTGACACAAACTTTCATTTAACACAGTTTCTCTCGGGCCATGGGGTGTATCGAAAATATTTAAACAAATTTGGACACGATAGCTCCCCTTGCTGCCCAACATGCAGAATCAGCGACGAAGACGCAGAACATATTATGTTCCAATGCCCACGCTATGCTCCTCAAATCCGGGCAATTTTGAACGGAGAAACCTTCATTGACTCCATGCTTCAGTCAAATGAAAAGTGGAATAAAATATGCGCTCATGTAACGCGCATTCACATAGACCTGAGAAACGCAGAGCTGGCAAGACGTCGCCAACGAAACACGTAAGGAGCAAATAAGCTAACCAGCCCCGTGAGGTAATACCTTTTTTGGCAGTTCCGCGGGGAGAATGGTCGTGGTGGAGAGGGTTTAGTATCGTATGTGTAGCTTAGAGGCTGCAAGTCGTGCATGCTGCTATGGCGGCATAGCAGTACTCATGAGAGTTACCTCTCCCTGGGCGTCAACCCAAAAAAAAAAAAAAAAAACCCTCCCAAAACGATCAAATGTTTCATGTTTAAACAGCCTGCACATACATACTTATGTACATTTATTAAATTTTTTGTATGTATGTACGACGTGCATTGTACTCGTACGTACATATGTAAACAAAACAAACAAGTCCATATCATTTTAAACAAAATTAAATAGTAAAATAAATAGGAACATAAATCTTGCATAAAATCTGTATACTATATTAATTGGCCCATAGTCATTGTCAAGATAAAGTAGACTCTAAAGTTAGAAGTTGCTTCCTTGCTCAAAAAGCCGCTTCTAACTTTAGAGCCGACTTTATCTTAACTATGACTAGGGGCCAATTAGTTTTAAAAAATTATTATTTGTACTTCAGCTTTAGCTCCTCCATGGCAATCCGCTCTTTGATCTGTAGCTCTAGTTGTTAAAAGTCTTTTCGTGCTAATATCTTCATTTCTTTAAGCTCCATTTCTTTAGCTTTTAATTTCAACTCTTTTTCTTTTAGCTCGAAGTCTCTTTCCCTTGCGGCCAGTTCTGCCTCTAACTTTTGCTTTCGCAATTTTACTATTTCGCCCTGAATTTGCATAATGTCCGAAGCCACTGTTCTGGAATATATTCCTCTTTGGCTAGTAGTGGTCGCAGTTTCATTTGAAACAGGGATTTCGATTTGCACAGGCATTTGTGCAGGACTTAATGCTTCGATGCTAATATCAGCAGTTTCCATTATCTCTGCAACTACAGCACAAGCGTTTAGCCGGCCGCCGAAAATATCGTCAAACTCGTAGAAATAGCGAAACTTTTTTAGCAGAGTGCCTAAATTAAGTTGCACACTTATTTATTATTTATATATTTATATTTATATATAATTGAAGAGACGAACTTACTTTTTATAGTATCGCCATCCATGCAACCTACGCCAGTACTTCCTTCCCATTCCTTCGCTTTATTATATGCAGAGCGCATATTTCTCACTTTTGAACGCGCTGTTTTCCACTCCACCTGGATTTGTTTTTCAATCGCAAAGCGATTATAATATAGCCGTGCCGATAGTTTCTGTAAATAATTAAGTAGTTAGAGGTTTCAAATTACTCGAAAAATTAACATAAAACCTCAAAATCACGATTCTCTTGTAGGAATTCAACCAACGATTTTTCCTCGGCAACTTCCCATCGCTTTTGGGGGTTGTATCGCTTGCGTTTTGGTGTAAACTAAAAATAAATATTCACAAATGTTTATTTTAAAAAAGATTTCAATCTTTTTTATCATATTTACCTCAACATCGTCGTTTATACTCATTTTTTTTTATTTTTTTGTCTGGTTATTGAATTCCCGGCCAGTTTATTCAAACTAAATGCAAGCCATAAGAAGATTAAACATAAACAATCACAGCTGATTCAAAGTGACACTGAATGTCACATGTCGATAACTAAAACTGTTGAGATACAGAAAATTTTTCATAAGTGGGCGTGGCAACGATCTTGACCATGTTCAATACCAACAAACCCTGTCCAAAGAGCAATCTATGTACCAAATTTCATTCAGATATCTAAATTTTTACTCAAGTTATTGGCCGCTGTGGTCGAGTTGATAGCGGTGCGTGCTATAACTCGATATGCCGGTGAGTTCGAAGTTCGAGTCTCAGTCAGGGCAAGCAAAATCTTAATCCTAGAAAAAGTTTTTTCTAATAGCGGTCACCCCTCGGCAGGCAATGGCAAACCTCCGAGGGTATTTCTGCCATGAAAAAGCTTTTCATTAAATACATCTGCCGTTCGGAGTTGGCACAAAACTGTAGGTCCCTCCATTTGTGGTAGAATATAAAGACGCACACCACAATTGGTAGGAGAAGCTTGGCCAAACACTGAGCTATATAGTGTAAGCGCCAAAATTATATTATTATTATCCAGACCCATTCGCTTCGCTTCTCTATCCAGTTTAAAGAAGGCAGAACTAACTGCGCGGTTGTTAAGACCGGTGATGGTAATGTCATCGGCATACGCCAGCAATTGCTCTTATAAAAGATGGAGTCTAACCGATTTAATTCTGCGGCTCGAATTATATTCTCCAGCATCAGGTTAAATAAATCGCACGACAAAGTGTCACCCTGTCTGAAACCTCGTTTGGTACCAAACGGCTCGGAGAGGTCCTTCCCAATCCTGACGAAGCTGGTGGTGTTGCCAACGTCATTTTACATAGCCGGCCATGAAGTATCTCCTGTCATCAAATAGACAATCGGCACATTCACGACTGGGATCTAACATCACTGTTGACAGTTATAACTTTGAAAAAGTTGAGGACTTCGTTTACTTAGGAACCAGCATTAACACCAATAACAGCGTTAGCCATGAAATCCAAAGCAGAATCTTTCTTGCCAACTTGCTACTTCGGACTGAGAAGGCAATTGCACAGTAAAGTCCTCTCTCGACGGACAAAAACGATAGAGATTGGGAAGCTGGCTTGCTTCGTTGACCTAGGCCGAAATCGCGTAGGCGGTTGATGCGCCAATTAAGTAAGTTAGTAAGATATTGACTTAATTAAAATCAGTTATCAGTTTGCTGACTATTTACTTACTCACAACTAAAAAACGAAGATACATGTAAAACTACAACAAAATTATAAACCAACTATTTGATTTTTGTTAAACCTTTTTGTTGCTTCTTTATTGTAATTGTTTAACTGGAAAATCAAATAATTTTAGTATCGATAAAACTTAAAACATGTAACATAAAATAACATAAGTAGCAAAAGGAAACTTAAATTAAAGATACGAAAAATATATATTCATGTTTAAACATACATAAATATGTGCAAAAGCACATCTTTTTCATCAAAACAATTTAGAATTTAAAAGTTATTCCTGAAAACATTTATTTTTATACTTAATAATTATATTTAAATTATTTTCGTAGGGATAATTGTTTTTTTATTTTATGTTTAATGCATTCCGCATGGATGTGACTTTTTATTTATAATTTTAAGTGCACCTCTGATGTCATTTTCTACTTCATTAGAGCCAAGCGATCAACAGGCATCTTTTCAAAAAATAAATAATAATAATAATCTCCCCATGTGATATAAATTTATATTCATATAATGTATTAGTTACCCGTTAAAGCTGGGAAGAATATTTTAAAGTCCGTTAACCGCTTCTTGACATGGATTCCATCCATATTTATTTCTGTACACACCCCAATTGAAATGACCTCAGTAAAAACTTTGACTTAGGCGTCCTTTTTATAATGACTTCATCATATTCACCTGTACAAAATTTCTGTTGAGTAAGTTCAAAAAAAGTTATTATACACTTATGCAGGAAATATAACATATCGTGTTATTCAGCTCAATAAAAGCATCAATACAGAAAATGAAAAATATGAAAAACAATTTAAAACTAAAACAACGACATTTTCAAAAACAGGGGAAAATGTCACTTCACATAAAATCATACATCGATTTTGGGTAAGTTCTGCATTGCATTATAGTTAAGTTATAGTTAGGTTATAAAAGTTAACAACAAGTGTGTTATTTTCGTAGTCGACTACCGAATTGCTTGCGGGATATGTTTTAGTATTACAAGCACGCACACGTACGAGTATATTTTTATAATCTTTTTGTTTTAATTGTTCAGTTTCGAGTTAAGAAAAATGTAAATTAGGCGATGAGAACAATCTCTCTTCGGAGAAATTGTAGTAACTTTACGTCAAAGAAAACAACCGCACTATTCGAATGTTACTCCACAACTACTTACATCTTTGTTGCATCATTCCTGGAAATTTCCCGAAGTCACTTATTATACATACATACATCGAAAGAAAAGAGATGAGCATACATTGACACATAGTGTTTAAGAATGTGTAGATTATAATAGTTAAGAATGATGAAAGAAAGCCAACTGGTATAACTCATAATAATCGATTTAAGTAATTTTAGTTTTGGTAAAGAATTACCGAAGTGGCAATGCTGTTCTGCGGTCGCTCTTCCACTTTTACTCTTCTTTTCTCCCTCTTTCGATCACTCACTACCTTGACGTCACGCACTTTGGGAAGGAGCAATCTTCTCTCTATCATTCATAATAGAAAGCAAAGGATAACTTATGCTAATGGCTAATATTCATTGTAAACCTGTATATACATATGTAGTATGTATACAAGTACTTAGGACTACGAAAGTATTCTGAGGGTTAATGGCTACTTATTACTACAATACGCATATACTTACATGTATATACATCAATGATCCCCAAAAAATCTAATTTTTTTTTATTTCATCATACAACAAAATTTTTATTCACATTTCATCATGCAACAAAAGTCAGTATTGAGTAAAATCAAGATTATGCTGGCGAACACGTCTTACGGATAATTATGAGTTGGATGATCGAACATGTATGAACGTATAAATTCACTTGCTTGAACGATCAAAACTTTTATGCTGCCAGTAAATGCATTGTTTCTCAGTTTTTTTTATCATTCCATCATCGATTCCGTTGGACAATCTGAAGGGAAACTTTTTCGTTGAACACACCATCAGAGCTTCTAAAGGAACCTAGCATAGAAAATATATCAAGTATCTTCAAGTATATCACCAAAGCCAAATTAACCAACAAAACTTAGTAAACCGTAACTACCTTTCCATATAGCAAAAACACACATAAATTGTAACTACGTATACTAAGATCATTATCTTAATACAACAAACAGCTGAAGGCGTTGTAGCTAGTGCTGTGTTTTATATGTAATATATTTATTTATAAGTATATTTCATTTTAATAAATAAATAAATTTTTTCGTTATTTATATTTTTTTCTTATCTTTTTTTAGGAATACTTTTGTCAATTTTAAGTTGTTGATGTTGTTGATGATTGTATAAAACAAATATAATTTTGTTGTTATAAAATATAGCTTCTTTCTGTCTTATTTCGCTTGTTCTCTTTCATTTAGTCTGTCTACCAGCACAAACATCAAAAGCGTTCATTTGTGCTTTCTGTGTTTTATTCTTTATAAAATAATATCAATATGAGTATTCGACCAAGTTCGTTCGTTTGAGCGTATGTTTACAATCACCCTTTGCTGATCTCTGATACCTACATACATACGTACATACGTGCATTTAAGTAGGTAAACTAAAATATTTGGTTAAGGCGTTAAAAAATGTAGGAAATCATTCTACAACCCTTAAACATTGAATTTAATTATTTTGGTGAACCTTTATTTAAAAAAAAAAATAATTATGAATTAATTTTATTACATTTCATTGAAATAAATGAAAATTTATGTTAAAAAACAATTTTTTTTTTCAGGGTTTTGTGTGATATGATTCGAAGCAAGGCAAACAAAGTCCGATATCGCATTTTTTGCAGTCATCTTCATCACTTACATTCCCATCCTGCTCAGGTGGCTCGATATAAAGCGCATGGATAATTATTTCAAAAATCCAGTGCTTCTTGTACGACAGTGGTCTTCAAAACGTTTAGAACAAAAAAAAATTATTTGTATACCTATTCAAAACCAATCTAGTCCTGACCCACAAGTAACAACAAAAGCAATAAAACACAACAAATACATTGAAATCTATACATGTGGATTAGCTTGCCTTGCGTTGCCATATGGAAGCTTGCAAGGAAAAATGCAAAAAAGGGCTGGAGCTATTTCATCCATTCGTACGACGTGACCTAGCCAGCATAGCCGCTGGTTCTTAAACCGCTGCACTATGTCTATGTCCTTGTACAGCTCGTACAGCTCATCGTTCCATCATGCGCGGTATTCGCCGTCGCAAAGACGCAAAGGTCCATAAATCTTTCGAAGAATCTTTCTCTCGAACACTTCAAGAGCACTCTCATCTAATGTTGTCATCACCCATGCTCCTGCGCCACACAATAGGACGGGCATGATGAGAGACTTATATAGTATGGTTTTTGTACGTCGAGAGAGGACTTTACTGTGCAATTGCCTACTCAGTCCTAAGTAGCACTGGTTGGCAAGAGAGATTCTGCGTTGGATTTTAAGGCTGACGCTATTATTGGTGTTAATGCAGGTTTCTAAGTAAACGAAGTCCTCTACTTTTTCAATGTTATAACTGTCAACAGTGATGTTTGATCCCAGTCGTGAATGTGCCGACAGTGTATTTGATTACAGGAGATACTTCGTCTTGCCCTCGTTCACCTCCAGACCCATTTGCTTCGCTTCACTATCCAGTTTGGAGAAGGCAGAACTAACTGCGCGGTTGTTAAGGCTGATGATGTCAATGTGCAATCGGCGTACGCCAGCAATTGCACACTCTAATAAAAGATGGTGCCTAACCGATTTAGTTCTGCAGCTTGAATTATCTTCTCCAGCATCAGGTTAAAGAAATCGCACGACAAAGAGGCACCCTGTCTGAAACCTCGTTTGGTATCAAACGGCTCGGAGAGGTCCTTTCCAATTCTGACGGTGCTGATGGCGTTGCTCAACGTCATTTTACATAGCCGTATAAGTTTTGCCGGGATGCCAAATTCAGACATTGCGGCATATAGGAAACTTCTTGTCGTGCTGTCGAAGGCGGCTTTGAAGTCGACAAAAAGATGGTGTGTGTCGATTCTTCTTTCTCGGGTCTTTTCCAAGATCTGACGTATTGTGAATATCTGGACGGTGGTAGATTAACCGGTTCTAAAGCCTCACTGATAAGGTCCAATCAGTTCGTTGACGGTGGGCTTAAGTCTTTCACACAATATACTCGACAGAACCTTATAGGCGATGTTAAGAAGACTAATCCCGCGATAATTGGCACAGACTGCAGGATCACCCTTTTTGTGGATTGGGCAGAGCACACTTAAGTTCCAATCAGCAGGCATGCGTTCTTTCGACCATATTCTAGAGATGAGCTCGTGCATGCACTTAACCAGCTCCTTTCCGCCGTACTTAAATAACTCAGCTGGTAACCCGTCAGCCCCGGGGGCTTTATTGTTCTTCAGCCGTGCTATCGCTTTCCGCATTTCGTCATAGTCGGGTAATGGTAGATCACGTCCATCGTCATTGATTGGGGATTCGGGTTTAACATCTTCTCCAGGGTTGTTGCAGTTGCTTCCATTAGGCAGTGTGGAGAAGTGCTCCCTCCATAATTTAAGTATGCTGTGGACATCAGTCACCAGGTCACGGTTTTCATTCTTACAGGAATTCGCCCCGGTCTTAAAACCTTCTGTTAGCCGTCAAACTTTTTGAAAAAACTGTCGGCCAGCATCTCAAACTCTTTGCACTCACGTATTTCGGCCTCGCTCTTTTTCTCACGAAACATGCGTCTTGCTTCCTTCTTCAACTCAAGATAACGCTTCCGCACAGCTCGCGTTGCGCCCGATCGCAGTGTGGCTCTGTAGGCAGCGTCTTTACGGTCCGTAGCGGCGCGACATTCCTCGTCAGACCAGTTGTTCTTTCGGGCTCGCTGAAATCCGATGGATTCTTCAGCGGCGGTATGTAGTCAGCGAAAAATATGGTTCTACAGCTCGGAAATCTCGTTTTGTTGATTATTGCTCTCAGATAGCAGGAGTGCAAGTCTGGTGGCGAAGTGGGTGGCTATCTGTTGCGATTGCAGCTTTCCGACGTCGAACTTTCCTTGTGTCCATTTTCGCGCGCTTTTTGCTGCACAGAGGCGCGTGCGGATCTTAGCTACCACAAGAAAATGATCCAAGTCGATGTTGGCACCTCGGTTCGTGCGCACATTTAGTACACTGGAAGCATGCCTTCGGTCTATCACAACGTGGTCGATTTGGTTTCGTTTCTTACCATCTGGAGACAGCCACGTAGCCTGGTGAATCTTCTTATGCTGGAACCTGTTACGACAGACTACCATGTTTCGGGCCCCGGCGAAGTCGATCAGTCTCAATCCGTTATCAGATGTTTCGTCGTGGAGACTGAATTTTTCGACTGTGGAACGAAAGATGCCCTCCTTGCCCACCTTGGCATTGAAGTCGCCATGCACGATTTTTATATCGTGGCGGGGGCACCGCTCATACGTGCGGTCAAGGAGATCGTAGAAGCGATCTTTAGTCCCATCGTCCTTCTCTTCTGTCGGGGCGTGGGCGCAAATCAGGGAGAGGTTGAAGAATCTCGCCTTGATGCGGATTGTGGCGAGACGCTCGTCCATGAACGACAGTACTTTACGGCGCAGTCTCTCTCACACCACAAATCCGACACCGAATTTGCGCTCCTTTACATGGCAGCTGTAGTAGATGTCGCAAGGGCCTATCACTTGTTTCCCTTGCCCCGTCCATCGCATCTCTTGGATGGCGGTGATGTCAGCCTTTGCTCTACTGAGGACATCAACCAGCCGGGCAGAGGCACCTTCCCAATTAAGGGTCCGAATATTCCAGGTGCATGCCCTCAAATCATTGTCCTTTAAACGTTTGCTGTGGTCGTCATCAAAAAAGGGGGCCTCATCCGAGGCTTTGTTTTGTTTTTCATTGGAAGTTGTTTTTTTACGTAGCGGGTTCCAAGCCCTACGCACAACCCATTGCTGGGGGTGAAAATTTTGAGTTCGTTTATATAGCGAACCGCTTGCTCGAAGACAGACGCCCGCTTGCAGCCGCACCTCCTGGTGAACAGAAGCTGCAGACTTTAATGGAACCTTAAACCAAATATGTCGGAGTGGCTCCACTAAAGCTCCCTCTCTATTAGCCGTGACCCAAGGCTCCACACGGGTTGGTTACCGTATCTCGCACATGGGTTGCTCACGTTGTCCAGGGTGCACGAACGTGGACGTTAGAGTAGGGATTGAGTATAGCCGTGCAACTGTAACCGCATACTCAGGAGCACCACTGCACCCCAACGTTTATAAATGTGCTATTTCATTTCTTACGAATGGTATGTTGAGGTCATATATGTCCTCATTCCAGATGTACCAAGGGGCTCCAGTGAGCGTCCTGAGGATTTTTGATTAAGCTCTTTGAATGTTGTTTACATTAGTGACGCATGTATTACCCCTCAACTGTGTACCTAATGTCCAGCATGGTTTTATTATACTATTGTACAGAAGTGCGAATCAAGTAAAAATCGATGCCATCTCTATATTTAATCGCAAAATTATCGGAAATAGCTGTCAAAACAAATACTCTGCCATCAAAACAAACCTAAAAATGAACAAGCTAAATTAATTAAAAGGTAGAATGGATTCTAAAGTTAAAATTGTGAAAAAAGTAATTATGTCGAGGAGGTTGTTGGCTACAGCTAGAGTGAACGAAGAGGCAAAAGTATGTTCTGCAATATTACAGCGTCTTCAGGAAAAGCAGTTGCTGCTTTTGGAGCAATAGCACCTTTTGTATACTCTTAACGAATCACTTGCCTCCGAAAGAAGATTAGTATGGAAACAAGTAAGTACTTGTGAGAATGAGATGCACTCGAACTAAATTTTACGAAATATTTTAATGTTTTTGTAGGAATGTACTTAATTCTTCTTTGAGAAAGATTGTAAGCAGGGTGATGAAGTTTTTTTTAAAGTAATTTCTGAATTAGCCGGCAACTTTTTTATAAACTTATTGAACTACTGGCAGATTTAAGAAAAATTAATACAAGTACGCGCGAAGCGATACCATTGGAAAAACGAGTTGCTATAGCCCTATATGCTCTAGGGTCATCTGCCAAGTATCGCACAATCGCAAATATGTTTGGCGTGGGAAGGGCAACTGAGTGCAAAATATTATTGAGTTTTTGCAATGAGGTCTGGAGAGTATTGACTCCAATATATTTAAAAAACTTCCCGTTGACAGAAGAAACAATTAAACGGTTGGTGCATGAGTTTGAAACACTTGGTTTTCCCCAATGTATGGGAGCCCTTGGTAAGTTGCTTTTTTACCGAAAATATTGTTTTGATTTTTACTAAATTAAATCGTTCATAGATGGTTGTCATATTGAGATTCACCCATCCAAAGCAGATTCGACTGACTACTTCAACTATAAGGGATGGTACTCAATCGTGCTGCTAGCATTGGTGGACGCCAGGTTGAAGCACTCATGGTTTACAATAATTCCTAAATGAAATGTATTGTTACAGATGCCGTTTTATTTAGTTGCCACGATTCCCAAATTTTCAAAACATCTTCAGTAAAACAACGATTAGAAGAATGTGTTCTTTTGAGCGATTTGAAGAAAACCATTCCGGATGTGGATGTTCCAGTTTTTATAATTGGGGACTCAGCGTTCCGGTTAAGTGATAACTTATTGAAACCGTATCCCTTTCATATTTCGCAAAGCCGCCAACAAAAGAGTTTTAACTACAGATTATCCAAATCTCGCAGAGTAGTAGAAAATGCATTTGGACATCTGAAATCTCGATTCAGACGCATTGGCAAAGGTGTAGACAATTATGTATATAAAAAATGCAAACGCCATAATACATATGTATGTATGTATATACTTTCTGTATTATAAACTTATGGCTTTTTAAGAAATTCGATTAATGCCTTTTGAACCTCAGCTTCTTTTTCCACATACGATTTTAATATTTTCTTCTTTTCCTCTTCTATAGAAATTAATTTTTCCGATGTAGTTTTGAAATCTTTTCGTATCGTTTTAACATTTTTCTCCACCATTTTTATCAAATTGCTTAGTTCTTCTTTGCAAATTTTGCCAGTTAGTCCACGGATTAGTGGTTGACAGCGATGAACTTAAAGAATGATTGTTGATGGCAGAGGGGACGGAAGGGAAATGTGTGGTGATGCAAGCGGTGAATTTACAGGAGCGGATGGTGATGGCAGCGGCGAATTTGTGGGAACGGATGGTGGTGACGGAGATGGCAGTGGAGGAATTTGTACGGAGCACAACGACTGGGAGTTCATGTCTTGAAAAAAAAATAAATTAAATAAATAATTTGTAACTTTATAACTGAGAAACTGATTTAAATACAAATAGTATGTACGCTGCCAACCAATCGACCTTCTGAGTGGTAACTTTTGTATGTTGCCAATAAAGACTTAATTTCTGGAAACATATTCCATTTTGAAGGAGAACCTCCTGTTGGTCCTATTAATTGTCTCTCCTTTCTGTGGAAGAAAAATATTTAAATGTAGTTAAGGATGCTAAGTTTAATAGTTGCATAGCTGTATTGAAAAACTAAATGTTTAACGTTGTTTAAATATTTACCGGTACCGCGTCGCCAAGTTATGCACATTATTTTTAATCTCCGCCACTGAGTAAGAATACCCTTGATTTTCTAACTATTGCGCCATTTCCAATAAAATATGGCGGTTTTTCCGACAACCACGTAACTACGAAATCTTGACGCCCCATACCTCTATTAGCGCCCTTTCGCTTGTTTCTCTCCAATTACTGGCGCTTTTTCTGTTTACTGTCATATTAAATGAACAAATCAATACAATTTGCAAGTATACATATAATGTAAAGTTTATTATTTTAACTTACATTTTTGCTCCATCGTTGAAATGCTGCACAGTTGTTAAAAGTAAACAAAAGCAGAGAAGAAGAATAAGAACAGAGATGCCCAACCAATCACGAATGTGTCGTGTAAACGGAGTGATTGGTCTTTCGTAATTACACGGGATTCACTTGCCGTGGAAACACCGTATAAGGTACACTACTTCATTGACTTGCCGGATCATAATGCTATTTAAGGATAGCGGCGAGGATCAATTGTAATGTCTACTGCTTATATAATATACAAGAACGGCCCTAAAACGCTTCCCGGTGAGACTCCGGCTGCAATATCGAATTCCTGCGTTATGAACTCTTTATGTCGTAGGGCAAAGACTCGATTGCTAACAAAACTTTCAATAACTTTGTGCATGTTAGCAGGAAGTAACGTCCTTATTTTGTATATTAGACCGCCCAACCAAACGCGGTCAAATGCTTCGGCATGAGCGACATTCAGAAAAATTGCTAAGCAGTACTCTCCTCGTTCAAAGTCCGAGATTATCGATGTTAGACGGTTTACATGTTCTATAGTCCCGTGTTGTGCCCGGAATCGAAATTGATGTGAGGGTATAATATTCCTTACGTATGTACCAATCTTCAAGGACAGGGTCGTTTCAAATGGTTTCCAAAAGCAAACCAGCATACTTATAAGCCTGTATGAAGAAGCATGGGTTCCGTCTTTTCCTGGTTTCGGTATTGTAAAATATTAGGGTAGCTGAGTTATAGAGCACCGGGTGTGCTCGATATTATAATTATAGTAAACCAAGGAAATAGTTCGAGTTTAATTATGCTTTTATTCCATTTGCTCAATTCACGTATAAAGATATAATTACATTTGGAAATTAATTGAAAGTAGACTGGTTTTGCCAGAGTGGCTAAATTTAAATATTTCAGGTGCGTGCGGTGGCGACGGCGGTTGATTAACCACTGTCTTTTACACAACGTTTTTACTTGCGGATACGGGTCGCCCCGTGGTGCCGCTTACAACTACAAAAATTGGAAAAAGAAATGTTCGAAAATGTTAATTGTTCACGATGATACAAATTTTAGCGTTGCCAGCCGCACGAATTACAAGTTATCATTCAAAATCAATTAAAGGACCCATGTCCTCAACATGCCGGCCCGCCTGCACCGGTGCGAGATGAAGCAACTCCTGCAGCTTTTCAAGTGTCAAGACAGCTCGGTTGAAGAGGTCGCGGATGCGTTGTTGGACCGGAGTACGGCCGCCCTGGATCTTCTTCGCTTTGGGTTTGACTACGCGGCTAGCGAGTGTTCGGGATTCACGTCGAGTTCGTTCTCCTGCCGATGTCGTTGGGCGATGCAGCATCGTGTGATGTGCTTTCCCACACTGATGACAACTGTCAGAGGAGGTGCAGGCGCCGGTTACGTGTGAGGTCGCCAGACAGTTGATACAATACTTATGTACCCGGGCAGACTCGTACCGCTCGTCAGGCGTCATGGCTTGAAATGCTCGGCAGAACCGCAGCGGGTGATGACGGCAGCACAGACGGCACTGGCTGAAATCCATGGCGTTTCGGTTCATCTGTGGAGAGAAAGAGAGAAGAAGGTTCGAAAACCACATTAGTCACGTGGCACGGTGTTCTAACTTTGTGGAGTCATAGAGGTTGGATGATGGGAAGGTGGCACACAAGCCATTACGAGGGGGGTAGGAGACATAGCTTGGCAATGTTGCGTGTGATAATTCCTGCTTGAGTATGGATATCTGCTACGCGAACGTTCTTATCCTGACCGTGGTGAAGATTTACTATGCGCCCGAGTCTCCACTCGTTTGGGGGTAGAAGATCGTCTTTTACGACGACGAGATCTCCCTCCTAAAGGTTGGGTTCTTGGCGCTTCCACTTATGCCTTTTATGGAGTTCTTTAAGGTATTCGTTCTTCCACCGAGTACTAAACTGGTGATGAATAACCTTTAACTTTTGCCATTTATGGGCTAGCGAGAGATTGTCAGCTTGGGGTTCAGGCAAGGAGTGCAGTAGTGCGCCTATTAAGAAATATCCCGGTGTGAGAGCCAGAAAATCAGTTGGATCCTCTGACATAGGAGACAGAGGTCGCGAATTGAGGACTGCCTCAATGCGGATGAGGAGAGTGGTGAATTCTTCGAAGGTGAACTTGAGGTTACCTGCCACCTTTGTGAAAAGTGTTTTAAAACTTTTTACTGCAGCTTCCCATAGGCCGCCCATGTGAGGAGCGTAGGGTGGAATAAACTGCCACGAGAATCCGTGGGAGGCGTATCTTTCGGCGATATCAGTAGCGGATTCTTTGAGAAATTGGGAGAATTCTCTTTGAAACGATCGTTTTGCGCCCACGAACGTCTTTCCGTTGTCGGACATTATTTTGAAGGGGATTCCGCGACGGCCGACCGATCTTTTGAACGTTTCGGTAGTGAGATCAGAGCATACTTCTAAATGTATCGCTTTTGTGGAGAAGCACACAAACACACACACATACGCCTTAGTATGAGAAGCACGCCGAAGCATGGAGGTTTTGACCATAAATGGCCCGGCAAAGTCTACACCTGTTGTGTGAAATGGGCGAGTATAGGTGGATCTTTCAGGGGACAATGCGGCCATTATCTGCGAGCGCATCTTTTGTTTGTAAAGGGTACAAACTTTGCAATGGAAGACGCACTTTTTTACCTTCTGTTTCAAACGGGGAATGTAGTATTCTTGTTGAACCATTCGAGTCATTAGCTGTTTATCTGCGTGCAGCAAGGTTGAGTGGAGGAAATCGAGCAACAGCGTACAGAATTTGGAGTTTTCTGGAATTATAATCGGATGCCGCTCATTGTAGCTGAGGGCTGCGTAACTTAAACGCCCGTTCACACGCATGATGCCTGAGCTGTCCAGCATTGGATTGAGAGTAAGCAGAGTGCTTTTTTTGCTAATAGGACTAGAGGCGCTAAGGGAGCTAATTTCGACGCTATAGAATTTACGTTGAGTTTGGGCAATGAGACATTTTTTCACCTCATTTATTTCGTCATGCGTAAGAGATAATGACGTAGGAATGGTTCGCTTTTGAGTTCTGTGTATAAAGCGATAGATAAATGCTAAGACGCGGAGTGCTCGGGGAAATGAAGAGAAACGCTCCAGAATGTCTTCACTATCGATCGTATGCAGTGACTCAATTCGTCGTTGTTCCGGAGGGGAGGAGTTTAGAGAAGGTAGTTTTGGCCAGGAAGTAGTGGGTTCTTTTAGCCATTTTGGGCCATTCCACCAAAGGGTACGCATCGTAAGATCTTGGGGTTGACATCCGCGAGTACCTAGATCGGCTGGATTGTCCGCGCTAGCTACATGTCGCCATGTGGCATTTCCCACATTTTGGAGTATGAGCGTGATTCTATTGGCGACGAAGGTTTTCCAAGTGTGAGGTGGTTTTTCCAGCCACGCTAACACAATGGAGGAGTCTGACCAGAGGAAAAGTTCATGATTTGACAAATTCAGTTGTGCACGAATTTGATTAGCTAATTTTGAGAGTAAGACGGCTCCGCATAGTTCAAGTCGGGGGAGGCTGACTGTCTGTAATGGAGCTACCTTACTTTTGGCTACGAGCAAATGTGACGCGAAGGAGTTTTCGTCCATTTGTACTCTGAGATAGACACACGCGCAGTACGCCTTTTCCGACGCGTCTGAGAATCCATGTACCTGCACGTGTTGAGTAGGAGAGTATTGCACCCAGCGGGGGATTACAATGTCGCTTATGGCGGGGAAATTTTCACACAGGGTATTCCATTTGTGAAAAGCACCGGGTTTTACGTGCTCGTCCCAGTCAGTTCCTTCCATCCATAATTGCTGAAGAAGCATTTTGACGGAGATCATTATTGGCGTTAGCCACCCTGCCGGGTCGAACAGTTTCGCTACTGCCGATAATATCTGCCGTTTGGTTCTTGAGCTAGAGGCGGGTAGAGGATCGTAGGAATAAGAAAAGGAATCTGTAAGTGCATTCCATTTTATGCCTAGGGTTTTTGTGGAGCTGGTGTCTTGAAATTGAAGAAAATCAAGATCGAGAGTGTCTGCTTCTGGAACTGATTCCAGAATTTTTGGGTGGTTTGAGGTAACTTTTCGCAGTGGGAAGCCTGCCGATTTCAAAGCGTCTTTTACTTGGGTCATAGAGTTTAAAGTGGACTGTATATTATGCCCGCCAGAGAGTATATCGTCCACGTATGTTTCACGTAGGAGGATATCGGTGGCGAGTGGGAATTCGTCTCTACAATCCTGCGCTAACTGATGGAGTGTGCGGATTGCGAGATAGGGGGCGCAATTGACACCAAATGTTACGGTTTTCAACCTGAAATCTTCGATTGGCTGATTTGGGGACCTACGAAAGACGATTCTTTGAAAGTCTAAGTCTTCCTTGTGGACGAGAATCTGGCGGTACATCTTTTCGATGTCGCCATTGAATACGAACTTGTAGAGTCGCCATCGGAGTATGGTGATCATCAAGTCGTTTTGAAGGGTTGGGCCAGCGTAGAGTACGTCATTGAGCGAGCTTCCAGAGTGGGATATTCTGGAAGCATTGAAAACAACACGGACTTTTGTGGTTTTGCTGTCGGGTTTTATGACAGCATGGTGCGGTAAATAGAACGAGTAGTATTTACCGTCCTTGATGACTTCTAGGGATGAGGTGGGTTCCGCGTGATCCATGGTGATGTATTCTTCGAGAACTTCGGAGTACTTCTCTCGCAGTTCTGGTTTTCTCTCCAGAGTCCTTTCGATGCTGAGATACTGCTGCTGCGCTGCTAGTCGGGAGTTTCCTAGCGCTATCGATTCTGGAAACTCTGGTTTGAAGGGAAGCTTGACCATGTATCGTCCATCTGCTTGTCGGATTGTGGTTCGTCGATACAGGTCCTCACAGAATTCATCTTCGGTGGATCGGGGTTGAATAACTGTTACCTCCTCTTGCTCCCAGAACTTCCTCAGTAGTGTATTGAGGGATTCACCCATTACCTGGGTGGTAAACGCTGAGATTTTCTCCGGGATTGGGCCGCTCAAAATCCAACCGACTATTGTGTTCTGAGCGATTAGACTACTGCTGTGTTGCAGTCCTTGCAAGAGGATTTGGGGGATTAAGTCACTGCCGATGACCATGTCTATCTTACTAGGGGTGAAGCAGTGGGGATCGGCAAGTGTTAGGTGTTTTACCTCTTCAAGTTTAATATTTTTAATATTTGAGGTAGGGAGAAAATGGGTCAGTTGTGGCAAGATAATGGCCTGGGTTATTATCTTTTTTATTCGGTTTGCTAAACATAGGGTAATCTCGCAGACCTTTTTGGAGTTTTGTACCACCATGCCGCCCATTCCAGAAATTTCGAAGTGTGCATCTTTCATGGGTAAGTGTAGGAGTTTTTGTATCCGGGATGATACAAAGGATTTTTGAGAACCTTGATCCACCAGGGCGCGAATATTGTGATATTCACCCTCACAATAGACGGGCACTATTGCAGTAGGGAGGAGGGTTGTAACGCTAGTACTCGCGAAATTTGACGAGACCTTATTTACGTCTTTTTGTTGGGAATTTGAGGCGGGAGTTGCCTTTGAAATATATTTTGAGCAAGTTGGTTGCTCGTCGTTATTTGCTGTCTGAGTCGTTAGCTGACTAGAAACTCTCTGGGGTTTTGAGTTTGTTTTTGTAAATTGCGATTTTTGGGGAAAATGCAACAGTGAATGGTGTCTTCTTTGGCAATATACGCACGTGAAGTTACTTTGGCACTCATTCTTCAAGTGGGAGTAAGAAAGACAATTTTCGCAATAATTGTTTCCTTTGACAAACTTTAGGCGATCGGACACGGATAAAGCTTGAAATTTCACACATGTCTTCATGGGGTGTCTAGCGTTGCATAATTTGCAAGAAATGGGCTGATTAAATTCGACATGGAAATTTTGAGTTCGATTTTTGTGAATAAATGAGGAGTTTTGATTCATTGCCCTTGGAGTGAAATTAGGGGGTGGAAGTTTTGGTTTTCCTGGTCGATATGCGTGAAGTCTCTCTACTATTTCATACCGGCTAGTGAGGAATTTGTTCATATCTGCCCAAAGTGGTAACTCCTTTCGAGAGCTGAGTGATTGCTCCCACAGAGATAGCGTTTCACTTGGCAGTTTTGAAGAACAGAGATACACAAGAATGGGGTCCCAATTGCTGGTTGGGATTCCTTGTGCTGAGAGCGTAGCTAGCGAGTTGTTAATAGTGGCTTGAATTTTTTGTATATGCTCACCATTTTCTGTATATAGGGGTGGTATGTTGAAGAGGGCTTTGAGCTGGTTATCGACCAGTATTCTTCGGTTTTCATACCGTGATTTGAGGGCATCCCAGGCGAGTTCAAAATTGTCATCAGTTAGGGGGAACTGTTTGACTATTTGTCCCTCCTGAATTCGCGTTTTTTGCCGTAAATGGTAGAGTTTCTGAGCTGGAGTTAATTTGGGGTGGTTTTTATAGACTGCCGTGAACATATCTCTGAACGCCGGCCAGTCTTCGTATCCACCGTGGAAAATCTCTGTATCGCACGGTGGTACTTTGAGAAATACTTCTTGGGAGTTTGAAGTATGTGTGGTGTTTGCTGCAAACGATGTGCTTCTTTGAGGTTGGGAATTTTCTCCACAAAGCTGTAGTGAATCTAATATTTGCGATTTGCAATTTTCGTAGCTTTGTGAGCATTTATCGTATTTCTGCTCAACTGAACCGCTGGATTCGGAAAAGTTTATTGAGTGAAATACTGCCTTGTATGAGTCTACAAGGCATTCCCAAATTTTGTCAAGCTGCTGTAACTTGACATTGAGAAGAGATGGGGTATGGTCACTTATGAGGGTGGCCGACCACTTTGAATAAAATGATTCAAGCCTATTGCTTTCAAAAATAAAATCTTGCAGGCAGGGGTCTATTTCAGATTTTTGTGGGGTATCCTGAGATTTTGGCATTTTGAGATAGTTATAGGAGAGAACTGGGGTTGTGAAAGAAAATCACTGAAATCTGGGAATAGATTCAGTTATATTAATTTTGTTTATGTTTAATTTTAATTTAAGGTGTTTTTAATCTGTTATGACCCACTGTGTTTTTATGCTGTTTTGTCCCACTGTACTACCTTAGCGCGTCTAAGTGTAGTATATAAGCAGTGAGAGTGACAGAATGGGCGGAGCTTATTGTTACGTATACGCGTGTATGTATGTGTAGCTTTGTGCTGCTACCGAAATTGTGAAAACGGGAACACGTATGTATGTTTTTGCGTGTTGCACAGCAAATTAAGTTAGGGGGGGTGAACGTTTTGTGAAATATTAAACAATAAATTATGTACGTGAAGGGGACACAAACAAATAAATATCAAATAGTATAATAAATAACAATAATATAAATATATTAAATATTGGAATTTTTTTTTTTTTTTTAATTAATTGAATAATATAATGTATTCAAATTATATAAATATTCAAAGGAGGGCGAGTTTTCCTTTTTATTATTATTTTTCTTTTCAAATGCGTATGCGCAAATCAAGGGGTTTGTGTGCATACACCTGTGCGTATGTATGTTTGTGTGATACAAAATTTATTTGTTAGAATGAGCAAAAGGGTGGATCTCTTTTTAATTGCATGCAAAGTGGGCTAGAACAAGAGCGAGCGGCAATTGCCGTGCTTATGTACATACATATGTATTTGTATATCTCTGAGCGACTGCAAAAATGCGCAAGCTCTCTTTGCTTTGACACTGAGGTTGCGTTTTGTATGGCGACTGCGCTGGGTGCTTATATGTATACAGTATGCCCGGTGAGAAACTCGGGACTTTGTAGGACGTTGAGTGGACGGGATTATTTCCGCTACTGATTTCTTAGCGGTTTTTTAAGAGGGGAAATTTTAGTTTGCGCGGGAATTATGTAAATGCATACATAAATATATATATGTATCTACGTTTTGGGGGGCCTGTACCTTTGGAGTTTTGCTCGCTTTTCTGTTGTTGTCGTTGTTGAAGTTCGCTGTTGTTGCTGTGGTGCTTCGCTGTCACTGCGGCGATGCTTCGCTGTTGCTAAAGTTGTTGTTGTTGTTGTTGTTGTTGTGATCACACTGGTTGAGTGACCTGGTCCTGTTGTTGTTGTTGTTGTTGTTGTTGTTGTTGTTGTTGTTGTTGTTGTTGTTGTTGTTGTTGTTGTGGTAAAGTTGTGCACTTTTATGTAAAATATTATAATAATTTTCTTTTTCTTTTTGAAAAACTTTTTTTTTTTTGTAATTTAGTTGAGTTTCGCAACTTTGGTTTCTTTTGTTTTGAATATGGCGCTTGCACTTTTCACTTTTTTTTGTATTTTTATATGCTTTCAACTTTTTATATTTCGTTTTCGCTCCTTTTTTTTTTTTGTTTAAATTTGCGATTTTTACTTCAAATTTGCGCTTTCAAACTTTTAACAATTTAATGATTTCGTTTTTTTTATAAAACGTTACTCTCACTTTTTGTTTCGTTTTTTCACTTTAATATTTTCATTACACACCCGCGCAAGCGATTTAGATGGAGTTTTATTCCTTTTTTTTCCAATTTAGATTTCGTTTTTGTTATGCCGATTTATGTTGTACATATGAGTGTACGCCCTTTTTTTCACTTTTTTTTTTTTTTTTTTTTTTTTACTAATTTTATGTTTTCACAACTTTATATATGTACATATAAATTTTGGTTTTTAACTATATTTTAAGTGCTTAGTTTCACACACTTTAGTTTTGCTGATGAATGCGCACTTTTCACACTTTTTTCAGCAATTTTATGTTTTCACAACTCTCTATATGTATAAATTTTGATTTTGAACTATAATTTATGTGTTTAGTTTCACACACTTTAGTTTTGAACAATCGTCCTTTTTTTTTGTTTTAAAACGTTTTACACCGAACACGCCAAGTAAAAAATCCAGAATGCTCTGGGATTACACTTGTTTGCTCACGCGCACTTGCGTTTGTACATATGTTTGTATGTACACATGTACGTTAGACTTTTTTTTTCGTTATATTAAAATTTTTTTTTTTTTTGTTGGTATATACATACATATGTATGTATATGTGTATGTATTTTTGCACACGCGCAATCCAATTTGATTTAAGTTGTCTTTTTATGTTACAACTTTATAATTTTTTTACTAATTTTTTTCTTTTTCACTGCCTTGAATATTGTATGTAAATATATAATTTTCACAGTAATTGTCTTTATGTTTTTTTTTTTTTTTTTCCAATATTGAATCGCACGCACGCACCGAGAGAATGACTATTCGAGAATGAGCTGGTTATTTGCTCTTTTGCTCGCGCGTAATGGCTATTGTACATATATTATGTATGTATGTACGTATGTATTTGAATTTTTTAAAATTCGCTAGGTCGCGGGTTGCCTTTTTAGCGAAAAGGACCATGTAAAATATTAGGGTAGCTGAGTTATAGAGCACCGGGTGTGCTCGATATTATAATCATAGTAAACCAAGGAAATAGTTCGAGTTTAATTATGCTTTTATTCCATTTGCTCAATTCACGTATAAAGATAGAATTACATTTGGAAATTAATTGAAAGTAGACTGGTTTTGCCAGAGTGGCTAAATTTAAATATTTCAGGTGCGTGCGGTGGCGATGGCGGTTGATTAACCACTGTCTTTTACACAACGTTTTTACTTGCGGATACGGGTCGCCCCGTGGTGCCGCTTACAACTACAAAAATTGAAAAAAGAAATGTTCGAAAATGTTAATTGTTCACGATGATACAAATTTTAGCGTTGCCAGCCGCACGAAATAAATTACAAGTTATCATTCAAAATCAATTAAAGGACCCATGTCCTCAACAGGTATCATTATTATAATAATAATCCCAACGGTTTTATCCCTCCATACCCGCCCGACCGAAGCGAGAGGCGCATCCGTATGACGCACAAGTATATATCTTTTTTTCATATATGCTGCGCCGAGTCATGAAAGGCAGAAGTTTGTTAAGTGTCGAGATCTAAAACTGTTGAGCTACAGAACAAATGCTCATCAGCTGATCGAATAGTAATATATATGTATGTATGTATTAATTATTGAGAGCATTGAGTATAGTTTTCTTTACGTAAACAATTGAGTCTAAAATATCAAAAGAACAGGTGTGAGTGTTGAAATCCTGACACAAACTACGGAGAGGCTCATTTAACTGAAAACTACTTTTACATGGATTCAGAAAAAGAGGCCGGAAATGAGGGAACGTTTAGTTTTATTTCGCCAAGAAGAGATGGGCTATACATGAAGCCTGTTAGTAACTTGACCAAAAATACTACGCCTAGCATTTCTCTGCGACTAGCAAGTGTAGGAAGATTAATGAGTTTTAAACGACTTATATATGGCGACAGGTTGTTTTGGGATTGACTCTATTCGGTCGGAATGAACTTGATAGCGCTGGTTCCAAACAACAGATCCATATTCCAGTATTGGCCTCAGTAACGTTGTGAAAAGAGCTATCGTAATGTATGATAATTGACTTCTTCAACAATGTTTGAAAATGGCCACATCTCAGTATAGCATTAAAGAGATTTGAGATGAATGTTATGGCAGGATAAGGAAGTTCGACGATCACCTGTGGTGCTTTCTTTATGCTTAATTCTTCTATAACTTTCATAATTTCAAGTTGATGGACCTTTATTGGTTCGGTTTACGCAACAGCAGGGAATTAGTGTAAAACATATCCCTTTAATGGAGTGCTTGGCTTGTATGAGTGTTTTAAATGAAGTGCCTAGACGTTAGCTTTTCCCATTTTGATTTCTCAAAGGGGTGTCGACTTTCGCTGGTGGCTGCAGACTAGATTTAGCTTATTTAAAAATATTATTTATACCTCTGCTTACTCTTTATTAAACCCGTTACCTGCTAATTTTCAGTTCAAAAACTGAAATGCGTCCTGGTTTACTTTCCTGTAAATTTATATGTATGTACATACTCGTATATGTTTGTACATACACACCATATTTATGATTTTTTTAATCACTCTATCTTTATTAGTTATGAGATTGCGAAACGTATGTATGTACGTATGCACTTACTATTTGTATGTGCATTCAAATATATAAATATAATTCCTTTTAATCTGCTTTTTGCCACTTACCAAATTTATATGAAAATTAATTACCGAAAAAATCCCAGTTAAGCAACGCAAAAACCTTACGAGTACACACAACGACTATCAAAGCCACGAATATATTCAATAAAGCAAAAATTTTTAAATATGCACATACATACATATATAAACGACATTAAGCCACCGAAAAAGTGTTAAGTTGCATAGTGCAAAATACCATAAAAATGCGAAAATCTGAAAATTTGCATACATGCGTAGGCGTGTATGTGTGTACGAGTATGTACACATTGACGCTATGGCTTTGCACTACCATAAATATTTATGGTCACATTAGTTTTAAACGGTCATTGAAGTATCCACTAAATACGTATACTAGCATATACTAAATATGTATTGTATACCTTTACTAGCAATAAAAACGACCATTCACTTTATACAAATATCTAAACATGCACAGATGTTCATACATATGTATACTATTAGAGAAGTATGTATTTATGTATGTATTTGCAAATCTAACAATATAAGCATGCATGTAAGATGTAAGGCTATGTTTTCGTATGCGCAGCTCTGACAAAAAGTGTCCTTTCACTACCATAAAACGGTTGTTTGTTCCTAAATAAATTTATGTACATACATACATACACACATACATACATTCTCTCTGCTCTGCTTTGCAGGATTTTGGTGGCACACTGAAATTGTGTATCTCGAGGGCAAGGCCGTAGTGACACATTTTTTCGGGGAGAGTTACACAAACAAAAAAAAACGTTGCTTACTTTTTTTTATACGTTTAGTGCCTGTTCTGTTTGCTTTTTATTTTTGATTGGAATACAAATAAATTTTCAATATTGAATATTTGTAAGTACATATTTGACTTCAATTTATCAGGGACACAAAATCGGACAGTTATTGTAAAAAAGAGAACAAAAATTCGTAAGTACGCATGTATAACATTTTTTTAAGGCACATTTTTCAATTCGACCATCAGTACTCATTGTGGTTAAGCCCATGATACAAATATTTTTAGAGGTAGTTTCACTTTTAATTTTTTTGACAGAAACAGTGTTCGACGGCAGACGCCCAATATTGCCACTACTTTAAAATAGACATTGGAGATTTTAATTTTATGCTCCATTTATTGATTTTATGTATGTATATTTTTCACCAATGCAGTGGAATTTCATTGATAATGTAAATGTAGATGACAATAGGTAGTCAGAGTTACATGTATTTACAGCTGTGCTTTTAGTTCTAATAGAATTAAAAAATTAGTATAGTGGGGTTAAGGTCAAGGCTTATATGATTTTTTAAACCTTAAAGTGGCTTTTTTACAGGAGATAATTGCCTGGAAAAGTGAATTGCAGACATCCGGAGAATTTAATGTTGTATGTTACATTAGCATACTTTTGGAAAATCGCTAAGTCTCGGAGAATATTACTAGATCCCGAAAATCTAAATTTTTTTTTTATTGTTTACTCTTAATTAATTTAAAAATTATGAAGGTTTTTCTTCAGTATAATGCATTATTTAATTTATTTGCAATATTTTTACATACAACATTTAATTATCCGTGCGCCGATAGTTACGAACAAATTGTACAGATTTTACCACAAAATTTTGTTAAAGGTAATTTGAGAATTTGACAACATTTTTCCGAGTGTTCAAAGTACGGAATTTTTATAAAGAATTATCGTATGTAAAAACTGTTTGTTGATATACAACAAAACTGAACGAAATCGCTTGACCGTGACAATGCGACACAATTTTACTCAATACCGCGGAAGCTAAAAGAGAAATCCAAAATCGGATAACGCCATTTAAAATGTCGTAATAAGTTTAGTATAACTGCACAATTTTCAGATATGACATTTATTTATCCGGTTGACGATATTTATGTATGTCCTTTGAAGCAATCGAGTTTTGAATTGCTTTATGTATATAAATGCAGATTTGCACATATTCAAATTTTGTTTCTGTTGTCTTTGTTTTTCTTAATGCCAAAAAAAAGAGGGTCTTTTTTTAATAAGGAATTGGCAGCACGAAAATCCGCAACACTGTTTCTGTCAAATGGTTAATATGGCGTCTGAAATGACAGAGTGAAACTACCTCTAAATATGATTGTATCATGCGTTAAGTCATTAAGAAAATGATCTTTCCCATTGTGTATAATACCAAGTGAGATATCTTTTCGATAAACGTCAAAATTTGGAACAGCTGAGATCACCTGTTTTTGCAAAGTAAATTCGCAACCCTGGCGTTCCTCGTATATTTTACCCGAATGCAGGGACGGATACAGGGGAGGGGTTCTGGGTGTCTGGATTCCCCCCAAAAAATCGGTAGTCTCAGAAAATTGCCACCGTGTTTTCAAATTCGTAGCACACACAAAAACTCACTCTAGACAAAAAAATTAAAAATTATTACCCAGTAACTGGAATACAAAGAATGCTTTTTTGCCGAAAAGTATATTTTATTCTAAAAGTTTATGACTTATCAAACCGCCTTCGTAATAAACAATTTTACAAACACATTTACCGAATTTTTCAAATCAGTGTTAGGTTGCCAGTCACGGTGGCTCCGAGTGAACGGTCCTTTTCTATTTTACGGAGATTGAAGACGTATCTCGAGATATTAAGGTTACTAGTGACCTAGATATTTTGGCAAAGAAAAAGAGGAGTGTCGATGAAGCACTTTAAACCCCTGACGTTTTATGATTCTACTGATTTAAATGATATCATAGCCTATCGATGGCTTTATAAAAATGCATTCAACATTTTACCCAATATTATTATATCTATGTTTATAATGGATATTATTCGAATATCTCAAAATATGTAAAATATCCTAAAAAATTGAAACCCCCCAAATATTTTCAGATCAGCTTTTTCGGGCCATTCGTAATTGTCGACATATTGGCGGCCAGCTTAGGTACCCTGTCAAACGCCATCTTAGGTATCCTGTCAAAAGCAACTGTCAAATAAGATATCTCACTTGTTGTTATACACAATGATCTTTCCGCTGTGCATGTAGTGACCGGCATTGTCGCATTACTTTTAACAAAGAAAAAGTTGCTGGGAAAATGGCCTTATTGCATTCATCTAAACCTTCAATTACAGATATTGGCTGTTTCCCACTTTTTTCTCAGCTCCACTTGTTTTTCCACAAAGCGCACTCAGGCGCAATTGTTGACCTGTCAATAATACCTTTGTAAGTTTCAAATTATTTTGCATCTGATACAGTAAAATCAATTGCTTTAAAGAGCAAATCGAATGAATAAAGTCACTATATTTTTGTATAATTGATTTGTGTTGAATAAATTTGTATCAGAATTGTACGAGTATGTATAGAAATATAATCGTCAAAAGCTGTCACCCTGAAATAAGTTTTAGAATCTCTTGTATGAATGCCTGTTCCTTCTTTTTAGTTACTGGCAATTCGTGGTAGTTTTATTTTACCATTAATCGACGTTAAGAGTTCGCATACTTCTAGGAATATTTCGCTGAACTTTTTTAATTTATGTTATTGCGAATATCAAAATAACTTGTAACATCGTTTCGATATGCTTAATTGGTTTTGGTAAGTTCAAGGAAAGAAAATGCAAAACTTTTTAATATCAATGTCATAATAGGCTCACAACAAATCACAGCTGGTTGTAGATTTTTAAAACCCCTCTACCCCTCTAAATACAGACTTGATCGAAGGCTTTTATTCAATGCGACCCATAAGGATAACACGAAAATTAGTTCTTTATGTTAAATATAACGTTTACTCTTTGTACACCTACGACATTATTTTCCAAAGGCAGACATAATTTGGGGTATCTACAATACAATGTTTGCCTTTTTCAATGCAAAATTATTCAACTACACATATAATTCCGTAAGAATTAAAATAATTTCATTGTAGTTACCTACACATACAGTGGAATAATGTGCAATATATTACGAGTTATCGAGATTTTCGCGGAAATCCGAATTAAGGATAGCATAATCAAAGATACAAGTTTGGAAAGTATAAGCCTTAATACATATCATTAATAAAAAATAATCTGTTATACATACATACATATGTACATATATATGTTGTTTTGATTGAATGAGTTATACAACAGCGTTTAGATAGGAGTAAGAGCTACGTAGCAGGAGTAAGAGCTACGTAAATAACGAATACGAAGTATAAAGCACTCTTGTCAGACTAGGGATCAAAGGATACCAGCGAGTACTAGTAAAAAATACTCAATACTTTTCTTGTAATACCAAGAATTTTTTTAATCGATGCTTTTCACTCTGATATCGCGTAAGTAAGTACTTTTCTTTCGATACTTTCTAAACATTTAAAAAAAAAAGCAAAAGTTAAGCTGCAAGCTGGTGCAAGAGATTAAAAAAACAGAAAAGAGCTAATATTAGTGAGTCTGATAAACTAACAATGTATTTGTGTGCACTTATATCATCAATCAAAGGCAACCCTTAAAATGAGTGGGAGGATTCAAAATTAATGTTTCCAGCGGGTGCCAGAATCACACAAAGCCGAAACCGTCCCTTTAGTAAGCACCTCAAAAAACTTTTACTTTTAGACCACCAAAGCGTTGGATTTTTAGAATCGCTACCACCTGACGTGAATTCGCCTTGTAAGTGAATAAATAAATCTTCTAGTTGTATTTTGTGCACCCCTTACCCCCCTCCAAATACCGCCTTGGCTCAGATGATACATTAGAAGGCAAGCCCAATCATTGCTAGGCAGAGTCTGAAGGGGGTTGAAACCGTCAAAGAAATACCGTTAATTAATTTGCATGTAAATATTTACGTTGACCGGAAGGAATATTTTTGAAAAGTTATATTGCAAAAATATATGCATATGTATCGAATCTCTATACGTCTAATCGCGAACATACTCGAAATGCAGGTTTTACTGCTTTCAAATCTACGAACAATGAGTAAATGTCAAAGTTCTTGGCCATTTGCTTACTTTAGTATCAAATAAATGCTTCTGAAATTCGTGACTTATTTTCACGTGATCCTTTGAACTACCATCTTGTATATAGGCACACAATGACTGGACGCATATTTCAATACCACTTACGTTGGTCCGCGGAAAGTAGCGATGAAATTAAACTTAGAAAAATTAAGCCGTTACTGATTTCTTTTTTTCAAAGTTTCCATAGTGCCCTATATCCCGGGGAGTACCTATATTTGGGTCAGGGGCGGATACAGAAGTCTAAAAATTTTTAACGATTTTTTGCGTCAATATCGACTCTACTCTATCCCAGGAAACATATTTTGAATTTGCGTAAACAAAAGAATTGAAATGATTTTTAGTATACATTATGAATAATGCCTACTTTTGTTCCTCCCGAAGCATAAATAGTACATTATTGAACGCATTCTTCACAGGTTTTACGAAGTGTGCTGGTATAATAATCGCATATCCATCGTCGTAGAGAAAATAATAGAAAGATTTGTGAAAAAAAGAAACGTCGAATTGCCTTTGCTATTTGATTTTGCATGAGATATATGCCTTGTTTATACGAAGCATTCTCCGAGATCGTATCGACTTAATACACTTTATTTGTTTCTGTTTATACATTCGACTTTAAAGCGTGTTCACCGAAACCGTATTGTAAACTTGACAGCTGAATTGAATTTCACATCGATAAATGTAGTCGTTTATATGCTCCTTCTAACCGAAGCGAGAAATAAAGAACAGATTTCAAATTGAGTGTGAGTGAATTCACCGAAGCATTTCAAGGCGTATTCAAAATCAGTTTATACATGCGTTTCGAAGTGATGTGTATTCTATGAAACCGTATTATGCTCCCGTATAAACGTAGTATATGTAAATTGTTCATATCATTAGCTGGAAATCATTGTAGAAAAATGAAGATGTAAATATATAATTTGCATAAAAACTTTATTTTCTTAGAATGAGGATTGTTTGTAGTTAAGAAATGTCTTTGTTCGTCACTTTCTGATAAAAATTTAACTCATAAATTTTTTTTTATAAATATCACAAAATACAATATCTGTCAATATTTCATGCATAATATCTGATGCATATATTACTTGACCCAAACAAAAATAACCACATATATAATGCTCCGCCAAGAGAGAGACCTTAGGTTGACATTGGGTTTGGGTAAGACTCCTTTGCATTTAAACAGATGGACAGACGGACAAACATACGGACATTGCTATCATTTCGGTTTACTTTTTGGTGGGTCTATTTCTTCTCCATGTGATGCTTACAAATATCAAATTAAACTTAATATACTATTTTTTATAAAAGGTACAATAAAATCAAGATTTACTGAAGATGTAATCAATGCAATAAATCGAATATTCGTTAGGAATCTTCGTACATATGCTAAACTTTCAAAAACAAGGTTGTTCTTTGCCCTGGAAAGTGTTTCGAAGATTGTCATATGTGCGTATGTATATACGTACATGTTGACCAATTTCTATTTATAAATATGTTTTTCTTAACATTATCTAATTTACGGTATTTACGATATTATTTCTTAACATTATCTGATTTCTGGTAATTACGAAATTATAGTTTTTTATTATATTATAAAAATTTTAGGTCTATAATTTATTCCGACGTGATCAAGAAATTCTTACGAAATTTCGAAATTCGGTAGATTGACCTCACGGATTCCGAGTGAAGCACAATTTTGACTTGAATTTATTCGTTAATAGTACACAAACGCTTTCTTTTATCACGAGAAGTGATAGTAATAATTAAAATAAACAAAAACATGCAAGTGAACTATAAACTAAGTAGATATTTTGCACTGAAGTAATTAAAAATGTAAAAAGCTTTTATTAATGGCTATAGTCATATATATAATACTCATATATTAGCAGTAACTTATCTGCGCAATGTGTAAAAATTCAGCAATCAAAGGGAGATAGTTTTAGTGTAAATCTACGTTGTGCGCATGCGCAGGTTTTACATGTTTGACATATCTGCAGTTGTGCCAAAAAATAAATTTGAAGAGGGTTGCTTCACTGTGGGGGGCTTATAACCTTTTTTGACGAAGTTTACTCATACATAAAGTGTGCTGATGAATTATTAAAATTTTATTTTGTAGCTCCTTGGAAATAAACAAAAAGGATTTGATTTTCATTGATAAGAAATTTTTTATATGTGAATGTTTAATTCATATGCATATTCATAAATTTCCATTTTCAATGAGTAAAAATTTAATCATTGACTATTCAACTAAAGAGAAAAAACATTATGTTGGCTCAACTCAAAACGGAAGTGATATTTTTACAATATTCGCAATGTTCATTTGGAATTTGTTTGTTCATTTTTTTTGATGAAGATTTCTAATTTTTGCACATGGTATATAATTTAAAAGCATATGGTTTTTGTCAAATGAACTATAATTTAAAATAAAAAATAAATAAACGAAAAATTTTGAAACGATAAAAACAATTTAGAGTTTGAGAACTAATTTTTGGCAACACCGCTGGATTTTTTTGACTTACGTTTACTCGGTTTTCCTTTTCTAATTTTATATTTCTGTACTGTAATGTTTGCTGACTGCACTTGCTCATACTGCCAATATATAAGTATTATATACATATGGCTATAGTGCATAAATTTATGCATATATATTTTTTAACAAGGTGAATATGATAGCGGCGCGGGCAGTCATTGCGCAAGGTTAAGGTAATTGAAAGTTATTCAATTTATTGAATAAATACTATATGTACAAAGAACTGCCGTTTATTTGAATTGAATGTTTCGAATTAAAAAAAAATATACGGCAAACAAAAATTTAAATAGTATTACAAAGGAATTACTGATTAATTTAACACTAATATAAAGTGCCATCTTAGATTAACTATAAGATAACATAATAACTTCAACAACGACCACCTGGAAAAAAGGAGTATGCCAAAATGTTTGGTAATTTGTCGAGTTATTGTAAAATGTAAAACTTTATTTTGTTTTTTTATTCGTTTTTTTTACCAGGTCTGATTTTGTGTATAGATTAGGTAGCTGATTAGGCTGTTTAACTAATTTATTTATAATTATTTACATACCCAGTACATACATAGGCTGTGAGAGGTAATTAAGAATAAAGGGATGCCTACCAAGTATTAATTACTTAATAATATTAAAATACTGAACAAATTTTAAAATGTACGAGTTTGGCTATGCATTGAATTTACTCCTTTTGTTTGTTTATTATTAAAAATTGTTGTTAAAAATACATTTTTTTAACTTATCGGTTCTTTAATAAATGTTAATCCAATAAACTATTGAAAATAAGTCTTGAACTTTTCTTGAATTATTTGTAAATAATATTCATGGCTTGCGTTTTTGGACGCAAGCAAACAAGTTTTTTAAGCACGTCCACCCGAAATTAATTTGCGTGGGTTTACTTTACTGAGTGCGTTTAAATTAGGTTAGGGTATATGGTGAGGAATAATTTTGCTCTGGTGTACGAGTTTGGCTTTGCTCCATTGTATATAAAATCAGTCCACTGCATAGCCCGCTCTGTCTTCAAAAAAACGTTTTTATCATTTAGATTTTACTTGCCCTGTCTGAGATTCGACCTCGAACCCAGCGGCATATCGAGTTAGAGCACGCACCGCTACTCACTCGACCACAGCGGCCAATTCATAGAAGAAGTAAGTATATTCCCATCAGCTGATTGCTTGTTCTACGCCTTACGCGGTGAAAGTGTGAAAATGGTTATTTTGTTTACATTTTAAATTTCTATTTACATTCGTGATGAAAAATTTATTTATTTATTCAATCATTTATATTTAGTAAATCTGATTTCTGATGATGATTTCTTACAGACTACTACAAAAATACTTAACGATAATAGTTTATTCTTAATTATATAATACTTTCGATGACAGTTTAAACGATTGCTTAGAAGCCGAAAAATCAAAAACCAAAGAATTTGAGATTTTATTGAATTATCTCATCTTCCTATGAAGAGAAGCATAAGATGCAAACACCGTTCTAACTCGCTCCAAAAAGAATAAATCATTGCTCCGCAAGTTTCTTTGTGGAATATACATACATACATATATCTAAGTAATAATGGAGGCGCTCTAAAATAAATGGGCAGTCGATTTTCCCGCTGATAGCATCAAATATAAAGCAGAGTGAAAGAAAACTTCTTCCGTATTGTAAAGACTTCAAATGTATTAATGCTCGTCTTGCATCGTATGAAGCAATTGGATCCGTAAAGTTAAGTGATCTAAGAGCGAAACGAAGAAAATTCTTTTGAATTCTCTCAAGTCTATTAATGTGACAAAGGTGATATGGCCTTCATATAAAAACAGCGAATTCCAACTTAGATCATCCAAGCATGGTAAATAGTAGTTTTAGAGTGTAAGGATCAGTACAATCAGAACCAAAGCGCCGAATAAAGGAGAGTATAGAGTATAACTTAGAAACTATGTAATCTAAATGACTCTGAAATAGGAATTTTAAGTCAAAAATTACACCCAGATCTGAAACTTTAGTCAAAGTTGAAAGACGCGTTCCGTTAATTAAATATGAGGTAGCGAATAACTGCCTAGACTAAAAAAACGTTATGTGAGAACATTTCTTGATATTCAAATTGTTTAAAAAAATTTTAAGTCATCCGCATATAAAATAAATTCCGAAAATTGAAAGCAATCAGTTATATCATTAGTAAAAATTATGAAGAGTAATGGACCAAGAATACTGCCTTACGGGACACCAGAAGAGGCAACAAAATAATGGGATGCCACATTATCAACGACGACTACACATTTACGACATGAAAGATTCGACTTTACCCAGTTTAAAAAAATTTAGTGAAATCCAAAACTACGCAATTTGGAGACTAAAATTGAATGATTGACTTTATCAAAAGCCTTGGAAAAGTCTGTAAAAACTGTATCGACTTGGAGTCGGTCATTGAAAGCAGACTTACAAAACTCTGAGAACACCCAAAAATTAGTAACCGTTGACCTTCCAGCCATGAAACCATGCTGTTTGTTGGATATGTAACGCTTTACTGTAAAATACAACTTTTGTTTGATAATATACTTATTTTTAAATAGCTTTGAAGTCGAAGAAAGTTTAGAAATAGGCCTACAATTAGCAACGTCTTTTTTATTACCGGCCTTAAATATGGGTGTAATGGATGTAATTTTCCACGAATCTATAAACTCTCCGAATTATAGGGATTTATTATTTCTTGAAGAGCATTTAATGCCCTAAATTCCTTCCCAAACATCGTCAATAGACAGCGAAATAGAACCAAAATTAATAGTGAAATTTGCATTCCAAGAGGTATCTCCAGGAGGTTCCGACGATGGATTAAAATTAGAACTAAGAGCAAGAGATCAGCAAAGAGATCAGCAGCATTCCGAGCAGAGGAAGCATAACAACCATTATAAAATACTTCAGATGGTATATCAGAGCTTGGTCGTTTGTTAATTTAAATTTTTTTTTAAATTTATTTCTCAAATTCTTTAACCTTGCTAGGTTTTTCGTGTACGAAGGAATCCTGTAGCATTTCAGGGTAACACGTGATACGTTTTTGCAGAAAGTTTCATGCAATTTCGATTTAAATAAATCAAAGCATGAAGAAAATTCCATGTGTAACACGAGCAACACAAAATGTTATATAGAAATTAAATTAGTTATTTTTACTATAAATAAGGGCTTTTTTTGCTGGCTCGAGGTCAAGTTTTTATAGTAGAAATTGTATTCCTTTTGTCGATATATTTCGATTGCACTCCGGCAATCGTCTTCAGGGCAAAACTATTTAACAACATTAATTAAAATACGAACATACATTTTTGAATAACAAATAACAATAGTCACACATACATTATTTAACACGTCCGCTCCTTTTGACGTGGAGTTGTATACTAATTATACCTTTCATGGAAATTTTATATTTACTTTGGTCCGATGTTTGTAAGTACCAGAACGAGAAGAGTTAGACCCATCAAAAAGTATACCGATATGATCAGAGTGAGGAGCTGAATCGATTTAGCCATGTCCGTCTCAGTTTTTGAGCTATTTTAATGAAACTTGGTAGTCAGATGTATTTTTACATTTTATTAGACATTTGTCGGAACCGGCCAGATCGGACGACTATAACGTATATAGGAGCCGATTGTTCAGATATCGTATTTTGCTTCATAACTTCTTCCTTTAAAAAGCTAGAAGTCTGAAATTTTGCAAGAAGGCCGCTATACTAAGTTCTATAAGACCAGTGGAAATCTTATAGATCAAAGATACATAACATATAGCTCCCATATAACTGATTGTTCAGATATTTCATTTAGCACGAAAACCCCTCCATTTAAGCAGCTAAATTCTTGAAATATTGCACAAAGAATAGGTATAGTGAGAAATAATGCAACCGATTGTTCAGATATTTCATTTAGCACGAAAACCCCTCCATTTCATCAGTAAAAGTCTTGAAATTTTGCACAAAGAATAGCTATAGTGAGAACTATTTTAGCAGTGAAAATCATTAAAATCGGATAAATAGAACATATAGCTGCCATACAACCGATTGTTCAGATATTGCCAAAACTCCTTCATTTCATCAGCTAAAGTCTTGAAATTTTGCAAAAATAATAGCTATTAGGACAACTATTTTAGCAGTGAAAATAATTAATATCGGATATATAGGACATATAGCTGTCATACAACCGACGGTTCAGATATTGCATTTTTGGCCGAATCTTTGTCATTTAATCAGCTGGAGACTTAAAATTTCGCAAAAATATAAGTCCGACAAGTAAGATAATATCCGATTTTAATGAAATAACAGGGTTTTCACAATTTTTTCCATTCATGAAAAGTATGAAGCCTTCGGCATGGCCGAAGACAGCTTTTGTTATTGTTTTATATTTATTTACTTGCTAGCAACTGTCTGTACAAGTGAGCACAATTATCAGATCTGTTTTGTAATTCAGTCTTTTCTTTGTCGGTATGTTGATGATGTGTAGCATTACTAATGTAAATCGTTTGCTGTAGTGTTGTTCTTGTTGGAGAAACTCCGCTATTTGCACAGTGGGCCATTAGTGCTGTTTTTTTTTAAATTTCTATAATGGCGCTGTTTGAGGTCCGATTTGTGTTGTGATAGTCTAGTTTTTAATTTTGATTTTGTTGTCCCTACATAAACACTGTCACGGATATCGTTATTTTTAGCATTGCACGGAATTTTATAGATAACGTTGCTTTTTTCACCTAGTGGTATTTTTGATTTTGTTCTGTTGAATACATTTTTTAATGTATTTGTGGGTTTGTGGGCTATTTTCAATTCATATGTTTTGTAGCAATCTGATTTGGTTTGGCGTTCTGATAAATTTGGTACATAAATTATGGATTTAAATTTTTGTTGGCTGTTTTTGACGTTGTTGTTAATTATATCATCCGGAAAGCCGTTGGTTTTTAGTGTATGTTTTATTTCTTTCTCTAGTTCTTTGTAGTAAGTCTCGTCGGATATTTCCAAAATTCTACGCATACAGCCCATTGCTGTATCTATTATCATCGTCTTAGGGTGTTAAGAATTAAAGTTGATGATTCGTCCTGATGATGTTGGTTTCTTGTAACACCTGAGTTTCAATTGATTTCCTCGTCTGATTATTATAGAGTTCAAAAAGGTTAATTTTCCGTCATCTTCCAGTTTTAGTGTCAATTTATTACTTTTGTGAAAATAATTTAGTGCGTCAAGTGTGTTTTGTATCTCATTTTCGTTAATTATTGCAAATAAGTTGGTATTTGTGTTAATTTTTTCATCATGTTATCTAATAACTCTTCCATTATAATATCTGCAATTACCGGGGAAGCAGGTGAACCCATCGGCATGCCTTTCAATTGAGTGTATACTATCTCCATAAATAGCGGTTTTAGTATCCGTGTATGTTCTTTTATTATTGTCCATTTCGTTCGTATAGTGTCAAGTGCCAACTGTACCGGTATACTTGGAAACAGTGAAACTACGTCAAAAGAAAACTACCTGAAGACGATTGCCGGAGTGCAATCGAAATATATAGACAAAAGGTATAACATTTCTTGTTTTATTACTATAAAAACTTGACCTCGAGCCAGCAAAAAACGCCTTATTTAAAATGGAAAGGTCGCCAAAATCAATATTATTATTTCTACTATAAATTCTCAGTGCGCTTGCATTTTGTGTCAAATTTCGAATTGCGTCCATTCGTTTATTTTTGTTTTTCTAAATTTATCTGACATTTTCACCGCAACATACTCAAACGTTTTTACTCATATGTGTTCATGTAAGGAAAAACCGTAGAAATGATGTTAAGAATTTTCAGGCTGAGCTTCTCCTACCATTTTTCGTGTGCGTCTTTATATTATACCTACATATTTGTGCCGACTCCGAACGGCAGATGTATTTTATGAGTAGCTTTTTGAGGGCAGAAATACCCTCGGAGGGTTGCCCTGCGGGGGGTGACCGCTATTAAAAAAAACTTGTTCGATGATTAAGACTTTAAAAGAAAAATATAAAATCTTTAATTAAAGGCTTTTAGAAATTGTTCCGCATTACAATCAACCTTTGCCCATTGTAGAGAAAATTGGTTTTTTAAATTGTAGTGCTGAGTTAAACCCTTCTTAGGAGCATATGATGAGTCCGCAAATAAGGTGAAGTAAACGTTATTTGAAGCAAACTTCGTGTGCCTCAAACGGATGCTTGGGCGACAATACCATGTGCAATTTATATATTCGTTCAACCCATTTTATATTTTTAAAAAGTTCTGGTTTTAATTTATTTTACAATGCAAGTGCGCAACACTGTCATTACTTTGCGAAAGAATGTAACTGATGCGGTTGCTCAAGAAAATATTACGGAGTAAGTTATTCCAACCTTTTCGAGATAAATGTTGTTCAATTGTGGAATAATCTTAAAAGAGTAGAGAGGCTGCAGATAAATTAAAAGGAAATACAGACTACACACAATAAATCAGGCTCAATTTATACCTAAAATGGAAGTACAGACAGATGGAAATAATGATTATTTTCAAATTTTTAACGAAAAAATTAAAAGGTTCCAAATATCGGAGAACATTGTATATTTTCTCAAGCACTCTACGAATTTGTTACGATTTAAGAATTTTTGATTAAAACATATTAAATTTATTATTAATAAATATAAATAAATAATCAAATATCAAGTAATATTTTTTTGATCAAATATAAAACTAATTTTTCGCATGTTAATGTTTTGCTTATTAATGAGTTAATGTTTATTGATGAGAAATAATCATAATTTCATGGGTTGTAATTTTTTGATCGGAAATCACCATTATGTTTTGATTTTTTTTCATCAACAAAAATATTTTTATTTTTTGAGTTTTATTTTTTAGATCTAAAATAAAAATTAATTTTTGAATTTAATATTATTTGGCAGATCGGAAAGTTCATAACGACACATCGCTTTTCAAATAAGTTCTTCTTCAGAATTGCTGAACCTTTTCTGAATATGCAATTTAGTAGCACATTTAATTTTATTATAATAATGTGCAAGTTTCAAGTCAGTAGAAATTACCCTTGATTTTTGGCAAGTTTTTTACTAATGCCGTTGCTCCGGTCATTCCACATGGAAGAAATTGCGTTAGAACGTCAGTAAAAAAATTGTTAAAAATCAACTGTGCTTTGTAGTCATTTGGAACTAGTACCTCTCCACACAAATGAATGGGCAACAAAACTGCATACTTAAAAAATAAAAAAAAATTAAAATTTTCTAACATCAAATTTTGATGATTTTTTTTTATAAGTTTTAGTATATCTGAAAACATGATTTGAAAATTATACATATATTTGTACATATGCATGTTCATGTTGATTACACATATGTATGTACATTAGGCTGGGGCGATTTTGTAACCCAAAATATTAAATTAAAATGAAAAATGGAAGAATCATTCTTGAGATATAGCCGTTTCAAAAGAGGTCCATTCATTCAGGTGCATATATCTCTTATTATATGTATATGATTTATTTCAAATATGTTTTAAAAATTACTAAAACTAATTTAATTTCCATATGGTAGCAATATTTTAAAACTAGATTTCACTAACTTGAGGCGAAAAACAGAAAGAGATATATGCACCTTTTTCAGATTTCAAAAACCGAAATTCGGTTATATCTCAAAAATAATACATCCATTTTTCATTCTAATTTCATATTTGGATTCAGCATAAAAATTGACTTGCAATTGATATGTTTAATGGCCAGATTATTTTTTTGTCAATTTTTGTACATTAAAGTTTTTCTAAAATTCAACCTGATCCCATAAAAACCAAATTCCGGAACCTACAAATTCATTTTAGACCCATGCATATGCATTAATTAACATACACATACATATGTGTGCGTCCATGTTAAAAGGGCCCACTTTGTCGCATCTAATTTCCGAGATATATAGGTTTTTCGATACATGGATCGAATTTCGTAATTTTTTATTATGGTTTATTATGAAACTATATACATACATTTACGCGTCGATTGACATTAAATTTAGCTTCCTAGGTATAATAGAAGTAGTTATTTTTATTTTCTGAAAAACAAAAGAAAAGGGCCCACTTTGTCGCATTAGAGAAATATGAAGCATTTCCGTGTTCTATGGACTTTTTTTGAAAGAAAAGGTGATAATTTTGGACTTTTAACTCATAAGTGCCAGCGAATTTTTGCTTAGCTCTAATAAGAGTTATTATTGCAAAGTATGTACGGCGGCGCGCCGAAGCTCTCTTCGTTCACCTCCTCTACCTATTCTAGTGAGTGAAAATTTAAATGCAAACATCTCTAATAGTGCTAAACCTGTCGCCTCTCAAAAACAAAGTGAAAATATGTATATTGTAACTAACAACACGCTGAATCAAATCACATTGGAGTCTTTGTATGAAGTAATGGTCTCATTACAAGCCGAGAATGCTCAATTACTCAAAATAATTAGTGATGTGCGGGATAACAACAATAAGTTATTATCAAAATCCGACAGTATGCATTCGGATTTGATCTCTATGCAGTGCAATCTTCTTGAAAAAGATGAAGCTATAGCTAAGCTAAATTCAGAGCTTAGCGGTCTTCGTTCCCTGTTAAACAATGTTCTTGTAAAGCGTGGAGATAACAATTTTTCGAAACATCTTGGAGTCGCTTCGCCTAGTGCTGCTAATCACTCAATTGACAAGCACTCAACTGCGAACCATTTAACTCCACTTGCTGCTGCTCAAACTTCGCATCAAGATGTCAATGCTTCGCCTAGTCCAGACATAGGCTCAACCCCATCTGTTGCTGCTGCTGCTTTTTCTTCGTCTGCTTGTTCTTCGTCTACCTATTCTGAAGCCAAATCGAAATTGTTGACCGTACCTTCCGTTTCTGCTGCCAACATTCAGTCGTATGCTAGTGTTGTGAATGCTAACACACATGCAGTGAATACTCGTTCTGCATTATCACATTCGTATGGAGATAAGGTTCGCAATTCGCCTGCTGGCAATTCTGCCAATATTGCCCGGCATTCTTCTCATTCTTCTTCTTCGTTACCTAATAACAACAATTGGATTAATGTTCGTAAAGTAAGAAGTCAAAATCGTCTTAATGTTATTGGTTTAAGCTCGAACTCGGATTTAGAAGTGATGGATCATAAGAAATGGTTCCACCTCTCTTCCTTTTTGCCTAGTGTTACCGCAGAAAATATAATTGGTTACGTGTTTAAGTATGCGCATATTGATAAAAGTCATTTATCTTGTTATGCACTTGTCAAGCAACAAACGCCGCATGTTAAACTCAATTACGTTAACTTTAAGCTTGGTGTATGAACTGCCTTTTATAGTAAGTTGCTCTCGCCTGATCTTTGGCCCACTAATGTTAATCTGCGTCCTTTTCGTTTTTTTCCAAAGGAGCAGTCTCAACAACTAACATTATGAACTTAAATAAATCACTTGGTGGTGGTAGTGGTCTGAAAGTTTATTTTCAGAATATTTAGATTCGTACTAAATATGATTATGTTCGCTCACTAAGTTCTCAATTAGATTATGATATATTTGTTATAGTGGAAACGTGGTTAAATTCAGATTTCCGCGACAATGAATTTTTTGACCCGAACTTGTATAATGTTTTCCGCAAGGATCGAGATGCCGTGAAAACACATCGCAGTAGAGGAGGAGGTGTTCTGGTCGCTATACAGAGAAAGTGGAATGCACATTTAGTTGCTTTGGAAAATAATGATACTCTCCTTGATCAAATATGTGTATCTATAGATGGCTCTTCTCATAATTCTTTATTTATTTTGGTTTCATACATACCTTCAAATAGCAGCATTGAACTCTATCGCGCCCATGCTGATAATGTCAGTTCTCTTGTTCTTAACAAGCTTCATGATAATCACTTATGTATTTTAGGTGATTTCAACTTATGCAATGTTGGCTGGAGTCATTCATTCTCCATTACCAGTCTTACCCCTACGAATGTTGCTGCCGCACATGAATTATATTTCATTGATGGTCTCCTAGGCTTTAACTTATCACAGACTAATTATTTTGTAAACAAACTGGGAAAAATTCTGGATTTAATTTTCATTAGTGATAACTTAAACTATAATATTGAAGAATGTTTTAATCCAATCTCAAAACCTGATATGCATCATGTTCCGTTGATTCTCAGTTTAGAATTTTATGAATTTCCTCTACGTATAGTTGAAGAGAAGTGTTTCAACTTCAATGCTTGTAATTTTGCTACATTAAATAATGCCCTTTCTGAATTGAATTGGGATGACGTTTTGAGATGTAAAGATGCTTCCACATCTTATAATTATTTTAAAACCTCTTTATATGAACTTTGTTCAATAAATATTCCATTTTTGAGGAAAAAGACATACAAGTTGCCATGGTATAATGCTGAATTAAAAAAGTTAAAGAACCTTAGAAATAAATTTTATAAAAAATTCAGAATGACTGATAGTCAGACTTTCTATGTTATATACAAGAAATATTTGAAAGAATTTAATTGTCTCGACAAATTCCTCTATAAAAATTATATTCTCGGTATTGAATCTAGCATTAAATCTAACCCTAAGTCTTTCTGGCATTTCATTAAGTCCAGAAATTTTAGTTCTACTATACCCTCGAATGTTTTCTTAGATGATAAATTTGCTCGCTGCCCTGCAGATATTGCTAATTTGTTTGCAAAATTTTTAAGTTCTAACTTTATTCAAGATACTGGTATAAATTATTCAGATCTTAAATTTAAAAGTAAATCTGCTTTCAGTTTTGGTTCTCTTCTAATTTCTTCTAATGACGTGGCTAGTGGGATTTCCAAGTTGAAACCGTCAGCAAAAAAGGATATTGATGGTTTTTCTGCGGTCTTATTTAAGAATTGCCCAGCTTTAGTCTATCCATTAAAACAAATTTTTAATATCTCATTAGCCACTGGTGTCTTCATAGATGATTGGAAGATTACTACCATTAATCCTATTTTGAAAGTGGCAATAAAAATAATGTTAATAACTATAGACCTATCTGTAAGTTATCGACAGTGTCAAAACTCTTTGAAATTATTGTTAATGAAAAACTTGTCTTTGCTACTAAATGTTTAATTTCTCCTAATCAGCACTTCTTTGTCTCCAACCGGTCAACCGTTAGTAATCTTGCAGTCTTTTCTGAATATTGCATTTCATCTTTCACAGCAGGTTTCCAAGTTGATTGCATATATACAGATTTTTCCAAGGCTTTTGATCGAGTTTCTCACTCGATATTAATTAAAAAGCTAGCCTCCTTGGGTTTTCATTGAGTTTTTTTACGTTGGATTATTTCTTATTTAAAAAATAGGCGCTGTGCAGTCTCGATAGAAGGCACTTCTTCGGAGCCTTTTTTGCTACTTCTGGTGTGCCTCAAGGTAGTATCCTAGGCCCGCTATTTTTTGTATTATTCATAAACAATATCAGTTCCTGTTTCTCTTTTGCAAATTTTCTACTCTATGCTGATGATTTGAAAATATATTCGATTATAAAAAAGGTCAGTGACTCAGTCAATCTTCAGACTGACTTAGATAACCTCAATTTTTGGTGCATAAGGAATTGTCTTTCACTAAATATTAAAAAGTGCTTTAAAGTAACGTACTCTAAAATTCGGAATGTTCTGGTAACAAAGTATAATATCTCCAGTGCAGTTTTAGAATCTGTTGATGAGTTTAAAGATCTGGGAGTTATTTTTTCATCAAATTTTTTTTTAATAGTCATATCAATCACGTAGTCAGGAAATCATATTTTGTGCTGGGTTTTGTAAGACGCAATTGTGTAAAATTTTCAGATCCCTATACACTCAAACTACTATTTACTTCTTTTGTACTTCCAAACTTGGAATATGCCGCAATTATTTGGAGGCCATATCATTCGAATTTGAATTACCGAATAGAAAGAGTTCAAAAAGTTTTACTCAAGTACGCCCTACGTTCTTTAAATTTTACGTATCCGTTACCTTATAAGCATCGTTTGCTATTAATTAATCTTAGTTCTTTGGAAATAAGAAGATCTTTTATCTCCTTGTCATTTGTTTTCAACATCATTAAAAGAAGTGTAGATTGTGCTTATCTCCTAAGTAAAATCTATTTTAATATTCCCCAACGCAGTTTACGAAAATATTTACCCTTTTATGGAAATAACTGCAAAACTGAATACGCTCGTAATGCCCCTCTCACCCGCGCCTTAAATGAATTTAATATAATTTCGGATACAGTTCCTATTGATTTCTCTATTTCAAAATCTTTATTTTTAGAAATATTAAAGTCATATTTTAGTCAAGCTAGTTAAGTTTTACCTTAGCTATAAGTCATCAATGTAAATAGTCTGTAAGAAACCATTGTTTCATAGATTAAATGAATAAATAAAATAAAAAAATAAAAATAGTTCTTGCCGCATTTTCGAGGCAATGACCTACTATAGCGACCGGAAATAAATTCTTACTTCAAAAAATCCCCACCAGAGAGTTGGCGTTCGGAAATTAAAAACAGTAATAATTATTATCGATATTGATCATCAGGATCACTGCTTATATAAGTTAAGCCGCAATGGCCACCCACGTAATTGGATCTGCTCTCTGATGCATTTTAAGTAGATTCAACTGAGTCACGGACCACGAGGAACCGTCAGACATCTGCGGAGAGAGCTACCAATTCCCTCTCTCCCCCTCAATCATTACCAGTGTCACTAGAAAAAGACCACGTTGTGGATTCTGTGATGAAGAAGGCCATCGAAATTCAGTACGGAATGGTATACCGCTACGTCCAAAGCGCAAACGCGATGAGATGTGATAAAATCTGTGGATTGATTACTGCCAATGACTGTAATGAATGAATTACTGCTAATTTGTTGTCTTTGTTTCATCTTTAATTATAAAAAAATGTTCACTGTTGAGTCCATTTCAATTTTTTTACTTCCCCATCTTCCTGATTCATTGTTCAAACGTTAACTCATTCATTATTTTCAGTGATCATCGGTTGAATTAGCTGAAAAAGCTAATATTTAGAAAAGGGCCCACTTTGTCGAGTTGATGTTAATTAGTTGTTTCAGATATAATAATGATTGAAAAATTATCTAATAGTATTTTTTCTCATGTTGACTATGTTCCTGTTCGATTCAAACGAACACCTATTAACGTCCGAGTAGAAATGAAAAAAATCGAAATTTCAACTTCTAATTGAATTTTTCCCATTAGTCATTTTTCGGATATTCACCTTCAAAGTTCTATATTTCCCTCAATACTTCAGTTGGGATGGTCTAATTTGTCTCAAAATGTTCGGAAATCAACCAGGAAGACGCCTATAAGCATAACTCCAATACCACCGAAGTGGGCCTTTTCACGTGGACGCACACTTATAGGCAAATAGTTACAAAAATCTTTATTACAAAGTGATTATGCATTTAAATTGACCGATTCTTTAAAGAAAAGCCCTTAAAACTTAATAAAAGTAGTAATCATAAAAGCGTCAATGGAAATTTGACATTTGATTTGTGACAACAAGCATTTCTCATATTTTCATTGGCAGTTCGATGATTTGGTCGGCGTTTTGTTTCATAAAAAATAATTGTCACCACCTTTTCGACTCTATGAAAATTCCATTGAAGATATGAAAAAATTGTGGTCGGTGATATTTAATTATACCCGCGCACAGTGGCCGAAACACCTGAAAACCAAAATAACCAAAATGGCGGATCGAAATTTGATAAATGAACTTTATCCTTGCGAAAATCAGTATTCGGGGTTTTTTCGGTCGGGGAATACGAATTTGAGTTTAAAATTTCGAAATACAAAATGGCGTCTTAAAAATGGGGGACAGAAATTTGATAAACAAACGTTGCTCTCACAAAAATCAGCATTCTGGTGTTTAAAATAACCACACCGTTTGATCGAGCTAAATCAAGTAGTTCTATGTTGCGCGTGTGTCTATAATGCCCATCTAAAATAAGTAAAACCGGATCTTCTATAGTTGGTTTTGTGAACTCCAAAAAGTGTTTGAACCAGTTTGTAAAAATTGGTATTTGCACCCATCCAGAGAGATGGCACGATGATTTCGCTCCAGGTGGTGAATCCTTCATAAGAAGTGGATGTCTATTTTTCCTCGGAAAAATAAAATATGGTGGCACAAAGGATCCACCAGCACTCATACATGTTATGACAGTTATTAGGGACCCGCGGAAGTCATGGCGCCTATCTGCCTTTTACCCTTTTGTACAATTACTTTTGGTTGATAAGACTGCACTACTGACAGCCCTGTTTCGTCCACGTTCCAAATGCAAGTTGCTGAAAACTTATGTTTAGTATATTCGTCTTCCAACAAGTTGAAAAATGAAGACACATTTTGATGCGTGAATCCTTTTGCACGGTCGAAGGAAGTGCCGGTTGGTGTACGCAAACTCAGCATTTGACGATGACGCTTGCAAAATCCATACAACCAGTCTTTGCCTGCGCATTTTGCTAAAACATTGAATTTGTTTGGTACATTGTTTTTCATTGCCATTTGATACGCGAGGGACCTCAAATCAAGTCTCGTCAGACCCCAAAAGCCAGACTCCATCTCCAAACAGTACCTTACAAGCTCGCTTTCGATTTCTCGGCTGAAAACTGGTTTCCTGCGACGTTTTTTTGAAAGCAGCTCCTCTGCCGGTTTGTGACTTCTAGCCATACGTTGTAGTGTAGTGTGCGGGACTTGAAATGTTTTGGAGGCGAGTAGAATTCCCATTTCCTCGTTTCTTACAGCTGCAATAGTATTTCGCATATTTTCAACATTCAACATTTTTTGGCATGTTCGCTGTAAGATTCAACTACAAAATCGAACGATAAACATAAAGAACTTATGGCGGGTATATGGTACACTATAACATATTGGCCTGCCACAAGTGTACCATATTACACGCTTTTTTACATTTCTCTTTTTTTATTTATTTTTTTGTTCAAAGCACCACTCAGTTTAAAACTTACCTTTTTTAAATAAATTATACTGGATTGTTTATTGATTCCTTTAAGAACTAAATTTTTCACTCTCTTACTGCGCCGGAAAAATTCCTTTTCTTTTCTAATGTCTTAAAAAGTCTAACACGTGCAATGACATGTTTTCCGAAATTGAAAAATAACTGTACATCTGTTGTAGTTGTAATTTTTTTTTCTTCTCTTCTTTTTAATTTAACAGCTGTTTGCGTAATCAGCGTTGCCAGAGAGCAAACAGTTGGTGAAAAAAACAAGTGTACCATATTAGCCGCCTATACCATAATACCCGAAGTTACTCTAATATTGTAAGTAAAAGGCTAAACGAAAGGCAATGGAAAAACGCAATTTCATAAAAAAAGTTTCAATTTGGCCTGTGACCACATTAACGCAAACCAGACATTTTCCTTCATTATTGTTTAGGAATGAGTTAGAGAAATGAACGTGCAAGCAGAAAAAAATAGTTACTGACACTATCGCAAACTGTCTGTAGTCAATACTGTCCATAGTTTTTCATCTAAATTTAATTAAATTCTGACGATAACGAACGTTTGGTGGTTTACGCAAACGATGAAAGTATAATTATATTACATAGTTTGAAAGTTTTGTGACTACCTGCTATAACTGCTTTGCTTCTGCACTGACTATTATCAAAAAGTTGCTTTACTTAAAATGTGCATCACTCTTTTGTGATGTTAGGAAAAATTACACTGTTAGTGTTTTGGGTGTATTGGACTAATTTTCAATAGTTTTTTTATTTTTTATTTATGAACTATAAACTTAAAACATACAAGTATGGTATAATGCTAGTTTGTTTTATTTCTTAGTGTTGATATTCTGCCCTCAACTCTGTGCATCTTCAGATCTGAAAAAAGAAAATGTTATTTATTCTTTCCTTACAATGCATTTAATGTTTACTATCGTAAAAGTTTGAATGGTTGGATGCAGGTAATAACAAACCTTTTTTTCTCATATTCAAATTAAAACGCTTATATTCATACATGAAACAAGAACTTCGTGATTTCTTAATACCGACGAATTTATAGATAACCGTTCAAAACAATATGTATCTATATGTGAATGATTTTTTATTAAGGTTAAAACATTATTTTTTATTTTGTACGTTGAATTCTTATATTTCAACTTTAAGAGGCGCACAAAATTGGTTAAACATAGTAAAAGGGTTAAAAGCGCTATTTTTTTAACTTTCATATTCCATATTCAACTAGAAATGGTAAAAAAAAATAAATAAATACAAATCAACTTTCAAGCTTTATAAGTACGCATGGAGAAATTATATACATACATACGGGTGATGTCAGACTGTCTTAATTAGTAGTAAAGAGGAAAGAAACTAAGTCCAGGATTAAAAATGTTAATGGTTTGGATTAGATTTGCGTATGTTTATTTTTATGCATACATCGAAAATTAAAAAAGAAACTGCTCATTTGTATACATGTGTATTAGGCCGGGTCGATTTGTGGGGAGGCAAAAAAATCGCCCATTGCTCTGTGAAAATCATATTCTAGGGATCAACATAAGAAACTTTTCCGAAGGAACCATACCTCTAAAACGAATTCTAATGTCCCCCAATTTGGGTCGAACTTTTGGGTATGGTTAAGGTATCACTGTGACACAATTGCAGATCGTAAAATTGCTTGTGTGCGTTTTTAAGCCACCACAAGACACAGCAGGTAGAATTGAAATTACCATTTCATTCTTATTACCTCGGCTCGTAGACCATATATAACGCAACAGTTTTTGTGAATGCATTAAGTCGTTGTGAAGAACTCAAAGTGTGAAGTGCTAATTTCAAAAAAAAAAAATATTTAAAAAAAAATAAGAAGTGAAGTGACCATTCCAAGTCAAAATGTTTACAATGAACCCACCATCCTCTACACCGCAAGATGAAGCAACTACATCAACAACTATCGAAAACCCAATGAGTCATATACGCAAGCATGATGTTACTGTTCTTGGTGTGTCTACTGATTTAACTGATCTTAATTTACCAACCCATCTGGATATCTTGAGATATTATTTTTACTTAAGCGAACGTGCTAAAACAGAACAAAAAAAGTTTTCCCATAAATCATTCACTATTCAAGTACAAGATAAGTTGATTGGAATTTGAGAAAAACTTGGTATGGAAATAATGCTGAAAAAAAGTGTACTTAATAAATTGAATAAATTGCTTGACAAGTATCAAGAGCAAATCAAGAGAAGAAACAACACCCAACAATTTACGGAGTATGTAAAATCTCTGGAAACAATTTTTTACATTGGAACATGTAAATGCGATTTGAAGGCAGCTCCATGTGCATGCGGCTGGGTTCCCGAACGCCTCAAAGAGTTCATGCACGATCAACATAATCAGAGAATACTAACAATGGATGCATTTGTGATGGAAACTGAAGAGCAAGGAGCAACGTCTATGTCATCAATGCCAACATACCAATATCCCGATGATTCAACATACGCACCGCCACCGGTTCAAGAAGATATGGATAGAAGCACAAAATCAGAATACACAGAGAGATACGATTGTTTTTACTTTGCCTTGGTACGTGACAGATTTGGTGTGCCTGACAGAGTAGCATCAGCATTGGGAACCGCTCTTTTGCAAGATTTTAAAATTAAAGATAAGCATGGGAAACCTCTCATCATGGATAAATCGAAAGTTCGCAGAGAAAAAGAGAAATGCAGACAAGAAGTGCTTCGCAACCGGTTAGATGATACCAATTTGTTAGCGTTTTCATTCGATGGCAGAAAAGATGATAATTTAACGATAGATAAAATTGATGAGAAGTATCATACTAGGATGGTAAAAGAACCTCATCTTGTTATTTTGAGAGAACCCAATTCTGAATTGATTGGTTACGTAAGACTGGAACATGAAACCGCTGAATACAAAAAAACCAAATTAAATGGTTTTTTCAACGATAAAAATATATCACTGGATGCATTAATTGGAATATGCACTGACGGTGAGCCAACAAACACTGGCCCACACGGTGGAATTATACGACGATTCGAATTGCTGTTAAAAAGACTGTTCGAGGCTGTGGCTCGAAATGTGAAAATTGAGTGCCGAGTGCACTGATTAAAATTTGAATAAAATAGTCACTGGAGTTAGTGCTAATGTACAAAATTGCGTTTATTCAAAATTCAAATGGTTTGTGTGGATATGCCAAAGTGGCTATGAAACTAGTAAGTAAAATTGATGTGGTTGCGGTGGCGGTCATGGTGCGAATAAAAAGCATAATAGTATTTTAATTGCGGATGTCTGGTACCGCTTACAAAAGCAAAGATATGAAACGTATTACAGTTTACGATAAGGTTGCCGGCCGCCCGCAAAATAAATGAATTTGATAAAAGAATTTAGCAAGTACATTGAATTAATCGAATACTTATTGCTAATCGAAGGTGATGAGATTCATGTTCTCAACAAAGACCATTGCATTGGTTCGTTTGCCTTCTACACTTCAACGAACTTCCGTTTCGGCATTTGTTTGAAGCTTTGGATAAATCAACCAGCACTGGACCAAGATCGGCAACCGGAAAACTGAGCCGTCAAATCGAAACTTGTGAAACTCTTCCGGTAAGTTATTGCTATCACTCATTTATTATAATTGTCAACCATTTTTAATTATTTTATTATTATATATTTTCAGGTGGTGGACGGCTTCCAGAAAATTGAGTTGCAAAATATGCCCCCTGCTCCAGAAAAATTGAATTTTCCACCGATTCGAAGTACTTATACGACATGGCCCATGCAATTTCTAGCGGCGTGGTTCCGGTGGATCTGGCTAACATCAAACCAGGGAAAATTGTACATTCTCGGTGGCTCACCAAGGCTGCTAGATTATTACGATTATATGTGACAACGTATAATTATGTAAATACATGTATAAAAATCAAAATCAGAAAGTATAGCCAGGAAAAACCAAATATTTTTCTATGGAAGCAATCTGTTAATGGAAAATATATAGTAACGTTAATATAATCGAATTAGCACATATGTACTCTGGTGATATGTGGGTATGTACATATTTCGCTTAGTTGAAAAAATACATGGTCTCTAAAAGACGATTTTAGAGACACCAAACTTTCTCCTGTATATGTGAATCTCTAGGTACGAGCTTTATTTAGTGTTTTTTTTGGGAAAAATATATTAAAACTATTTTAGAAACGTCAAAGGAAATTGTTATCCCATTTCCAACAATTACTTCTTGAATTTTATTTCTACGTTGCAATTAAAAAAATCTTAAATTATTATGTAAAAGTTATAACTAAAACTTGCACATCGTCTATTAAATTATCTTTCTACCCTATAGATTTTTAAGTAATTTTTTTTAAGACCTTAGCGGCCGACATGTATAACTTCAATATATATGTATTTGGCAAAATTAGCGATTTCAAAATTTCGAATCTCAGCCAGGACAACTAAAATCTTAATCATAGAAATTTCATAAAATACAGCTGCCGTTCGGAGTCGGCACAAAACTGTAGGTCCCTCCATTTGTGGTAGAATATAAAGGGTAGGAGAAGCTCGGCAAAATACTGAGCTATATAGTGTAAGCGCCAAATTATTATTATTAATATTAAACTTCTTTACAAATGTGTCATCAGTAAAGCAATATCATGATTTTCTTGTTAAAATATTTTTTTTGTATAGCTCGCCAGTTATTTCTCTCTTTCGCTAACTGGCGCCAGTTGGAAATACCAAGCGTATCCAAGTCACTTAGTGCCTGGTCTTTCCAACGCAGAGGAGGCCTCCCTTTTCCTCTGCTACCACCGACGGGTACCGCGTCGAATACTTTGAGAGCTGAAGCGCTTTCATCCATTCGAACGACATGACTTAGCCAGCGAAGCCGCTGGATCTTAATTCGCTGCACTATATCTATGTCGTTATAAAGCTTTTACAGCTCATCGTTCCATCTTCTACGGTATTCGCCATCGCAAAGGCATAAAGGCCCATCTTTCGGAGAATCTTTCTCTCGAAGACTCCTAGAGTCAGATATCTTCATCGTCCATGCGGTTTAGTGCCGCTACTCGTTAGAATATAAATCAAAGTCACGCCACCGAACGTTGAGTTCTTCTTTTATATGTATAGGCCTCAGCAACAAAGATGTTCTCGATACTGTGCTTAGGTATCGCTTGTCCTTTTTCTCTTGACCTTCGTTCAGCGCTACTTTGTAAGCACGGAACAGCTGACTCAACTGCACGATGCTGCCATATAATTCCAACGTAATTATTTATTGTGGCTGACGCAAATACTCCCCTTCTGCGAAATAATATATTATTCGTTTATTACTGGAATCTGACGCGTTTTTGAGTCGATGGCATTGATGAGCTGCAATCGGAGTCAGATGGACGATACGATGGCGAAAGAAGAGATGTCCCAGATTAAGGTGACTTGGGTGAAGATGGGCTGGTAAACGTTATTTGACTGTCGTTCTGGTCGCTGCCATCCCGCTCGTTCTCTGGGAGCGGCTCTCCGTAAACAAGATCAGCGGGAGTCGCACCAAGATCTTCCTTCCATGCGGAGCGAATTCCGAAGAGGGAAATAGGGAGCATGTCCACCCGCGAGTCGTTTTCGTGGCAACGAATTGCGTCCTTCAGGTGACGGTGAAGGCGTTCCACCATTTCATTCGACTGTTCGCGGAACGCGGTGGTGCGTATATGTTTGCTGCCGAGGAAGCGAGCGAGAAGAGTTGAAGAGTTGGCTCTCAAATTGTGTACCTTGGTCGTTCGAAATTTGGAGCGGTACTCCATAGCGGCATATCCACCCGGCAAAAAGCGTGCGGGCGACACATTCAGCACCCGTGTTTTCAATGGGGATTGCCTCTGCAAACCTGGTGAAGCGGTCGATGATCGTCAAGCAGTAACGATACCCTCTGGATGGGCCATATTGGCCGATGATGTCCACGTGAATATGCTCGAAGCGCCGCGTGCGCCCTGGAAAATCCGGAAGAGTTGATGAGACATGACGAGATACCTTGTTTCGGTGACAGGCCATGCATGATCGAGCCCACAGTCGACAGTCTCGGTCGCAAGGCAAGTGAGTCATGTTGTTGGCACTGTATACGTTGCTGGAGTTCTTCGTGGCCGGCTTGAGCTTCGGCAAGCTCATTTGCAGAGACTGCTTCGGAGATTTCTTCGATGCGAGAAAGAGCATCCGCGACGACGTTATCCTTGCCAGATACATGTTGGATGTCGGTTGAAAACTGGCCGATAAAGTCTAGACGATGGAACTGCCATGGCGTCGCACGATCAGGGTCCTGAGGGAAAGCGTGAAGCAAAGGCTTATGATCAGTGAAGATCGTGACGTGCCGTGCCTCGAAAATATAGCGAAATTTTTGTAAAGACGCGTAGATAGCGTGAAGCTCGCGATCATAAGGGCAGTGCTTTTTTAGGGCAAGATGAAGCTTTTGGCTAAAGAAAGCTAGTGGCTCCCAGTTTTGCCCTCGCCATTGCTGAAGCACGGCTCCGATGGCATGCTCGGAAGCATCAGTAAAAGTTCTTCTTTGCAGGCGACAAAAGCGGCATTCCCCTCTGGTGTCCAGGTTATGGGGTGGGAGTCTTTGACTGAGGCACCTTTAGTGTATTCGTGCAGAGAAGACTGCAACTTGGCGGCATTTTTAGGAAACTTTCTATTAAAGTTAACCAAACTCGCGTAGTTTCCGGATCGTTGTGGGACGAGGAAAGTTGACGATCGCCTCCACTTTTGCTGGAATCGGTAAAATTTCCTTTGTCGAGATGCGATGGCCGATAAAGTCTAATTCTGATTGACCAAAACAGCACTTGGTATGAAGATGTTTGCCGTGCTCCTCAATATCTTTGGAAGCGATGAGGATGTCATCGTTATAAGGGAATTCAAAGTCGTCTAAGCCTCGTGTCACCTCGTCAATAAATCGTTGAAATATCTGTGCGGCATTTCGTAGCCCGAACGTCATGAACTGTTGAGAAAATAGTTTTGCCAGCAAGATTGGCGGTATAGACCCCCAGAACGCGAACGGGATATCGATCCGGTATTGTGCGAGCGTTTTGTCGTCGATAATCTCCACATGGTCACAATTAGCCTGATTTTTTGGGTACCAGATGGAACGGAGACGACCATCGAACGTTGAATAATTCCCAATTCCATCATTTTATCGAATTCCGCCTTTGCAATTTGAAGTTTGTCAGGGGCGAGACGTCGTGCCTTGCTGGATACTGGAGGCCCGAATGTAGTGACTATGTGGTGCAGCGTTGTGTGTTTGGTTGGCCGGCAGATTCCCTCGGGTTTTGTTAGATTGGGAAAGTCTGCGAGAAGACATGACCATGAAGAGACGAAAGGCATAACCTTTATTTCTGAGACTACATTAGATAACGATATTTTACAGGTTGTTGTTAATCCCGTTGTTGAATCGATGAGGCAGCCATTCTTCAGGTCAGGTAAAATGCCAAAATGCGCGAGGAAATCAGCACCAATGATAGGTTTGGTCGTGTCCGCCACTACGAAGCGCCATCTCTCTGAGACCGAGGCTTAGTAACAGAGTTAAACATCCATACGTATTAATCTTCGAGCCGTTTGCAGCAATAAGGGTGTAGTTTGCTCGTTTTGGTGCTCCAGATGCGAGAGACTTCGGGAATGTACAGAGAACAGCACTAGTGCTCACCAGATGTTGGATATTGGTGGCGTGATCAGTTAGGAAGAGGCGGCTTGACTCAAGCGAGGAACCGTTTACCGCCGCTAAAGGTCCGATGGGGCGTTTCCCTGGAACGTGCAAGGTGATCTGCAATGTTAAGCCCTGTTGCCGAAGTGCTGGCGAGGTTGCTCGAGAATGGGAGCTTTGTCGAGAGCGGGGGCAATTTGCCCCTTTAAAGCTGAGGCCAGCTCACTGACTGAAGCTTCGAGGCGAGAAAAGCGCGCCTCGGTGGCTGACATCGCTGGCCCTTGGACATTTTCAGTTTTTCTTTCACTGGAATGAATAAACAAGTCTGTGCGTAATTATCGACGGTCGAAACGAACATGCACTATATGGTCGATATCCCATGCATGGTCGGTAAGGTATGCATTTACCTTATACACATTTTACTCAACGTCGCTCATGCATATGAAAAGTTCAACGTTCAAATCAAGGCGAATTCATAGAAGGTGGTATCGATGGCGAAAAGGCGAATTCAAAGTACATGAAAATACCATTACACAAATTAACACAGTACAGGGCCGGCCGCAGGATTTCTTTCTGGGGAGGGGAGGGGAGTTTATGGTGTAGTCAGCATATTGTATTTAATTGTGGCTATTATTTAGCACAGTTCAAAGAAAATTATTATGTTTTCAAGAATGAAATTCGCCGAGATACTGATAAAAATTCTTTTAATACTGTGTCAACATTAACATCCAGATTGCGATCAATGTTGAGAGAAGCAAACCCATTGAAACGGTCTTCATTCATAGTTGATCTCAAATAAACTTTTAGGCGACGCAAAATTGAAAACATTCTTTCATTGGTGGAAGTTGTAACAGACAAAACTTTTCTTTAAAACTGAACTTCACTTGTCCCTATTTCTGGCACGGAATCATGTAAAATTGATTTATATTTCTCAAACAATTTGCAACAAGATAACTCATTAAAATGTGGTGTTTTATTAGGAAACGTTGTCAGAAAATTCACGGTTGAAGGGCGTTATCCAAATTTTGTCTTGCAGTCAAGCTATCAACTAAATGCCTTTAAATGTCGATTTGTTGACAAACAGGCTGATGGCGACTAATGGTTGTGATATCGAATATTATATGGTAGGCTAAATCAAAAAAAAGTTTTACAGATATCGAATTATCGTAAACTAAATTATGGGGGTTAAATATTCTTTTTAATTAACGTCATTCTACAAAGCCGAATTAATTTGGCAAGGATACTAAATTTATTCCTGCAGCCACCGTTCACTAGTGTGAAGAGGAGCTCCAATATGACACTTCTCCCTCTTGAAGCTATCACAAAAGTCGTATTTCTCCAACTCCCTTCCTTTCGTGGAAAATATTTTCTCTGCATATTGTTTCAGCTTGTCGTACGCCCGACTGAAACTTGGTTTTTTTTTAGGAGCAACACCTAATTTACAGCAGCACCAGCTGAACTGGTGTCCATTACTATAAGAAAAGCAGGGGGAAAGTTAAGTGTCAGCAATTCGGTTAACCCCAAATGGAATGAATGTAACGACAATATGCTCATGAACGTATTTTAACTCGACAGTAAAGACATTTGACAGCAGGAAGAAGTCGGAACTATTAGAATGCAAGAAATGTTACAAATTGTTGTTGTGGTGTATTATTTGGACGCAAGTGTGTGACAAATTTGCCTCTGTTTAATTGTAGAATCATATTAAGGAACATTCGCAGTTACACATTGCGTCCGTTTGTGCTTGCGAATTTATCCAACAAAATTAAGGAATAAATAGAAGAAAAATAGGGATATTCTCAATATATTGTGTGAAAACTAACAAATAAAACTAGCAACCAACTAAAGACATATTGTGCCTCCATCAGAATATGCAATGAAGATAAAGGACAAAATGAAATCTCTAAACGAAGTTAAACCTCTAGTAAAAATGCAAAGCAGTCCATTAGGTGTGGTTACATTAACTTTATTACACTCAATATCTGGGGATTTTTTTTTTGTTTCAATTATATTTTTTAAGCTTAAAGAAAAACAGTAAACCAATAACATATCTTAAAAACTAGAATATATGCGATAGTAGGAATCGCTTGTTTATATTTTCTAGGGAGTGGATAAAATATAATATAAATAATTTCTTCAAAAATTTGCATTCGTACAAAAGCGGTTGAAACTCAACAAACTGTTAACCAATCACGCTATTTAACCTTTTCACGCGCCATACTAATTCCTATGCAAGAGATTGAGAACATCCCCGTTGTAGTAAAGGGCAGCTTGCGAAAGCACTATGGCCAATGCGCAAATTAGCAACAGAAGGCCCAAATCAAGACAGTCACATGGCGAGTCAACTGCTTGTGCGAGTTTTTACGCTAGTCAACATCGAAAGATATGGTCATACTTGTGCATACATACATACATACATACATACATATGTATGTATATACGTATCAGATAAGTTGCCCAGCAGTCAAAGATATTTGCTGCATCAAGTTAGCTATTTTTTCAGTAGCTCCACTACTTTGCTTCCATGTTCAATCTAATCGCATCGTATATCGAGACGAAAACCGTCAGGTCTAAAATTAGGTACATGAGCTTATAACGGCATCCGAATTATTCCCAAAAATTTTTGTTGCCGCTGTAATAAAAATACTCCTTTTCAAGTTTCTCTTATACAAACATACTTCAAGCTAAAGTACCCTGTCGGAAAAAAGCAGACAGTCTAGAAAATTAACCAATTTTAAAGTAGTTGGAAATCAACTGCTTTGAAACAAATGCAGCGTATGAGTCTTTAATTCTTCGTACTCGTATATTTGTATGAACGTAATACAAAATAATTTAAAAACATTTGTAGTGAAGAGAAACTAGGAAGTTTTTTAATTGAATCCATATAGTCTTTTTTCCGACAGGGTATAAACAGACTGCATTTCAAATGAATTTTAAAATTTCTCGGCTAATACTATTGGCTTTGTTGCCTTTATAATTTATTAAATTTATATTTTTCAATTGAAGGAATACTATATAAAAAAAATAATAATCAAGAAAATGAAGTCCGATTTATTTATATTTAACCCTTTTCACGGTACAGTTGCATATCTGCAACCAATATAAAAAGAGCTTATAACTTTAAGGTATCAAAAAATCATTATCTTTCTTGCTTAGTTGCATATCTGCATGGTTTTTTTATTACATTGTTGCCTTTGTTTTGTTGGAAAAGAACGTAGAATTCATTGTATCGATCTGAGTTTACAAAAGTGGCTGATATTTATTTAAATTTATTGTCAAAATTACATTAGAACTATAAAATTTTACATTAAATAGTAGATATAGTATGATATGTTGTTGGACTAACAATAAAAATGTAAGTATGTACTACAACGCGCAATGTACTTTCTTCGTCGTTTGGCATGACGCGATAATACGAACGTATGAACGTCTCTTTTCGTATCGGCATGAGTTTGTTGTAAGCACGCTTTTTGGTGACACTTTAAAGTATTTAATGTGAAAAATAGTGGCCGCTGTGGTCGGGTTGGTAGCGGTGCATGCTATTATTCGATATACCGCTTTCTGCTGTGAAAAAGCTTCTCATAAAATACATCTGCCGATCGTAGTCGGCACAAAGCTGTAGGTTCCTCCATTTGTGGTATGATACAAAGACGCACACCACACTGAGCTTTAAAGTGTAAGCGCCAAATTATTATGCTGCCCCTACTTGTTTAAAGAAATATATAATTTTACTAGTTTTAAATTACATATTTGTTAAAAATATTCGATTAAACAAATCAGCATTTGGGAATGTGGTTGGAGCTCTAAAAGATGGCATCTGAAGTGTTCCGAGACCGTTGTAAATGAATGAGATCCATAATCTGGTTTCGGTGCTAAGATTTTGGCGGAAGGTGGTTACAAACCGTGGAAAAAGTTATGATATACTAATGGTCCAATCAAAATTTTTCTAGTTTTGAATATACTGCAGTCTATGGGCAAAGCTGGAAATTAATACCAAGGAAAAACAAAATGCCAAAATGGACTTCAATGCAAAATCCTAGTTTTCGGGTGTAAAATTGTGTCCAAAAGTAGTCCACCACCTGCTATTTAAATTTGGTGTTATTCACTCCAAATTCTGAATGTTTCTGCAAATATTCTAGCAACCGTGCGTAGTACGAAAGCGTTGTTAAAATTTTTGAACTCAAATGGAAAACAACAAATAAGAAAGAAAATTGCTTGAAATAAAAACATTTTTATATTATTAATAATACACAGCAATAATAAAAATCACAATAACGCGAAATTGAGCGTTTCCACCATACAACTCGGTGTTTGACAGAACTTCAATAATAATATTTCAAATCAAATATTCGTTATTATTCTGTGTATATTTTTTTATAATTATATTACATGTAAACTGTGTTAGGATTTTTTTATAAATATTTACCTTTAAATTTCTTATAAATATTTGCAATTTTGGTTAGCATATCACATTTGAATTTAATAAATTGTGAAGTAAACATTTTTAATGTGTGTAAAATAAAAATTAATTTAGATTATAAAGACCGTCCTGCGATAAGCAACTTAGATAGGTAGATTTAGAATTGCTATGTTCTTGCGCCCTGACCGCCAGTATCAATTAAAGTGTATTCCTTTTATTTGCTTTGACTTCATGTTCTTCTACAAACTATTTAGTTTAAAATTATATTCAAACGCTTGTAGCTGTTTTAAAATATATTCACTGAGATGACACCACTTGAAGATTAGGCATTGGAAACATAAAAGACAGATTTTTACATCTTGCAAAGACGCCGCGTCATTTTATCTTTTTATTTTTTACAAGTGGTTTTTTCTTCTAAACTTTACGCATTTTCATTTACTTTCGCAAAAAAAAATGTGTGAAATGTAGCAATAAAATCCCTGTTATTTCTAAATCATAATTAATACCATCGATTCGAGATTAGAAATAAAAGAGACTGCTGTTTCGGCTTTATGCATTTCCCAACAGAAGGTGTTAAAGTTAAAATATTACGGAATTTCTAAAATTTATTTAACATCCAATATTCCATACCTACTTACAATGGATTGTAAGCACTGTTCTAGAATTGGAAGTCATATTAATAGTTTAATCATCCTCAAGCGAAATACCGACAAACAGGTACGACTAAGCCCAAACTATACCAGTCAAAGGACTACATACACACAATGTTTGTTGGCTAGGCTGACGTTTTACTGCAGGACAACTGCATGTGGTTATGTCGTGTGTGTGTGAATGTAAAAGCAACCTATGACATTTCCTCTCTTCCTGCTTTTAACGCTGTCGCTGTAAATATTAAAATAACGAGATGTCGGCTGCAGTTTTTCAAAATTGAAAGTTGCGGCTGCAGATATATTGAATGCGACACTTGCCCGTTTTTGAATTTATATGATGCTATGAAAGTTGTCGACTATGCACATACATACTTACATACATACATATGTGTGTAGAAGCATTTACATATAAAAGTAACTTTCATTTAAATGTTTGCAAATATGGTAAATTGAATTTGTTCAGTCATTTTTAAATTGCTCAAGTTAGAATAGTATTTACAAGTCATTGTGAAGTAGTTTGGAAAATTTTCCAGTTGGCGGTTTAAAGAATGGAAGCCGAAGTGCGATAGTACATCAGTAAATTCGAAACTCAATTTATTTCGATTGGTGCTTTAAAATTGTTTAAAGGGATTTCTTTAAATGTACTTTATTTAAGAAACGTTTTCTGATTATACGTAACAACGTAATTTTCAATACGTTTTTTATGGTAAATAATTTTAATCCTGTGTTCATATAGAATTAACGTTATCCACTTGAGATATTTATTATATGATTAAAAACTTTATTTATGTAACTGGAATTTACTTAAAAAAACTTAAGTTATTTGAAATAAGCCACAAAGTCTTGGTTAAAATAGAGACATAAAGTATATGTAAGTCTAGACCGTGCTGTATGTCTGTTTTCTAGCTAACTAAGACTGTAAATTGTTTCGTCTTTATTAACATTTTGAGTCAATATGCATATCTAATTTAAATAAAAATATGTAGTTGCAAAAATTGCTCAAGGCCATCCAAAAAAAAAAAATTGTTTTTATATATAAGAGGGGTGTGTGAAGAACAGATCTCACGCAAAACTCTCTGTTGGAAAATAAATTAAGGAAATAATGAATACGTAATATCGATCTGCCCAGAGCTTATACATACAAACGTAACTTCTAGTAGTGTACTCACCAAGAACGACGAAAAATAATATTAAGCGAATTACGTGCACAATATAAACATGAGAAAGAATGGGAGTAGCCTTATGAAAACAAGCATGTATGGTGGGGGTCAAAGTAGTAAGTGAGAAACTCTTAAAGTTTCTGTACTAAAAACCTTTTAGTGCAAATACTCTTAATAATCCTAATTACCGACTTTAATAATTTTTAATTGTATTTATATTTCAAAAAGTACTTAATTAATTGAATTCAATTAGTTTTTTGCTTTTCCAATAGTGATAAATTAGTGATGAGCAAATATGTATGCCTTCAGTAAATATGCCGAAGAATCCAGTGCGGACACCGATTAGAACGAGTGAATCTTAAAATTTCAAGTTGTTTTGATCGTAAACTTAGGTTAATTTGAGAGATTTTGTGCAGAGGAAAAGAGTAAGTTTTATCCGAAAATAAACATTTAATCACGAAAATATGTGACTCTTGTATAAAACGCTGCTTTCATTGTATTTTTAATATTTTTGAAGTAATATAAAATGGAAATTGTTCAAAAGTTGAATGAAGATTTCAAAGCGGCAAACGCGGGTGATGGCATACGAGTATATGGAGGAATGTCTCTATGCTAAAGGCTTTGAATACATTTGGTACCAGTCATATTAATTATAAAATGTCGTGGATGAATTTGAACCGTTCCTGCAAAAAAAAACTTCATAGAACAAAATAATATGGAGAGAAAAGCTTAAGAAAATCAATAGAACTGCAGTCACATAATATTCATAAATATGTTTGTTCCAAATGTCAAGTTTATTTACATATGTTTGAATAAAAGACAAAATTGTTTTATAAAATATCATATAGAGAAATAAAAAAGATAATAAAAATAAAATTAAATTAATGAACTTTTTGAGTTATGTATGCATACATTTTTTTTTGAAATCAGACTGAAGTGCAACAATTGTGCGTATCCTGGAAATAAAGCATAAACTAAAAATTTCACAAAGCAAGCTTTTTGGTTATTTTCTACAATAGCCAAAGTATTAGGGTCTAAAAGTGAAATGAGTTTTATTAAGTAGATTTGCCATAGGTCGGAAAGGGATATATATGTAGTATGTGTTTAATCTTGCAATAAGTTTTGAATTAAGTATAGTTTATTGCCATATTTTTATTGTAAAATTTGGCAAACCAGTTGGAAGAAATGGATCGAAATCCGTTTCAATTATTATTTTTGTAACATTCCACGACTGATCGAGTAAATAGCGGTTCGTGCTTTAACTCGATATGTAGCCGAGTTTGAGGTTCGAATCTCAGCCAGGCCAAGTAAAATATTAATCATAGAAAAAGTTTTTTTTTCTAATAGTGATCACCCCTCGGCAGGCAATGGCAAACCTCCGAGGGTATTTCTGAAAAAGCTTCTCATAAAATCTCTTAAATCTGCCGTTCGGAGTCGACACAAAATTGTAGGTTCCTCCATTTGTGGTATAATATAAAGACGCACATTACAAATGGTAGGCCGAACACTGAGCTATAGAGCGTAAGCGCCAAATTATTATTATACTCGTATTATTAACATTTCATGCGAAATATTCTTTGATACACCAGGTGCTAGAATGACTTCGGTAAAATACATTTTTCATCATGTATGTCATAAAACTCTCTATGCCAATATTATTTTCATGAAGCTTACCAAAGTAAAACATCAGCAATGTTAATTGACTGCTAAAACAGATATTACAATTTTATAGCTACATATGTATGTAGATACGTACAAGCTTTTGCAGCACACAATTCAAAAATATTTTTGCTGTTTCTTACTAAGTTTTAGCCAAATAAAAATTTATACATACACACATCGTACATATGTATGTACCCATTTTGCCTCTGTAATTAAGAGACAAAGCAATATTATCGAGTTTTTTTCGGGTGGAGTATACAAATGTGAAACTTTTAAGGCGGTGTTGTATTTATGTATGTAGATTGAACACTTTGTTTAATAAAGCAAGATTCCAATGTTTACGGAATGTCGTTTATAAAAAAATTTTGCGCTGTAGCTACTCCGAATATGGATATACATATGTATGTACATATGCACATATATACAACACAAAGTTGATGGATCTTTTTACGAATGCTTCAGTTAATTCACCTGCTGCAGAATTCATGATGCAAGCAGCACTTAAATTTAAGCGAGCGCTGCAAATGGAAAGAAATACTATGTAAAAACTCTGTTCAAACAAACTGGCCTCTCAATGTAGCTTTTCGTACCTATCGCGTGGAGCTTAACCAACGCCCTTACCTTCTCTGTTAACCGAATTAATACGAATACGTTTGCGTGTGTGTGTTTAACTGTAACTCGTGCCACTGCATATGTGGAAAAGCTATTAGGTTGTCAATATGTGTGTGCAACAAATTTCCTTGCACTTCCTAGTGGTTGTGGTCAGGGTTGCCATTGAACGACTTCTTTCATACCAAGAGTTGCTTCAATACCAACCTAAGTTTATTGTTTTTATCATTTGTTTTCTTCTCTCAATACATTTATAGAGGCTTGCGCTAGATTTATGGGACATGACACTATTTTGCTCGAATTATAAGAAACCCCTCCCTTATTGTTGCTTTATGAGCCTGAAAACTTTTGTGTACGAATGATAAATCTGATGTAGTATATCAAAGTGATATGTAACTCGCAAAAATTTGCTGAAATTTTCTTAGTTGTTAGGCTATTAAACTTGCTTTTACAGTCGAATGACTCGTAAGTGCGTAAACCTCGTAAACTTACTTAGTTTTGTATGACAAACCTGTTTATTTTCGAGGTTCACGCAGATACGAGGCATTTACGCATTTAGACGAATACCCATGATATTTTGTATTGTTTAATTCAGACTGACTTTAAAGTGTGCTCTAGTTGTTGTAGCAAAACGGCCCGTATTAATAGTCACAATAAAATATAAATGCTTAAATAGGTACACTGAAATATTTATATAATTTGATCAGTAAACAAATTTGTACTAAAAATCTGTTTTAATTTTAAATAACCATTAAATTTTACTGATTTCTAAAAAAGGTCAGTTATCAAGGTGCAATGAAATCTGTTTTGCATTGATTACCGAAAATTTCCATTGGTACTTAAAATGCAATATACTTACTCCCACCAAGAGAAATAAATCGAATAATTAGCCAATAAGTATTTTAGTTTGACGTTTTGAATTAGCTTACATTCTAATAAAGTAAATAAAAGTTTATATTTTGTAGTTGATCTATTTTGATTATACATATTTGTAACGATTTGTAGGCCTAATAATAATAATAATTTGGCGCTTACACTATATAGCACAGTGTTTGGCCGAGCTTCTCCTACCATGTGTAATGTGCGTCTTTATATTATACCACAAATGGAGGGACCTACAATTTTGTGCCGACTCCGAACGGCAGATTTATGAGATTTTATGAAGAAGAATGAGAAGCATTTTTACAAATACCCTCTTAGGTTTTCCATTGCCTGCCGAGGGTTAACCGCAACCCACTCGACCACAGTGGCCTAAGTTGAACTATAAAGATTCTCCCCTGAAGAAGATAAGGTGTTTAACGAAACGTTTGGCCCTAAGAGTGAAGCTTTTGAAAGATTGAGTCAACTGCGCTTTCTTTGGTGTGAGCTTGGACACTGCCCATCTATTAATTCATATTTGAAGTATTTTTCGTACATATACATATGAATCAAAGAATATTGCAGGTTTTCGCGGCCTTTGTTATGTAATTAAAATTCAATCCCAAGTAATACTCTGGCAGGTCTCTGTCCTACTTGCGTTCACGCAACAAGGCTTCACATTTGTCCGATCCCTTATTTCCGAGTTGCCTGGAATAGCGAGACTAAAGTTAAAATATATTGGCACCATCTGCTTAGTAATGCCAAATGAAAATTAGGAAAGTCACAAGGCTTATTTGGAATATTTCTACCAAAAAGAATTCAAAATTTATATGGCAACATCTTTGTGCTGTTTTTGGCATTTTATTTTGGTATGGATCTTTTGAAACCTTTCATATTAGGGCTTGCTTTGTGTGTAATATTAATACGGTTCATTTGCAAATATAAGTATGTATGAATTTCGTGTTGGCACCAATTGAGCGAACAGTTTTAACATATAGTATCTTTTTCATCGTTGGCACTTTTCCAAACAGTGGAAAAGCATAATTTTGCTTTCAGTTTTGGCAAGTCGAATGAATAAGTTAACGTTTGCAGGAAGAATCATTTCTCAAACTCAAATGGAGATCACAATAATGGACAAAACTTAGAATTTCGTCCAAACAAAGTTGGACAACAAAAATAAAGTAGATAGATACAAAAGCATGATTCAAATATAAAAGGTTAGGTAAATAATGACATTCGAATTTTGACACTCCCTTATAAAGGGTTATTTTAAAAAGGAAACGGAAAACGGGTTAGATTTTGTTACCCTTTCTTAAAAAGTAAATAAAAATTAGGAAAATGTTAGTGAATTTTTAAATAAAAAATTTGAAGACATTTCATTTAAATTAAGAAAGACAATAGCTACGTTCAAAAATTTAAATAATTATGTGCTTCTTGCTAAATTTTTTTTTTTTAATTTTTAACTAGGGAATAAATTTTCAATCTATTTGTCCCATAAACTAAACGATTTTATGGTATAAAGCAAATATAAGTTATTTATTCGGTTTATTCCTTTTATTTATTTACCGTCGGTATCATAGACGTTGAAAGGATCAAACATTTTATTCCGATCTTGAAATTTTGCAGCTATAGTGAGAACTATGTTAGCAGTGAAAATCATTAAAATCTGATAAATAGAACATATAGCTTCCATACAACTGATTGTTCAGATATTGCATTTTCGGCCAAAACTTCTTCATTTCATCAGCTAAAGTCTTGAAATTTTGCAAAAATAATTGCTATTAGGACAACAGCTTAAGCTGTGAAAATCAATAAAATCGGATAAATATAACATATAGCTGCCATACAACCGATTGTTCAGATATTGCAATCAGTACGAAAACCACTCCATTTAAGCAGCTAAAGTTTTGAAATTTTGCACAAAGAATAGGTATGTATAGTGATAACTAATGTAGTAGTGAACATCATTAAAATCGCATAAATATAACATATAGCTGCCATACAACCGATTGTTCAGATATTGGATTTTTCCGCCAAAACTCCTTCATTTTATCAGCTAAGTACTTGAAATTTTAACACACAAATATTAACCATTATTGGGACTATTATATAGCAGTCAAAATCAATAATATCAAATAAATAAAACATTGTACTACTATTATTATTTTTAAAAAGTAACACGGTTTTGATGCTAAGGGAGCCGTTTGACAAAAAGTGAGGGAGCTAGCAAGTTAGTTACCAAACCTTTAATAATTAAATCATGATACAAAAGTATGTTGCATGCATATTACAAAGTCATACAATGAAAATAATTGAACAGTTGATAGTCCTCCCAAAGAAACACTTCATAATAAACTATAACGAAACTGTTTGCCGATCAAATGAAGAGACGGTGACGTATAATAAGCGGAGTTTTATTGAAAGACATATATGTATGTATGTTTGTACTAGGAATGTCAATCCCAGGAACCCAAAATCCCGCGATCCTGTTCTTTTTTAACTCCCGAATATCCCTGGATTAGTCTATTAAAATCCCGGGATTTCTGAAAACAATTAATTTAATAGGCATTTAAATGTTTTATCATACATACCTCCCTTTCAAGGGTAAAAGAATGCATTATTTGCAAAACTGGTTGCTCTTTACTCGTTTGAATCAGCTATTTGATAAAATAGCTCCCCCAGCCAAAGTTACTGTTGTGCTTGCAACATGGACTTATTCAACGTGGCATCGCTTTACATTGTATGCTATAGTAAATAAAAAGGAAAACATCTACTTTGAGTAATAACTTTTTTTAATAAACTCCTTGCAAGGATTAAGTAACGGTGAACAATTCAGTCAGTTGAGTACACTTTTTAATTAATAATGTATAAAATCGTATATATGAATTTCTGAAGCTTCTAATTTTTCTGCCATTATAGAGGATCTGAACTTTTTGTCGACGATCCAACTAACAAGGGCTGAGTGCTTCTCCACTGCAGGGTGGCACAACGCTTTAATTTTGCATTTAAATCAAATGAAGGAATAATTCTGCAAAGCTGAAAATGGAAAGGGATATGCATTTACATTTTACTGGATGTATTTCTTTTTTTACTAAATTCACTGTATCATACTCGTGTATTAATATTTAAGGAATATTGATCTAAAACAGTGATTAAAAATAATGTAACTTTACGTACATAAATATATGCATTTCCAGCTGTATATTTGTATTTGAAGTATAAATTATAATAAATACATACATACATACATACGAGTACATGAATTATAACAAATTGCTCTTCTTTGTTATATTAATGTTTTTTTAAACATTACTATAATACGACGATTACAGACGTGATACATTTTTTAACAAATTAAAAATTACGAAACAAAACTTCCTGCATTTTGAGACGATCCCGGGTTTTTTTCCAGATTTCAAAAATCCCGTTAATTCAAAAAATGCCAAAAACTAACATCCTTAGTATGTACGTACATGTATGTATATGTATGTGCTCGTCACAAGCCCTTAACATTTTTAATGATGAGTCGAATAGCCGACGGAAAAAAAATGTATAATAATTTAAATTAATTAATAAATTTACCACATTTTTAAATAGCAATTTTTGTATTCGAATTACTGAAATTTGTGACAATATTTAAAAATAAAGACATGCCACCATTATTAGTTGCTGAGCAATTATAAAAACCGAAAGAAAAAAACTACAAACTAAGTGTATATTCAGCTCCATCAACTGTTTATTTATTTTTTTTTCTGTTATTTTATATATAAAAGTTCAATATTTAAAGGTCTTAGGTTTTTAAAAATATATTTGGGAAAATTTTCGGTAATGCTGTTTAATAGCCCTTTCAATATAAAAAAAGTTTCCGAAACCAAATTTTCAAAAATGTCCAAATATCAAAAGTTGAGCCACTACACCTTTTCCAACAGATCTGTTCTGAAATACATTTGCGTTATTCTGAAATACGTTTGCGTGTTTCTGAAATACAATTGATCTTTCCAGAAATACATTTGTGTTTTTCTGAAATACTGTTAAAAAAGGTATAGATCTAACTGGAATATTTCTTTGAGAAATTTATGATAATCTTTCATCAATCAATTCATATGTACATACAAATTTCAACATCATGAGTAACTTTTACGCATAAAAATGCATAAATTATATTATAAATTATACATTGAATATCTTCTTCCCATCAATATTTATAAGCTAAAGTGAGGACAGAATAGAGCATTTAAAATCCCCCCATCCCCCCTGTTCGCGCTTTCATGAGCAATGGCACAAAAACAAAATAAATAAATTTTAAGCTATTATAAAGTTTTATGATTTTCTCTCTTTATGATACCTTGTGAATACCTTAAGTTTGTATGTACATATGTATTAATTTTTTACTACGCGAATGAGCTATATAGTAAGTATATATGCATGTGAATTTACAGAAGTAAATATAAACATTTGAAATGTGGTAAGCCGATTCTGCTTGATTGCCCAAAAGACTGCTGATCTACTAGCGCTGCCAGTTTGCACGGAAAAATTTCCTACATCGCGTGACAAAAAACAAAATATTTTCTCGAATTATAAAAATAAGGCCATAGATTTTTTTTACAGATTACACTGAGCAACAAGGTCGAACTTTTGCAAAATAACAAGGTTCCATCCAAAGATTCTGGTAGAGGGGGCAAAAAAATATGTATATACTTGTTCCGGGGTTTAAGTTTTATTTTAAACGAAGGTACAAAAATTTAGCGTAATAAAATCAAAATTTTCGACGTTCAAAATCTACTAAAATTTGATTTCCAGCCGATAACTAACTGCTCATTTAGTAAATCGATAATTTCCAAATTGATAAATTTGCTTTAATTGATCAACTGTGAGCTTTCAAACACAACCTATGTTAAAACAGCTGTAACAAAAACAATACACATGAAAAATTGTGAAGAATCTTATTCCTAAATTATTTGTTTTGGTTTTTGTAAAAGGTATGTAGTTAAAAAAAAAGTGTTTCGTGACTTGTGCAATATATATTATGGTAGAAAATTGTGGTAGAATTCAACAACTTTTTAACTCCTTTTTTGCGACCGAACTTAAACTTCTGTAAAGCAAAACTTATTTCGTAGGTATTTCGAGGTAAAAAGACTTTTGTTTGATGTTAATATGTTTTGTCTACTTTGTGAAATGTCTAACATCTGCTGCGTCGACTCGCGTCTTCTGACTCGGTTTTAATTTTTAGGCACCATGACGGCCTCCAAACGATCCCTTTTTTCAGTATGGTACGGTGGAAAAGACGGTAAAAAAAAATTGTCGGCACTGATGGAGTATGTATTTTCGAATGTTATTGAGAAATCAAACTGCACTGAGGAGGAGTATAATTTAATTATTAAACAAATGACAAATTTTTGCACAGGCGTGACTGCAAAGTGGCGAGCATGCCATAGGAATTGTAAACGGTTCAAGGATAAATACAAAGTTTGGTTGGACGAAGACTAAGTTCTTGTATATCCTTCTCAATATGCTCAAAAAGTAGCAGATAGAAAACAAAACGAAATTGTTGATTGCCACGCAAAATATCAGAACACCAAAGTTTCGAAACTTGTCGAAGGCAATACATGCAATGAACTAATCACAGCGACTCGCGTCAGCTTATACAAAGTTGGAAAACTTAGTACATCGCAAGTTGTTTCAATGCTAGGCACTGATTCCGATGCGTCTACAAAAATAAAAAGAAGTCTTGAATTAAATCAACAGCTCCCTATCAAGTATACGCCAGAGGAAGCGTTGGCTCTGTATATTGAATTATGAACACCCAACTGTCATTCATAACTGGGGATGCGATGGGAGTTCGGGACACGCAACGTTCCGGCAAAGATTTGCTAATTCTGAGCACAATATGGTAGATGAACATTTGTTTGCAGTTTGTATTGTGCCACTACAAGTGCAATGGCGTAGCAGCATACTCTGGAAAAATCCGGCCTTCTTCAACTCGGTATTGCAGACCTCTCAAATATGAATATCAATGGTTCTACATGCCTAGCTCGGTTCATAAGATATTGATTCACGGAGCTGATATAATTGAATGTGTACCACTTCCTATTGGTATGATGTCGGAAGAGGCCTTGGAAGCTAGGAACAAAGATTTCAGAAATTTTCGACTGAAGCATACACGTAAAACTTCGCGCATAAATACAATCGAGGATCTTATGAACTCTTTATTAATTTCTTCAGATCCTTTAATAACAAGTTTACCCAAAAACCCGTCTCGTCATTCCAATAAAGACATTTTTTTGGATAGGGACATGAAATATCTGCTTTTAGATGCTTCTAAAGTATCTGAAAACTCCGATTCAGACTGGAGCACTGACGCTGAATAATTTAATAATTAAAAAAACAAATTAAAAAAATTATAAAAATTAAAAAACAATGTGTAATTAAAAATTTTCAAACAAAGTTCAAAATTTGGTTCCTTATTAGGTTACTGTTCCAGAAAAATCATTTGGTAGAAAACTTTATTATTTTTTAAGTTATTAATTTTCTTACGCTAGATCAGACAAATCGGCCTCTGTGCGTTACCCTCATATTGACTCATTAATTTGTAATATTTTGGTAAAATTAAAGTTGCTCAATAAAGTAATAAGGTTGCGACTAGGTGATATTTATAAATGTCATAAAATCTCTGGTCTCAAAATAAATTGTCATTAGCAGGTTACGAAAAAAAAATATAAGTCGAGGAAGCGAGGAGAGATGTTGACTCTAAATTACGGATTAAGATAAGAGTTTGTTGGCATTAGTCCATATCGCTCATTTACTTTATTAGTATCATAATCCAAAAAGACGAAAAAATGCAGATATTACTATTTTGTATTGTGTACAAATTTCATAACTAAACCAACTCACAGTAACTCACTGAAACAAAAATTGACTTCATTTTTATTATAAGAGTAAACAAATGTAATTTGAATACTTTAACGCCGTTTATTTCGATTGTTGATTGAGTTAAGACACTATTGAAGTAAATGAGCGATATATATTTTTGAACTGTGCCAAAGTTCAACAAATAAAATAATAAAACATTAATAATATAATGCAAGAAAAGAAAGATCCTCAATTTCCTAAATTTGTCTTATGACAGCCTTGGACAATTTTGATATGCGTATACTCTTTTAAATGTTCATACGAATACATATTTACATACATGTATACATATATGTATATGTAGGTATGATGGTATTTCCTGAGCTTTTAATAAATTTCGAAATATATCTATTAATTAAGGATGAAAATGTATGCTAAATGTTTTTAATGTACACTGTACACCGATATATAAAGACGCGAACTAAAGTGATATTTGTCATAGTTAAAATTAGGACATAATTTAGTTTAAATTTTGGCGTACATATTGTGAAATATTCAAAAGCGAGTGAAGAATTTTATTTTCGAAGAGTTTGAAGCATCGTAGCGCCTGATTTAGAGCTAAAAAACCTTTGTACTCGTATGCATAAAACAAAGAAAATCAAAAAAATGCCGCACAGTCATCCAGCCGTTTCAATGCTTTGATGAAAAGTTCAATGTTAACAAAATTAATGTTTGTTTATGCACACTTGTAGGTTCATGTGTACGCATTACGACTGGTTATTGTGCATAACACTCTGATAAGCTAAATAATACGTATTTTTTTTAATTTCTCGAGAAACTACAAGCATTTAAAAGCGGAGTCGCTTTTCTATTGCCTTAACAGTTTGGCATAAAGGCGAAAACTGAGATTCCTTTTCAGTGTTTTCACTATCAAATACATAATCATATCTCTATTCCTAGCGATTAAGTAAACCATTGAGCAAAAACTGATGTGGACATGCGTATTCGTAGCACTCAAGTCGGTAAAGCAGTAATAAAGAGACACAGCTCTTGACTCTCTTACTTACCTAATTTAAATACCTTCTGATAATAGAATGAAATAAAGTGAAATATCATTTTATATTAATTTCTCTACTTATACATATACATATGTATGCATTTCAATCAATAATTTTGATAGATTCGAAAAACTTGCATAGCTGCATCTCCTTGTTCACTTTCTTCAAAAGTGGCAATTTTGATTCAATTTACTTTAAAGTACACTGTGCTAGTTCATATCAAGTTGTTGATATGCTGAACATTATTTTACCCATCAGACGTACATATACATATATATACATATATACATACGTATGTACATATTTTAATAACGTTTGTAAGTAACTTTTATTCTCAGTTTTGTTTTATCAAGCCATATTTTGCAGATATAATGAAGATGCAATGTTTTTGATTATTAATTATTAAGAAGTAGATTCTTTGTCTTAAAATACATCGTTTTGGTGCTTCATTTGTTTTACGACAAATATTTTTTTAATCCATGCAATTCTATATTTAAGAGTCGTTTTGACTCACTTTTTTCAACAATTTCATATAAAGAAGGACTTTCCAGAGGCAACCCTTTTCACAAAAATATTAAGCATGGGTCTCCAACGAAGAGATTTTTTTGCTGTTCGACCAAATTTGCCAACTGTGAGGCCACAATTTTCAGCAGTGTGGGAAATTCTGTCCCAAAAAGAGTTGAATGTCCATATCCTACATATTTGACTTTATGGACTGAAATGATTTTAACCTTTTGGATAAGGAAGTAAGGATTTCTTTTGTTTTGCCACTCTTGTTAAAATTTGTATGGAATCATTTTGAACAAACGTTGAAGTGTAGGAGTCGTTTTATCTCATCTAACAAAGCTCAGGTTAAAGCTTCTTTCAAAAGATGTCGCTTAGTATGGGAAGGTTGTCAGCGGGGCTTTATGTTTCTTTGTATGTACATACTTACAAACGAACATACGTAAGAATTTACACATTTGATTTGATTTGATTTATTAAGGTTTAAAGTATTAGTGCAATGAGATCTATATACATACATATTTTATAGCACAACATCAAGAAGGTATTACAATCAGACATTATGAACTAAACACAAAACTAAAACAAGAAAACAAAATAAAAACATACATAGAAATGAAAATGGAAATGAACATATACTTAACAATAAGGAACATTTGATAAATCTATACAATTAAAAAATAGCTTTATTTATTATATACATAGTTTCGTAGGTTACTAGAGTTTTTTTTATAATATATGTACATATGATGAATTTCATTTCAAAGGCTGAAAAAAACGTACATTTTGAACCCGACCCCCTCAGAATTTGATGAAATTTTGCATAGAGGTACATCTTACCTACCCAAACACAACCTTATTTTTAGAAAATGGATTTTCGAAAAATTGTGGGCGTGGCAAGGTATCGAAATATTGGAAAATATTCGAAAAATTACGATAATAGGTACTTTTAAAGTGTGATTACTACGGAATGGCTTTACCGATTTCAAAGATATTCATACCATTAGAAAGGTATTGAAATAAGCTTTCAAAAAAATACACTGAAAAAAAAGATTTTTCCAAAATAAAATTTTAAACTGAAAAAACACTTCAAAGATCAAGCGATTTTGAAAAATAAAATTTTATTTTAGAAAGGTCTATTTAATATATATAACATATCTGAAAACTAAAATGGGGTGTTTTTTCTTTTTTTTTTTAAATTTATTTAAGTAAATGCATCTCTTGTTAACTTTTTTTATTTTGATATTATTGTGTGACAAAAAAAGGTACCTAGCTATACTTTGGAAGTTATACAGATTTTTTTTTATTCTAATAGAGTCGAACAAGAATTTTTGTTGTCAAATTTTCAGGCATTCCCAAAACATAAAATTAATGACCTTGGTAACACAAAAATTTAACCGCTCATCAAAGGATACAGCGGATCAACCTTCCACCACATGAAATCAGTAGCGAAAATAATTTTTTGTACCTGTTTGTTGTGCAGTTTACCGCAACAACTGAAACAGATTCCTAGAATATCGCTATGAAGCTAACAGTCAGGTAGAAATAGTATCTAAACGAAGGGTGTATGTTTATGTTTTACAATAGATCCTATGCATAGTAGTGCCGAAACGTACCTAGGATCTATTGGACAACATAAACATACACCCTTCGGTTAGATAGTACAATAAACTTTTAATGACTAAGTATATACTATTTTCACCTGATTGTTAGCTTCATAGCGATATTCTGTGAATTCGTTTCAGTTGCCATTTCAAATTCAAAGCGAACGTACGTTAATTTCGTCTAGTAAAAATTTTAGTTGTGTTTAAACGGCTGTTATACTTCGTGCTTAGTTTCTCCTTAAATTACAAATAGATATGGAATCAACTAATAAATACAGATGTGTGCAGCTATCAACAAAATGTTCCTCTAAACTTCGAAAAATTAGCTTAATCGAAGCAGCGGTGATATCTGAGCATTTTCCAGCAGTCTCCAACACTCATTGTTGCAGTATTTGCGAAAATTGTCGCTTTAAACTGAAGGATGCTATCAAGATTGCTGATAATCAGCGTTCTACTGAAACGGAAATTGAGGATTTACATGACTTGGCATACTGCAAAAAAAAACACAGCAATTTGCGCAAGGTATTTCGGATTCACTTGGAGGTGGTTCACTGTCAACTTTATCAGAAGACCAAAAGAAGATCAAAGCTTACTACGAACAAATTTTGGAGAACATGAAATATCAAATCGAAAACTGCTCAAATAATTTGGATAAACAAAAAATATTATCTCTATTACCAAACACCATGACATCTAAGGAAATTAAAGACATTTTTGGGCATGATTTATCTTACAAATTGATAAAAATTAGCAAAGATATACAAAAAAATAAAACAAAGTTTTCGGACGTCAAACGCTTTTGCATGGACAGACGTAGTTTACCTGAACAAACTTTAAACACAGTAAAATTGTTTTATGAAGATGATGAAATCAGCCGAATCATGCCTGGGTCACAGACTCAATTGTAGTAAGACAAGGAAACATACGCGAGAAACTTTAAAAAAGACTAATGCTGTCATCGCTTCGTGAAACTTACTATGAATTTAGAAAAAAAAAATCCTTCACTTCAATTAGGATTTACAAAATTTACCATGTTGCGACCAGAGAATTGTATCAAAATCGCTTGATCTTTGAAGTGTTTTTTCCATTTTCTAAAAATAAGGTTGTGTTTGGGTAGGTAAGATGTACCTATATGCAAAATTTCATCAAATTCTGAGGGGGTCGGGTTCAACGCATATTGGATTTGATATGAAATTCATCATATGTATGTAGATAGGTCGACAAATTTTATAAAAATAGTTATATAAAGATAGTTTGTAGTTTTTTCTTTTGCTTGTCCGAGAGGGTAAATTGTTGATATTTGTTGGAACGATTTTCCGTCAACCCTTGTCAAATGTGGTTTGGAGACAACCCGGTTTCGGCGTTGTGCCATCTTCAGTGTCAAATTTCGTTCTGTTCAGTTTATGTCTGTCTCTAACCGCGCGAGACTTTAGGACACTTAACATTTGTTAACATTTACGATTATGCACCAATACCTGAATGACCAAAAAACGAAATAAATACGGAACAACAGACATAAACTGAACAGAATGAAATTTTACACTGAAGATGGCATAACGCCGAAACTGGTTTGTCTACAAGCCACACTTGACAAGGGATGTCGGAAAATCGTTCCAACAAAAATCAATTGTTTGTAGTTGCTTTTGTTAATTTTGCTTCTAGTTGCAGAAGGAATGGAGTTTCACACCCTTATAACATTGACGAAAAACAGTCTGGTTGAGTCCTTATAGTTAAAAAAAAAGGTACAATTAAGTCATAAAACCGTTTTGACTTGGGGAAAATTAGTTTTTCATATAAGTATTGCGGAGTCTTTGTGCATAACAGTCTGAATATAAAGACGCAATTTCCAGCTTTTAAATATTCATTAAACTCACATTCTAATAATCTAAGTCTCCAGGCAGAAATATGATCAAATTTTCGTACTCCAAAGATATAACGCGTAACATCATTTAATACGGTAGCGATTTTATATGACGACCTAGAGTCAAGCCTGCTATAAACCACTTCAGAATATGTAATTATAGGCAAAATTAATTGAAGAGAAAGCTTTTGTCGTATAGATCTAGGAGTTAATGATGCCGAATGCCTTAGTCTTCTTAGTGTATCGTATATTTTGCTTGAGACAGAGTTAGTATGATCAGCGCAGCTAATACTACTATTTATTACAAAACCTAAATAAGTTATTTTATGAACAAACTTTAAAGAATTGTTTTTAAGGTAAATAGAAGGAATGCTGTAAAAATTTATATTTTTCTTGCACACAGGCAGAACATGCGATTTTAGGAGGTTAAGACACAGACCAATTTCGGCAGCCCATCGAGAGGCTAGGTATGTATTAAAATTAGAGTTGACATTTGACACTGTCTTAATGGTCTGAAGGTCATCATCATACGCGTGCATGTGTGCATGTCGACATATTAAAAATATATCATTTATAAATGTACTAAAAAGAAGAGGGCCTAAAATCGACAGTGTAATTTTAACAAATACAGAGTAGTAATCGAGCTTTGAGCAATGCAGTGAATGATCAACTGAGTCAAATGCTTTAGAGAAGTCAAGTAGGCACAGCAGGGATATATCACCTTTGTCAAAAGATATTCGCAAATCGTATATAATTTTAACCATCACGGTTAAAGATCCATGTTTTGGCCTAAAAGCAGATTGAAGGGGCGGTAACAGGACATTAATCGGACGAAAATCAGTACATGAGCGTGCGTTTTTCGATCGGACATACAGAGGCAACTTTCCATGAGTTTGAGAAAGAAGACGTATTAATACAATGGTTAGTAATGTGGGTCATTGGGCTTATGATAGATAGATAGATATTGTTAGAGGTATGCACTGCGACCAGTGGGTCTATTGTGCCATCGATTGCTTAGAGCACCTCACTCAGCCCCAGTACCTCCAGAAATTTAATGATTGATCCTGGGGATAAGGAGTGTATTTGCTCGTACTTTGGCCAGCTACGACCTCTGCACCTCTCCCTGCAATTGTCGCAAAATCGCCATAGGTCGCCAGCCCAGATTCACCAGGAAAACGTCGTTCAACCTATCAGCATTTAACAAATAATCTGGTTTTTCTTTGCGATTTATACGAATGTTTTTAGAGCTGGATCAAGCTCGGCAGGAAATAATCGTTGCTTTTGAGCTCTAACTATTGCAGTGGCTTTATTCCTTGCAGTACGAAAAGCATTCCACTTTTCGGTAGTTGGTTTTCTTTCCCAGTTGCGATATGCTTTTATTCGCAGTTTTATGACCCTTTGGACTTTAGTATTAAACCACTGCCATGAGGAAACTTGTAACGTGTTGCAGAGAAAATCATGTTTTCCTTTCACGGATTCATAAAACTAACAGTCACACCAATTAATGTTGCCAAGTTCTAAGTCAAGAGCATTCAAGCCGAGTGAACCAAACACAAATCTATGTACATACGTGTTACTATTATATTGTGAGGAAATTAGAATAAAACGCTAACGCTAACAATTCACCCAACATATCAAGAAAAGAGAAACCTTTCATTAGAATTGAGTCCTTCATTACCGTCCATGCGGTTACAATCAGTATTATTTTACTGACTGATCTTTAATAATCGAAATCCAGGAAACGTGTTTCAGGTGGAGCTAAATTCAACCCGCATCTTTGCTAGGCAGTAAGATTTATGGCGCGACTACCCGACGTGAGGGTGATTTTAAGGCACCTGACATTTAGTGCGTTAAGATTTAATATCCTCGGCAAAAATCGCTTAGGCGGTTAACGCCAATTAAGTAATTAACTTATCATACGTACTTAAAAATTTCGCTCTTCAAATCCCTTATCATGCCCATCCTTCTTTATGGCGCTGAAACATGGACGATGTTGATCAGCGATTAGAAGGCTTTGGGGACTTTCAAGTGTGCAGTGCAATAACGCTATAGGAAATAAAGCCATGAGACGTTATTTCACTGCACATTAGGAAAAATGGCCAATATTGCCTTATATCTATACCTTTCCTAGTTTCTATTTGTGCCATTCTGCTTAAATTCTCTCAATATTGGAACCATATTAAAAGTTGCATCGATCACGTAGTTTAGTGGCTCCGCTATGTAAGGTAATTGTTTTTATAGCTTCCGAAATTGTTGGCGAAACGAACAAAGTGTAAGAGAAGTTGCCAGTTAATAATGTCAATATAATTTTTTTTTTCATATTCATATCTGGAGACGGCAAATTGTTTTCCAACTTAATAATTTTTTTAGATATCAATCGGACCTGTTCTTCATTTCGATTCGGAATGCAAAGTAAAACCGTTGCCATTCCGACTCGTTTTCATAATGGTGTTCTTAATTCCGAGTCGGATCTAAACATTCGAAGTCGTTTTCATTTTAATTCCATAATGAGTTAAAACAGCTGTAATAGTTGTCAGTTAAATACTTTTGTACATATTTATTACAAAAATTTAAATTTTTAGAGTCTCTTTCGTAGATAATTTGATGAAAACACGAGGTATAATTGCACGAGGACAATAAAATTTAAATGTAACAAAAACTGTTATTACACATAGCGTTCAGTAATCTGCGCGAGCCAACCATCGCTGTCCACACTGCATATACAGATATGCAAGCCCATGACCGCTCTGTAGCGGCCAGCCATCGCTGTCCACACTACAAAGGCAGTCACAAGGTGTATCTATAAGGTGGTAGCGAATTCATATATAAAGCGAATCCCAAGGCGAATTCATTAAAGGTGGTGTTAAAAACAGCTGACTCTAAACTTTTTTTCAAGGCGAAGTGGGAGTAATGTCAAATTCATTGTTTATGTTTACATTCTGATTGGCAATATTTTTACGTTTTGTGGTGTTTTTCGGAATTTTGGCTGCCATGTTGTAGTAGTTCCTAGTTTGCTCCGTAATCGTGATCGTGTGTGAAGCATTTTGATCAAATATCCTTAAATGGCTGCGCGGTGTACAACGTGCGTGGCATTTAATTTCGTCAATAGTGGCCACTTGTGTAGACACTTGTTGCAGCTTCTGATCATTCGACTTATTGGCATTGTCTTTGACATCACTCAACACTGATTTGATGGATAGATAACTGTGCTGTTGTGCGCCCACTCTTGTGCAATATCGGTTGTGTTCGCGTGAGCTGTCTACATGTCACACGAGACTTGTTGCATGCATATCATGCATCTATAAAGAATGTATAATTTAACACAATGAAAAAAATAATAAATACTTGAATTGTTGTCCATACATATTCTTGTTATATTTGGGAATTTTTCTAGTAAAACTTTATGTTGGTATTTGTGTAAGTATATTCATATGTTGGTAACTGTCCGAACAGTTCCGACGATATCAAGGATTCATGTATACATATATGTACATTTGTTCGATTGCCTTTTGCACCCACATGATCTCACAACAAGCCACGTAGATTACATCAGATTTTGACATTTACACCAACGGCGAATTCAGATTTTGAAATTACACACACAAAATTACAAAAACAAAATACACGGGATTTTTCCTACCACCACCTTTAATCCGTAGTTTATGTTGTTTGTGTAATTTTCAATATCTAAATTCGCCCAACATTGTGCATGTAAATTGTTTGTGTAATTTTGCGAGCAAAATGTCAAAATTATTAACTCGGCTTATATTTCCATGTCAAAATAAGACAAAACAATTACTAAAACTGAATTGGAAAATGTATAAAATTTTTAAAATATTAGCTTACCTACAAAAGAAATTAATAAAATTAATTAAATATTTTGTGCGTTGTGTCGGGTAACCACCTAGATGCATGAGTTTATATGTGTATACGTAGGTACATATGTACATACCTTTCAACCTTTATACTTACCTTCAATGTATCCCAAAAAAGCTGATGCTATCTTTAGAATCGACTTCAACTTGACTATGACTTTATGTTTAAATAAAACATCCGAAAATATATGCATATATTTTAGTATTTATTAAACCAATTGTGTAATAATATATGTATGTGCATATACATACATATATGTATGTATATTTTTATTTAGGAATCTAAGTATATAAGTACATACAAATGTATTTACAAAAACTAAAAACGGTTGAATACGGGTGCATTCTCGAAGGACTAAATAATATAATAATATAATCTGCAGGTATTGCTGTTATAATCATGATTGGTGCCACTATCATCTGAAGGGAACTGCAAAAAGTGTTAAATAAAGAGTATAAGTAATCAAAGCAAAATGTTTTTGCCTAATCTCGAGTTCAAAATGACACATATACATACATATATGTATATAATTATGTAAGTAAGGAGGAATTTAAAAATAAGTATTAAATAAGGATTTAAACAATTACTAAAATAACTGAAATTAAATAAAATTATTTAAGATTTATTAGAAATCTGTATGTATGTATACAAGTTAAAAAATTTTATTTCAAGTATCTTTATTAAAAATTGGATTATTCAATCTTGCTTACCAAGTTCAGAGATTTATTTTTATAAACTTCTTTTAGCCCATTATTCTTTGTTTGGCTTTTTTACCTTTAGACGTTCGTTTAAGTTTCTTATACGCATTTGAAAAATAGGCGCTTTACTTTCTCAGACAGTTCCACTTCTGTGCTTCCATCGACCAATCGCTGCTGTATATTTTTGCAATTAGCAATGTCGAGAGCATTTAGCTTGTGAAATACGAGCTCGAGTTTCTTCACGCAGTCTAAAAATATTTGTGATGTCTTCTGGAGGAATCCTTTCGAGACCTGATCCACTCATGTGAATGAAACGTCTGAGTTACAGCATTCTTCAAGATTCAGCTTCTTAATTATATATCCTAAGATATACTCTAAGGCGTCCTCTTGAAGAATGCTGCAGTCGTATGGGTGATCGATATTTAAGGATTATCGATTACTTGCGTATCTATTCTTTCACCAGCATCATCTTCAATTACCAGATCTTTGGCAATCCAAAGCACTTGTGGTCGGAGTCTTTGAAAAACTTATCCATTGTGTTGTATCTCCAGAAACGTTACCTATGTCCTTCAAGCATTCGGTGTTGCGCGCTAAATATAAAAAAGTCCTGAAATTAATTAATCAATATGAACGTTAATACCTAGGATGTACTTTCGCAACCACCAAAAAGGTGCTCAAGTACATCCTGATTTAGACGCTCCGTTAGGATATATTCTGGAAGAATATTATTGTTGGGATATAGGTCGACTTCCTAAACGCAAGTTGCAATGCATATTTACAATGCATAGAATTCCTAAACGCATACTTGAATTTTCTGGCAACGCCTAATGTTCCTAAACGTTTGGCAACTCAGTTAGATGAGCATCAGATGTCAAAATCATGCATCATTTTTATTTGGTATGCAAAGGAGTTACAATGGCAGAGTAAGTGATTTTATTTATTATAACTAAGTTATTTATTTGTTTATTTGTGCTTTATGACTAATTTAATACATGTGTATGCATGTTTCTTATGTTACAGAGAAAAAAAGTGGACACATGAGCGAAAAAAGCTATTGATTGCGACAAGACTTCGCCATGAAGCAGATTTTAGCGGCAAAAAAAAGAAACGTAATACCATTTGGGAAACTATCTTGAGAGAAATTAAAAATGTAGAGAGCTCCTTTCCATTTTCGCGAGATGAAATAGCTAGATGTTTCTTGAACATTATGGGGACCTATAAGGGCATTAAAAAAAGAAACAGCACATCTGGCGAAGCTGCATCAAACTGGGAATACTTTGACGAAATAGATGAAGTTTTTGGAAGCCGCAGTAGCATTGATGTGCCACAAGAAATGACCGAATATTCTTTGGAAGAAGTAACTACATATCCATTGGATAGTCCATCCACTACAGCGACAAATGACGAATTGGACATAACACCCACAACATCAGTGAAAAGAAAGAGAAATGACGTCCTTGAATTTTTACAGAAAGAGTCTAAAAAGGAAGACGAAGTTTTGAATAAGTTGCTAAAAATTGAAAGTGAAAAGCTAGAAGTCGAAAAAGAAAAGCTTATTGAATTGAAGCAACTGCGTGCCTTATTCCAAAGAGTAGGAGAGAAAAACAATGAATGATCTCAGTACAAAAATGTGATTTTTTTACAATATTGGTAAGATAGATTTATTATAAGCGCTAAGCTTCCAAATACATGAATTCAAATAAATTTTTGTTTTGTTCTGTGTTAATTAAATTGTACTTTTTTTTAAATACCGTTTAGTTCAACTTGAAAACAAAGCTGCCAGTGCATTTCGTTTCTGTTGGGCTTCATCTCTTTGCGACGATGGAACGTTAACTTCAGAAGGTTGAGACTCCTCTTCGTTCAATTCTATGTAATCGATGTTATGCTCTCCTTCATTGATGATAATTACATTATGTAGTAACATGCACGCCAAAACAATAATTTTTGGAATATGGGCGAGCTGCACACCAATAAATTTTAAGATTCTGAATTTTTGTTTTAATATTCCGAACGCCTGTTCAACAAAAACTCTGTTGGAGCTTAAAATAGCGTTGATTTTACTCTGTTGCGGCGTTAAAAAGCCATTATCGCGGTATGGCACCATGAGAAAGTTTTCCAGCGGATAGGCTGCGTCGCCTAAGAAATGATGATTTGGGAGAATACTTAATTCACCGCTCACTATCGCCCTACGAAGTGGGCTTCTTTGCCACACTGATGCGTCATGACATCGTCCGGGACAACCGACAAAGACGTCCAGAAATTTAATTTCATTCGCTGTCTACAACAGCCTATATAAATTGGTTATTATAACGGGTGTTTTTTTTAGGGGTATAGAACTTCGAATTGAAATAAAACACAAGAAAATCGTTTAAAGGTCCATCAATTTGGCTTTATTGGAAGGATAATTTTATGCCATTAATGTTTAAATATGATTTCGGGCATGTGGCCGCCGCGGCTGGCTCGAATAAAGCCAATTCTACAGGTCCAATTTTCAACCACTTTTTCGAGCATATGGGGCCGTATGTCGGCAATAACGCCACGAATGTTGGCTTCCAATTCCCCTAACGTTTCTGGTTTGTTGGTGTAGACGAGCGACTTCACATATCCCCAAAGAAAATAATCCAATGGTGTCAAATCACACGATCTTGGTGGCCAATTGACAGGTCCATTCCGCGAAATTATGCGCTCAGCGAATGTTTCCTTCAATAAATCGATTGTGACGTGCGCTGTGTGGCATGTAGCGCCGTCTTGTTGGAACCACAACTCATCCACATTCATGCCATCCAATTCGGGAACAAAATAGTCGGTTATCATGGCTCTATACCGGTCTCCATTAACGGTAACTGCCTCTCCAGCATTATTGCGGAAGAAGTATGGCCCAATGACTCCACCAGCCCATAGAGCACACCAAACAGTCAGTTTTTGTGGATGTAATGGCGTTTCAAGGGTCTCATGTGGATTCTCTTCACTCCAAATGCGGCAATTTTGCTTGTTGACGTAGCCATTCAACCAAAAATGAGCCTCATCACTGAACAAAATTTTGCGATGAAAATCAGCATCGAGATCAATCTCATTTTCGGCCCATACACCAAAATCACGACGCATTGCATGGTCTCGCGGCTTTAATTCTTGCACAAGCTGGATCTTGTAAAGTCGCAAGCCAAGATCTTTGCGCAAAATCTTCCATAAAGTTGATGGACAAAGCTCCAATTGCTGTGCACGGTGGCGAATCGATTCATTCGGGTCCTCTTCAACACTTTGCTCTACAGCGGCAATTGTTTCTTCGGTGCGCACTGTTCGACGTCTCTGCGGATGCGTATTATCACATAGAGTAAACGTAGTGCGAAAACGATCCATGGTTAACCGAATTAATTGCTCTGATGGACGATTATGTCGACCATAAAATGGACGGAGCTCACGGTAAACTTCGCGAACTGAACCATTATTTTCGAAATAAATTTGCACGATTTGCAAGCGTTGTTCTTTTGTCAACCTGATCATGATGAAATGGCAAACCAAACTGAACATAAATGACATTAGAGTTGCCAGATTTGACCACAAAATGCCAGTTTTATCTCTATTCGAAAAACAAACCTGTAAAAAAAACACCCTCTAGGTTGACAAGATATGACTATACATGCATATGTAGTTACCTATGCAATGATGGAAAACGTCCCTTTTCTGTTATAGAAACTGATTGCATCGTGTTTCGGCTGTGATATAGGAATGTGTGTTCCATCTATGCAACCTAGCACAAAAGAAAATATATTGCGACGACGCTGTGAAAAGCCATCACCGATGTGTCTTTGAGCGGCAGTAGTTGGAAATTTTATTATTGTCGATTTTAAGCGACATATAATTTTGAGCGTTTTAACAAAAGCCCTATAAGTGGCACCCATTCCTATTTAAAATCTGTCACTAATTTTTCGAAATGACGTGTTATTGGCAAGCTTCCAAATTGTCAGATATAATGCCTTTTCCAGGGAAACTGCAGCGCGACCCGTTGATGATTCGGTCCACATTGGTTTTATCATGGTCATCAACCTCTAAAATTTTAACGAGCTCATTTTCTATTATATATACATATATATTTGAAATACGTTTGTACTTACTTTGAAGGTGCCTCTTTGCATTCGAAAATGGGAATAAAATACATCGTCTTCCATTAATGCAATACATCCGCAAAAATGTTTGTTTTTCACCACCTTTCTTCTCGTAACATTCAGTGCCCTTAATAAAAACTGCCGCTTGTTTTTTTTCTTTTTAATAAGTTTTCTTATTAAATCAATATTTGCAGAGTTAGCTGGAGCTAATTCTTCAGCACTTGTCAATAAAACGGATAAATGATTTCTTGTCGCGTCCATATTTACACAAAATTTTAATATTTGTAAAAACAAGTGTTTGTGACATATGTTTTGTGTATGCGTTGTAGAGTGACGTTCCTAAATGCCGTCAATATGCAAAGCATTTATCTGCAAAGCAGGGTTGCTTTTAAGATCTGCTTTGCATTGCATACGCATTTTTTTGAGTTATGCATTGCAACTTGCGTTTAGGAAGTCGACCTTATTGTTTGCTAAATGAAATCGTTCATCCTACTTAAGACTTCAAGTTACGTTGCAAGGGCCGTTCCGAACGGTTCCTTAATTTTCACATATTATAAAAACTAGGCTCATTAAATGAATGATATAAGTTACCTTTCCTGGATAGCCAAAAGTTTGTATGGATGAATTTAAAACGTCGAACCAATAGTTCGCTAGCTGAATAAAGTCCGCTGTCTAACTAGGCTTATAAAACTCGAAACCTAAAGAGTAGCAGCGCCTTAAAGCATTAGCCGTTGTGTTAGAGAACAACTGTGCGGCTTGACTTTTGACGCCCTGAAACTTAGTTTATGTAATACAAGCTTAAAATAAATAGTTAACATACCTATCCCTTTCCCTGAAATGTGTTCATCCGTGAGCTTAAATGCTATTGAGACATCTGATTTTGAAGTTAGCTAAATCAATTCATAAATTGGTCAATATTTGACCCTTCCACAACAGTCCGCTGTCCAAAAAAGTTTTAAGAGATGAGGAGCGTCTGCGAAAACAAAAACTTTTGCATTTTCATCCGTGGTTAGAGAGAACCATGGCTTATCTATAAGTGGGTTTAATTCTTGAACAAAAGTTTTTTATTTGTTTACACGTACTACAACTAAAAGCAATTTAAAAATATTTATGTTACCTATCGTGACGTTAAGTTCTTTCCACAGCTTGCAATTTGTTGGACTCATGTCGCTTACTATCGCTACTACAGTAAACCCAACGTTTTGGAGCGCCAAAATTATGGACATTAATACACATTTTGTCATTTGGGTATCGAAATCAAAAAACACGGGCTGCTTCCACGATTTTCGTAACCCACGTGTCATCACAACTTGAACATAATTTTAGGGCTTTCGAACATAGTCCCCTGGCTGATCATATTCGTATGTCTCGACGACTTTCATTTCGTCGAAAACAAGAACACCGATTTTATCATCATCGCAAAGCTCTGAACTGTGTGCCATAGAATCAATTGATGCAGCCAGGATACCCTCACTTACATCGGTTTTTCGAAGCGGAAACCCTTTATCATACAAATGGTTGTATGCTCGCGCTCCCGCTGCGTGTATACATATGTCATTGAAAATGTCCTTCCATGTCCAATTAACCCTTCGATATTTAATATACAAAAAAACTAATTACTACATATAGCTCTTACATGAAGGAAACGTTAGATACCTGGAATAATTAATTTGCGCATTTGCCCTTCGGTAAATATTTTTTTCAAATTATTTACCACTGCATTCGAATCTTCCAACTTGCCGTTTAAACTTTTTATTAACGCCTTTTATTCTTTTATTCTCCTTGCAAAGGTTATATAGCTCTAACTCATTAGCATCGACAAATACTTTAGAGCTAAAAATATGTTTAAAAACTAAAATCTTAAAACATTCAGCACTCGTAATATGTTTGTGAGCTTACTCGGTCTGTGTTTGGTAATCCTTAAACAGCACTTTCGTTTGAGTTGAGCATTCCTTTACCAGCATTTCGGTTTGCGTAGGACAGTCCTTAACATAAACCAATGATGGCGTGGAGGGCTCTGCATTTACTTCGCAGTCAATTACTTTTGCCACTTCGGAGTTGGCAACGTTGGCAATTATTCTAAATTAAAAAGTAACTTGTGATTTTTTTAATAAAAATGACTACACAACTTACCGTCCATGTTCTGAGTGCTCCATTGCAAAATTCATGCATTCAGGTTGTGGAGGAAGCTTTGAATTTCGACGCTCATTCTGAATTAACCAAAAATATAGCTTTACATATAACATCGTTACCTCCTAACTGTAGTTGGCACGACCTCGGCCACATTAAACGATCCGACTCCTCTCTGGGAACTTTGGAAAACGGCCAAGTTTCGCGTTTCACTTTTTTGTTGCATAAAGTGCACTTTCCCATTATATATTATTTATAGTGTTCACAATCTTTTCAATTATAACTTTCGCACAAACTTCACTTATATCGCATAAAACTTTTAAATGTAAACAAACAATTCAGGTGAATTGGAAAAGAAGAACAAGCAATCAGCTGTTGGGATTATACCTAGCACAAAAGCTCGCCTCACCGCCGCACACTGTGAGATTTAATCAATCTGGCATCTCGAAATTAAAAGAAAAATGTTTTCGCAACTCGCTCATATTTTTTTTTACGTGAGAAGAGACCCCAATTGTTCGGAAAACAAACACAAAAGAGAATAAAAAAATGTTATTGGCGTGATAACAGCTATCAAACACGTGCAATTGCATAGCATGCTACAATTGAAGCATGTTCGCGAATAACGTTGTAAACGACAATTTTTTCAAAACTGTTTTTTTTTTGCATTTTACAGTTATAATTCCTTTCTTCTGTCTGTAAAAAAAAATTTGAGCAAATTACTGCAGGCATTCCCACTCAAAATGCTCTTTAATGCAAGCAGTCAGTGGAAGAACGTTACATGTTATTTATGTTATCTGTGCAAAATGTCAAGAAATGAATATTCATGTATTCTTAATAAGACAAACAGAGGGTCAAAAAGGAAAATAAATATAGAAAATTGGAAAGACCTAAACAATAAAAGATTAAGAAATAGTGGGCAATCATATGTGAATAGAAAAAATAAGGTAGTGCCGGCTAAAAACGCGCCTGAACAGGTAAAGTGGAAAAACGTTTTAAGTTCAAGATTTTCTACTATATATTTGAGTTGTGTTTTATACATAGGTTTGTGGCTGCAGATGCAATTTTCAGTGTGATAAGTTTTATTTATTACATATAAAAGAGCTATTTGATAGTTTTTATAAAAAAAACTACAACGATCAAAGTTCATTTTTAAGTTGCTACATTGAATTGAGTGAACCTCAAAGACGAAGAGTTAATGAGGGAACTTCTAGGCGAAACACCACAATCTGCTATTTTTTGTTGTCTTCTAACGGTCAAAGAGAAAGAGTGTGTAAAAATATGTTTTGTCACACATTCCAGGTAAATAAGTATTGAGTGTTTTTATTTATTTATTTAATACCTACTTCTTATTCATATTTTTATTCAGATAACGCAACGCAGAGTACAAATTTTGGTTGAAAAATTAAAATTTGGAAAACATGTTACTGATCAGCGTGGTAAACATGGAAATCGTCCACACAAAATCGTTGAAGCGGAGAAAATGTGTGTTATGGAACACATAGCAAGCTTTCCTAGCCAAGAAAGCCACTATAGTCGTTCTACATCAGAGAAAAATTGTTTAAGCCCTGATTTAAGTATTAAAAAAATGCATATCTTATACAAAGTTAAATACCCTGATACTGCAATTTCTTATGACACATACAAGCATATTTTTCATACGGAATATAAGCTATGATTTGGTTACCCAAGAAGTGATACGTGTAAGGTTTGCGATAAGTATTTTATTGAAATGGTTGCTGCCGCGAATACAGAACGATTCGAAAGTATACAAAACTTAGCTGCAGCTCATCACGAGAAGGCAGAAAAAGCTTACTTACAGCTTAGAAATGATACCAACACCGCCAAAAATTCACACAGTACTGTTGTCATTTGTGTCGACATGCAGCAAGTGATTTTCACACCAAACCTGACACACTCCGATGTCTTTTATCAGCGGCAGTATTCAAATTACAACTTTGCTATTCATAATATGTCAGACAATGCAGTGCATATGTATACATGGCATGAAACAGTTGCAAAAAGAGGATCTGCAGAAATCGCATCGTGTATTTTGAAACACATTTCCTCAAAATATAGTATTTTAGAAAATGATGGAGTTAGAAAATTGATAATATGGTCAGATAGGTGCGTTGGGCAGAACAACAACAACTGGACAATAATCGCTTTGTGCCACAGTCACTTAACAAAATACTTTTCTGAAGTAAATCAAAAATTTTTACATCGGGACACAGTTTTCTCCCCTGTGATCGCGATTTTGCGCTAATTGAAAAACAAAAAAAAACAGCTCAATTATATACCCCAGAAGATGTGTGCCATATGATTGAGTCAGTAAGAACTTCGAATCCATTTCATGTACATCAAATGGTTTCAGATGAATTTAAAAACTTTGAGTTTCTAAACAAAAATTTAACTAGAAATTCTATGTGCAAAATTACGGATGCTCGATGGCTTCAATTTTCAAGAGATGATCCAAACACCCTTAGAATGCGCAAAAATCATAGCATTACTGAATCCTGGTCATGCTACACTATTCGACCAAAAAAAAAATTTATCTAATAACACTTTACCGGTGCTTAGAAATGGTCCAATTGAATTAAGCTCTGAGAAAAAAAAAGGATCTTCTTGCAATGTCGTCCTATTTGCCAGAAAATTATGCAGAGTTTTATAAGAACTTGCAATAAATAAATTTATCACACATAAGACTTTAAATACATTTCGTAGTTCCTTATGTAAAAATTAAATATCATTTACTTATGTATATTTGTAAGAAGAGAAAAAAGTTACGTCTTGTTGGTTAAAAAGAAAAAACTAATCGCTTTGTTAACTTTTTTGTTGAAATAAAACTTGATTCTTTTTGAAAATATTAAAACTTTCTTTATCTTCGCAAAATGTTTATGGAAAAACGTTTTAAACGCCATTGCACTATAAGTTATGCGAAGTGGAAGAACGTGTTAACATCCATTTTATTTTGGATATAAAACGTTTTTCCATATTGAAAATCTTATGAACGTATTTGTAGTTGTGTTTTGAGTTTATACATATTTTTTTTTAGAGAATAAGGTGAGAAATGTTGTTTTTCACTTAGATATAAAAAAAAAATTAATAAAAAATGCAATCTACCACATGTTAACTATTTTTTTCGTTTCCTCAACTATTTGAAATTAGTCGTTTACAACGTTATTCGCGAACATGCTTCAATTGATTTGCATGCTTGCATTGATCACAAAAGTTTGAGTGATCAGGTCGAAGTTGTGAGTGGTTTTTTTGGCCTAAAATATTTTTTGTATTGAAGGTTATTACTTAAACTTAAAATTTTTGTTTTATACAATATTTATTTTTGCACTCAAGTATTTTGAAAAAATTGTTTTATAACCATTTAAAAGGTAAGACAAATTTTAAAGTTTTCAAATCTTTGATAGACTTCCAAGTCCCACGGAGTTCCGTGATGGGAATGCCAGCAGAACCTTTGTTAATGTGCCCAAAACAAATTTAAAAAATAAAATCCTGCCCATTTTTTGCCTTTTTTTAGTATGAGTGAAATACCGCAAGAGGAGCTATTTTGGATTTGGTTGAGCAAGGTGAAAAGCGAAAAAACAGAAGCGGTCGAAAAGCACGTTATATAAATTTTTGGACCAGATGTTGACGATACCAAAATTAAAGATCGTATAAAAAAGCTTTGCTTCCAATTTCAATCGCGATGGAGCAAATCTCACCGTGATAAAGCAAGATTTATGCATGACAATGCTATTTGGCTAAGTTCAAAAATTTCTGCTGTTGATCACGCACCATCAACTTCAAAACAAATACCTCAACGCGGAAGGCGAGAAAAAGAGTTTGCTGAAAGTGCTTCGAGTACACAAAAACGGAAATGCAAAGAGTTAATATCAAATGTAGCTTCGGAACAATTAACTATGGCTACCGCAATGCATCTGAGATCCTGTGGAAAAATAAAATCAGCAAACATTGTCAAAGAGTTGTCGACTTCATCCCCTTCGAGAGGTACAGCTATAAAAAGAGCAAGGGTAAGCATTACTGAAAAGAAAAGTCTTACACCAGATCAAGCACTGGCCATGATCGTAGACGAAAATTTATCAACTGAGCAATACCGTGGAATACGATTGCATACGATAGCATACAGTCCGAAATTGTATCCATGCTATGACCTCGTTAAGCAATCAAAATTATTGTGCTACCCAAGCCTTGTTACTGTTACTGAAACATATGCCGAAATCAATTTGCAATCCTTAATAGACCACACGGTGAAAAGATTAATAGATGCACAATATGAGGTTTTTAAGTCGTTCCCTGCCATTCAGGATGAATTAAGCATAACAATAAAATGGGGATGCGATGGAGCTGAACAGAACCGTTACAAGCAAAAATTTTCGGATGAAAACATGTCAGACGAAAGCATGTTTTCTCTTTCGATGGTGCCTCTTCAACTTAACTCTGGAGCTGAAGAAAGGAAACATATTTTTTGGCAAAATCCAGCTGCGTCTTCGACAAGATATTGTAGACCGATCAAATTTATTTTCACGAAAGAGACGCGTTAGGTCATTAAAGCGGAAGTGGAGCATATTCGGCAGCAAATTTCTGTTTTGAAACCAACTAGCTTTGAGCTTCACGGTTATAGTTTCACGGTTAAAGCCAATTTAATTCTATGTATGATTGATGGCAAAGTCTGCACCGCTCTTTCAAATTACACGTCATCGCAAGCGTGCTATTTACGTGGTGCAACTCCAAAAACTATGAACGACATGAATGCCTTATCACAGCGCGAAATCGATGAAAATATGCTTGCTGTTGGTCTTTCACCTCTACATGCCTACATAAGGTTTATGGAGTGCTTGTTGCATATTTCTTACCGATTGGAAATAGAAAAATGGTACGTATCAGGCGATGAAAATAAGGAGAGCGTTGCAAGAAAGAAGAAAAAATACAAGCCAGGTTTAGGAACGAAATGGGTCTTCTTGTGGATATGCCGAAACAGAAAACAGGAAACACAAATGATGGCAATACGGCCAGAAGATTTTTCAAAGAAGCAGAAAATACATCGGGTATTACAGGCATAAATGTCGATCTGATCAAGCGGTTTCGAGTAACACTTATGTGCAAAAACAGCGGCTATTTTATCAATATAGATGCGTTGCAAAATTTTACGTCAGAAACAAGAGAGCTTTATTTGAGTTTATATCCTTGGTACTATATGCCAGTAACTCTCCACAAAATATTGTTTCATGGAGGAGCTATCATTTCTTCATGCATTCTTCCCATAGGAAACTTTTCTGAAGAAGCGCAAGAAGCACGCAATAAAGAGTCGAGACAGTATCGCGAACTGTTCACAAGAAAAACGTCCCGAGTTGACACCAACATAGATTTATTGCATAGGTTGCTTATCACGTCAGACCCTTTGATTGCAAGTTTACGTTTGCCCCCAAAAACCAAGCGTTCTACTTTACCTGCTGAGGTCATTGCACTTCTGTCTGACACCCAACAAAATGATGAATTTGATGATTTAGCATAAAAAACTTTGCTTGCAGCTCTCTGGAATTTTTATTTTTGTATAAATTCCTTATTTTTTTTGGCGTAGAATACGTCTTACCTTACGGTATGGGCACCCATGTCAGATTGTTATTGTTGTAATCTCTATTTCTTTAATTATAAGGAAACGGCGAGATACATTTTTTTTTTAAATTTGTTTGTAGTCAAATGAAGATGTTAGCTTTCGTTTGACATACATTTCATATTGGTTAATATCTTCCTAATATTTAAATTTCTCAAATGAAAATTTTATAAACACATCCAAACAAATATGTGTGTGGTGTTTGGTTGAGTGTGTAGTAGTGGTGCGTGAATAGACGTTCATTTTATTGCATAATTTTAGGCGGGAAAATTTAAGGGCCAGTTTTTCAGTGCTGGTTTAAACTCAGTTTAAACTAAGTTTAGTTAAACTCAGTTTAAATTTAAACTTAGTTTTCTTGCGCTCAATTAAATTTGTTGCAACCAAAACGAAATAGTCAGCACGCGGCTGATAAGTTAAACTAAGTTTAACTGTGCGCAATCGGCAGTTTAAACTCAGTTTAAACTCCGTTTAAAGTTGACTGAAAAACTGCATACTGAGTTTAAACTTAGTTTAAACGACAAACAGAGTTTAACTTGCACTGAAAAACTGGCCCTAAGTAGAGTAAAGGCAGAGAAAGCGCTGTCAACTACTGCTTATTGGTGGTGATTTTAACACAGAAATCACTTCAAATACTAGATTGGCGAAATTTATGAGCGATACGTTTAATTTGGATTATATTCGAAATGATGCTCCCACAAATATTGATAACACAACCATTGACTTAGTTTTTGCGAGAAATTTAAATGTTAATTTAAAAACATATTTATCCTATTTTTCCTATCATAAGCCTATATTCTCAAAAGTTACTTTCAAATAATCAAATAGATTTGGGTCTGTTATTTATCATTTATCTTTACTATTGATAACTACCATTGACTTTGTTTTTGCGAGAAATTTAATTGATAATTTAAAAACATTTTTATCCTATTTTCCTATTATAAGCTTATGTATATCATCAAAAGTAACTATCAAATAAAGAAATTCATTTGCTTGTATTATTTATCATTATAAATTATCATTATACATATGTTTTCTGTCTTATCGGATGGCGTATTCTACGTTAAACTTAATGGCCGTGTCTCTGACACAGCCTCCTTCTTTTTTATTTCTACTTTTCGCTTTTTACTTTTGTATGATTTGTATATAACTTCTTTATTTTGGTTTTTGTTTAATATCTTATATTGAATATAAATGTGTAAACAAAAATTGTCCCCAACTAGTGTTTTAGGGTGTCTTTGATGGGGGTGATCGACTTGCACACACGCGACACTCCAAATCGTCGACTCGTAGGTGCTCAGTCACTCGGTGGCTGACACCCCCCTCCCCGTGGTGACACCCGGTAACGCTTTGGCGGCTAATTCGAGCGGCGACCCCTCCAAAACCCCCTCAAACCCGCAATTCCTACTCAGGCCTACTCCAATACCCAACTTCCCCTCCCTTTTTATCTATTTACAGGGCCGGATCAAGGTGTCATACGACCCGTGCCGAGGATCAGCCTGGCTGGGGGCCCTTACAAAGCCCAGTCTCAAACGGAGTGCTCCGGATACCGGGCAACCTTCGGAGCTAACTAGCCTTACCCGGGTACAGCGGATCTCTGCCCGGGTGGACGTTTCCCTTTCTCCGCCACTCGTGGGACATTATTATGGATTCGAAAAACAAAAACACAACACCAACAAGGGAGTGCGGCGCTCCCAAGGAGCTACAACCTCCGCAACTCATAAAGCTACGGGACCACCGAGCTTAAGAGCACACAACCTTCAACAAAGGCTAACTAGGACAAAGGTACCCCCTGGTACGAGCCAGAAGGCCCAAACTGTCGACAGCGGGCACCCTGCGCCTTCCTGCAGCAATCTCGTCACTCAGCGACCAGCGGCTGGCGGGGAGACTGTAGTGAGACCCAGGCAAGGCCCGTTGACGAGCAATAGGGCGAAGGAATTCGCACGTCCAAACCCGTCGAAGGCCAACCACCAAGATAGACGAAAAGCCTCACGGATTCTCCGTCGTCAAGCCACCTCACCGATCAGGGAGGATCAGGTATCGAGGGAGGACTTCGTGAAGGTTCAAGAGGATATCGAGTGGGCTAGGTTGGTTATTCCAGACTTCGATGTCAAGTTATACGGCAAGTCAGCGGCTACCAAGCGACAACGATCCGTAGAGGAACTGCAACCGTTAGCACCGAAAAGGGCCAAAACGCAGGGCGCATGGACTCGATCCTTCGCAGAAATTGCTAAAGATCGAAAAGTTATAGGCGTCATCGATAGCAATAACGAGGAAGGTAGGATACCCAGACACCAATGGAAATGGGTAAATGCCGCCCTAGCCAAAGTTGCACTAGCAGTGCTGAAAGAGAACCCTGGACCGCCGCCATCATGCTCTGATGCTGGATGGTTCCAGGGGAACGTGAAGCTAGTCGCCTGTGACGATAACAGATCGGTCGAGATGTACAAAGCGGCCATCGACAAGGTTGGCGAAGTGTACCCCGGAGCCTGCCTCAAAGTAGTGGATGCGAAGGATATACCGTCACGCCCAAGAGCAAGAGCCTGGGTACCAGTTACACCATCGGACCCAGTGGAGATCCTGGAGATGGTGCAACTATTCAACCCAAACCTACCTACACAAAATTGGAGAGTGGTAAACACCGAACCGACAGACCGGGCGACGATGCAGGTGGTTCTCCTGCTAAATAATGAGAGCATAGAAATCCTGGCTAAATGCGAAAACAGGATAAACTATGGTTTCGGGAAGATTACCGTTAAGGTTTACAAAACCGACACCGAAGCCCTAGTGAACCTGGCAAATTGTGTGGAAGCGGAGGAACCACCAAGCGACCACGAGATAGAGGCAGAAGAGAAGATGAAGGAAGATCTTAGCGGATACACCTCATCCGGATCGGAAGGAGGCGCGGCCCTAAGTAGGCTATATGCGGAGTGCGAGCTACTCAGTGATGAGGAAGCGGACACGACAATCGTGGAGAAGGTGGTACCGTGTGATGAAGGTTGTTCAGATAAACCTTCATCACAGTAAAGCAGCGTCCGCTGCGCTTCTACTTCAACTGGCGTCAGGAGAAGTAGACATAGCTCTGGTCCAGGAGCCATGGATCACTGGTGATAGGATCCGTGGCCTGAAGACCCCGAAATATGCTCTGTTCGGAGCTCAAGGTAAAGGGAAGCCCCGTACCTGTATTCTAGTTAAAACCATTATAAACTCTTTTATTCTACCACAGTATAGCAATGGAGACATAACCACAGTCAGCATTGAACTGGCGCAGAAAAGGCTCAGGGTGGCCTCCTTTTATCTGGCTCATGACCACGAGGGGCCTCTGCCGCTAAAACTTATGAGAGAACTAGTGAGGGACACAAACCCACTAAGTGCAACGCTAATTATGGGAGGAGACGCTAACGCCCATCACACGCAATGGGGTAGCTCCAACATACGAACGAGGTGAGTCACTCTATAACTACTTACTTAATACAAATCTAGCCTTATGCAATAAAGGCACTGACCCAACATTTATAACAGCCAATCGTAAAGAAGTCCTAGATATTACCCTTTGTACTGATAAGTTTAGTAACCACATAATAAACTGGAAGGTCCTGAAAGAGCACTCATTTTCGGACCATAGGTTTATAGAATTCAGTATATCAGACTCGCCACCCACCCCTAAGGTGACGCAGAATATCAAAAAAACAAACTGGGGTTATTATAGACAACTGCTACTTAAGAGACTCCCTTCGGAACCACCCACTAAGCCAAAGACGCCAGAGGAACTCGACCATTTAGTAGGTGTCTTTGTTGAAAACTGCAACGCAGCACTGCAAAAAGCATGCCCTATTAAGAAAGTAAAAGAAACATACAGGCTCCCCTGGTGGACCTCAGACCTAAATAGACTACGTAAAGAATGTAGGAAAGCATTTAATGCTGCTAAGCATGATGCCCAGGAGTCTTCCTGGGCGCATTATAAAGCAATACTAAGACTCTATAAAAAAGACACACGGAATGCAAAGCGAAATTCATGGAATAATTTCTGCAGCGCGATAGAGACCACAACCGAAGCCTCAAGACTTCGAAAAGTTCTGGCAAAATCACCGACAGCACCCAGTTTTCTTCAAAAGCAAGATGGAACCTGGTCCGAATCTAGCGTTGAGACAGTTAACCTGCTTCTAGACAACCATTTCTCCGAGTACACCAATGATCTTGGAAATGAGTCAGAACAAAGGAATGTCAGACCGCAGCTTATAAACGAGATAATAAGCGACAGAAGTATATGCTGGGCCATAGACAAATTCGAACCCTACAAAAGTCCGGGGCCAGACAGTATTAACCCAGCTCAGCTACAACATACCATGGAGCGCACCAAACCCTGGTTAAAAACAATCTTTACCAGCTGCTTAAGACTCGCCTATATACCCATTTTATGGAGAGAAGTTAAGGTGGTGTTTATACCAAAAGCAGGAAGAGCCTCACACACCAAACCAAATGACTTTAGGCCTATAAGCCTTTCCTCTTTTCTACTCAAAACTTTCGAAAGACTAATTGAGATGTATATTAGGATCTCGATTAGTCCATCCCTATTGTCTAATGCGCAACATGCCTATACCAAAGGCAAGTCCACGGAGGCAGCACTCCACTCACTGGTTTCCAAGCTTGAAAAATCCCTAGAAGAAAAAGAATTCGCACTTGTTGCATTTCTCGACATTGCGGGGGCATTCAACAATGTAACCCCTCGAGCGATTACCTCGGCTCTCAGGGATCTGCGAATGGACAGCTCTCTAGTTGGACTCATTCACCAAATGCTCACCAGCAGGGTAGTGTGTTCGCAGCTGGGGGAAAGCACCGTTCGCAGACCCGTAAACAGAGGCACTCCACAAGGAGGAGTTCTATCTCTACTTTTATGGGTGGTAACTGTAAATAAGCTCTTGCGACGCATGGAAGGAAATGGTTATGAGGTGATCGCGTACGCCGACGATGTCGCGGTAATTGTGAGAGGAAAATTTCCTCAGACGCTATGCGAACTCATGGAAACAGCTCTCACTTCACTTGTCACGTGGACCAAAGACTGTGGTCTAGAAGTGAATCCTGATAAAACAGAACTAGTGCTATTCACCAGAAGGTATAAGATACCCACTCTCACACTACCGAAACTTGATGGCAAAAGCCTAATTCTTAAAAGTACCGCGAAGTACCTGGGTCTGATTTTAGACAATAAGCTGTACTGGAAAGACAACACAAGGGAGCGAATAAGGAAAGCCACTACGGCGCTTTTCACTTGCAAAAAAGCTATTGGTGTAAAATGGGGTTTCTCCCCTAAGATAGTACACTGGATCTACACAGCCATCGTCCGCCCAATCCTATTATACGGAGCCTTGGTCTGGTGGCCCACTCTAGTAAAATCAACAACGCTTAAACAACTGCAGAGAGTACAAAGAAGCGCGGAGCTCTGCATAAGTGGAGCCCTAGGCTCCTCACCCACTGAGGCTCTAAACGCCATACTACACCTGCCACCTCTTGACGTAGTAGCTCAAGAAGTAGCCGCTATCACAGCTTTAAGACTTAAAGAAGCTGGGTTCTGGACCCAGAGCACACTTGGCCACACAGAAATTCTAAGAAAAATGGCTCCAATTCAAATACCAACAAATACGGACTACTGTACACCATCAGCTTCCTTTAAAAAGGACTATGAAGTCATCGTACCAACCCGACAGGATTGGTACACAAGACCACACCATATACATAACGCCATCAACATTTACACTGATGGCTCCAAACTCAACGGAAAAGTCGGGGGAGGTGTATTCTCCCCTGAACTAAAACTTGAAACATCGTTCAGACTCCCCGACCACTGTAGCGTGTACCAAGCGGAAGTGCTGGCCATCCAGGAGGCTACACAGCACCTAATCAAAAACCCTAAAGAAAGCAAACAGGTCTTTATCTTTTCTGACAGCCAAGCTGCACTGAAGGCGCTAGACTCCTGTATAGACAATACGAAGTCTCTCACTGAATGCCGCAGATCTCTAAACGAGATGGCTCAGCATTATAGAATTCCACTCATATGGGTGCCTGGACACCGCGATATCGAGGGCAACTGCAAAGCGGACGAACTGGCAAGGAATGGTACGACCACCCCGATCCTTCCGAGTAGGAACAGGTTAGGTATACCACTTGCCACTTTTAAACTACAAATCAAGCATAACACCATAAAGGTGGCGAATGAACGTTGGGGTAGTCACCCACACTGCGAAATCTCCAAACTCACGTGGCCGTCTTACGATAAAAGGCGCACATCAAACCTTCTGGGGCTAAAGAGAAGCGAAGTCTCTGCCTTAACAAGAACCCTCACAGGGCACTGTCTAATTGGTACTCATGCGAAAAGACTAGGAGTAAATGCTCCGGAGCACTGTCGCAGTTGCGACGAAGAAGAAGAAAACGTGGAACACCTACTTTGCCAATATCCAGCTTTAAGCAGAAGAAGACTTCGCACGCTTGGCAGACCAACTCTACAAAGCCTCGCGGAGATAGCGCTAATAAACCCAAAAGCACTGTCGAAATTTATAAAGTCAACAAAATGGTTTGAACCCGATGTGCAGGAGAATTGAGAAGCGAACTCGCATATGGCAGTACAATGGGCCACGCTAGGCCTAAGTGCAAGGGAGGGTTCTCTTCCCAGCCATTCCAACCTAACCTAACCTATTGTTTTTGAGGATAGTTCGGAACTAGTCCCCTTTGACACTAGTTGTCTTTCACCATATTGAAGCTTTTAATCTCCTTAACGGTCGTGCCAAATTTCAAGTTCATATCCCTACAACTTCATATAAAAATTAATTTTGAGATGCTAGATTGACTAAATCTCACACTGTGCGCCGATCACCAAACGAAATGTGCAAGATTTCAGAGCGCACAGGCTTTTTATACTCAATGTCAAGGCGAATTGATAAATGCAGTGTTGATATGGCAATTCTTTTAAATAATTGTTACACAATTTAAAATTCATATGTGAGAAAGAGACAAATATAGGTTACGACATGTTTTACAACATTGTCATCTTAGAATAAAACTTTAAGTTCGACAGTAAAAGGTATTGCCATACACGGCATTGCCAGATATACAAATATATAAAACAGAAATAATAGCAAGACAGAAAAACATCCCTACAAGACGGAGGTAACCAAAGCGAATTCAATTCACTAATACCAACGCAACTTTTCCAGCTGTTACCAACACACTCGCATTTTGATATTTCGCTAGTTTCCTAATGTTAGAAGAAACGGCAATATTCCGAATATTATAGGCCAGAAATCACGTGTGCTAGAAAGGGGGAGCAACAGACTAGGCGGCACTGCCATATTTACGAATCGCAAAATACGATCACTTTGTTGTGAAACTTCGGTGGATTTGCGGTAAGTTGCCTTTATTTTCAGTATTAATAATTAAAATATTAATATTTTTGTTTTTATTTCAGCAGAAGCAACGTTAATGCCCAAAACCATTCAAGTTCCAAATCATAAATGCAAATGTTCAATATGCGCAATCTTACTGAAATTTAACAATTTGTTTGGGTGTGCACGTTGGAAAAGAAAATATATTATGACTTCTTTTATTTAACCATCCATGTTTGTATACCATAAAAAAATATTGAAAGTTATTCATAATAAAAAATACCAATTTTTTTATTCCAGATCACATAATATATCGACATATAAGCGGCCTCTTCTTTGTAAAATAAAGGTAGGTTCATTTAAGATAAATTTGAAATGTTTACTAAAAACTAATTGCCCTTTCTTTCGATATAGAATACAATTAAGTTCTGCCTTCACCATCCTGACAACATCTTCACCAGCTGTTCGTGCATGTGGAAGGTAATAAGAACACAAATACTTAATTAGTTTTATTAATTCAAATGTTTTGTAAAAAATTCGGTAGCCCAATCTTGCTTGTTTTTCAAATAGAAAATTTTAGTTGTAAATATTAATTAGAGAGTATGTTAATATACTAATACATGCGCACAGTACGTTCCGATATAGTATAACATACATACATACATATGTATACGGCATATCCGTAGTTCTAAGTGATGTACTGATTTTTTTAAAATGTGTATTAATTTTAATAGAAATATTAATATTTCGTATGAAAATTTTCAATTTGTGAAAATTGCTTTATTGCATGTGCAGAGTACATATACGGCATTTCACATACATACATATGTATGTAGTTGTAAGAAAGGTATACATTTTACAAATATGCTAAATAAATACAAATTTAAAGCAATATTATAAGAAATAACAGTCAATTATATTTCTGTTTAAGATATTTTCTTTTAAAAATATTAATATTTTGTATGCACATTTTCTACTTTTGATTTATAGCTTTATTTTCATTATTCTTATATTTTTAGCAATATTTAATGGATCATATGGCCATTGCATGACGTTCCTCGGGGCAGAATAGATATACATAAGTTATATAAGTAGATATAGAAATTAATTCTTTAAAACAAAAATGTTAGTTTAAAAATTATTAATAATTAATATAAGCTCAAACATTATAATTTGATTAAAATTGTAAAATAAAATACTTAAATCAAAAATTTTTTTTAGTAGATAATGTTAGAGCGAGAGTGGAAAAAGATATATGTTAATGCCATGAGTAGGAGCGAGTAGGATGATTACACCGTCGTTAACCATGGAGGGGAAATTGTTATTTTCTTCCCACGGCTACAACAAATGTGACTAATTTTATAACTATCGAGCAAGTGAACGCTAACGCTTAGTTACTTTGTTTGCTAACCATCCATACCCGTCTTGTAGGGATGTATACATAGATAACAACAATAATTATTAGCAATAATAATAATTATAGCGGCGTGTTACACATTTTAATTACATTGAACAATGTATGCACAATCATTTTTGGGTGTGCTGAGGCATTTCGTTACTTTCCCCTTAAATATAAATACCAAAAAATTAAGCATTACATTGAACCAATTGTTTACTTACATTGCACTCCTTTTGTTTGGATTGGTTTAATTTAATTTGGTTGCAAATAGAATCAGTTGATTGATCTCAGCAACGCTATTTATTGTTAGGGGTTGCCAATAGTCGCAGATTCTATATAAGAATTCTGATTCAAAGAAATTTTTTGTAATTTTATATTTATATATTGTTTTCTTATATATGTTGTAGTTTTTATAAATATTTATTAAATAACGAAGCAATAAAAAGCTTCGTATTTAAGAACGAACATAAAAATTTATATTCGAATTTTATTTGTGATGCATGGCAATATGGATTATTTCGATGTATACGAACGTACTGCGCGTGTGCCGTAGCGGAATGAAGAACACGTCGGTTTCATTTCGATCGATTTCGCTTTGTTGTGTTTAGTGTAACATTTTATAATTCTGATTTAATAAACTAATTTAATGTAGATTAAATAAATAAATATGCAACATTTTTTTCAATACTATGAAATTTTAAATATAATATATTTGGATGATAAATAACAAATAAATTTATATTTAATTTGCCAATTACTTTTCATTCGCACTACTCAAAAGCTTAACTTTTCAAACCGATAAAATTTGTCGGAATCAGTAACACCCACCATATCGATTCCGAATTTTTTTTGTAGGAATGGAAATGCAGAACAGGCCGGAATGACTTTAGTAAAAGTCAAAGGAGATGTAGGAAATTTCTGTTGTTTTATATTGAAATGTTGTCTACGCCTTATTCCATATACCAACAAAGTGAAGGCTTCTTATTTTTAACATTATTGGCCAAAGATGTCACGTACACTTGATTTTTTAATGGGCGCTTTTTTAACTTCACATTTAATTTCATTTATTTATTTTTAATTTTTCAGAAAGTTCATTTTGCGGTCCATGTTTATGTGTTTAAAATTTTCGAGCTTTGCTACAATATCTTATGCTATTAAAGTCTACCGCAACTCCAACCTTACAGATTTTTTGATAGCAATTATAATATTTAATAAAAGCATTGCTATATTAATATTTATAGTTTTAATAATTGACAATTTCATTGAGCTCCAAGCCAGTTTATTGAAGATTTTTTGTGAAAAAACAACAGTTTTGAAATGGTAGAAGTTATAGTACTATTTCGGAAATCACCATATTTCCTCATCGGACTTCTTTTTGATTAAATTAATTAAATATTTATTCTTCATAACCACTTATCGCAGGCTTTGAACCCAGGAGCTCCTAATTGCAGAGCCAACACGCTACATGCTGTGCTACGCTAGCCGAGTGGACTGTTGTGTTTATTCCATCTTCCTTAAACAAACCAACTACAAACAAGAGCTACTGATCTGCCGCTATTAAACTTGCTTGTGTGGTTGTTGTTTGTGTTTTAGCAATTCTGTTTTTATTTTAGTTATTTTACTAATATTTATAATGCATTTAAGGCGTGCTCATCCTTGCATATATAAATTTTTGTTATTTCTATTGCCCTTATAAATGTTCAATAATTGACAATTTTATTGAGCCAGTTTATTGAATATTGAAAATTGTAAAATATAATAACTATTCAACGTTTATAAGGCCATTAGAAATAACAAAAAGATCGCAAAGTTCAGAAGATCGGCTTCCTATTTCTCGAACCCCGTGTCCGTGTAATTCATATGGAATTACCGGCCCCTTATTCCTCCCTCGAACAATATTTTTTATCTAAAAAGCAAAATATTTATTAAAAACCTTTAGACAAAATAAAATTTAATTATATATCTCAATTATTTAATAATATTTTAAGGTTGTATTATGTTAAAACAAAAATAAAACTGCACAAGTATTTCAGAGAAAGTTGAAATATTTTAAGGCTCTAAGGATGGTGGAAGTTTGAAGTTTATGTTGTTCTAACTCGTTCAAGAAAAAATATATCGTGATTCCGAAAGTTTCTAAAAGACTAGTTAAAATTAATACGCCGAAGTAAATCAAATCTAATGAGATCAAAAAAGTAACTCAGGGAAAGAATTGTTCTCCTACTATATAGTGATTTTAAGTTTATTAGAAGGCAGCTAGAACTATAAGGTGTAATTAGGTCGGCGAAATTAAAAAAATTGAGTGTATAGCGTGTAAAACTTTCTTGAAATATTTCAAAGTCTTTGTATGTATGTGACAATTGTGCAAACTCCAAATGAATACAGCAGAAGTATAAAGCAATTTCAGGGTGATTACATCAGTAAAATCTGAGCTAAGCCGGCGAAGGAATCATTAAATAGGATATTGCTATTGAGTAATTTATACGGATATCAAAAATTAATCAACCACATTTATTTCAGACGAGAGCTAAAGGGGCAACTTTTATATTAAAATTAATGTGCTTTGTAATAAAGCATTCAGTGACATTATTAATATCCAATTAGATCAATGCGGCATTTAACTGACTTTTAAGACTTAAGCCCATCATCAATGAACTTATTGGCCCTTATTAGTGTGGTAAATCGAACATCGTCGAGATATTTACAGTACGCCAGATCTTGGGAAAAGACCCGAGAAAGAAGAATCGACATACACCATATTTTGTCGACTTCAAAGCCGCCTTCGACAGCACAAGAAGAAGTTGCATTTATGCCGCAATGCCTGAATTTAGTATCCCGGCAACACTTATACGGCTATGTAAAATGACGTTGAGCAACACCACCAGCTTCGTCAAGATTGAGCAGAACCTCTCCGAGCCGTTTGATGCCAAACAAGACTTCAAACAGGGTATCTCTTTGTCGTCCGATTTTTTTACATGATACTGGAGAAGACAATTCGAGCAGCAGAACTAAATCGGTCAGGCACCATCTTACTACGTGCGAAGTTAGATCTGCCTTCTCCAAACTAGAGAAGAGAAGCGAAGCGAATGGATCTGGACCTTTGCAAGCTGTACAAGGACGTAGACATAGTGCAGCGGATTAAGGACAAGCGGCTCCGATGGCTAGGTCACGTCGTTCGAATGGATGAAATAGCTCAAGCCCTGAAGGCTTTTGTCGTGGTACCCGCTGATGGTGGCAGAGGAAAATTGGGGATATTATTCAAAACATACCGACAAAATTCAGAAAAAACTGCGTGATACATATGTATATGATAGTCAGTCCAAAATAACAAAACTTACTTGTGCGTTTTGAAATATAGTTTTTGCTGTGCGTTGCGAAATACATATAGTTTTTCTTAAACGTAAAAGAAACGTTTGAATTAAGACGCCAAAGTGAATCGAAGAGTTGAAATAGAAGAATATCACGCTAATAGTGTCAAAATTGAAGACTTGAGATTGTACCAAGTTACTGAATTCGGGAATTAATTTACCATATTTTAGAGATTAGCAAAACACCTTCACTTTTAGTGAACCCAGTTTTCGCGGCATCCCAGCCCTTCGAAAAGGCATGAAAGATATTTGAGTAAATAACTTGTTGAGAATAAGTCAGGTTTAAATTAGAACGAAAATATCATTTTCCACTTCTAAAATATTTAGTACATCCTTCATCAGAGTCCAACGCACTTATGGCTCCTGTTGAACATTTATTTGGAAAAACCAAGATCATCATTTACCTTAAGTCGCGTTTAATTTCATATCAAAGTAAGCTTCCCATATTTTTAATTTTTAATTAAAAATTTATTTTTTAAGATTGTCAACCTTGCAGTCGGTGGCCGCTGTGGTCGAGTTGGTATCGGTGCGTGCTATAACTCGATATGCCGGTGAGTTCGAGGTTCAAATCTCAGTCAGGGCAAGCAAAATATTAATTAAAGAAACAGTTTTTTTCTAATAGCGGTCACCCCTCGGCAGGCAATGACAAACCTCCGAGGGTATTTCTGCCATGAAAAAGCTTCTCATTAAATACATCTGCCGTTCGGAGTCGGCACAAAACTGTAGGTCCGTCCATTTGTGATATAATATTAAGACGCACACCACAAATGGTAGGAGTAGCTCGGCACTGAGCTATGTAGTGTAAGCGCCAAAATTATTATTATTATAACCTTGGAGTTCTTCTTAACAAGCTTATACCGCGACACATATTTCTAATTAATATCTGATTGTTTCGAAATATACATATGTATGTCACGATATTAGTAGCTACGAGTTGGCAAGGGATTTTGAGTAGATGGAGTCAACGCCAAATGGGCATTTGCGTAGCAACACTAACTAGTGTGGTGACACTGTAGGCACTGCGCTTTGGTGAGGAGTATTAGAGTCTAAGAGCCAGTGGCCGGCATACTGTATGTTTTTTACCAAAGATGAAATTTCTCGCGTACTAGTCATACATAAAAAGGGGATTCACTAAGCCAAGCGGAGGTAACGTTTTTTACCAAAGCTACCGTTTGAATATACATATTAGAGAATATAACTATTGCTATTAAAAAATGCAATGGCAGACAAATCGGCCCGTTGTAACCTCGCGGCAGACGTTTTTGAAAAATTTAAAAAGTATTTTAACAAATTTGATTTTTGCATATATTATTTGCATTAGTATTTAAAGCTTACTTTTAAGACGGCAGACGTTTTCGCCGGTTGTAACATCCCGGCAAACGACGAAATTTCACCCTCGTTGCTAGTATGTATATGATCCTATTGTAATCAACTTGCCAGAATATTTGCATGCAAATGGATATGCCATCGACATTAAAAGAAACGATACTGACTTTATTCATAGGAAAATTGAAATTCAGTAAAGGATAATGACAAAAAACAATAATTATAATGAAGATAATTAAATTGATAATTAAAATAATTCACGCAGTTGACCCTTTCTATTTCCATGAACAAATGTTCATATTTATGTTTTCTCTTTGTTCGAGTTTCTTCAAAAACCTTATACAATTTTTTAAAGTTTTAAGTGCTTTTATGCAAAGGACATGCGTGCGGGATGATTTTATCAATATAAAAAATGCCCACGCACAAATATTGCCTCTGATTAAATTTGTATCAGGCAATAGATATGACAGTTCGTAGACTATAATATTGGCCTGTGGATATGCGAATAAACTTACCCATACTAAAATCGATTTAAAATGTAAAGTGCATATAATCGATTTATTAAAAATCGATGTTTACAATCAATAAAATCGATTATAAAAAATCGGTAATAAAAACAATAATCTATATATATAAAAATCAATTGCTGTTCGTTTTTCTCGCTAAAACTCAAGAAAGGCTTGACCGATTTAGCTGATTTTGGTCTTTAAATGTTTGTCGTAGTCCAGGGAAGGTTTAAACGGTGAGAAATTTGAAAAAATTGCGAGGAAGATAGTAAACAGCACAATTTAATTTTCCCATATAAACTGTTCTACCCACTTTCCTGTCAAACATTTGATGCTCCCGGAGGGACCGGAAAAACGTTCCTTATTGGCAAAGATCAGATCGCATGTGCGTGGGGGTTTATGTGAATTATAAATATATGTTGTTACTAAAACATATCCGTCCGATATAAAATTCTATTTAATACAATTCATGTTTATTTTGGTTTGATGTTAATTTGTGTTTGAATTGATTTTTCTGTAGTTGACCAAACTTTACACACAAATTTAAGCAATCTGCGGTTTTTGTTTCACATTCCGCACAACGTAACAGAGAGAGACAACAGATAGCTATTTAATAATCTTAAAACTATTTGACTTGCTTTTTAAAATAACTATTAGAATCACTTTATCTTTTCAAAGACATTTAATGACATTTTTGTTGACAGTTTTTTAGTTGTGAACAATAGTAATGTGGCGTAACCGGTACAAACCAAAAAATAAAAATGTAGGTACATTGTCGATCAAAATGTTCATCCATTTTAGCTAAGTATAGGTGATATGAAGTTCACCGGGTCATCTAGTCGATTTATAAAAAATCTATTATTTTTTCACTTCCCTACGACGAAGCAGCGATATAAGAATCAACGGGCGACGATACACCCCTAAAGAAGGCGAAGAGCATAGAACAGAAGGGGAAGGAGAGTTGCCTGCGAGAGGCTGATTAGCGGTTAAAACCACCAAGTAGATTCTCCTTGTTAAGGCCAACAGCAAGACTGCGCTGTCTCAGTCTACTAGTAAGTATTACGCCGCGTCCAGCGTAGACACGAGAAATGCGGTGCGTGCGGTGCGGTGCGTTAAATGCGGGCAGATTACAATATCAAACATATACATTAGGGCGATTCAAGTTTCATAGAAAAAAAATCCATGGTGAAAATATTGTAGCGCTCTTTGATTTTTTGGATCCTTTTGGTGAGAAAATAACTGAAAAAAAAATTTGAGCTCATTCGGATAAGATTTAGAACTGCCTCAACGACGTCAAATTTTACCACTGGTTATGTTATTCAATTTAGTGATTTGCTATTGCATTTTTTTTTTCAATATTTGTTTTGAACATATCAATCTTAGTTTTTTTTCTCTTTGGCTTTAAAGAGCGTGTTTCAAAGAGCGAGAAGAAATAGCAAAGCAAAGCAAAATGCAAAAATTGGCGTCGACTGCGGAATTAGTGTATTTTGTCAGTTTTGATTTGCTCTCAAACAGAAGCAGTCTGTACGTTTAAATTGCTGTAAATAATAAATTATTTTGTAATAATTTGTTATAATCTTGTAATAATTTGACTAATAAGTAATAATATGACTTCTACGCGATCTAAAACTACAATTCATCTGATTGGCAAATCCAAACCTTGCTTTGATGACAGGCTGTTACCAACGGTTCTTGATACTTTACAAGTTTATTTTTTCCATCATTCAGAACTTAAAAAATCTCAAAGAGATAGCGTGAAAATAGTTGTTCAAAGCATTTGTGATATATGGTGTAAAGCAAATATTCCAATTGTTGAGGGGCGGAATATTATAAGAAAAATTACATCAATATTGGATGAATATCGCAATATCTGCCGGAATAAAACTCGCAGAAGTTATGTGCAGATTGCTAAAGAAAATACGTGTATGGAAAACATTAATTTAATCTTTGACATAGCTCATCATGATGCTTTGAATTTAATAAAAATCGAAGAAGATAAGCAATTTTTATTAGACCAAAGGTCAGAAAGAAAGTATGTATTTACGCGCGGCGTATACGGAATATACGCTCCGTCGTAAAGTTTATGGAAAAAGAGGAAATGAGCGATTGTTTTGTGGTTAGTGAATAATAGAATTTATTCAATTTAAAACGTTATAATTTGGTATAATTATAATTATGTGGTATAGCAAAATATCGAAATTACCTCCGTAGTGGCGTGGTGGATGCTGTGTCTCTCGTCTTCGGAAAAGAAGTGATCAGACGGAGTTTGTTTAAACGCCGTTGAACCGCCAAACGGTGCACCGAGTTAAGGGGAAAGTTAACGAAAGGGCACTGTTTGGCGGCAAGTACCGGCGCTCCGAAAAGTATAAAGGACTGTGTGTGCGTGTGTGTGTGTGCATGTGGGTGAAAGTGTGTTTTTTTTTTTTTTTTTTTTTTTTTGGTTACGACCAGGGAGGAGGAATCTTCATAGATACGAGCAGCCCGTGCTGCCCGCATGCCCGATTTGCCTCCAGGCACCTACGGACTAAACCCAACCTCCTTCGTACGCTGGGCCTGTGACACCCCCGCGGGACTATCAATTCCGATATTACTTCGCAGGGCAGGCACTGGACGTTATTCTTCGTCTTCACTCAGCGTGCGTTATTACACTGCGCGATTTGCGTTTCGCTCGTCTATTCTAAGGCGTTTCATGACTAACGTGATGATGTCTGCACACTTTTTCCATACGTCGTTTTCGGACAACATGGCCTTCAGCAAGCCTTCGGGGGACACTGCTTCTCCTATATATTGTTGCAGGTAATTGCGTTCATTACTAAATCTGTGACAGTCCATTAGTATGTGCTCTGCGCTTTCAACTTTCCCGTCGCAATGTAGGCAGTAGGGGCTATCGGCATGTTTGTACTTATGTAAGTATTGGCGGAGACAGCCATGCCCGGTGAGGAACTGCGTGAGGTAGAAATCAGTATCTCCGTGTTTCCTGTTTATCCAGTTATCTACCTTTGGGATCAATTTCCTTGTTCATCGTCCTTTCAAGGAGGAGTCCCACCTTTTTTGCCACTCGTCGATGCTCTGTTGCAATATTTTGCTGCGATCGCTTGGGCTGCGCTTGATTTCTGCTGCCGCTCTGGCAGCTATGTCTATAGGACATCTTCCAGCTAGCAAATTTGCGGCCTCGTCTGACACTGTCACGAACGCGCAACATACTCTTAGTGACGCTAGTCTGTGCACTGAGGCTGTAGCTCTCATGTATGAGGTTACTGGAGTAGCGACTGCCCATACTGGGGCTGCGTACATCAGGATGGACGAACTGACCGTTGCAAGCAGTTTCCTTCTTTCTTGTTTTGGACCTCTTATGTGAAAGTGTGTGTGCGTGAGCATATGTGTGCATGTGGGTGAAAGTGTGTGTGTGTGTGTGAGTGTGTACACGCAAACCGCTTACTAGGGGTGCGCGTACGATTTGTCGGTCGAATGAGGGTGGTGATGAGATTTAGGCCGGAAGCCTAAACATACCGGCCCCCTTGCTGTCAGCAAAATTACAGCGAAATGCGCGCCACCACGCTCACGTGCGGGATATAATTCTATGAAAAAAAATAAGCTTAAATACTACGATAAGGACGTGGTTATGGATGAATTTCAGTGCTTTTAAATAGTTTACAAATAAGTAAATATACATGAAGTGTATAATATGTTAATAATAATTTGTTTAAATTTTTAATTTACGCATAGCGTTCGTTTGCTGAAAAATTGAAGTTATATAGGTCTCTACAACGGTTTTGGTGCAAAAATGATTAACGTTGGTGAGCACCGGAGACCATCAGGCCAAAGATTGTGGCCTGTGTGAGAAGACCGCCGACTGTCGTAGGAGGGGGGTCGCTCAGCATAATCTGGGGGACCACATCGCACCCCAGGGTTAGTCTCACGGGTGTGGACATGTAGAACTGCGGGTCCGCAAGCCGCATTAGCCTGAATGGGATCGCCACCTTTGGGTCCAGGGTTTCTCGCGGAACGATGCGGCTATAATATTTGGCAACGGTCGCCTGCGTCGTGATTCTTTCCGCTACGCCATGTCTTCCCCTGAGAATCAGTGCGCACGTCGCTCCGCGCTCTGTTGTGGCGCGCTCGAGTCGGAGGGTTCGCGCCAGCTCATCGTCTATGATCGTGGACGCCGCACAGGGGTCGACCAGCGCGCGGACCAGATGGAGGCGCCCCCCTGCTTCTATTTTAGCCACCACAGTTGGTGCCACAGCTTCAAAGACCCTCGTCAGGGGGGGATGTTGGAACTGGTGAGTCGCCCGGTTCGGAAGCTGGCCGGTTGGCCGAGTCGCCTCATTATCGCCTCACGAGGGACGATTGCATCGTGGCGCGTTGTGCGATGGAGTGGTCGGAAAGGACGTGTTCCCGAGCCACTCATACGTTGGTGGTTTTCACGGGTTGACAGTCGGAAAGGACGGGTTTCCGAGCTGTCCTCAGTGTGGCGAACACGCCGCTGAACAGGCGGTCTGAATGGACGTGATCCAGAGCCGCGCTGCTTTGACGGTCGGAAAGGACGGGTTTCCGAGCCGCCTGCGTGTATTTCGTGTTGCAGCTTCGGACGCAATCTCCTTGGTATGGATATGTCCGTAGTTATCGGCTGCGCAGATTCTTCGGCTTCTTCCGTATCCAGCCTCTCCGCCTCCTCCACTTGCTGCGCCCAGGACAACGTCTGCCCAGTGAGGTCAAGAGACAATACCTCATCCATTTCCGTCAGCGTTGCGGAGCTTGGCGGTCGGCGAGCATCTTCCTCGTCGAGATGCAGAGTGGTGTGATGCTTTTCATGGCATCGGAAGCACCGCCCCTGGCAGCCGCATATTTCCCGGTGATGAAATGGGGATAGACAGTTGGTGCAATACCGGTGAAGGATGACCACTCGGAGTCTCTCTTCCGCGGATTTCTTCCGATATATTGGACAGAACCGTAATCCGTGGTTCTTGTCGCAGAGTCGACATGCGATCTCAAATCGCTGGCCACGGTCTTCCTGCTTGGTTCGCGTTACTGTGAAACGGCCCATATTGCTAGAAAAGGTATATTATTTTTATCTATCTCCAACTTTCTTGTCGTTATTGGGTGGCGAGTAGTGGCGGATATGCTCCTAACTATTCCCTTACAACTGGGTAAGAAGGTGCAATGAAATGCTAACAACTGATAGCGAGGGTGCTAATAATGCGAAACCTCGTCAGTGCAGGCGTCTTGTAAGGTTTTTATTCAAGACTGAGGTGAGTATGTTCAGAGTTGCGTTTTGCCAGAGGGACGAACAAAAGTTCATGCCAGATGTCTGGTATGCTGCCAATTACAGGCGAGCTATGAAAAAATCTAAAAATTTGTGCTAGAGGGTGTGCTGAAGGTGCCCATTCTTTAGGTACTACGCGTAAAACGGTTTGTCATCATTTATTTATTTATCTTGTATCGGAAATACAGATAAGGTATGGCAACGCTGTGTGAGTGGTTTTCACCACCCACACTTGACAGGTGTCCTAACGGGTTAGCGGTCATTTGGCGCATAACCTACAGGATAACACAGCACGCGGCTTGAACTGAGATATGGATAGTCCAAATTTGTAAGTAGCAAGTTATTTTTATTTTATTCACTTATTATTATTTTCTTTATTATCTTATTTATATACTTATTATTATTTTCTTTATTATCTTATTTATATATTTTTTATTTTTATTATTTTTTTTTTTTTTTTCTCCAGGAATCAATTGGGAAATTTGACCCCAGCGAAAGAAGGCATGACTATGCGCGTGATTGTGCATACCCGGGGCCCAGAAACCCGTCGGGTGGTGGTTTGGCAAAAGTACGATGCCGCGACTCAGCCCAGGATTGGGTTGGTCGCCTCGAACCCCGTCCCGCCGCCACCGCGCATGACCCTGCGTGTAAAAGTTGATGGCCTTGGCCTACGTAGTGTGGAGGTCAGGCCCTTTGTGTCTGCCGTGGGCCGCTAAAGTTATTATTATTATAGGTAACGAATTGTTGTTCCTTATAGCAGTAGGTGTTATGAGATTTGAATTGAGATTGAATGAAATAAAATTAAGCTGAATTGAAAACTAATTGAAAATTCATTCATTCATTGTAATTTATGGTAAGTGATATCAATTGAGTTCAAAACAATTGAGAAATTCATTCATTCATTTTTTTTTGATTTTCGACTATTTACTTGAACATCCCTAGTTACTAGGTGTTCGATATAAGTGGTGACTTTGTCTGTCACCATAGCCTGCAACCCGAAAAAATTTACGATCTTAGCCGATTTGGTTTGTGTCCTTGGCTAAGTCGAGACGGTTGAATTAAATAAATTAAAATTAATCCCCTGCAGATGGCGCGCCACGATTGGTTTCACGCTCATCTAAATAATTATTTAGAATTGAGGAATCGTTCTGTTTTGATTTTGAAAAAAAAGGAAAAAGGGTGGCACATTCAAAGGGTTGAATAGAATTTCCAAGTTTTTTACTACTTTGAATTGTCGCACGTGGCAACACTGTATGTGTTTATTCACCACACCATACCTGCCATTTTCTTGAATTGACTCAGCTGTCATTCAGAACATTTGCAGCAGCACGAGGTCGAGAACAAAATGGAATTTTCTTACGCAGTAATTGGTAAGTTACAGTAATTAAACGGTAAAGTATGTAGTAACTTAGATTATTTAGTATATATTTTATTAATTATTTCCCTATTTCAGGACAAATGCCACATCTGTCTGCCGATCAATTGCCAGCGCAGAATATGTGTACTTCGCGCACACACACAAAGCCAGCGCGGTCCCAGCCTCGAAAAAGGCAAGAAAAAAAAAAAAAACAGGTGTACGTGCAAGTTCGACGTGCCCGACAATGGCCCCGACTGCGGTGGTAGAAGCAACACCCGCATCAGAATCATTGTCGGGCTCGGATAGAGCAAACTACACCGTAGAAAAATCGACCGATCTTCAAAGTGTATAATATGCCCTTCCTTTTAATGCCAGAACAAGAAGAACTTCCTAAAATATACTTTGAAAAGAAATAGCGCTCTATAATGTCTGGGTCGCAGCGCTCAACGATGGCAGAATGTACATTTTCGGCGGAATTGAATACGATGAAAAAACGCATACGTCGCTGCAATGACCTTTATAAAATGTGGATGACCATACCGAAATTGAGTGAAATTTGCTGGGAAGCCGTGCAACATTACAGACTAAATCTGAAATTGAATGGCCGCTCGCAACTACGCAAAAATTGTTCCGTTTAAAGAAGCATCTAAACAATTCTTACAAAAGAAGTATTCACATTGAATTTTCATGGATTGGAATTCACAGAGCTATAGCCTCGCACACAACTGGAGGTGAAGGTCGACAATGTTGCTATAACAACAAAATTTCATTTGAGGCCAAAGGTATTATAATTGTTCAGTTCTTTACACTTATAATTTAGATCTTAATTCGTAATAAGTACATGAAAGTTTCTGAACTTCGGTATATATTTTTTTTTTTGAATTTTACTTTTTTTTTTTAATAGATATTAGCTGGGTTTTATGCAAGAGTGTAACAACGAACCGAAATATGTCAAGAGAGCTGGCATCAAATGCGCTTATCATTAGCAATAATTTACTGATCTCATATGGCGGTACAGGCTATCCATTTGGTGAATCTTGCTCAAACGACTGCTATATATGTGTATCAAACACAGGGTGAAAACCCGAGTGGTGACGCATCGAGGCTACTGGTGACCCGCCGTCTCCGCTGTATGGACCGGGTATCGTCTTGCATGAACATTACTTGCACACAATCGGTGGTGCAACCGGCTATGATTACTATAGAGACGTTCATTGTTTGAATTTGCGCTCGCGTGTATGGGAATGTGTATATACATATATGTCGGCCAGACATTCGCGAAGATCCAGAGGGTCGCTATCGCTATCAAGTTGTTTACGATGGTCAATACATTTATGTGCTAGACGGGTGAACTTCAAATTTAGTGTACGATCGACCACGCATCCCTGCATTTAATTTAAAAAGAGACCGCTGGGAATATTGTGATACGCTACCCGATCGAACAGCGCTAACAGATGCAACGATTGCCCGACAACCCCCGGACATCCAAAACCACGTAAGTGCTTTTCCTACGTACAGCATACCAAATCGAATGGTGAGATCGAAGCATTCATTACGGGTGGCTTGCAGGCGGATCAGGTATATTCTTCCGATATCTAGAGATTAAATTTCTCTACCAAACAATGGAAATTAATTAAAACTGCCTCCCTCCCTAAAGAATTGTACTTCCATGCGGCACTCATCGAAAACCAAACGACTTAACAAAATAACCAAATGTCACGATGATTGTATGTTGCATTTGAGACATTTAAACAAAATTATTGTTTGCTTTTTTGAGTTTTCGTGGCTTTTAGGTATATGAACGTTAATGTACTCGTTAAAATGGAACGGCATTCGATTCCAGAAGAGGGACGCAAGCATTTTCCGACAGCTACAATTTGCTTAAGAGTACGCGCATACTGCTCCAAGCATCCGCGTATTTGGCAAATAGGCACTGCTGTATTTAAATTCGGGTACACCACATTCCCCACTTTTATATTTGACACCCATACCTCAAGTGTACAACCTTGGTCATCAAACATTGGTCCACCGCTCTGTCCAGCCTGTACACGACCATCAGACATTATGGCGCCCGGCGAACACTTTATAATGCGGCCTTGAAATATAGCTGGATTGAAATCGTATTTCAAGTTAAAATTGACAAAATATGGAAAGCCCGATTATAAACAGTTTTGCCCAGTGTCGGCTTAGCATTGGACAAACGCACACAGTAGCTTTCCGGAATGTTATCCGGTACAGTCAAGAGAGCACCATTAAGAGGGTTGGTTGTATTGTGGATTCTGCCATACTACTTCCGATTGAAATTCTCCATTTACGCCGCGACAAAATGCCTTGGAATTTACCTTAAAAACGACATGTGTGCATGTGAGTATAAATTTTCTATTTAACACTTTAACAAATGTGCCAGTGCCTTGGCACCCCGCTGACTCAATGACAACCATAGCACACTCCCATACATGGAAAATTAGATGAATCCCTTGGCACTCGAATGGAAGTAATACTTAAACCTAGTTGGCGCATAAAATCGCGTAAAACAAAAGCAAAATTCGCTGTCACCGTAAGGTTCACATTCTCCTGTTGCCACTGAAAGGAGGTGCACATTATCATGCCGATCAAACGCAGCTTGTTTTTGAACACCACAGCACCCTCGCAACCCAGAGCCAATGCCTTTGATAGCACAAACAAGCAGCCATCGCGGCCCATCACTTTCGATACCTTGTCGATGCTTATTGTCTTATAAAAATTCTCCAAGCCAAATGTACATTTATAAGCTGGCATTGCTGTAGTTTATGTATAATTTTGGTGCTAGGACATACATCTATTTTGTTTGTGTTTATAACACAATGCTCAATTGGACGTACATATGGTAGCAATATGCAACCAGGAGTAATTATGATCTCATATATTTTAATATTACTAGGACATATAATAAACAAGATTATTTTTTTTCAGAACATTCGTAAATGAAGCCTGGCATGGTTGCCACATCGACTCTACGTCAAGTTTCACCATCCTGCCATGGGAAGGATATACATACCTCCACTTTAACGACATGGACGATATGTCCTCAGGAGTTTGTGTCATGTTGAAAGGGCTCGCCCAGGACATGGGGTGAGTGTTACTCTTTTGTTGTCGCGAGTAGACATATATGTTTATGTATGGGCCAATCGTATGAATATCTCTGTTGCAATATTATTAGGGTTATACAGGAATTTAAGAGAGTCAGCTACTTTGGCCTTAAGCTAAATTCGAAGTTGGTATGTGAATGAGTATATGTCCGAGCTTATGTATATACTCGCAGTAGTGATGGATAGCTTTCTATCTTGAGAAATAGAGGCGTGAGGTTCTTAAGAATTGGTGATTAAAACATATGTCCTGTATTGAATGGTTGCAATATGAATTATTTGGTATCCCTTATAATTTTTGACGGGGCCAGTGTTAGACGGACCATATTAGAAGATCTATTATAATTTCAACGTGAGTTCGCTTTTTCCTCAAACATTGGAAGTTGTGGTTGTTGGGTTTGGGTAAAAAACTGTGTAAAAGATCTGACGATGGTCGGTTTTATTTCACCAGATCGACCCGAGGTTGACCAGGCGAAGAACCATCAAACATTTTTTTTTTGTTGATTCAAGCCTTTTTTTATAGTTATCGTTGGGTTTGCTGGTGGTTGGTTGGGAAGAGAAATGAGGGTTTAGGCAGATTTAGGAGACGTTGGGTTTTCTGTGGTTTCACTGTCGTGTGGTAGCAGGACCAATTTTGCGATGGGTCTTGAAATCTCCCCCTTTTCTGTCACAACGTCCGCCACTCTGACCTGTTTATCGGAACCTGGGTATACTTTCGTGACACGTCCCAGTCTCCATTCATTAGGTGGTAGGTTCTCTTCCTTAATCACTACAAGATCTCCTAATTGCAGATTACTTTGTGGATGCTTCCATTTGATGCGCTTTTGCATCTCATTCAGGTATTCTGACTTCCATCTTCTACAAAATAGTTGATGGAGGGCCTTGAGCTTTTCCCATCGATTGATGACAGAGGCAGGGTTTTCGTGGGTGTCAGGCTCGGGTGGAGCCAATAAATGTCCCCCCACTAAAAAGTGGCCTGGGGTAAGCGGCTCCAGGTCTGATGGGTTGTTCGAAGCAGGACTCATTGGGCGTGAGTTGAGGCACGATTCAACTCGGCATAGGAGAGTCATAAACTCTTCTAACGTATATTTTGTATTCGAGGCGATTTTCTTGAAATGGCTTTTAAAACTTTTTACCCCGGCCTCCCACAATCCTCCCATATGTGGGGCAGCCGCAGGTATGAAATGCCAGGAAATCAATTGGTGCGAATACTTCGATAGGGTACTACTGCGTGCTTCAGCCATAAAGGCTTTGGCTTCGGATCGTAACGATCGAGAAGCTCCGACAAAGTTAGTGCCATTGTCGGAGTAAACGTTTTGCGGACAACCTCGTCTCGCGGTAAAACGGGCAAATGCAGCCAAAAAAGACGCGGCACTGAGGTCGGTGGTAGCTTCGAGGTGTATGGCTTTGGTGGTGAAACATACAAATAAGCAGACATACCCTTTTGAAGTTCGGCATCCTCTCCCGCGATAGCTCTTAATATCAAAGGGCCCTGCGAAGTCTACACCGCTATTTGTGAAGGCCCGGGAGAAGGTGGTGCGTTCTTGGGGTAAGATGCCCATAATTTGCGTTTGAGTGCGTTTTTTATGAATGGTGCATACCTTACAATTATGAATAACAGATCGGATCATATTCTTTACCCGTGGGATCCAATACTGTGTTCGGATTATGCGTAGCATGAGTTGATTTTCTCCATGAAGGGAAATTCGATGGATGAACTGAACAATGAGTCGGGACAACCTGCAATCATACGGTAATATGATTGGATGTCGTTCACTATACGCCAGGTCTAACGAAGCGCCTAGACGGCCTCCGATCCTTATAATATCGGCTGAATCGATGAAAGGGTTGAGAGGCAAAATTTCACTTTTCGCTCCAATCGACTTATCAGATTTAAGACTCTTATATTCCTCTAAGTAATATTGCTTTTGAGAAAGGGTTATTAAGCGTTGAGTCGTTGCTTTAATTTCATCGGATGAAATGAGGCAAGACTTTGCTTGAAATGAAGATTTTGTTTTTGAGTATGTTCTTTGAAAGAATCTCAGAATGTATGAGATAACTCGCAAAGCCCTAGGTAAATCTGAAAATCGCTCGAGAAAAATATTAATGTTGTTTATATATGTGGTAGCAGCGTGAACTTGTATCCTTTTTTCTTCAATGACTGTATTATAATGCTCTTCTTGTGCTGGCCATTGGGAATTGTCTTCTTGCAGCCAGGAAGGTCCCTGCCACCACAAGGCATTGTCGATCATTTCGCTAGCTAGTAATCCTCTGCTTGCTAAATCTGCGGGATTCGATGCCGAATCCACATGACGCCAGGTTTTGCTTCCAACCTTTTCTATTATTTTTGTTATTCGATGTGCCACAAATGTTGACCAAGAGCAGGGTGGTTTCCGAATCCAGGCTAGCACAATTGTTGAGTCAGTCCAAAGATTGATCTTTAAATGACTGAGGTTAAGGTTCTCGGTGACCGCTTCGACCAGGTCCGCTAATAGGACTGCACCACATAGTTCTAATCTAGGCAAGGATATTGTTTTTACTGGGGCTACTCTTGTCTTTGCCATGAGTAAATTGACGAACACTTTTTTGGCGGTCTTAACCCGCAAGTAAATAGTTGCTCCATATGCTTTTTCTGACGCATCGCTAAACCCATGTATCTCGGCCTCTTCCGTTGGTGCGAATTGGACCCATCTTGGTATGCGGATGCTGTTGATTTCTGTATAATCACGCATAAATGCTAGCCATCGATCCAAAGTGGTTGACGATACTTCTTCGTCCCAGTCTGTTTTTTCCAACCATATATTTTGCATGATAATTTTTGCAATAATGATTATGGGTGCGAGCCAACCTAGAGGATCGAAAAGTTTGGCAATAGCGGAAAGTATTGTTCTTTTTGTGATTTTGTTCTGATCCTCAATTGGCTTAGCGTGGACTACGTATACTAGTCAACACCCAGCTAAAGCTTCTCTTTAGCTTAAAGTCAGTTGAGAGTGAATGTGGTAGCTCTATCAAAAAGTTGCAGCGCGATATAAATAATTGCATCTCATCACTTCAATGTCATCAAATTGACATCTCCAACTGGGATGCAATCATCACATATTTGTGCTCAAAAAAACTTCCAGAATGCACACTGGCACTATGGGAACAGTCCATTGAAAACAAAACCGAAATATCCAAATGGGAGGATATGGATCGATTCCTATCCAATCGGTTTCAGACTTTGGAAACAGTGTCAGGCTTGAGAGCCAGTAAAATTTCACAGGCACCTAAACCACAAAGCCTGCGGCAAAACCCTGACATTCCACCAAAGATTGTGGCCTGTGTGAGAAGACCGCCGACTGTCGTAGGAGGGGGGTCGCTCAGCATAATCTGTCGGTCGAATGAGGGTGGTGATGAGATTTAGGCCGGAAGCCTAAACAGTATGTGATGGGTAGAGTAGACGTAAAATATGTGCAAAAAAAAGAAATAAAAGCAGCGAAGGTATTGAAAATGATGGACAGAGTTAAAGAAGAAGAAATCAGAAAACGAAAAACATTAGAACCTGCAACGCTTTCAACCTCTCTTAGTGACGAAGAGTTTGATCATGATGATGATAAAGATGATGAGTTTATTAGTCAAAATATAACATTAATACCGCGAAATAAAGAAATTAAACAGCGTAAAATAATGTCAGGAAATCTTGCGTCCGCATTGGATCGCACGAACACCAGTAACAGGAAAGTTAATTTTGGTTTTTAAGTTGACATGTATTTTAACAATATACTTATTTCTTTAATACAAATTATAGGAAAGCAGCCTATATTCTTTCAGCAGTTGCTCAAACGTATAGTGCGGATCATGCTTCTGAAACTGTTTTATCAGTCAGCACCATTCGTAGAATGCGTAGTCAGTTCCAAAGTCAACATGCTTCAAACCTTAAGGGAATATTCTCGCCCAATGTTCTTTTAGTTATACATTTTGATGGAAAATTACTACCTGCAATTTCAAGGGGGCCATCTAAGGACGATCGAATTGCCATTGTCGTCTCCGGCTTAAACACTGAAAAACTGCTTGGAGTACCCAAAACTGAGAAAAGTACCGGAGAAGAAATTTCACAAGCAGTTTTTGCAGGTATAAAGATGTGGAATATGTGCCATCAAATTGTCGGAATGTCTTTTGATACCACTGCATCAAATACGGGTCGTTTGAAAGGAGCATGCGTTCTTTTGGAGCAGAAACTGAAAAAAAATTACTTTGGCTAGCTTGTCGGCACCACATCTTTGAAGTAATTTGCGGAGATGTTTTTAAAGCATTATTTGGTTCAACATCTGGCCCCGGCGTAAAAATATTTAGTTCATTTCGGGAATTTTGGCCAAACATTAATCGATGCGAATACGAGAAATGTTCTGATAGTCGAATAAGCAATGAATTACTCTCATTTAAAATAGAAGCAATAGCTTTTGCAAGCGATATTTTAAAGAAAAATTCAGGGCAATTGTTAAGAGAAGATTACCGTGAATTATTAGAACTAACGTTGATATTCTTGGGAGAAACTCCTCCACGCGGTATCAGTTTTCGTACTACTGGCGCATTTCATCACGCGCGTTGGATGTTAAAATTGCTCTATGTTATGTCTTTATTTGAAATATTGAAATTGGATGTCACTTTTCTAAATGAAGACATAGACTCGTGGAATCAAAGCAAATCTTTTAATGAAGCAAAAAAATATATAATGGCTTTGAAAGTCGTAAATGATAGTTAACGATAAACGAGAGCGAAAAACGATTTCTATTACAAGTTGTGGAGAGTCACCGTAAAAACTTCTCTAATTGTAATAAAAGCACTTTGTTTCAAAATATTTGAATGTGAAAATATGTAACAAAAAATGAAATAATATGAATTATATAATTAAAAATGTATTTACCAATGATAAAATAAGACATATGTATGTACAAATTATATTAAATTTTTTTTTTTGATTCAGCATATATTAGTGAATTTTGAATTCGTTGAGGCAGTTCTAAATCTTATCCGAATGAGCTCAAATTTTTTTTCAGTTATTTTCTCACCAAAAGGATCCAAAAAATCAAAGAGCACTTCAACATTTCAAAGTTTTAAAATTTTGAACCGCCCTAATATACATGTATATGTTGACAAATGAAAATCAAACTTTTTTGAAAATCAAACTTTTTTGAAAATCAAACTTTTTTAATATTGCCCGTAGTATCGTGCGAGAAATTCATCAGCGAAGATGGAAGTTCTTATTTCAGAAATACAAAAGAGAATTATTTTGTGGAATAAAAGCCATTGTCGCTACAAAGACAGGCGAATTGCAGAAACTGAATGGGACGAAGTTGCGTAAAATGTTGAGATTCCAAGTAAGTAAACAATGTCGAATTATTTTACATATGTATGTTATTTATTGTAAAAAATGTTGAATTATAATTAAACAATGTTGAATATTTATATTTTATTTACTGAAAATTAGTCGCAAAATATATTACGAAAATCGTGTTCTTTTTCCATATCAATTATAACGTTGTGTAGAATGCAAACGGATTTTACTATAAGAACAGCATTTGGAACATTAGTTTCAATTGCTTTCAATAAAATTCCTACCGAATAATAAGTTTATTGTAGTCACCCGCATTAACGCATAAACGCGTTGTAATTGGACACTGCTCGCATTCCACGTACGATTTTGCGGGCAGTGCGTTGCCCGCACGCACACATATCGCGGCAGAGTTGATCAACAAGTCCGCACGCACTTTATCTTTGAAAACAGTACCGCTCAGTTCAGTTTAAAGCTGACTGCTTGCACAACGGGGTCATCCTCGGCTCCGTCATTGCTTGCACTGTAAACTCTTTTACTACAAGGTTTATATATTAGGGGTATTCGGGATCTGTTGTATACGTAGTACAATTTACTATTTTTACAACGAATTCGGATTAACACAAGTAAATCGCGAGCACATCATGTTGCAATATCTGTCTTCGTGTCAGCCCGAACGGCTTATTTACGAGTACATAACATACATGCATGTATGTAACATAAGTATGTGCCCCAACCAAATAAACAAAAGTGAATAATATGCCTCGAAAAAACGAAAATATTAGATTTTATTACTGATAACAGTGAAAATCAAATGGCTGAGGTAAAGGATAAACTTTAATACACATAAATATCTATTTATTTGACTAACGTATTTGTAGATAAAAACTTACACATTCAACAGTTTATATTTTTTGTTGCGATCAGCTGTGAGAAATGTACAAAAAAAAACACATTTACACTTTCATATAAGTGATGAAATTCTCCGAAAGTATTCCTACCTACATAAATTAATTTCGTGAATTGCTGTATTATACCCGAGCATGCTTGTACACAAGGGTATTATAACTTTGTTCGCATAACGGATGTTTGTAACACCAAAAAATAATCGAGAAAGATATAGACATATATATATATACTAAAATTATCAGAATGAAAAGGGGAATCGATTTAGCCCTGACTGTCTGTCCGTCCGTGGTTACAATAACTTGAGAAAAAATGTCGTACATAGATTGCTCTTTGGACAGGGTAGGTTGGTATTGAAAATGGTCAAGATCGGTCAATAACCACGCCCACCCCCTATAACGGAAGTTTTTGAAAAATGCAAAAACTACGTTTTTTCGGTATCCATTCAAGCAAATTAAGTGAAATTTGGCATTTGGAGCGATTTTGAACTAAGAAATTAGGTATTTATGCAACGCCCATTTATGCAACAATAACAGAGTTACTTATCGTCACAAAATTTGGTGGACATATTTTCCTTGACAGCGCTATTATTATCGTAGAAAATGTTTGGAATCGGATCATAACCACGGCCTCCTCACATATAACGGAAGTTTTGAAAAATGCAAAAGTTCATTTTTTCGGTATCTATTCAAACAAATTGCGTTACCACGCCCACTTATAGAAAAACGTCTGGAGGTATCTCAATAACGATGTAAGGTATCGTCACAAAATTTGGTGAACATATTGTCCTTGATACCATAAGCATTGCCGTCTTCCATATAACGGAAATTTTGAAAAATGCAAAAAAGGAATTCAGTATTTATTGTAAGGAATTGAGTATATAAAGTTTAATACTAGCTTTGATTTGAAACAAAGAAACACCGACCATACAAAATAACATCGCGAGGGTATATAAAAATCGGTTTCGCCCGAATTTAGCTTTTCTTACTTGTTTTTCTTAAAGTTTCACTTTAGAAAGAGATTTTCATTTAGAAAAAAATCCTCATCTGAAGACGAATCCATCGCATCGCATTTGTCTTCCACTATGTACACTCGTCAGATAGTCCTAAATAAAATAAAACATAGTGCAAAAAGTGGCAAGTGAAACACTAACCTTCCCTTCTTTACACGCTTTTGGAAGAGCAGAGCAAAAACAAGCATTGCTTTGAAAATACGGACCTTTGAGAGAAAATAAGACGTCTAAGAAACAAATTATTGGCGATACAACTTGTATCAATAAGTTCTGGTTGAAATTCCCTTTTTGTGACGATCACGGCCAATATTTCATATGATTTTGCTTTAACGGTATGCTCTTGGAAATTCTGAAGTCTTAATCGGGAAGAGAGATCTGTCCGACTGATTGCTGTCTTCATTGCAGAAGAGGCTGACCAAGCCACTCTATCTTTCCGGGGATATGTGCTTCTGAGTATGCGGTTACAGTTGCACGGCTGTACTGAATCCATACTCTAACGTCCACGTTCGTGCACCCTGGGCAAGTGAGCAACCCATGTGCGATATACGGTAACCAACCCGTGTGGAGCCTTGGGTAACGGCTTAAAGAGAGGAGCTTTAGCGGAGCCACTCCGACATATTCGGTTGAAGGGTCCACTAAAGTCCGCAGAGTCTGTTCACCAGCTGCAAGCGGGCGTCTGTCTTGGAGCAAGCGGATCGCTATATAAACGAATTTAAAATTTCAACCCCCAGCAATGGGTTGTGTGCAGGGCTTGGAACCCGCCACGTAAAAAAAAAACTTCCAATGAAAAACAAAACAAAGCCTCAGATGAGACCCCCATTTTTTGATGACGACCACAGCAAACGTTTACAAGGACAATGATTTGAGGGCATGCTCCTGGAATGTCCGGACCCTTAATTGGGAAGGTGCCTCCGCCCGGCTGGTTGAAGTCCTCAGCAGCGCAAAGGTTGACATCACCGCCATCCAAGAGATGCGATGGACGGGGCAAGCGAAACAAGTGATAGGCCCTTGCGACATCTACTACAGCTGCCATGTAAAGGAGCGCAAATTTGGTGTCGGATTTGTGGTGGGAGAGAGACTGCGCCGTAAAATACTGTCGTTCACTCCGGTGGACGTCTCGCCACAATCCGCATCAAGGCGAGATTCTTCTTCTTCTTCTTTGCGCCCACGCCCCGACGGAAGAGAAGGACGATGGGACCAAAGATCGCTTCTACGATCTCCTTGGCCGCACGTATGAGCTGTGCCCCCACCCCGATATTTCAATGCCAAGTTGGGCAAGGAGGGCATCTTTGGTTCCGCAGTCGGAAAATTCAGTCTCCACGACGAAACGTCCGATAACGGATTAAGACTGATCGACTTTCGCCGGGGCCCGAAACATGGTAGTCTGTAGTATCAAGTTCCAGCATAAGAAGATTCACCAGGCTACGTGGCTGTCTCCAGATGGTAAGACACGAAACCAAATCGACCACGTTGTGATAGACGGAAGGCATGCTTCCAGTGTACTAAATGTGCGCACGATCCGAGGAGCCAACATGGCATGTGGCAGCTAAGATCCGCACGCGCCTCTGTGCAGCAAACAGCGCGCGCAAATGGACACAAGGAAAGTTCGAAAGAACGATATTTCCGAGCAGTGGAACCATATTTCTCGCTGTCTACATACCCCCGCTGAAGAATCCATCGGATTTCAGCGAGCACGAAAGAACAACTGGTATGACGAGGAATGTCGCGCCGCTACGGAACGTAAAGACGCTGCCTACGGGCCACACTGCGATCGGGCGCAACTCGAGTTGTGCGGGAGTGTTATGGTGAGTTGAAGAAGGAAGCAAGACGGATGTTTCGTGAGAAAAAGAGAGGCCGAAATTCGTGAGTGCAAAGAGCTTGAGATGCTGGCCGACAGGAACGGCGCCCAAAAATTTTTTCAAAAAGTTCGACGGCTTACAGAAGATTTTAAGACCGGGGCGAATTCCTGTCAGAATGACTGGTGACTGATGTCCACAGCATACTTAAATTATGGAGGGAGCACTTCTCCACACTGCTTAATCGAAGCAACTGCCACAACCCTGGCGAAGATGTTGAACCCGAATCCCCAATCAATGATGATGGACGCGATGTTCCATCTCCTGACTATGACGAAAATCGGAAAGCGGAAAAGGGTGATCCTGCAGTTTGCGCCAATTATCGCGGGATTAGTCTTCTTAACATCGCCTATAAGTTTCTGTCGAGTGTATTGTGTGAAAGACTTAAACCCACCGTCAATGAACTGATTGGACCTTGTCAGTGTTGCTTTAGACCTCGTAAATCTACCACCGACCAGATATTCACAATACGCTAGATCTTGGAAAAGACCCGAGAAAGAAGAATCGACACACACCATCTTTTTGTCGACTTCAAACCCGCCTTCGATAGTACGAAAAGAAGTTGCCTTTATGCCGCAATGTCTGAATTTGGTATCCCCGCAAAACTTATACGGCTATGTAAAATGACGTTGAGCAACACCACCAGCTCCGTCAGAATTTGGAAGAACCTCTCCGAGCCGTTTGATACCAAACGAGGTTTCAAACAGGGTGACTCTTTGTCGTGCGATTTCTTTAACCTGATGCTGGAGAAGATAATTTGAGCCGCAGAACTTAATCGGTCAGGCACCATCTTTTATTAGAGTGTGCAATTGCTGGCGTACGCCTATGACATTGGCATCATCGGTCTTAACAACCGCGCAGTTAGTTCTGCCTTGTTCAAACTGGATAGTGAAGCGAAGCGAATGGGACTGGAGGTGAACGAGGGCAAGACGAAGTACGAACTTAGAAACCAGCAATAACACCAATAATAACGTCAGCCTTAAAATCCAACGCAGAATCTCTCTTGCCAACAAGTGCTACTTCGGACTGGGTAGGCAACTGCACAGTAAAGTCCTCTCTCGACGGACAAAAACCATACTCTATAAGTCTCTTATCATGCCCGTCCTATTGTATGGTTCAGAGTGAATGCAGAGAAAGATTTTTCGAAAGATTTATGGACCTTTGCGTCTTTGCGACGGCGAATACCGCGTACGATGGAACGATGAGCTGTACGAGCTGTACAAGGACATAGACATAGTGCAGCGGATTAAGAACCAGCGGCTCCGCTGGCTAGGCCACGTCGTATGAATGGATGAAATAGCTCCAGCCCTGAAGGTTTTTGACGCGGTAACCGCTGGTGGTAGCAGAGGAAAATGAAATACCAAGTGGAAAAAGACTTGGGATTTCCAATTGGCGCCAGTTAGCACGAGATAGGGACAGCTGGCGTGCTTTGTTGACCTCGGCCTAAATCGCTTAGGCGGTTGATGCGCCAATTAAGTAAGTAAGTAAGTTGACGATTTTAATAAAATTAATAAAAATTGCATTATTTAAACCCTTGTTGTTAAAATCAATAACACTATTTAATGTATTTCATAAACGCATACATCTGGCTATCGGCTCGTTATGAGAGTAATAAGTATTATGAAAATTTTCTTAAAAAACATATATGTAGATTTTCTAAGTGGTTGTAAATAAATGTAAAGAGCTTTTGAAGTAGTGGCATTCTTGAAGTCTTTGAATTTCTTCGCATGAACCCAAGCGAACGACTTAGAGGCAATATATTAAATATTCGAAAATAAATGTTTTGAGTCAATATTGACTCCCGACGATTTACTTCGTAGTGTTAGAGAGCAATGTTCACAAAATAATTATAAGCAATACTTACTGGCTTCTAAGAATAAGTAAACACACAACATATATTAATGTAAGGTAAAAATGGTTGATGGCATAATTTTCCAAATGAAATAAGTTTCGTTTGAAATTTAATGCAATCTGCCATATGGCGAACTTTTATAAATATATTGACGTTGACGGCAAACATTCAACATTTCGAAAACTTAAAAATGTGTGGCAAATCGTTTATTCAAATTAGAAATAGCAACTGACCAAAGTGCATCGACTAAAATGTTAGACTCAAATGAAATAACTTTGATTACAAGCTTACACTCAGAACAAGTAAAGAAGTGGCTAAGTTCGATTGAACTTTATATACCCGGCGCACGCTTTCAGCTAAATTTTTAAATTAATAAAGCAGAAACTATGTACATACATATGAACTCTAAAGTAGGCGGTACCATGTACCATTTCCAAAATGTTCGTTTAAATGGATTTGTTGACTTAATTCCAATAGTTACTGAAGTATCAAATTTTCATAGTTTTGGAAAATTACCGTTATATTGAAAACGGGCGAAGTTTTCGTCCCAACTTTAGCCGCGATAGTATTTTTGTGGCTTATAGTCAATCGAGTTATTTATTTTTACAACAGTTGGATTTATTGTTCAATATTTTAAGAAATAAATGTTCCGAGTTTATGTTATCAAATGGAAAAATTAATATAAATTCTGTAGACGGTTTTTAACGAAACCAACGTTTTCAATATTTTTTAACATTTCTTGAATCTCGGTTTTGAAAGGACTTCAAATTAACTTATTTAAATCTGATTGTATTTTGAAAATTTCTCTTTTGGGAAATTGTTTTTTAGCATATTATTTAATGGTGAATTTAAGGCAACTTTCTTTTAAATATTTCTCATTTATATTATGGCATTTCTGTACTGTAGACAAATTCTCTTTACATGGCGTTCCTGTAATAGTTTCAGTCTGTCTGAAATTAGAAGTACTAGTTAATCGTTTTACATTTTTATACATTTTTTCAGTTGTTTCACTTTTTCTTCTTTCAGTACGAATATGTTAAGAACATGCTTTAAATTATGAAAATATTGTATTTCAATTTTTATATCCACATATACATATAAGTAAGTATCATTTGGTGACAAATTATGACAAATTTTTAAGTGCGAAAAAAAAATTTACATTCAGCAAATATTTTTTGGCAACAAATTTCTAATTTTAAAATGCAGTTATTCATATTGAATTTAAATAAGTCACTTAAAAAAGCCGACAAAGAACTACACATGTCATTTGAGTCTATCGGGATTTATATTTTGATGATATATTTTGAAACATTATCTAAACAATTTATGAAATTGTCAAACTTAAATATATGTAAAATAAATAAAAATATAAAATTTAGATTCTTAGTTTCGTCGCTACATTCTTTTAAATTTCTTAAAATTCTTAAGCTACAGGGGTCGTTTATGGTGTCAAATAATGGTACAACAGCTTTACAGAAGCCTTCCCATTTGTCAAATGAAGTATTTTCTTTGCCAGGAAAAATTCGTTTGAAATCGAGCTCAATCTGAAAAAGCTGATAAAAATATGAAATGTGAAATGAAATGTTTACCAAAGTATATCCAAATGGTTGTTTGTACAATGGCCACTTAGCTAACATTATGTACTTATATCCAAACTAGATTCGGATTACAGCGCTTTGAATTTGCTTTAAACGTAGACTTCCATTTTAAGATTTCCACTGTAAAGCCACAATCTACAATTGAATACGCACGTATTTCCAAACGTGTTTTTAGTTTAAATAAAATGCATTTCTCAAATGGAAAATGTTTACTTACATATGTATGTTGCATATATTATTTTACCTTTTAATACATGATAAAGCATTTTACTTTTTAATAAATTTAACACATTTAGCAAATAATTTTTGCAAGGACCGAAAATAACTGTTATATAAACAATTTTAAACCAAAAAATCATTATGTAAAAGCCATCGCACACACATACTTCCTTATACCAAAATGCTAAATTTTTTGAGCTTTTCTCAAATTCATTTTGATTGTAAATTTCGACTAAAAATATAAGAAGTGTCAGTTATTTTTTAACCCATACAATTAAATTCAATTTAATTTATTATATTATTACTTTTATTTTTTGAAACAGAAATAAAAGTCTCTTTGTGACAGATTTTTGTTCTAGTTTTTGAAACAGTTATATTTGTACTTTAATTTTTCTGTCTTAAAATAAAAGTCCATATACGCCAAAATATGTAATTGTCGTTATAAAAAGTCACATAAAGACCTTTATAAGAAAAAAAATATTATAAAAAACCTTCATTTTAATTTTCATTTTAAATTATTTTCATTTGGAATTTTAGTCCAGATTTATATGTTGTGTGCCGAAATGTTACCAACGACAAAATAACGGTTTTTATTTGTTATGTGTTATTTTCGTTAAAGAAAATAAGGTTGGATATAAAAATTTTTTACTCTCCCAATAATACAAAATATTTTTATCAGCAGGAATTGGTTTTGGGGAATAATTGTCTATTTCAAAAAACGCTCTTTTCATTATTTCATTCTGTATGTCTTCATCACTGCTCTTGTCTTCTAATATGATTAAGGAACCTAAGTATTGTCCAAGAAGGAAACATTGCGATATACTTTCCTCAAACACAGGCGGTGAAAAAGGAATATTTTAAGCACTTGCACTTGTGCTTTGCAAACATTTGTCAGGAGAAGTTGGGTCGTCAACCTGAGAACGTAGAAAAAGGTTATTTTCATAACCAATATTTGACAAAATTATAGAAACCAAAAACTAAACGGATTCAAAAACGTTATGGTTAAAATTGTATTCGTTGATAGAAACGAGGTATTTCAGCAAAATTTTGTTAGTTTTATTTTGGTTTTAAATTCTATGTGCCAATATATAATTCATTCTGCTAAAAATATGATATTCTTACATACATATGTATGCATGTAAATATTTAACTTTTCAAACATATAACGTAATTTTGTGAATATCAACAAAATCTTAAGTTTTAAACATATAGTATACATATGTACATAAATTTTCAATATTATACAAAAAAAAACAGAGTAATAACTGGTCAAAATGATGCATTTATACCGCCACAAATGAATGTACATATATAATAAAAAACACTGGGCTACAGAAAAAAAAATCGAATGCTTTTTTGAACTGACATGGTGGAGGTTGTTTGTCTGGTCGAGTACAATACAAAACCGGGTTTGAAGAAGTTTCTCTACCTTTAAAATATTTTTTATCGATTAAAAACTGATTTTTCATGTTTTTTACACTTCAAAATCTTTAACGAAGCCAAACACTGACCTTTCTAAAACCATATTAAAATTGAAAATCGGTTAAAAATGGCGTTGAAAGAAGGTTTTCAGCCTTAAAGTTAGTTTTAAGTGATTTGTCGGCGGACAGTTTGGAAAAAATTATGTTCTTAAAAATAAACACACCCTAATAAATTACTTTATACATAACAAAAGAAAGACAAATAAGAAAACGTTATTTTGTTGTTGGTAACATAGAAATCTGAACTAAAATTCGAATGAAAAATATTTCAAAATGAAAATTAAAATTAAGGACTTTTATAATATTTTTCTTCTTATAAAGGTCTTTATGTGACTTTTTACAACGACAATTAAATTTTTTGGCAAATATGAACTTTTATTTTAAGACAAAAAAAAATAAAAGTTCAAATACATACATATAACTGTCTCGAAAACTAGAAAAAATATCTGTCACAAAAATACTTTTTTTCTGGTTCAAAAAATACAAGTCATAAAATAACACATTGAGTTGAATTTAATTGTATGGGTTAAAAAATAATTAATTTTTTTCAACTTTATGGTTAAAAGTAAGAAAATAACAATCTGGAGGTAATTTTTTTTAAAAGACTCATAACAGCTACGGTCCCTGTTTTTAAACAAGTGCTACGTCCAGTGCTTTGGTATGATTCAACCTAACGCTGGATCTTTCCGTTTTTTCCCTTTTTTAAACTTGATTAAATGCGGGTGCATGTCGCTTCCATTACCTTGGGTATACCCACATACCTACATACATATATAGGGCTCGATATACATACATAAGTACATATTTACAAATGCAAAGCGAAGGCCAGTACTTGATTGGCTTTCACTGAAAGCCTTCAAAACGTTCAATGCCATTTCACTGAAAATAACCTATATTTACTGATTTCACATTTGCAAATGTACAATACATGTGAGCTTCCATTTTTGCTATAAATAAAATAGTCATATCACGCAAACGTATGTTTGTACATACAAATGTACATACAAACATAAATTGTTTCACAATATGGTGGTTGGAATTTTTTTGTGTTTATATGAAAATACAATATTTTTATTCATACACAAATAAAAATCTCAAAGTTATGTTCGTTATGTTTTTTTTAAATTTTCACAGAACGAATTAAATATAAAAAAAGTAATATTAATTTACGTGTTTAACTTATTTTGGGTGCCTTCATTCATAAAGGCAAAGACTCATGCAGCCATACACCACTGCCGCCTTCTGCAAAATCAGCTGCGGTATGATCCTGACCCCGCAAAATCCACTTAGTCGTTAGAAGTCCCTCGACGCCCACTGGTCCACGTGCATGTATTCTCGCCGTTGAAATGCCAACCTCGGCACCCAATCCGAACCTGAACCCATCCGCAAAACGAGAGCTGGCGTTATGGAAGACACATGCACTGTCAACCGACGTGAGAAACTGTTGTGCGGCAGAATCTGTGAAAATAATAAAATGATTTCCCACAAGGTTTAACAAGTAAAGTGTGTGAAAGAGGACCATGTTTGTTGACTAAAAGGTGTGTTCTCTTATGAGTTTATTTTTCATTGAATGCACGCGTAAACAGTGCTCACATACATAGTATTCACCTTATAGGTTTAATATACGCAAAGGAGTTGCACCTTTTTCAATCTGCATGCATGCCTGTATGAGAATTCACACATACAAACACGAGTACATACGTACACTGAAGAGCAATACTGTAACATAATCCAACACTTTCTAATTCGTCACCCGCTACATTATCCAAGAAAGGAATGGTTTATTTTTTGTTTTATGTCATTATTAATGCTCTCTCTCTCTCAAACCCAATTCGGCGTTAATACAGCAAGAAGAAAAATACTAGTAACCAAAAATGTGAATGAAAAGAAATGTTACAGTTTTCCACTCTTACATGTTTAAGGACTTTTTATATCATTATTTCCAGAATCTCTTTGTTTTTTTCAGCTCCTGAATATGATATGACATACTGGACGTATAATTCTGAACAAATTCTGGAGTTATAGCCTCCCAAACATCCTTAGTTCGTGCCCACAACTCGTTTACTCTATTAGGTGGACTTGGAAACGTACAGAGCTGGAATTTCACATGACTTCACGAATTTTCAATTGGGTTCGTGTCTGGAGACTGTGGCGGCCATTTTAAAGCAATAAATTTTGGTTTTTGTAATCAGCCTTCGACAATATGTGCGGCGCGGTTGAGGTCATTGTCTTGTGAAAACTTACTGTTTCAGCAGAAAGACCCATTATTTTGACTACATCTGGCAAATATTTTTGTAAGTCGGACGGTACTGTTCTTTACGCATAATGCCATCTACGCGTATTAACCGTCCAACACTATTTTTTGAAATGCAATCTCAAACGATTATCGAACCCCCAACATGTTTCATTGGTTGCTTCACATTATGAGGCTGGGTACATTTGGGTCCTTGGCCCAGTACCATGCCCATTGGCTTTTTCTTTTTCTCTGCTACCTTTACACCTAATTTGGAAATGCTTCGCTGAGCTGTCTATTGACTTGTATTTATATTGAAAACTTTTAGTGCTGCCGCAGGAAAGACTGCATTGCTTATGTTTACCAAGTTCGCAAGTTGGCGAGCATCGCGATTACTAATTTTTCTCGGCCTCCCTCCTTTGTCATTAGGAACACTTTGAACTGCATTTTTTCGTTACACTGGCATGTGACTCACGTTAAATTTGTTAGTCACTTTTCGCAAGGACTCGCACTTCCGCAATAAATGTTTTATTTGATTTTTAACTTCCAGATTCAACATGTTTTTTTTTATTGATAACCACTTTGTAATTGAATTTCAATAAACAAACAGACCATATAATTTAGAGCTAAGCAATAGATAACTCTAAATAGCAAAATTCATAGAGAGTGCGAAACTGTAACATTTCTTTTCTTTCACATTTTTGGTTGCTAGTATTTTTCTTCTAGATATATAAACGCCTAATTGGTTTTGGGAGAGAGAGAGTACCGGTGCATTAATAATGACATAAAACAAAAATAAAAAAATTCCTAGCACTTGGAGAATGTAGCGGGTGACGAATTAGAAAGTGTTGAATCATGTTACAGTATTGCTCTTCAGTATACATGTGTATGTGCCTACGATTAAATATGGCAATGACATCGTGCGCATGGCGCTGCAACAAAATTTAACAACTTTCCCAATGAATATTAAAAACGAACTCGGAATTCAATTAAAGCAGCACAATTTTTTGCCGATACCATAAATGTACATACATACATATTATGTGGAAAAGTACATACTGGGCAATTCATTTGGAAACATTGGGGGTGTATATGTATATATGTATGTATGAGGACACAGGCGTAAATTTTGCTTGAAAATTAGGAATGGTTCAAGCTAAACTAGAATCGCAATGACCTTCGCACTTGCAATAGTACATCTTCAGTCAAAAGCCATTCTCCGCTAAATTTATCAATACGCATTTGCCACTCATTGGCTGGGTTCGATTAACGCTTTGCCTTACATAGATTCATAGATTTTCATTCGAGTTTGCTACTGTAGTATGTTTGTATGTACATACCATTTTCCGTGACTATGACATCAGTGTGCCCGCTTCCAAATGTATGTATGTGATCAATTGCTTCGTCGATATCCTTTACAATCTCAATGCAACACTCCAGTGCGCCATACTCATGCTTCAGGCTTTTCGCTGCCGGAGGACCGAATGTTAACTTCTGACTGAGTTTTGGTCCTGAGTAGATTTTAACCCCTTCCCTCTTCAACATGTTGCAAATGTCGTTAAAGACGCTGTCGCTCATTAGGTCCTCGTGTATGAGAAGCGTTTCCAGTGCGTTGCAGGCTGAAACGATTCACACAAACAAACATGGGAAGTAAGTGCAAGTTAATGTAGAAAATTGAATAAGTGAAAGAACTAAAGTGCACGAAAACTGAGATGTGCAGGTGGCATGCTACACAGGAAACATGTGAACGCCACATACCAAACGAACTCCTTCCGAATTGTGTATAACGTTTGTGAATAGATAAATTCATGGGAAACAAGTATGTGGTGGGTGGGGTTCTTGGTTTCGCAGTAGCTTTGCATCATTGGAATGGCGTCTGTGTGCAACTTTTCAATTACAATTATGTTTGTATGTTTTACATACTGCACACAGGCACCAAACAAACATACACACATAAGTGCATATGAAAGTGAAACTCAGCATGCGACATGGATAATGTGGGCAGACCAGCACGCAGCGGTTCATGGGTAGCAATCAAGGCCAGCTGACTGGGAGTTTGGTGTAATGAGAATAGTTCAACTGCTGCTTTTGCGTAGATGCAGTGCCAACGACCGTAATGAAGTGCTGGCAACATTTTTAATTATGTGGAAATTGTGTTAACAGTTTAAATGGCATTAATGTGAATCATTACATAACTACATTCAAGCGATGCATGTTTACAAAAATGTACGTACATACATATGTATGCATGTATGCAAGTATGTTTGTGTACGTGCAATGGGTGAACGCATCGCTAGAGCATATCTTTGAAAGTACCCTGACAGTGAGTGATTATTCAATCGGCTCCTATATATGTACGTAATATTTGTCCCAATCTGCCGCTTGATTTCAGCATTTGCTAACGCTAAAACTCTAAAAATCGCTAAAATTCCAAACGCTAAAAATTATCCGAAATTTTGGCGATTTTTTTTAAATGCGATTCCTGCTTTTTCATTGCCAAAAATCTCCAAGGAAATTTATTATACTTTTTTCCGCCGCAGGCGTCGCTGGTGTAGTTGAAGGGAACTGTCAGAATTTGTTTACATTTAAGGCAAACAAGTGTTTAGTTATTTTGTAAAAAATTGTAAGTTAAAGTGTTGTGATTATAAATATTATAAAGATGAGTGCATTGACAATATATTTTCTAGGTAACTCAATGAGTTATCAGCGAACTTCAAGGAATCGTTTGCGAAGCAAAAGAAAATTGTTGCGGGAACTTCTGAGGATCGTTTTATTGAAATTCTTCGACTTTCAAAAGTAAGTATGTATGTATGCACACATGTGAATGCATTTATGAACATTCACTTTTTATTGCATTAAATGAAACGATATATTTACAGGAAGCTACCAACGTTCAGTGGGACACTTTTTACTTAATGTATCCCAAAGCAGCGCTAGCAGACGCATTAGGGAAATCGCCAATATCATGTTAACTAGTTTCGTTAAGTTTCCATCAATATTTGAAGAAAAACAGGCTGTAAAGGAAATCTAAAGTCAAAAGTAATAATACCTAAAACAAGTTTATAATCATTTATTTCCATGGGTTTTATCAAAAGTTTAGATTTCCAGATTGCCAAATAAGATTACGTTTTCTAACAATTGAGAATAGAAATATCAAAATTGTAATGACCACTCAAGAATTATTAAATTTTTTAACTTGGTTAAAGCCTAGATAAGAATTTACAATAAATCAACAAAGTTTTCGCCCGATGAATACGTAAGAATCCAATTTAATATTTCACTCCGCATTGTATACATATGGTACATACCGTCTAAATTTAAGTATTTCTTTTTTACAATAATTCAATTAATTAAAAGAAAATCCAATATGTGTATTCATTTTTTTTTATGTAAAGTTATTTCAATATAAATTTCAGTAAAAAATTCTTTGTTAAATTGCACGTTATTGGATATACATATATGTAAGTAATTCATTGTCAAGAATAGTACGTACAAATAAAATTAAAGCTCTTAGGAACTTAACCTTCAGCTTAAATACTAATTTATTTACATAAAATGCTGCTCTACAGCTTAAATACTAACTCATTTACATAAAATGCTTCTCTACAGCTTTAGTTTTCGTTTTGTGCTATTAATTACAAATGTTTCTTTAATATCAAGCATTTTTAACAAACAATAATAAAAATATTATCTCTTGTTTACTGTCTCTGATATTTTTAGCATCAACTTTTTCTCGTCGCCAATATAACATTTCTTTTAACGAAAAATGGAAATTTTTAGCTATGGAAAATACGCTGGAATCGGCATTTTTACTGTACGAGCTGTCAAAAAGGGTTCACTCATTTTATCTGGTTCATTTTGTTCATCGCTAAAATCTGGCAAAAATGTAGCTAAAATTTAGAATTCTGGAGATTTTCCGGGATGATTTTTTATGCCATAATAGCGAAAATAGCTAAAAATTGCTAAAATTCATTTGGCGGTTTTTGGGGATGTAGTTCTAGGTATAAAAGGCATAAAAATGCATTTAAAGACACGAATTGCGTAATGTACTTATGTACATGCGAGTAGTAGTTTTCACAGATATCTGTGTAGTAGTTTCCACAGATATCTGAAACAGCCACCATTGCAGTGGAGAAAATCAAGGCATGGCTCGACCAACAGGGGCTAACACCAGCAGAACAGAAGAACAGTTCTTATCTCAAGCAGAAAAAAGCTGGAGAATATAACATTCAGAGTTAACGGCTACCCTGTGTCCACGAAGCCCGCGATAAAGTATTTAGGTATCATAATCTATAGAAGGTTGACGCTTAAAATGCACCTTGAATACGCTAGAGGCTAGGCAGCAACCACAACGACTTCTCTGTCAAGAATAATGCTCAACGCGAGAGGACCAAAGCTACTGGCAGGAGAAGTTAGAAGTCAAATAATGTACGGAGCTCCGGTGTGGTTCGAGCCGGTATGCCACTCATCTTATTTCGGGGTATAAAGTCAACTTATCGCCTGTGTGCACTCAAGGTATGCAGTGCATTCAAAACTGTGTCCGATAAAGCAGCTCTGGGAATTGCAGGTATGTATCAAATTGAAATACTAGCTAAGAAGTCTGCATATATATTCACAAGGACAATGGTAGCAAATGAAGCCGCACGCAAGGAACCCAACGCCTTGCGGAGTGGCAAAATAAATGGGATCGCGCGACAAACGGGCGATGGACACACCGATATATACCGAATATAGAGTGCTGGATTCAAAGGAACAACGGCGAATTATATATTTACACGACCCAGTTTCTAAGCGGTTATGAATGCTTTAAGTCGTATCTACACAGATTCAAACACGAGGTCGACCCTTACTGTGATTTCTATGGTATCGGAGCAGTAGACAACGAGGAACATACTTTCCTAATGTGCCTGCGCTTTATCCTCGAAAGGAGCATACTGCAATCAGCAATTCCATAAAACCTTTCACCACAAGCGATCGTAAGTTACATGCTGATGGGCAAAAACGGATGTAATTCGGCCAATGGCTTTATTTCAGCAACGATGAAGGTTTTAAGAAAGGAGGAAAGACGAAAACGAATAAGTTCCAGTACCATATAAGACATGGTAAGAGGTTTTGTGTTCCCTAATGCATCACAGCAGATTGGAACCAAGACCGTTGCAACCGCTAAGTGGTGTATCCAGATCGTCCGTTCGGCCCGATGTACGATCAGATCGGAATCTCGGACTTTCTGACTGCTTAAGGCCATCTGTAGAAAAAGACATACTCGGCCGTCGATACGGATTGGAACCTAGGGCGTTCTAACCGTCAAACTACGCAACGAGAAAAATAAAAAAAAATAAAAAAAATTAATTTAATAATATAAAAGTGTTTTTGATACATAAATGCAGCATAGGAATTAATGTATCACAGTGGATTGAAACCCAGGCCGTTCCAACCGCCAAGTAGGGTATCCTCAACGTTCGCTGGACCCAATAAACGAGCAGATCGGAATCTCGGACTTTCCGACTGCTCAAGGTCTTTCTGCCGAAACACACACACTCAGGCGTCGATGCGGATTGCAACCTAGTGCGTTTCAACCGCCAAACCTCCCAACGAGGGAAAAATGTAATATATTATCATACAATAACATAAAAGTATTTTTCAGTCATTGACGCAGCAAAGGATTTTTAGTGTAATTTCAGTGGTTTTTATAGTGAAAAAATTATGAAATACTCGTACACTTAACAAAAATGAACTTCTTAAAATTTTAAATGCAAATATCTTAAAAAGTAAGAGGGATATCCACCAATTCGTTTGTCACTATTCTTAAGCCCATTCAATACTTTGGCAAAGTGCACCAAATACACTTTTGGAAACTCATTACTTAAAAGCTTCTTTAAAAGCTCGCTGTTTAAAACTTAGAAATCAGAGATTGTTGGAATCTACGAAGAAGTTTGGAGATCGTAAGTCATCGGTGAGGTAAATATGGTCGCAAAGCTGTAAATCCACTCAAACTTCGTCCCTTTTCAAAAATCTAAGCATTCGTCAAAAAGTATTCAGTATGGCGAAAATCCCAAAAGATGGCACAGGGAAAAAAAACACTGTATTATATGGAAAGCTCTGATAAGCTCTAATAAAGATTCTAAAGGAGAATCGATAGTCCACAGAAGAACTAAATAAAAGGACCAATAAGGCTTATAAACCAAATAAAATGTGTGTACACACAAAAGTTAAAAAAAACCAACAATTTTACAGAACGCAATCAATTAAGTATTTACCATTATGCGCACAACGGCCGGCGTATCAGACAATTAATCAGCTGCAACTGCACAATAATACCGCTTTGAGTTGAGAAAATAAATGGGCATAATCAAAGCCACGTTTAAGCCAGCTCAAAATAAGTTAGGGTAGGGATGGGCATATTTGTCTGTAGTAGCTTTTTGTCGGTACGGCCCAGCATGCCAATTTCAGGGCTAGAAAATGAGGATACCATGGCAAACTTTAAGTTTACTTTACCTCAATTTAGCCATTGCCGAGATAGAGTATTCTTAAGTTTAGAGTGATGAAAAGCTGTAACTAACTGCTACTACATCTGTATAATGAGCAAAAGCTAAATTTATTGGTTTTCGTAGCATATAGATTTTCGTAGCATCTTTGTTGTTCAGTTTACGACCGTTCTCTCAGTGAAGAAATCACTATCATTGGGTTAACTATTTATTTTTATATAAAAAGGACCTATTCACATCTTCACTAAAGTTAACTCTCACTGTGAAAACAATCCCTAAAGGAAGAGCATATGTATCTGTAACCGCAATTGGCCAGCCAAATCCACTCATCTGTTTTCGATTGAAATTTTAAATTTAGATGAATCTATGTAGCCTTAGGTCGTCGTTTATCTATGAACTTGGTAAACTCTTAATTTCGAATTAGCATCATGCCTAAAACATGTGAAATTTTCTATATAAATTTAATGGAAGAGTTGGAAGAAATGATTATCTATTAAACTCTGAAATAATTATTCACCCTTTTGCTTAAATCTCTCTTTTCGAAATCGTAAATTCGAAATTCGTAGACCAATTTGGCAATTCGTAAATTTGGCTTGATGAAAAAAGGAAGGCAGTTTCAATATCAAGAAAATTATGAGTTTAAAAGTTGGAAAAATTTATTTCATTTATAATATAATACATGTTTATAATTTTGCCGCTTACACTATATAGCACAGTGTTTGGCCGAGCTTCTCCCAACATTTGTGGTGTGCGTCTTCATATCATATCACAATGGGAGGGACCTACAGTTTTGTGCCGATTTCGAACGGCAGATGTATTTAATGAGAAGCTTTTTCATGGCAGAAATACCCTCGGAGGTTTGCCATTGCCTGCCGAGGGGTGCCCGCTATTAGAAACAACTTTTTCTATTATTAAGATTTTGCTTGCCCTGACTGAGATTCGAACCTCCATCGGCATATCGAGTTATAGCACGCACCGCTACCAACTCGACCACAGCGACTCGACCATTTATACAGGGATGAAATTTCCAAGCTCTCTTTTTTTCGAAAATAAAAGGCTTTAAGTTTGCGACGTCAGTGAATAATTTATATATACTTGTACATATATTTTGCTTCAAAAATTTGATTCGGAGAAAGCTTCGGTGTATTTGAAATGTATAAAATAACTTGTTAACCCGAATACATTGAGCACACTTGGTAAAATTTAGTAGCAGCGGTATATAAACAAATATTGGCAACACTTTTTCATTTTATTGACATAGTTTTTATCATTTAGAATGCAGTTCAGTCTTTAGCAAAATCGAAGTTTAAATTATACACACTTTTTAATCATTTTTATAGATTTTATTAAAATTTCAAATGTTTTTCCTCGGGTGCATTAGACAATTTAGGAGTATGTGATTTCGTAGCCCATTCAATTTATACAAATAACATTAAATGGAAGCGAATCAGGAAAAGACCCATTAAACATATTAGAAACCCCCATTCCGCTGGTAATAAGTATACACAAATTATTAAACTTGAAAAATGTCTGTATCCGTCAAAAGAACTCTATTTTTTGTTGAATACCTACACGCAAGTATATGTAAAAATTAGTACGGAAGATGTAAATATTACAATCGCTGCTGCGTATTCATGCAAATGTTGGTTGAAGAATATTCTTCATCGAGAGACAAAAATGAAGCGGCTACAGAACCCACTATATGTACATAATTAAATTAACAAAAAAAATTGTATTTCCCCACTTGCAAATTTGTTTATTTGTACTTATTTCTTTCTGGCAGTACTATTTAGAAATTCGAATTGCTTATTTTTCCTTGGCAACGTGATTGATGGTTACGAACGTACATACATATGTATGTAAAACGAACGAGGCTCTGAATACTATGGATTTCAGTATAGAGTAGATAGGGTTAAACTTCCGTCGGCCATGAATATGATATGCATTTAATCAACTTGAAATAACTCGAACTAACTTCAAGTAGCTCTTGGAACAGAGGTGTTTATATTTTATTGTTTTCTTCTTTTCCTTGTCCGACAGGGTGGAACGATTTTCCGTCATCCCTTGTCAAGTTTGGTTTGTCACAGAACGAAAATTGACTCTGAAGATGGCACAACGCCGAAACCGATTTGTCTTCAAACCAAACTTGACAAGGGATGACAGAAAATCGTTTATATTTTATTTATTTATATCTCTAGCCTCAGTGATGCAATAGATTTGTAAAAGAGATAGCGAAAATTTGGTTTCTTAACAGAAGCTGTTTTACTGAAAAAAATTCAACTTTACTAACGAACATATAATAATACTAAAATTAGACTGATGTAATAAACAACACATGTGTATGGTATGTTTCAAATATTATATATCAGTCGACTTTGAATGAAAATGATAATTTTCTTTGCTTTTTGTTAAAATATTAAAAGCAAGTTCTTTCCTGACTTCAATGTCCGTTCGAGTTATTTTTATAGCCGAACGTACTTGTACACAAGGGTATTATAACTTTGTTCGCGTAACGGTTGTTTGTAACAGCAAAAAATAATCGGGATAGATATAGACATATATATATATATAAATAATCAGAACAAAAAGAGGAATCGATTTAGTCCTGACTGTCGGTCCGTCCGTCCGTCCGTCCGTCCGTGGTTACAATAACTTAAGTAAAAATTTAGATATCTCAATGAAATTTGATATATGTACATACATATATGTACATTGCTCTTTGTCCAGGGTATGTTGGTAATGAAAATGGTGAAGATCGGTCAATAGCCACGCCCACTTATGATATAATTTTTATACCTCAATATCGGTGATAGGTAGCGCCACAGAAATTTGATTTACGTATGTACATATCGTCCTTGATATTACTTAATATTTTTAAAATCAGACCATAACCACGCCCTCCTCCCATATAACGGAAGATTTGAAAAGTGCAAAAACTCCGTTTTTTTGGTAACAATTAAAGCAAATTGAGTGAAATTTGGTATTTGAGGTGATTTTAAGTAAAGAGGCTGTATATTTACGAAATTTTGAAAAATAGGCGTTGCCACGCCCATTTATGAAAAAATGTTTGTATCTCAATAGAGGTGTTAGGTATCGCCACAAAACTTGGTATACATCTTGTCCTTGATAGCCTACAAAAAATGTGTGTTTAAATCGTTTTATTTTTATGACTAACATACATATATCAAAACTTTTTAAACTTTAATATTTTTATGCAGAATACCCACTTATGTTTGCAATTGTAATGAAACGCTATCAAAATCCGTTCGAGCAATGAATATAGAGCGTATACATTATTTTAACTGGACTAAAACAACGTCTACCTCTCATAAGATTTCTTATAATCTGAAAATGCAATATTTCAGGAACTCTTATACCAATTTTTTTTTTCAATTTGGCTTTTATACAAAGTTGGAAATGGGCGTGGTCCCGTCCACACCATAAAACATCGCGAGAGTATATACAATTCGTTTTCGCCCGAATTTAACTTTTCTTATTTGTTCAATCCTGGTTTATCCTCCTACTTGCTTAATAATCACCTTGTATTTGCTTACAAGTTTTAATCCGTTAAAAATAATTGCCACAAATAAACAGTAGCTTTATTTTCATTTCATGATACTTTTATATTGAATAAATTTAAATTCAAAAGTGGATTTTTTTCCATTTGTGTCGAATACATACATATGGTACATACATATATCTACATACATACGTATATGTATATTGTGAATTACTAAAACTCGAGTTGTGAAAAAAAGTCTTTGAAAAATCAATATATTTGAATAATGAAACACCCTAATGTATCTACAAAATTTATAACGGTATTCCATTACGCTGTCCTTCCGTCAAACGCGCGAAGTTTAATTAAGTGTGACATACATATTTTTCCAGCGTTTATTGGTGATTGATTAATTCCGTTTAAAGTAATCTATACTACTTTATTTTACTTTTTGTATTTTACACACATTGAAAGATTTAAATCAATACATAGTACATACATATGTGCGTATGTAAGTACCCAATAAACATTGTGGCGGAAGGTCGAAAATTATCTTCGATATCCAATATGAATATCGAACTGAGAACGAATTCATAACCCATCTAAGTTTTCCCACGTTCATAGTATATTGGATATATGTACATTCGAACTGGGTTCAAAAAAAAATTAGAATCGTAGCAACAAGAGAGAAAGTGACGTTTGTGTTTTAATAGTTTGGGAATTTTATTTTTTTATAAAGTCTAAAATTATTAAAGCGGTCGCAAATTTTCGGAAATATAAAATGGGTAATTATAAATTTAGTTAAAAATATAAGTTTAAAATGAAAACGTGAAAAAAATACGTCGTGCGTGCAATGAAATTGTAGATATGGTAATGCGACCCCAACAGCAACGAATGGATGATGTGACTACACGTTCAGTTTTCACACACGCGACGGCTCTATCAGCTGCGGAAGAGTTACTTGGAATAAAAATGAGAATAGCCTCACTGATTTGAGTTATAGTTCCACATCTGATAGCGAAATCAACTTAAATATTTCCAATTTTCAAGACGAATTGCGCAAATGGGTTATACAATTTAGTATTACGAACGATGCCACGAATACGCTGCTGAAACTTCTGAGACCTAGATTTACTGGACTCCCTATGGATGCTAGAACTTTAAAATTGACACCAAAAGATGATCCAGCCGAAAAAACTTATCGTGGAGAATATGTGCATTACGGATTAGAAGATGCTTTAACGGACTTTTTATTAAAAAGTAATTTTAAAGAGGAAGTGCTACATTTGAATATAAATATTGACGATATAATGCAACTACGACATCCTGATTACGAATTATTTACAAATTCCCTTTCAGTTCCCCGGATGTATTTCTACAAACCTTAGAAAAGGAAATTGAGATTAGTGACGAAAAATTTTAAGTTTTGGTAAGCTGTTTTAGTTTCCTTGAAAGAATCCTTTAAATACAAGTTATATTTTATTAAAGTAACACCTAATTACACCTTTCTGAATTATTTCTCAGGTTTTGCAGCTCGAAAAACTTAACTCGTCAAATTCGGATATGTTTGTAAAAATGTGTTGGAGGAGCATTACATTTTTTCAGAAAGCCAAAACCCGTATAACGAAAAAGTCACTTTATCAAGAAATTAAAAAAACTAAACAGTTAATATGTAATGAGAATAAGAATTTTTCCTTTATACATATACATACATATGTATGTATGTACTTAAATAACATCCTGGAGATGATCTCTTAATTACTTAATTACTAATTTGCTTTTCAATGAAAAATGTATTTTATTTAAATAAAAAACCAGTCAAATATATAAATAGTAAATATACTTAAATATAAATTATGGGCATTCATCTAAACTCGTAAATGCCTGTAAGGGAAATTTTATTGAAAGAGAGTGATTTTCTTATATTTCCCTTCGAGAATAGGCTCGATTTCGAATTCAAAACGTAGACAAAAAACATTGGATAAGGAAGGTTCCATTTTGTTGGAGAATGCCCTAGTTCTCGAATGGAAAACCAGCTTTTTCACATTCATTATCGAAGGTGAGACTCGGAAAAGAGATTAGTTTTCCAACTATTTTAGAATTTTTAACCAAGCCAAATGTTTATTGGGTTAAAACGTTCCCTGCAAGCCAAGTCTAAGCAGTTTCCACTGAAATTCAAAAAATTTACACAAACATTCACAACTTTTATCCATCTCCCCTACACATTTACAAATTTGATTTTCGAACTGTCGAAAAATGTCCATTTGTTAGAGCAGTAATGCCGTAATCCAATAAGAATCGTATGTGTAAAAAAGGAGAACGATATAGGCATATATATATATATATATAATTTTGGCGCGTACACTATATAGCTCAGTGTTTGGCCGAGCTTCTCCTACCATTTGTGGTGTGCGTCTTTATATTATACCACAAATGGAGGGACCTACAGTTTTGTGCCGACTCCGAACGGCAGATGTATTTAATGAGAAGCTTTTTCATGGCAGAAATACCCTCGGAGGTTTGCCATTGCCTGCCGAGGGTTGACCGCTATTAGAAAAAACTTTTTCTATGATTAAGATTTTGCTTGCCCTGACTGAGATTCGAACCTCGAACTCACCGGCATATCGAGTTATAGCACGCACCGCTACCCACTCGACCACAGCGGCCACTCGACTACAGCGGCCACGAGGCATATAAGACAATTTTTAATCAAAGTAAACTATGAATAAATCAGCATTTCAGCAAAAATTATATTTCAAATTTTGTAATATGCTTATGCATGTCCATATTTTTTTTTTGGATGGACACTGGGGATGTCGAGTCAATACTGCAAATAAAAGGCGCCGGTTATTCTTATCCAATAGAATGATTCAATTATAAAAAGGTTCTGTACTTACTGACAACTAAAATCTGACACTCCTTAACCATAGTTGTATTTTGGAAGTACGCAGAAAGGGGAAATAATGTGATCCCTTCTTGCGAAGTGGTAGTAGAAAGTACTAAGTAAAATATGTATTAAAATACTACTTCTTAAGTAATTATTTATCTTATGTATGAACTAGCTTATACCCCCGAGATTTTACTTTGCTATTTTACACGAATTAAATGTATAAAGAATGAACTCCATTTTAATTGGCAAAAAATTATAAAAATTTAATTAAAAAGGTCAACCATTGTGTGGTTCGTGCTTGTGTGTACCAACATCATTCCAGTACTCCATTGCACATACTCGTATATTCTGAGAAATGTGTAGCAAAAATTAACAGTTGGTACGCCCACTCTTCCAATAACCTATAGTTTTCTCCATGTATGTACATGAAAATGATTTTATTTATGAACAAGCATCCGCACCAAATTCAATCAGTCCAGCACATGTATGGGAAGTACCATTATCAATTATATTTTATAAAAAATATCCTTTGTTTCAAAATAGGTTATAACCTGCTTAATTTTATTTTAATTTGTTGGGCCGTAACCAACATCCAAACATACAAATTTTTACATTTACTGCCTAATTCTTTGTTATTGATAAATTATCTAACATTTTCAAATATTCAAAAGTTTATAATTTGTCAATATCATTTTTAATATTTATAATTAAGCAAAGAATGAAGCTTTTTATTTTTTAGGATCATACATTTTGTATTACCTAGTATATATTATTTGCGGAGTAAATTTCTTTAAGTGAAAATTTAAATAAAACATTATTATATGTAGTGGAAACTCCAACGTGAAAAAACACTTTTATTTCCTCATTATCGACAAAAACCAGGTGTTAAACAATTTTATATAGTTTTCGGCATGCTTGGTCGATATACAACTTTGAAAAGGAAACGGTGGCTTTATAGTTGGACCAGGAAACATTCGAAAGAATCTGCAATCAAAAAGGTCCAATTATTAAATATGTAGTACATTTATATGTAGTTACATTTGCTAGTTTTACTTACTTGTGTGTATGTCTTCGTGATGGTTGTCTATATTTACAAATCACCAGACGATCGACGATGGAAATGCATATATGTACAAAGGTATACAATTATATTCCGCTGCGCTGACTGGGCAAATAAATTGTTTTATCATTGATGTAAATAAATCAAAGCAAAACTGGTATTTACTTACCAGATCCTCGGCGAGAAAATGCTATTGGTCAAAAAATACCGCATAGAAGAGTTCGCTTTTTATAAGTGATGTTTATCTATACCATATAACCAAATTCACGCAATCACAAAATCAAATGTCAATAGTCAAAAAATTATAAATTAGATAAACGGGTCAGTAATGCCAACGCTTTTTTAGTATTAAGAAGTTTTCAATATACTACTATTACAAGTGAAAACTGTAGAATATGCAACATTCTTAATGAGTTAAGAAGCCGATTAGTCATGCGGTAACGAGTAAGCTTCTTTATAAAGAACCTTTTACTATTGAATCATGATCCAATAGTGAATTGAATTATCTAGTCCTTCCCATTTTCTTTAGTGTTAACAATGACTTTTATTTGCAGTATTGCAGCAGTGATTGATGCTCGAACATCCCCATTCTTTTTACGATTTGATTTTTATTTTTTTAATTGATAGATCAAGTTATAGTTTTTATTCAACAGTTTTTATTGTTTTTATTTAATAGCTAATTCCAATAAAAAATTATAAGATAATTTATTGATTACTAAAATGTGGAGTTTGTGTAGTAGTACTGAAGACTTTATGATGATGAAAATGAGGAGTTTGATTATTAGTACTGAGGATTTCATAATGATAAAAATGAGTTGTTTGGGTATTAGTGCTGATGAGTTTGTAATGACAACAATACGCAGTTTGGTCGTCACCGCTAATAACATTACAGCATAAAAATGTTAAGTTGCCTTGTATATTAAATCAGGTAAGAAAGAGATATAAAATCACACCAACAAGGGGAAACTACTTAGTTCTTTCCCACGCCCTGAACAAAAATGAGTAATTTAAAAGGCACATTTGGAATTATTAAAAATTATAATTTGAGCACTTATTTCATACTCTGCTGTCTTGCAGGGTTTGCACATACTATGTGTGAATGTATGTATGCAGACATAATATTCGTCATGAAAGCTACACACGTTAAGAATATCGTGACTCATCTCATTTTAATTTATTTGGAGGAATTAATTTACTAATCAGCTGTTTGGATAGCTGGAACAATCCATCATCTACCTACATACATACATACATATGTACATACGTACAAGGCCTTATTTAGATGGAGACTTAGGGGGGATTAGTAAATAAATTTCACTCTGCGCTACTCGTTGAATGGAAAACTGTGATGTTTTACTCAGGTTGAAATAAATTATTTCGGCGATTGTTGCAACTCTTGAGAAGTAACTGCTTGACTCAGATAGACGTATAATCTAATTAATTTTTGTTGTAAGCTTATTTATGACATTGATAGTGTTCTCGTTAACTTTGTTCTTATAAAAAGTTTTGCATTCCCCTTCCTTGCATTTACCAAAAACAATTTAAGATATTGAAACCGCGTTCCGAGTTAGTACGATTTTCGCAATAATACACATGAAAAGTTTAGCGAAATATTCAAAGAAGTATGCAAACTCTTAACGTCGATGATAGGTGAAATAAAACCACCTTGTTAAAGAGATAACAGTCATTAATACAAGACATTTTGAAACGTATTTTAGGGTGATAGCTATTGTCGATGATATTTCTACACATACCCCGTACAATTGTAAGACAAATTAATTAAACAAAAATTTAGTTTCTCTTTTACTTTATCAGAAGCAGAATAACACAAATTACAAAGGTATTACTGACACGGCAACACTTGCTCCTGAGTTCGCATTGTGGAAGAAAAAATGGAGCCGAGAAAAAACTTAAAAACAACCAATATCTGCAATTGAATACTTAGTTCAGGCCTGGGCGACGCCAACTGTGGTACCCAATGGGTACGTCGCTTGTTCATACACATGACGTTAACAGTTTAAGGTCGAATGGGAAAATAATTTTTATTTTCTATGAATGCTTTTTATGAAGCACAATGTATGCTATGCTTTCGGAAAATATGTACTATCCATGGTACAATAAACAGGTAGTATTTATAATGTTAGCAGTTGATAGGAATTTTTTTCTTATATGTACTTATGTATGCGGTCCATAACAAGTCAAACTTTGTTTACAAAATAAAATTTTTTTTAAAAACAAAAAAAAAATTGTTTACAAAACAATCTTTGTTAACATTTTCTATAATTATAATTTCTAATTTACATACATAAGTGTGTATGTACATACGCAGAAATGGGACATGGTGTTATGAAGACGGAGAAAAGTTGTGTGCGTTCCTACCATTTTTTTGCATTTTTGAATGCTTACCAGTGAGTCTTTCCATTATTTTGTGACCAGGAGCAATGCTTCCCTAGGATCCGTTGTAGTATGATCCGTCTTGCACTGTTTGCGTTGAAAACAAATGAGTTTTTAATGAAAAATGTAGAAACGCGTACATTTTGTTTACATTTAGAATTATCAAACTCGTCAAATTTGATATATCTACATATGTATTTTGAAGTGTGATGGACCACAACAAATCACAAAATATACCACAGGGTTACATTTTCTTTAATGCTGATACCGGTTTAATGTGCCTTGGTACTATCAGAAAAAACAATTTAGAACGTCATTATACAATGTTTCATAAAGAGCATAATAAATATGAAGGGAGGGATAGGGAAAGTTTAGTGCAGGCCAAGGCAGATCTAACAGATAACCGCAGTAGAGAAATTGTAACCCTGCTAGATTTTTTGATATATGTATCTTTATTGTCAATATTAACTATTAAATCAGTCTAATCAAAACAAAAGTAGACAATTTACAAATTCAATTTACTCAAAATAAATAAATACAAAATTGTATGTGTTTATAAAGAAACTTTTTTTACTAGCTGCGAACTTGCTGAGAACACACTTTCCAAAATCTGTACAAGTGGGGCATAAACTACCCAACGCACATAAGTACATATACAAAAAATGCATGCCTTTCATGAGCAGAATTCACAATATATTTTTTAACTACAAAGCCCGAATTAGATGTAAAGGAATTTTTTTTTGTTTATCGAATGAGCTTCATTTACAGTAGCCATGGCGTTGGCTAAATAGTGTTGTCCATTAAGCGACGCGATTTTTTTTAACCTCTTTTTTAGAGAGTTCTGGAAATGAGTAGCCGAATTTTGAAGATATAACAAACGGTTTAAGTCTATATCATGCAGTCAAAAATAAAATAAAACATTCATGAGGTTAATGCCTTTGTAATTTGTTTAGAGGAAAGCACAGACATAACAGACAACTCACAGTTACCGATTAGTATAAGGACTCTGGACGAAAATTTTAATGTGTTTGAATCACTTTTTGCGTTGGAGTCATGTCATGGGCATGTGAACGGTAAAAATATTTACGAGTAAGTATCTTGAAAGTGTTCCTTTTTCTTTTGCAAATAAAGAAAAATTCTCCTCCATATGTAGGGATGGCGCTCCATAATTGACTGTTCATTTGCCGGGTCTTATTGATCAATTAAAGAAAAATAATATAAATATGACCACATTCCATTGCATAATACATCAACAGGCCCTTTTCGCGAAAAATTTAAAAATCGTTAATGCAATGAATGTCGTTATAAAAATTTTAAAAGCTTTGAGGGAAACATAACGTGCTCACACGTAGGAAACTCAAAAAATTTTTGACAACAATAGAGAGCTAATATGGAGACGTGCTCCTGTATACTGACCTTGTGCGAGATATAGACGAGTTTGGGCGAAAGATGGGCCAGTTGAATGACAAGAATCTTTCCAATTTCCCAAATATGCTAATCATTCATGAAGAATTTCTAGGCGTCTTAGAGTTTTGTGAATTCGATGAAATATTATCAGCTTTGATTGACAACTACAATACCAGGTTTTGGGACATAAGTAAAATCGGAAGCAGCATTGACATTTATGAAAACCCTTTTACTTGGAGAACCAAGAAGCGGTAATTCAAAAAGAGTCGAAGAATATGCGGACCTATTTATCTCTTCCCATTACATCATGCATTGGTTTTTGGAAAAACTTAAGCTCATCTTTAACCCGAACGTTAAAACAGTAACTTTTCATTTATGTTATGCTCCATGTTTGCAACCACATATGCATACCTGTGAAAGCAGTTTTTCTTTTTTGAAACTAATCAAAAGTTAACATCGCAGCTCGTTAACAGAAATACATCTTAAGGACTTACTCTTTATAAAATGTTTCAAAATAGACATTAATATAGACGATATCAGTAGCAGCGTTAACGCTGTCTAAATAAAAAAAGTGGTTTAGATCAACGCAATAAGACATTTTTCCCAACAATTTTTTCTTTGTTAAAAGCAATGCGACAAGGCCGGTCACAACATCTACAGCGGAAAGATATTTTTCATCACTGAAAAGATTAAGAATTTGTTTGCGAAATTCGACAAGAGAAGATCGACTTAGTACTCATGTGATATTGAAACAGGTGATATAATAGATGACTTCGCAGCTTAAAAGTCCCGACGTTTTAATTTCAAAATAATAGGTAATTAGTTTTATAGATACATACGTACATACTAATATGGTATATATGTATGTATGTATGTACATATGTATGTATATACCTACGTACCTTTACGTAAACTAAAATATTTGGTTAAGGCGTTTAAAAAATGTTTTACATGCGTACCTGTGAATGTTTGTTCCCTTAACTGCCGGTTATTGAAAATTTATCAAGTTTTTTGTATTCTAATCGAATATATGTACATAAAAAGCGTTTTTCTTTGATTAATTATTTATAGGAAAAATTATATTAAAAAATTATAAACTGAATATTTGTAATTTGATAATTTATCGAGAGCACAGAATCTGGAAGTATACATATGCATAACGTTAGCAACATTTTGATTTAATTTTTTTTTTGTTAAACACCCCAAAAAATATCCTGGCTAAGGCCTTGCATACTTATGTATGTATATTGATACCTATAGGTATATATAGTACACATAACGGGCTTTGACGAAAGCGGAACTCGCACCTATTATCACATCAACGCGCTTTTTCGCCATTTATCCGTTGATAGCTTCTTCAACGTACATACATACATGTAATGTATGTGCATATGTAGTGAATTTTGGTATTGAAATTTAAATTTTGGAAATTTTGTTACTGAACACTGTAGTTACCATAAATGCAAATTGGAAGTTGCCTAAAATTACTGTTGATTGTCGTAAACTTTTGTTTTGTTGACGGTGTTGCTTATTTTCTTTTATACATACAATATGTAACACCTAACCGAAATTTTTTTTATATGGAATGCAAATTTCTAGCACCTCCTCATCATACAAAGATCGCAAAATCAAAGGTTTTTTTTAGTCAAATTTGCATTCTGTTATATTCGAATTGAGCTACAAAAAAAAGTTTGATTCATTTTCGTACATTTTTAGAAACTCATACATATTTACCGAATTAAAAACCCGGAATATTGCGGCATCGTTGGGAAACATCATGATTCAATTATAAAAGGTTAGGTAAATAATGATATTCGAATTTTGACACTTCCTTCTAAAGGGTTGTTTTACAAAGTATGGAAAACGGGTTAGATTTTGTTACCCTTTCTTAAAAAGTAAATAATAAGTAGTTAAATCATTTTTTTAATTAAAAATTTCGAAGATATTTCGTTTAAATTAAGAAATACAATAGCTACGCTTACAAAATTTAAATAATTGTGCACTTCTTGTTAGATATTTTTTTTTTAAATTTTTACCTAGCGAACTAAACGATTTTATGGTATAAGGAAAATATAAGTTATTTATTCAGTTTATTACTTTTATTTATATACCATTGGTATCAGGGGTATTCTTAATATTGTGATGAACCCCTGGACGGTGAAAGGACTAAAAATTGTATTCCGATAAATAGTAAGTGACTTTATGGAGTTAATGGAGTTGTAAGATACCACAATAATTCGTAATTTTAGAAAGATAATCTTTGCACATATGTATGTACATATATTAAAAGAAAAATAAATCAAACTTCATAACTCAAGAATTTAGTTCTAACAAATTCTTGTTTTTGACATTTGGATGATTATTATGTCACATTATTTTTAATTTATTTAAACCTAATCCTTCTAGAAATTACAAAACTTTCCAGAAAAAATTCTGCCATTAAAATCCGGATTTAAACTTATTATTTACGCGGCCTGTTAGTTTTTGGTATTAAAAAGTTTTGAGGTTATTACTATTATTATTTTAAAAAAGGAACACGGGTTTGATGCTAAGGGAGGTGTTTGACAGAAAGTGAGGAAGCTAGCTGCTTAGTTATCCAACCTTTAATAATTTAATCATGGGGAAACATATGTACATAAGTAGGATACCGATATGCAACGATTACATAACAACTAAATTTATTCAATCTCGGTTATTACGAATTACATTTTTCGGCCTTGAATTTCGAGTAATATCTTATACTTTTTTTTACAGTATTAACGCACGATCTAGCGAACTAAAGATGACACCGATCAGGGAGCCGCTACTTTTGTTAGTTTAGATTGTTAACACATCATTGCATTGCACCCGTATTACGTCGTACAAGTACTGCAAATTGTAAATTGCAATTTTCGCAAGCTTTCATGCTTTTGAAGCGAATTGCTTTATCGAAACGGACTTCCTCGAATATGAGGCATTCCATACTATTTCAAGGGGTTTTTTTAAATTTTCATGTGAATTGAGTATTTTGTAGAAAAACTCATTAGAACTCATGACAGAACGACCAGAAATAAAAATTGTTTCAAATGTTATGCGACTTTAAAAATGTAAGGTGTAAGGAGTCAAAGTAAAATTGTTCATACCCTTGTTACTAAAAAAATCTATTTGCTGAAAAATAATGTTTGCAAAATTTAAAAAAATTGTAACAAGTAACGAGCAAGTTTGCTTAATACATGCATGTGCTCAGCGAAACACTTGATTTCATTAGACATTGCTTCTCGAAAAAATTAATATCTCAATTCCTATAAGGAGACCCCATTTAAATTCAATTGGTTAGTTTATTCTTTGATATCCATACGTTCTATCACATTTTTTTTTTTTTAATTTTTAAAATTGTTCAGCAAATTTTTTTTTTTTATTAACAAATGTATAAAAAATTTTACTTAAAAAAACAACAAATTTTTTATAAATCTCTAACTATTTGTCTTTAAAAAGGTACTTAAAAATTAGTATGATAGAACTAATATTTTGCGAGCTACGAAGTGATAAACAATGGCTTATGTCGGTACACCTTACATTTTTAAAGTCGCATAATTTGGTTTTTTTTGCGTGTACAGACATTTTAGGACCTCTTCTGCAATATATCCCAAATTCGCGCAAAAGTAGTTGTTGACCAATTGAAATAGTCTGGAATGCCTTATATGGCATACAAATTGATTTTATTAAGCTTTACTTATGTGTTAATGAAAATCTAAAAAGGTGTATATCAACATTTTTAAAAGTTTTCCATTAAAAATTAGTTGAAAAAATAATAATAAAACGTACCTGCTGGATAGTCGCATTTGGCGTCTCTCACTATTTTTAGTGCCTTACGCAAATCGGCATCCTTGTCAACAAAAACATGGCAGACACCTTCGGCGTGTCCCAAAACTGGTATATGTACAGATTGTTGCTGAATGCTGCGAACAAGTTCAGATGACCCCCGTGGGATTATCAGATCAATATGATCTTCCATCGACAAAAGGTCACTGATCTCTTCACGAGTCGATACCTGGTAAAAATTAATTTTATAAGAATAAGAAAACGAATATCTGGCCTTAATATTCGCTTAGCCACAATTATGTATACTAATCGACAGTCGAAATAATAAGGACTGACCTCGGATAACTTAAAATGGTTGTAATAAATATAATTAATTATACAGGATAATTTGTTTATGTAATATTTAACATGGAAAAAATGAAAAGGCATTGATAAATTAATATTTTTTAAATATGTGTATAGTGTTTTGTTAAATTATGGTAGGAATTAAACAAATAAATAATCTAAACATGTTGTTAATCGAAAAGTGTACAAACTAACATATATACATATATATTTAGTTAAACATCAGCTCACCAAGGAAACTGCATCTTCTGCTCCAACGGTTGAAAGCGCCTCCTTCACCAACTCCATCAGGGCTTTATTGCTGTTAGAAGCTTCTTTACCTCCTTTTAGTAGAAGGCCGTTGGCAGAGGCTATAGCCAAAGCAGCTACCTGAGGCAACGAATCAGGTCGAGACTCGAAAATGACTAAGAGTACGCCAATGGGCACAGTAATTTGCTTTAAATCCAGATTCTCTGCTAGACGAGTGTGACGAAGGACCCGCCCAACATTCTGAAATATAGAAATAATATTAAGTTCAGCCATTCGTATACAACCTTAATCTATAAACGATCAAAATTAGACGAAAGAAGAAAAAAAAAATTTAAAATACACTTCATTTGGTGAATGTATCCAGCATCCAGCATCCAGGAGACGATCAAATAGCACAATGATTGCATACAAATATTACCGTGTGAAGGCAGCTAATCGACCGTTCGCAGCTTACTCTTTCTTTTCTTCAATATCTTCTTTGCTCTCCCATTCTAAGGATTCTATTGCGTCACTGATTTTAGCTCCCAGCTCGATTTTCGTAATACTGTATTATATCATGCTTGATCAAATAGATGCCCGAATTCAGAAGCTTGGTATCATCCCAAGTCTCGAAATGAGCTTTTCCTCGCTTTCCTGCTCATCACCAGGTCACAATTTAGAGAATTTATTTTGAGACAAGGTGCCTTATTTTGAAAGTAATGAATTCCAACTGGTCTAAAATTGTGACTTTTGTCTCAGTCTCTAACAGAGACAAAAGTCATAACTTTAAACCAGTTAGCATTCATTATTTTTTATAATAAAGCGTCTAGTCTCAAAATAAAGTCTATAAATAGTGACCTGGTGATGAGCAGGTCACAAAAAATTAAAATGCAAACAAAAGAAAAAAACGTGCAAGCGAGCAAAAGCAATAATCTCCAGCTCGTTTTGAGACTTGAGATGATACGAAGTTATTGAATTTGGGCATGAGACTGCTTACTGAATTCGGGAAGAGTCTATTTAATAGACGCATCAAAACTTTAAGTTTATGAGTGTGGTAGGCTACACGTACAGTGTACGAGCGACTTTCTCGGCTATGCTTGATGGAAATCAAAAATTTTGATTTTATATTTGATCGTCTCATATTTTGCTTAACAAAAACAACGTTAGTTGCGTTCAAGAAAGATAAATTAGAAGATTACGACATTTTCAACTCGTTATCTTTTTTGTTTCGGTTTGACATCTGTGTGACGTCATAGCATACCAGAACATCGAGTCAAAAGGAAAAAGGAACAGAAAATTCATATTTGCGTGCAAAACAATGAAACAATGAATTTAGGGTTTTTAATAAACGAAGTGTACAGTGGCAAATTGTAGTAACGACAACATTTTCACTATATTTTGATATTAAAATGCTTAAACAAAAGGATTTTGTAATTTAATGTTTCTTATCCACGTTTTGAGAAATGTACAAATACAACATAAGCTGAGACAACAACAACGAAATAACACAATTTCACATATTTTCATGTACCGCTGTTTTCGTACACAACACTTGTATAAATGCTTCACAATTGCACACGGGTGTGTTTGTTTACGATTTCGCGGCCATGCTGGTATTTTCATACGCTTCATACTCATATTCCGTACGCTATATCGTAGAAATGACGCAATATTCTAATTTATCATTCTTGAGGTGCGTTGTGATATTTAACATTTATTGTAAGTGCGCGGATAAAAAAAAAATTAATACTGCGTCTAATTGAAAATTATCAATGCTTACCAGCTTTATAGAATATGAAGCTGGAAGCACGTAGCAATTACTCTTTCTTCTTATTTATTTTATTTGTTTTCAACTTTTCAAGAAAACTGCAGCATAAGCCAATAAAAGATAATCGTCAACCGACGACGACATGATTACCGAACGCTACGAGGGCAAAATTTTAGTGGTTATTGACAAGTTTATTTAAACATTTGCGGACAAGACACGAGCCAAACCAACTCACATATATGTATGTATGTACAAGGGTTTAATTTAAAGCTTTAGCATTAGCGATATTTCATTTTGGATACAAATAATTGCATATCGAATTTTTGCTGTTGGATATTTTCTGTTGGATATTGTAAACGAACGTAAATATTATTTGGTTAACGTGAACTTTAACATTACAACGCATTCTTGATACCGGTTGCATCGGTTTGTTCAATTCGAATAAATTGCGTCATGAGTTAGCTGACGTAATTGTCACCCTTGTTTTATTTTCATTTCATAATTAATGTGCGTACATATGTACATATATACGTACTAGTAGATCGCGTGTGGTCGGGACGGTTATATATAGCCGTAAGTATTAAAGTGGTTCAAGATACATATATGTACCTATGTACTTATGTATATTAAAAGTATTTTATGTTTTATGTGATAAACCTTCTCAAATATTGGTAACACTTTGACAGAAATGTCGGAAAATCTTGAATAAAATCAATTCGAGTGTACTGAATTTAGTGTTATTAATCATTTTCTAGATTAGTTTCTTTCAGCTATTGTAATTTGTATTGCATTTTTTGTGTACCAAATGAATTAAGTTCCCTATGGCTTAAATGGACATGCATTGCTGAAAAATATATGTACATATGTATATCAAACAGCAGCCTTAAAGATAATTATTCTTTATACATACATACGTCAAAGGGTTACTCATACACCTTGACCAACGGAATTATTTTAAACACCGAAATATTTTACGAAAGACTAATAGCGCAGTTACCCACGAACGTGGTAATCTCATTTTTGCAAAAACTCATTACCGTAGCCTTAGCGTAGAAATCAGTTGTTCTCTCATTGCATACAACTCGCTTCTTTTTGTTTAGTTCGCTCTATTTTATACAATGTTGCCATTGATTTATATATACATACATATGTTTTTGCATAAAATTACAATTTTAGTTAACATTTTTATAATGTAAATGATAAAATCGAAGTGCTGACCTATTTAAATAATATATTATGCTATAATCTGCTATATTCGGTAGTATTTCTCTAATAATTTAAGAATATTTCAAGTATTTGGAAACTAACATTTTAATTATTTCAAAAAGTACGCGGTGGCAACCTTGTATGAAAATGATGAGAGAGAGAACAATCAGCTGAAACGTTTCTACGGAAAAAATCAAATTCGTTTGGATTTCCTACGTAAGTTCTCCGTCAACACGAAAATTCTACGGTGGTGAGTTTTCATTAACAATAATAAGAGCGCAGTTACCCACTGACGAATAACCGGCCGAACGTGACAGCTGACACGGTCAAACTTATGCGAGCGCAATTTAAATGAAAACTTACCACCGCAGAATTTTTATGCTGACGTAAAATGTATGTAAGAAATCCGATATGTGCCGCTATAGACGTTAACGCTACGGGTACTCACACGTCAGTGCTTATTTGTGCTCTGAGTGAATACATATTTAAAGTACAAATGGAAATAATTTTACAAATAGTAATTAAATTAAAAACAAGTACCGTTCAAGTCGGTTAAGCAGTTTTGAAGATTAGCGTGTTAAAAAATCTCGACTTTGCTTATAATTAATTATAGATTTAAAACTTAGAATTAAGATTACTTACATATGTATATTATTATCTACACTTTTATGAATGCATATTTTTAACATGCCTGATGTTAAATAACTCGGGATCAGCAATATTGGTTATTTTCGAATTTTCAACTTAAAAATATAGTTGGAAAGAATTTGTATCTTTAACCTTTGTCTGTATCTAGCAATAAGATCCTTGTTAGCAAAGGAATGTAAATTGTATATGAATTAACTTTTTTTACTTATTTCTTTCGTTATTTTTGGACTTATATTTAAAAAAAAATATGTAATAGTTAAATTATAGCTTTTATTTTTTCGGTCTAATATAAAAGTCAGAATTTTACTTTTATTTTTTTGATCAAAAATAACAGTTAATATTTTAATTTTAATTTTTCGGTAAAAAATACAATATGTTTTAATTGAAAAAAAAAGAATTTAGGCAAAAAATGCACTTCCTTTTAATTGCAGCTTTTTATATTCTGCAAATATATTTCCTAGACAATGATTTAAATTCTTTAATTTAAGATTTATGGTATTCAACTTTTTACAGCAATGATTCGAAGTCAATTTCCCAATTACTAGAGTTTTATTATTAATTTTTTTACATACTTATTATTGACGTTTCGTTATAATTCATATTACAAATGTCTCGTTTAAGCGTAACAACAAAGTTTTTTTAGATTAAACGATTACATTGAAATATAATAGCAATAGCGAAAGCAAGATCATATTTTAATTTTTAAATTTGACGGAAAAAAGAAAATTCAAATTTTAATTAATATTTTTGACTGAAAATTCATATATCGTCATCAAAACTTTTTAATACCAAAAACTACCAAGCAACACTTTTTGTTTCTTATATGCGCGTAAACGGTAAGTTCAAATCGGGTTTTTAATGACAGCATTTTTCTGATTACAAGATTTACCCCGTCTCGTAAATATTTCATGTAAATGTGTGTAAATGACGCGCTTATATATTCAATGCGACAGTTTTGTAATTTCTAGAAGGAAGAGGTTTAATTAAATTTAAAATAATGTAATATTTAAAATTATTTTTCTTAAATTTCGAATTAATGTGGTTTTCTTACAACTCCATAAACTCCATGAATCACTTATTATTTATCGGAATAAAATTTTTGTTCCTTTCACCATCCAGGGGTTCATCATAATATTAAGAATAATAATGGTATCAATGGTATATAAATAAAGGAATATACCGAATAAATAAATTAAATATTTCAAGATATTGTCTTATCATTAATCGCAAATATTTGCCTTACACTATAAAATCGTTTAGTTCAAGATTGAAATTTTGTTCGCTGGTAACAAATTAAAAAAAAAAAATATCGACCAATAAGTACAAATTCAAAATTTCTATAAAAAAAATTAATAACATTTTACTACTAAATTTTAGCCCGTTTTCCATACTTCGAAAAACAATGAAATAATGAAAAAATAACAATTATTTGTACTATTTCGGAGATCACCACATATTCCGGCAAGACTTCTTTCATCTTGGCTCCCGCGGGAGTCTAGTAAATTGTGAAGGGAAAAAGCGCGTTTAGCTGCCGGTTTAAGTGTTGCTTTGAAGTCGTGGGTTCGAGTCCCCCGCAAGCCAGGAAGAAAGAAGTCTAGCGCTTTTAGTATTGCTTCCTTTTCCTTATAATTTTTTCCAAAAGCTTGAATTACCTACTTTACTTATTTTATTTTACTTCATATTTTAACATACAAGTATGTACATATGTACATAATTGTTTTTTTTCGTTTTGTTAACAAGTTTTTTGTACGCTCGTTTTTTGCGTTTCAGCTTTGCATGTTTTTGAAACCAAATAAAAGGCAGTAGTTATAAGTGTATATAAAGTTTCTAATACTTAACTAAAGTATTCCCGATAGGGTATAAATAATCACTTAGATACATACATATGTATTAATGTAGTATATGCACACATTTTTATACTAGATGCATATTAACATCCGAAACATATGATGCTTTTGTATACGCATATGCACGTTTGCCACTCACCTGATGACTGGATTCGGCAATCTGCTTCAATCCCACTGACAAATTCTTCAACTTAGCTGCATTCAAGGACAGACGTGACAGAAGTGGCTTCGCGAGACCATGGCGTTTTGCCTCAGCTAAATCCTTTGCATTCGCTTGTAGAATGAATTCCTCCCTGCTTACCAATAAATCAGCCAAATGGTTAACTGCACTGGCTCGTTGTTGTGGAGTAAGCGCCTGCATCTGTCGACTGCCAACGCGCGCTGCGGAAGCACAAAAACAGTAGAAATGATAATGGCGTAAAATCAAAATAAAACTGAAAAGAATTTAAAGCAATTGGCGTTGCCAAATAGCATCGTAAATCTCAAGGATTTTTTGTTTACATATGCACATATGTATGTATGTATCTTTTTGTACTTAAGTATGAACATACAAATACAATGCATAAGTATTTATCATTATCAAATGAAACTATCCGCAGAAGCAGATGTGCACTTACTTCAAAGATATTCTTTGTCTAAGAAAGCTATTGTGTAGGAGATTTATGTAATTATGTTGAAACAATGTTGTTTAAAATTGGACTAAAGATAGCATGGAACCCAGTGATTATGCAACGTAAGGCGATGTTTCCTTCTTCCTCTTTTGGTGTTAAACAGTTTTTATTGTATATGTATGTATATAGATTTGTTTTTATTTGCACGCACTGAATAAATAGTATATATGTACATAAGTAGAGCAATTGATAGCTTTGCACCTCTAACAAAAGACACAATAACTATCAACAAGGAAATAACAATGAAATAACAATAACAAAAATAAAAAGATATTTTATTATATCTCCAACTGTGATATGTACATACATACATATAAAAACACGAGTATACTCATTGCATTCACTTGCGATATAGCTTCTTTAGGGGAAAGATGTAAATTATTGTGAAGAGATAGGTAAAAAAAATTTTTAAATCTGCACACAATTTATACTAAAAGCGTCGTGGACAATACAAATTTGGTGGAAAGGAATCACAAATGGAGGAACCGACTCCGAACGGCAGATGTATTTATGTGGCGCTTTTTCGCTTCCGTACCCTCGGAGGTTTGCCATTGCCTGCGGATTGGTGACCGCTATTAGAAAAAACTTTTTCTATGATTTAAATTTTTCTTGCCCTGTCTGAGATTCGAACCCCCATCTCAGCGGCATGTGGAGTTATAACGTACCACTACGTATTGGATGAAGATATACAGGTTGAACTGATAAAAATAGGGTTTCTTGAAATATATAATTATTTCCCACAACCAACTCCTGCTGATAAAAATACTATGCAGTATTGGGAGAGTAAAAAAATTGTATATCCAAACTTATTTTCTTTAACGAAGATAATACATACAAGCCACACAAGTTAGTTTACTAAGAACAGACGGTTTGGAAAAAAAACTCTTATTAAAAATAAAAACTTCATAATAAACACGTTGTTACACATGGTTACGAAAAGAAAGACAAATCAAGAACACTTAATTTTGTTGTTCTTTTATTTATGGAAAAACGAAAATTGGACTAGCCACAAAGTTTGACATGCAACAATGAAATCTCCATAGACTGTTCCACAAATCTAAAATTCTAGAGAAAATATTTTTAAAATGCTAAATGTAATATAGGAGTTTTATAATATTTTTTTACTTATAAAGGTCTTTATATGACTTTTTTCGACAATAGCCGTCATCTTTTGTAAGCGACTTCCATAAGAACAATAGGAAGTTTGTTGCATAGCGTGTAAAGCAACCCCAAAAATGAAATAATCGAGATGAATTAAACTCGCTTAACCAATAGCCGATCGCATTGAAAGTGTTGGAAAGTAAGAAAGTGGTGCTATTGTCAATAGATCATTGGAAAGTACTCAGGGAAGTTTGCAAACTGTTTAGACATTTTCGCTAAACATCAAAATAAGTAAATAAACAAGTAAAATCGTTTTTGAAAGGATTTAATTAAACCACCACCATGGTAAAAAAAATTTTGATGATGAATGCAAATATGGCGTTCAATATTTCACTTTCACAGGCCCCAACTTGACTTAATTTACGTTGCTGAGTGATAATCATTGGCACAATCTAAGCAATAAATACACGATAATTTATTATTAATTATTATTTTTGAATTAATGAATATGTTTACCGACGATTCTTCAAAATAACTCTTTTTTTTCTTTTGCTAGCAAATTTTACAAAAGACCATTCGTTTTGACAGATAATACAAGTATTGTAAAGATAGTTGATTATAAGCGAGTTGGACGTTTTTTTGCAAGTCGCTTACAAAAGTCTGTCGTAAAATAAAAGTCCAAGTATTGTTTGAAAAGCAGAAACAAAGCTGTCATAAAAAGACTTTTATTTCTGGTTCAAAAAATGAAAGTCTTAAAATAACTCATTATGTTGAATTTAAATATACCTTTTTTGTCCAAATTTAGAATAAAATCAAATTTGAAATGAACTCAAAAAATTACGCATTTTGGTATAAGGAAGTATGTGTGTGCGACGGCTTTCTCATTATGATTTTTTTGTTTATATTATTGAACTGGCATAGTAAAATATAATTAAAATTAGTTAGCCTTTTAAGGGCCAAAGAGGATTTTCAACAATTTTTCGTATTGCTATACAAAATTGAATGGCGCAGAGTTATAGTCAAGACCAGGCGAATTCAAATAAGGTGGTGTTGATAATGCAGCTGATTGGTGGATGGATATTAAACTTATTATTTGCCGAGAGTGTTGGGCACTTGCTTCCATATAAAAATAGATTTAGCTTTTTCGATATATGAATTAAAGGCACCGACAATAATTGCATACTTATGTAGAGAGTTTACAAATCCTACACTTACCATTTTCGGCCAAGAGATCAACAGGAGTGGAAAAACCTTCAGTGGATTCTGTAAAGAAGGTTCCCACTTTTCGGCCAGCAATTATCGTTTTAACGGCTTTTTCTTGCATGCCATTACAAATCACAACACTAACACCACGATCCAGCGCCCACGTAGCCGCCTTCACTTTCGAGTCCATTCCACCAGTTCCAACCTGCAATAAACCAGCAAATCGTTGCATACATTCATTCATACATATGTATGTGTGTACAAATGTTTGTCCTAATATCCCAGTAAGGACTCTATCTGTAAGCTTACATTTTATGCAAGCACAGCATAAAAAAGATTGCGTGAGAAACTTAAAAACTATCAGTAATTTTAAAAGGGTTTTTAGTTCAGTGTTGCCATTTTGGTATCTTTTGAAACTGGATTTTATTTTTATCTTGTTTTGCATTAAACTCTAAGGACATATATTTAGCTGCTATTTCTTTTTATGTAGTTCTTTTTTTTTAAGTATTTGACGCGCAGTTTACATTTTAGATATACATTACATATATGTATGTACATACGGGATGCATATCGTAAATTTTATTTTTAAATTAGTTAACGAAAACTATGCCATATTATAAATATACGTTAAAGAAAATATAATTTTTCTCACTTTCAAATATTGGAATTGCTATAGAACCAAAGCTATTTAACTACGCACCAATAATAATAATCAAATCTTCATCCGTCCCTTTTGAGTTAAAATTGAGATCTGGTAATGAAACATGGTTGATTTTTTATTTTAACCCTTCGGACAATATGCTCATAATGCCCACGGGAATTGAAAAAATGGAAAAACTTCGTTATTCTGCATCTACGAAAGGAATTTTTTTTAACAGATTTTAAATAAATTTTGTACAAAGAGTTTTACAAGATTTGAAAATATGTGTGTGGTCGCGCCCACTTATGATACAATCTGTGTATATCAATAGAGGCATTCCAAATGGGAGGCAAAGTCGACATACATATTTGATTTTCTTCAAAATTGGTATAATTGTAACACTTAGGGCCGTTTGCACCATCTCTGGTTAAAATTACTAGCGGTTAGCTACAACTCAGCTTACCATTCAGCGCTTACTTATCTGACGGATGGTCTTAACCGGCGCTTTTAGTTCCGATTAAGCGCTTAACCAGAGATGGTGCAAACGGCCCTTAGTGTCTAGAACGGTGTGATAAAAACCTTTTTTTTTTTTATTTCAAATTTTTAATATTTGCGATTTTATTAAGATTTGCAAAATTTTTACACACTTTTTTCGAGTTAAAAAATCGGCTTAAGTATTCGTTTTAACAAAAAAATAAATTCTTTGAAAATTATTAAATTTTATGAAAAAACTTGTTTTAATTAATAATTAGTAAAAATTAAATTATGTATTTAAAAAAATAATTATGAAGGAGACCACAGTTTTTCTTTAAAAAAAAATACATATAACCTGTTAAAATGCTTGACAAATTTAAAAGACATGTTATTTTTCGTTTTCAAGAAATAAATTTTTAAACATTTTGTGGCGGTTTTCTCTCTGCGCTACACTCAAAGTACGTTCCTCTTACAAAGACTTCTACGCTTTATAGCATGAAGCAATGTTTTTCACTCTTTTTGTTCATATTTAATTGCACAGATTTAATAATATTGCTTTTCTTAGTAGCTATTTTTATTATTAGTTACATTATTTTAAACATTTAAGGATCGGGGTCATCCATCGCAGACACTATATTATGGTATTTCTTATTTCGTTTCCAAGCGAGGGTATAAAGCAGTGATATGACCGGGTGCCCTAGATTGGAAATGCGCTAATAAATCGTTTGAAAATATTGAAAAAATCAATTGGTGTAGTAAAAGTTAAGTAATCAGGACGACGTTAACTCAGTCGTCTTACAAATCTGAATTATTCCTAGACGCTATTTTGGAATTGGGGGAGAACCATAACCAAAACTTTTTTGTGTTTCTTTCGTAGCTAATTTAAAAGTGAAATTTGATTCTGTTAACAGTTTATGTACAGTCCGACTTGGTGGAGTAACCGCCAACACAGTATGAAACTAGATTTTTCTTCACATATGATATCTTCTTCCGTATAATTCTCATCATCATCATAAAGAAATTTCTGCTGAAGAACTTTCTTTGGGACAAGTTTTTGTATCAGAAAAATTACTTTCAACCACACATTCACTAACTTTATTGCATATCTTGTAATGTTTATCTTGCAAAAGCAACTAAAGTTCTCGCAAACGCGAGAATCGAAAACAAAAATTATTAATTTGTCACACAGCTGTGGAATCTAAAAGTTGCACGTTTCTGAAGAGTCTCTGACTTAGAAAGAAGCAAATATTTGAAATATTAATAGAAAAAACGTGAGAAATAATTAAGGGATTTATCTTGCTAGTACGAAATGCAATATTATTAAATCTGTGCAATAAATTGAATTAAATAAAAAAGAAATATGAATAAAAAGAGTGAGAAACATCGCTTCATAATGATATTGTAATTTGAATATGCTATAAAGCATAGATAAAGCCGATTTTAATGAAATTTTCAGGGAATCTTCAGAATATTCAGGTGGGTGACACTGTGAAGTCTGATTTTTGATTTTCGGTCTGCGGCCGGAGGGGCGTGGCAAAATCCAATTTTCATATTGCACCACCAATGACATACATACATATACATACATACATATGTACATATTTTTATTTTTTTGCTTTTTTTATTTTATTTTATTTTTTTGAAAGCCGTTGTCATGCTTTTCAAAACGAGATATCAGACTCTTAAATTGGTTATGTAGTTCCGAACATATTTACAATAAACCTATGTTAATAATGATCCAATATAAAAATTTTAAAACTTTCCAAAAAGTTCAAAAAGTGTTTGATTTAATTCAAATAAATTTTGGACGGAACGAAGTTCGCCGGGCCTTCTAGTGTGCTATAAAGCATAAAAGTCTTTGTATGAGGAACGTACTTTGAATGTAGCGCAGACAGAAAACCGTCACAAAATGTTTAAAAATGTATTTCTTGAAAACGGAAAATAACATGTCTTTTAATTTGTCAAGCATTAAAGAAAATCGGTGGTCTCCTTCATAGTTTTTAAATAAAAAAAAATAATTAAGATATTAAATAAATAATTTAATTTTACAAATTTTGTATTAAAACAAGTTTTTTCATAAAATCTTATCATTTTTAAAGAATTTTTGTTTGTTTGTTTGCCGATTTTTTAACTCGAAAAAAGTGTGTAAAAGTTTTGCAAATCTTAATAAAATTGCAAATATTAAAAATTTGGAAAAAATTATTTTATCTCACCATTCTAGACACTAAGTGTTACAATTATACCAATTTTGAAGAAAATCACATATGTCGACTTTGCCTTTCATTTGGAATGCCTCAATTATTTAAATTTTTTTGTCTTTGATTAAATAATTATTCCATGTTTTTAAACTTATTAAAGTTTTTAATTGATGAAAATTTAGAAACTGCAATTGTTAAAGTAGAGAAATATTTGTTATAAATAATCTCTCCAAACTGGTATTGGAAAAATGTAAAACCTCTTTCTTCAGCTAATGTGCGCTGTTTTCGTACATTTATGGTCTTTCTTCGTCCTAATCACATGAAAATCTTGCTCGAAACTTCCAAGCTGCTTCTTGCGGTTCATTGTTACTCACACATAGCGAGTGAGGTTCTTGAGTTGGAAACTTGACTCAAATCAAATTTTTAGTCAAATTCCATAATTTTCATTGAATTCATATTAAAAACTGTTTTCTTTTCCTTGTAAAATGCACAGTTTTATAATAAATTATATTTTTGTCTATTTCTCGTTTTTGTTCTTGTTTCTTGGTTTCTTGCCTTTGTCGGAACTTTATTTTGGCGCTTTTATACATTTTCGATATATAAATTTCTCTAAACCGAAACTATCAATTGAGTCCAAAACCTGAAATTATTATAACTCTTATCCCGAATTTTTTTAGATCAATTTAAATACTTGACTTAACTTAACGAAGTATTTAAAATTATGGTACAATATACTCGTACATATACGAGTATATGAATTTACATATTTGGGTATCTTACTTTTTTATGTTTTTTTTTTTTTAAATTAAATACATTTAAAATAATCGTTGATTTTGTAAAAGTACGAAAATATGTAGAATGCGTTCTACTCAATTAAGCGTTAGCTTTAAAAAAATAGCAAGATCTTTTTTAATTACTTAAATTACACTGTCCAACAGCATTTTTGGAACAGAATAGCGACCATATAATTCTGAAAGGGTATGTTGAGTAGATAATTTTTGTAGAACAAACTTATCGTCCAGCACGTTTGAATTTTTTTTTACAGTGTTTCAAAGTTTTCATTTTTTGGTCGAAGGGAGCATTATACTTACTATATGAAAAAAAATTTGTAAGTTAATGTCTGAGAGAATTCTTATGGTCAGAGTTGTATTGTGGAATTGTATGAGGATTATTTTTATGGAAGGTCTTAACCCTCTAACTGGTCTCTCTATGGGTCAATTTGACCCTTTTTTTCGAGAAAATCAAAAAATATCCTTTAAAAAGGGACATTTAAGGATTCAAATATTCTACGAAAATGTTTGGCGGAAAATTTCAGTGGGGGTCACCAAAGACACCATTGTTGTTAATAAAGCTCTTTACGATTAATTGGCAAAATTACACGCCAACTTCTATAAAAAAATTATAATTTTGTTTTAATAGTGGTTTATTATAGTATGCACATATTTATTTTTTTGCTTCAGCAGTAGTATGACAATGGATTAAAGATTAAACTTAATATGCTTTCCTGTATTTAGCTTGACGTGAATGTTCCGATGTGTCAAGGTTTCTGTACAAGCCCCATACTTATTCAGCAAGCATTACACTTTGGGATTTCCCTTTGAATCTTTCTTCCAATACCTTTATATCCTGATAAACCTTTCACCGTGTTCATCTGAAACCGCTCCAAGGTTTTCTTTAAAAAAATTGAGATGAGAGTGCAGAAAATGCAGCTTTAGTGACATCTTAACGCCAATATTGTTAAAACCGATTAGCATGCTTTCAATATTTTCTGCATAGTTTTGTGCTTTTCAGTTTCCAAGGAATTCTGATATAACCAGCTGCATAAAGTCAAATGCTGTCTTTTGCATATCCGACAGATGACCATAAAATTCTTCATCTTGTAATAATTTTCTTATATCGGGTCCAACGAGCATTCCTAGAAAAGGTAATTTACATTAAATGAAATAAATTATTTCTTAAAACCGTATCTTACCTTCTTTTAATTTTTCTGCAGATAATCTGGGGGAAATTGTTTGAATGCGTTTGAAAGCATTTCCTTGTGTATTTAAGAAAGCACATACATATATTTTGTGTATCCTGTTTGCATTCCAGTCAATATTGCAATCATTTTGAAGTCTGCGCATACTTCCCATTTATATTTATAGTATTTAATTTTATTTAAGAGATTTGAAATATTTGCGTATGTTTCCTCCTTTTTTGTGGAATACGCAACCGGTATTGATGGATGCTGATTTCCATTGTACAGTAAAACTGCTTTTAAGCTGTGTTTTGAACTATCTATAAATAGTCGCCAAGCGGAAGAGTCCAGTGGAAGCTTTAGATATTTTAGAACCTCTTCAATACTGCAACAGTATACAAGTTCTTCTGATTTTTTAAAATAACTTTCCAGATCGGCGTGTCTTTTTCTTGGCGATGTAACTTTTACATCGGCTTTTATCAAATTCCTGTTTTTTGATCTGGAACATAATATTTCAGCTTTCTCTTTTGTTAGTCCTAAATCTCTTACAGGATCTTTAAAATAAGCTTGGTCTATCAACTTAGGACATATGTTTAAACCATCAGGAGGCAAGTAACTTATATCTGATATGTTTGCAACCGCCGCTGTTATTTCTGTATTGGCGTATGTCATATTGGCCGAAAATGTATGTGTAGGCGGTTGAGGCACCGGAACAGATTCACAGCGCACTTCTGGTAAAATGACATTATTTGTTGCTTCGTATGTCATTATCGCGTAGTGCCTTTGGCTTCTACCAAATTTGTAATTTACGCAGAAATAGCATGTATCTGATTTGTGATCTTCAGGTTCATTCCATAGAATAGGCGCAGAAAATGGCAGCGCCTTAGTACCGCCTTTGCACCAGGTCAAAAGACCACTATCGCAAGTAGTACATACAGTTTTTGGTATCCAAGCTTCACATAAAAATCGTATTCCAAAGAAAAGAAAATATGGTTCTTCAATTGTAGGGAATATCTTTCTTCTGCTTTGATGGTGCGTAAAATATCCACAAATAAAACAAAACCAATCTCTTAATTTGCAAACAGAATCCGCCATGCTTATTTAAGCTTTAATTGTTCTTTTTTTATACTAATTTTAGTAAAAATCACACCCGATATGTACTGCTTAGTAGCTCAATTATGCTTAATTTAATCACACCCGATTTGTAAGTCACAGCTGACTAGACGCGAGAACTCAGTGTTTGGCCCGGCCGAACTTGACGACGTTTTCACCTGCTTTGTATATGTTGGCGCGTAATTTTGCCAATTAACAACAATGGTGTTTTTGGTGATCCGCACTGAAATTTTCCGCCAAACATTTTTGTAGAATATTTTAATCCTTAAATGTCCTTTTTTAAAGGATATTTTTTGATTTTCTCGAAAAAAAGGGTCATAAAGGACCCATAAAGAGACCAGTTAGAGGGAGGCATTCTACTTTAAATACCGGAAAATGACCATTTTTTATAATTTTTGTCAAAACAAGACAAATGAATATTTTTGAACGCGACTTTTGGCAAGTTAAACCAACGATTATAATCAATAAATTGACGGTTTTTCTTTGTCAAAAAGTTTATTCAAATCATAAAGATGACCCTGCAAAAATACGTTGCTAAGATGTTGCCACGATTTTTCTCGGTTAAATCATCTGAAAGAAAAAATTCAACTTTCTTTGAATTCAGTAGACTTGTGATTATGTCCAGAACCAGAATATAGTCGACAAAGCTAAAATTGACAATTTTACACTACGTTAAATGATGCTATACTATTTTTACCACGTTTTCGAGTGTATATTGTTTACGAAAATATATTTAAAGAAATGCGTTTTGCATAATTCTGGTTCCGGCTAGAAATATGATATTGCAGAGTAAACTGTAAAAATTTCAACGCAATCGAACTAGTATTTTTCTAAGTGTCGTGGCGACCGTTTTAAAAATACTGGTTCTGAGAAAAAGCGTTGAAAGATGTATGAAAACACCACTGTGCACCGTGCATAATTCAATTTATGTCTTTGTATCTCGAAAAGTATTTAAGATCGAGTTATAATATTACATCGAGTTAGACATATTTTACCTATAATGTTCGACGAAAATGTGCAATAAAAAAATCGAATCGGTTTTGAACCGTCTAAAGTAGAATACCCCCTTAAGGTATATCAAACTTACTAATTCAGGCAAAGAGATAAGGTTATTATTTACCTTAGATTTCTTGCCAAATTCAATGACATGTCGGTCATTTGAAGTATAAGTATGCATTAGCTTTGCTCCGTCCTCCCATGGTGGCTTGTTGTAAATTCCATCAACGTCCGACATCAAAATCAGCAAGTCTGCCTGCACTTCTGCCGACAGCATAGCGGCTAAACTGTCATTGTCTTTAATAGCAATTCCCTGAACAAAAAAACACATTAAGAATTTATGCAAGACGTATGTATGTAGGTAGATGTTGCCACATACATATGTACATAAATTAAAATATTTTAAACACTTAGTACGCAGTTGAAAGCATAAAAAAACGGAGAGATAGTTTGATTACCTTTTTCGATCCAACTGGAAGGTCGTCGTCTTTCAAAAACATTGGTGGCGAAACAGCGTCATTGGTGTTGATGATTGGAACAATATTAAGGCTAATTAGTTCAGAAAGTGTGCAGAATAAATTGTTGCGAGTTTCCTCGTTATAGAAATCCGGTTTTGTTACGAGAACCTGTGGCAAAAAAGTTGCAAAAAACATTATTTCACTTTGATAAGCTGCATGTGTACGTATGTATGCTTTGAATTAAAGTTGTATAGATTTACGTACATATGTATATATATTTATATATGCATACATACATACATATCTACGTACCTGAGCAATTTTCACGCCATACTGAGCAAACATAGCATCGTATAAAGACATAAGACCAGACTGACCTACAGCAGCTGCAGCCCTCGGTTCAAGCAGCGTTCCCTGCTCCTGAAACGTAACAGTGATACAAACAATTTATTTAAATTGCTGTGCCTAATTACTGCGCGTGTCGGATCCTTCGGTGATAAGGTTTCGCGCATTGACAGTGACATAAGTAATTCCTGTGCCAATTTTTGGCTTCCGAAAGCTACAGCGCCACTTGTCACCATTATAACTTCGCGACCTTCCAAATGGCACTCTGCAACCTGAAAATGCGAAGAAATAGTTTAGCATGCACAAATAGATAATATATTTAATATTTTTTTTAAATTATTTATTTTTCATCCAATGGTAGAAACTTTCGCTTTCTACGACTTTAGTCGCTAGTAACTCTAATAACTAAAAAATGTATTTTTGTTAATTATTGTTTAAAGCCGTTAACCTTTTTCTCAATCAAATTTCTCTTTGACTTGGACTTTGATCAATATAATACAAATAATATATATTTTGTAAAAGGCATACCAACACTACTCGAACTGAAGATCTTACATCGCTCAGTTTTTTCACAAGATATTGACCAATAATTGTGAAAAGTGGCAATCAAACATTTTTTTAAATAAATTATACGAAAATCGCGTCAAGCAACTAGTTTAGAAAATACTTTTTACAGAGGTTTGTTTTTCGTGTAAACTAAACTTAGGGTTCTGCATTTTTAATATTCTCGATTTCGATTTGTGTGTAATCTGACTCTTTTCCAATAATAACTAATATTGCTACTTGTAAATCTCTAAATCACAAGTAGAATTACTGTCTTGCAAACATGCGTATATTAATCCTTTAGAATGCGTATTTATCTTCATATATTTTATAAAAAAAAATCTGTACTTCCTTGAGGTTCATAAATCATGATTGTCGCAATTCAACACTCAACCATATGCTTAGACCACCGCATAATATACATACATACATAAATACGTACACATACTCACTCACATAGGTAATACTTTATATACACATTTATGCACATAAATATGTATGTATGTGCAAACATTCATATGTGTGGATGTATGAATTTGCGCATTCAAAAACTACCAAATATAGGCAATGGAATGGTTGGTGGCCTCATAATTCATTCCTTTTAGTAAGCGAATATCCATAAAGCTGATTTATGTATTATAATGGCTATCGATGACGTCTAATGCACATATGTTTGCATTCATCTATATTCTAGAAGATGGGCAATTTTATTAGAAATCGTACACAATTTTTTACCTTATAATTTAGATTAAGCTAAAACTTTGTTGTAAGTAACGAACTGATTCACGTAACTTCTGTCAGAAAACATTAAATAATTTAATTATGTATATATTTTTTGGATTTTTATCTATATAAAGAAAATGTGTAACTTTTGAGAATTAACAACAAAGTAAAATTTTTTTTTTCACTGGGTTCACAGTATGTAATTATGATTCGCCACCTTAAAACTATTTGAAATATTGAAATAAAATTGTTCTATCACGTCAAGTTTAGTAGTGAAACGCATTTATTGGTTGTACTTAAAATTATATGAAGCGCTGACATAAATTGCTATTCTACATTAAAAAAAACTTTTTTTTTTGAACGATTGGCTTTCCTCTTGTAGTCCGTAAGGGCAGTATCCCTCTGGAGGTTCAAACAATACCCTGCATAGCTGGCTCCCATCTACCCTGATAACGCTTCTCGTACTCTTCAATTTCTTGATGAAATCTTTCAATGTGTTTTGATATATGCTTGTGACCTAATGTTGACATTAATGCATCAGTATTATTGCAGAACACTAATCCATCTTCTATTGAATAAAAGGTAGCTAAGGTAATGTGACGTTTTCGATAAGCTGTTATTTTAAATTCAGTTTGCAATAGATTCCATTGTTTTAATCTAGAGCCAAATATTTCAGATTTTGACCAAATCTAAATATCTAACAAGGTCATTTAGTTCTGATTGACTAATCAAATGTTGTTCTGTATTTTTTTCATCTATAAATACCTCTTCGCTATTAGAACGGCCAGCTTTATCTTCTTCTTCAGCTTTTATTTTAATTTCGTGCAACCTGCTAAATGAAAACAGTTTTGAGATTTATTTTGAGACTTGGACCTTTATTTCGAGACTTATGAATGCCAACTGACCAAAAGATTGTGAGTGAGACTATTGAATGCATTCCACGATTAAGATAAACAAAGGTTGCACCCATCTCTATACCGCTATTCCACTCTTTGTGATTTTAACTTAATCTGTTTTCGTTACGTCACAATGGTGAAACTGGTTTTTGTAAAAAGTAAACGCACTATTATCTGAACACTTATCGTCTTTAAGTAACTTTCTTTAAGTAAGGGTTCCTTCCTTTTTTATATTAATTCAATTAATTCTTATCTTCTTCTGTATTAGAACTGGCGACATACAAAACAAACATAATATTTCGTGTTGGCTTAGAAAAATTTGTGTTAGAAAATATTGAATTTTTTTTATAATACTTAATAAAATTGCATACAGTAAATTAATCTTATTTGTTTTTGGAAATATAACTATGTATGTATTTTATTTACATAACTATTTTTGAGCTTAAGCCTATCGGTTTTTAGGAAAATTATTAGAAAAAACAACAATACTCAAAGCGGTAGAAGTTATACTCGTAGCCGTTATTTCGGATATCACCACATTTCCTCATAAGACTTCTTTCACAACTTACTCCAATCAAGTGCGGCTGGTCTGCTGCTTTTTCTACTTGACTATTTGCTGATTGTACAATTTATGTTCGTTAGAGCTTGGCGATTAGTTATGGGAAAAATTATAAGAAAAATCTTACATGTACAATTTTATTTATCTGTTAATCATTTAGCCTTTTACGGATAAGATATCTTAAAAAATTTAATTAAGATTTGTTTGGCCTTATAAATGGATAATAATTCACTCGAGACCAGTTTGTGGAAGATTTGAATTTATTTTTAAATGGTGTAATTTATAGTACTTTTTCGGAAATCACCACATTTTCTTATCAGACATCTCTTTATTAAATTAATTATATTTATTTTTCATAACCACTTCTCCCAGGCTTTGAACCCTGGAGCTCTGAGTTGCAGAGCCAACACGCTGCATGCTGTCCTACGCTTACCGAGTGGACTATTGTGTTCATTCCATCTTCCTTAAACAAACCAACTACAAACAAGAGCAACTTCCAAATAAAAAATAAAAAAATAAAATTAAAAAAATATTCCAAATACTGGTCTCGAGCTCAATAAAATTGTGAATTATTAAAAAATTTAATTGAATATAAATATTTTATATCTACAATCCAAAATTATTGTCATAAAGTCTCTATTTTAAAGAACTTAAAATGGGAAACGTCTCGAAGAATTTATCAGGAAAGCTGCTGTTATATATGTATATGTATATGAACCACTTTTGCAGCTTTCTTTTCCCAGATTCTTTTCAAATCACATTCACGTAAGCGTTACTTAACTAGTCTGCAAGCGCATATTTCGAAAAAATTGTGTCTGAGTCAGTTAATGTTTCCTTAATGGTCCTAAGTGAGCCCTAAAGTAAAGTGGAGAAAAGCCTTCAACTAATTTTTAAATTATTATATGTTCTTTTATACCCTTGATAGATATGCGGTTTCCGTACTACCATTTGTACTACAACGAAAGCTCTAGTATGCCTGCCTTGTAAATTTAACAGCTGACGTTAAATTTCGCAGCTCGGCTGGAACAAAAATTTGAAATACCTATGATACACATGTTTATATGAAGCATTCTCCGAGATCGTATCGACTTAATACACTTTATTTGTTTCTGTTTATACTACATTCTTTAAAGCGTGCCCCGCGAAACCATATTGTAAGCTTAACAGATGATTTGAATTTCACATCGATAAGTGTAGTCGTTTATATGCTCCTTCTAACCGATGCGAGAAATAAAGTACCGATTTCAAAGTGAGTGTGAGTGAATTCACTGAAGCATTTCAAGGCGTATTCAAAATCAGTTTATACATGCGTTTCGAAGTAATGTTTATTCGATGAAACCGTATTATGTCCCCGTATAAACATAGTAATATATGTAGGTACTATTTTATACTAAATTTTGTACTACATGTGTGTGGTGTGTTTAAAAAATAAAGCAAATTGGTCTTATTTGGTGACATGTATGTATGTATGTGTGTAGTATGTACATATGTAGGTTTTTCCTTGTTAAAACTGTTAAACACGGCCGTGTGTACTGATATTGTGTGGCATCGCTAAACAGTCTACATGATAAAGATCTGAACTAGGATTGTCAATTTTTGGCATTTTATTGATCTGAAAATAAAATCCCGGGACAATCCCGGTATCCCGAATTTCAGGAAGTTTTGTTTGTAATTTTTAATTTGACAAAAAACTGAAACACTTCGGTAATCGTCCTATTAAAGTAGTATTCAATATAACATATGAGCAATTGCATATACAGTAAAACTATTTTTAATCACTGTTTGAGATCAATACTAACAGCCCGATTTTTGTTCTTGATAAATCGTCATTTATTTACACATAAATCAAAATTGAAAATTTGCCAGGTTTATGTATACTAATCAAAAATACAACGGTTTTTTTCTTGCTTAATTATTTATAAAAAAATGGTATTGACTTTTTAACTTTTGAATATATATATATATATATTTGATAATCTAAGAAGGTTTGGTAAAAAAAATTGTATGCCATTCTATTGTTGGACACTCGCTTGTTAAAACTTGATGAAATTTTTCTTTGAGAGTTAATGCCTCCTCGTTAGTGTTTTTAACATCGCTTTCATTTAGGCGCATTTTCTACTCAAGGAAGATACTCTCCAGCATCTTTATAATGGCAGTGAAATAAGAAGCTTCAGAATTTATTGAAAAGAGTACACATCTGACAGGATTGTACTCTGTTGTTTGATTCTTGAAGCGAGTTTATTTAAAGCGATGCCACATTGAAATAAGTCCATGTTGCGAGTAAGTTAAGCTTCAAGAGTAACTTTGACTGGCCAGAGGTGTTTTATCAAATAGTGTTACAAATAATGCTTTGTTTCGTCCTTGATTATAAGATTTTTATGATAAAAATTTTATAAATTTCAATTTCTATTAAAATAATTATTTTTAAAAATCCCGGGATATGAATAGACTAATCTCGAGATATTCGGGAGTTAAAAATATCGGGATCCGGGATTGACATTCCTAATCTGAACATACATACATAAATATGTACATATTTAATAGATGAAATAATGCCTTCAATTATTTTTTTGACCGATGGATTTTTGTAATTCTTTATGCAATGCCATTGTCTTCATCTAAATTCAGTAAAAATAACAATAAATAAATATGGCTGTTTATAAAATTTAATGTCTTTAAGAACTAAGTTGATGAATCTTTCTGAGTGTGGCTGTTATGGTATTTTATTGTCAATTTGAAACATCTCATGTAATTGAGTGGAGAATTATAGTTCCCACTCTCGTACAGACATTGTATTTCAAGGAGAGACTAAGACTTATCAGAGTCATTTTGACGGGGCACTGTAGATTGAAAGGTCACCTGCCTAAGTCGGCGAACTTTTCGCTTCTGTGACTCGGTCAAAAAGATACCACAGTACCAGTTGGCGGAGTGTGACACCGTGGTCCGAAAACGGGGGAAGAATCTGTGATTGTCATGACGAAGAGAACAGCACATACACTTAGCGTCTATATGTACGTACTTACTCAGTTTTATTTCTATTAATCCAATGAACAAAATAAAATTTCATAAAAAAAATATCTTTTTAAAATATGTACAAAAGATTGAACGTTACGATTTAGTTTTACATAAATAGTTTTTTCAAAAGCTCGCTATGAGAAGAATTATATAATTTTGTTAAAAATTAATCATATTAATTTTTAAGGGACTAACCTGCTCGACAATGGAGGCCAGTCTTCCTAATGCTAGCCCATGATTGTCTTCGCGTGTAATTACTGCACTCCCAAGTTTAACCACCAAACGACGTGCGTACTTCAGTTGACTTCTTTCAGTAAATGTGGCTTGTTTGCGTTTATCGGAAAGAATGCTCTGAAAATAAAATAAGATACATAAATTATGCAGATTTTAATAAACTTATCTTAAATAATAAAGTCTATCAAGTCTTAAGAATTTGAAAAAAGTTTGATTTTGTAAGTTTACCTGCAGTTGCTTGGAAGAAAAAAATTTTAATTCAATCGTTAACGTTTTAGACACATAAATTAATTTCAATGAAAAGGTACGCGTCAGGATTCCTTCAGTGGTTTAGCGTCAAATTCGGGGCTCGCTAAACTTGGTTTGACACAACTCATTGTTTACATACATATATATATATCTCAACGTAGAAAGTGACCTATCACTTGCATGTACCAATGATATTTTTTTTTCAATTTCCTATTTTCAGTTTGCTCTCAAATCAATAATTAAGTGCTGCTACATGTGCCTTGGTGTAAAAAGACATTTATGGTCTCTTGTTAGAGTTTAAATTAAAATTTAATTTATTTTTCAGTTATAATAAAATAGTTAATTTTTTAGAATGAGAATTGCACTACTTTGACTGAAGAAAGTTTCGTAAAAAACTCCATTTCTCACAATCGAAGCAACATATTCGAAAATGTATGCGAATATGTATTCCGAATATGCCCTTTTCGGCATATTCGGAAGGAAGATCTCGGGCCAACCTAGTTATATACCCTGAACAATCGCCTACTTGCCGTTTTAATGCTACAGGTGCGAGTAAACTGCGCATTTATTATCAAAATGTTTCTGGCATGCGAACGAAAGCTGATGTTGTCCGAAGAATGAGTTCTCATCAGGAATTCGATATTTTTGTTTTCGTTGAGAGTTGGTTAACTCCTAACTTTTTTGATTCGGAATTTTTCGACGCAAAGCTGTTCAACGTTTTTCGTAAAGATAGAGATCAATGTAAATCTGGTTGCTCTAGAGGAGGTGGTGTTCTAATTGCTGTCAACCGGAGTTTCTGTTCGTCGTTTGTGCAACTTGATAATAGTGACTCTCTGCTGGATCAACTCTGTGTCTGTGTAAAGGGTGTGGCCAACCGACTATTTGTTTGTGCCTCATATATCCCTCCTAACAGCTGTGTTGAAATCTATAAATCACATATGGTTAATATTCGTAATTTAAGCTCTAAGATTGGCATGCATCCCATCTGTATTCTGGGTGATTTTAACTTAGGTAACATTTCCTGGTCTAACCTTAGTAACCACTTTAGCGCACTTACCCCAACTAATGTCGTTACTGATTGTGAACTTACTGTTACAGATAGTCTTTTGAGTTTAGGTTTATTCCAAATTAATGGCTTTCTCAATAAACTAAATCGTATTTTAGATCTAATATTTATAAGTGATAATGTAAATCATTTTATTTCGGAATGCCTTACACCTATCTCGCCGCCGACGAGCCATCATATTCCTTTAGTAGTGCGTTTCGAATTTTATGAATTCTTTGATGCTCCTACTGTAAGTAATCGGTCTATTCTTAATTATAATTGTTGTGATTTTGTGCACTTAAATTCACTTCTGCTAAGTTACGACTGGGACTTTTTACTCTCTAGTTTAGACACTGTAAATGCCTTCAAAATATTTAAATCTGCCGTATTTGAACTTTGTGTCAGCGTTGTTCCTCCCGTTCATGGCCATAAATATAAGTTACCTTGGTACACTCGGGAACTAAAACATCTCAAAAATCTAAGAAATAAATTCCATAAAAAAATTTAAGGCAACTGGGCTCCAAATGTACTTGGATCGCTACCATTTCCATCAAAAGAGTTTTAGGACTCTCGATAAGTCTCTTTTTAAACAGTATATCAATAACTACGAATCTTGTATTAAAGGCAATCCCAAATCATTCTGGAGATATATCAGATCACTTAATACTAATTCAACAATACCTTCCTCTGTATTCTTTAACAATAAGGTTGCAACTACTCCTGTTGAGGCAGCCAATATTTTTGCCGATTTTTTCTCTGCCAATTTTGTCTCCGAAAATGATGCTAAACATGAAAGCGAAACTCTTTCTGTGTCCTCACTTAACTTCGGTTCCCTTAGGTTACTGGATGAGGATGTTGCTAAAGGCATTTCATCGCTGAAATCATCATCTCAGATGGATTCAGATGGATTATCTGCTATCCTTCTTAAAAAGTGTTCATCGCAGGTTAAACCTTTAACCATGATCTTCAACTTGTCCCTCTCATCTAGAATTTTTATTGATGACTGGAAAAAGTCTATTATTACCCCAGTTTTTAAAAGTGGCAATAAGAACGATGCTTCTAACTACAGACCAATTTCGATGTCATCGTCCGTCTCTAAGCTATTTGAGTGTGTAGTTAAAGAAAAGCTTGTGTATTCTGTTAAGAACCTCATCTGTCCCAACCAACATGGCTTTGTTAGTGGCCGCTCGACAGTATCCAATCTTGCGGTTTTCACCGAAGATTGCCTTGCTGCCTTCCGTGAGGGCCATCAAGTTGATACTGTTTACACTGACTTTTCGAAAGCATTCGACAGAGTTTCGCATAAGGTTTTAGTTTCTAAATTGGAAGTCCTGGGATTCCACTCTACATTCCTTGGGTGGCTCAGGTCATACTTAAGCGACCGTTTTTGTGTGGTTGCATTTGACAATGTTTCTTCTCGACCATTTATGGCAACTTCTGGTGTTCCCCAGGGTAGCATTTTAGGTCCTTTGTTGTTTGTCCTATTCATTAATGATATAAGTTCCTGTTTCGTTACTTCCAAGTTTCTTTTGTATGCTGATGATTTAAAGGTTTATTCGGTGATTAAAAGCCCTGATGACTCAGCTGCTCTTCAGGCTGATCTTGACAAGGTTCATTTGAATTTTGAACTGATATTGCGACCCAACACGACACACGTATCTACACTTTATATTAAAAAAAAACATTTTGGTTGCCCTGTGTTATTCTCCTTAATTGTATTATTTATCATTCTTAGCTGTTAACACTTGGCAACAAAAATGGAAATCAATATTGTTGCGGTTTATATTAAAGCTGTTTTTGATAGATTTCCGTAGGTTGAAAGTTTCTTTCTTCATATTAGGAGAAAAACGTGGTCAAAGTGTCAAAAAATTTGGCAATGTTTGCGAAGTCTGGATAAAAGTTTTTACATTTGATATGTAAAAACATGTGTAAGTACATACATATATGTACATAAGGCATATGACTTTTTAACTTTTTTGTTTTGAAAAGAGAGTATTTCGTAATTTAAAACAATTTGCATAAATGCAATCTAAAATTTAACCCCACTCCCACCCCCTTAGAATTATCGTAAGTAGCTCCAAAACGGACAGTTTGATTGAAAAAGATTAAAAAGTAAAATGTAATTGCATTTTTAAATTTCGGGTGGATTTTTGACGAATATTAGATTTACGCTATGGTAATCGTTATTCGATTTTTTTATTAAGGTTTTTTTATATTGCTTTAGATAATTTATTTTTTCCCTTCCAAAAAAACTTAAAAATAGATACATATATGTAGATATATTTCGAAAGGAATTTGATCAATTGTTTTAGCTATCGACTAGATATTGCTAATCCAAAAACTCTAAATTGGAAAAAGAATTATCACGAGAGGGTTGACTAACTTTCTTATGTTTTTTTTTTAATATGTTTTTAAAATAATTAAAATTGTAAATACAATTATATAACTCTTAGCAGCCCAATCACTTCTGCTTTAATAATGTGTAAGTGTGAAGCAAACTGAAACCGTTGAAAATTAAAATTGTTTTGTAACGCTCTTCAAACATTTTTTCTAAATACATATAAGAAGACATTCCGAGTAATTTTTATATGAAAAACATGATGAAATCAGTGTTAAAGTAAGCCATGCATAATTCAGAGTTCAAAATTTCATAAAATAAAACATAAATATAGTATAAAATACAATATTTTATTTGTATAAAATATGAATATTGGGGTTATGTGGATTTTGTTCGAGATTGAACTGTACTAAACTTAGAAAAGTAAATATTGAATATTTGTTAATATTAACATGCCGTAATAGGTAGAAATTTTCGCAAAAGAGACAAGTTTGAAAGCTTATCAGGCATGTTCTGAAAATCGTTCGATTTAAATTCGGTACGATTTGCTAAGTAATTCTAAGATGCTGCACTAAAAAATTTACTCTAAAGATACTCAAATGATTTATATTACACATTTATTCATATTTTACAGTTTTAAGTAAAAATACTTAGTCTCTTCATAAGAAGTAATCACAAATATTTAACAAATCGTAACGAATTTAAATCGAACGATTTTCAGAACATGTCTAGAAGTCTTTGTAAAATTAAATTAAATTTCTTAATATTGAATGAGCGCGGTTATGGTCAGGCTAAAATTGACTTTAACGTTTAAAGGACTTTTTTTGAAAGTTTTTCCGTGGAAAATTATGTCAAAGTGCTGCTTTTAAATATAGATTCGATTTCTTCTTGAATATAACTACGCTCCAAAAATTGTTGTCTGGGATGAATTGACTAATTTGGTTTTTGCGTGTAGCTCAGGCGGATAAGTTTACTACACTAAAATAGGTGTTCCCCATGCAAACAGGTGTTAACTCAAATATTTAAACATTTTTCGTGTCTGGCCACTGACCCTCTCTAATCGCATGCATAGTAGATATGTATGTACATATGTGTAAGAAATTTGCAATTGTTTGACTGATTAACTGCCTAATGTCAATTACAATTATTTGCAAAAGTTAATGGACGGATTTCGTGTTTATTTCTGGTTGTTACCTGTCGCCTGGAAACAATCCCATTGTCGGGCACGCGGTCAACGCCTGTCTCTTTGTTTATGATAGGGCCGCCGTCTATCAATAACATTTACTTCTGACCAAAATACTTCTCGTCATAAATGGCTTTGTTTTGTTTTTTTGGGTCTGCTAATCTGGTTATTGTTTTGGAGTCAGTATATACGAATATGTGTTCATATGTATGTACAGTCATGGTTCTATCCACACTATACTGATGTCTGGAAATTGTTTGTTTACGAGCATTTGTGTAGGTACATACATATGTACGAGTTTGTGGCCGGTGATAACAAAACCTACAACATTATCTGCCATTTATAAAATGAGGAACATTATTTAGATGCCGCGTTGTTATATACTAGATAGGTACATACATATGTTATTATGGGGTGAAGTGTTTCGGTGTGACTGGAGTTAAATTGTAACAAAAAAATACCATTTTTTTTTGCTTAATAAAAATTTAGAAAATTGAAGAACTTAAGCAACAACCTAAAACCATGACAAACCGTTCGAAAAATTTGGATTTTTTAAAACAGCACGTCAGGGATTTTTATGTATGTATGGAAGTTTATGACTTAAAATTTGACTATCAATTGAAAATAAAATGTCGTGAAAATGTTTATACTTTTTTTATAAAAGTCTATGCCAACAAATTTGAGAAATGTGTTTGAAATTTCTTATTTAAACTTTTATTGCCCAAATCCATTATATTTATTAAAATTATTAAAATAAATCGAATTTGCTAAAAAAACCCAAACTTCAACCACATAAACAATATTAAAAGGCGGCAGATCGGCTGCTCATATTTGTAGTTGATTAATTAAAGTAAGATAGAACCCGTAAGGAAAGCAAAATTCGGGCGGAACTGAATTTTATATACCATCGCAATGTATTTTTGTATGGGCGGTGCCACGGCAATTTGTCAAAATTTCATAAAAACCCAGTTTCTTTGTTTCAAACCGCAGAAAATATAATATTTTACCCAATACGAAGTTGTTTGCAATTTTTTTACGATAATAACAGCGATATCGAGGACAATATGTTCACAGAATTTAATGACTATACCTAACGCTCTTATTAAAATACAGACATTTTTCATAAGTGGGCGTGCCAACGCCTATTTTTCCAAATTTCATAAATATCCAGTTTCTTTGCTTAAAATCGCTCCAAATATCAAGTTTGCTTTAATAGATATCGAAAAAACGAAAAGTTATCGTGACCACGGACGGACGGGTGGACAGACAGTCAAGGCTAAATCGCTTCCTCATTTCATTCTGATCATTTTGGTATATAGTATATGTAAGTCAATATCTATGTATCTCGATTATTTTTGGCTGTTACAAATAACCGGTATGCGAACAAAGTTATAATACCCTTGTGTACAAGCACGCTCGGGTATAAAAATAAAACAGACCACTCGGCAAGCGTAGCACAGTAAGTAGCGTATTGGCTTAACAACCCGAGTTGCCTTGGTTTAAACCTGGAATACAGTGATGAAGAACAAAAAATTAAATAAAAAGAAGTCTGATGAGAAGATGTGGTGATCTCCGAAAAAGCGGCTATAACTTCCAATCACTTAAACAGTTGTTGTTTTTCCAAACAAAAAGACAATAGCTTTAGAATAGATTATTTTCCTGTTATATTCGTTAGTTGGCTTACCATAACAATATTAACAATCTTGAGTACGTATCGAGGAAACTAAACGGTTCTGCCATTTACAAGCTAAAACTGTACAGTTAGTGCAGTTTTCGGAAACCTTAATAGGATTGATTTAAACATCAAATTCTAAAAGCAAAAATTTTTACGATACAGTGCATTTAGATAGAGAATTTAGTATTGATAAATAAATATTTAGAGTGGCATTTAGAGGTAAAAAATTTCGCTTCTTTTTTATGAACAATCCGATGGACGGCACAATTACACTAAACTTGTGCCATGTCTAAATTTGGAATCACTGCTAAACTAATACGGCTATGTATGAGTGACGATAAACACAACTTTTAGCTCCGTCCAAGTTGGGAAGGACTTCTCCGAGGTTTTAGACAAGGCCACTCACTTTCGTGCAACTTCTTCAATCTGATGCTGGAATCCGTAATTAGAGCTGCCAATCTAAATCGCAGTGGCACTATTTATAACAAAAGACGATGCTGCGGGCGTACGCGGATAATATTGACATCGTTTGCCTTACCAACAGGGCCGTTAGTGCAGCACTTTTCAGTCTTTAAAAGGACGTAAAAGTGGTTGGTATTGCAGCGAATTGGGACCCACGTCACTGTTGGCAGTTACAACTTTGAAGTAGTCAAGGATTTCGTATACCTTGGATGCAGCATTAATACCACCAATAATGTCAGCCTCGAAATCAAGCGAAGAATAACACTTGCCAACAGGTGCTACTTTGGGCTCGGTAGGCAATTGAAAAGAAGAGTCATTTCTCGACGGCCTTTTTATATGGCCGATATTAAACAGCGATGAGAAGGCTTTGTCGCTTTCGAGATAAATGTTCTACGTAAGATTAATGGTCCTGTTCGCGTTAACGACGAGTACCGAAAACGATGGAATGACGAACTGTATGAGCTATATAATGGTATGGACATAGTCAAGCGTATAAAAATTCAACGACTGCGATGGCTTGACCATGTCGTTCGTATGGATGATGATGCTCCAGTGAAAAAATCCTTCGAATCGGCGCCCATGGGTGGACAACGGACAACAAGGACGTCCATGAATACACTGGAAAGAGCAAGTGCAGAAGGACCTGTATTCACTTGGTGTGAATAATAAGGCGAAACCTAGCGAATGAGAGAGGGTTCAGGTGTAGAATTTGGTCTCGTCCCAAACCGACAAACGGTTGTAGCGCCATAAAAAAATAAGAAGATGGGCGGTACAGAAAATATATAATATGTTAAACTTTACAAAAAAATGTTGTGTTTTATTTAGAAAATCAACTTTGAATATGCTAATAAAAATATTTTCCAAAGAAAACTGCTTATAAATTAGTTTTTTTAATACTTTTTAACTACAAACTCTATAAACATACAAACATATACATTTTGATTGAAATTTATATGTGTGGTTATTTCAGTTAAAATAGTTGCTATATTATGCAGTTTTCATGCTGATCTCATAAATTTATATATGAAAGTATTTGATACCGTATTTTACTTGTAACTTTATTGCATTTTGTTTGCATAACTCAATGGGAGTATTATTTTTATGAATGAAAATGCTTTGAAAATTACCACGAGAACGAGAGTTTCGTATCATATAATATTTGATCACAGGCCAAACGACCTCAATGAATATTTACCTGCCACTTAAGATAGGAAAATTCTTCACATTGCCAATTAGCTGACACTTGAAAGGCAATCGTTAAATAGTAGTTACATATTCACATGAACGTATTATCGCCTTCTATAACGTTTGTCGTATTTTTTAAAGTTTGAACCAAGGATGCATTTCAACGTTAAATTTAACCGTTCCGAAATGTTTTCTCTTGTTTTGGTTGAAACATTTTAAAATATTATTGTTAAAGCAATTATCATAACAAACTTTATTACGTTTTTAACCGAAACGAAATGCTGGCGTTAACGTTAAAACGTTAATAAAAACGTTAAACGTTTAATTAGATCGTGCTGGAGATTCACTCGTCGCAAACAGAAGCGCAAACAGAAGCGGTGCATACTTTTGATTTCGTGTTGATAACATGGCGCCGAAACGCAACAAACTCATTTCGTTAAGTTAATTTTGCTCGTTAACAAAACAAAATCGTATCGTTTCGATTGTTGAGCAGCTCTGGTTTAAACACCACTTCAGTTTCGACGTTGTGCCAGTGCCATCTTCTGTGTCGTGTGTCAGCGGCAATCGCAGCATGTCAGGTGGGTTACATTTACATTGAATGTACAGTTTATGTGTAGGTATTTATGTGCGCATTTATGTATGTATGTATGTACTATGTACTTTAATTGGTAATACTTATGTATGGACTTATGTATAAACATATGTATGTAGCCATGAATAAAACAATACTCTGAAGCTTTATTACTATAAATAAACACGATTTAAGTCCGTTAACAAACTATTATGTGTTTAAAAGACGTTAATTACTATCATTAGATAAGATTATTAGAAATACAGTGAAGACTCACGAATTAGAAACTCAAATTACAAATTAATAGAACCAAAGAGCATTGCATCAGGATTTGATTTTAAATTCTATTATTTTTTCTTTTGTTTTTTGTTTTTGAGAAGGATCCCTAAGAAGAAAAGAAATGGGCAAATTGTTTGTAAATTAAATGATCTTTTATATGCGTTTACATACAATTTAATACAAATTATTCTCGTACTATTTTAAATAGGTGGTTGCAAAGAAGTTTGGGCAATTAAGCATAATCTACTGTAGAATTTTTTATTGTTTTCTTCTTTTGCTTGTACGACAGGGTAAATTGTTGATATTTGTTGGAACGATTTTCCGTCATCCCTTGTCAAGTGTGGTTTGGAGACAAACCGGTATCGGCGTTGTGCCATCTTCAGTGTGAAATTTCGAAATTTGTAAAATATTTTATTATTCCTCTTAAAAATTAACTCAAGAATTCGAATCACCTTAATTACTAAGTATGTAGTTCTAACTTTTTATTTGCCTCCTTCTTTTTTTATATGGCACTCCAATCGTTTGTCGGTTGCTTAACTATCATATTCTAAATGATATTGACAAAGATTATACATACATATATGAATATTATCAAGACAACAATGTTATCAAGAGCGCGTAACTTTCCGCATGCCGGTTATCTTAATCACGAAGCGTGTTATCTAAACATTTATTTTTCAATTACACTAAACTAATGATTGGAGTGCTGATATGTATTGTCTTCAAATTATATGGAACAAGTTCGTTCAGTCCGTGAACTTTTTTTATCAGAACTTTGAATACTTTGAGGTTTTCCAATTTGAATTTGTTCCTGGCAATCTTGCGAAGGGTGCGTTATATCCGAGTTATTGGAGAGTTTAATCAGAAATACTTACTGCCTCGATTTGCAAATTCGTTCCTCCTTAATGATACGATTACGCGCTTAACCTTGACAAGTTTTAATGATTTGTTTGCATCGTTTAGAAGCCGCATAATATAAGTAGATACTTAAACCGATTGCACCAGATCACAAAAACAATTCATTGATTAGATCAGAACAAAACTTCAATATATGTACTTATGTATACTATATATACATTCCGAATGCAATTAAAAACATTTAATCTCTACGGACAATCTTGTTATTATGGAGTTCACAAGCCGTGTTATTGGTCGTATTCGTTTAGAACGCTATTGAAATAACAGAGGAGCTTATGAACGCACTGTGTTATTTCGTTTACTATAGTATGCGGTGGCCGCTGTGGTCGAGTTGGTAGCGGTGCGTGCTATAACTCGATATGCCGGTGAGATCGAGGTTCGAATCTCAGTTCGGGTAAGCAAAATCTTAATCATAGAAAAAGTTTTTTCTAATAGCGGCCACCCCTCGGCAGGCAATGGCAAACCTCCGAGGGTATTTCTGCCATGAAAAAGCTTCTCATTAAATACATCTGCCGTTCGGAGTCGGCACAAAACTGTAGGTCCCTCCATTTGTGGTATAATATAAAGACGCACACCACAAATAGTAGGAGAAGCTCGGCCAAACACCGAGCTATATAGTGTACGCGCCAAAATTATATATTATATATATTGTATGTGTTATTCAAGAAGTAAGTCAGCAAAAAAATCACTTAAAATAAACTTGAGAGGTCGGTTTATTTAAAAAATGTATACGTACATCACCATTTAACTTCGTTTAACATTTTTCTATCAAAAATAAACCTAAAATAATGAAAAACAGAAAGAGCTGATCGAATAACACACACAAATAAAACACTAAACATACCTTTTAGAGTTGTATTGAAATACGATAATTTAACATGTGAAACAATAACAACAAGTTTGAACTAGTTTATTCTAATAAGCGATACGACGAAATACGACAGTGCTTGTGAACTCCCTATATGTACTTTTGGTTTTTGTGACCGGCTTATCCACGGATAACAATTAATTACTCTTGTGCGTTAAAAAGAAAAATGTTCAGCATGGTTTTAGGCGCAGTAAATATCACAAGAGTGATGCATTGATTTTTGTTAGAATAGGAGAGTAAGGATAAATCGGAGAAAACCTCATATTTGGCTTGTATAATAAGTACCTACTGTTCAAAAATGTGTACAAAGATGTATGTACATACATAAACTCGCACGTATGTATGTATGTATATCTAAATATTTTTTACATGTTTAAGTTTATTTAACAACTTACTGGAAAAAATATTGCGAAAGCTTCCACTTATATGTACATACATATGTATACGTATGTATGTGGTGCGCAAAGGATAGCTGCCTTAAAAAATAATGTGAGTAGATAGTCAGAAAAAAAATTTATTATACATACATATGTATGTATGAAAACATTTTTTCTACACTTGATGTTGAAGATTGCAATTAAGTATAATTATATTGATATGGTACTGTATTATGTTTATCAGTTTTTTTAAATTTGAATATACAAATGTATAAAATCAAAGTACTGATCTAACTATTACTAGGGTAAAGACGCTAGTTCTCGGACACTTATCTTTTTTTTATACTTTAAAAAATCATATCTTGCATAACATTTTCAATACCGCCACTATAAAATATAATCTAGATTATGTATGTAAATCTTTTAATATCTGTTAGCGACTTAATATTCAAGAAAAAGATTCAAGGGTTTTAGCTATTTACGATTATATAAAAAATAAAAAATGATGTCAAAAGGATATAGGCCGCACTTGCGGAAGCCATTTTGTATAGTTTTGGAGTAATTTTGAAGGGCCTTTTTAAGTAAGGGTCTTTCCTAAATGTTGGCTTTGCCACTCACGCACTGTTTGTTTCCAATTTAATTTAAGGGTTTTAAAAAGGCTAACGTCGGCAGGTTGGTATTTGGTATGAGACTTGTGCCCATCTACGAATAAAATAACTGGTCTTCTAATATTATTTCCCTCTAGCCATTTGTCGAAACAGTCAGCAATATATTCGTAAAATGTCTCAGTCCTCATCCACCCGCTTTCGGTATGACCAAGAATCCAACTTTCTGGCATACTATTAATATAACCATAGGTGGTGTCATATCTCCTAATGCGGAAAAAGTGATTAAAGGTGTTATGGTTTCCTTTTCGTTTTCTTGGGCAATTTGATAGCCTTTAGGCCGAATAACTTTACCAGTTTTGGGACACAAAGAGAAGCTTGTTTCGTCTCCACTAAATATTCTCGAAGGGTCTTCCATAATTTCTTCTTGTTCAGTGTTTCTATGGTACTCTTTTAGTTCTAAAAACGATTCCCGTATTGAACCCTCTGTTACCAAAGCTCTGGCTTTGGTTAGCTTTCTGCTTCTCTACTAACTAGTATTGGATTTCTTTTTAAAAATAACTTCAGCCAAGATTTACCTGGTCTATGGTCTTTAAACGGTGGTACTTTTCCACTATCTTTGATAATTTTTTGTACAGTATTAAGGAGATCATCTCTATTTAATGGAAACCGCATTTTCACATGTTTATAATCCATTCTGTAATTTTTTTTCTTCATCTAGAGATAAATAAGCTTCAGGGCCTCTCTTAATTATATCCACTGCGATTTTACCCGACGCTCGGTCATATAAAGTAGACTTGGGTATATTAAAAGTAATTGCCGTCTTTCTAATACTCATCGTTTTGTAACGAATTTTTTTCTAAAGCAGCCAACATTCTACTTTGAAAATCCATCCTTTATTCTAATCAAAATGAGAAGCAAAAATATATAAAACTAATAAATAATGTCCAATAATGCACAACAAATTATTATCTGGACTCAGTACTCGGACACCCATTTTAAGGAATAAACTATGATCTGGGAAACAAAATTATGTCTTAAATTGCTGCTTACCTTCTCTATCAATCACTAATATATCACTTTTTATTCAAATATTGACAAAATCAATTCAGCTGCACTGCCTGCACTAACGAAAAATATACAATTACTACATTTTGGTACTGCTGCGTGAACATGCGAATTCAATTTAATTTGCCAAAAATTCAATTTTCAAGGGAATTTTCGTTTGAATATGAACATATGTATGTACATACATATAATGCTGAAGTTTCACGGAATTGGTGTACATATTTACAGACGTTGTAGATGTAACGGATTTTTTTTTTTAAGAGCAAAAAGCGAAAAGTGTCTGACTACTAGGGTGTGTCCGACTACTGGTGCACTTACCCTATATACGTATGCTTGAAGATACATACATATGTATAACTTATTCTTTTTCTGACTACTCACATAATTTTTCAGGGCAGTTCTGCTTTGCATACCACATACTTACACATATACACACATACGTTAGCGTCAAAAGAAAGAAAACAGCTACATATTTTGCTTATGTTAGTGACTTTATTACATTACAATGGATAACAAAAAAAAAAAGTTTTATCGCAGAATTCTAGGCTTATTGACTAAGAACATAACTCGGTAAAAATAATTAGTAAAAACAAAACACATTCGGCAATATTTCACTTAACCTTAAAATACTGGTGATTTTACGCGTCAAAACAAAGTAAACAGAATTAAATTCAGTTAATAATTTTGAACTTAAACTAAACTAATCTAAGTTTTAGTGTTTTGTTTGCCTCCCTTTAGACTTCTGCACCTCATTTAACCACCTAGGCATTGATTCCACTAGAGTTTTTGTTGTTTCTGGAGCGATTTTTCCCCATTCTTCCATTAAGGCCTTTTTTAGGTCGTGATTGTTTGCAATTGTCCTCTGCCAGATTTTTCTGTCCAGATGCTCTATAGGATTAAGGTCTGGGGACTGCGGAAAGTGAGCAAGAGTCTTTGGTGTTCGGTATAATAGCCATTCTTTAACAATTTTGGATGTGTGTTTCGGATCGTTGTCCTGTTGAAAGATCCAGCGTCTTGAAAGTCCTAATTTTTCAACACTAGGAGCAACATTATCCTTAAGAATGTTTAAATAATCAATTTTGTTCATTGTTGACTCGAAAAAAACCAGATTTCCGACTCCCGATGCCGCCATACAGCTCCAGACCATAACCGAACCACCGCCGTGCTTTACAGTGTGAGTAACACACTTATCATGAAACGCTTCATTTTTGGCTCGCCATATTTTAGGGGGCTTTTTCGATCCAAATATTTCAAACTTACTTTCGTCGGCGTATAAAATGTTTTTCCAGAAGTCTACAGGTTCATTTTTTGCGAAATCCATTCGCTTTTGCTGATTCACTTTGGATATGTAGGCCATGTAGTTACTGTGGAGTGCTCTTCTTATTGTACTGGCACTTACTGCTTTACCTGACGTGTCCGCTAAGTTCTTTGATATTTGGACCGCACTTGAAATTGGTTTTGCCTTCACTTCTCGAACTATTGCTCGGACTTCCGTGTCTGTAAGCCGCATCGGTTGTCCAGAACGTAGCATATCGTCTACAGAATTATGTTTCATATATTTTTCTATTATTTTTTTTATTGTGCAATGACTTCTTCCTACCATTTATCCAATTTCGCGCAATGATTTCCCTTTTTTGTTCAAATCTAATATAATTTTTCGCGTTTCAAAAGAAGTTTGCTTGCCCATTGGAAAATTTCGTGTTTTTCGCTTTTATTTTGGTAACGTTTTGAATAAAACTGAGAATATATATTTCCTGCACTTTCACTCACTTGACTAGTAACACTATTCCAAATTCTTTTGGTGCTTCCCCGAAATATGCAAAAATTAAAATGGTTGCTGTCACTGTTTACTTTGTTTTGACGCGTAAAATCACCAGTATTTTAAGGTTAAGTGAAATATTTCCGAATGTGTTTTGTTTTTATTAATTATTTTTACCGAGTTAATGTAATAAAGTCACTAACATAAGCAAAATAGCTGTTTACTTTCATTTGACGCTAACGTATAACTTCCGCGAATGTTCGATGCAACTCATACGTTCATATACATATGTATGTACATATGAATGCGAACAACAGAAAAGAACGTTCGTGAACGGTTCGAGGCAACGCTTACCTTCATTTATGAACACGCGATGTTCGATTCTCCTTCGCATACACGTACAAACAATACTAACATTTTTTTCTAGCTAGCACCCGCAAACGCGAAGGAACTGTATTTGTTTTTTTGTTCTCGTTCGCGAACGGGAACGTTTAAACATTTTTTCAGCTGATTCTGTAAGTTGCGATTTTCCCCGAAGACCGATTTGCAAAGCTAATTAAAAATGCAACGAGTTACGGGTCGGATATCTAAAAACGTCAAATAAGTAAGATAATACAAAATATATGTCAATATTTATCGATATCGACGGCGAGAATACCGATTTTGGATGAATAATTTTGTTGTTCTTATAATAGTTCAGTTCAGTTCAGTAAACATTTACCTTTTAAGCAACAGTCCTTGCCCACAAACAGAGGCCAGTCCAAAAAGTGTTAGGACCTAAATATTCGGTATTTTATCACTTTGTATTTTATGCTTCTAAAAGCCGATTTGGGGGTAGGACATTTTAAGAGCATAATTGTCTAAGAAACTTGTATTCGATCACTAAAGAATAATACATACGCAAATATTTATGTTGCTCTGAATTGAAATATATGCAATTTCTCAAAGTCCACAGATACGCCCTCGGCATAATAATGGGTCCTTTATAAGAGTAATTTTCGTTGTCATTAAAGTATTAAGATACGTTAATGAAAAATGGCACAATAAAAATCAGGCCTTCTTATCAATAATAAACAATGCATTGCATCTGATCAATTTCTGTTGTAATGTTCTGTAGGAAGAACTCAGAGTCCAAGCCTTAAATAATAAATAAATAAACATGCTAAACAAAGTAAATATTATCTCCTTAAGGAACAACTACTCGTCCATGCAAATCAAAAAACGAATGTAAAATGGGGAAATTAAGTTAAAGCAAGAGATAAATCACTTGTAAAGAAAAAATTAAATATAAAATGCAAAGGAAATTTAAATTCAGCACAAAAGTAAACTTGTCATTTAAAAACGCATAATTTGAAATTTCCATACGATTTGGCGAATAATTGTATTCCAAACAACCTATATTAAATATACGTACATATGTACCTATGTACATACATTATACTCGTACACACATACCATTATCTAGCTACATACATATGTATATCGTTTGTCAACTCAACACCAACAATTTATATGAGTTCATTGTATCACTTTAGTAACAAAAGTGTGCAAAATAAATCCGGAATACATTTCAGAGGTGCGCATACACCGAAAAAGTAAATACATAGATTTAAAAAATTCAATTCACAATCGTTACGCTTGCACTGCACTCTCCAAAGCATTCGATATGTACATACTTATGTAGGTATGTACGAGTATGTATGAATATGTGTACGAGTATGGAAGCGCTTTTCGAGCGAGTTGAATCGCACAGTCATTGTCAAGAGTGTAAGGGGCGAATGAAACACCTCAGCGCATCGGGGCATACCAAATTGCACTCTTGATGCTCAATACTGTCGTTGCATTCAACGCTTTCAATCCTTCGCTTTTAGCACAAATGAAAAGTTGTAAGACGTTTTTTTTTACTCGTTTTTTCCCTGCATATGGGTATAAAGGCGGCTCCGGAGTGAAAGTTTTTTGGAGAATATTGTACCTCATTCAATGGTTGTGTTAAAAACTTTGTATGTACTTTATTATTCATCCAAATTTGTGCGTACATATAGTAAAAAGTTACATAGTTTTTATTTTTTTTTACTACGTACATACATACATACAAGTAAATTTAGTTCAGTTTGTACAATGCTTGAAACTCGGATTTGAGTTACTTGAACTTATTACATGAACTATGATTAATTTATTAAAGTTTTGCTTACTAAACAGTTTGCTCACTCTTTGTCAAACAGCTCCCTTTGCTAAAATAATTTTACCCTTTGCTTATTTAACAAGATATTTAACAAGGAAAAAATTTGAAATTGTGCTGAAAATATAAATTGTGTAACAAAAAATGCGATGCTCGTTCAATTGTTATTTATTTGTCTGATGTGTGAAATTCTGTTAGATTTATATTAAAATTCCTTATCTTTCATTTATAATAAAATACATACATAGCTATATTTTTTCATTCAGCAGGTCATAATTATGTATTTTGTGTTCGATAAAAACAGTTTTGGCTAGTTTGTAAAATTTCTAATAAACACCTATCTATTAATGTTTCCCAAAAAGGGGATCATTCTTCCTTTTCATTTCATACTTCCTAAATGCAAACTTTTGAGGGTGTCACGACTCCGCTATCATTATAAGAATTGAATCATGTGTTTGAACTATGATAAAAAAGAATGTAGTTCACACCAAATTATGTTCAAGATGCAAGGACTTTTGAATTTTAATAATGTGTTTATACTGAAGCTTCGCTACATCGAAAAGAGTTACAATTAATTATGATATTACAATATGGGAGTTTCTTACATACATACATACATATGTACATACATACTTACATATTTTTTTTTAGTATTCTGTGAAGAGTATATGGCATTCATATGTATTTATACGAAATATGTACATATGTATGTATGTACATACATATGTATATTATTGGATAGACATACATACATACATATGTATATACAAATGCTACCTTAATATAGTAGGCACTTTATTACATGTTCGTTCCTTCAAAGGTAGTTTAACCGATAATATTCAAATACACTTAAAATAAATACACTGAATACTCAAAAGAGTAAGGATTTAATGTTGAAACTCAAAAAGAAAACTATTTTATCATCAAATTTAAACGATTACTATTGCATAACATTTTTTTTCAATTTTGCTAGAAAGGGCCGATAAAATTCTTCGGTAATTGTCCCATCACACTTCTTAACGTCCAACCACAACTTTTTTTTAAGGGGGTCCTCTACTCCCAAGGGCTGAAATCGAGCTGTTTTTTTGGAAATAAATTACTGAATAGATTTTAGACATTTTTTTTAAAGGTACATGTTTTGACTTTAAAATTTTTGTATTGAATACCAAAAAACAAACATTGTCGACCTTGAAACGTCATTGACTAAATTGATGTTGAAACTGCATGGGTCCCGCTTAAGTAAAATGCTGGCCAGTTGGGTAAGCCCTAATCAGAACCTAAATATTCTGTATGTATTTTTGTATGGGCGGAGCCCCCGTTTCTTTGTTTCAAACGCAGCTAGTATTAAACTTGGGCGTGGTTATAGTCCGATTTCAAAAATTTTTGTCGGTGGTGCTAGTGATATCAATATCAGAAATTTTTTCATAAGTGGACGTGGCAACGCCTATTTTTCAAAATTTCATAAATACCTAATTTCTTAGTTCAAAATCGCTCCAAATACCGAATTTAAATTCAATTTGTTTTAATAGATACCGAAACACATTTACATTTTACATTTTCCAAAACTTCCGTTATATGGGAGGTCGGCGTGATTATGATCCGATTTCAAAACTTTTCTACGATAAAAAGAGCAATATCAAGGAAAATATGCCTACGAAATTTTGTTACGATACCTAACACTGTTATTCAGATACGGAAACTTTTTCATAAGTGGGCGTGGCAACGCCGATTTTTCAAAATTTTATAAATACCTAATTTCATTTTTCAAAATCTTCCGTTATATGGGAGGTGGGCGTGGCTATTGACCGATCTTCACCATTTTTAATACCAACATACCAAAGAGCAATGTACTATGTATGTATATATCAAATTTCATTGAGATATCTGAATTTTTACTCAAGTTATTGTAACCACGGACAGACTGACAGGCAGTCAGGGCTAAATGGATTCCTCTTTTCATTCTGATTATTTTAGTATATATATGTCTATATCTATCACAATTATTTTTTGCTGCTAAAATCAACCGTTATGCGAACAAAGTTATAATACAAATACTATATACAAATTACTGATAAACCTCCCTAAGGCCAAACTCCGTATCCTGACAGGCATTCTGACAGGGCATTGTAGACTGAAAGGGCACATGTACCAGATGGGGATCTGGTCGAACGACCAGTGTCGCTACTGTGACCTTGCCAGGGAAACCCCAACGCACCGACTTCTGGAGTGCGATGCTGTAGCGCGAAGAAGGGAGAGGTGCTTAGGAACACTATGGCCCAAGGATGAGCACATACAGTCCCTATCCCCAGGATCGATCTTTAGATTCCTGGAGATGCTGGGGCTGGTTGAGATGCTGTAAAGTACATGAGGGCACAATAGACCCATCGGTCGCAGTGCTAACCTCACATTCATATCTATCTATCTATCTAAGTTATAATACCCTTGTGTACAAGTACACTCGGTTTTTTGAAAACGCAAACGAAAAGTAGAGGACCCCTTTAAGACTAATCGTCCTTGTGCAGCTCTTGCAATTAAAATATCCTCGTGATCATTTTCATACCTTAAGCCCTGACCCTTCATCGGATTTTAATGCATTTTCAGTTAATTTTCATTGATATTTAATGTAGTTCCCGTAGTTCTCATCCCTCAATCCAACGCGGAACAGCGCCTGTGTGGGTATCCGCTTGACTTACGCACATACACATATGTATATGTATGTACATTGCATATTTGTACATCACATATATGTATATACATATGTACATATTTATATACTCAAAGACAAAGAAATAAAAAGAATATTGAAGACTCGTAAAAATTGTTTACGGTACACGAGTGGGTACACTACGTTTTATCTATAAATAAAATGTTACCAATATAAATTGCCAACATAATTAGCTTGCATTGAATTGCCAATTAAACCATGGCTAGAATCGTAACAACAAAGGTTTTATTTAAATAAATATTACTTGCATTACGAAGGAAAGTACTATTCGCACTAATAGATATGTATGTAGGTACTAGGGATGTCAATTTTGGGCATTTTGTTGATCCCGGGATTTTCGAGATCTGAAAACGAAATCCCGGGATCCGGAAGTTGGATTTGTAATTTTTAATTTGCCAAAAAATTTAACACGTCTGTAATAGTTGTATTGTCGAAGTGAAATCTAAAAAAAAAAAAAAAATTATAAAAAAGAACGATATCTTGTAATTCTATATGAATTTATTGGTCTTTTTAAGAAAAAAAGGAAATAAACGTAAAATTTGACACACATTCAAAATAGTGTATACTTCAAGTACAAATATACATATTTGGTACAGAAACAAATGCAACTACACAAAGTAAAATTATTTTTGATCTCTGCTTGAGACCAATATTAAACATTAAAATATTACCATTCAGTTAACAAAGAAATACATCAAGAAAAAATGAAATATATCACCCATTCCATTTTGAGCGAGGCAGAATTACTCCTTATTTTGATAAAGATGCAATCTCAAAGAAATAAAAGCCTTTAGTGTGTTATCCTCCAACCTGGACCTAAATTTGTTGCATTTAAAATCTGCATGGAAGACGCACTGCTGCGCCTAAACACTTGTTGGTTGCATTGTCGTCAATAAGTTTAATGCTCTCTGTAGGACCTTTATCGCCCTTGAAAGTCGAATTTTCAAGAATGATACAAAATTTAAAAATAAACGGCTATTAAATTCACTGTTTTCTACAATTACGGGATTTGAAAAGACCTATCCCGGGATATTCCCGACTTAAAAAAGGTGATTTCGGGATCCCGGGATTGGCATACCTAGTAGGTAGATACATCTGAAAACCACTCACTAGTCAAAGATTATGTTTATACTAATATTCAGTGTGTTAATGTGTCATACATAAATACATATATTATATATTATTTCAATGATAATGATTTTTTTAGCAAAATTCTTCAAAACAATGGGAAATTTATATAATTGCTTTGAACTGTTATTCTAACGGTTCCTCCCGGATACCTACCCAGTTCTGAAAGCGACAATGGATTTGCTGTAGCAAGCAGTGAAATGTGTTCATACAATTTTTGGGAAAAATTAGAAGGACTGCTAAACTATCTAAATACTTGTTTTAATTTAAGCATTATAAAAGAAGACATTGTAACGACGGTTTTGAATAAAAGTGAAATCGGACAAGAATCACACCTAATTCTCGTAGCGCGCTCTTTGCAGACGAATGTATGTACAAGAATTGAGATATTGCAGTAATTAAAAAAGGGAAAGATACCAAATTCGAGTATTCCTATACGAATAATGAAAAAAGAGTGTGGGATTTAATAGAATTAGGACTTCAAAAGTTTTGAATGCTTAAAAAGTTCAAGGTGGTCTATAAAAATTTCAAATAACATTGAAATAAGAAAGTTCCTTAAAGTATTTCATTTGTTCCTGCTACGTATTAATAAAAATGATCAAAACTGTTTAAAGGACTTATTCCTTAAAAATCATTTACTTCACAATGTATGTACATATGTACATTTTATGGAAATCTTAAGTAAGACAGTTGCGTACTCAAAAAAAAGTTACATTAAAATTAAAAAAGTACAACGAATGAAGATAATCTAACACTTTGTTTATAACTTGCATGACCGAAGCCAACTTATTTCTTTCCAAGGGCAGTTACCTACGTACCCATGAATCAATAAAAAAAAATCCAATATAATGTGCAGGGTTTAAAGAGCTATACAGACATATTATGAAAATCGTACGTTTTAAGTTCGGTACGATTTGCTAAGTATCTACTTTCGGAGATGCTGCATTTAAATATCACGGTTTGTTATTATATAATAATATAATTTTGGCGCTTACACTATATAGCTCAGTGTTTGGCCGAGCTTCTCCTACCATTTGTGGTGTGCGTCTTTATATTATACCACAAATGGAGGGACCTACAGTTTTGTGCCGACTCCGAACGGCAGATGTATTTATTGAGAAGCTTTTTCATGGCAGAAATACCCTCGGAGGTTTGCCATTGCCTGCCGCTATTAGAAAAAACTTTTTCTAGGATTAGGATTTTGCTTGCCCTGACTGAGATTCGAACCTCGAACTCACCGGCATATCGAGTTATAGCACGCACCGCTACCAACTCGACCACAGCGGCCACACTCGACCACAGCGGCCACGGTTTGTTATTAGAATGATTTAAATAACACATTTATTCATTTTTTCCAGTCTTAATGTAAGAAATAATCAAAAATATTTAGCAAATCGTACGATTTTAGTTCCGCTTTTCAAAACATTTCTTTTTTAAGTTTCCAAACAAAATTGCGAGTATTATCGATGGTTGTTCAAAGTTATTCCTTACGGACACTTTATTACTTCTAAAATTATTGGCCTTTATACTATTATTGTAAGTTACTGAACATATGTGTACATATACATATACTCGTCGTTATTTGATTGCAGTGCTCTCTGGCCTCAATTAAATATATTTGTACATATGAACGTCAATATCCATTATAGGCAACAACTTTCATACGACCTCAAATAAAACAGATTAAGGAAAAGTAATGTCTATCCAATGTCGATTTATCACAAACCGATGAAGTAAGTCATTTGAAATCGGTCGGAGTTTCCACGAAGCCCGAAATGCGTAATTTTTCACTCAATTGAACTTGTTTCGTTTCCAATTGTAAGTTTCCTAATCGTAATTTGTTATTTGTAATTTGTAATTTATTAACAAATCAGTAAAGAAGTTCCTACTCCAATTTTTTTTCTCACTCTCTGTTGGCTTAGCAAAGTTGATATACATATGTACATATCTACAATACTAGCAATGAAATAATATATGTACCTATATTTTAAGAAGCTTTATCTAATTCTTTTCTATCTACAATCCATATAAACCCAAGATTAAAACTTTATACAAAATGTTCAAGTACACAGTTTTGCGGCCAATTCAATTTGTGGTAGTCTACAGTAGCTAAAACTTAGTTGTTTTTTAATACCTTTTTTAGGACGGAACTTGAAGCGTTACAATTTGTTTTGTATAAATGTTAGTGAAAGCTTCTGATAATGTGTGTCTACTTGCTGAGATTTGATTCAATGCAACCTTTGTACTTTGTTTGATTACATCTGCTGTAGTCACATATGTATGTACATATGTATGTATGTAAGACACACACGCTTTCTGTTACGAACAACTTGTCTATACCTAATAGGGGTTCACTTTATATTAAAGTAATTTTAGTTGCAATTCAATAATTTTTCTATAAACTTATTTTATATTTTGTTCATTCATTTTAGATACATCCGAGTGTAAAACTTTATTTCTATGTTCTATTGGCAGTAGAGTAAAAAGTAAAGTAAAGGAGTTTAAATTCGTATAAAGCGATTCCGACTTAGTTTAGGGGAAAAATGCATTAAATGATGTTTTTTTTTTAAAAAGTTTTTATAATAAGTTTACTCAAACGATATATATACTCGCATAGTGAAGTGTATATTATGAAAATTTTCTGCATTAATAAATCGCTTGGCGGCGACGCGTGAGAAACCAAATAAAAAACGGTCGCGTTGTCGGCATACAAGTCTAATATAAACATAAATGCTAATCCATGATACAAATATTTTTAGAGGTAGTTTCTCTTTTAATTTTTTGACAGAAGAAGTGTTCGACGGCAGACACCCAATATTGCCACTACTTTGCAAAAGACATTGGGGATTTTATTTTTAATTTTATTGTATTTCAAACACAAACCGTAGGTACATGTACATTAGGGTGACAGTTAATTTCGAAAGTGATATTTTCTTTGGTCTCAGTATTTTTTTGTGTGTAGTTTTATTTAAAAAAAATTCTAGTAAAATTTCAAGGTCGTAGGAAGAGGATTAGGGGGCGCGTCGGCCCCCCAAAGTTACACAAAATACGTTTTTTTCACGCAAATTCTTACTTTGACTGCTTGTAACTTTCTCTGTGTTTTTTTTTTTTAAACATTACTGGCGAAAGATGTTCATTAATATGTCTACAATAACATCTGTTAATAATATTTTTGTCTAATGTTAATATTTAATGAAAAAAACTTAAATATAGGAGAAAAAGTACGCCTCAATGTCGATTTATTATACTTAAATAAAATTACTTATATGATTCAAATTTTGGATTTTGTTCAGATTTATTTAATTAAAGATTCATATAGAAAATTCCTTATGATTTACGTAAGACTAGCTTCAACAATTATATACAGTAAGACATCGCTAGTCCGAACTTCAGACTTTTTTTGTTTACTTTTGTTTTCAAGTGTAAGAATTGTCTTTAAAAGTTTGCTTCAAATTTTTTTTGCCTGTATGCTGAAGCGATCTATAATATTGACAATTGTGACCGAGAATATTCCCGTTACAACCTCAACAATATTATTCTCAATGCTTGCGTAAGCTACCGATAAAAAATCAGCACCAATGTTTCTCGGAAAATAGATTCTTATTTTACAGTTATATGCAGCAGCCGCAAACATTTTTTAATAGCATTAAATTTGCAAAAAAAAATCATTCGAAGTGAATATTTGAATGTGAAAAGTCGAAAATGTCTGCTAGAAATTTACGTGAACGCATATATTTAATTGGTTATTGTACCAACTCATTAACGGGAAGTAAACTACCCTCCAATATAGAAGTGTTGAAAGTTTTGTTTTTCAATTTACGTGTAGTAAAAAAAAATTTACGGGAAAGTTCAGATTTAGTTGTAAAAGAACTATTCGTGTTCTGGGAAAAAGCCCGCATTCCGGTCAAGGATAAACAACACTGCATTACAAATGTAGAGAAATTGTATAAAGAATGGCAAAGCTTTTAAAAAGATTCAAAGAAGACTTCTAATTTCCATAAGAGCAAAGTAAACACGTGGAAAGAAAAATTGGATATGCTTTTTGACGTGGCGCATGCAAGTGCATTAAAAATAATGTCGAATCAAGAAGATATTGATTTCTTGATAAGTCAACGAAAAACGGGGCGCCCAGGCTTTATGTATGGTATCGATTACGAAGAAGTACGCCGAGAGTGCCGACTTGAAGAACGCAACAACTATTTATTACAACAAGTGGAGCGGAATAATCGTGAAATTGCATTAATTGGTTCGTTGTATGTTATTGTTTATTTTTTATTTTCTTTAAATTAAGTCGTTTTTATTAGATGAAACTGCAGAGTTGCTGTCATCTGAATCTTCAGAGAATGATAACAGTTTTCCAGATATGGAATGTGACCCACGTTGTAGTCAACCTCCAGCCAAAAAATGTAGGGGAACAAATAAAATACTAACACCAAAACTGGCGGCCGCACTCGATGTCTGTAAAATCAGTGACAGACATGCGGTTCATCTAATAAGCGCCGTCGTTGAAGCTCTGGGTAATAATGTTGAAGATTATATTTTAAACCGAACGTCTGTACACCAGGAAAGGCAACAAATCCGTGAAGAAAGAATTTCAGCATTAAAAAAATAAATTAAAATTAAATGAGCTCGACGCTATCTGCCTTCATTGGGATGGTAAACTTTTGCCGGCGCTGACGGGAAATGATAAAGTTGATAGGTTGCCTATAATAATATCGAGCGGTAAAGTTGAACAGCTTCTTAAAATACCTGCACTTGATTCCGGTACTGGAAAAGAACAGGCATCCGCTGTATGCGATGCTATTTATGAATATGGTCTGCAAAATCACATCAAAGCTTTAGTGTTTGATACAACAGCGGTCAATACTGGGCGTTTCAATGGTACCTGTACGTTAATTGAAAATAATTTACAAAGACAACTTTTATGGTTACCATGCCGTCATCATATATACGAGATTGTTTTAAGATGCGTTTTCGAAGAAAAAATAAGCTGTTATGGAAGTCCAAACGTTAAAATGTTTGAGAAATTTAAAAATGCTTGGGCTAAGATTGATGCTAAAAACTATGAGTATGGCATCAACGATCCAACTGTCAAGACGTACATGAAAGAGTCTGCTGTTCGCATTATCGGTGCAGTAAATAATATCTTGGAATAAAAACAACCCAGGGAAGACTATAAAGAATTCTTGGAACTCACTTTGCTCTTCCTGGGTCAAAAACCAGAAAAGACACATCCAAACAGCCTAATGTTTCGATCGCCAGGAGCTGTTCACCATGCAAGGTGGATGGCAAAAGCGATTTACTGTCTAAAAATATTTTTATTCCGTAACGAGTTCCAGCTTTCAGCAACTGAATTAAATGGGCTTCGTCAAATTTGTGTTTTTATTGCTGAAGTCTATGTCGAAGCGTGGTTTTCTGCTCCTTTGGCCATTAAAGCGCCATATCAAGATTTTTTATTTTTACAAAAACTTGAAAACTTCAAAAAAATTGATGCTGCTATATCTTATGTTGCTCTTAAAATGTTCAGGAACCACTTGTGGTATTTAAGCCCTGAGGCGGTTGGTCTTGCATTTTTTGACAGCAACGTATCCCTTTTTTCCAAACAAAAAATGGTGGCGGCTTTGGAAAATGATTTTGAACAAGAGCAAAACACAAAGCGAGCTACAATAAATGATAGAGAAATCGTTGAAATATTCCATGACGGAATTGAACAGTTCGTCTCTGCCGAAACAAAAGCATTATTTGAAAGATTTCAAATAAATACTGATTTTTTAAATTAAACCCAGACAAATGGGAGCAGGACCAATCTTATTGTAAAGCGGCTGAACTGATGAAAAAATTAAATGTTACAAATGACACTGCCGAAAGGGGGGTTAAATTGATGGAAGAGTATAATAAACTATTTACCAAAAATGAACGCCAAAAACAATTTGTTTTAAAAATTGTTAGCGATTACCGCCATCGGTTTCCGGACTGTAATAAAAAGACATTGTCTCAAGTGCTTTAAACAATATTAATAAAAAGAGAAATCATATACATAAGTAGTTTTATTTAAGTATAATAAATCGACATTGAGGCGTACTTTTTCTCCTATATTTAAGTTTTTTTCATTAAATATTAACATTAGACAAAAATATTATTAACAGATGTTATTGTAGACATATTAATGAACATCTTTCGCCAGTAATGTTTAAAAAAAAAAAACACAGAGAAAGTTACAAGCAGTCAAAGTAAGAATTTGCGTGAAAAAACGTATTTTGTGTAACTTTGGGGGGCCGACGCGCCCCCTAATCCTCTTCCTACGACCTTGAAATTTTACTAGAATTTTTTTTAAATAAAACTACACACAAAAAAACACTGAGACCAAAACAATAAAGAAAAAAAAAATACTCCATACATTTAATTGTCACCCTAATGTACATACATATATTTCATTTATTGGATGTATATTTTTTTACCAATGCAGTGGTTATTTTAATGATGAATGTAAATGTACAATTTGTGGCCCATTCTTAAAAACCGAGCTAACGATAGGTAGTCAGAATTACGTGTTTAACTACACTATACTATGAGTTCTAATAGAATGAAAAAAAACAGTAGAGTGGCGTTAATATCAAGGCTTATAAGATATGTAGATAAGTCTAATTTACATGAGGAGATATTTTGACAAGCGATAATTTCCTGGTAAAGTTGCCGCCCGGATTAATTAAAGTCAGATGTAACATTTGAAAAGAATTTTGGGAAAACGCTATTGTAGTTTGGAACTAATTTCTCAAAAAGGCAACGATAGATTTTTTCCAAAGTCTCGGAGAATATTTCTAGTGCATGAAAATCTTACATTATTTTATTTTTATTGTTTATTCTTAATTAATTTTGAATTTATGTATGAAGGATTTTGTTCAGTAAAAATGTGTCTTATGTTAAATTTGGCTACAGTTTTGCAGGAATGTTGATGACATACATACAAAATAATGTGATACTAATTATGCTCAATATATCAAAAACTAAATACGATATCAAAAAGCGAATAACCCCATTGGAGCTGGCTTAATAGATAAAGAATAACCGCATTATTAACTTTATATGCAAAATTTTTACATAAAACATTTAATTATGCGTGCGGCAATAGAAAAAAATTGTACGACAAAATTTTACAGATTTTAAAAATTTGTCCAAGGTTATTTGATCGAAGCACGGAATTCTATGAAGAATTGTCGTATGTCAAAACTCTCAGTTGGCATACGAGAAAATTGGACGAAAACGCTTAGACCTTGCACATGCGATACAATTTTAGTTAATATCCCGGAAACTAAAAGAGTAATCCAAAAAACGACAACACCATTTTAAAGATCTTAATTAGTTTAGTGTAACTGCATTATTAACTAAATTTGGCCCAGTTTTTAAATATGACATTTATTTATCCGGTTGACGATATTTATGTATGTCCTTTGAAGAAACCGATTTTTGAATAACTTTATGTATGTATATAAATGGAGATTTGCACATATTCAAATTTTGTTTCTGTTGCCTTTGTTTTTTTTAATGCCAAAAAAATAAGGAATTGGCAGCACGAAAATCCAGAACACTGTTTATGTCAAATGGTTAATATGGCGTCTGAAATGACAGAGTGAAACTACCTCTAAATATGAGTGCATCATGTGCCAATATAATGTTCATGTGTATATGCATATCGTAGAACAGCTCAGAAATTATGGTAATGAAACAAAACGTTTAAAAAATTAAAACCCGTTGATTGTTTAAAAACACAAAATCATTTTTTATTTCTTCAAAAAAAATATTTGAACAAAAGTTAATCAATTCCATCGAGAGCACAGAAAACATGGTACAAGTTTTGCAACCGTATATATTCAGTCTTAAAATTGTCTTGGAATATTAAAGAGTTTTAAGGAAATTTGTGATTGTAAAAAAAGTAAAATAACATTAACACTGACAATCTCGCTGGTAAACAATTCATTTAACCATTGGTAACTGAAGGGTGTTTTTTTAGACGTGTGGTTTTCAATGAGGCAATACTTTTTTAGGAGTTGGTCTTTTTAGCAGCTGTTACTTGATGTATACTCAGTTTGGTTTGCATTTTAAGAAGCCTTAGAAGAGAATATTCGGTGCGTTATTTCCCATACTGCAAAAAGTGGTCGAAAATTGGGTCTCTCGGCTGGAATTTATTCAAGCCAGCCGCGGCGGTCACTTGCCCGAAATCATTTTATCTGTATAATAAAGCTAAATTCTTACCCATACATATAAATTACATGCGTTTTATTTCTTCTTAAAAACCACATGTCTAAAAACACAACAACTATAATAAAGAAGAGTATGAAAGAAGTCTTTGGCATACGAGAACATAGTGTGTTTAACTGGTATATTGGCGAGATTCGTTTCAGATTCATACTGAAAAAATATTACACATTTTCTGTTTTTTTTTTTTGGACTAATTTTAAAATTGGCAACATACGCAGGTTTCGGCTAATTTGATTAAGTATAAAAATTTTAAACTGCAGTTCATCAAACGGCAGTACTGATTATTGCAAAACTTATGAATCAAACACTTGTTCGCTATTGCCATTTATTTCTGTCCATTTCTAAACAAAAGTTGCTCCAAAGAAACTTTGGAATTGGCAAATAAAAATTGTTTGATATTTATAAAATAAATGGCTTATCATCTTCTAACTTACAGGTTGACGAGGTCCTTGTAGGCTAGCTGCTCTCCAAATACTTGTTGAAAAGCTCCGCTTTAGCAGTTTAATTGTTGCTAATGATTTATTTAAAGACATCTTTTTTTACGTGTGTAGGTATGTATATTCGTACTAAATATATACAAATTTGTTTTTGTACGTGTGTAGGTATGTATATTCGTATTAAATATATACAGTTTAGATTAAAAAATACATATGATTTCTTTGAGAGCACGCTTGAAATTCAAAAGACCGCGCAGTCCAGCAAATCGAACTCAACTGAACCGGAGGCGGAATCCTAGTTAGTTAATCACTAAAGAGTTGCACTTTACGGTCACAGCATTGTCAAGTGTTCTATTAGCTTTGTGATTGTGTTATGATTTTTGTAATTATTTTGTTGTTTTATTGAACCGAAAGCGCTGTTATCAAACGCATTATGATTTAGAAATAAACACATGAGGGAGAAATCGCACAAGTTGCCTGGTCTCTCATTTCGTTTATACTTAACTCATGCCAATCACTTGGAAATTACTTATGCACATAAATATGTATGTACGTGTGTATTGTAAGTACATTTGTATAATCACTTTCATATTGTACAATTGCATTTTTATTGGAATGCCTTATCAATTGGAGCAAAAGAGCTTTACACAACTAGTGCTTTTCCAATATTTGTCGATGCCACACTTAATTATACTTTTCTTTAACTGATAGATTTTATTGCGAATGAGAAACCGAGAAATTGCAACATGTGTATGTATGTATGTATATATGTACACATGTTTTTCGTTTCTGAAAATTGAATGAAAATACATTCAGTCATATATATGTACATATGTACAGTGAGGGTCATTGATATTCGGTTTTCTTTACATGAAAATTCAAATTGACTAGAAATTTTTTATGTAACTGCATAACTAATTCGCAGATTTTTTAAAGTAAAAAAATAATGCAATTTCATTAAAAAAACAAAAATAACTTCAGGTACACATATGAAAACTAGTCATTAATATTCGTTTTTATATAAAAAAATATTATATATATTTTACGTGTAAGATAATAATAAACACTTAAAGGGGTATCCTTTTTCCTTAAGGACTAACTTTAAGATATTTGCCATATTTTAGCTGTGTAATCACACAAAATTCGGGTCCACTTCGTCAGAATACATATGTTCCAGTGTAAAAATTTTTCCCTACGTTCCATCTATACTACCTAAGTAAAATTACGTTATTTCAAATAGAATGCATTAAACAATATTGTTTTTAGAGAATTCTTCTCACAAACATAATATTCACAAACTTCATTTACACAACTTATTTTACAGGTACCTCACCTACCTTCCTTTTATTTGACCTTTGTATAAATTTTAGGTGAAACCACAGTTGCTATTTTTATGGTATTCGATGCTAAAAATAAACGATTGATGATATCTATGGTATTATCGAATTCTAATAATTAACACGTATATTAGTAATCTTGCCTTTCAGAGTACAGTCGATCTCTCTCTTTTGTTCGCGTAAAAAAAACCGCGTAAAAATAATTACATTTCAGTTCAAAATTCGCTATGCTTTGATTTATGTTAACAACCCTCTGTTTTACAGGATTTTGACAAAAAATCATATTGAGCTTACCTATAACTTAAATTATATTAAACGAAGAATAAATCCAGTGCTTAAAATAATTTGCTAATAAGCGCTGAGGTATCTGTTTCTGCATGTCGTTATAAAAATCCCGGTAGCCCTCTATAGCAGAATGAATCGCGAACCGCGTTAAAAAAGCAACGGAATAATTTGGGATGAAAAAATCCGCGTTAAAAAAGTAAAACCGTGTAAAAAGAGACAATGGGAGATTGTAGAAAACTCCGCGTTAAAAAAAATCGCGTTAAAAAAAACCGCGTAAAAGGAGATCGACTGTATTTTATTTATGATAAGATTTAATGGATGATTTAAAAAAGGATATTGTTGTTAAATGACTTGATACAATCCCAAATTTTTTTTTAAATTTAAGTGCGAAAACAAAAATTTATTTGTAAATTATTGAAAATTATTATTTTTGTAATTTCACACAGATTGCAAAAAATGTAATACAGCTAAAGTTGCGATTTATTTTGAGTTCTCTATTTATTTTATGACAATTATTTTTATGACAATATGAGAAAAGGAAAATAAATTAATGAGAACGGAGCTCTAAACTTATTACATACATAGTTAACGTTTAAATTTTGGTATTTCCGCTCAAGATTGCAACCTGGTTCTAGTAAAGCCTTACGCTTTGTAAGCCATCCGTTAGAAGTTTAAAACAGATTTCCGCAACTTTTGTATGGCAAGGGTAGTCAATGCTTTCCATGCTCAAACTTTTACTATGATTTTAAGGTCTGCATTGGAAATATTTCGAAGAGCCGCCTGCGAAGTACACTCGTGCCAGCAAATTCTTTGCGATGCTACCGATCACTTATTTTTTCATTTCTACAGCTCCCATCCGGGCTTTACATACAGCTCTATAACAAAAACCAGAGTTGAACTTTCTGTAGAATTCAACTTGATCTAGTAAAACAGGCGATTTTGCATATAATATTTATATTAGTATTTAATGATATTTATACAGTTATGAACGACTTTAGTGTGTTTTTTATCGGGTAGATTAAGAAACTAAATTGTGGAAAGAGGTTCTGAAACGAATTTGAATTACCACAGAGTTTCTTGTGCAAATCTTACGAGCTTTAAATGACTAAGAGTTATTTTTTATCTCGAGGATGAGACAGCGTGGTATTATTGTGCGATCAAACAAACTTGAACATTGGAGAATTTTAATCATAATTTAGTAGATCTCTCCAACGAAGAGATCAAACCAACCTATCCTAAAATTCCAAATATCTAGTAATAAAATGTGTTACATATAATTCTAGTATACATAACTACGTTCGATTTAAGGTGAATGGAATAAGTAAAGAACAAGCGTGACAAATTGGCGTTCGATTTAAAGTGAATTGTAAAATTGAATAAGTAAGGAACAAGAAGATAACAGACCAATCCAAGCGCTGCCACCTGAGGTAAATTTTTCAAATCATTTTATTATTGTGAAATGTTATGTCTAGATCAGACAACTGGCGTTACAACAAGTTATTATTGATCCCTTTGGACGAGAGAACTCAAGGCGAATTCATGTAAGGTGGTACCGATTACACAGTACTATAAAATCAAATTTTTTTTGGTACACATAAGAAATGTTAACAGAATATGAAAATAGGCTTAAAATAAAGAAATACGGGTCTCGGCGTTTTGCTGTAGCAAGTCAGAATTTCGAGAAAATCGATTTTTAAGCTTCAAAGGACCGTGGAGGTTCACTTCTAATGTAATACTATTAAAAAAAGTTCTGCTTACGAGACACGTATTTCTTTATTATAAGCCTATTTTCATATTCTGCTAACATTTCTCATGTGTACCAACCACTGTCGTACTGTGTTATACTTTGGTGCACTATTGTCAAACTTTATCTTCTTGGTATTTAACTTGTGCGAAATAATTTTTACACTTTAGAATCGCCGTAAAAGATTTTATTGAACCACGTTTTTATTTTCTTGCAGTGAAGCGGTAGACTTATTTATTTGTAACAAAAAAATTGATTTTGACAACCAAGCAGCAATCAGCTGACTAATCAGTACCACGTTATTTGCATTCGTCTTAAAAAAACTGTTACAAGTATTTATGTTTGTATTTATTTTCTAACAATGTACATACAAATGCATAATTCAATAATAAAAGGATCTGTAATAAAGCAGCTTACTCTTTCCCGCGTGACAAATCGGCTTCTTAACTCTTGAAGAATGTTGCATTTTCTACAGTTTTCACTTATAATAGTAGTTTATTAGGTAGGTACGCGAACGTAAAATTTGAAGAAACTTGCAAGTGTAACGTGTAACGAATAGCTTATTGAATTCTTGTCCGCCTTCAAATATGCAAAATGAAAAATTGTGCATTAGTGTTTTCTTCAAAAATTCTACAAAGGAAACTTATCCAAATTAACAATTACTTGCTTCTTGTATGTTTAACACTCATAATTTATAATTTTCACTTTTAAAATTCTTAAACAAAAACTTAAAATTTATCTAAATTGCAATCAGCTGTTTTCTTGTTGGCAAATTTCTGCTGGCAAAAATTTTTCCAGCAGAAGCTAACAGCTTCCCCTCAAAATGAAATGTCAGTTTGCTCTCTCAATTTCCCCTACATTGTTAGTTTTTGGCGTACGCGACCGCTAAAAGCTGATAGTTTTCGAAAACTTTCAATAATTATCCGTACCCGAACTTACCTATTGTAAACTTATTCATACTAAAAAAATATTGGCATTACTGACTCGTTTGTATAATTTATATTTTTTTTACTCATTGACATTTGATTTTGTGATTGCATGAATTTTGGTAAGTTTTGCAAAAAATCGTTGTTATTTCATAATATTATAAAAAAATTTCATTAGAAAGTGAACCCTTATGTGAGATATTAACATTTTCAGACCGAGGACCTGGTGAGTAAATACCAGTTTTGTTTTTATTTGATTGCATCAATGATAAATCCATCTATTTTCAGAATATATTTTCCCAGTAAGCGCAGTATATGTATATACATATTTCCATCGCCGATTGACTTGAGCTGTTTTCCTGCAGCAGATATGTAACATTCGATTGCGAGTCATCACGAGGATACACAGCCACACGTAAGTATGCGATGATGTGAAGAAGTAAAGAAATCTTTTTGTTTACAGATTCCTTCTTCGGGTTTTCCCGCCCAACTGCAAAGTCACCGTCTTCAAACTTCTTTGCTACCTCAGACGGTCACACACTCACGTAAGTTAAATGATATATCAACTGCAACTGATAGGATAAATTCTAATAATTATAAATTCTAATAATTGAACCTCTTTTAATGCCATTCACTCCGACTCTGACCGAATTTGTCAAAATTGAAATGCAGAACAGACCTGTTAAGACTGCAAATAATATATAACTACATACATAAATATGTAAGTACTTAAGTAGGCAATACAAAAATTATAATTATAATATTGAAACTGTGAAAATTTGTATGTTTGGGTGTGTGTTCCTCAATCATGCAAAACAACTCAATGAATTGAAATTAAATTTAGCAGGAAGATGGTTTATAAGCCGATTTAAAAGATAAGAACTATTTTATAAATTATAAGTGGGAATGACACTTCCCATACATGCGATGGACTGATGGAATTTGGTACGGATGTACATAAATATGTACGTACGTACTCGTATATAAAATCAATTAAATGTTCATGCTTATTTATGGTCTGAATTTTGATGATACCACATTTCTCGGTAAATATGTGCGATAGAGTACTGGACAACGGTTGATTTTTTTAAATTTAAATTTTTATTATTTGCCAATTTAAATCCAATTTTCTATACGTTTTATTTGTATAAAATAGCTAAGTAAAATCCTAGCTAGTTAACACATAAATCAAATAATTAGTTTAAAACCATCTTATTTTAACACGTATTATACTTAGTATTTTCCTCCTACCTTTTCGCATAAAGCGATCACTTCTTCTCCCTTTTCTGCGTTGCAAAGCAATTTGAGTTGCTTAATAAAATGTTTACTGCTCACCTAACATTGAAAGCACATGGCATTGTTATGATCTAATATATTTCGAAAATATGGGCATGAAATGAACTGTTTTCAAGAAGTATACTTTTGTTTTGGCCTTTGAGCGCTCGTTAGATTATAAATCTATGGCCTTAGATTTTTAATTTTAACCGCTTACCTTAAGAAATTTTCTGAATCTGGTTAAAGTTTCGGAAATATTTGCTTTTAAATCTACCCAAAAACAAAATTAGCTGTTTTCAAAACTTGTTAAAAAAAGCAAATTAAATATTTTTAGAAACCTCTTGTTAAGTGAGCCTATCGCCTTATACACCGTCTGTAGTAAGATCGCGGTCATCACCTCCAGAGTTTAACCGCTTTTGTGATGATATAAGAGTTAATACGGCAGTAAGTTGCAGTAACTCTGAAAAATTAGATGCGCTAGATCTATTAAATAAAAAATTGAAGACGCTTGTTGGAATGATGACACTTCCCAGACGATCTATTCACCAGCCAACGAGAGAGTTGGTGGATGAAATCGTGGAAATGTACGAGGGAGTGCAGAAACTGTAAGGAAATGGAGTTGCTCTGAAGGTATCAAAATGATGTGCATCCACTCAAACTTCCCGCCCCCCTTTTAAAAACATGAAAATTGCCGATAAAAGAGGTATAGAAGACCCATCATGCCCTAGTAACGAATCCGGCGAAGCGATCCAGGGTTACAAAAGCGGAGGGAAAAGAAGTGACTTCTTATAGAGACGCCCTGAAAATATGTAATCGAATATCCGAATGTGCATGGATTGTAAATAAGTCCAAAAAGAATAGTAAGCGTAAGTCAACCCCTAAACCAGTGAATCCTAATGCGATCATTACAAAGAATGTTGGCGAAATGTCTTATAGTGATATGCTTCGAACAGTGAAAAGCAGCGCGGACCTTAATAAGCTTGGCGACCAGGTTAAAAGAGTTCGCAAACTGCTAAAGAAGAAATTCTGCTCGAACTTAACCATGTGCACGCGGAAAATACTAAGCTTTTTAAGAATGGTGTACAAAATCTGCTGGAAAATGTATCAGAAATCAAAGCTCTATCTAAATTCACTGCTGTGGATATATGTACATAATATTGATGAAATTACTACAAAGGAAGACATAGACAGGGCAATTTCCCAAACAATATCGTCTATGCAGTCGTTTGACTTAGGTTGGATTATGTCACTATGCAGTGGATACTCGGGAACCCAAATAGCTTTCTATTTTTTGTCACAGCTTGTAGTATAATTAGAGTAGGCCAAACAATTAAGATTGGTTGGTCACTATGCGGAATTCGTGAAAAGCGTATCCTGACCAGGTGCTTTAGATGCCTAGACTTTGGCCATTTAGCGAAAGCCTGCCCAAGTGATAACCGCAGTGACCTTTCGTTTAAGTGTAGAGAAAAAGGCCATAAGGCGAAAGAATGAAGCAGTGAACCTTCATGCGTTCTGTGTAAATCGAATGGACAGGCAACAAAAACCCATATTGCGAGTGGAAAACAATGCCCGTTCTTCCAGCGCGCGTTAAACACAAAAACAAAAATATGAAGATATTGCAGCTAAATTTAAATCATTGCGAAGCTGTCCAGCAGCTGCTTTGTCAGACAATTGCTGAGCAAAATATTGATATTGCTATTCCAAGTGAGCAATACAAGAAAGCCAAACACGGAACTTGGATCTCCGACAAAAAAGGAAAAGCCTAGCAGCCATGAGAATTTTGGGAAGACAAATATTGACGAAATTTATATCTATAGCTGTTATGCACCACCGAGTCTCAGTCAGCAGGAATTCGAATCATTCCTAGACAGACTGGTAGAGGATGCCACATCACACTCTCCCAAAATAATTGCTGGCGGTTTTAATGCATGGGCCTTAGAATGGAGCAGCAGCAGAACAAATAGCCGAGGTCGTGCCGTACTAAAGCATTTGCAACACTAGATCTGCTCCTGTTAAACACAGGCACACCTTTGAGAAAAATGGTCGAGCTTCCATTATCGATCTAGCTTTCTGTAGTCTATCACTGAGAACAAAAATTACATGGAAACTATATGCATAGTGACCACTTATCTATTATTATTGAAATAGGATACGCAGTTGCGGAGTCTCGCCTAAGTATTCAAAACGACATAAGAAGTTGGTGCAAAAAATCTTTTCACTTGACTATGTTTAAATTAGTACTTAACAATATAAACAGTATTTACTATGCAAGGAAATGCAGAAAATCTCTGCGAGGCCCTCTCTCAAGATATCATCAAGGCATGCGATTCTTCCATGACTAAAAAGGTTCGCAGAACTGGCCGCAAGCTTGTATACTGGTGGACGGCGGAAATAGCATCGTTAAGGCAACAATGCAATACCGCTAGAAGAAAACTTCAAAGAATTAGATCGGAGAAGTTAAGAGATGCATTTAAGGCTCTTCGAAAGAAATTTAAAAGTTGCAATAAAAACCAACAAAAATTTTTATTTTAAAGAGCTTTGTCATGAAATAGACGAATATCCTTGGGGTGGTGCCTACAAAGTAGTGATGAAAAAGTTTAAAGCAAGCTGATACCAACGTGCCTGACGTTGCTTAAAGAAGTGGTTAAAACCACTTTTCCAAAGGCGGAGTCTCAAACACTCTCATTGCCTATAAACATTTTGTTCCCCCTGTAAAAAAAACAGAAATCGAAAGTGCGGCCAAGCGCTTAAAAAACAACAATGCTTCCGGTCCTGATGGCATTCCTAACATTGTCATTAAAGAGGCAGTGGTTGCCTTGCCAACAGCATTTTCAAAAGTTTTTAATGCATGTCTTCGAGAAGGTGTCTTCCTGAGTAGATGGAAAAGGCAGAAGCTGGTTCTACTCCCAAAGGTTGACAAACCACAGGGGGAGCCCGACTATCATAGGCCCCTCTGTATGATCGACGCTCAAGTAACTGGCTACGCGGATGATATTGCGATAGTTGTCGTTGCGAAAGATGTTTAGTCTGTGCAGATGGCCACCACAAGCACTGCAAAGATGATCGACGGTTGGCTTAAGAAAAAAGGTTTGCAACTTGCCATTCAGAAAACCGAAGGCGTGCTGATAACAAGTAGGAGGAAAAAAGAAATTACTAATTTGAATGTTAATAGGTATGTATTTGAGACTCTCCCAGCAGTAAGGTGCATAGGTGTTATGATAGACGCTAGGTTGTCGTACAGAATCCACATTAAAACAGTTAGTCAAAAAGCGGCGACAGTTCATTGTTCGTTATCTAGATTAATGACAAACATAGGTGGTCCCTGTTTGGGGTCATGCACCCCAGCACTTGTCATATGCTAGTAAAGTGAACTCGATCTTTCGACTAAGTGCAATGCGGATATGTACTACATATCCTACTACATATTATGTAGCGCTTTCCGGACGGTTTCTCATGATGACGCCTGTGCCATAAGCGGTACAATACCTGCTGATCTGATGGCGAGTGAGATCCAGCGCACCTACTTGACCTCCCGATCCAAAGGCAAATCCTTCTCCAAACACGAGATTGCGGTTGAACGCCAAAAAAACCCTTATCCAACGGCAACAACGGTGGGGCGCGTCTACGTCGGGATGGTGGACTTTCAGGCTCATCGCCAATATAGAAGCCTGGCGTAACAGATCCCATGGCGAGGTTGATTTTTATGTGACCCAACTTCTGAGTGAACATGGGTGCTTCCGAGAGTACTTGTTTAAATATGGTCATGATGACACAACGGCGTGTGGCTCATGCGGAATTGCGTCGGAGTGTGCTGAGCACATATGTATGTATTCTTTGCGTGCCCGTCTTTTTCATTACAGAGACACAAATTAAAAACTTTGATTCTGGCTAACCCTATCCCAGAAAATGTGATTCCATATATGATAAATAACAAACAAGTTTGGAATGCAGTTAAGATATTAAGCTAAGATATAATGACTGAGCTTAGAGTAACGGAACAACGGCGCCGCAGTTAGTAATATCATAGAGAATATTGTGTTTTTAACATAATCTTTTTACTCTTGTTTATTTCACAGAATAATGTGCTAACATGCTACCATTGGAAAACGCTTCTGAACACTTTTATCACAAACGTGGATGGGGGAGTATGGAAATGGCGTTATGGAGAGCGGCATAATATATGTCATGGCCCCTCCCTGATGCGAAAAATACCTGATGGATAGTGCGCTATTCTAGTGTTTAATAGTTTTAAATAATTTTTTAAAACAATTTGTTCCATTAATTTTTTAATTTACCCTGAGTTTTAGCATCGTGACACATGAATGCCATTTCTAATTTATTTTCCTAAATTTTCTTTATTAGAATAATTATTAAAAGCAATATTAATTTGCTGCGTAGCACTGCGGCAACGCTAGATAAAATTAAATTGGTTGACCAACTTCCTGGAACATGGCGCATAGGTAGTAAAGTTAAGCAGTGAATCATCGAATTACATTATCCAAAAGGTGCAACCGATAGAAGTTTATTTAGTGTAACAATACTGCAATTGCAACAAAAAAAATAGTTATATGGCCAAGCAATAACAAATAAAATGTATAAAAAGATGAGTCAGCCTTATACAAACAAATTCTAGCAAAATAGAAATTGTACAAATAACAAATACACAGTTGTAGAATGAATGCACCAAAGGTTTTAGTGAAAAAGTAATTTGGTTGTACTTTATTAGTTGCGTGTAGAACACTTATAGGGTTGAAACCTTAAATTATATATAAAAGTTATAAACATTGGCATGATTTAATAGTGGGAGACCAGTTTTACCCTGATCATCCCAATTATAGTATTATTATATTAATACGAAGGTTAGAGACCATCTTTGCGGTGTTCATCTAACGCATATCGTGTATACAATAACAATAAACGTATGTATGTACAGATGCTAGAGACCATCTTTGCGGTGTTCATCTATGCGTTATTGTACATACATATGTAATAGTACTTATATACATATAATGATCTATATTGGAAGAGACCATCTTTGCGGTGTTCATCTTCCAATACAGTAACTGCTTTATTTTGCTTACCTCTTGAGCGGACGCCTTGACAGAAATAAGGTCGAATGCTCAGAGGATCGCCCTTTTATAGGCGTTAAGGCTAACTTATGTGGAACTAGAATTTACCGTACATTGGAGATCGAGTGCATTTTGGGCTGCAAGCTGTGGACTACAAAGTACACAGCATTGCCAGGTCCAATCGTAGATAAAATAAAACTATGTTTATATACGCTATGTTTCTATGTTTATATACGCTATGTTTATATTAATGTTAAAGATAAGAAATATGTATGCGTGTATTATACAGTCAAGTAGAAATAGCGGCAGTACAGCCGCACTTGATTGGAGAAAGTTGTGAAGGGAAAGCAGGAAAAAAAAAACAGATCACACAGCGTAAGCCTAGCTAAATGCGATTAGCTGCCGGCTTAAGTATTGCGCGTGTTTTTGCGGGTTCGACTCCCGCAGAAGCCAGGAAAAAAGAAGTCTTATGAGGAAATGTGGTGATTTCCGAAATAGTACTATAACTTCTACCGCTTTGAGTATTGTTGTTTTTTCCTTATAATTTTCCAAATAAACCAATCGGCCTTAAAGCTCAAAAATATTTAAATTAAATAGATATAAGTATATAACAAAAAATATAAAGGTTGTGCACAGCATGCAGCTTTAAAGAATCAAACTGGTTTGAGAATAGTCATTCAAAAATTTATATCTCCGCCATTTTTTGACGGATTTTTGATTTTCAAAAAGAATTGGAATGTAGAACGTTAGTCCTTTCAACATATTCAAGATATTAAAATAAAATATGAAAAAATTTCTAAAAAAGAAGTTTGCTGAGCCTACCTATTTGATGTGCCTTGGTTCAGATTCACTGTAACACCGTTTTAGTTATGCCGGCAACACGGCTAAGCGTTTCTTTAATGATATAACCCAAGAGCATACATAAATGTATAAGAAGGGACAACACGTTATTATAAGCAACGAGTGAATCTCCAGGAGCATGCTTTCTCACTCTAGCCAATCGAAAAATTAACTTGAGCAAAATCGGTTTCTCGAAAAACCACACCTTTTTTGTAGAGCGTTCAATTCTGTACATACATAAATAAGCAAAACGATATTTTTTATGATTCACGACAGGCTAGTAATAAAATTCATAATGTGCAGAAAAAAATTGTTTGATGTTATTCTTATGGGAAGTAGAAAAACGCGATGTGGGCAGTCTTAATATTAGTATTAAGGGCTCAAATTTTAACTGGTATCTTTCTACGTCAAATTGAAACTTCTGCAAAAAAAAATTTTTTTTATTTGAATCACACTAATGTACATATACAATAAATTATACTGATCATAAGGGAATAATGAAAGGAGTTGTGCGTTGTGACAGCGCCAGATAGAACGCCCTTAGCTCAATGTTGTATTTTGGAAGTATTAGAGAAATGGGAATAAAAGAAGGCCGTTCTTAGGAAAAGGTACAAATGAGTGAAGATATTTACATAAAATTTAACCACAATGATTGGAATATTATGAATTTTATATGAAATTTTTCACGCCCAGGAGACAGGAAGTGATTGATCTTACTCTTTCTAGCTCTCGGTTAGGGTGGTCAGTCCTAAACTGGAGGGTCCTGAGTGAAGACTCGCTTTCGGACCACAGATATATCCAGTTTTAACTTGGCGAGGATGATATGTGCCCTGCGCCAGTACGAAACTTGAAAAAATCGGACTGGTGGTATTTTAGGGAGGAGCTTGGAAATCAGATCTCGGCGCCACCAACAATACGATCCACCCATGCCATAGATGAGGCAGTAGATATTTTAACGACTGCCCTACGTGATTGTTTGGATAAGGCCTGTCCGACTCGACCACTTCTAAACCGCACGCCTGTTCCCTGGTGGAACAAGCAGCTGCAGAAGATGAGAGGTGAGTCGAGAAAATATCTTAACTGGGCCCTCAAAACTAATCTTGAGATGGACTGGGAACAATATCGCTGCACGCAAAGAGAGTACAAGAGGCTAATTCGCTCTGCGAAAAGGGACTCTTTTAAGGAATACTGCAGCGGGATTGAAACCTTGGGTGAAACAGCTAGACTGGTAAAAGTTCTGAAAAAGGACCAATCCGTAAAGCTAGGTTCGCTCAAGAGGCCTGATGGCTCTTTCACAGAGACCAGGACTGAGACTTACTCTCTTCTTCTAGAGTCTCATTTTCCTGGAAACCAGGTGATGGTTACGTCTTCTTCTCCCTCGACAGGGGAGGGAGGGAATTCGAGAACCACAGCTATGCCATGAGATATACTATTGAATCATTCGACAGTTTCAAATCGCCCGGTCCTGATGGCATCTCACCTATTGTACTTAAAGAAGGTGTCGAGTTCGTGTTGGCGGCCTTGAAAAATATTTTCATAGCGTCGCTCGCACTTGCTTATATACCACAATCTTGGATGCTGGTAAATGTCGCCTTTATACCAAAGGTTGGCAAGGACGACTACGCTAGCCCCAGAAGCTACAGACCTATTAGCATGACATTATTCATGTCTGTCTTTACATCCTCTGTCTTTGCATCAACATGCCTATCAGGCGGGAAAATCCTGTAAGACAGCTTTGGAAAATCTGGTTGTCAGAGTTGGCGAGGTCGTCGATAGGAAATAGTTCGCCCTGAGCATCTTTGTAGACATTGCAGGTTCTTTTGACAATTCCACCATCGATGGCATGTGCACTGCTGCTCTACGGCATGGGGTAGATCCTTCGCTGGTAAATTGGATTCGTTCAATGCTGGCGCAGCGGATTATCAAAATTCAGGCAGAAGGGGATAAATACCTAAAGTGCGGAGTAAATAAGGGTTGTCCTCAGGGCATTGAATAAGATTGACACCTGGTTTGACGATAATGGACTATCCGCAAACCCAACCAAAACTAGTGTTGTTCTCTCCACTAGGCGGAGAAGGTTGGATGGCCTCATTCCTCTCACACTTAAGGGAGTCACAATTCAGACTTCTCCCGAAGTGAAGTAACTAGGAGTAATTCTGGATGCAAAACTGTCGTGGAAATCTCACGTTGAGCACAAGACCTCTAAATCATTGGCAGCCTTCTGGCAGTGTAAACGGGTCTTCGGCAAATCGTGGGGTCTATCACCAAAGGGTACCCTCTGGATATATACCTCTATGATCAGACCCATAATCAGCTCTGCTTCAGTGGCAGACTCTCAATTAATAGCGTGGGGGACCTGCTTGCTAAACTTCAGAGAACAATCGCCGTTTGCTGTACAGGGGCATTCTCTACAACACCTGGTGCTGCTCTTGACGCATTGCTGCACTTACCGTCACTTTGTATATTCATACGTGGGGAGGTCTGCAGTGACAGCCAAGCTGCACTCAAGGCATTGGGCAGCCTTCTAACTACTTCCAAACTAGTTCAGCAATGCAAGTCTCGACTAAACTATGTTGGTAAACATAATGAACTTGCTTTACTCTGGGTGCCTGGTCACTCCGGAGTACCTGGTAATGAGACATCTGACCATTTGGCCAGAATTGGCTCGGATCAGGTGCTCCTTGGCCCGCAGCCAGCTATAGCACTCCCACCTTCGGCCATCGATGCCACCATCAGAAACTGGGTGAATACTTCGCTCAGCAATGACTGGGAGGCGTCGAGAGGTTGCAGATGGGCAAAACTCATGATACCTTCAATCTCAGAAGGACTATCAAAACACTTGTTCTCGCTTAACAGGCGGGACTGCAGGCAACTTGTTGGACTGCTGACCGGTCACTTCACGTGGCATAGACACCTGACAATGATAGGCGTACATGACAACCCCATATGCCCATCCTGTTCTGAAGAGGAAGAGAAGCCGGAACACTTTCTGTGCTTCTGCCCCGCCTTTGCAAGAACTAGGTATGAGGCATTTGGTCGCGACGTGTTGAGAGACGAACACCTGAGCTCTTTGACACCCCAAAATCTACTAAGATTTATTCGTAAATCCTGCAGATTTAAAACAGATTAAAAGGAACATGAAAACAGTACAATGAACGGCATGTAGTCTGAGTGCTATTTTCTGCACGCGTTGTTTCGTGCCTGGTTCCAACACAAAAAAAAAAACATGTATTTATGTACAACATTTATTTACAAATAAGAACTATATATATAATAATATAATTTTGGCGCTTACACTATATAGCTCAGTGTTTGGCCGATCTTCTCCTGCAATTTGTGGTGTGCGCATTTTCAAGCTCTACCACAAATGGAGGGACCTACAGTTTCGTGCCGACTCCGAACGGCACATGTATTTAATGAGAAGCTTTTTCATGGCAGAGATACCCTCGGAGGTTTGCCATTGCCTGCCGAGGAGTGACCGCTATTAGAAAAAAAAAATTTCCTATAATTTAGATTTTGTTTGCCCTGACTGTGATTCGAACCTCGAACTCACCGGCATATCAAGTTATAGCACGCACCGCTACCAACTCGACCACAGCGGCCACAATAATAACTATAACACAAATTTTAATACATTCTTGCGCAATTGTTATTATTTTACTTGTTTAAATGTTAAGTTTTTTTCCTACAGTCAAATTTTCTAGTATAAATCCTTTTTTTGAGCAGAAAGATTAATTGCTGGATTCTATATACATATGTATGTATGTATGTACATATACTGACAATGATGCCATGTCAGTAACGTTGTCAGTTGAAAGCTTTATACTATTCTATTTCGGTTACCGACAAGTTGAAAGCACTTCTTACTCACCACGCATTCAAATAGCAAACAGCTCTTTGGTAAGTTAAAATAAACAAGTGGCAACTAAAAATAAATATGTTTGTTTTAAATTTGTTTTATTAAAAGTTACTCACTACAACATTTCTTTTGTTGCTATTTACATAGGGGCGTGAGGTTTGAACGCTTCAGAGCAGAGCAGTTAAAAAAACAAATTTGACACGGGATGACGGAAAATCGAAAACAATCCAAAAGAGCCGCGACGTATGCAATTGCTTTGGGGGAGGTAACGCAAGGTCTTAACTCGCTAAATGGTCCAACACGTACGGCAATGAAATGGAAAGAGGTAATGCATATACAACATTTTGGAACACGCATTAGCAGATCTCTAAGTTACTTCGAAGAGCTAGCAAGTTGAAAGCGTCCCCTAGTGCAACTGTTTCTTGATATGTTATCCCATTGCTATCTTTTTCAATTGCAAAGCCTGCCTTGAGCATAATTCTGTGTATTATTATTATTATTATTTTGATGATTAACTTATAATTAAAATTACAAGCTAATGGTGTTCATAGGAGCAATGGCAGCTTGGACCTCCAGCTCGCGTGATGTTTAAATAATTGTTGCGTTAGCTTATGAGCTTAACTTAGGATAGTTATTTACAGATCAAGGAGAATAAATCTCTAAATAATATAATATAGGCGGGTGGATTTTAAAAAGGATATAATATTCTGTATATTTTCAGTATTTGGTGTAGATAGGAAGGTTAGTGAGTTCGTGTTGGCAAATGGTCAGGTTCTCTGGGTTCAGAAAGCTGGGCAGTCGGTTAGGAGATGGGGGATGTCGATGATTGTTGGAGAGTGGCAAAAATGCTAATGTTGTGGTGGAATATTTTCAAGGCGATAACGGTGCATAACGTTTGTGTAACCTAAGCGGAGGCGAGGTGATTATTTGCATGTTAGATTGATTACTGTTAATAGATGGGTACCATGGTGAAGTTTGTGGGAATGAGTTTTTGTGAATTTGTCTGAAGTGTGAATTTATATGTCTTTTTATGTCTTTAGTGTTCCAATAATGTGTGGTAGTCAGGGGAGCTAGGGACGCTAGCTTTGCGGTATGGTCGGCTAGATCATTTCCTTAAATTCCGACGGGAATCCATACTAAGAGAAATTTCGGGTAGTAATCAGTTAGTAGGTTTCGAATTTCGTTGGCGTAGTATTCACTGTTTTCCAAATTACAAATGGAGTCTAATGAGGAGAGTGAATCGGTGCAAATTGCGTTTTTACCTTCCGTTAATAAGTGGTGATCTAGGGCAGTATAAATAGCTATGATCTCAGCTGAATAGACGGAGGAGTATTCGGGAAGGAGACAATTACGGATTATTGTTGTATTGGTAGTTACGCTGAAACTGGAGGACTGGCTTGTTTTAGATCCGTCGGTGAAGATGAGTGAATAGTCCTGCAGTTTGCTTGAAAGTTCGGGAAAGAGTTTTCGATATATGGTGGTAGAAGTTGAAAATTTGGTGTGTCGGCGAACGGATGTGTTGATGGCAGATGTAGGAAGCTCCCGCGGCGGGGATTTGTAGGCTGGTGGTGGTTCGGAAAGATATGGTAGTTGTCTAAGAGAGCATCTTGTAGTTTTTGTGTTTGCTTGCGCTTTGCAGCAGTGGATATGAGCTTGTGAAGTGGTGTATCATGACTAGTTAAAAGTAATTTAACAAGATTTGTGGTGATAAGTTCTCTTCTGGTCTCGATAGATTTAAGTTTGGCTTCGTACATCATATTGTGGATACGAGTGGTTCGAAAAGCACCGAAAGCTAAACGGACAGCTGCATTAATGATTGAGTGAACTTTACTTAGTATGTCTTTAGGAGCGTATCCGTAGAGGAATAAACCGTAGTCAATTTTTGAAAATATTAGATAAAGCGTTTATAACATCGATGAGAGAGCTTGTATTGCAGTCGAATTTGTTGCTTGCCAAGCACTTGATAATGTTGAATTTTTTTTGCTAGCGACTATAATGTTGTGTAGTATAACGCAACAATTAATTATTTCTGCTGCAGTTTTTCTGCGCGTTTTTAAAACACCAAATGCACGATCGATACAATCTTGTTGTATTTCTTTTCCTTAAAGTGGGGTCAGAAACGGGTGTCATTAACAAGGGCTCCAAAGGGTATCCTTGGTCGTCAATTAGCCACGCCTGATGTTGATCACTTGCAATTCGTAAAAAATGTTTTCTCACTTCTGATGTAGCCCATATTCCTGAATCATGGATTGCTCCTGGAAATTTGGCATTGACATATGTATGTATGTGAATACCAGCCTATGTTCACATACCTACTATGTATAATATAAAATATTTATTTCATTTTAGTTTTTTATTTAATGAACTGAAACGCCTAACGCTTCAACATTTACACTATAAAACCCCTTTCTATTCATGTGCGTTACATGCTCAATGGTCGCTCTGGAATATTCGAGTTTGGTGCAATAATTGCAATATGTGTGCAATCTATTTCCCTGACTGTGCATTTAAGGGCAAATCTTGCGTGAAATCTCAAAGATTGAGATGATATTTTACCATATACATACATACATATGTTTTCCTATGTATGTATGTATGTATATTTTACTCTGTCTTTGTTTACGTACCTCCCTTTTTTCTTCGTTGTTCTGGGCTTGTATAGCCAACATAAACATTTAGTTAAGAATAGTTAAGAATAACTAGCTGTCATGAAAGTGACTGAGTTGAACTTGTCAGTGATGCAGAATCGAGCTGTAAATGTCAATGCTTGATACATTGGGCAAAAATTGTCTTTAAATTATAATTCGACTAAAATGTTATGAAAACTTCTAATATATACTATAGGAACTTGTTCAAATTAGTTTAAATACCGAGATACTTTTTTATCTAAGATGGATTCATATTTTAGCTTTTGACGAATACAATAAGGGCAAGGACCATGGATTACAAGATCACGCATTACGCAGTATTTAACATTTCTGGATCAAGGTAAACAAAAAAGATGAGGAGAAGGAAAACGGAGAGAAGCTGATTTTTAAAAATTTTGATTTAGAGAAATTGTTAAAATATACGTTGTAGACAGCGGTTTAATAAAGAAATAGCAAAAAGAAAAACTAGGAAAAAATGTGTTGTGTTAGCCGCAATATCGATTTTTAGTTCATTTACGAACTGCCAGAAATGTCCAAACCATTTTAACACAAATTTCAGTTGAACTTTATATTCATTCACGGTGTTTTAGCCGCCGCTTAAACAATTAGGCGACCGTGCGCGGTTTCCGGGTGTAGTTTGTCAACTGCCCAACCAAATCGATGCCGGTGGCGGGCTGCCATTGGGATGGGCGGCTGTGCTTCTTCGCGTTCGGGCTACCGAAAGCCGAACGGCTTGAACGCACGACCGGTTGGTTTCTTACGCGCACGGCCGCCTAAGGGTGCGTACAGAGTGGCCGCTTGTTGCCGAGCCGAGCCGACTGACGCTTATTGCGAGAACTTGTTCATGCGAGAAACAAGTTTGAGTGTGCATAGTGGATGCGAGAATCAGCGCTGATATTTTATCTATTATTTGTGTTTTATGTATGTTTGTATGCATTTGGGTTTGTTGTTCATTCGTGTTTGTGAAATTGAAGTGAAAATATATGGATTCGTCAGATGATGAGTATTTAGCTTCGGCTACTGTTTTAAAGTATTTTATCAATAAAAAATCATTTGGAAAACATCCAATAAATGATAAACGAAGTGAATTTGGAGAATTTCATCACTTATATAGTGATTTAAGAAAATATCCAGCATATAATTTTTGATTTCACTTTTTCCAAAGAATTTTATGTCCAAAACTAGCTTTTCGCAGAATAAACAATGTTTTCGGCGCTGAAATACGCTTTGGAACTGTTTTCTCGCATTCAATCAGCTTTGCGCTCTGACCAGCTCGGCGCCCACTATGACCTGTTCGCGCTTATTTGTACTAATTTGTATAGTACCAGTTTTCTCGCATTGGTTCTCGCAATAAGCGTCAGTCGGCTCGGCTCGGCAACAAGCGGCCACTCTGTACGCACCCTAATTGTTTAAGCGGCGGCTTAAACATCGTCCCCGCCCTGCAGGGATGCGTCAGTGCCTCCTGCAGCTCTTTCAGGTCGGGGATGGTGTTGCCTAGCACACGGGTGGTACTTTGTCCCCGATATCTCCGGGCTTGTAGGCCGTCAGCAGTGCGCGCGATAATGGCTTCCTTCTTATGTGGCTGTTGGGGCACTCGTTTTCCCAGCTTCGGGCGTTGCCTGCGCTTTTCGTGGGTTGCGCGCGCAGCTGGTTTGCGCTTCTGTACCCTTGCGCGCTGGTTGGATGGCCGTTTTCGCGCTTTTAGGCGCCCAGTACTGGCTGCTGCCATGTGGAACAGCGTGTGGTGCGCGAGCCCGCAAACCTTGCAGCTGCCGGACAAATCGTATTCACCGGTGGTGTGGGTGAGTGCGAGGCAGTTGACGCAATATCCTTGCGCCCGGGCTACGGCTGACCGTTGCGGTGGCTTCATTGCCTTGAAGGCTGGACAGGTCCGAATGGCGTGGTAGCGATGGCAGAGTCTGCATTGCAGACAGTTGTCTGTCTCTGCGGTTGAAGTTAGAGGGCATGCCTTTCGTGTCGTCATTATGGTTTTCGGTCTGAAAGTAGAAGAACAAACAAAGAAACGAGAAGTACTTGGGGATAGCATTTAAAGCCAGAAGTTAATTCCATTTATCTTTATTGGATGCAATCAATGTGTAATTATTGTACATACATACTTGTAGATACATACTTTGTGAAATTGAACAGAAGTGACTGAAATATATATGTATATATTTCAAAGGAAAAAAAAGCGTAAAATTTAATGAACTACTTAATTTAGAAATCGGAAGAAAAGCAAGAACCTTTTAATTTTAAATAAAGTGAGTGCGAAAGGCGACCAAAGTGGGTTATTTACACGGGTACATATGTATATACAAGAGAGTTTTTGAGCAGTCAAAAGGTCGAATTGATGGGTCATCCGCCTTACAGCCCTGATTTGGCACCTAATGAATTCTTTTTATTCCCGAACATCAAACAAAAAATGCGAGGTCAACGTTTTTCCACGCCTGAAGCAGCTGTAGAAACCTTCAAACAGCTCGTTTTAGAGGTATCCTCTTCTGAGTGGCAAAAGTGCTTTGAAAATTGGTTCAAGCGATTGCAGAAGTGTATTGACTTGGAAGGAGAATATTTTGAAAAACGATAAAACTATTTTCCTTAATATTTGACTGTGTTTTCATTATAAGGCGCAAAATATAAAATGCAACCCTTAAACGGAGAGGACATAAAGGCCTCAATATTACAGAAATTCAGATATATTAAATTAAAATATTGAAAAATATCTAGGTTTCCAATTTACCTCGTCAATAAGTAATAAGCCTATTTTAATGTGTGGCCGCTGATGTCGAGTTGGTAGCGGTGCGTGCTATAACTTGATATGTCGGTGAGTTCGAGGTTCGAAGCTCAGTCAGGGCAAGCAACATCTTAATTATAGAAAAAGTTTTTTCTAATAGCGGTCACCCCTGGGCAGGCAATGGCAAACCTCCGAGGGTATTTCTGCCATGAAAAAGCTTTTCATAAAATACATCCCTTTATTTGTGGTAGAGCTTAAAAAGACGCACACCACAAATTGGAGGAGAAGCTCGGCCAAACACTGAGCTATATAGTGTAAGCGCCAAAATTATTATTATTAATGCCAAATTTTTAATGGTCGTTGTATTCAAGCGATATTGCGGTTGCAACTTTTTCATAGACGCAATAACGCCAAGGGAATTTTTTTTGATAATTTTTCATAGAATCAATTTTTACTTTTATTGCTACTTTTTCACAGTCGCAATATCCCCGTTACTGTGACTACTACTTTGACACTGCAGTAACCAGTGACTTTTTAGTATCAGTGACAAATATACAAGGACTTGAGATTGGCTCTAATGCAGGAGCCATAGTGCGTCAAGGGTACTCCTCGAGGTCTATATGGCGAGGTCTATATGGACCAAATGCTAAACCAAATCTGATGTCCACACACTTGCATTTTAATAAAGAAAAACATTAATTATTTTTGTTTTTCAGAATATATGACTAGATTATGATCAAGTATGATGATGGGGCACAAAGAGATCTTGTCATAGCATCGGCTTACTTCCCATAAAATAATAACACCATCCCGTTAGAGGTCATCAATTTAGCACAATCCCGCTCATCGAGAGGACTATCACTCTTGGTGGGTTGTGATGCCAATGCGCACTAGGTCATATGGGGCAACAGTGACACCAACAAAAGAGGTGAGTCAGTCTTAGATATTCACTTAACTTATGTGTATATATTGAACAAGGCAATACATCTTCGTTTAGGAAAGTAGTTAGGGAAGAGGTCATTGATCTGAGTTTTTGTAGACTGAGGTTAACGGAATTTATTAACAATTGGAAAGTTTCAAGTGAACGTTCTCTGTCAGATCATAACATAATTTTGGAATTATCTTAAAGAGCACTGAATACAGAAATCCCAAGCACACAAATTATGTTAGTTCAATCGACGCACAATTAATAATAATAATAATAATTGGGCGATTACACTATATAGCTCAGTGATTGACCGAACTTCTCCTGCGAAGAATAAAGATAGGAGTTGACGAGTGATCAGAAAATCCAAAAGGAGTAGTTTTGGATCCTTTTGTGAAAACATCAAGTCGACTCCAAAAATTGCAAGACTTCACAAAGCTCTAGCGAGGGAGATTGTTGACTTGAACCTGGCACTGAAATCAGATAACGGGACGTACGTAGCCAATGAAGAGGAACGCACTATTCTACTGCTGCGCACAAACTTTACTTGTTTCGCACTTATATTAATAAAATCAGAATATTTATGCATATGAACGATTCCTATTCTATCTAAATTGCTTAAAAACATGGCTGCTTACAAGTAAATATATACACAGTCTTTATCAACTACTGCTTGTATAACTTTCCGTTTACGTAATCTTGATATCTGACGTGGGTTATAAATTCGGAATATGTGTTTTTAAAATTATTTGTTTATTAGGACTGATCGTTTTATAAAGTTGGGTATTTGTGGGTATATTCTGCACTTTATCTATCTACATGAACATATCCGAGTGGATGTGGAATTCAGAACATGTAAAAGCTGCACCTTTTTTTCGCTTCTCTAATCTTGGGAAATATAATAACTCACTTCTAAACTGCAGTATTGCTTTAAAAACGAGATGCAAGTAATTTAGCATCTCCCACAATATGGGACTCAGCGCATTAGCCGAAATATCGCCTCACAAGAGAGATAATGCATAAAGCAATTTGAAAGAGGTTTTATCCATGAAGAACGATTCACTTCCTGTCATGAATAAAAACCCCCTTGAGTTATTCTTATCAAAAATGAATTTCGAAAAGAGGAATAATAGGTAATGCAAGTAAAAGAGGAGAATATGGTGGCAGTTTTACAGAAATTTTGCGCGTCTTGAACGCCCTGCTCGATTTATTACTGATATATCTCTTTTATCGAAATTTCAGCTTTTAACCAATTTATTAAAATTGTACTCGCTTGGGTGCGAAAAAGCCTTACAACTGTTTTCACTCAAATGTTTACAATTCTTATACTTTTCATATTCTTTTGAGTTTATACCATGATGCAATAATAAAAGGTGCTGTACGTTGGCAACTTCTCGCTCTAAATCGGCCATATTGAACGCCCTTAGAAATTGTGATATTCCTTTGCTGAATTTCGTTACCAGTTTTTTAAAAAAGTTTATGAATTGCAGTATAAAATTAAGTTCATGTGGAACTTCGAAAAGGTATTATTGATTGTTTTGGCATTTTGCATTGTTTTTATTTATTTGTTGACAATTAGTTTCCTAAATACGAGAATTTGAATAAATTTTTGTGAAATGTTCAAGTTTTTGTATAATAAAATATGAATCATTAAATTATTAAATGAAATATTTCTCTAGGAACAGGATCAACAATTGTATTGGCATTTGCAATACAAGAAAAAAACAATCGTTTTTTGAAGAGCATTAATTTACTTTTGTAACTTTTTATTAACATATGTATGTGCTTACATAGATTTACATAATGGAGAAACTGATTTTGTCACCTTGTAATATTGTAATAAAAACTAAGGGAACTATTTATGCTTTTCCAGTAATCAATAAGTATTTTTTTTTTTTTACAAAAAACCCACTTTAGTGTTTATATGCTCATATGAATTGAGGATTACCGTTAGTTTCTTCATGAACCAATTATTTAAAGAAAACGAAATTGATGTGGGAAGATCCATGAGGTTCTACTTGCCCGATAAAAAATTAATCGAATTATTTTTATTTTTGTCAGTTTTCATATAAAATTCATTCGTTGTGGTTAAATATTATGTAAATATCTTCACTTATTTGTACTTTTTCCTATAATAACAACCTCATTTTCTCCCCGTTTCTCTAATACCACCCAAATACAACATTGAGCTAAGGGCGTTCAAACTGGCGCTGTCACATCGTACAACACCTTTTATTATTCCATTATGAGTTTATACCAGGACTAAGAAGGCTTAGCAACGTTTTTTTATAATTTTGAATTACAAAATAGAAATAGTGTTGCTATGGAAAACTGTTTGATTGAGGCTATTTTTAAGTTTTTGAGAGATTAATTGAAATTTTGCGGTGGTATGAGAATTTGTATTTCCCAAGAAGTTGTAAGTTAGAAAATCAGTGCGAGAAAAATATACGTACATATAAGTTTATTTAAAATCAGGTATACCATCCAACAACGACTAAAACACGTATGAAGACAAAATGGATGTCAAGAGGTTGGATACAGACGTTGACGATTACGACAGCGAAGATGACATACCGCCATCAGAAATGAGACCCGTCCTAAGAAACTTAGAGTTAGCGAACCCTTCTTGGTAAAATTTTGCTTCCAATATAAACATGGTTCTCACTAGTAATTACGAAGCCAATATTCAAGCAATGAAAAAAAAGTTGGCATATAAATCCCCGTGGAAGCTTTTGAAACCATTTTTGAGGTGAATGTTGTGCAACTTATAATAAATCAAACAGGGTTATATAACCCGCAACATAGAGAACAAAATTTTGTATTTGAGGAAGAGGGCTTATACACATCCCTAGGCATATTGTTTTACAGCCAAGGGAGTCAACGTATTGGAAAATGGATTAAGGCACAAGGACACAAAATTGTAGCCAATAATGAATGTATGTATACATTAACGAAAAATGTATACATATGTACATTAACAGATAAAATTCAATTGGAGCTACAAGAGAGAATGACCTAAACTCAGATCTTTACTGAATTTATTATGCCAAAAGTATTTGCAATTTGATTTCATGAACGAAAAACTTTCTGTAGAAGAAGCCATGGTAAAGTATTTTGGACATCACTCTGCAAAGCTACAAGAACTGGATGTTGACCAATTGTACAGCTTTGACACTTATGGCGAAATTAAAAATTCAATGTTTTAAAAAAATCGGGAGTCGCACTCAAATCCATCAAAGATTTCAAAAAAGAGAAAAGGGGTAAATTTGAAAATAAATATGACATCAGTCGAGGAATACTTTTCGTAAAATGGAACAACAACAACGTAGTTACAATTGGCGCGAACTTTGATTCCTTTGAACCATTACAGCATGTGAAACGATAACATTGATTAGAAACGTTGCGTCACAGCAAGTGTTGGCCTCATTTTCCAAAAAGGATCCTAAAATCTGGCAGATGTTTATTATGCCACCTCTGTGTAAGGTGGATTTGTTAACTCTGTGATGTTACTCTATGTGTGGAAAAACAGTGTAACAATGTAAAAATTGCACATACTTACACAAAAATTAATACACTTTTTCTCAATGTACCCCCTTGGGTCCAGCTGATAAAATCTACTTCTAGGTTCTTCTATAGAATAAATTCTTAAATTTTATGTTATTTGTGTTCCTGACAATTAAATTAAAAGCAAATAAAAACAAGTTTTATTTTTTAAAAGTTCATGGGAATACATAGGTTAACAACGCTATATGATTGTAGGTATTAGGCTGCTGGAGGCAAAAGTCATCGGAGGTATAGGGTTTGTATTAAAACTTTTACAATTTTTTTTTATTGAAAACTACCAATCTTTGAAGCCATTTGGGAGGTTGTTGGGTATGATGCTAATATTGGGTTCAAAAGCTACATTTGAATATCCGGTTTGAGAAAAGGACACTGGATGCTTGTTGAAGTCCGTGTTGCGTTGGACTTGCTCTGTAAGTCGGAATTTGGCCTCACTTCGCCTATCGTTCAACATCATAAGTGACTTCCTGCTCATCGAAATGTTTTTCATCTTGATCTTGTCTGTAAAACAAATATCAAATAAATATCTCAAAGACAGCAGCGTACAAAGTACAAAACTCTGCTTTCATTACCTTCGCTCAGGAAATGTCTTTCAAAATTTTTTGGCAAATCGCTGTAATCGTGAGGAGTTTTATTTCGATTTTCGTGCAATTTGAAAATTGTTTGCCGGCGGCCAATGCTCTTGTGCCTATCGTTGATATCGACCCCATTGCAATCATCTGAATCCTCGAATGTTGAATCTTCATCGTATTCGTCGAATCGTTTCGGTCGTTGCAATTGGCGGGCAATATTTATAGCGTTGCCTCGTATTTCTTGAGCCACGTCTTCATCGGTGATCTTTAAAAAATAGGTTAGTGTAGCATTCAGATCATAGAAGCATATTAGCATATTGAGATAAAAAACTACAATTATGTTCGATTCAAATTTCAATATGTAATGGATAGATTAACCCATGGTGAAATTATATGCAGGTGAGATCAATAAATGACATAATTTTACATCTTGGCAATTCTCGCTGTGTTAATTTCGGTAATGTACACTTACAGGGCCATTCTAGCGACAGTCTTTCAATTCCCCACAGTCTTTTAAAGTACAAAAATCTTTCGTGTAACCGATGTCTATTCTGGCAACTATCTTGAAAGCTCTTTTCTTTTTTTCGAAAGACAAATTGGAAGATCTGGTAACGAGCAGGTCTTGGCGCTGTCAGCTGTACATTGTTTACACGCAAGTATATTGAATAAGAAATAATAAGTGAAATAACGTAAAAGCGAAGTGATTTAAAAGAATAAAAATACTATTATAATGAGGCAATTATTTTTAGACAACATTATAATGCGTCGGGCCAGAAAACTCCGTATGTTTTGTAGAAGACGCTTGCTCCAACAAATGCGCACCGAGTACGAACGGAAGAAGTATTCCAAAAAAACTGCACGAGAGCAGAAGTGGACTAACCCTTATAATTTTTTTGTACTTAACTGCTTAAAATAGTTAAGAGTGGTAAATTTTAAAATTTAATAAAAAAAAATACTTAAATACAATAAAAACTGCAATTTTATGTTTATTACATATGTACATATGTACATATATGCCCAGGTGGAATTCATTTCATTGTAGCTGAACAGTAAAAGTAGTATAATGTTAACGCTAGTCCATATACATAAGTACATTATATTTATACATAAGTACATATTTTATTAAAATGCACTATTTTGTAGTTATATGTACATATAAACGTAATTGCATATATCCGTATATACCCAAAAAGTATACATATATGTACATATTCATGTAGCGTTTTAACAATGATAACAAGGATGCATATGCAGTCGTATGTATATATGTACATATGTATGGATGTATACACCAAGTATAGGATTTCGTATGTAATGTTTGTATTATCTTCTTCTTCTTTCATTGGCTCGATAACCGCCTATGCGATTTTGGCCGAGGGTGCAATGGGGTACAGTGGTGCTTCTGGGTATGCAGATACAGTTGCGCGGCTGTACTCAATCCCTACTCTTACATCCACGTTCGTGCACCCTGGGCAACGTGAGCAACCCATGTGCGAGATACGGTAACCAACCCGTGTGGAGCCATGGGTCACGGCTAATAGAGAGGGAGCTTTAGTGGAGCCACTCCGACATATTCGGTTTAAGGGTCCACTAAAGTCCGCAGCGTCTGTTCACCAGGAGGTGCGGCTGCAAGCGGGCGTCTGTCTTGGAGCAAGCGGCTCGCTATATAAACGAATTTAAAATTTCAAACCCCAGCAATGGGTTGTGCGCAGGGCTTGGAACCCGCCACGTAAAAAACAACTTCCAATGAAAAGCAAAGCAAAGCCTCGGACAGGACCCCCCTTTTTAGATGACGACCACGGCAAACGTTTTAAGGACCATGATTTGAGGGCATGCACCTGGAATGTCCGAACCCTTAATTGGGAAGGTGCCTCTGCCCGGCTGGTAGATGTCCTCGGTAGAGCGAAGGCTGACATCACCGCCATCCAAGAAATGCGATGGACGGGGCAAGGGAGGAAAACGGTAGGCCCTTGCGACGTATACTACAGCTGCCATGTAAAGGAGCGCAAATTTGGTGTCGGATTTGTGGTGGGAGAGAGACGTAAAGTACTGTCGTTCACTCCGGTGGACGAACGTCTCGCCACAATCCGCATAAAGGGGAGATTCTTCAACATCTCCCTGATTTGCGCCCATGCCCCGACGGAAGAGAAGGACGATGGGACCAAAGATTGGTTCTACGAACTTCTGGAGCGCACGTTCGAACGCTGCCCCCAACACGATATAAAAATCGTGCTAGGCGATTTTAATGCCAAGGTGGGTAAGAAGGGCATCTTTGGTTCCACAGTCGGAAAATTCAGTCTCCACGAAGAAACGTCTGATAACGGATTGAGACTGATCGACTTCGCCGGGGCCCGAAACATGGTAGTTTGTAGTACCAGGTTCCAGCATAGGAGGATACATCAGGCTACGTGGCTGTCTCCAGATGGTAAGACACGAAACCAAATCGACCATGTTGTGATAGACGGAAGGCACGCTTCCAGTGTCCTTGATGTGCGCACGATCCGAGGAGCCAACATCGACTCGGACCATTATCTTGTCGCAGCCAAGATACGCACGCAAAGCTCGACGTCGGAAAGTTGCAATCACAACAGACAGCCACGCACTCCGCTACGCGACTCGCACTCCTGCTCTCTGAGAGCTCTAATCAACACAGCGATATTTCAGAGCAATGGAACCACATCTCTTGCTCTTTACGTACCGCCGCTGAACAATCTATTGGTTTCCAGCGAGCCCGAAAAAATGACTGGTACGATGAGGAATGTCGCGTTGCCACGGAACGGAAAGATGCTGCCTACAGGGCCACGTTGCGATCGGGCGCAACGCGAGCCTTGCGGGAGAGATATCGTGAGTTGAAAAAGGAAGCGAGACGCATTTTTCGAGAGAAGAAGAGAAAGGCCGAAATGCGTGAGTGCGAAGAGCTTGAAATGTTGGCCGACAGGAAAAGCGCCCGAAAATTCTTTCGGAAAGTACGACGGCTAACAGAAGGTTTTAAGACCGGGGCGAATTCCTGTAAGAACGACAACGGCGACCTGGTAACTGACGTTCAGAATATACTTAGTTTATGGAGGGAGCACTTCTCCACACTACTTAGTGGTAGTGACAGAGACCACCTTGGAGAAGATGATGATCCCGAAACCCCAATCAAAGACGACGGAATTCATGTTCCGTTACCCGACTGCGATGAAATCCGTATAGCAATAGCACGGCTCAAGAACAACAAAGCGCCCGGAGTTGACGGGCTGCCAGCTGAGTTATTCAAATACGGTGGAGAAGAGTTGGTAAAGCGCATGTACCAGCTTATCTGTAGAGTATGGTCGGACGAATGCATGCCTACTGATTGGAATCTAAGTGTACTTTGCCCAATCCATAAGAAGGGTGATACTGCAATTCGCGCCAACTATCGTGGTATCAGCCTTCCTAACATTGCATATAAGGTTCTGTCGAGCGTATTGTGTTAGATACTAAAGCCCACCGTCAATGAACTGATTGGACCTTATCAGTGTGGCTTTAGACCTGGTAAATCTACTATCGACCAGATATTCACAGTGCGCCAGATATTGGAAAAGACCCAAGAAAGAAGAATCGACACGCACAACCTTTTTGTCGACTTCAAAGCCGCTTTCGACAGCACAAAAAGAAGTTGCCTTTATGCCGCAATGTCTGAATTTGGTATCCCCGCAAAACTTATACGGCTATGTAAAATGACGTTGTATTATCTATGGATACCTTAAAATGCAAAGAATATGTACATACATTTCCAATTTTATTTTGAATTTTGACAGCTATTTGAATTCTGCTGTCAAAATAGCTTTTTACCACATGTGGTGAACGAGAGAGCTTTTTTCGTAATACTTATGTACGTCGCTAGAATAGCCAAAAACTTTCAAACCGATTTGCTACCCGTCTTATTTAACTTTAAATAACTCTTTTGGAATTGACAAAGCATAGCTTCCAGTGCATTATATCTACGTCAGAAAAAATATCAATTACAGAAATATTATGTTTTAAACAGTGGGAAAACCATTTCCAATATACTATTTTTATACCCGTAATTGTACGGTTGTTTGTAACAGCGAAAAATAATCGAGATAGATATACACATATTTATATCAAAATGATCAGTACCGCGATTCAGTAACTTTTATTTATTTATAAAATATTATATTCACAGTAAGACACCAGGTCTTTTCGTTGTACGCATATTACATAGATTATTTTTACATGACATTGAACTTAATCCTAAGGAAATAGCGTAAGTAAAATAAATATAAAAAGGACTAAGATTGATAGTTATAATACAATGAAATATTAAAAGATTTTTAAGGAGGGTTTATATATATTAGGGGAAAGGGGTAGGATATTACATGAATAGATTTGTAACTGCCGTTTTGAAGCATCCAATCGATGTTACACATTTGATTGAAATTGGTAGTGAGTTCCAAGTTCTGACAGCACTAACAAAAAACAATCTAGAGGCCGTCAGAGTTTTGTATTTTGGGACAACAATATTGTGCGTACGGTTTGATTGCACAAATTTTAATTTTCGGAAAAGATAACCTGGTTGACGGCTTCTAATAATTTTAAATAGGTATACCATATTGCGGACCTTTAGATAATTTTCAAGGGTGGACCCAAGGATATTTTTGGTATATAAGGAAATATGGTCAAATTTCCTTTTACAGTAGATGAACCTAGCTGCGTTATTAAGAGCTAGATTTAACTTGTTTTTAGAATCGCAGCTTAGGGTACCATATACGAGTTCAAAATAGGAAATTTGAGGCACTATAAGGGACTTAACCAATTTGAGTTTTGTGCTTATCGGTAGACAATAACATGTATGCCATAGATTTCTTAATGTGAAGTAAATTTTTGTTATGCAGTGACGTATATGGTCTTCGCATGTTAAGCGAGAGTTCATTTTAAAACCAAGATTATTCACAACGTTTTGAAATTTCAGTTCCGTTCCATTTAGAACAACTAGCGATAAACTACTGAGATCAAAAGAATCACTCATAATTGGAAGCACCTGTGTTTTAGAAGCATTTAAGCAGAGACCATTCACGTGGGCCCATTCTTCAATTCTTACTAGGTCCTCATTTAATCTAGCTACCAAGTCCTCACCAATACCAATGGGACGTGAGAGGTATATCTGGGTGTCATCCGCATATAGGTGAATTGAGGCATTTTGACAGCAGTGAACAACGTCATTAATAAATATACTGAATGTTGTGTTAAGTTTCAATGTCTCTTTATTACTGAATCATAGGTACAAGCTTATGAGTATGGTAAGTATGATGTACAATATAAAGTGGTGAGTATAGGTTAACATTGTAAGTGTAATAGTAAGTATAACAGATATATGTACATGAGTATATTAGCATTAGGGTAGTACTAACATTAGAACTAAGTATTAGGTGATAATATATTAAGGTGAATATCTTTATATAACATCTTCCTTGTCTCATAATATTCAATTATTATTCTTTGTATTCTAACCTAGCTGGAGGATTTATTCTTCTACCGCGTAGTGTTACATAGTTTTGCTGATTTTGATTCCCTTCACTGTCCCCTGTATTGTTATTATTTACACCTTTAACTGTCTCTTCCGTATTATCAATGTCGGTATTACTTTCACAATTCTCAACTTCTTTTGGTTTTACTGGGGACTTGCTTCTATCTTCATCTTCCTCATTATGTATTTCAAGCTTCGGTTTTTTACGGATATGTTCCCTATTTCTTCTATAAATCACTCCTCCTGTATCTTAAACCAAAAAAGAACGGGGCTGTTCACAATTTTCTACTATAATGCCTGGAAACCATATTGAAGTAGGTGACTTTTTAAACATGACTTTTTCGTTTTTACTAACTGAACTTAAGTTTTTTGTCCGCTTATTGTACCATTCAGCAGATTTAGTATTACTAGCCTTTAAGAGCAGTTTATAACTTTTGTTGTTTATGACTTTCGGCTTAAGAGTTTCAGAACGTATTGGTATTTTAGTTCTCAGATTTCTTGACATCAGCAACTGTGCAGGGCTTGGTTTAGTACCTTTGGGGGTATTTCGATAGTTTAATAACGCAACATATGGATCTGATTTAGAATCTTCACATTTTTTCAATATCTTTTTAATGGTTTGTATCGAACGTTCGGCTAGTCCATTGGACCTAGCTACATAGGGACTTGATGTCCGGTGCTCAATATTCAATTCTTTGCAGAAATCGTGGAATTCTTTTGAATTATATGGTGGACCATTGTCTGAAATCAATAGCTGCGGAATACCATGCCTTGCAAAAATTGACTTCAATTTTGTTTTCACTTCATTTGTCGAATATCCACAAGTTAACAATTCAATTTCAATGAATTTGGAAAAATAGTCAACAACTGGAAGATAATTCTTTTTATTAAATTGAAATATATCACAACCGAGCTTGAGCCATGGAATATCAACGATTTCATGTGATTTTAGCTCTTGTTTCGGATTAGAGTTTTGAAACTTCATACAAGTTTCACAGTTAGAAACTATATTATAAATATCGTTGTATATATTTGGCCAATAAACTGTTTGCCTAGCTAGACTCTGACAGCGCTGTATTCCCATGTGACTCTCGTGCAAACGGTGAAGTATTTCCTTTCTTAAGGTTTGCGGAACGAGTATTTGACTATTTTTAAAAAATAGTCCATCAATGACACTTATATCGTCTTTTATTTTGAAATATGGCATAACTTTTTTGTCAACCATTTCTTTTTTAGGAGGCCACCCCTCTTTTAAAAGACTCGTCTTTTTCACAACACTCTCGGACTTTATCTATTTCTTTTAAAGGTAGAGCGATGTCTGATACTATCATATTGCAGTGCAGTTTCAAATCGTCTTCAAACTCGCTTAGTGCCGTTTTTGATAAAGGAGCTCTTGACAACGTATCTGCTATGAATAAAAACTTTCCTGGTTTGTATACAACAACTAAATCATACCCTTGGAGTCGTAACATAAATCTCTGCAGTCTTGGTGGTATTTTATGAAGTGGTTTGTTTACTAGACTAACAAGGGGCTTATGATCTGTTTCTACAATGACTTTTAACCCATAAATACATATATTGATGAAACCTAAGACATCCAAACAGAATTGCAAACAGCTCTTTTTCAATTTGCGCGTAGTTTGTTTGCGTATCTGTCAAAGATGCTGAAGCGTAGGCAATGGGATTTCGATCATGCGAAATCACTGCCCCGACTGCATATTTAGACGCATCAACGGATAACGTACCTTGCTCTTGTTTCGGATTAGAGTTTTGAAACTTCATACAAGTTTCACAGTTAGAAACTATATTATAAATATCGTTGTATATATTTGGCCAATAAACTGTTTGCCTAGCTAGACTCTGACAGCGCTGTATTCCCATGTGACTCTCGTGCAAACGGTGAAGTATTTCCTTTCTTAAGGTTTGCGGAACGAGTATTTGACTATTTTTAAAAAATAGTCCATCAATGACACTTATATCGTCTTTTATTTTGAAATATGGCATAACTTTTTTGTCAACCATTTCTTTTTTAGGAGGCCACCCCTCTTTTAAAAGACTCGTAGTTTGTTTGCGTATCTGTCAAAGATGCTGAAGCGTAGGCAATGGGATTTCGATCATGCGAAATCACTGCCCCGACTGCATATTTAGACGCATCAACGGATAACGTAACTTGCTTATTTGGGTTGTAGTAAGTAAGTACGGGCGTCTGTGTTATTTCATATTTCAAATTCCGAAATTCTTTTTCATGAACTGAATCCCAATGCCAATGTACTTCTTTTCTTAATAACTCACGTAAATGTTTATTTTTTGCTGATAAATTTTTGATAAATGCTCCTAAATAATTTATCATGCCGAGAAACCGCTGTAGCTCAACCACTGTAGTTGGAGGCGGTATATCTAATATGGCTCTCACTTTTTCATCATCTGGCCTAACGCCATTTTTATCAAAATAGTGTCCAATGAATTTTATTTGTTCCTTTCTTATAATCGATTTATCTTTATTGAATTTTATGCCAACACTTTTTGCCCTCTCTAAAACATTTAAAAGGATTTCGTCATGCTTGTCAACAGTTGATGCATGAATTAGAAAATCATCTATATTAAACCAGAAATATCCCCAAAGAGCTTGACCATTTCAGCGTGAAATATTTCGGGCGCCGCATTTATACCAAATGGAAGCCTAAGAAACCGGAAACGTCCGAGAGGAGAATTAAAAGTACATAGTTTTGACGACTCGTAGTCTAGAGGAATCATCCAGAACCCGGAACTTGCATCAAGCGAACTAAAATACCTTGAATTACTTAGCTGTGCCTTGCAGTCATCAACGTTTGGAAACGGATAATGCGGTCTCAAAATTGCCTTATTTAAGTTTCGAGGATCTAAACACACTCTTAGTTTGCCATTGGATTTTTTGACCAAAACAATGGAATTTACCCATTCAGTTGGTTCAGTAACAGGAGAAATTACTTTTAAACCCATCATTCGTTTTAATTCATATTTTAACTCTTCAAACAACTTAAAAGGAATTTTTCGTGGTGGATCAACCACAGGCGTACAGTTTTCTTTAAGCTTTAGATTGCACTTGTTTCTTAATTCTCCTAAACCCTCAAAAACGTCCATATAATCTTTAAAAACTTGACATTGTATTTTATTAATTGTGTTGATAAAATTAATTTCTATAGCGGCGTTCAAACCAATAATGTTTTTACAATCCATATTTAGTATATGAAAATTTACATTCTTATATACATTTTGCTAAAATACTACATTTGTCTTCAAAACTCCCAGAAGGGGCAACAATTCTCCACTAAAAGTAAATAGCTTCTCATTCGATTTTATTACATTCTTATTTAAATTAAGCAAACAAAGCATTTTATATGAAAGTATATTTGCCTGAGCACCAGTATCAACCTGGCAATGAACAATAGTGTTGTTAATTTTAATATCGACTGTCCACTCTTTCTTCAAATCTCTTCTCTTAACTACTCCCGCAATTTGTCTGTCAACTATTTTCTGCTTTAACTTACACGGGCCGTCCGCACACATTTGTTGCTGTTGGTTTCTGTTATACTCGTACTGAAGTGATTTTCTCCCACGGTGTTGTTCCTCAAGCAATATGGTTTCAATTACGCCGACAAAAAGGTCACCTTCATCTTCTCCATCTGTTTCGTATTCTGGTTCTTCATATTTTTCTACGCTTTTCACATTATACCTATTAGGCTTTGCTGATTTTGGGACAAATTGCGCGCGTTTTTGTTGCTGCTGGTTTTTATAAACGCACATCGCGGCGAAGTGATTTTTGCCGTTACAAATATAACATTTAGCACCTAGTGCTGGACATTTGGTTTTATGTACCTGGCCGCATTTTTTGCATGACATGTTTTGCATAACCGTTTTGTCAACTCCGCTCCGCGATTTCCGAATAGCCCCAACGCATTCATTTACAGTTTGTGTTTCGTTAACATTCCGCAGCTCTGCTGTATTACTTCTGGCTACTTCAATATTTTTTGCGATCTCAATTGCTTTTTCAATTTTAATGTCACCTTCACTGAGTAGTCGTTCTTTAACGTGACTTAAGTGTGATGATAGCCCACACACAAATATGTCTTTCACTAAGCTGTTTCGAAGATCGCCAAATTCACATAAGTTTTTTAGACATGTGACATACTCATCAATTGATTCTTCACTTTTTTGTTTTCGAGTAAAGAATTTGTGCCTCTCCATTGCTATATTTACCCTTGGTAGGAAATAGCCGTCAAACTTTTGAAGTAGGCCATCAAAAGATATTGTGTTAACATCGCAATCGAAAGAATTAAAAATGTCTAAGCACTCTGGTCCTAAATGATGCAAAATTAGGGCGACTTTTCTTTGGTCATCGTGGTTTTCAAGACCAGAGGCCCGCATAAAAATAGCAAACTGCGTTTTCCATTTTTTCCATGACATCGCCAGATTTGTAGTTCTTAGGTCTATTGGCAATATGGTTTGTGCCATTGGTGCAAATTGAGTTACTTCCAGTTTATTTGTTTCACTTAGAGAACTCGCTACGTCTTTAGCCATTTAAAAAAAAAATTTTTTGGTTATATTTTTTTCACAATAAATGTTCTTAATCTTTTTTTTTTTTGTTTATTGTTTGTTTGAGTAAACACCTGACACCATGTTGTGTTAAGTTTCAATGTCTCTTTATTACTGAATCATAGGTACAAGCTTATGAGTATGGTAAGTATGATGTACAATATAAAGTGGTGAGTATAGGTTAACATTGTAAGTGTAATAGTAAGTATAACAGATATATGTACATGAGTATATTAGCATTAGGGTAGTACTAACATTAGAACTAAGTATTAGGTGATAATATATTAAGGTGAATATCTTTATATAACACTGAAAAGTATAGGGCCCAAAATGGAGCCTTGGGGTACTCCAGAGGTAATTTCTCCGCGATATGAAAATATATCTCCACACTGGACTTGTTGATATCTGTTTGATAGGTAGCTTCGCATTAGCTTAATTGCTGTTGTATTGAAGCCAAAATAATGCTTTAATTTTGAAAGAAGGATATCATGATTTACGCTGTCAAAGGCTTTAGAGAAATCTAAAAGCACTAAGATGGTAAGTAATTTTTTATCAAAAGCTGGGCGGATGTCATCCATAATTTTTAAAACGGCTGTGGAACAACTGTGGTTCGATCTGAAACCAGACTGGAACTCACTCAGCAGATTATGAAGAGCCAGGTGCTTCCGTATTTGAGTGGAAATAAATTTTTCAAAAATTTTGGCCAAAGTTGGCAATATGCTGATGGGCCTAAAGTCTTTAGGAGAGACACAGGAGCTGCCTTTAGCGACCGGAATCACGTTGCCAATTTTCCATTGATTTGAGAAGGTAGAGGAGGTTATGACAAAATTAAAAATGTGAGTAAGGGTAGGAAGCACAAAAGGCAATATTAGTTTTAAAAACCGCAAGCTCAGACCATCTACACCAATTGCATTCGATTTTATAGCAAATATGCACTTTATAATATCTTTTTCAGTGGCTGAACCAAATGAGAATTCATGGGTGGGATCACTTTCTAAGCTTTCGTTGATGTTAAATGAAAAAGCAGATGCATGAGAATTTTGTCCAATGAAGTAGGAATTCATTACATTAGCATCAATCTCACAAGTTTTTACTTTTTTGGCACAAACACCCAGTGATTTTAAGTTCGTCCACAACACTCTGTTAGGCAATTCATTATTAAATTTTGCACTAAGGTAGGCTCTTTTACTCTTTCGCAACTCAGTAGTTACTTTATTTCTCAACGTTTTATATGTATTCCAACGTTCAATGGTGGGACTACGCTTCCAATATCGATAAGCCCTGCATCGATTTTTAATAAGGGCTAAAATAGCCTTAGTGAACCAAGGTTTAGTATAGTTTATTGCTTTAACACCGCGAATGGGAACATATTTTTCAAATAAATATTTTATTAATGTAGTAAAATAGCCTAATTTGTGATCAACATTTGCAAAGTGCCAGCAGTGATTCCAGTTAAGTGATATGGCTTCGTCAGATAGTGCAGATATGTTTATACTTTTGAAATCTCTGTAGGTGAATGTGGACAACGGTTTTATTTTATGTAGTTCAAAGTTAAAAAATATTATCATAAGCTCATGGTCAGAAACTCTAGATAAAGAAAATTGGTCAACATGACTTACACTGCTAACAACGCTTACCCCAAAAATATCTAACATACTTGGCTTGCAGTGTGGTGAAAACCGAGTTGCAAATTCGTTTGCGATAGTAATACCACAGTTGTTAAAGCAGTTGAGAAGGTATTTAGATTTTGCATTATTGGACAACATATCAACATTAAAGTCACCACAAACGAGGACTTGCACATAACTCAAGGAAAATTCACAAATTTTAGTGAACAATGAAGTGAGATCGCTTGATTTGAGAGGGTTGATCATACAGATAATAAGAAACTTTTTTACATTATCACTACATTCTATAAACAGACTTTCAACAGTTTCAGAAGTGTGAGATTTATGTATATATAACTTTGAAGTTTAAATCAGCTTTTAAATAAATGGCTATGCCACCCCCTCTTTTACCACTTGTTCTATCATTTCTTACAACTGAATAATCACATAAAGCATATGCACAATTAGCAAATGAAGGTCTGAACCAGGTCTCAGTCACACAAATAACATCAATATTTAGGTCACAAAAAGTTGCGTTCAGATATTCGAGTTTTTCAAGGGTTAAACTTCGAGCATTAAAGTGGCAAACACTGAAACCTTCATGATACTCGCATGCATATTTAAGAGCTAGCCTCAGATTGTCATTGTTATTATGCTTACATAGATTGTTACTCATACTGCAGTATGATTAATGCTTGGAAACGGTCAGTTACGATGAGAGCAAGATAAGAATAGGGAAACAAAGGGTTAAGGTCAAAAGAGGGAAACGTATAGTATACGAGTATCTTAAGAAAAATAAGTTTTAACAAAAACAATGAAGCATGCTTATGAAGCATGATGTGGATAAATACATACATATATAGTAAGTTAATTATATTGTTGTTTAGGTAGCAGCTGCAATGCGGTCTACGCTCGCACGATCCAAAACTTTTGATGCTTCGCTGTGGAGATGTTTTCGTACATAGACTTGTCCGCGAATAGAGAATGCACCCACCAGAAGCTTTCTTCTCTTAAGCTGCGTTGCAAATTGCATTAACTCGCGATTCCTCTTCGTAAGGCATTCGTGTACAAAAATCTTTCCATCAGAATGCAGCCCGATATCGTGAAGTATAAGCGATTTACGGCTTGCTTTTAAAAAGCAAGCAATCCCCTTAAACAAAAGTGAGCGATCATATGGTGAATTGAGCTTGATTATAATAGGGGCAGGCATGTTGTTGTTGCTAGTTTTGTTTTTGCGCATACGAAAAATTGAGCGAATGAGCAGGGGAGCTACGTTAATCGACGTGCATAAACTAGAAAGCAACGAAGGTAAATTCTCTTCGGCTATAAGCGGAACACCATACATTATTACGTCTGTCGCCACCAACGCATTCTCCAGTTCATCAACTTGCAGACTCAAAATGTTCACTTCTTTGTTTTTATCACTACTTTCGCAGCGCAATGACTCTAGCGCACTCACTCTCTCATCAATAGCTTTTTTTGCTGATTTTAAGTTGCTAAGTTCAGCTGAAACTTCACCAATTTTCTGCATAACACGCTCTTCGCTTTCGGATGTCTTCGTTAAAATGCTCTCAATAGATGCTTCCAATTTAATTTTAACAGCACGACTTGACGTGTTGTTAGGTAAACAGATTTGTGGTTTGCAATAGCGATTGTGCGATTCACTAACTCATACTAAACAAGACTGAACAGCTGACTTTTACTATTTATTTAAATTGATAATAAGTGGCACCTCTGGCAATGAAGTGTCAAAATTAACGAAAAACACAAAAACGAATGCAAAACAAAAAAATTTCAATTCATCCGACCAACAGCAAACCAAAAGCAAGTATACTTAAATAAAGTTATTAAATAGTTTATTTATATATATATAATTTTGGCGCGTACGCTATATAGCTCAGTGTTTGGCCGAGCTTCTCCTACCATTTGTGGTGTGCGTCTTTATATTATATCACAAATGGAGGGACCTACAGTTTTGTGCCGACTCCGAACGGCAGATGAATTTAATGAGAAGCTTTTTCATGGCAGAAATACCCTCCGAGGTTTGCCATTGTCTGCCGAGGGGTGACCGCTATTAGAAAAAACTTTTTCTATTACTAAGGTTTTGCTTGCCTTGACTGAGATTCGAACCTCGAACTCACCGGCATATCGAGTTATAGCTCGCACCGCTACCAACTCGACCACAGCGGCCACTCACCAAATAGTTTATTTACTTTTTTTTTTTATTTTCAGAATGGCCTCAACAAGCCAAGCAGCAAAGAGGAGCCATGCCTCAATGTAGCAGCTGAGTGGGATGACGGATTTGTTCCAAGAGAATCCGGAGATAGCCAGCGGAAAGTTTCATCGGCTCCATGACAGTATGGAGCTTAAAAGAAGGTGGAAAGAGAAGGCTTCCATACTGAATGTAATCGGAGGCTGTGTAAAGTCCGCCGACGGTAAGTAATAACCCGGCGAAATTGGAATTTACCCATAAAGAGCTGTGCGGTGCTGGCATATGTGTTTTGTGCTTGGAATTGTGAAAAATTTAACTGCGTGTGAATAAATAAATTCATCACTTTCATTAATAGATGTGTTATAATGTTTGTGAAAAACAATATAATTTTTGTGTAGATAAACAAGTGAATAATGCGAAGCCAATTCCATGTATAGCCACTACGCCCAGACGTTCTTTGTGTGTATATACATACATATGTATGTATAATTCTACCTGTTTATTTCATATTGTTTTTTTTTCTAACATAGATTTGTCGCGATTTAAAAAGTATGACCAGTATCCGAGTGCGCGGCCGGAGAAGGCAGCAGTCTTTAACCAGAAGCCAGTGGGACATTGGTGGATGCAACGACTTTCAAATTAGCTGGCGGACGCTGCAAGAAAAGGAAAACTGCGGCGACACCCACCAGTGCTTGCCCCAATGTCTCTTCGAGGCATCGTGCGGCGGGTACTGTTGCCAGACAGACCTCGAGCGGCACGAACATTTACCTTAATATAATATGATTGTAACTCTAGGTCCAGTAAAGATCACAATGATCTTGTTTGTAATAGTCGAACGAACACCTCGTTTTGTACGAGTTCTTATAAAAAAATTACTATTATCTATCAACAAATGATATGAAAAAAGAAAGCAATTCCATAAGGAATTTTTTCGGTTCATACATATATTTTATCATGTTTACAGGTATTGTCTTTCCGGCGGTCGTATATTTAGGGTTCTAACGATACCTCCAAAGTATCGATGCGTTTACTCGCCCATTGTATCGCCAGAAGGTATCGGTACTCGATTAAGTGTCGGATGGAAAGTATCAATACTTACTCGGTACCGAAAATTTTTACACCAATTATATTTTTTATACAAACTTTTATGACTTGGAAAAAGGTTTGTTTTATAACAAACCAACAAGTTTAAGTCTTTCATTGATATATACATACATATGTAAATTTGGTTACAATATTTTGTAAATTCAGTCGATAAACGGTGCTCATTGAGAACAGTCAAAGTCAACCGCTTGCGTATCAGTAGATATACTTCTAGTTTTTCTTTCTGTGCATTTCAAAACTTAAATCTTTCACGTGTTCGCTTACCTAGTAATCAGCTTGTTGGTGTGTTAACTAATTTGGCTATAAGAGTTGGAAACGCTTGCGTCCTCATCTGGAGGAAACTATTATGCATTTTTAGATCCAGGGGACCTACCTCTCAAGTCTCCTCTACAAAAACGTAAAAAAAGTGAAGTTAACCTTAGTAACACATATGATTTTCCAGTGCTTGGTCACAAACAAAACAAATTGCAGTGCCCCAAATATGTAATTATTAAGAGCAAAGTGCCTGAAAAATCAATCACCAGCTACAATATTTTTCTTGTATCGAAAGCTCTAGAAAATATTTGCTTAGAACCTCCGCAGCAAATCTCCTTCACCCGCGATGGCAATTTGTTAGTGTTGTTTAAAAATGAGATACAAACAAACAAATTTCTCAAAGCCATGAATTTAGTGCGTGTCTGTCCTATAACAACCGAATTACATCCCACATTAAATACAATTAAAGGCGTCATATTTGCTCCTTCTTTACGACATCTATCGGAATCAGAAATAATTGAGGGCTTCAGCGATCAAGCTGTAACTGCATGTCAAAACATTAAACAATTCCTAAATGGCGAACTTGTGAACACATCTCTCCACATAATTTCTTTCAATAAATATCGGCTTCCTTGTCTGTAAAGCCGAACCATATATACAAGACCCATTAAATGTAAAAATTGTTTCAAACTAGGTCATGCCAAGAAATACTGCAAAAGCGAGGAAAAATGTGAAGGATGTGCTTCTTCTGTCCACGACCCTATCAAGTGCAAAGAGGTAAAATGCATCAATTGCAATCATGCTCACACAGCAAAGAATAGAAACAATAAAATTAAAAACGATTACAAAATGTGACTATAACACAGCAATAGAAAAAGTAAAATCCCAACAAAAAACTTACGACACTCCGATTGAAACTCTTGACAACGCCATTGAACAAAGCCAAAAACGTCTCTTTTCTCGTACACAAATCACTCAGAATGTGACTGCAGTAGACTCAACAAATACAATATCCAACAACAAATCTTCCTCCTCCATCCATCCACACATAATACACACAATATCGAATTCAGAAACAAACAACTCAATTCCAATTTCAAACCCGAAAAAAGACAACAGCCCCGTAAGCAAGTCTACTGAAAACATAAGCACTTTTTTAAACCATCTAGACCCCACATCACCATACCATACACACAATACAATCCAATCAATTTCAGCAGCAGCTCAGTTAATTCAGACATAAGCGTAGAGTAACTTGAGCGGAATCTCTTGAGTGTATATTGTTACATAGATACCATCTGAGTTTAGACTCCACCTTCTCTCTCTTTTATTCTAATGGTCCTGAAAATTCTCCAGTGGAATTTGAATGGCTACCATAATAACGTACATGAGCTCCAACTCATAATCAAGAAATACTCACCTGACGTAATTGCGCTCCAAGAAACTCACCTCAATACAAACTCCATTAATTTAAAATTTATACTCATGTTCTTCGAAATACACCTACGCAAGCAAATGCAAAAGGTGGATCCGCACTATTTATTAAGTATCCATCGAACACAACATTATTTCGCTCAATCCAAGCATATGTGCTGTCGCTGCTATGATCAAAGGCCAAATTGATCTAGTAATCTGCTCTATCTACATACACCCGACTGAAAACTTTCCAACCAGTGAATTACAAGCCCTCTGCAACAATGTGCGCTTTCAAAATCGTAGGCGACTTTAATGCCCACAACATTATTTGGGGATCTTCCTATACGGAAAATCTACTGTTAAACTCCAATTTGACCATTTCAAACGATAGGTCTCCCACTCACTTTTCGGGCAGGTCCACCTTCACTCATATTGATCTCTCATTAGTATCTTCAGAACTTCATCCTTTTTTCTCCTGGTAAGTCGATTCGGAGCTACATGGCAGCGATCACTTTCCTATTTATATTCAATTTTCCAAATCTATTGACACAAGTTACTCAAACGAAAAGCTTAGCAAACGCACAATATTCAACACCGACCAGGCCGACTGGCACAAATTTCAAATCAGTCTCACCAACACTGCTGATAAATTGGTGATATCGCCAAACATAAACAAAACAGCAGCAGTATTCCACAGAAAAATTGTACAAACGGCCAATAAATCCATGCCACACATGGCAAAACTGGGTAAGGGTAAATATGTACATTGGTGGAATCAAGATTTGGCTAAGTTACGAAAACTAAAAATACAAGCTTAGAAAGAGTTTAAAAGAAGCCCCACAGTAGCGAATAGGACGTTATACAAAAAAGCAAACGCAATCTTTAAACGCCAATGTAAAGCGGCAAAAAGAAGTACCTTTTCTAAATTCACGGAATCAATTAACCCCAACACATCAACTAAACAACTGTGGGGGAAAGTAAATAAACTTTACGGTAATTCTACCCAACACACCATACGTTTACTAAAAAACAATGACGGTGGAATAGCGTCGACTCCGTATAATATAGCCAACTGCTTTGCTACTGCGTGGTCTTCACAAGCTAATGACTCAAACTTTTCTAACTCATTCATTACCCACAAGTCTAGCATTAATATTCCATTGAATTTTGCAGTCGACCCCACTGCTATGTTATTAGAATCACCAATTGCGTTATTAGAGTTTGACACCGCGGTGGCTGCATCAAAAGGAAGATCTGCAGGATTTGATAAAATATCTTATCCTATGCTAAAACATCTTTCTTCTTATGTAAAGCATCGCTACGTTGATCTTTATAACGCAATACTCCAGTCGGGAATCATTCCCCAGGACCGATTTCCCTTCTTTCTTGTCCTGCAAAAATTCTCGAGAAAATCATAGCTAAACGTTTGAGCTGGTTTTTAACAAAACGTAAGCTAATTAGTCCCCATCAAGTGGCATATAAGGCCCAAAAAAGCACTCTAGACGCACTTATGTTCATTGATCACCAAATAGCTTCTACGCTATCTAAACGGAGTCACATTTCCATTATATCTGTTGACTTTGAAAAAGCGTATGACCGTATTGGGAAACACGCGATTTTAGAACAGCTTATGGAATGGCGAGTTGGTCCGAATATTCTACGCTACATTGATTCCTTTCTATCTAATCGGAAATTCCGCGTTAGAATAAATGGAGTTCATTCCAAAACTTACACACTAGACACTGGGATACCGCAGGGGTCACCGTTCTCGGTTGGATTGTTTCACATTGCGACGGAACGCCTCAACAAGATTATAACTAGTAACAGTTACTTCAACCACTGCATTTACGCAGATGATTTGTATCTGCTTGGAAAGATTAAGAGCGAAATAGAATTTGAGAACCAAATTAATATGTTGTTTCAAAAAATCTTGGTGTGACTACTCCGGATTAAGAATATCTTTTTCGAAAACAAAAACCTTACATGTTTGCAAAAAATACTGTAACTTAAGTAATGTGCTTATAGCTAACAAACAAATAGAAAATGTAAACTCACTAAAGATATTAGGCGTGACTTTTAATAATAAGTATAACTGGTCGTCACATATAGATAGTATTAAGATATCACTATTCAACCGACTAAATTAAATTAAATGTATAGCATCTTATCACAGCTATGCTCATCCCAATAGTATTATACATACATGTTATTAAGACTATAATGCTCTCAAGAATTGAATTAGGCATAGCAATCTATGGTAATACCTCGAAGGCACAACTTAACAAAATAAAGATCATTTACAACGCAGCAGCAAGGTACAGCATCGGAGCGTTCCGCACCACACCTGTAACAAATATTTTAACGGAAGTCGGACTGCCCGGCTTTGACCATAGGGTTTGCATGATGACGTTAAAAGAAATTCCTAAGATTCTTTTATACTCGGAACAGCAATTAGTAACAGATATAAAACTAATTGCTAAACGGAAGAGCGAGATGCGCTACCCCTCAGCTGTCTGCCGTATGGTTAGAAATTCGCAGGAGATCGGCTTAGATATTAAGCAACACAAACTCTATTTTCCAACTAGACCACCCTGGCAATTTGACACAAATTGTATAGTTACCGATTTGATTCACCTACCAAAACAATCAACCAATAACCAGGTTTTAATTACATCATTTTATGATACGGTAGACAAATTTAAGCAACGGAATTGGAATTTAGTTTATACAAATGGTTCAAAATCTGTTCATGCCACAGCTTATACAATCATCAGCACAGACCTGCAACTGACGAAACTAGCACGATTCACCGCAGACAGCTCTGTTTTTATGGCAGAAGCTGAAGCACTACAAGGTACAATTGGCAAGCACCTCATATGCTCGGACTCTCTCTCGGGAGTAAAATCTATACTCAACATTCATCATAAAACGAAACAATTCAAAAATAAGAAACGTACTAATACAACATCCCCGTAACCTGAAAATAATGTGGATCCCGGGCCATGTTGGTATTCCGGGCAACGAGTTAGCTGATGAAGCCGCTAAATTTGCAACCACTGCACCCATCATTTCTAAGCACGTAATAAACAAATCTGAGATTATAAAATTTGTAAAACAACACTATAATCACATAGCAAAAGAATTTTGGAATAATTACAACCACGTTTACAAATATATAAACCCAGATGGTGTGGCAGCAAAATACCCAACTGACATGACGAGAATGGACCTCAATAAATACATACGCCTGAGGTTAGGGAACACGCGTCTAACGCATAGCCACCTTATGGAAAACAGGTCACCCCCAATATGTCCCCTATGCTTAGCTGATACACTTACATGTAACCACTTAACTTATGACTGTTATTTTGTTAAGAATATGCAATTATCTTTATTTAATAAAATATGTTTGCCTGAGCTATTAAAAAATATAACTGTAAAAAATATCAAAAACACTATATCGCTCTTAAAGAAATGTAACATTTATTACTCAATTTAATCCGCCTTAATATAACCATATATTTATTTTTATTACTATTAGGCCGAAGACCATAGCTGTTAGTTGCCTGGACTTAAGGTTTATTTATGTAATTCAATTATATAAATAAATTTTATTATAAATAAATAAAATAAAAATTTTGTAAATTCAAATTTATAACAATTTTGTAACCAATACTTGTAATTTGTGGCCGCTGTGGTCGAGTTGGTAGCGGTGCGTGCTATAGCTCGATATGCCGGTGAGTTCACGGTTCGAATCTCAGTCTGGGCAAGCAAAATCTTAATCATAGAAAAAGGTTTTTCTAAAGCGGCCACCGCTAGGCAGGCAATGTCAAACCTCCGAGCGTATTGCACCGGAACTGGCACCTTCTTTGGTATACACGTTCTGGCAACTACGTAACAACGAAAATGTCACCTTGTGGTGAAAGTAAAGTAATTAGTAGCAATGTTGCCAGCTTATTATTAAAATTTTGAATTTGAAAAATGGAGCCACAACAGCGAGAAAAATAAGAGTATTTTTTTATTGAGATGTTTATGCATATAACTTGCAACAACAGCCTTGACTTTGTACAGATATTTCCGGCAACTCAGCAACAAAAGTGTCTCAACAATGTATCCCTAAATGTTGCGTAACATAATGAGGAAGATAATCCGCGTATATGTAGGTAGATACCAATGGCGATGGGCGCGAGCATGTACGTGTGTGAATGCATAAGAGAGTGTGTGTGTGGTAGCGAAATCGTTTGACAAAGCATCGGGGGCACGATCATCAAAGATTTCAAGTTGTGGAATCATACCAAAAGTTGGATTCTAATAAAGTGAACGTGTTTGTAAAATACCGCGTTAGAAGTGAAACCTATGTAAGTATGTGAAAAACCAGTACCTAATTATATTTATTTTGCCTGTGCTTTTTCTTTGATAACGGAAGCACAAAAGAAAAGAAAACTACTTTGAATCCTGCTACCACCATAAATGAAAATAAATAAATAAATGAAGCGTACTATAATTCAATTAAAATTAAAATTAAATAAGCTAATTTAAATTAAATCAGAATAATAATAAAAATTTAAAGAAATCTAAATAATCTGAAATTAAAATTAAAAATATAAATATAAAATACAATAATAGCAATACTAATTTAAATGAATATCCAATAAAAAAGTCAGTAACATTTGTGGTATAATATAAAGACGCATACCACAAATGGTAGGAGAACCTCGGCCAAACCCTGAGCTATATAGTGTACGCGCCATAATTATATATATAGAATATAAATTAAAATAATGCCTAAATAAAATAAGAATAAAATTAAACTAAAGAAAAAAAATGCATAAACCAAAACATCCAAGACTAAATTATGATAAAGTTGAAATTAAATTAAAATATCTAAATTCAATTAAAAACTATACATCTTCTATACATATTATAAAACAAAGTTAATTATTTTGTATGCAGTTCTGTTGCTCATTTAATTTTATTTAGGTAAAGTGCAAATTTCATCTCACTAAAAACTACCGCTCATTTTTGGGATATTTTTTTTTTTTACCGCATTGGCTTTCATATAATTTTTGAATCAAATTTATTCTTATACTAATGAGAAATATGGTGTGCAGTCGCGTGCGCGGTTTCCGGCTTTTGTCTGTTCACTGGCCCAACCAAATCGATGCCGGTGGTGGGCTGCCGTTGGGATGCCCGGCTGTGCGCCTTCGCGTTCGGGCTACTCCGAAAGCCGAACGGCTTGAACGCACGGCCGGTTGGCTTCTTGCGCGCACGGCCGCCTAATTGTTTAAGCGGCGGCTTAAACATCGTCCCCGCCCTGCAGGGATGCGCTCGTCAGTGCCTCCTGCAGCTCTTTCAGGGCGCGGATTGTGTTGCCTAGCACACGGGTGGTGCTCTGTCCCCGATATCTCCGGGTTTGTAGGCCGTCAGCAGTGCGCGCGATAGTGGCTTCCTTCGTAGATGGCTGTTGGGGCACTCGTTTGCCCCGCTTCGGGCGTTGCCTGCGCTTTTCTTGGACTGCGCGCGCAGCTGGTTTGCGCTTCTGTACCCTTGCGCGCTGGTTGGATGGCCGTTTTCGCGCTTTTAGGCGCCCAGTACTGGCTGCTGCCATGTGCAACAGCGTGTGGTGCGCGAGCCCGCAAACCTTGCAGCTGCCGGACGAATCGCATTCACCGGTGGTGTGGGTGAGTGCGAGGCAGTTGACGCAATACCCTTGCGCCCGGGCTACGGCTGACCGTTGCGGTGGCTTTATTGCCTTGAAGGCTGGACAGGTCCGAATGGCGTGGTAGCGATGGCAGAGTCTGCATTGCAGACAGTTGTCTGTCTCTGCGGTCGGAGCTAGAGGGCATGCCTTTCGTGTCGCCATTATGGTTTTTCGGTCTGAAAGTAGAAGAACAAACAAAGAAACGAGAAGTACTTGGGGATAGCATTTAAAGCGAGATGTTTAAATCCATAATATACAGGAATGGTATATGATTTATTTTTGTTTTCTTCTTGACTGTGAGTCGCGCGAAGGCTGCGCTGGTGGAATGAAGCACAGTTTAACTAAAGGGCGGGTGACAACCCCATTTTGCGTGCGGATCTCCACGACGCGTACATGGTTATCAGGCCCGTGGTGAACCCTTTCGATTCGTCCCAGTCTCCACTCGGTGGGCGGGAGCGAATCCTCCTTTATCACGACGAGATCGCCTGGTTGAGGATTGTGGTTTGGATTTTTCCACTTATATCTTTTTTGAAGATCTTTGAGATATTCCTCTTTCCATCTATGGCTGAATTGATGGTGAAGAGCTTTGACTTTCTCCCAGCGGTTAAGTAGAGAGAGGTCTTCAGCGTTAGGCTCGGGAATGGCCAATAGCGGTGCACCTCGAATGAAGTGACCTGGAGTAAGCGCTGTAAAGTCAGCCGGGTCCTGTGATAGTGCGGACAAAGGTCTCGAGTTGAGAACCGCTTCAATTCGCACCAATATCGTCGTGAATTCTTCAAATGTGAACTTGTGGGATGCAGCGATTTTCTTTAGATGGATTTTAAAGCTTTTTACTGCGGATTCCCACAAGCCTCCCATGTGTGGGGCTCCGGGTGGTATATATTGCCAATTGATGCCTTGAGGAGCATATTTTTGGACAATGTCTGTGGAGCATTCGTTAAGAAATTTAACGAAGTCGCGTTCAGTTGCGCGTTGAGCACCAATGAACGTTTTTCCATTGTCACTCATCATCTTGGAGGGGAAACCTCGTCTGCCGACGAAGCGGGCAAATGCTGCTCGAAAAGCTTCGGTTGTGAGGTCAGAGCACAACTCGAGGTGAATTGCCTTTGTGGCAAAACATACGAATACTGCTACATAACCTTTGAGAAGCGTAGTGGATCTTAATACCGACGCTTTAATTTGGAACGGCCCCGCAAAATCTACGCCAGTGGTAGAAAATGGTAATGAGAAATTACAACGCTCAGGGGGCAGAGCGGCCATTATTTGTGTGCGTGTTCGTTGCTTATAAAGAGTGCACACTTTGCATTGGAAAATGCATCGTTTAATTAGAGGTTTTAGCTTTGGTACGTAATACTCTTGCCTTACCATTTGGAGCATCAATCGTATTTCTGCATGAAGAAGCAGCGAATGTAGAAACTCCAAATATAGCTGGCAGAACCTCGATTTTGTTGGGAGAATGATTGGGTGTCTTTCGTTGTATCTCAACGTGGCATGCGCCAATCTCCCGTTAACCCGTAGCAGACCGTCTTTGTCCATTATCGGATTGAGGACAAGAAGAGGGCTTTTTTTGTTAATGGGTTTTTTAGCCTGCAGCGCGCTTTTTTCATTCGGAAAATGACGTAACTGCGCTGTCTCGATAAGACGCGTTTTTGTTTGTTGGAACTCGTCATGGGTCAGATTGGGATTAGTGAGTGTGGCTAACTTCTTAGATTTGTTCCGCGCATTGTTCACGAAGCGGAACATGTACGCAGTCACGCGGAGTGCGCGAGAGAAGGATGAAAACCGGTCGAGAAAATCGACCTCTTCCTCAAGCGCGTGATAGGCCTCTATCTTGCGCTTTTCTGGAGGAGATGCGCTGCGCGCTTTTGATTTTGGCCATGAATCCGGGTTGCAAGAAAGCCATTTCGGCCCATGCCACCAGAGCGAGGAAATCGCCAAGTCTTGGGGTTTGCAACCGCGGGTGCCGAGGTCCGCTGGATTGTCAGCACTAGCAACATGGTGCCATGTACCGTTGGGAAGATACTCTCGGATTTGAGAGGCACGGTTGGACACATAGGTTTTCCATGTGCACGGTGGCCTTTCCAGCCAAGCTAGCACAATCTCTGAATCAGACCATAAGAAAGTGTTGCATACTTCTAAGCCGAGTTGTTTTCGAACAACCGCGACTAGTTTTGCAAGTAAGACTGCGCCACAGAGCTCTAGACGTGGCAAGCTTACCGTCTTGATTGGTGCCACTTTGCCTTTTGCAACCAGAAGAGAGGATTTTATTTGGTTGAAAGTATGTACGCGGATGTAGATCGCTGCGCAATACGCCTTTTCCGAGGCATCACAAACCCCATGGATTTGAGTATCTTGCCTCGGAGAGAAATTAACCCATCGAGGGATTTCGATTTGGCAGATGGCTGGTAGATTTTCTGCGAACTGTTGCCATTTTGATACAGCCTTGGGCTTTGCACATTCATCCCAATCAACGCCATCTAGCCAAAGTTCTTGAAGCAGAATCTTTGCCTGAATCATCACTGGCGACAGCCATCCTGCCGGGTCAAAAAGTCGTGGGACAGACGACAAAATTTGTCGTTTTGTGACGGCATTTTTTGTTGACATAGGCAGAATGGTGTAGGAAAACTTGTCTGTAAGCGCGTTCCAGCGAATACCAAGAGTTTTGGTTGTGGAAGCGCTCTCAAATTTTAAAAAGTTGGAGTCGAGAAGATCCTCCTTTGGAAACTGTTCTAATATAGCCGGATGATTGGCCGTCAGTTTCTTTAATACGAAACCAGCTGATTTTAGCGCTTCTATCGCTTGAGAAAGTGATTCGGTGGCATCGTCAATGTTATGACTGCCTGAGAGGATGTCATCCACATACGTCTGGTTTTTGAGTATTGGCGCCGCCAATGGGAATGTCGCTCTCGTATCATCAGCTAATTGATGTAATGTACGGATAGCGAGATAGGGCGCACAATTAACGCCGAATGTGACGGTTTTGAGATTGTAATCGGTGACCGGAGAGTCAGCCGATTTGCGAAATAAAATTCGCTGAAAATGTTTATCGTCTTCGTGGATGAGTATTTGACGATACATTTTCTCAATATCTCCATTGAACACGAATCTGTGAATGCGCCACTGCAAAATGAGTAGCATGAGATCTGGTTGGAGTGTGGGACCGGTGTGCAGGACGTCATTCAGGGACTTTCCTGATCCAGATGTTTTGGAGGCGTTGAATACCACGCGAATTTTGGTGGTCACCTTATCTGGTTTGACGACTGCATGGTGCGGTAAATAGAAAGAGAAATGTTTGCCGTCGGATATGATTTCACAAGGCTTGGTGTAGTCCATGTGACCGAGGTCGAGATATTCCTGCAACACATCGTTGTACAGTGTGCTCAAGTCCCCTTTCTTTTGCAGCGATCGCTCCATGCTAAATAATTGCTGGAGGGCAGCAGACCGAGAATGGCCAAGAAAGAGTTTTTTGGGGAAATCTTCCTTGAATGGAAGTCGCACAATGTATCGACCGTTTGGAGCACGTGTCGTTGTTGTTGCATACATATTCTCACATGCCCGATCCTCCAGAGAAATTTGCGGAGGCTGTGGAATTTCTTCTTCTTCCCAAAACTTTCTCAGTTGTAAACTGATGTCTGCGTTCGAGCATTCTTCTACTTGTGTCGAGAATGACACAACCTTTTCCGTTATTTGACCACTAAGAATCCAGCCAAATATTGTCTTTTGCGCAAGTATGGTATCGCAAATCTTTTGTATACCTTCCAGCAGGATGTGTGGAAGAATATCGCTGCCAATGACCATATCAGTCTGTGCTGGTATGTGGCAATTGGGGTCAGCGAGCTCAAGGATTTTGAACTGCTGCCAGTGTTCATGGCTAATGGAGAATGTTGGCATATGCCTCGTTAATTGTGGTAACACAATAGCCTGAACTTTTATCCTTTGCTTGGTTTTGGATGCAACCAGTGTAAGAGGACAAAGTTTGGATGAGTTTTGGACGACGTGTCCACCCATGCCAGAGATTTCGAAGTTGGAATGTTCGAATGGAAGTTTCAACCGTTTTTGAACTTTAGAGGAAATAAAAGTCCTTTGTGAGCCTTGGTCAATTAAGGCTCTAAGTTGAAACAATTCCCCTTCGTGTTCCACTGCGACCATGGCAGTTGGAAGGAGAATTTTGCTGTCATTGGCTGCATGCAATGATTGTATGTGTGCCTGTCTGGAACAGCACGGTTGCTCGCTGGAATTGGAGCTTGACTGCACTTTTCGAGCGGGAGATGTCGAGGTGGCGGTAGTGTGCTGCGCAGAGGCACCAAAGTTTCTCGGACTAGAGCGGCGAGCTTGTGGCTTTGGATTGACGTGTAACAGTGAGTGATGCCGTTGTTGGCAATGTGTACACGACCACTTGCTCGGGCATTCATTAGTGCTGTGAGAATTAGCAAGACAGTTTTTGCACAACTTGCTTTGGTTTACGAATTGTATACGGTTCGGAACCGAAATTCGTTTGAATTGTTGGCAGAGTCTAATCAGATGGGGAGAGTTGCAGTAGGCACAGGCTACTTCTCTCGTCGATTCTGCCACGAAAGCGTTGGTCCTGTTAAAGGGCCTGCTTTGCGACGCATTTTGATGAGTGACAGGTTTTGTTTTACTTTGGCTTGGATGAAGCCGATTCAATCTTTCGACTACTTCGTATCTTGAAGGAAGGAAGTCATCCATTTGAGACCATGTGGGTAAATCTCTTCGGGAAGAGAGAGATTGTTCCCAAAGTGACAATGTGTTTTCGGGCAGCTTTGATGAGCATATGTATACCAAGATGGGATCCCAGCTGTCTGTCTTAACATCTTGGGAATGAAGAATCGACAGACAGTTGTTTATCGAGGTTTGCAGCTTCTGAAGTTGATCACTATTTTCGGTTTGGATAGTGGGCAGAGTCATAAGAATCTTGATCTGGTTGTCAACCAGGATACGTTTGTTTTCGTATCGTGACCGCAAAGCTTCCCATGCCAGCTCGAAATTGTCATCGCTAAGCGGATATTGCTTTACAATTGAGCCGGCTTTTCCTTGGGTTTTGTATCGAAGGTGATACAATTTCTGAGCACGGGAGAGCTTCGGATGGTTGATGTATACCGCTGTGAACATGTCACGAAAAGCGGGCCATTCTTCATAACCACCATAAAATGTCTCCGTGTCACAAGGTGGGACTTGTAGGCAGACGTTTGCCTCCGCCGAGGGGTGTTCCACGCGGGATGGTGGTCTCGGCTCAGCAATTGCTCTCATCAACGTGAGTTGATCAGCAATTCTTGCTTTGGTCACCTCATATTGTTCAAGGCAAGCATAGTATTTGCCTTCAACAGCATTCTTGAAATTATCCGGAAGGATATCATCTGTTTTTGAAAAAACCATATCATAAACCGATTGAAGCCGTGCCCAACAATCATCTATTGATTTGTCTTTTATCATGAGATACGATTCTGTGTGGTCTTGAATTGGCGCATCACTGAATCGTGCACAGTATCTCATGAGACTGTCACTTTCCGCTATAAACTTTTGCGCGGAGGGGTCAAAAGTTTTAGTTTTCGTTTTCACGCTGGCTTCTAGCGCAGCGGTTTTTGACCGTGTCTCAATGTCTGACATTTTTGGTGGACTGTGTCCAAGTGGCATTTGGGATAAGCCGAGAAAAAATTACTTGTAAGAAAATATGTAGCCGATAAGATTGCGTGGGAGTTTATGAAAAAAAAACCCTTAATTACTCGCAAAATTTGCACTTAGTGCCACAGAGAACCTGCAAATGACTAAGGTTTTGTGGCGGTGTTTGCGTTTTTTTTTTTTTTTTTTTGTTTTGTATGTATTAAACTGGGATGCTTGGAAACCGGACTGCCAAACTAAAATCCGCGAATTGGATTTTTTTTATTTTATATAACACAAAAAAAGAACGCAAACACTTTAACTTTTATATATGTACGTAGTGGAAATATACGTATGTTGGTTTAAAGATATATATATATATATATTATATACGTATGTATGTATGTAAATTGTATAATATGTGTATATACATATATAAGATTGAACACCTGAAAGATATTGCTAAATTTCACCTTTTGGTTGCGAAAAATTCCCTAATGGGTTGCTTCTTTGTATCTGACTATTAGAATATCTTTTGGAATTTCGGTGTCAATTTACGTTGTTCGCATGCATGTATATGCTAATATCATATGCACGTTTGTAGAAATATTTGCGCGCAAGTAAGCAAACACGTACGTATGTGTGTATGTAGATTACATACGAAGCCAGAGTAATGGCTCAGCTGTGAATATTTATTTATGTTGACAAGTCGAAGTGTATGTACATATGTTTGCGGGAGAGTGCAAATGTATACACCCAAAAGCCGCTCAACGCTGAGGTGAGTAGTGGATACTGCACTTGGTGAGTCGTGAGCGCGCTTTGTTTGAACTCTCTTAGCTTGGTGAGTGCAGCCGAGTAAAGCGAAGTAGTTTAAAAAGAGAAGCCAAGATCATAGAAAGAGCGTTGGCTGCGTGGTGGCTGAATTATTTGAAAAATTATAGCCACTCTCTTCGTTACAAAGAGTTGGGTGCTTAGCGAATATTATCAGATAATGTAATACGCAAGAGTGAATATACATATGTGCGTAGGCGCGGATATGTAATTGGCATATGGAAAAAATGCCTTATGTGTTTTCGGCACTTTGGCTAAGTTCAGCGACCTTTGCGAACAACGGCAGAAATTGGTAAGTAGGGAAAGTAATCTGCTGATATTTTATTATGTACAGTGGGACAGTAGGCATTTAAAACTGCAACGGAATATTTTTTAATTATGTACCCTTCATGCGTATATGTATGTATGTATATATATTTATATATGTATAAATTGGCGGTAAATTAATATATATATACCGCTTTTTGGGTAAAAGCGGATTATTTTCCCCAATTTTTTTTTTGTATATTTATTAATAGCGGCAAATTACCGAAATGAAGGTTTTCGCGGTAAGAAAATATCCGCAATTTTATTAAAACCAGTTTTGACTTGACGGAAAATGCCCTTTATGATTTTTTATACATACATGCATGTGCCTACGTACCTATGTATGTACATGTGTGCATAGGCACTCACTGGCAGTTTTGTTTAAAACAATATAACCTTCAAGGGAATGAAGGATATTTTATTGTTTAAAATTTTTAAAGAAAATTAAAAATTTGCCTACTTACAACTTCCTTTTTTTTTTGTATGTACAATATGTATGTATATGAATGTGGTTGTGTACGTCCCTTTGTGTTGGTCGTTGACGCTGTTGTTGCCGCAAATCCTGGCGATGTTGCTGACGTTGCCGCAAATGTTGTTGTTGCAAATGCTGCTGCTGTTGCCACTTAAAGATGTTGCCGTTGTTGCCGCACTTTTTTTTCTTTGTTGTTGTTCAGTTTTTGTTCACAGATTTTTGTTTTTGTAGTACTCGTAACTTTTGTAAAATTTCTGTGGTTTTTATGTTTTATTTTACACAATACTGTTTTTTTTTTTTTTTTTTTTTTTTAAATGTTTTAAAAATATTTTGTATATATAGTTGATTTATTTTTTTGTTTTAATGAATTCGCCTTGATTTTAAGCTAAAACTTATTTTTTCACTTTGGTATGTGTCTATGTACGCACTTTGCTTTTTTTTTGGTAACTTTTTTTGTCACTTGCTCTTGGTTTTTGTAGCACTCGTAACACTTTGTTTATGAAATTTTTTTTGGTTGCGAACGAACGATTTTTTGTTTTTGATTGTATTTTTTGATCTAAATTTATGTTTCCCAATAGGGCTTGTGCCAAGGTTGGCTGCGAAGGACCAATAATTATTTTGTATGCAGTTCTGTTGCTCATTTAATTTTATTTAGGAAAAGTGCAAATTTCATCTCACTAAAAACTACCGCTCATTTTTGGGATATTTTTTTTTTTTTACCGCATTGGCTTTCATATAATTTTTGAATCAAATTTATTCTTATACTAATGAGAAATATGGTGTGCAGTCGCGTGCGCGGTTTCCGGCTTTTGTCTGTTCACTGGCCCAACCAAATCGATGCCGGTGGTGGGCTGCCGTTGGGATGCCCGGCTGTGCGCCTTCGCGTTCGGGCTACTCCGAAAGCCGAACGGCTTGAACGCACGGCCGGTTGGCTTCTTGCGCGCACGGCCGCCTAATTGTTTAAGCGGCGGCTTAAACAAAAGTCTAAAATTTTGGAAAGAGCTAATCTCCACAAGTTAATATTCTGGTAAACGTATAGCTAATGTTAACATATGCACAAGTTAATATCCAGGTTAACATGTAGTTAAAATTAAAAAAAAAAAAAATATTTATATAAAAAATTTTTTTTAAATATTATTTTATACAATCAAAGATAAAATATATACAAAACATACAAATTTATTAAAATTAATTTTTTAAACAACTAAATAACAAATATTTCAAACAAACAATAAAATAAAAGTGCATCCAAAGTAGTCACAAGCAAACATAAGCAATTTGTTCATGAAGCCACCCACGAATCACTACGACACAACCAACAAAGGATCACTGCTTATTTTTGGTAAGTTCCCCCACAACTGCTCGACTTCATCTTCCCAGCCGGCATTTTCAATTGAAAAAAATTTCGAATCGATCAGATACTGGCTAGGTCCTGCATGTATGTACACATGTACAATTTGCTCCAGCAGACCAGATCGATTGCAGATCGACAATAGATTTTCCGCAATTGAAAATGCTGGCTGGGAAGATATAGTCGCGCAGTTTTGAAGAAACATACCAAAGAAAAAAAAATAGTTGCGATTCTTGGGTGGTTGTGGCGTAGTGATACTTGCTTATGTTTGCTTGTGACTGCTTTGGATGCACTTTTCTTTTATTGTTTGTTTTGTGGCGTAGGAAATTAAACGGCCTGCGCCAAAAGCTAACTTAACTTCCAATTTTCTTTTTTTGCATGACATTTCGATTTGACGTTTATCCCACCGTTAAGGGTGATGCGCATTGTCTTCAATATAACGAATACTGATTTTTTTGTTTGGATTAGCAAAAAAAATTATCAAAAAGCTTTGAATGAAAAGTTTTTGTATATCTGTACATTGCTTGAAACTTGGGATTATGATTTTTATGATTATTATTGCTTCTATAATATAAAAGAGGAAACAAATCAATTGCCAAACTTAATAACAAGTTCCTGTGTTGAAGCTCTGCATATAAATCAAGATTATATTTAATGTTTAAATAAAAAATAATAAGGTAAAGCACATCTTTAAACCAAATAAATAAATTGAACCAACGCCAAAAACTTCCACCTTGTATTGTATTAAAACGATTTTGACAGCCATGTAACTCTGTATAGTAATCGCTGCAATACAGGAGGCGGTTGACTATCTAAGAACCAAAAATATCGTAATATTTTTCGACAGTCCAGCAGCGCTAAAGGCTCTGACCGAATTAAGCTGCAACTCGAAAACGGTGGCAAGCTGCCGCAAATCTCTAAACGATTTGGCGGACCAGTTTGCTTCCTACCTGGTATGGGTGCTAGGGCACAGCAACATACCGGAAAATGTAACAGCGGACGAGGTCAACTCTTGCTCACCAGGGGAGATCTGTCCTTAGCCTTAGATATATTAACAGTGCATATACAAATAGGTAGACACGCAGAGAGACTGGGTGTTCCCTTCAATGATTTCTACAGAAGCTGCAGAAATGAAGAGGATCCTAAAACATTCAGGCACCTCCTATGTGAGTGTCCCGCACTATGGGTAACAAGGAAGAAACTCCTAGGATTATTATTTAGCGACTTAAGCGATCTGGCCAAGATATACGCATATTATTAAAATTTGCAGATTCCACACGTTAATTCGAGTAGGGGATTTTTAATCTGCGTAGTACTACAATCGTGGCCGCTGTGGTCGAGTGGGTAGCGGTGCGTGCTTTTACGCGTTACGGCGCTGGGTTCGAGGTTCGAATCTCAGCCAGGGCAAGCAAAATTTTTATCAAAGAAACTGAAGGTCCCTCCATTTGTGGTAGAGCTTAAAAATGCGCACACCACAAATTGTAGGAGAAGCTCGGCCAAACACTGAGCTACTATATAGTGTAAGTGCCAAATTATTTTTATTATTAGTACTATAATGGGGCTAACAACGCCTAAAGGAGCTGGTGAGATCGCTGGTAGCCATTTCTACCTAACATAACCGACATAGTCATTATAATATATGTTATATATGCTAGAAACTTGATGTACTAATTGCAGACTTCTCAAGGATCGTTGAAGGAAACAAACTTTACAAACTATTTAGAGTTTAGTAGAGGGATTTGATTAATGAAATAAAACTTCACGGATAAAATCGAAAATTTTCGAACCAAATTAAACTCATTTGTAAAAAAAAAATCGTACATCTATAACAAATTTAGAAAACAAATAAAATTTAGTAATAAATTACATTTTTTTATTTTTATTTAATTTAATTCACTCGCTGTACTGAAACTTTGCAATTGCCAATTCAGTACGCCAATGTCCTTATATTTCGGAAATTTGTGCTGATTTGTATTGACTTTTCAATCTCGACACTTTTAAGCGCGAAAATTCTGAAGTTATTACACATAATTAAAAAAAATTTGTTAATTTTCATGCCCACAGAGTCGCCCTATTCTGTTTTTCAATATTCTATTCCCATTTGTTTATGTACATACGAGAATGAATTGCGAGGACTTTCTTGCAAATTTAAAAAATTTAAAGTATTTCGTGTAGAATATGAAATGAGTTTCTCTGTATTCACAGAAACAGCTAATGATTTTTATATAAGAGACATACATATGTACATATGTATATATTTTTTTGCTATTTGATGAATATGAAGATTTAAAAAATTGGCTTACAGACGAAAATAATAGTTAAAGTTTTGAAAAAAAAATTAACATAATTTTCTCAATCCTAAATTCCAACGCAGCCGTTGAGAGAATTTTTAGTTTAATGATTACAGCGTGGGGTAGGGAGAAATCGCCTTTTAGTTAAATCAATTGAAATGGACTCTAAATAAAAGTAAATTTCAAAAAGAATTGCGACAAATTTCTTGGTTTGTTATAAAAATTAGAAATATTAGAAAAAATACATACATATAGATGTTAATATCAATTAAATAATGCGATCTTTATTATAAACGTATGTTGTTAATGTTATATATTTTATGTAAAAATCGATTCGAAACTAAAAAAAAGTCAAAGTCAATAAACAGTAGAAGTGTACTAAAATGTACTAATTTCTTAATGCTAAAAAAAGCCGAAAGTACTGAATTTAGGAGGAAAAAAAACTGACAACCCTATATAATTTGTTTAATAAAGCGCGGTGAACTCTCTAATATAAGCTACATAATTCCCTAATAAAGCAATAAAGACAGTTCAGTTTTAAAACATTTGGATGTATCAAGAACGTATTTTCTGACCTTCACGAAAATACTGGATCCGAAGAACTGTTACAGATGAAACTAGTGTAAATGGAATATCGAATTGTGCCTCATTAGTCTCGAGTACTTAAGTTAATTGGACATTTCTTCAATGCAATATTATGCAAAATTACGCACGCATTTGTTATGTTAACTGCTCTTTCATGACTATAGTGCAATCTTTGCACTGCAAAGTCCGATGTTTCGAAAGACACCTCACTCACTTATTTTGAGAACATACACTTTATTTGGTTTTTTTTTAAATAAGGGCCGATATGTGTTGAAGTGAACGCGACACTGATGGCTGGCTAATTGCAGTCAAAAAAAATTGGAAGTGTTGTCTTCTGGTCATCAAATGGAATACACTCCTTACAAACTTCTGGCAGGTAACCATTTTTGTTAATTTTGTAACAATAATCATAACTCATAATACCGATTTTTTGAATTTGACATTTAAATATCAATAACAAATCAATTAAATAAACAATTTTACGGCCATTTCTTGGCTGTGGTCGAGTGGGTAGCTGTGCGGGCTATAACTCGATATGCCGATTAGTTCGACGTTCGAATCACAGCAAGAGCAAGTAAATTCTATATCATAAATAAAGTTTTTTCTAATAGCGGTAACCCCTTGACAGGCACTGGCAAATCTCGAAAGGTATTTCTGAATTGAAAAAAAAACGTACACCACAAATGGTAGAAGAAGCTCGGCCAAACACTGACCTACATATATAGTGTAAGCGCCAAATTATTATTACTCTTATTGTTATGTAATATTGCCTATAAATAAAACTTTTTAAGAGAGAAACGATTTCGGTTTTGGAACTGACGCTGCAATAATTACCAGAAATACTCGTACACGAGCTTGCTTATATGTACATACATACATATAACTGTGGAAATTTTGAATCTTCCCATTCTTCTAAATGCAGCAGGACCGCCATTTTACTGCGGAATATACCTAAGCTGGAACATCCATTTGAGAAAAAAATTACCTCACGTTATCGATTTTTGTTGCAACCAAAGTCATTTGCATATCTCAGCAGAAAAGGTTTAAGGCGATAGAACAGCACCAGAACCTAAAAATATTTTTAAATTTTTTTATGCAACATCGAGTAAAATAGAATTGAAAATTTTATTTGACTTCTTGAAATCTATAACTTTTTCCTCGTCTTCTGAATGTTCCACTGAATGTCTTAAGTGGAAATAAAAGTCATAGTTTTTTGAGCTTTCTTCTGTCACCATTGAATCAAGAATACAGTACAAGATAGCGCCGATCACGGCAATTGAAAATTTAAACTCTTTCTGTTGTATTTGGCTTCAAATTTTCAGAACTCTGTCTCAGTTTTTAACATACGGATTTCTATTCTATGCGACACCTTTATTGTTTAAACTGTATTGATTTCAGGTTTACTGGTTGATCAACGAAAAAAAGTTTACTGTAAATAAGTCGTGGCAAGTACATCAACTTTCTTTAGGTTCATTGAAACATGAAGAAAACCCAAAATGTTTGAATTTTTGGTACAAGTTGATTTACAAATTGCTATTTCACTTATTTTAAACCGCATTTTATTACTACATTAGGGTTATTTTTCAGAGCAGTCATTAATCATTGGCAGTGCCATCATTGACACATATGAATAATATTTTCGATCATGAAAAATTGCAAACAATGATAGTTCTGTTCAATAGCTTGCATTAAGGAATATTAAAATTCAGAGAACAAGTTTTGTCGTTAAAATTTCCCTTTTCTCACTTACGATTAAGTCGAAAATAGATCTCGATAAGTATTTTAGTTAGGTATGGTAATAATTCGAGCAGCGTATCAAACTTAGGTTCGAAATAACCTTTCTTTTTGCCTATGGTAATGATTCGAATTCATATATCGAATCTAGATTCATAAGAACTACATTGTATGCAAATCAAAGTAGTTATGAGTATTTGTAAATTATTAGTAAAAATAAAACTAAGAACAAGAACCATTGATATTTATTCATATTGCATATACAAAACTTACTTTGCTCGGAGTTCGGAACCAATCCAATTGAGTTGTTGCCAATAACTGTGATATAGTTGCAAAACGATGAAAAAACATGGCGATAAACTGTATAACTAAGATCAAGCCAAAAAATATAACAAAGCATAGGCCGATAGGGTCCAATTCTTTATATCGTCTATAAATGTAAATCTGAGAATTAGTATCATCGTATGTTATGAAGTCAGTCGGATCAATTGGCCACTCAATGTGCAAATAATCTTTCTTTAGTTGGAGTAAGAAAACAATCAAAACGAAAATGGAATTAATCATTATGAAAGCAAACGCGAACATGTTACGCAATTCTCTCAAACTTTCAGCAATCTCAGCTTTCTTTTCTTTTGTATGAAACATTGGGCGCAAGTATAGTTTTATCAAATCCTTCCAAAACCGTTTTTCTTTTAGAGATATCTCGCCCAATTCAGAATCGACCAACAATGGATCGTTTACCCAACCAGGCAAATACTCGCGAATTGCATCTTCAATATCTACTTCCGCTAGACCAATATCGTCATCCTTAAATATTTAAAATGTTTGTACAAATATTTATTTACAGTTTATAGATCGTTACCTTTTTTACAGCCACCTCCCGTGTGCCCCACGAAACATCGTTCATATTGAAAACGGAATAAATTAGAAGCAGCATGTACATCGAGGGAATAGTGATATAGTAGATAAATCCGCAGATTAACGCGCTGACTTCTTGGGGGTGGACCACGCCTAAAGAATTTGATTTTTTTTTTAAATTTGAAATGTCATAAAATGTCAGAAAAAGTAAATACCAGCAATAAAGATTTGCAAGAACACCAAGAGAAAGAATAGCGAAGCCGGTGCCAATGGTCCATCATCTATCATTTGTATTATTATGCCAATCAAAACGGCCATCATTACCAGACAATACATGGAACTTATTACAAAAGCTAATAAAAGCTGAAATTTTAAATAGTTAATTTGTTTGAATTTGGGTTGCATTCAACACGTTAATTTGAATAAAGATTAAGTTATCAAAGAGAACTTTATGGTTGGTGGACATTTATGTACACAGATTTTTTTGGTGAAATATTAGGAGCATATAAGATTTCGGTTTAAAATTAAGTGTACTTTTCATTTTTATTAAAAGGTTTTTATTTGTTCATCAATATTAATATCGTCCCTTTTAGTAGCAAAACACTGTTGTCAACGCTTCTTTCAATCTTCAAAGCACTTCTTTTTGAACACACCTCATATATGCAGGTACTACATGCAAACACTTTCAAATGGTAAATATGAAAAAATGCATTAATGTTGGAACTACTAATATATTTAACAAGTAACAGAGGATGAAATATGTATGCAGGTAAACCTCCTACAACGCGGTGAATAGGTTCCTGAAGAACTCCGCGTTGTAGGAGACTCTAACTCCATACAAAAATCAGAGTTTGTTTTCAAAGTAAAAAAATTTTCAATAAAATATTGGAATTTGTATAGTAAAAATATGTGCTTAATATAATTTTGGGTATTTATTTGTTGAGTCATAAGAATATACATATTATGTAATTTAATAACACTCCATTTATTTAATCAAAAACCAAACAAAATAAAATAAAATAAAATTTCAATTCAACGTAAAATATTCAAGTTGAAAGATTTAACAAATTAAAGCCAAAATAAACCGATAACTTCTACTCCTCCTCATCACTTAGTATGATTTGTTTCGAACGTTTTGTTCGTACTAGTTCAAAATCTAAACTTGATCCACTAGCAGATTCGGGCATCCTTTCGACGATTATTGGTTTGAAAACATCGTGCATTGAAGTTTGTTTGCTCTTTTTTCGCAAATCTTTATTAATTTCTTGATAGGGAGCTAAATTGTTTTGAAGATTTCGTTTAAATATTTCTGCTCTGTCACTTAAAGTGTCGTTCTCCAAAATGTATTCTTCCAACTGCTTTGCCATATTTAAAACTTTATCGATATTTTTTAGTGAAAAGTTTTTATTTTCAACATCGGAAAGATCGTCAGAGCTATCTCCAACTGATTCTTCATTTGTAATTGCCACTAAATCTGCTTTGTTTATTTCGTCGTCCGCAATTAATTCTTGAATATCAGCCATTGTTATTTCACCAAATTCATCACCTTCTACTGCATGCGCCAATCTCACTATGTTCCTTTATTCATCCTATAGTGCTTTCCAGCAACTGATTCTTCATTTGTCATTGCCACTAAATCTGCTACGTTTATTTCGTCGTCCGCATTTAATTCTTGAATATTAGCCATTGTTATTGCATCAAATCCATCACCTTCTACTGCATGCGCCAATCTCACTATGTTCCTATGTATATTCATCCTATAGTGCTTTACAGCAAGCTTTTAGTGTTGAAGGACGAATCAACAATTTCAACGGAATTTAAAATTGTAAATTTTTTCCAGACTTCTTTAACCATAATATTTGCTGACTCCATCTTCGCTAATATTACCTCAAAGAATTTCCGAATGTAGTAAGCTTTGAATGCTGCTATTATGCCCAGATCTAAAGGCTGTAATAGCGATGTGGTGTTGGGCGGTAAACTCGATTTGAACATTAGGATGACTTAAATCAGTCGAATGGGATGGCGCATTATCTAAAAGTAGTAAAACTTTAAATGCTAAGTTCTTTTTTTTTAGATAATTTTCAACGTCAGAAACAAAGCAATGATAAAACCAATCATTGAATAAACTGGCAGTCCTCCATGATTTTTGTTGGCTCTCCAATACACTGGAAGGTTGTTTTTGTTGCATTTTTTCATACATCTTGGATTTAATGATCGGTTAATAAACATTGGCTTGGTCATAAAATCACCAGACGCATTACTGCACAGCAATAATGGTTTTCGATCTTTCGAAACTTTAAAGCCAGGAGCTCTTTTTTCGTTTTTCGAAATAAAAGTTCTTGAAAGCATTTTTTTCCACCACAAGCCTGTCTCATCTGCGTTGAACACTTGTTCACGTAAATAACCATTTTCTTTAACAATTTTTTCGAACTCTGCTGGATATTTTTCTACTGCATCTGCGTCTGCGGATGCACTTTCTCCCTGTATTTTTAAATTGTGAAGTGCATGTCTTTTTTTGAATTTTCCAAACCATCCATTACAAGCTACGAATTGATGATTGTCTTCATCGATTGACGATTGTCCTGTTTCCTTTAAATAACTAAATATTTTTAGTGCTTTATACTTAATTACGTTCCCATCTAAGGGCAATCGTTTTTTTGTCATGTCTTCTATCCACACCATAAGCGATTGCTCCATTATCTGCGGCTACAGAGAATCCAGATGCTACCGAACTTCTAATTTTTTCTTCGTTTTGTTTGATAGTTCTTATTGTTGACTCATTTAAGTTAAAATGTCTGGCAATATCACTTATCCTCTCCTGATTTTGAAGTCGATCCAAAATTTTTATTTTTAATTCAATGGATAAAAATTTTCGTTTTAACGACGTTTTTTTTTCATTCGGTATTTTTGTGGTTAAATTAAAAAATTCATTTGCATTTAAATAAAGTTACATACATATAAATAAGGTTTACAAGAAACTTACTTATTCACCTTAAAATAATTTTATCAAAACTCTTTTACGAAAAAAACAAAAACTGTTTCACAAATTTTTTATAACTCAACTGGAATTAGACTGAATATTTTTTCGCAATTTTTTACACGCTTTAGATTGATGCTTTTATTTGCAATGTCAATGAAACCCCTTTTTTTAATTTTGTCGTTGACTACACAATTACGTATTTGTTTGTCACTTTCTAAACACATGTTCAAGTGTAGGGTGGCAATGCTATAAAAAAGATAGGTATCAAAGAATGGACAAAATGCAAAGAATTTTATTTGGGCAAGAAAACATTTTTCAAATTAAAATAGTAAATATTTGGAAACAATTTCGTAAAAATCGCGTTGTAAGAGTAGCGTTGTAAGAAAATGTCCGCATTTTGGGAACCGCGTTGTAGCGAAACCGCGTTATAGGAAACCGCGTTGTAGGAGGTTTACCTGTATATTACTTTTATTGACTGATTTGTTCAGAAGGTTACCGACAATTTTGTTACCAACAAATTTTTTACCAAAAATTCTAACCACTTCTTTTGGGCGGTGCCTCGGGAAGACGATAATGCAGCGTGCATTGGTAATGCAGTTACTTGGCGTACTACTAACACTTTTGCGGTGCATTTTATGTAAAACTAACAATTAAAATTAAAAATAGATTGATCTGGCATTTATTTTTGATACACGTGAATATATTCAAGTTCATTCCAAATTCAAGACGACCGCCGCCATTATGGCGAAATACATAACCCGCTCGAAAATCCGCCACTTAGTGGTGGCGACCATATTGGTTTTAATTAAGCACCTTAATGTCAATTTGACTACACTTATACTTAAAATACATTTTATATGAATCTTCGATAGTGCATTTTGTTTTCAAAAGGAAAATAAACATCAATTTGATCTTTATTAGCATCGTGGTAACAAAATTCGACGTTAATATATCGTTCATTCGCAGCAAGACAATTAAAGAAGTTTAAAACAAAATCTATAGAAAGAAGATCATCTAGAGGGGTGACCCCTTAAGGTATTAAAAAGGTTGATAATTATTTTAAGCAAACATTTTATTATCCTAATTACGTTCAAAAAATCTTCAAAACTGTTAATGAATGTGAATTAAGACCTGCGCAAACCATGGGCGGATACGGGGGGCCGGCCGCTTCCTGTTGTATGGATATACTGCAAATATCATTCGCCCCCCTCAAACAACTTTCTGGATCCGCCCCTTGCGCAAACAGACGCGGTATGGTACAGAGCGGTATAATCCCGTACGATATGCGGTATCAAAAACCATGGCGGTATATTCGAGCACTCAAACAGACGCGAAATTGGAAGTGCGGTACACCGCGGGATAAAATTATACTGCTGTGTGCACAGTTGACCGCAATTGCAATTTATGTCTAAAGTTCCACCAAATATTATATTTTTTTTATATTTTAAATATTAATTTAAAAATACTCGTATGTTGTTAAACTATTTGGTTTATTTCTCACAAAAGTAAGTAAAATAAATGAACCCTTTTGTTTATGTTGAAAAATATTTATTAAATATGGCAGTTAGATAAATTCACGGTTTATATATTACTAGATGATGAAATTCATTCGCAAAGATGAGATAATTTAAGCGTTTAACCGAGCTACCAAATTTTATATAATATAAAAAATTCTGAATACAGGAATATACCTAAAAAATTTGAAATTTGTAAAACATTAACAGATGAACTGAGCTTAAGCGATGCTAATAGCAATAATTCATCTTCAGAGCTTGAGCAGCCCTTAACGATAGCCAATAAATAAACTAAATATTTAAAAAAAAATTTAGAAATAACCTTTTGCAACAATTTTGTATACTATATCGCACCGTGACTGTTTTTGCGTGAGTGTATTTGCGGATATCGCTGCCGCATATCGTACGGGATTATTCCGCTCTGTACCATACCGCGTCTGTTTGCGCAGGCCTTTATGCAATCACTCAAAATACCGTTTTTCTTATTGCCATTTCAAGTTCGCCTTGTTGTTTTTACCAAAACCAATATACGTACATACTTATACGATTTAATAATTTAATATTAAAAATTCAACGTGAAACAATAAAGATTTCGGTTTTTCGTTAACTGGACCATTGTTCTCTGTGGCGATATCTAATTCAGCTTTGATAGAGACAGCATCATGCTCGGCATTCTAAAAATAAGCAAAATGAACTAAACTTGGAACGATTTGATGGTACTGACTGTACTCGTCTATTTTCTTCACACCCTATATGTTCAGCTTACAGGCAGAATAAAATTCAAGAGTTGGCCCTTTAATCCATATTTTAGAATTTTGTTTGTGTGATTTTAAATACTTTTTACTACTTTATTTTATAACGAAGTAGCAAACCATGGCGTGTTATACCACGACAAAATTTTACTATGAACGTTGATTTGCCCTCTTTGATTTATTGAATTATTTTTTTGCATTTGAGCGTTAATATACTATTTGGGTGGAAATGTTAACTATTGTTTCAAACGAAAAGTAGATACGGACATACATACATAAAATAAATTACCTGGAATTTCTGCTTTAGGTAAATACAGGACAATATGAAACACAACACAGGGACAAAGTTCCACAAAAAAGAGCTCCAAATGCTGGTACTAAACACAGCAACAAATGCGCCGACCATCATCAAGAATATAGTCCCGGGACCCAAAATTGTGCCAACCATCAACATTGCCTGGTAGCCAATGTACGGCATCGAAATAGAACTGTTGTTCTTCACCACCATGTCCGCATCGGATAATAAATCAAAAATATTAGCAATTGTAGAGGGGACCCAACGTCGACGCTGATTATAAAATTCATTAAACATCTCAGGCGAATGAGTGTAAGCGTCCGAAGCAGCTGAATATTCGACGCGTAAACCCTGCTTCAAAATCAACGTGCATAACCATCGATCCTCACCTTGATCGTACTGAACATAATGCATGGGTTCGCTTGATACTGTCGTGTACTTTTTCATTACGCTATTTTCCATTAGTGCACTACCCCGGAATAGACTGAAACATCCTGGGCTACAAAGCACACAGCCAATGACGTGCTCGGTTGCTTTCTGCAGCCAATGACCTATCGCATATTCGAAAATTTGGTACCACACCATGGGTCCACGTCCGACGGGATGAATACGTCCACAAGCTGCCCCCAATTCGTCAATGGCTTTCATGCGGTCAATAAGTAATTGCACGGCCTGCGGCTGAAAGTCAATATCACCATCTAGCGCCAAAAGAAATGTGTTCTCTGCGATCATCGCTTTGCGTCGAGCAGATACACCTTCCAGCTCCATTATTCGAAAACCAAGTAAGTAATACATGTACATAACCTGCGACCAACGCTTCTTGTGTCTGATTTTATCTTTATTTTTCAAATGGGCAACCATTTTAGTTCTACCGGGCAAAGTCCATATAAGTCGGCCGCCATAAGGAGTTTCAGTTTTAACTGGAGGCTTGACTTTCATATTGACACCATAGACCTCGAAGCATGCCTTTTCAATGCTTACTAATAAAGTTTTAACATATTCGTTCATCGGAGGGTTTCGAGAATTCTCACATAGCTTTTCGTCCACCACGAACGCGTCGTCGAAAAATATATTTGCTGGCAAATTAAAGAAGCAAAGAAATTAGCATGCGCCATCGTAACACGGATGATTTTATGAGGACAATGAATCGGCGAATGTATGTTTGAGCTATATATGTATGTATGTATGTATGTTTATTGATTCATATATTCAAATGTATACATACATATATGTACGTTTAGTAATATTTATGTACATATACTTAGATGCAGCTCAAAGTTTTAATTTTTTGGTATTTTTTAATTAATATTAAAAATTCAACGTGAAACAATAAAGATTTCGGTTTTTCGTTAACTGGACTGACTGTACTCGTCTATTTTCTTCACACCCTTCATGTTCAGCTTACAGGCAGAATATAATTCAAGAGTTGGCCCTTTAATCCATATTTTAGAATTTTGATAATATTATTCTCAGATTTATAAAATACTCAATGAGACGAAATTGCTCGAAATAGATGTATTTGTTCTGCTCAATAAAAAGGCGTTATTGCGTACTTTTGCACAAGGTAAATCGCTAATTCCATACTCTTTTTTTACGTATCGCTGAGTGCTCCACACTCAGAGAGCTCTTTCTCTAAAACGGTTCAACGTATAAAAAAAAGGTTCCAAATAAAATTTTTGAGAATTTAATTGCATATCCTTGGATCAAACCTAGGAAGTGGTGATGAAAAATAAATAAAACAAGTAAAAAAACTGTCTTCGGTTATGCCGTAGGCTTCATACCTTTCGTGAACGGAAAAATTGTATGGGAGCCATACATATGTAATATTTATTCGCTTTTAACGATTTTGTCCCATCAATAATTAATATTTGTGGAAAATTTCAAGTCTTTAGCTGATTAAATGAAGGAGTTATGGCCCAAAATACAATATCAGAACTATCGGTTGTATGGCAGCCATATGTTATATTTATCTGATCTTAAGTTTTTCACTGCAAAAATAGTTCTCATAATGCCTAATATTTGTGCAAAATTTCAAGACTTGCGGGTTATCGTGCTAAATGAAATATCTGAACTATCGGTTGTATGGGAGCTATATGTTATATATCGTTGATCTATATGATTTTCACTTAGAATAATTGATCTTCTTGCAAAATTTCAAACCTCTAGTTTCTTAAATGAATGAGTTATGAAGCAAAATATAATACCTGAACAATCGGCTCCTATATACGTGGCCGGTTCCGACAATTGTCTAATAAATTATAAAAAGGCACCTGACTGCCAAATTCCATTCACATAGCTCAAAAACTGAGGGACTAGTTTGTGTTCAAACAGACGGACAGCATAACACCCTGGTCATATCGGTATACTTTTTGAAGGATCTAACTCTTATCCTTCTGGTACTTACAAACATCGGACCAAAATTAATATACCATTTCCATGAAAGGTATAAAAAAAAGACTGATAAGGATGATCTCCGAAATAGCGGCTATAACTTCTACCACTAAATAATTTTTTTTTCCAAACAAATCTTTCATAAACTGGCCTCGAGCTCAATAAAATTGTCAAATCTTTGAGCTAATCAGAACGAAGCGATTAGAAATTGAGTCGACAAAAGCGAAAAAACAACTGCCGCCTCAACACCATCTTATTGATTTGGCTTTGGTGCAAGTACAAAAACTTACTCTCCAACTCGTAGTACTCATTATCAGCTTTTCCGCCGTTGATGTGCAATTTTGCCATGCGTCGAGCACATTGATCTTCATCCAACCGAACAATTGATTTTAAAAATTCCATCATCTCCTCTTGTGTTTCATGCCACATCGTTGCGCACACGATCAGTTGGGGTATTTTATCGCTTTCCTTTGCATCGGATGGCGCCCCCGATGCCAGGTCGTCCTTGATAGTAAAAGTACAAATGTAAAGGCAAGAATAATGTGTTCAACTTTAATTTTTAATAGGTTTTGGGCCCTAACTAAACCTAAACTAAACATAAGTGTGCAAATTTATTACCTTTCTTGATAAGGACTCTTCATTCAAATCGATATTACTTCGATTCATTGTTATACACTGATCCACCAAAAAGCCGCAATACCACGGACATATAAACAGCTTCTCCGTCGGTGCATTTTTTTCATTTCGTGGACGCCAAATATGTCGAGTTATCCATAGTTGGGATAGCCACCATAATGGCCATATCCAAAGGAAATCAGCGACAACAATGTCCTTGAATTCAAGACTCTCATTCCCTAGTAGAGCCAAATAATCAGGGACGAAAGCATGAAAAGCGCAATTATTAGCTGCACGCGTCAATGTTATCCATAAGGCGATGACAATCGAAGTTGGTCCTGCTAATATTAACGGCAGTGAAAAACTGAATTCTTGGATTTTTATTTTGCAGGCGAATTTCGAGAAGATATAGCAGATATATGAAGAACCTGCTTGCAGTAACAGAAAGTACGTAACAGTTCGGACGTTGGTTGAAATTGTAAACATATGTGACGAATGTGTTACGTTACGTTGTACAGATATTGCCTCTCCAGAAAACTATAAGGAAATAAATGAAAAAATATTGCAAAATTTAGTTCAAAATAGTTACATATGTATATTGCATTTGTCTGTAATGAAATAAGATTCTTACACTTTATTATTAAAAGTATGTTCGTTTCCTTAAAATCAATTCGTAGCGTATCCGATAATTAGAGAATAAGCAAACAAATTTGCTTCCATATATGAGACTACTTAAACAAAATACACCTTAAAGCCCGGTTATGCAACACTCACACTTGACTTGACTTACGTAGAAACTTAGAAAGGATGACCCTCCCTGTGGTCAATTACTTTTTCCCTTTGCTTTGATTCTAAGCATTTGTATTTGTCATTGAAAGCTATACGAAAATTATAGACGTTTAGTTTGTTTTGTTTAAAAATAGATAATCAAAAAAAAACTTAGATAGTGCGCGATGTAAATGTACCAGACCTGCAAAATATCCGACGACAAAGAATTAGGCGCTGGAGTTTCCACCTAATTAAACTAGATTGGACAAAAAAAGAGTACCAGCTGACCAGTAAAATATGTACATACCTATCAAAAGCAAGTACGAGTACATGAAATAAAATAAAATTACATACACATTCACACATTTTAAGGCATTTCACCCTCTCATTGAACTGTCGGAAAAAATGTCTTAAAGTTAGAACAGTAATGTCTGACTCCAAAAACAACCCAATAAACATTGTGGCGAACGTTCGAAAATTACCTTCGATATCCAATACGAATATCGAACTGAGAACGAATTCATAACCAAACTAAGTTTTCCCACGTTCATACATAGTATACTGGAAATACATTCGAACTGGGTTCAGAAAAAAATTAGAATCGTAGCAACAAGAGAGAAAGTGATGTTTGTGTTTTAATAGTTTGGGAATTTCATTTTTTTTAAAGTCTAAAATTTTCAACTAAGCCGGTCGCAAATTTTCGGGAATATAAAATAGGTAATTATAAATTTAGTTAAAGATATAAGTTTAAAATGAAAACGTGAAAAAAATGGGTTATACAATTTAGTATTCCGAACGATGCCACGAATACGCTACTGAAACTCCTGAGACCTAGATTTACTCGACTCCCAATGGATGCTACACCTTTTCCAACTTTCCAACGGCATTTCCGAAAAACACAATGGTATTTCAGAAAAACGCAAATGTATTTCAGGAAAGCTCAATTGTATTTCAGAAAAACGCAAATGTATTTAAGAAAAACACAAATGTATTTCAGAAAAGGCCAAATGTATTTCAGAAAAACACAATTGTATTTCAGAAAAACGCAAATGTATTTCAGAAAAACGCAAATGAAATTCAGAAATGCACAATTATATTTCAGGAAAACACAAATGCATTTAGAAAAGATGAAATGTATTTCAAAATATCCCGTTAGGCAGAGGCGATATACAATTGTGTTACGTATGCAAGTGTTCATGTAAATACATATTTACATACATATTAAATAAATGGTCTTTATCTTAAATGTGTCTTGCAAATAAATACGAATTTTATGCTTTGTTACAGGAACCACGATTGTTGAACAAAAAAAATCGTTCATGTACCACGAAATTTGGCGACCCTTCCACTTTGGGCCTGTTAAACGAATTGAACGTGTGCAAAAGACTTTTATTAGGTTTGCGTTACGATCCCTCAACTTTACTGAGCCGTTACCTGTCACTGTAATATACAAGCTACCTACTTTTGTATTAGTCTTAAGTTTTATGTTATTCATTTAGTAAGCATAGTCAGTAAGAATTTTTGTATTCATTGACTGAATTAATAAATAAATAAATAAATAGACCGTGCACGCATTGTTGAGGGATCCAACAAAGGCGAAGATTGTTTCAGCTTAGCCTCGTCCTTGGGAATTAAATACAAACCTGCTTATACATACATGGGTGCGATCAGGCAAAGTTGAAGGCCAACGAAGAGGAGGAGGTAACGATAAAATATTATCAGCAGACGAAGTCGACGCATTAGTGCGATGGGTGGAAGAGGATCCCACTATTAGCCTCAAAAATATAGCGGTAAAAGTGCAGACGGATTTTCAAAAAGAAATTTGCACATCTACAGTGGCAAATTATTTGAATGGTAAGCTATACACGGTGAAAAATGTGCCACATATGCCTGCAAACATGAATTCGCAAAAAAGAGAGTTCGTTACAGCGTTGGCCAGAATTATACAACAAGGGAAACAAATTGTATATTTGGACGAAACTAATTTTAATTTGTTTTGCCGTCGGACGAAAGGACAGAGCAAGAGCCGTATTAACGCTGTCCCCATCCAGGGGCCCAAACGTACACCTGATCGGGGCAATCAGTACTTGAGGTATACTAAGCATGGGAACGCGGCGCGGGTCCTTCAAAAAAGAGAGCGCATCAGAATGGTACGAGGTATTCTCGAAAAATGGACCATGGAAATGCTAAGCGATTTAGTGGTATTTTGCGATAACGCGCCATGCCATTCAGGGCAGGAACAAGTGGTTGGCAGTAATAGGTCACTAACCCTTTTGCGCCTAGGTCCATTCTCCCCGATGTTGAACCCCATTGAAATAATTTGGGGTAAAATAAAAAAGTATGTCAAAAATAATATGGGCGTTCCATACGTGGAAGGACCGTGCGTGGTAGAAAGGCGACTGCAGTATTTAGAGGACATAATACAACAAGGTATAGAAACAGTGCCTAACGCAGATTGTGCTCGTGCTATTCAGCACGCTTCTATTTTTATCGCAGATTCTTCATCATTACGTGACATGCTTGTTGGCATGTAAGAACTATGTCAGAACTCTTGGCAAGGAACTGAACGAAGAATGTGGTATTGTTGTTTCTCATGAAACAAAAACGTCTTTCTTTCGGTACGAAGCTAGTTTCTGAACCAGCAGCCTATTGGAACGACGTCATATTTTGCGATGAGACAAAGATGATGTTGTATTACAAAGACGGACCGTCTAGAGTATGGCGCAAGGCATCGACAGCGCTTAAAAGGAGAAATATCATACCGACTGTCAAATTTGGAAAAATGTCGGTTAAGATTTGGGGATGTATCTCAAGCAGAGGAGTAAGAGACTTAGCTTTTATAGAGAGTATTATGGACGCAAAACAATATTTGTCCATTTTGAAAGCCAATTTGATGAGCAGTGCTCTAAAATTTGGATTTATTGAAAACAACAAACCAAATTTCAAATTTTACCAAGATAAAGATAATGTGGCTTCTTTACAACTGCGGGAAAGTAATATATACACCGGCCCAGAGTCCTGACTTAAACCCAATAGAAGATTTGTGGGCCTATTTAAAGAAAAATGTCGCGAAAAGGCATCCAAAGAACCTAACAGCACTCAAAACTGCAATATTGGAGGAGTGGTGGAACATACCGGGAGCTACGACCTGGAAAAGTTGGTTCATTCAATGCAAAATAGGTTACATTTAATCAAAAAGTAAATTGTGTTAATTTAATAAATTAAATATAAAACCAGCGCCATCATTTGTGAAAACAGTTTCTTGACACTAACAAAATTTAATGCTATTGGTTTTTGTTGTATTTTTGGTTTTATTTTGCGTTGAACTTGCACTTTGTTTTTGTAGATTATCTTTAAATGCTGGATATATTTATGAATTGTTACGAAAAGAAGTAAAAACTAAATAAAAACTAATACCTTTTTCCCCTGAAGTTGGGAATTGGCATTTATTTGGCATGTGTAAACTCATTATTGACAGACTGTATGTACATATATAGCATACATTTGTGTAAACATGAATAAATAAAACCGCAACGTTTACATCGTAGAATTATTCGTCTTTTTAACTGGTTGTTTCAATTGGTCGTATGGAGAAATGGATTTAACATTTTACATTTGTGTTTTTCTGAATTTAATTTGTGTTTTTCTGAAATACAATTGATCTTTTCTAAAATAAATTTGCGTTTTTCTGAAATACAGTTGGAAAAGGTGTAAAACTATTCTCCTCGAACATATTTTTACAAATTTATGCGAATTTGACGAGGGAAGTTTTTCGAGCTGCGAAACCTGAGAAATAATTCAGAAATGTGTAATTAGATGTTGTTTTAATAAAACATTACTTGTATTTAAAGGATTCTTTCAAGGAAACTAAAACAGGTTACCAAAACTTCAAATTTTTCGTCACTTATGTACATATCTCAATTTCTTTTTCTAAGTTTTGTAGAAATACCTCCGGAGAACTGAATTGTGTATTAAACAGGTAATATTAATATAAAGTAGCAGTGCTTCGGAAGTGGACTTGGTCGTTGTTTGCGATAACGCTCCGTGCCACTCCCGTTTAGAAAGTGCGATCACTAATTTTAACGCGATAGACAGAGCAACGCTCCTTCGTCTTGGGCCATATTCGCCGATGTTGAATACGATTTACATTTTCGGAAGTACATTTTACATATTCCGAAGTACAAATTACATTTTATGAAGTACATTTTACACTTTCTGAAGTACAATTTACAGTTTCTGAAATACATTTTACGGTTGCTGAAGTACAATTGGCTATTCTGAAATACTTTTTACGTTTTCCAAAGTACAATTAACTTTTCTGAAGTTCAATTTATGTTTTCCGAAGTACAATTGACTAGTCTGAAGTTCATTTTACATTTTCCGAAGTACAATTGACTCTTCTGAAATACATTTTATGGTTTCTAAAGTACAATTAACTATTCTGAAGTACACTTTACGGATTCTGAAGTTCAAGTGATGCTTTCTGAAGTACTATTGGAAAAGGTGTAGTATATAAAGCGAAAACTTTCTTTTCAGAAACATATTCAATAAAGTTTCCAAGTTCAACTGGCGCAGAGTTCGAACGGATTTCAATTACATTTTTTCAGCAAGCCAAAACCCGTATAACGAAAAAGGCATTTTATTAAGAAATTTATAAAACTAAACAGTTAATATGTAATTATTTCATTAATAATTTGCTTTTCAAAGAAAAATGTATTTAATTTAAATAAAAAATCAGTCAAATAAATAGTAAATATACTTAAATATACATTATGGGCATTCATATAAACTCGTAAATGTCTCGTATACACGTAAGCCGCGTAAATAAATTAGTTTTACATACAAATTAAGAAAATTAAGGAGGTTTACGCAGTTACGAAGCATTTACGTGTTAAATGAATACGAGTATGTGGTCCTTTTTTAAATGCTTAAATGGAAAACCAGCTTTTTTCACATTCACTATCGAAGGTGAGATTCGGAAAAGAGATTCGTTTTCCAACTATTTTCGAATTGTTAACCTTCCCAAATGTTTATTTTGAATTGCTTGATTCAATTATTATTTAATCAATGAAAATAAAAAAGAATATACTCGTACTTCACAATAAAACATCCTCACGTTTATTTATATGTGTTTTTTAAATATTTTTTCAAAAAATAAACGAATGAAAAAATTCTTATTGTACAGTTTATTAAACAAAATTTGGGGTTATTAACTTGTGCAGGGTGTAACATTAGGTATATGTGTACCAGAATATTAACTTGTGCAGATGGTAACATTAGCTAAGTATAAGCTCAACAACATTAGCTACAAGCTCACCTAAACATTAACTTGTAACGAAGGTAACATTAGCTAAAAGGTTACCAAAATATTAACTGGTATAAATGGTAACGTTAGCTCCATGTTTACCATAATATTAGCCGCATAAGGGGAAATAAGAGTAGTTCAGCTGTAGTTCAGTGAAATTGAACAATTCTATAATCAAAATTAAGCACTTAAAGGCATATGACGGCGGTTTTATAAGTGTTAGGTGAGACAGAAATAAAATTATTGCGCAAACGTCAAGCTGTATGGATGGAGGTTTTTTGCTGGATACTTTTTTTCTTTGAACTTGTTTATAATAAAAATTCACACTTTTATTGAGATCGAGGCCGTTTTGTGAAAGATTTTTTTTTGGAAAAAACAACAACAGTTTTTTATGGTAGTAGTTACATAAATAAATCAATAATTTAGTGATAAAAAGTTGTGGAGATATATCGGTGTGCCCTCCGAGCTTAGTATAAAATTGGTTGAGTGTTTTGTATTGATTTTAATAAATTTTCATTTAGTTTTCCCATTGCCGAGTCATTAGTTGATTTGCATTGTTATTGTTTCTAATTTGCGCGCATTTCTCTGTTCCTTAATTGTCATACTTAAAACAGCTGTTTGCGTTTTAGGTGTCTAATACTGTACATCTTAAACTGTTCGTTACATTGATATCTCACAAACTGTAAATATATTTTTAACTTACATTAGCTTCAAAACTATTTTTTTTCTTCTTTGTTTTATTGATAAATTGTTTTTCGCATTTTTTACTTAATTTGTTAATTATGTCTTGTGTTTTCGACAATTGCAAAATAAAAAAACCGATACTGAGCAAAGCTATGTTGCATGCTGGTTGTGCGATGGGGGTGCTCATATAAAATGTGCCGGATTGGTAGTCTTACACTTAATTAATGAAGTAAGAGGTATTCTTTGGTCTTGTTTAAAATACATATCAACAGAGGTTGAACTTTTTAAATTTTTAGACAAACAAGAAATGGATTTTTCGAAATCGGTAAAGAAACTATATACATATGTATATAAAAACGCGTTAAAGTCATTTAAGTTCTTAGTTAGTAAAGCTTCGCAACCTAGTAGGATGAGTAAACGCAAATGAACTAACAATCCGTACAAAGACAGCATTGCCGCTCCTCTTGCAATACTTTAAAATAATATAGCGCCTCAATCCCAATCAATTGGGCTTAATTATCTTTTGTCGCCTTCCCTTCCAGCTCATGATGAAGACATCATAATCTTCTTCAAGAACTATCTGCCCTCGATTTCTTCTTCCATAAAAATCTGTTCTGACTATTACAGTTATCATCACCTGCAGAGGATCCATCACCACCTCAATCGCTTCCATCTACTAAATTCGCTCATATTGTTGTAAAACCTCTAGCACCTTAGAGTGAGTCTGACTGCTCTGCAAAGAAGCTGGTTGTAGTGCCTCTGAGAAAATCGATTTTTCAATTTGCTAGGAACACATCATCTGATGATGTAGGGTTTTACATTTCATCCAAAATTAAGATTAGTAATTTAACTATTCGTAAATTAAAATTTAAATACAAACGTAACGTATGATCCTTCAAAATTAATGGGGCACCTGTAGTTTTTGATTATTTGCTTAACAATTCATTTTGGCCAACCGGGATATTTTTTCGCGAGTTTCAATAACAGCCTCAAAAAAATAAAAGTAATACCTTACGAGTAGCATCAATTTATCGACGTGAAATTGAGCCAAAAAACTAATTTCAAATTCTGCTTTAAGTAGTGTATACAAAAACGTTATATGTTTAAATACAGAATTGAATGATTTATATTTAAAAGGCTTAGATTGTAAATAAAACGTAATTTGCTTCACTGAAACTTGGCTTAAACCAGATATTTGCAGTTCAAAGATCCTATCTAATCAATATCGAATTTATAGAAATGATCGTTAGGACAGAATCGGTGGTGGTGTTCTTTTTGCAGTCCATTCTTCAATACCATCCGAAGAAGTAAGTGTCCCCTTCTTTGAGTCAACCGAATTTAAAGCACCACGGGTTTTGGTAGGTAAAGGTTTCGTTTATTTAGCTGTTTGCTAAATCCCTCCTAATTCTGACTTATCGTTATATTCTCAACATATTGTACTGCTTAGATCCTTAAGTTCAATAATTACTTCACATGGCTCGACATGGACTGTTTTTTGTTGTTTTTTTACTCCGACAAGGTTGAAAGTTGATGTATTTTGGAACGATTTTCCGTCGATCCTTGTCAAATTTGGTTTTGAAACAAACCGGTTTTGGCGTTGTGCCATCTTCAGTGTTATTTTTCAGAACGACATGGACTCTTATATTTCATAAATTTGAATATTTTTCTAGTTTAGTAAATCATCTTTTTGATTAATATATACCAATTAGGAAAATTAAAGTTAATTGAAATAGGCAACCTTGGATCACTAAGAGGGTACTTGAGGCGATAAAAGCTGGAAATAAAAGCCATCATCTTATTCGAGAGTCTAAGCGATTTTATATCGAACGAAGTCGTAATACGAGTCTTCCGCCAAAAGTTCTCAGGAATAACTTAAAGCAGCTTGGAAACAAATGCAATTTGATATCTAAATGTACGATTAATTTTTTAACTAAACTACCTAAAGAGAATGTTATTTTTGTTCCCAATTAAATATTTCTTATTAATCTAGCTGCAGATTTAACTTGTCAGATAATAAAATAAGTTTACGATTTGTTAAGCTCATTCTTCCTTATATAATATCACCCTAAACACATATTATTTTGTTAACTTCACTAAAATCTCCTGATGCTTGGAAAGTGGTTAATATTATACCTGAACGCAAAAAGGTAAAGCCTCACAACCTTGTGACTTTCGCCCATCTCCATTCGACCGTCTTTATCAAAGATTTTTGAAAAACTGGATATCGCAAAGGACATAACTATTCATTCGCAATACTTGAAATAACGGCGGATATTCGGCCATCCTTTGATAAAGGCAACTTTTCAATCCTCACTTTATTGGACTTCTCGAAAGCTTTTGACACTGTTTGAAGTTAAACTAATTGTAAGCTATTTAACAAGTAGATATCAAAGGGTAGTTGCTAGGGGTAACGTATCTAGCTTATTACCAGTAAAATCGGGTGTACCGCAAGGCTCTATTCTTGGTCCGATTTTAATCAGTTTATATATTAATGACATAGAGAAATGGTGCAAAATGTATCAATTCACCTTTATGCTAATGACGTCCAGATATACATACCTCTTGGCCCCTCTGGGTTTAACAGAAGACTTAATTTTCCGAATAAATGAGGACTTACAAGCTAGCTCTCTGTGGTCGAAAAACAAAATGCTTAACCTTAAATGTGTCCAAAACGTACGTAATAGCTCTGTCCTATCTTCCCTACAATCTTGATGTTGTTTCTCCAATTGAGCTAAGTGGAAGTGTAGTGAAGTTTTTACTTAAACATGTTAACGCATCAGTCAGCCGGATGTATTTTGTCCTCAGGCAATTCCTTAATTCCTCAAGATGTACATAACATAAATATCGTACCACGAGTTCATATATGGTTGCTAAATAAAGAACCTCTGAGAAAATATCAAATTTTGGTTAACAATGCCGTCAGATATACATATATATCTTAAACGTAAATTTGTTCACATATCCAAGTTTATGCAAATTTTCTTGGCGGCAGTATATCTACATTTTTTGATCGTCGTCTGGTGTTATTTATGTACAAAGTTTTTATACGCATTGCCCGAATTAACTCTTTTCCTAACAGACGTTTGCACAGTCTACTCATACATGCAATTTTATCGTACCTTATTTTAGGTACTCAATTTGGAATTCTTTGCCAACAAAACTAAAATTAGAATCTAACACCAGGCGCATCAAATTGGCTGTGTATGCTTTCCTCTCAAACTAAATCTTTCCATCTGTACCATTTTATTAAGATTTTTCGTTTCACGCTTTACTATACTGAAAAATACATAGAGTGTTCAAAATACATACACACATTTTTTTTTATTTAGTTATTTACATATTTATTTATTTAGTCTATGAACAGAAAGTGTCTTACATACTATTTACAAAGTAATTAAAAATTAAGATTTAAAAACCTAGATAGCTAAATTTAGAATATGAGAAAATACATTTTATGGAATTAAAAAATCAAGTTGGATGGAACTCGAGAGTGAATTAAGTTCAATTAGCGCTCGAACAAGGGCAGCATTTCGCGAATATTCTGTTTTAAATTTAACACCATAGAAAGGTAAAGAAATACGAAGATTACGTTGAGGGATGTTGAAATGAACTCTTTCCAAAAGAAAGGAGCAGTCAATGTCGCCATTGATGATATTACGAACAAAAGAAAGTGAGAGTACCGACCGTCTTCATTCCAAAGACTTAAGGTCAATCAAAAGCAAACGAGATTTATAAGAGAGAATTGGCTCATCAAAACACAATGAACGTAAGGCATATTTAAGAAAAACTTTTTGGACCCGTTCAAGCTTAGTTATATAATTTTTTTTACTAGGCCTCCAGATAAAGGTAGCATATTCCAAGTTGGAACGAACAAAAGCCGTATATAATAACTTCAGAGTATACGGGTCAGAAAATTTGGAATTATTTCGCCTAACAAACCTTAAAACCGAGTAAGCTTTCGAAATAATATGCAAATATGCCTATTAAAAGAAAAGTTACTCGAAAAAATTACGCCAAGATCTTTAATTTCATCCAAACTTTGTTAAAAAGAATGAGAAATCATATAAGACGTCGGCAAGATGTTATGAGCTTTCGCATACGTGACTTTAAAGCACTTTTTTATGTTTAAAGAGAGCTGAGAGTTAACACACCACAGATGTAAGCTCTCAATGTCATTTTGAAGCTGAAGCGCATCGTCGGCATAGAGCAAAAATTTTGCAAATCTAAAGCAGCTACGTATGTCATTAATAAACAAAACGAACAATAAGGGACCTAGTATACTCCCCTGTGGAACCCCAGAGGATGATGATACTCTCAAAAAGTTTCGAAAGTTGATAACTTTGATATGGGTCTATAATTACAAACGTTATTCTTACTACCACTTTTGTGAATAGGGCTAATGGAAGTAAATTTCCAGTCATAAATGAAAACTCCAGACGTCAATGACAGATTAAAAATTATTTTTAAAGGTGAAACTAAAGCGGGGCAATTTTTTAACAAATGAACTGAAAGTTTATCAGTATCCGGCTAAGAGAACCAAAGCTTAAGGTGGAGCTGAAGTTAGAAGTAAAGCAAGGTAATGGATTCCCATCATCAGCAACAAAATTTGAGCTGAAAAATTCCGCAAACAAATTGGCCACACCATTTAGAGTGTTAGCAAACTTTTCCTCATAAAATACGGCTGAGCGAATAGCAGAGTTCGACTTTTTAGATTTAATAAATTGCCAGAAAGACTTTGGATTTGATTTAATATTCTCCTCCATTCGTAGGATGTATTTTCTGTAAATAAATTATCTAAACAGTTGAAATCTTTGGAATAACGCTGATATTAAGCGAAAAAAATTAGACTTCCAGTTAATTTAAACTTTTTAAAGAATTTATTCCGGAGGTTCTTTAACTTTTTCAACTGAAAGTTATACCACGGTAGCTTATAAGGCTTTTTCTTTATAATCGGAACGTTAGATAAACAAAAATCAAACATTAAAGTTTTAAAAATATAATAGCATCTGAAAACATCGGAACAATAGGTCAGTCCATGTGTATTCCAACCGAAATATTATAAATCAAATTATCACTAATAAAAATGAGATCGAGTAATCTATCCAACTTGATAACAAAACTATTAACTTGTATTAAATTAAGACTTAAAATACTATCAAAAAAATAAGATTCATGAGCTGAAATACTCGTAACATACAAAGGAGTGAGACCCGAGTTAGAAAAACTACCGGACCAACTCACATTACTTAGATTAAAGTCACCATAAATGCATATTTGGTTTTCACTTAACTGATTTATGACTACAGAGGTAATATTGTCAGCATGCAAGCGATAAAGAAATTCTCCACTATTTGGAATAATATATGAAACCACAAAAAACAATGAGCTGTCGTACTGCTAACACAAACGCACAGTTGATCTATTAGAGAATCATCGTTCTCAAGCGAAACTAAATATGAATGAAATTTACGTTGTACCGCAATGAATACACCACCACCTCTTGCGAAACCTGTTTTAGTTACATATCTATCCTTTCGAAAAACATTATATATGTATGTACATAAATTAGAGTCAAAGTATTCCTCATCAAAAAAGGTATAATTGAGCCACGTCTCAACTATTACAAATACATCATAATCAAGTTCCGAGCTAACAGCGCGAAAATGTTCACATTTAGTAGGTAGGCCAGATACATTCTGAAAATACACATTCAGGCCGCTAAAATTATCAGAAGTTATGTTTGCTTTTTTTAGTTCTCTTATTTTCGAAAAAAACGAAAAGGGCGTATATTGACATTGGCAGGCCAAAGATCCGCCGAAAGGAGCTTATCATAAAAAGCAACAGAAACACCTAGCTTAAAATTAACTTTTTAAGGCTACTAAGTGAAATTTCACTTTTAACTAGTGCATATCAAACAAGATGTTTTTATATCAATAGCTGCATGCTTGACAATGAACTCAATAATGTTGTCAGTAGAAACAGAAGGCAGAAATGACGATAAATGTAACCATTTCATACGGCCAGCCACCTCCAAATCCGTATTTGTATTTATACCAACAATTCTTAATTCATTTCGACGTTTAGATTTTGTTACTTTTGTCCACTCAGTGTTCACTGTCACCGAAGAAACAAACGAAGTTCAATCAATAGCTGGCACAGCTGAACGCGCAGTAGTAGTACTAGACGAACGCAACGAAGATCCAGCATCATCACCAGCTTTGTCAGGTACAACAGCAGCAGACTTCAGCAAAACTCTCAGCTAGCACCGAAGTGCAAGTAGGCGACAGACCAACAACAGCAGCAGCAGAAGCAACAGAAGTAGAAGTACGCACAGAAGAAACAAAATTATCACCAACAACTGCACGACAATATGATAAAGCCGAAAAAAGCATTCGTATTGTTACTAACACCAGTACAAGAAACAGCAACTAGAGCCGAACTGGTGGGCACGGACGAGTCATCATTAGCTGTTTAAGTAGTTGAAATTTTATCAACATTTACTGCAGCACTAATCAGCTTCGAGACTAAGGGCCGTTTGTTCAATGTCTGATAAACATAACCATTAATCGGTGGTTGGTTAATCCCCTGATAGCTTGGATTGACAATTTCGTTTGCACCAAGTTCTGATTAGCTTACGGCGAGTTACTTTGAACATTGTGAATATTTTAGGAAATAGTTCACAAAACTGGCATTGTGAATACGCAAAATTCGTATGTCAGTTGACATTTGTTTATTTATTTATTTGTTTTTTTGTGGTGATATTCGGTTAAAATTAAAAACGCTTGTTAAATACATGAAATGGAGAAGCAAATAAAGCCACGGTTACCAAATTTTACTAGCGCCGAAGAGAGCTTATTGTTATCTTTGGTTGAGAAGCATGCGACTACACTGGAAAACAAACGAACTGACGCAGTGACCTGGGAGGTAAAAAAGAAAGTTTGGGAGCAAATAGATACCTCCTTTGAAGCCCAGATGGGAATAAAGAGAGGAATAAAAAACCTGCGTGAGAAGTACGACAACATGAAGAGAAAAGCAAGGAAGAGCATGGCAGAAGAAAGGAGGGAAATGTATAGGACGGGTGGTGGGCATTACAAGCCACGTACTGACACCAATGCTGAGAGGTTAGTGGCACTATTGGGTGAATCGGCAACTGGATTGTCTAATAATTTTGATAGCGACTGTAAGTTTCTTTTAGGTTTCAATAAACTAATGGCGATTTCTTTTCTCGAAAAAAATGTTGCCTTCTCACATTGTAACTTTTGCACTAGGTTATGTCTTCCTGAAAAATGGCTATATTAGGATAAATTGATTCAACTTTGATTGGTCAGAGTCCAATAAAGTGGGGAATGGACAGGCAACGCCTGGAAAGATTTAAGAAAACCAAACGGCGCAACATTATTTCGAGAAAAGAAAACGCCATAAGTTGTTAACATTTTCTTGTCTTTATGTTTTTTACTATTTTCCAATGTTTTTCAGTCATTCAAATCGGACTTTCACCTGTGGAGGAGAGTTTTCTGGTAGACTGTGATATTCTTGACGATTCAATGAAATCGCGTGAAGTCGAGCCAGTGTTAGACGCAACTGAAACGTCAAAAATTGTAATAACTATTATACAACCTGTACAACAGATTTACCTCAATTTCTTTTTATAATGTTTTAGGAAACAATTGATTGGAGCTCATGGAACCCAACACTTCTTAAAAAAAAAAAAAAATGAAAAATTATTAGCAAAAGATGAGAAGAAGGAGTTGCGAAATTTAAATTACCAACATATTTTTTGGAAGGACGAAAACAAGAGAGCAAGTGAGAGACATGAGTGGGCAAGACAAAAACACGCTCTGGAATTGAAGGAAATCGAAATGAAATTGGAAGTTTTACAATTGGACGCAGCAAATAAAAACAAGAATTTATAAATTGATTAAAATTTATCTTATTTTTTATATATAGCAAAGAACGTACATTACAACGAAGTTTCATCACGATACCGGAACCAGAGATCTGCAACAAGTAACTTTTTCAAGCTTCAAGCCAGCACGTTGTAAAGCAATTCATAGGTATGAGTTGCACTCCTCTAAGGCAAACAAGCCAAGCCATGTATGTTTCATACCAAGCTGTTCGATAGGACGGCTTGTGTTAAATATACGCATCAATGATTCTGTTCGAAAGAAATGTACACATCAATGAGTTGAACATTAAGCAGAAAAGTACGTATGACTTGTTCGATGTACGTACTTTCAATTCATATCAATCTGTATACATACATATGTAGTTAGAAGGTATGTGATACAATTTATGGATGAAAATAATAATAATAAAATAAAACTTTTGTAAAGTTTTCGGTTTCTCATGTTCATTCAACCTTTTTGTTTATTTAATTTTGGAAATTATTCATTTATATAAATATATTGATAAGTGTTAAATAAGAAATGCGTATATAAATACAGAATATTACCATATAAATACATATGTGCGTATTATTTGGACAAGAACATTTTCTACGCATATTATTTGCTTAGTTATTTTCATTTTTTAAAACAGAATTTAAAAATAAGATATTATCCACAATCTTAGGAGCTAGGCGATTGCGTTTCTCTACTATTATATTACCTGCAAGTGAAAAAGTGCGCTCACTGGCTGCACTGCTAGCTGGAATTGATAATATTTTAAATGCGAAGCTAGAAAGAGTTGGAAACTCAATTTTATTGCTTTCCCACCATTCCATGGCATCAAAATTACTTGCAAATTGTGTTCTTTTTTGTATATACTTATTTCTCAATTTCCTCACTTGTTGTAATAGGTGTGGTCGGATTTTCAAGATTTACTGTGTCTGGGAAAAAGAAGTAAACATCCGACGACTGTGTTATCTCAGCTGAATGAACAAGTCATTTGTACAGAACAAGCCTCGGCTGTACATGCAACGATTTGAATCGTTTCAAACTGTACATGTGTATGATTCGAACAAGCAAACCTGATCACTGTGTTGATTAGGTATGAAATGGAACAAGCAAGTTGCGACTTGTATGTTTGACGTTTTTCAAGTAACAAGTCATACATACATTGATGTTGTACAAGTTAACACCAAATTCAAGTAACTCCTTGCAGATCTCTGACCGGAACTAAATTGGCGATCATTGACTGAAATTGGAAACTTATTATTTGATCCAATTGGTTTTCAGTGTACAAATAAGGGCTGCCAGAATTGACTCATGAATGCACTCGTTGTTGACCTCAATGATATGTAACAGTACTTTGTTAACTAAAAAATCAGAATTTTTTCAAAAACAAACTCAGCAATTCAACAATGACAGCATTCCTGAGTTAATTCTTGCATCCCTTTAGTATAAACCAAGATGCATGCATCTTCTTTATTATGTACGTTTTCTGGTTCATAGTACAAAAAAATAGCGCATTGACTTTGAAAATAATATTAAGAGGCTTATTTTTATTTATTTATTTTTACATTTTATTTTATATGGAGGACATTGCGTAGAACCTTCAGAAAACCATATTACTTCATTCAAAACTTTTTTAAAAATTATGCATATGCAGTTTTTTAGCCATACAGTTTCTAATAAATTAGCCAACTGAAACTTGCACTTTGCTTTACGGAAATTGAATGGCCATATGCAGAATTTTTCAGAAAGTCTTGAATAAAAAGTTTTAATTTTGTTCTTAGTTTAATTTTTGTGACTATCGTATACATTTTTATTTTATATGACTTCGGTTTTAGATCCTACTTAATTTTTTATAATTTTTATTGAGCTCAAGGGCAGTTTATGGAAGATTTGTTTGTGAAAAAAAAGGAAGATGAAATAAACACAACAGCCAACTCGGCTAGCGTAGCACAATAGGTAGCGTATTGGCTCTGCAACTCTGAGCTCCCGGGTTCAAAGCCTGAGAGAAGTGGTTATGAAAATTAAATTAAAAAATATTTTAATTTAATAATCAAAAAGAAGTCTGATGAGGAAATGTGGTGATTTCCGAAATAGTATTATAACTTCAACCATTGAAAGCTGTTGTTGTTTTTTCACAAACAAATCTTCCATAAACTGGCTTTCAGCTCAATAAAAATTATAAAAATATTAACATTTACTAGGCCAACAGAAAAATGAACGATCCTGCTTAATTTTAAATGAATTTTTGAAAATAAATGAATAACTATCGGTTTAAAAATATCTTTTGAAATTTATTTCTATTTTTGTTAACGCCAGTATATGTCCAGGGACATTCGTATATGTATGTACAAAACCAAATATGTATATTTATACATACCGTCAGTGTCGAATGTAAGAATACACTTTTCTAATTTACAATATTCAAATTTCATAATATATGTATTTTGTTATGGCTATATTTTTATCAAAAATTAAAGAAAAATATTTATCATAAAAATGTTGTGCATATTATAATTCGACAAATGTACATTTACATTCGGCACTGATGATATGAACATATTTATTAAATATATATAATATAATTTTGGCACCTACACTATATAGCTCAGGGTTTGGCCGAGCTTCTCCTACCATTTGTGGTGTGCGTCTTTATATTATACCACAAATGGAGGGACCTACAGTTTTGTGCCGACTCCGAACGGCAGATGTATTTAATGAGAAGCTTTTTCATGGCAGAAATACCCTCGGAGGTTTGCCATTGCCTGCCGAGGAGTGACCGCTATTAGAAAAAACTTTTTCTATAATTAAGATTTTGTTTGCCCTGACTGAGATTCGAACCTCGAACTCACCCACATATCGAGTTATAGCACGCACCGCTACCAACTCGACCACAGCGGCCACTATTATATTTATTAAATACATACATATGTATTATAAAAGCGCATCTTAGGAAATACTTGCAAAATAGTCTCGAATTAAACTCGTTCTGATAAAAGAAAGGCTTGTGTCTCAGTTATGTAGCTGTCTTCAAACAAATTTTTATTAGACACTTCATCATAATCAAGATTTTCTTCTTCAGGTGGATCGGCATCTCTGTTTTACCGCACCGCAAAGCAACAATAATTGACATAGTGGTTTTTTGGGAGACCCTTAATCCAGCCGAAAGCACTGGAAACCGACGCTTCCAAACTCCAAAGCACCTCTCAATACAGTTTTTGGTGCGGATTTGAGACTCATTGTACAACTTTTCTGCAGCAGTGTCAGGATGTAAAAGTGGGGTCATCATATATTTGTTGACTCCATAACCAGTGTCACCTAACATAAAGCAGTTTTTAAATTCATTGTCTTCAAAACGTTGTTTGATACGGCTGTTATTAAAAATGTTGCTATCATGTGCTGAGCCAGGCCATCTGCTCACGATATCTATTATTTCAAGATTCGCACTACATATTACTTGTACGTTAAGGGAAAAGTACCCCTTGCGATTTCTAAATAATTCTGCGTTTTCCCCACCAGGAGACTGTATTCTAATGTGTGTGCAGTCGATACATCCCACCACTTTAGGAAATTTAGCTATTCTGTGAAATGCGCTATGAGAAATTTCAATTTCATTTCTGGTTTTCGGCATTTTTATAAAGTCTTTGGAAAGTTTGGCAATAGCATAGGACACTTTTGCTACAACACGGCTTGCAGTGGACACATTAACTCCACAAAAATCTCCAACAGTTATTAAGAAGCTGCCTGATGCGTAAAAGCGTAAAGCTAGCAGTAACATCTCTTTAGAATTTAGAGCGTGGTTTCTAAAAAGCAAATAAATAATAGAAGTAATATAACTGAATCATTTTTTACAAACCTTTCTGTGGGGCTTCTGATAACATTTTGTATTTTACTTAAAATGTACAATGCACTCTCCTTAGACAGCCGAAATCTTCGAACAAAAGTGTCGTCGTCGAATTCCTCAAAAAAGTTTGTTCTTATTCCATACGTGCGATGTTTCACAAAACGCCGGCTCATAACGCCAGAATAATTAAAATAATATTGAAGCTATTCCATTTTTTGAGTTTTTTTAACTGCTCCTCACAATATTGTTACTTTTATTATTGTCAGCTGTCATTTCATGTTCTGATTTTCAATTAATCGGCAGACCATCTACCGATAAACTAAATCAAAACTTAATTGACAGATGAGCGATAACCGGATATTGAAAAAACATTTTTTTAGCGAACTTCTGATTATGTCTTAATCATGGTCTTAACCAGACATTGAACAAACGGCCCTAAGACTTTTAGGTCATTAACCTCCTTAGTCAGATATACAATTGATGACACCAAGTTTGATGAGTTATGTAAGCAATTATCGCAATTAAACACAATGTTCGTATAATTAGCAAGCAGTTCACACATTTCTTTGCATCAATCTTAGCACAAATTTTATGATACTAAGGGACAGTTTTTCAGTGCTGGTTTAAACTCAGTTTAAACTAAGTTTAGTTAAACTCAGTTTAAATTTAAACTTAGTTTCCTTGCGCCCAAATAAATTTGTTGCAACCAAAACGAAGTAGTTAGCAAACAGCTGATAAGTTAAACTAAGTTTAACCGAGCACAATCGGCCGTTTAAACTTAGTTTAAACTCCGTTTAAAGTTGACTGAAAAACTGCATTCTGAGTTTAAACTTAGTTTAAACGACAAACAGAGTTCAACTTGCACTGAAAAACTGGCCCTTAGTATTACAAGCATGGCAAGAGATTTCATAGCCATCACGTAAAGATTTAAAGCATTTAGCACAAGTTGAATTATCCATAGCGAGAGCGAACAAAAACACAACCGTTCACTTCAAGCGTGCTCAAATCTATAAGTTCACATACATAATTTTTTTTGCAATAATCCAAACTGTTATTATTAATTTTTATTAAATATGGCACGGTAAAAGACTATGTCTTAATTGTGTATTACATGTTTAAATAAATAAATAAATAAAATAAATAACTTTATCGTTCTATTTTCACCAAGGGATAGGATTAATATGTTCATAGAAGATATGGCTGAAATCTGTCTAAATCAGATTAATTTAATTCCAAACAATTTCGGAACCATCATGGATCTAGTTTACGTTGATGATATATCTAAATCATCCATGAATCGTTGTGACCCTTTGATTATTCCAGAGGATTCTTATCACCCTGCAATTGAATTAAATTATGAAATTATACGTGATTTTGGAAATAATGTTAATAAATCAAGTAGCTCAAGCACTCGTTTTATTTTCGCGAAGGCCAATTTCATAAAATTAAATCGAGAGTTGTCAAAGTTATCATGGCCGACGTATAAAGATGAAGTTGAGCGAAGTGTCCAGCATTTTAATAATACTATATGCAGCTAATTTCAAAAGTTTGTACATAAACGTGTTTGAGTTCAAAAAGAACAATCGCAACCATGGTTTGCAAAGAAACTTATAAATTTAAAAAATAAAAAGTCGCGATCTTTTAAATTGTATAAAATAACTGGTTTGCATACGGACTATGTTAAATACTCAGTTTTCCGACACGCACTTTAACTTGGAGTTTTGCCTTCAACTTGGAAAGAATCATTCATTATACCCCTTCACAAAACCGGGAGTAGATCCTCTATAGAAAATTATCGGGGTAAAGCTAAACTTTCTGAAATTCCCAAACTATTTCAAGTTATTGTTGTTGACCGTTTAACATATTCTATTTCCTCTACAATTTCTAGCACGCAACATGGGTTCTCTAAAGGGAAATCTACTGTTACAAAACTTACTTGAGTTTACAAGTCATGTTTTAAATGGATTCAGAGAAATGATGCATGCAGATTTTATATACATCGATTTTTGTATAGCACTCTTTACGCATCCATAAACTCACGTCGGTTTTCAGCCGAATTTTCTTTTGAAATATATTTGATCGAGCATTGTTCATGTATCGCCAGGAGTTCCGCAAGGAAGTCACCTTGGCCCGATTATAACTTAACTTTTTATAAATGACACACCCTCTGTAATAAACATTAAAAAAATTGTGTGTGAAGTAAATTACATGCCACTAAACCTTCAAAAATTTAAAGAAATGTTTTTTTCCCGCTGGGCGATTCAACCAGCTTCTTATGACAAATGTATGTAACTATAACCTCGAACAAGTGTTTTCAATTCAAGTGAATTCAATTTCAATATTCACATTAATGTTACAGTTAACAAAGCCAAGCGTGTTTTTGCATTTGTAAAACGATGGTCGAAAGAATTCAATGATCCTTACATTACGAAGGCTCTTAGGCCAATATTGGAAACCGCGCTATCAAGTTCATTCCGACCGGCTAGAGTCAATTCAAAAACAATTTCTGCTTTTTGCTTTAAGAAATTTTCGTTGAGATTCTCAGTACAACCTACCACCGTATATTAGTCGCTTAAAACGCATTAATCTTCCTACCCTTGCTGGTCGCAGAGAAATGCTAGGCATAGCATTTTTTGTCAAGTTACTCTTTGTGAAATAAAGCTAAACGTTCCCTCCCGAGCATGAAAGCATTTTCGGCCTCTTTTTCGGAAGCCTTGCAAAAGTAATTTTGAACTAAACGAGCCACTCCGTAGTCTACGTCAGGATTTTAACATACACTCCGGTTCTTTCATATTTCAGATATAATACCTACATATATTTATTTATTTAATCAGCTGATGAGCATTTGTTCTGTAGCTGAACAGTTGTAGATCTCCACACTTAACAAACTCCTGCCTTTGATGATTTGACGCAAAATAAACAATTTTGTATGTATCCATCCGTTGGTGGGGCGGGTATGGAGGGGAAAAAACCGTTATGTCCTGACCTGTCACACTCGCTAAAGTCATGCCAAAGGTTTTTAGCAATGAGAGTAGATGATCGTTCCAAAATAGTGATAAAATATAACCTATGCATGAACTGTCTAGCGCACTCTCATATCGAAAGAAGCTTCACCAGTACCTTCACCTGCTCCAGTTGTCTTCAAAGGGATTATTCCTTGCTACATAGAACCCCAACTGGAGCCAGTCACACCTCATCAAATGCACCGGCTTACAGCAACATTAACGTACTTTTCGCAGCCAGTTCCAGAAACGTTATATTGGAGACAACAGTGATACAAATGTATCATTTAGGTGTGAACTATCCGGCTAGAGCCCTTCTAGATTCTGGATCAGAGGGCACATTTATCTCTGAGCGGCTGCAGAAACGTATTATTCTTTCGACTCGGCCTGTCGATACAAATATATGTGGTGCACATGCAACAATACCTGCCAAGGTGCGAAAAGATGCATAATTTGTATAAAGTTCCTCTGTTGATTTTCATGTCAGAATTAATTCTACCCCGCCTAACGTGCAATCTCCTACAGCTATGAGTGGATCTAGTCGATCTTGGTTTGCTCCCCCAATAAAATAAGCCGATTTGTAACTAAAGAAGATGTACTATGCTCTCTTCTGGCACAGGAAACTGTTTATCTGTCCTGGGACAAAGGTTTCAGAGGCATGTATGTCCCTTTATACTGAAATAGCAAGCTTTAAGCTAATTCGGTTGTGGGAACTTGAGCAGGTTCCAAGAAAAAAGCAATAAACCCCAGAGGAAGCATTTTTTGAGCAGCATTACACAATAACACCGCTCCATAATGATAAAAAGCGATATATTGTAGCACTGCCGTTCCGACAGGAATCACTTGATGATTCAAGTGTGGGTCATTGTAGAACAAGCACAGCTCATCAGTTCATATGCAACGATGATGAAGAAACCAGACCTGAAGGCAGAATATCATGGAGTACTAAGAGAATACATAACTCTAGGTCATATGAGGCCAGTGAATAAGACCACATCCATACGCCCATCAACAACCTAATACTTGCCCCATCATACAGTGCTTAAGCCGGACAGCACAGCCACCAAAAAGGTAGTGGTCTTCAACGCGTCAAAATCATCTTCTAATGGATTGATATTGAATGATGCGCTCTACACGTTCTGCTCTTCAATCCGACCTTATCCCTTTATTGACGGAAAGGCGATTCTTTAAGTACGTTTTCAATACAAACATCGAGAAAATGTATCGACAAGAAGATATTCAATATCACAATATTCTGTTTCACAATCACAATCACAAAATGAAAAAATAGTGGGTAACGAACTCCAAGCTGTCACGTTGGAGTTAACTGCGCATCATACCTAGCGATACGGACATCCCTTCAACTGGCACAACATGTTAATTGTCAGTTTCCACTGACGTCCAGGGTCTTAAAACATCATACATACGTGGACGATGTAATTGCAGGAGCACACGACCAGGAGACAGCCATCCGCACCTGAGATTAACTCCTAAAATTATTACAGTGAACTGAATTTCCCCTCCGAAAATTGACATCGAACTTCTGGAAATTCCTGTCAGACATATGGCAAGATTTTTAAAGACTTACATGTTCATCCCAGATATTAAAATTCCAAGGTGAATTAATTTCACGCCTTGTCCTGACTGACGTAAAAGGGTAAAAAGATTTTCCAATTTATCGCGAGCTCTGCAAGTTATTGCATTGATTTTTAGATTAGAGACACTCCTTCTCATATTACTTTTGACGAAATTCGGCAGTCAAAAACAGGTATTGTTTTTCTGACATAAAAGCAGTACATGATTTTTCTACACGGAGGAAATCAGCTTGTGCTGTGGCTGCTGAGATCAGAATTTTGGAACGTTTATATGAAGAGCTTAATCAAAAGTATAATCCACAATAATAAAGTTTGTCTCATTTACAGGAAATAGACACGAGAACAACTGATGGGAGCCTTTCCCCTTACCAATACTGGCATGGATTTTTCTTTACCATTAGAGATAAACTTATACCGGCTGAGCTTGCCTTATCACAAAGAGATATGCCTGTGTCTTCGTCTGTTTTGCGACGAAGGCAATACATCTGGAGACGTTCATCAAGAAATCGACTAGCAATCATACCTCCGGGTGCTTCGCGTATGGGAGGATTGTGGGAAGCAGGAGTAAAAAGCTTCAAAGGCCACTTCCGAAAGGCAGCAAATACTATGCGTTTTCAACATTGCTTGCGCAAATAGGAGTATCTGAAGGAAATGCACAAAAGAATAAATCGCAATCTCCTTAACAAAATATCGAAGTACATAACTTCGTGTGGCGACTTGGCAGATGGCTGCGTGCGAGCAGTAGAAATACACACTACTCGATGACTCATGATTCAGTAAACACAAACTATAATTTTGCTTTCTATTTGCAGTGAATCTACTCAAGATGACTTACCAACCCCAAAGTGAAGCTCAGGATGTACATCTTTGTCCCATCTACAACCACAACCATAAACTACTATTCTGCCGTAAGCTCCGCCGAATGCAGGCTGTGCAAATTGGCTGTCGTCGCGTAATATGGCTAGCAGTTGCGTGTTCATCCACAACACAGTCTCCTTCACTTGTAGGAGGCTCCCTGACGAGAGGAAGCCATGTCGTCACGTTAAAATACGGCAGACTCATCCCCACATCGACAACACGTGAACCACTAATATCCAGACTACCTCCGTCTACGACTATTTCGACAGCTCTAGCGCGATCTCTACGCATAATCCACAGTAACGAGAGGTCATAATGTACCTTTACTCTAAAAGTTTGGCAATACAGATTACCGGTCCGCGAAAAGTTAAAAAAACACTCTGAAAAAGACCACTCCTAACGTACAGTCGTTGTCCGCATTTTTAACGACTTCGATAACCAGGCTGACAGAACTCGTTACTTCCATTCTTTTGTGCAGGAGTCAAGTTAGCTGATACCGTTGCCAGACTCCACCTTCTGTGGAGACTATAAATGCAGATACTGATGGAAAAAACACTCCCTTTTTTAATACGATTAAAAGTGAACAGCGGTATCAGCGGTGAGTAAGCATTTTCTTACAATAAACATTCATATATTTGTACATTTGTAAATTTGAATTGTATTCATTTGGAAAACCTTTGTAAGTGGAAGCATTTGTGAGAAGTAAGTAGAAGGATTCAGGATCGGCTCCTCCCAAGATCCCCGTTTCCGCAAATCAATTAGAACTTCGGGCATTTCAACCACCTCTCGAACACTTATAAAAAAAATTTTTAAATATCAAGTACAATTTTTATAGTAGATATGCATTTTTGTAGCCCAATTATAATGTCAAGAAGTGCTGCTTTCAAATCGCTTCAAAGTACATTTGATTTTTAACAATTTCTTCCATGTGGAAAGAGCAGTGCAATTCCATTAGTAAAACCGCATATTCAAAAATAATTTAGCAATTCTGAGAAAGAACTTTCCAACTTTGGTGCAAGTTTGAATTTTTTTTTTAATCTCCGACAAAGTTTGAAACTCTCAGTGAGTGTGTTGATAAGGCTATAAAATAACGCTCAAGAAATGATTTTTATTTTTGATCAAAAAATAAAACTCAAAAGTATTTATTGTTTTTGACGAAAAATAAGTTTCATTGTTGATCAAAAAAATATACCTTGATATTTGATTATTTATTCTGAGCGTTTAATAAAAATCGAATTATAATAATTAATAATAATTTGTATATGCTTTTATAAAACAAATTCGTAGAGGCCTTGAGAAAATATAAAAATAGATATATTAAAAACTTTTCTCCACTATTAGGAACCTTTTTAATTTTATTATTTTTAATCTTAGAATTATTCATTTCGTTTTTAATAAAACTTACCTCTGCACGAAGAACAAGTATTTCATGCGGTTGCCAGGCCTTCACAAAACTTGAAAAATAATCGGTTATGGGTTGACCATGAAAAGAGAATCCAATTAATGTAAACACTAGGATTTTCAAAGGTGACGAATACAGATATGTCTGATATCTAGAACGACTTCGTTGAAAAGTTTTCAATATGTTTCCTGCAAAAAAAATTATTTAACTAAATATAATTGTATAACTTATTTACACATGTTTTTATTGTTATCTTAAAACGATATACTATGATAAAAAATTAGAAGCTAGGTGGCCAAAACACACGCAATCATATATTTCACGATGAGGGAATAAGTCAACGATTCGAGTTGCAAATTTTTAAAAAGGGTACTTTTAATTTTGTAAATAGTGTGAAATGTAGAGATGATATTTCTTAAATTTTTGTATTATAATTAAAATTAAAAGGTAAGCTAATAGTGTAATAAATTGTATTAATATTGTAATTTTGGCTTTAACGGTCTTGTAGTTTTATTTGAAATTCACCTTTTTTATTTATATGTATATGTACATTGTGCCTCTCCCTTCCCTTTACTATTGAGTAAAAAATCGATTTCCCAAACCATATTAAACATTTTTACCGTGTCTTGATTGCTTTCAAACACAGTATATGTATGTATACAGTAGAAAAGCTGAGGTGAATTCCTTCTCAGGGATACGATTTTTCATGGTGGATAATAAAAAGGAACTATAGCAGAGTTGCATGCAATGATATTTTATAATAAACTTAGAAAATCACCTAAAAAAATTTGCGGAATGTGAAATATTTGCATTAACCAGTGAAGATACACTATACAATTATCACTTAAAGCGAAAAATTTATATCGAAAGTATGTAACGACTCTTGTTATTTGCATATTTGAATAATTATTCAATGGCTCATCACAATTCTCCTACAACCAACGCGTATAATAAAAAAAGCAACCCTGGGTAGTAAACTTCTCGGTGGTGAGTAATCTTCTTCATTTCTTTCGGTTAAATTTGTAAACAAAAGCATTAATTTCCTTATAATTGAAGCATTTTTACATTTACTTGAAGGAAATAACTGCCTGGCATGGCTCATCTGCATGCATAACCAAAAAACAGCTATTTTTTATGATTTCAGGGCCAATAAAACAGTTAAAAAGGATTTTTGAAACTTCAAGACCTTAGAAATTACATCGAATTATGTGTAGCTCAATGTTCATGGTGAAGATTCCTAAATATGTATGTACAAAAATACAAAATTTAAAAGTGCATAGATTTGTAAAAACGTAAATAAATATATACATACATTCCTATAACGATGCCGCGAGCAGTTTTCTACCATCGGGCATAGTCACATGTTCAGCATTTATTGACGTGGTCCCAGTATCGTGGTATTTCTTGACCGTCTAGCATGCAATATTGATGGATCAGAATACGGATTACCAAATATCGTCAATAAATATTGTCGTCGATGCGACTAATTTCCTTTTAAGTCATCTTCTAACAATATTTAAAAATCGCATAAGCAATAATCTTTAAGTGCTAGCTGAAAAACATAGTAGGGAATTTTGGCTACTAGGATACCAGTATGTTATTATTTCTCGCTAAAGTAATAACAAATTTCCGGTCGCTTTCAGCAAAACTCTCCCTTAAATAGAATCTTGCAAGAATTCTCTTGATCTCTTTATGCCAAAGAGTATTTTCCGTAACCGACTTGTTTCTTACTTAAGTAATTTTAGTAACATATTATAATACCATGCAAAACTTTCTAATAAGTGTAGTCTGTAAGAATTTCTGTTCATTGACTTCATAAACAAATAAATAACTACATATATATATTAAAACAGATACATTAATTAATATATTACACTTAAATTTGAACTCAACCTGTGTGCGAGTCAGTCTAAATTGCTATCTAAGCGCCGGTTTTAAATATCCAATTAAAATTAAAGCAGTTAATATTTTTGAAAATTAATTTTCATTCTAATTATGATCAATTTAAAAGAAAATAAATTGAAAATTTTAAACAAACCATATGCAACCAAATATTAGTTTAGCAACTACCTTTTAGCTCAACGCGCACAAACAACTTTGTTCGTTGAAGTTGAAATTTTACATGAACAAAGTTTCGACAGAATTGTAAAAACTGCTAGGAAGTTTTGAATTTGCATTTACTCCCTTAGTAAAATGAAATGTTTTTTGGTTAAGTGAGCTTTTCTGCATACTCAAATCGATTATTGTTTTTGTGAGTTATGGCTGCCTTTGAGGGCCAGTTTTCTGTGCTGGTTTAAATTCAGTTTAAACTAAGTTTAGTTATCAGGGACCGTAATCATTATGAGTTTTATCAAAAACATTGATATTTAATCAATATTAAAAAAAGATGTTTAAAATTTCGATCAAAAATAAAAATATTTTTTGTAGTTATATTTTTTTGTTCAGAAATAAGTATTTAATATCGATCAAAATTTGTTTGATCAAATATAAAAATTATTTTTCGCGTTTTAATTTTTTGCTCTGAAGTTATGCTTATTTGTGAGTTGCTGTTTATTGATCAGATGTAATCATTATTTTATGAGTTGTAATTTTTTGATCGAAAATAGCCATTATTTTTTAATTATAATTTTTTTTATCAAAAATAATGATTATTTTTTGAGTTTTATTTTTTTGATCAAAAATAAAAATCATTTATTGAGCGTTATTTTATAGCTCAGAAATAAAAATTAATTTTTGAGTTTTATATTTTCTGCCTGATCGAAAAACTCAAAACGACACACCGCTTTTTTAGTAAGTTCTAGGTGGTTAATTGTTTCTGCTATGATCTCGTCAAAACATGCACTCAAATATGATAACCAATATGTATAGCCTATATGTAAGCGCAAGTTCCGTACTTTGTAGAAAAAAAAAATGTTTAAACATGCATCAGAATTGGAAACTATTTCTCCGGATTGCTGACCTATTTTTGAGTATGCAGTTTTGTAGTCCATTAAATTTTATTGTAATAATGTGCAAGTTTCAAATCGGTAGAATTAAAAAAAAAATTTACTTGAAATTTTGATGAATTATTTTTCATAAGTTTTAGTATTTTTTCATCTGAAAGCATGATTGGAAACTAATAATTGTACACATGCACATTCATGTTGATTACAATATATATGTATGTATGTCCATATACATATATTTATATATTTATTTATACAAAGATTACTTAAAATTAAAATTCTAAACTAATAATGTTGCGTTTAGCTTTGGCAGCGCAGGCCTTAAGCTTATTCTAAGTAGGATTTTAAGTCGTGTTGAGTGTGTATTTGAGGTGATAGCAATGTACTAAATGTGTTGGTATAAATAAGTTAATTTTAGGAATTCTATTGTCTTTTCAATGTTGACTGGATTGGGAGAAGAAATGAAGGTTAGAGGATCGGCGTTTTGAAATATCTGCGTTCTGGATGATTGAAATTTGGGGCAGTTCGAGATCAAGTGATTTATGCTGATGCGGATAGATAGGTTGCAAAAGGCGCAAGTTGATGTGTTATTTTTGTATGTCCGAGTTTAGGCGCCCAAACTTTAAAACTGTTGTGAATGCTATGTAAGTTGTTGCTAGATATTTTGTCGTTATTAATTTGTTTGTACCAGTCAGAAGTAATTTCCCATAAGCTAGTATTTTTTGTGCTGTAGAAGCTTTTAATATAGTTTGATATGTCGACTGTGTTATAATTGTTGGTTGTTTCTAGATCATATTTAGAAGCTTCTTTTGCAGATTTATCGGCGAACTCATTGTCAGCAATTGAAACGTGTCCTGGGATCCAGAGAAGCTTAATGCATGGGTAGTGCTTAATAAGTGCATTTCTGATTAGTAAAGGAGTAATAATCATTGTTATCAACATTTCCTATAGCATTTAGAGCTGCTTGTTTTGACGAGATTATAGCAGAAAAAATTAACCACCTAGCACTTACTAAAAAAGCGGTGTGTCGTTTTGAGTTTTTCGATCAGGCAGAAAATATAAAACTCAAAAATTAATTTTTATAATATAAAAATACGCTCAATAAATGATTTTTATTTTTGATCAAAAAAATAAAACTCAAAAAATAATCATTATTTTTGATGAAAAAAATAATAATTAAGAAATAATGGCTATTTCCGATCAAAAAATTACAACTTATTAAATAATGATTATATCTGAACAATAAGCAGCAACTCACAAAATAAGCATAACTTCAGAGCGAAAAATTAACACGCGAAAAATGAGTTTTATTTTTGATAAAAAAAATAAAACTTGATATATTATTTTTTTTTCCTGAGCGATTAATAAAAATCGAAATATAATAATTAAAAATAATTTGTATATGTTTCGATCAAAAATTTTTAAATCGTAAAAAATTTGTATAGAGCTTGAGAAAATATACACATGTATATTGTTTAGGCTTCCGGCCTAAATATCATCGCTACCCGCCTTCGACCAACAAACCGAGCGCGCCACCCTAGTAAATGGTTTGCATGCGCACACACACACACACATACACCCCCACACATACATTTCATAAACACAAATACTTTTGTGAGAGGACGTGTTTTTGTGTAAGCTCTCAAAAAGTGATTAAATTTTGGTGATATTTGTGGTAATAAATTTATAATTTCCACCAAAAGTGCAGTGAAAAAGTGCGTCTACGTGGAGGCTGCAAGTCCCACTTCTGGAGGTAGAGGACTTTTTACTGTAAGTGTTTATTTTCCAGTTTTCTTTCAGGCGAGATTTGTTTTTTCAAAGTAGCAAACGAAGAAAAAACAAAAGGCTGAATCGCGCCAAATCGGGCTGAAAACAGCTGAGCGAGTGGAGTAAGTTCAGCAAAGTTGTCCAATAAGCCAAGCTTTATTGAAACATCCTGTGCCTAATAAAGCCGAGCTTAAATAGCGGAGACACACACCCCCTACCGGCGTTGTTCTTAAATCACGGTAGGTGGCGCTGAGATCGCCACACAGTGGGCAGAAGCAACTAAATTAGAAGTAAAAGTAGTTGAATACGTTTATAAATATATAAATAATTATCTAATTATAATTATTAAAAATAATAATAATTACTAAATAAATAATAAAATAAATAATAAATAAATAGCATATAAAATAGCAATAAATATAACGAGTTACAGTAAATTAAAGTTAAATTAAATAAATAGTAAGCAATTTAATAGGAAATCGATAAATATTAATTAATAATCAATTAATAAATAAATTAAAAGAAATAATAGCAAAAATTATTAAAAAATAGAAGCTTGCTTAAAATTAAAATGAGTGTCTCCCGGTCGCCCCCGGCAGGGCGAAATAATAAGGGAGTTTCGGGACCCCAAATAACCGGGAGTGAGTCATCCGAAGTAGGAACGACTCTCAACGTTTTTGGAAAGCGTCCTAGGTTGATGAGTTCGCCTCCAGAGATTTGTCCGGTGCCCAAAAATGTTTGTCTGACTCAAACAGATTATCAGCCATCAGCATGGGTTACCCTCGGAGCAAAGATTCGCGAGCTTGTTGACATGCTGGAGGATGGAAAAAGAAGATCCATCCATCAGCCCATGCGCGATGTTATAGGCGAACTCTCTGCTTTGTTTGAGAAAGCGAAACCCCCAACTCCGAAAGAAAAAACAAATACCGGGAGCCAAACAACCACGGTAAACCACTCTATTCGGCGATCTCAAAGGGGAGTCACAAACGCGTCATCACAGCCAAGCGTTCAACCCAGCAAGAATATGGAAGGAGAGGAGAGGGCAGATTGGCAAACCGTAGAAAGGAGGAAGAAGCCAAAACCTAAGCACCCACGGCCAGATGCTTTAATAATAAAGGATCGTGGGGGAAGGTCTTACGCAGACATTTTGTGGGAACGAGCCAAAGCTGAAACACGTAGGAGAGATGGTAACAAAAATAAGGAAAACCACCAATGGGGACTTACTCATTCAGCTGGAGAAACCAACAGACTCGCACACTTCCGAGGTACAGCGAGCTGTCGAAGAAGCGCTTGGCGAAAGCGTCTCTGTCCAGACTCTCACCTCGCAAATTGCGTTAGAGGTTAAAGACCTGGACGAAGTATCAACGAAAGAAGAGATTTGCGCCGCTTTTGAAAAAGAGTTCGAGGGGATAAAGTTTAAAGAAGACGCAGTAAAATCTATGCGAAAGGCATACAGTGGTACGAAGACAGCGACTATACTTCTCCCAGCTGCAGCCGCAAATAGAGTAATAGCAGCAGGAAAAATACGTATAGGATGGGTGGTTTGCCGAATTCGGCAAAAAACACAGCCGATGCAATGCTTTAAATGCTTAGAGTTTGGACACGTAGCACGAAACTGCAGATCTCCACACGATATGAAGGGATCGTGTTTCAACTGTGGTGACTCAAGTCATATGGCCCGTGATTGCAAGAAAGAGCTGAGGTGTGCCATTTGCACGAGGAAAAACTTGGCAGATTTGAAGCACAGAACAGGTGGAAGAGAATGCCCTTGTTATGTACAGGCAGTACAGGCAGTACAAAAGACACGTAAAGAATGAAGGTTTGCCAACTAAATCTAAACCACTGTAAGGCGGCACAGGAATTGCTGCAGCAGTCGGTATTAGAACTGAATATCGACGTAGCTCTACTGAGTGAACCATACAAAGTGGTCGACTGTCAACTATGGGCCAAGGCCAGCGCAGGGCGATCAGCGGTATGGAGTTGTGCCAAAAAACCACTCCCATTAGAAAAACTGAAATCGGAAGTAGGCTTCGTCTGCGTGAAAATTGCTGGCATCATACTGTACAGTTGCTACATACCACCTAGCTTCAACCTCGAGGAGTTTGAAACTATATTAGATAACTTGGTCACCGATGCTAGAACTAGAGCGCCGGTTGTAATCGCAGGTGACTTCAATGCATGGGCCCAAGCATGAGGAAGCCGTAAAACAAATCCCAAAGGCAGAGCGCTCCTGACAGCTCTTTCGACCCTAGAAGTGGTGCTATTAAATTCCGGAAGTAAAGCTACATTCAAAAAAGACGGAAGTGAGTCTATAATAGACTTAACATTCATAACTAGTAGACTATCCCGAAATGTCCATTGGGAGGTTAGTGACGACTATACTCACAGCGATCACCAAGCAATTATCTTCACTATAAACGAACCAAAGCAAACAGGGTCTTGCACCGAAAGGAGAACAGTGGGCTGGAAAATCGACTCTCTAGATGAAGAAGCGCTAAAAGTTATGATGTCTGAAGTTACCCTAACACAAGGAGCTACGAATATGGCCAACAAGCTCATGACCACCATAGCAAACGCCTGTGATGCTTCAATGAGGAGAAGAGGAAGAAACCCATCGAGCAGACGTCCCTCAGTATACTGGTGGAATTCCCAGATAGCAGATGTTCGTCAACAATGCAATAGAGCAAGGCGCGACTACCAAAGGGCCAGAAAAACGGCCAATTATTTGGAACAACAAATACACTACAGGGCCAAGCGAAAGGAATTAAAGCAAACCATTAAAGCGAGCAAGAAGAAGTGTTTTCTCCAGCTTTGCGACAGTGCCGAACAAAATCCTTGGGGTATGGCATACAAAGTGGTTACTAAAAAGCTACAGGCATCTGTCCAGCCGCAGCTCACAAGCGCCGACCAACTGGGTATAATAGTAAGCAAACTGTTTCCAGGCCAAAAAGCATTCAGTAGAGAGATCCTCTCCCATGCTGAATGCAAATTCCCGCAGATCACCGCTGGAGAGGTGCTGCTTGCGGTTGATGAATTTAAAGACAGAAAGGCCCCAGGCCCTGACGCAATTCCGAATAAAGTTCTTAAACTAGCAGTGAAAGCGAATACTGAGGTTTTCGTTCACACGTTTAACGAATGCTTTACAGAGGGCGTATTTCCGAAAATATGGAAACGCCAGCGGCTCGTTCTACTACCAAAGGCGGGAAAATCTCCTGGGGATCCCTCTGCATATCGACCAATATGTATGCTTAATACAACAGGGAAGCTTCTGGAACGCATAATTACCAATAGAGTTACAGAAGCAATGGAGGCGAATGGAGGACTCTCCGAAACACAATTTGGATTTAGAAAAGGGCGGTCCACAGTTGATGCAGCCAATTTCACAAAAAGAATAGCAGAAGATGCGATTAGCGGTGAGAGATGGAGATGGGGCTCAAAAGAATATTGTTTAATAATTACGCTCGACGTGAAAAACGCATTTAACACCGCAAGCTGGCGGAAAATAACAGAGGCGCTAATAACTTTCGATATTCCAGCATATCTCAGAAGAATCCTAAACAATTACTTGTCGGACAGACTTCTACTCTACGACACCGATGAAGGCAGAAAGAAATATAAGATTTCAGGCGGAGTTCCACAAGGCTCAGTGCTGGGTCCAACGCTATGGAACATAATGTATGATGGCATATTGAAACTACATCTACCAAAAGGGGCGAAAATAGTTGGTTTTGCTGATGACATAGCCATTGTGGTCGTAGCTAAGCACATAAAAGACATTGAAGAGAGTGCAAACAACTCGATCACTAGTGTTCAAAACTGGCTCCTCGATGCAGGTCTAGAGCTTGCACAGCAAAAAACCGAGACAGTGCTAATTAGCAGCAGGAAGATCCGAGAAGTGGCGAAAATAAACGTATGTGGCCATGAAATAGAATCAGCCCCAGATCTGAAATACCTCGGAATCATACTGGATGCTAGATTAACATTCAAGCGGCATATTGAATATGCAGTCGGAGGTCCAAAGCAACAGCGAAGGCAGTTATACGCCAATATAGTCAGAAGTGTCCTGCTATACGGGTTTCAAATCTGGGGTGAAGCCTTTAAGAAGACGTCATACGCACGCGAAGCGAAGTCTTTATACCGGCTCTGCGCGGTTAAGGTATGCTGCGCTTACCGAACTACATCGGAAGATGCTGCGTTGGTTATTGCTGGCCTATGTCCAATAGATATCCTGGCGACGCAGACGTTGGCAAGATCTGTAAACAAGGCGAATCGCCAAGCAGAAATCAAGATCTGCTGGCAACAGTGGCAATGTCGTTGGGACCAGACAGATAAAGGTCGCTGGACACACCGTCTCATACCATCAATAGAAAATGGTTAAGCCGGAAACATGGAGAAGTAAACTTCCAGTTAACCCAAATGCTTACGGGGCATGGCTGTTTTAAATCTTACTTTTATAGATTTAAAATCGATGATGACCCTTACTGCACTCTCTGCGAAGAGGACGATATCCAAGATGCTGAACATTGCTTTTTTGCCTGCACATATTTTGAAGATGAACGAAACTGCCTAAACGTACAGGTAGGGCGGCTGACAAAAGTAGAGAATTTGATCGATATAATGCTCGAATCGATCGAAAACTGGTCTGCCGTCTGCAACATGGCAAATATGGTAATATCGAAACTACGTCAGGCGGAACGACTCCGCAGAAATACATAATCTTTTAATGTCGGTTGACGGCAACAAACTTCACACCGAATCGGCGGCTCGGAACCTAGTCCGTTCCGACTGCCTGCACTAATAAAAAAAAAAAATAAAAATAAAAAATGTAAGCAGTTTGGCTCTTTGGCCCTAAGCACAGCTCCCAACGAACAGCCCAAAGCGGTTACACACGGCCGGGTAGCCCGGAATCTCGTCCGTTCCGGCTACCAAGAAAGGTTAGTGCTCAATAAACTACTTTTGAGAAATTTATATATATATGTATGTTAAATCCTCAGCTATAAAATATTGTGTTTTTTCCAATAGTTCATACAAAGCAGAAAAAATCGAATTAAGTAAGTAGACGGCTTGGAATCCAGTCCGTTCCGACCGTTGCAGAATAGTTGGAAACCATAAATTTTGAAAAACCAGACGAGAAGAAGTAAAGAGAGTAACAGAGCGGCTCGGAACCCAGTTCGTTCCTACCGGCGGGCAAGGTAATCTAAAATCGTAAGTTATATTAAAATCAATAGTTTATATAATAGGAGAAATACCATGTTGAGCGGCTTGGAACCTCGTTCGTTCCAACCGGCAGTCAAGCAAAAAAAAAAAAAAAAAAAAAAAAAAAAAAATGCTTGGAAATGAAACGGGGCAATTTAAACCCCCACGAAGATGTAACAAACAACAGTACAGAGGGCGGTACAAACAGACTTCACGTACGTAGAGCGTAAGCTCAAGCCATCTCCCGACGAAATACCTGACGGTAGTACCGGGGGAAATGGTACTCAGACAGTAGGAGGTTTAGTTAGGGTTAAAGTCCCACACTGACAAACCGGTGACGGTTAGGCTTTCGATGCTTCCTCCTCGTAAAAAAAAAAAAAAAAAAAAAAAAAAAAAAAAAAAAAAAAAAACACATACATTTCATTGCACAAGAAATGTGTGATAAGCAATATGCAATTCGAGAACCATTGCGCACTACAGGAAGTGTGGACAAAAATTCACTGAGGCAACGGAGCATATGCCAGTGGCAGGCAAGGTGGGAAAAAGCATCCAATGGTAGATGGACACCGCCTCATACATAATATTAACGACTGGGTTGAGCGGCAACACGGAGAGGTTGACTTCTATCTCACTCAAGTCTTGAGCGGCCACGGATGCTTCAAAAGCTACCTCCACCGTTTTCGACACGAAGAGGACCCGTACTGCGACCACTGCGGATCACCCGCTATTGAAGATGCGGAACACGCATTTTTTATATGCCCGCGATTCAGTGTATTTAGAAGCAGACTTAATAGAACCCTCGGTTCACAGGCTTGTCCGAGGAATATGGTGACACTAATGCTGAATAGTGAAGAAGCTTGGAAAGACGTATGTAGCATGGCTGCTCAGGTGATGCAGCAGCTGCGGATATGCGAGCGTACGAGGCGTGCACGTGAAAGGCAGTAGCAAGAAGAAGTGGAAAACATCAACGCGGAAACAACGAATTTTTAAAGCCCGTCATGTGAAATTAGAAGTGACAGCAAGGACCGCAAAGGCGGCGTATCTTCAACGCATCCCTCCCCGCGAAGTAGTACCTAACGGTGGTCCCGCGGGTAGTGGAGACTGAAGAGGCTTATCCTGGTTTCGATGCGCCACTTGAGGGTAGCGAGCTACCACAACGTCCAAAGAAAAAAAAAAAAAAAAAAAAAAAAAAAAAAAAAAAAAACCCATACATACAACACACATACACACACAGTAATTTGCACATTTCGGAATGCCGGTACTTGCCGCCAAACGGTGCACTTAGTTAAGGGGAAAGTTAACGAAAGGGCACTGTTTGGCGGTTCAACGACGGTTTAAACAAATTCCGTCACTTCGGTTCTTTTCCGAAGACGAGAGACACAGGTTACACAGCAGCCACCACGCCACTACGGAGGTAATTTCTACATTTTTATACTACCACATAATCACAGATATTCCGATTTATAACAATTTAAATTGAATAAATTCAATTATTTGCTAATACCAAACCAATAGTTCATTTCTTCTTTTTTCTATAAATCATTACACCGTTGCGTATATTCCGTATACGCGGCCGTGTAAATATATATATTTAAAAATGTTCTGCGATATTTGAAACCTTTTGATTTTTTTTTCATTAAAAATTTTAAAATAATCTTTATTTTCGGTCCCTGTTAGTTATACTCAGTTTAAACATAAACTTACTTTACTTGCGCTCAATTAATTTTAGCAACCAAAACAAAGTAGTCAGGAAACAGCTGATAGGTTAGATTTAGTTTAACCCTTCAATATCGGCCGTTTATAGTTGACTGAAAAATTGCATACTGAGCTTACAATCAGCTTAAACGACAAACAGACTCAAACAGAGTTAAACTTTCCTTAGTAAATGAGCGACATATATGTACATACATATGTGGTGTCACCTTAATGGAGATAAGAGAGAAAAATTTAGCACGCGTCCCTTTAAAATGGCCAACTTTGGTATTAAAAAGTATTTGAACAAGTAAAAAAAAGAGTTCATATCTTTCATTAATGGAATAATTGTATGTGAGCCATATATTATAATTATTCGTTATTAATGTTTCTGACTGCAATAATAGTCCCAATAATAATTAATATTTGTGGGAAATTTCAAGTCTTAAGCGGCTTAAATGGAGGGCTTTTGGTGCTAAATGCAATATCTGACTATCAGTTGAGGGACTAGTTTGCGTTCAAACATACGGACAGACAGACGGACATACTATTTGATGGGTCTAACTCTTATCCATCTGGTACTTACAAACATCGGATCAAACTAATTATACCAATTCTAAGAAAGGTATAAAAAGTTAACGTCGAAAGCGTTGATGATTGCTGTTCAAATACCTAAACCACTAGAAATGTTGTTCTCCGCGTGTGAACTTATTAAAGACGTTAACTTGTCTGAACGGGAACCCGGAGAATATATTGAATACTCAGAGTCATCCGGACCCGAATCATATTTTTTTATAATTCTTCGCCGCTTTGAAAACTGTAGATAACAGTGAGGAAATAAGTCGTGGCTGCTGTGCAACGCATAATGTTCAAATCCGCTTTATTTACATATAGTTTATTGAAGGCATGGAAAGACAAAGAAAAAGCTACAACTACATATATGCAATTTGAGCAATATATGCAATTTGAGCTATCGCATTGGAAAAGGATTAATTTTCTACACATAAAATAGAAGTGCCAGAGTTGCCGATGACCGCAAAGGCACTTTTTAATAGAATAGGTGGTGGTAGGTGTACCTTTTGATAGTTGATTTATAATAAGTTGTTTTACCAGTTTTAAGAAAGCAGAAAATGTTAAAAGTTTCTTTATTGGTTTTTGTACCGAAGTGAACCTACTTGGAGCAAATGGATTTCAAGTTTGCTTATATCTCAAACGTTTAAATTTTAAAGTGCATTTATTTTCATCTAATTCTCCAGGCACGGTATTTCTAACTGGCTTTATTGCACATAACAAGAAAAGTGGATGTCCAAAATACTGCCTGAACGGTAAATTTAAAGAAATAGTTGGTGTTCTTAGAACTAATTTTTCATTCCAATCTAGGAGGAGTAATTTTTCTTTGCACCTCTGTGATTTGGTTTTTGTTTTTAAAAGTTAAATATACATAATTTACCTTTATTACCACACGTAAGATGAACTCAGGATTTACGCTCCGTGTTATTTGATGGAAACTTTTACAAAGACCCTGACTGAAATGTCTGCCATCTCTGCCACTCACAATATCACATATCCAATGATTTTAACTGTTCTTGAAGAGATACTATGAAGTAGGACAAATCGTCTAAGCCCTAAATTATACTTTTACTGATATTTTTTTAATCAACAGACATCGCAAAATCTTCATTAAGAATTGGGTTAAAAAATTTGTAGAGTGTAGCACGTTTTATTAGCTTTAACCATACAATATCGGCAACTCCCAACAGGTGCTTACAAATTAGAGTATTTAAAAGTTTAACCTGCTACAATATCCTGATCTGAACTGAGCCAGGATAGTTTTAAGTCGACGAACATCGTTTATAAACGGCAAAAAAATGTGTAACCTGAAACAAAAGTTTGTTAATAAAGAGGCCTCAACTAGTGTGCCTTTTTAATTTTTTAACTTTCGAAATATACAGTGAATGTTTTAAGATGTTGACGCTTATAGTTATTAAAAGTATAATGTTAAGCTTCATAAAAATTTTTCAATATATATAAATGGGCTTGACCAAGAAAAGGATAAAAAATGCTCTGGTTCCTTTCTTCATTTTTTTGTCGCCATGGGCATTTTTATAGATATATTACGAAATATATCAGCATATACATATGTACATTAATATATCTTTGAATAGGCAGTTATGATAACGGTATGTTCCGGAACTCAAACATTTGAAATCGACTCGATTTTGACATTTATTTCAAACAATCTTATTCAAAAATTTGTCACTAAAATGGTTAACAATACATGACTCATGCTCATTATAATAATTATGAATAATTATTCAATAATAAAGGGTTCTGTAATAAAGCAGCTTACTCTTTCCCGCATGACAAATCGGCTTCTTAACTCATGAATGTTGCATATTCTTTTCACTTGCAATTGTAGTATATTAAGGGAGTTCACAAGCACTGTCGTATCTCGTATTTCGTCGTATCGCTTATTAGAATAAACTAGTTTAAACTTGTATTATTGTTTCACATGTTAAATTTTCGTATTTCAATACAACTCTGAAAGGTATGTTTAGTGTGTTATTTGTGTGTGTTATTCGACCAGCTCTTTCTGTTAATCATCATTTTAGGCTTATTTTTTTTTTTTTTAATGTTAAATTAAGTAAAATAGTGATGCACGTATACATATTTTAAAGAAACCGACCGCTCAAATTTATTAAAAGTGATTTTTTGCTGATTTATTGCCACATACAATAGTGATCGAAAAAACACGGTGCGTTCACAAGCTCCTCTGTTATTTAAATAACGCACTAAAGAAACACGACCAATAACACGCTTCCTAATTGTAAAGTTCTTCAATGTAAAAAAAATGTTAGCATTACTGACTCCCTTGTCTAATTTATATTTTTTTTATTCATTGACATTTGATATTGTGATTTCGTGAATTTGGGTAAGTTTTGCAAAAAACCGTTGTTATTTTATAATATTATTACAATTTTTCATTTGAAACATATAATATATTTTATTTCCACTGTATTTAACCACAACACTTACATATGTATGTATGTAAGTGAACCCTTCTGTTAGAGATTATTTTAACATTTTCTGGCCGAGGACCTGGTGAGTAAATAACAATTTTGTTTTTATTGGGTTGCATCAATGATAAATCCATTTATTTGCAGAATATCTGTCCTCATTAAGCGCAGCGGGATAAAATGTCATATATGTACGTAAGTACGTATGTGTATATTTCTATCGCCGATCGACTGAAGCTTTTTTCCTGCAACGGTTCTGTAGCACTCGCTTGCGAGTGTAAACATAACCATCACGAATTGTTATAATTAGTTGTTATACGTATTGTACTTATTACTTTTCTACTACCTTTTCCCAAAAAGTGATCACATTCTCTCCACTTTCTGCGTACTCCAAAAATACAACTATAGATAAAGGAGTGTCAGAATTTATCAGTCAGTTAGTACAGAACCTTCTATTATTTAATCATAGCTCATGCTTATATCATAGTTATCTTTAACCAAAATATGCCGTTACATTTACACGAATAAATTTAAAACTACACTGCAAAACTACAAAAGAAAACTGTATGTATTGCAAAATATTTGTGGTTTACCAGAAAAAATAATGTTTCTGTTAGTCTAAGTTCAATTAGCGAAGCGATTGCATGTCAAATTGAGTCGACATAAAAAAAGTGTATTATTCCCGTTTTCCAATATGGCACGTCGGTAAGTGAACGCATAAAATAATGCTTTTTCAATATATTTTAATAATAATTACACTAATCGGTAGGTAATAAAATAAACTATGAAATGCAAGTTTATTTTTTTTTGGAAAAAATTTTATTTTTATTATATTTTTACAATGTACTCAAGGCGTTACCATATGGTAATCGTGGGTCGGTTAGAGTACATGTATTTTTTCGCGTTTCATATGATTTGCTGAACCTTTTTGCAAAATTATCTTATATATAAACTTAAGGGCTTTGAAAGTTTTATCGTTGCAACAAATGCTGGATTACATTCAAGAGCTCGATGAAGCAGAAGATCAAAATCAAATAGATGATATACCAACTGCCATTTACATCGAGCCTCCTATAGATGGCAACATATCTAGCGAAGATGATGCTGAGGATGAATGTGGTGGCATCCCGGATAATGTTTGCCCAGCACAGCTAAAAGGCGGTTGTGAAGTTGTAATGGCTAGTGGACGACATTTACAAAATTTCGATGCAGAAAATGAAATTGGAGGCTAGTTTGAAAGCAATATTAGTTTATTAACTATTTTAATTTTCTTATTCCTAAATTCTTTAGCTTCAAATCCACAAGATATGCCCGTTATTACGGTTGAAGATACATATCAAGGAATGGAGGATGAACCATCAACATCCAATCGTACATCATCACCAGACAGAAAGCGGTTACGAAGAGTGCAGCCAAAACCTTCAGATGTTGCGTTGCGTTGCCGCCAGGAATTTGTGGAGTCAGGATGAAGACATCCGCAACAATCTTGTAAGTGACATCATGCGCCGGAATCGATTTAAACAAATTTTGCAAAGTGTTCACTTCGAAGACAATTCCAAGGCTTCTTCAAAAAATGGCGCAAATACCGACAAAATGTGGAAATTGCGTCCTCTTACTGATCACTTGAACGCAAAAATGACTGAACATTTTCATACCCAACAAAATCTTTCTTTCGATGAAAGTATGATATCATACTTTGGTAGACATGGATGTAAGCAATTCAGAAAAGTCAAACCGTTACGATTCGGTTATAAAGTTTGGTCTCTTTGCACTCCATCAGGCTACTTGGTGAACTTCGAAATTTAACAGGGAAAGAATCCTCGTTCGAATGTTGAGTATGAAGCCAAGTTTGGAAAATGTGCCGCTCCTTTAGTCAGTATGATCGATAATTTTCCTGATTCATTAAAATCGCTTCCATTTTCGTTTTACTTTGATAACCTTTTTACTAGTTATCCTTTGTTGGCTTATCTCAAATCATGCGGATATATTGCTACGGAAACAATCCGCGAAAATCGTATTCCAGTAAGTTGTGAAGGCCAAATGTCCCGGTGGAATTTGGCCCACACATTTCCACACACCACCCTAACATTTACCAACAGCCGCTGTACCCACATAAAACGTAGCAAAGGTACAGCCTAACCAAAACCACAGACGGGGGAATATGTAAACCAACGGCATAACCACGCCACTACGAAATACATATTTACACCGCTAGCACAGAGCGAGCACAACAACAGGCAACCAACAGAAAGTGCGAATATTCAGAGCAACGGCATAACCACGCCACTACGAAATACATATTTAGACCGCTAGCACAGAGCGAGCACAACAACAGGCAACCAATAGAAAGTGCGAATATTCAGAGCAACGGCATAACCACGCCACCGGCACATACATACATATCTACGCCGCTAGCACAGAACGAGCACAACAACAGCCAACCAGCAAGTATGTATAAGCGCGAACATTCTAGAACAGCAAGGTGCAGCAACAAGTTGCCGCAACACAGTCTCAACGGCAACATGTAGCCAAGACTTTCGCAACATACGCCACAACGGCTATAAAAGGCAGCACACAGGAGGAAATATTCAGTCTGCACGGAGCTACGCGTGTGGGCAGTACATTGCTTCTGAAAAGTGTGAGTAACGTAGAGGTTCTATTATCAGGCGGAACTCCTCTTTCAGAAGCAAAAAGCCACGGACTAAGCAAGGAACTGTTCAGAGGTTCTATTATCAGGTTCAGTTCCTTGCCTTAGAACGTGTCGCCTAGGAAAACCCACACCGTCACTCTCGCAACCCGCGCATCAGCGACACCCGATCGCTCAGTACCGTACAGCACCACGGAGCGTGCTACGGCCCCCGGGAGTATCCAACAGCCGCTTACGTAATAGCCGCTCGTTCCAGCAGACGCTCACCGGGCACAGCGTATACGACAGCCGCTCACTCAATAGCCGCTCGATCCAGCAGACGCTCTCCGACCACAGCGTATATGACAGCCGCTTACGCAATAGCCGCTCGTCCCAGCAGACGCTCACCATCCGCAGCGTATCCGACAGCCGCTCACTTAACAGCCGCTCGTCCCAGCAGACGCTCACCGACCGCAGCGTGGCTGACAGCCGCTCACGCAACAGCCGCTTGCCCAACAGCCGCTCGTCCAACAGACGCTCACCCAACCGCAACGCATCCGAAAGCCGCTCACCCAGCAGGCGCTTATCCAGCAGCCACTCACGCAACGACAGGTCGTCCAACGGTCGCGTGTCAGCCAACCGCTGATCGAACTACACGACATCGGGCGTGGCGACACCATCAGGGACGACTACACCATACCGTATCACGTAAGGCGCTACGACAGGCAAAGCCCATTGAGGAGACACCACCACGCCACACAACCTCGTGCGCAAGTACACTAGGAGAAAGTATAGATTTATGGGTTACAATTAAGGTACATATATACGTCAGAGGGACGTTGAATAAAAGGTGAATTTGTCCCAACCAAATACAAATATTATTGTGAGTAGACCCTGGGAACGGCGAGTATACCCCAGCACTAGACACGAAGTCGTGGGACACGAAAATGACTTCCTTACAATTGGCGCCCGAGCAGGCACATTTCACTTTTTATTCGCCAAATACATATACACCTTAACCTCAAAAAAAAAGGAAAAAAAAAAAAAAATGACAGACGCAATAAAACCCACGTTGCTGGACAACCTTTCCAAGGAGCAGCTGGGGGCCTGCCCAGATTTCACCAAGAAATTCACGCTGCAAGCAGACACGAGCAACATTGGGCTGGGAGCGGTGCTGACACAGGAATTGGACGGCGATGAACGAGTAATCGCCTACGCAAGCCGGAAGCTGAATAAGGCGGAGACAAATTATACCCCTACCTAGAAGGAGTGTCTGGCCATTATTTGGGGAATCCGGAAAATGAGACCCTACCTTGAGGAATACAGGTTCAAGGTGCTAACCGACCACATGTCCCTGAAGTGGCTCAACTCCATCGAGAGCCCTTCCGGACGCATAGCACGGTGGGCCTTGGAGCTGCAGCAATACTCCTTCGACATCGAGTACCGCCGGGGAAAATTAAACCTGGTGGCGGACGCATTTTCCCGACAACCACTGGACACACTACGTCAGGCCACGACATTGGAACCAAAGTGCAACTGGTGGCACAAACGCATCGCCGAAATCAAGATTAACCCCGAGAAGTACGCCGACTACACAATGATGGACGGTCAGATATACCGCCATATCCCTTGCAGGTCCCAGGATGAGGAGGCAGTACCCTGGAAGCTATGTGTACCAACCCCCTTACGGCAGCGGGTTTTACAGGAGAATCATGACATGCCCAGTGCCGGACACATGGGCATCCGCCGGACAGTGGCCCGGATCGCCAACCGAAATTACTGGCCCGGAATGTTCCGCGACATCAGGCGCTACGTACGCCAGTGCGACTCATGCCAGAAATACAAGGGAGGACAACAAAAACCCGCCGGCATGATGTTGTCGCAGATAGCCCAAGAGCCGTTTTCAACGGTCTGCGCCGATTTCGTTGGACCGCTACCGCGATCTACGCACGGAAATGCCATGCTACTCGTCTTCTTCGACCGATTCAGCAAATGGGTGGGACTAGTCCCCATGAAACGAGCGACCGCCGAGGGGCTCCGTCGCGCCTTTCAGGAGCGTATCCTCGCACGATTCGGGGTTCCCAAGATACTCATCTCGGACAACGGCGTCCAGTTCACAAGCAACCTGTGGCAACGATACCTCCAGGAGATGGGAATACGCCAACAGCTTACGGCGCCATACACTCCGCAAGAAAACCCGACAGAAGGGGCAAATAGGACCATTAAGTGCATTATCGCCCAGCTCACCAAGTCACAGCACAACCGCTGGGACGACCTGCTACCTGAAATAGCACTCGCCGTAAACACCGGCGTTTCAGCCTCCACTGGATACAGTCCAGCATTTCTGATCCATGGGCGCGAACCACGGCTACCAGGAGCGCTTTACGACGAAATCAACGCCGGAACGGGTACAACACCCCAAACAGCGGAGTCCAGATCTAGCCGGCTACAGGAGGCATTTACCATTGTGCGTCAAAACATGGAGCGGGCTGCAACAGACCAAGCACGACACTACAATTTACGGCGTAGGAAGTGGAACCCAGAAGTCGGCGACCTATACCTCACCAAGGAGCACAACCTGTCCAAGGCCGCAGACAGCTTCGCGGCAAATCTGGCTCCCAAATACGACGGCCCGTACCAAATAATGAAGTACGTGTCGCCAGTAATCGTACAATTGCGAAAACCCGACGGGGGGAGGACAAAAACGGCAAACATCGCCGAATTAAAAGCTTACCATATGGACACCACTCTGGAGGCACCGCAAATACATTTCAATGCATAGAAGCAGACACCAAAATTTTTTTTCCAGTACAATTGGTAGACACACAATTATTTTGGCATCACGGATCAATCAATAGTTAACCACCAAGCGAAGAACACGTCAATAGCGCAGAATTAAATAGTACGCCATGCAAAAAACAAGTGAAAATAAATTCGACGCCAGCGCCAAGAGGATGCGAGAGCGAGTAGAGGAGGAGCAGGCAAAGAGGCCACGGACAGAGCTGCTAGGACCGACGACCCGCGCTGGGGTCCGAAGTGCCGCAACGGTACGCGCCGAAGCCACGCACGCCGCGTCACTACATGCACAACCAAGCCGTCCGCCATCGGGACGCACCGCAACAGTATTCGTAACGGGCCCACTGACTCCCGCTGGAGCCAGAGGCGCCACCATTGCGCACACCGACGCCGCATCATAGCATGCGCAGCTAAGCCGTCCACCATCGGGACGCACAACAGCGACATGCATCACAGTACATACGATCCCAGCTGGAATCCCAGGACCAACACGTTGTCTAGCACGACGAGTAGCAGTACGTGAAACCACGCCACCGAACGACACAGCAGACGACAACACCGGCTCCACCTACGGGAGCACATCCAGCAACAGTTCGGGCCAGTCGCCATCTGACGCAACAACATCAACGACCACGCCAGCAGGCAGCACCATCGGGATTACCTCGGACGAGGAAACGCCACCGCCAGAAGAAATCGAGGCTCCTGTGATCTATCCGTCAGGCCAGGGCGGAATCACCCTTAACAGAGCGGACCTACACGCACTAGCAGGACCACGATGGATTACGGACTCCATCATAAAAGCCTGGACAAAAGGCCTAGAGCGCGAATTCGGCCAGAGAGCAACCATTCTCAGCCCTTTTGTGGTCTGGCAATTGGCAGACACGCGGGACCAGGAGGAAAGCTACCGGCGCATCCACCGTTGGCTCCGGAAAATTAACCTCTTCGGGCAACGAGTGGTACTCGCACCGCACAACACCTGCAACCACTGGTATCTGTTGGCGTTCGCCAACCAAGAAACGACCCACCACGTTACCGACACAGAATGCTTCCGCCAATACTACATTTGGATAGCGGATTCCTGGAACCGGGAAACGTAACACACGCAACACACGCCTGGCGGAGATTCTTGAAATGGGAATACAAGGAACGAACCGGGCAAACGGATTTTGAGGCACCCGACATACTCCTGGACGTACCACAGCAGCAAATTCACTACGACTGTGGTATATATGTAATGGAAACAACAGAACGAGTCATGCGGTTCATCGGGAGTAGAGAAGGGGCACCTGGGTTCATCCGACACCCATTTACCGCGGACATGGCCACCCAAAAACGCTCACAGATACTACGAGCCTTCCAAACAGAGGTACCGCCCACAGCAGACAATCAGGAACCGCAACGCCCACCATCAACCATACCAACAGAGGAAGTTCCAGAAGTCACAATGGAGGGAATCGACATTCCAGCACGCGAATTCGGAGGCCGCTTACTATCCATGTTCCCCGAAATCACCGAGAGGGTGAGGTACAGCTTGGAATCCCTACAGAAAGGTGGGGGACACAAACGCCTGCGGTTTGCCACTCACTCGTACCGTGTAGTCGTGTACCAATGGGGGGCAAACGTCCGGCCAAGGAGATAGTCACCGTCACCGGAGTAAGGGGGGAGTGTGAAGACCAAATGTCCCGGTGGAATTTGGCCCACACATTTCCACACACCACCCTAACATTTACCAACAGCCGCTGTACCCACATAAAACGTAGCAAAGGTACAGCCTAACCAAAACCACAGACGGGGGAATATGTAAACCAACGGCATAACCACGCCACTACGAAATACATATTTACACCGCTGGCACAGAGCGAGCACAACAACAGGCAACCAATAGAAAGTGCGAATATTCAGAGCAACGGCATAACCACGCCACCGGCACATACATATCTACGCCGCTAGCACAGAACGAGCACAACAACAGCCAACCAGCAAGTATAAGCGCGAACATTCTAGAACAGCAAGGTGCAGCAACAAGTTGCCGCAACACAGTCTCAACGGCAACATGTAGCCAAGACTTTCGCAACATACGCCACAACGGCTATAAAAGGCAGCACACAGGAGGAAATATTCAGTCTGCACGGAGCTACGCGTGTGGGCAGTACATTGCTTCTGAAAAGTGTGAGTAACGTAGAGGTTCTTTTATCAGGCGGAACTCCTCTTTCAGAAGCAAAAAGCCACGGGCTAAGCAAGGAACTGTTCAGAGGTTCTATTATCAGGTGCAGTTCCTTGCCTTAGAACGTGTCGCCTAGGAAAACCCACACCGTCACTCTCGCAACCCGCGCATCAGCGACACCCGATCGCTCAGTACCGTACAGCACCACGGAGCGTGCTACGGCCCCCGGGAGTATCCAACAGCCGCTCGTTCCAGCAGACGCTCACCGAGCACAGCGTATACGATAGCCGCTCACTCAATAGCCGCTCGTTCCAGCAGACGCTCTCCGACCACAGCGTATATGACAGCCGCTTATGCAACAGCCGCTCGTCCCAGCAGACGCTCACCATCCGCAGCGTATCCGACAGCCGCTCACTTAACAGCCGCTCGTCCCAGCAGACGCTCACGCAACGACAGGTCGTCCAACGGTCGCGTGTCAGCCAACCGCTGATCGAACTACACGACATCGGGCGTGGCGACACCATCAGGGACGACTACACCATACCGTATCACGTAAGGCGCTACGGCAGGCAAAGCCCATTGAGGAGACACCACCACGCCACACAACCTTGTGCGCAAGTACACTAGGAGAAAGTATAGATTTAGGGGTTACAATTAAGGTACATATATGTACGTCAGAGGGACGTTGAATAAAAGGTGAATTTGTCCCAACCAAATACAAATATTATTGTGAGTGGACCCTGGGAACGGCGAGTATACCCCAGCACTAGACACGAAGTCGTGGGACACGAAAAGGACTTCCTTACAAAGTTGATGGAAAGAGGTTATTCGAAAACAATTGTAATGAAAAGCACTTGCATTCGTTTGGTGAAATGGAAAGATAATAATGTTGTCTGCATGTTATCTACCAGCTTTGGTGAAAATCCGAATTCAATGGCACAGCGTTATTCAAAGGCAAGTGGAACCAAAATAAAGGTACCCCGTCCATGTGCGATCACGGAATACAACAAATATATGTGTGGAGTAGACCGAAAAAAGCAACCGCAAATAACTCAACTAGAATTTCGACGACAACTGGCAGTGTACTACTGCAAACATTACGGTACAAAAGCCAAATCATGTGGTACAATGCCCTTCCACAGATATGCACAACAACCAGGTCGAGTGCAACACACACTGCGTTATGATCAGACTTTGCATTTTGTAGTACCATCCAATCGTAGGCATTGTGCCGGTGAACGGTGCAAAGTTAACGGACGAACAGCATGTATGAAATGCAACGTAGGACTTTGCGTGAATTTTTTCCTTATTTATAATTTCCATAATAATGTTTTAAAACAGCTATTTTTTGTGAAATTTGAAAATAAACCTATCTAGATTTAATTTACTCTTTCATAAAAAAACCTGTACCCTAGACGGCCCAGGGTTACCATACGGTAACGCTATTTTTTCGCATTTTCCGAAAAATTGTAACAATTTATTGAAAATTTGACTTCATTTTCGGGCTAAGGAGGTCGAAATATATAAGTGTCGTCGACTCCGCTGGCGAATTTAACACAAGTTGTTATTATTTGAAGAACTTGGTTTATTTCTAAAACAAAATGTACAGTTTACAAATTAGGTTATAATAATTAAAATAATTGCTTACCGCAGTGTGTCCTTCACCTACTCTCTCTGGTCGACGACTAAATTCAAATTCGAGTTTGCGCTAACGGCTTGCCGAACTATGAAGAACATATGCATATGTATACACCAAAGGGATAGGCGAATTACACACAGCGGCAGAGTAAAACAAATTCAAGGAAATACATAAGTATATGCAAGCGAGCATATTCCAGGAACGCGTGAACAAAAGAAGTAAATACTGCATTGCGGGAAACTTACAAAAACAATTGTAACAATAAATAAATGAGCAATGCGAATCGGTACACACATACATATGTAGAAATGTACTTGCATGCGCAAATCACTCGCATGCATATGCGCACACGCAGGTGCACATATCCATAAGCAAGTGACAATAACTGCGCGCACATATGTATGTATGTACACAATCAAATGAAATATATACATAAGTAGATCAGAACACATAAATACAAGTTAAATATATATATATGCATACGGCCAGTAAATTCAAATGCGTATATAGTAGGCCGCGACCGAAAATGCGAATGCTGCAATTCGAAGAATTTACAGAAACAAATTACTTACATACTAAGTGAAGAAATGATGAATTGAAGACGGTGAACGTACATATGTATGTATGTATGTACATTCATGACAAATGCGAATTACAATTAAACTTATGCAAACATATAAAGCAAGTAAATAAGAAATATTGGAATTCATAAACATAGGTAAGTGAATATAAGCAAACGTGTGTATGTATCTACATACATTAAATTGAAAATATAATTAGAATCTGGCAATTGCAGGAGTTGCCAACATTCCCACCCCCGTGAATCAACATGATTCTTCAACTTCGACGTCTAGAATTGCCAATTTGGATACGGCTCTTCGTTTCAGACCAATGCTAGTGCGTACGTCAACTCGTCTGACCTCACCATCTGCTCCTTGATATATGCCTTCTACCCTGCCTCGTTTCCAATCCAAGGTCACCAACTTGTATAGGTTTTGTTCTCTGACACCACTTCACACGGCGTGTCAATGTGGGGAGATACTCCGCTATCCATCGTTTCCAAAAATGGTCCCTCATTTGTCGGGCAATACGCCACTGTTGTCGCAGAACGTACGTGTTTCCCAAAACATCATCCACAAGTGGAGTTTGTGGTGTATTGGCTTCACCCAGCAAGAAATCGTTTGGTGTTAGTGGTTGCTCCTGATTGACATCAACGGGCAAATGTGTCAGAGGTCGAGAATTTACGATGTTTTCGGCTTCGATGAGGAAGCAATTAAGCGTATGCTCCCTAGGTGACACTTCCTTCAAAGTTTGACAAAGGACCAGTTTGACGCACCGAACTAACCGCTCCCAAACGCCTCCTTCGGCTGGGTTGAAAGGTGAATTAAAAACCCATTCAACACCCTTCTGCGACAGCTCATTCTGCACACGGACACAGTCAAAAACCTCGCTGAATCGCTTTGCTTCCATATTGGCACCAACAAAATTTTTTCCATTATCGGACCTTATGCGCTTAGGTACGCCCCGGCGATTTATGAAATTGCGTATGGCGACTATGCATGAGTCAGTACTAAGGTCGTGAGCCAACTCCAGATGCACAGCTCTCACGGTCATGCATGTAAATAATGCCACCCATCTCTTTTCGGTGCTGCGTCGAATAGTGACTGTTACTGGACCAAAGTAGTCCAGACCCGTATAGCTGAAGGGCCTTAGGTAAGGAGTTAGTCTATCGGAGGGAAGCGGGCCCATTAGTGGCGATACAGCGCTGGCCTTTTTAAGACGGCAAATGGCGCAGCTGCCGATTACGCTTCGTAGTAGATTCCTCAAACGCGGCACCCAATAACTTCGACGAATCTCACAAATCGTAGCTTCCGAGTTTTGGTGACGCATGTTGTTGTGGTAATGCTGTATGACCAGTTTTGTGAAAGCGTGGCTTGGCGGAAGTATGATTGGTCGTCTCGTAGTTATTGGAAGCCAAGTGGCTGCATCTATGCGTCCCTGCACGCGAAGAACTCCTTCTTCATCAATATACGGCGATAGTTGAACTAAGGAGCTGGTGCGGGCTACCTCCTGGCCACTTTGGACGTGCTGAAGCTCATTGGCGAATGCGTCACGCTGAACGACGCGACACAAACAAAGCTTAGCTGTTTCAATTTCTTTGGCTGTCAGACCATAACGACGGTCCGGCTGAACGCGATGGCGGCAAGTATCGATAAATCGCAGGACCCATGCTGCCGTTCTCACCAGTCTACTAAATGAAGAGAAGCGATTAAAATCTATAAACATGCAACTTACGGTGACTAGAGCATATTTGGGACGAAGTTCTTTGTCGGCTTCTTCTTGTTGAATTGTTGAGACCTCTGTTGGCCAAATACGTTCATCCTGCAGTATAAAGGGTGGACCGCAGTGCCATCGGGCCATTGAGCTGAAGTCAACACGATCGTGTGCTCGTGTAGCCTCATCGGCGACATTATGAGCGGTGGGTAGCCACCTCCAATTGGCAATGGTGGTAGCAGCTAATATTTCGGCAACCCTATGCTGCACAAATGGTTTGTAACGCCGATGTTCGCTACGGAGCCACTGTATCACCGTTTTTGAATCGCTCCAAATTACGCATTTCTCGATGTCAACGGAATGCTGCTCTCGAACACAGCTCATCAGCCGTGTACCCAACACAGCTGCTTGAAGTTCTAGTCGTGGCACAGTTAATGATTTCATCGGTGCGCACTTGGATTTGGCACAAACGAAGGCGACTTCCACCTCACCAAGAGCATTATATGACCTCCAGTAGGCCACCGCGGCGAAGGCGTCCTCGCTTGCATCGACAAAAACATGAAGTTGCAGAGTTTTGGGCAAGCTATTCCGAAAATAATAACGAGGAATAGCATATTCGGCGACTTTTGGACACTGTCTTCGCCATCTTTCCCACGCGGCATTTACGTCATCCGGCAATGGCTCGTCCCAGCGGATGTCATGCTTCCATACCTCACGCATGATCAGCTTTGCGCTTATTACAAAGTTGGCGATGAATCCCAGCGGGTCAAAAATTGACATGACGACGCTCAATAGTTCTCTCTTCGTGGGATGCCGTGCTCCATTCACAACCCTGGAATCCACTTTGTTAAATTTTAATTTGAATCCGAAGTTGTCAGATGATGACTGCCAAAACAAGCCGAGAACTCTTTCAACCAGAATTCCTTCCTTGCTGGCTATCTGACGCGTAGCCTCGTTTCCACCAAGCGCAGCCACTACCTTTGATGAGTTGGACGTAAAATTGCGAAGCTCAAACCCAGCTCGCACCTGTTGTGAGATGTTAATTGCTTCGTCCTCGGTGGCGTAGCTGTCCACGTAGTCATCAACATAATGATAATCCAATATGGACTTGACAGCTCGAGCAGCATTACCCACTTCGTTGTGATACTCCGTTGCGTTGAGCGTTTTAACATAGTGGGCGGCGCAAGGCGAGCATGCTGCACCAAATGTCATTACGCGCATTTCGTAAATCTCGGGTTCCCTTGACGCGTCACCATCCCGCCAAAGGAAGCGCTGGGCGCACCTATCTCTGCGTTGAATCAATACTTGATGAAACATTTCCTTGATGTCTCCACATACGCCGATTGCACCTTCACGAAAATGGAAAAGTATGGAAGGTAATGGCCGATACTCCTGTGGGCCCTTTAGCAGCTGCGAGTTCAAAGATACTCCGTCCACCTCTGCGGCAGCATCAAACACCATACGTAATTTACCTGGCTTCTTGGGATTTGTGACGGCGAAGTGCGGTAGGTACCATGTCATGGCGCTCGATAAGACGGCCTCTTCTAGCAACAGCTTTTTCGCATATCCCTTCTCGACGTAGGAGTTCATAATGCGCTTATACTCAGTACCGAAATCTGTGTCACGCTTCATTTTTGTTTCAATACTTCTTAATCGTTTCAGCGCCATATCGTAGCTGTTAGGTAGCTCTACGTTGGCGCGTTTCCATAATAAGCCGGTCTGGAACCTTCCTTCAATTCGGCATGTAGTAGATTTCAGGATTTCTCTAGCACGAACGTCAGCATCACTTTCGATTGGAGGTGCAGCCCTGACCCCGAAACTCTCTGTTCTGAAGTAATCAGTCACTGAGTTGTGCAATGACTGGTCAGTGTGGCAACTCACTAACAGGCATGATGGAAACTGCGATTGTGTCTTAATTGTTGGGCCAAAAACGACCCATCCTAGCTCCGTGTTAGCGGCGAACGGTCCACTCTGGTTCAGTTTCATAGCAGCTGATGGCAATCCAAGGTGACAGTGGTCTAGACCAATTAAAAGCTTCGGCTTCACCTGTGAATATGGCTGTACTGGGAGCTTGTTCATATATGCATCATCGCAGCTCATATCAGCCTTGCTCAAGCTTTGACAAGGCAATTGTAGATTTGACACACCATATACATTACACAGTTTGTGCCTCTTTTGCATACCAGCACCACTGATGAGAAAATCCACGACGACGGCTTGCTCCTGTGCTGCACGTCCTCCGAACCACTGTAACTTCAAAGGTTGATCCCGGCCATGCAACCCAAGGTCATCAATAAGAGAGGAGTCGACCATGGTTATTGTTGAACCTTCGTCAAAAAGCGCGTATGTCTCAACACACCTCTGATTCGCGTACAGAACAACTGGCAGGATTCTAAAAAACAGCTTAGTAACGGCAGTCGTGTTACTACAACTAAGAACAGGTGCTGCGTTATCGCTCTGCTGTAGATTATTTGAGGCTAGCTGCGGCTGTGCGCTGGGACCTCTGCGTTGTTCCGCGACCGGAATACGCCTGGTCCGTTCTTGAGACAGTGTTGATTGAGATGTTGAACCGTCGTCATTACTTGCAGTTTCGTGTAACAATTTGTGGTGCATTCTTTTGCATCCATCGGTGGCGCATAGAGTACGTTGTTGGCAATTACGCGTACCATGTCCAAGATTAAGGCACGCAAAACACATATGGCGTCGCTTTACTTCTGTCCACCGTTTCGATGGTGGGAGTTCGTAGAACTGCTTACAATTAGCGGGTTTATGCTGACCCTGGCATATTGGACATCTCGGTTGACGTTGTGGTTCGGCGGTGTGCAACACAACTCGGCGCTTGGAGTCTCGCTTTGCATCCTCATCATAAACAGTGCAGATAACGTTTGCTAATTTGCTTAGCCATGCGCTGAAATGTGTGACTGTCGCATACGGATGCAAGGAAGCTGCGAACATTCAACACGCTTACTCATGGGCAACTTCGCTACGAGTTCATCGAGCAATGTTGGATTCGCGATATGCTGCTCGCCACCATACGCGGTGTGCAGAAATGCACAAACATTGTTTACCTTCGAGGCAAATGGAATTAACTTCGCCACTGAACCCTCCGATATTGGCGAAATCTCTCGCACCTGGGTTAGTTGGCAGCGAATTAATTGTTCCGGGCGACCGAATCTGAACTTCAGCTGCTCAATAATATTGCCGACGTTGCTAGGGTGGATGAGAAGCGATTTAATAGTTTCTCGCGCCTCACCCTTCAAGCACTTCTGTAGTCGTAAATTATTTTCAAAAAACCTGTAGCCATAAACTGCAGTTGACTCGGAAAAGGCGGTGTAGAAAATTGGCCATTCTTCCGGCTTCCCACCAAACTCCGGCAGATCTTGCAGTTTCCTTGGCTGGCATGAGAACTGTGACGGTGTGGAACCCACATGAGCTGAGGTCGGAACCGACGACGGAAAATTGTTGAAGTGTTGGTCATGAAGAGGCAACGATGAGCTGGTATACATGTTATTCGTAGTTGCTCCAAAAGAGGCGGTGGATGTATACAAGAATGGCGAGGAACTATTGGCGGTATATGGCGAACTGTTAACTGGCGGCATGGAAACAGTTGTTACATTGGTGGCGGCATTGGTGACTCTTGGCAACTGCAACTCTAAAGATGGTGGTGGAACTCTAGGTAATGGCGAGGTGGCATCGTTGACATAGCTGGCGCTCGGTGCACCGACTATGATTTGCGTTTCAGGATTGTGGGCATGACTGGCAGATTCATGCTCACTAAGTTTGTGTTAGGCGATTTTTAGGCTGCTTTCAAGCGTGGTGATACGCGCCTGCATTGCCTGAAACATCGCTTCTGGGCGTGCTACGGCGGCTGATGAAGCACGGGTGGTAACTCCTTCGGCAATAGGAGCGGGCAGCATGTCTTCAATGCAGGCAGCAGCGTTGGTACCCGACGAAACCGTGGACGACTCGGATACTGGCGCTGATGTGTTACCTTTTAAAATTGGCGAACGAGTAGTCATATCGATGGCTATTATGATGACGGCGATTTCTTAGTAAAATTAATATTTTACTGCGAAATAAAGGTTTGTCGTCGACTCCGCTGGCGAATTTAACACAAGTTATTATTATTTGAAGAACTTGGTTTATTTCTAAAACCAAATGTACAGTTTACAAATTAGGTTATAATAATTAAAATAATTGCTTACCGCAGTGTGTCCTTCACCTACTCTCTCTGGTCGACGACTAAATTCAAATTCGAGTTTGCGCTAACGGCTTGCCAAACTATTTTTTTTTTTTTTTTTTTTTGGGAACTCCCGTGAAGAGAAAACTCTCATGAGTACTGCTATTCCCATAGCAGCATGCACGACTTGCAGTCTCTTGACTACACCTACGTTACTAAACTCTCTCCACCACGACCACTCTCCCCGCGGAACTGCCAAAAGAGGTATTACCTCACGGGGCTGGTTAGCTTACTCGCTCTTTACCTGTGTTGTTGGCTACGTCTTGCCATCTCTGCACGCCTAAGATCTATGTGAATGCGCGATACGAGAGCACATATTTTTCCCCACCTTTCGCTTGACTGGAGCATGAAGTCAATGATGTTTACTCCGTCTAAGATTGTACGAACTTGAGGAGCGTAACGTGGACATTGGAACATAATGTGTTCCGCATCTTCTTCGCTGTCTCTACATGTTGGGCAGCAAGGGGAACTATCATGACCAAATTTAGTTAAGTACTTCCGATATACTCCATGTCCCGAGAGGATATGTGTAAGGTGAAAGTTTGTGTCACCATGGTTTCTCTCCAACCATTTGCTGATATTTGGTATCAGCTTATATGTCCACCTGCCTTTTGTGGAGCTATTCCAACGATTCTGCCAGGTGTTCATTGATCGGCATCTTTCTTCCTCTTTTACTTCGTTTGGGTTTATTGTTCCGTTACTGCCGGAAAGCCTTTCATAAATTCGTTTCATTTCATGAGCCATGATATCTACTGGAATTTGTCCGGCTATAACATAAGATGCTTCGTCTGAAATTGTACAGAATCCACAAACCGCTCGTAAGGCGCTTAGCCGATAGACAGTTGTTATCTTTTTCGCGTAGCTTTTCACCAGCAGAGCGTCGGCCCAGACTGGGGCCGCATACAGTAGGATTGAGATAATAACCCTACTGTAGAGGATTCGTTTACTGTGTCTCGGTCCTCCGTTATTTGGCATAATGCGCGATAAGCTTGACTGCACTCTAGATGCTTTCTTAGAGACGTACTCCAAGTGGGGCTTGAAATTGAGTCGGGAGTCTATCATCACACCCAAATATTTGATAACAGGCTTGGATGTGATTACCTCTGTCCCCACGCGAATATTCAGAAACTCCACTGCCTTTCTGCTGCTTATTAAAAGTGCCTCGGTCTTATGTTCGGCCAGCGTTAGGTGCATTGATTGAAGCCATGTTTTGATTTTAAGTACAGCTTCGCCAGCTGCTGCTTCAATTTGTTGCAAATGTTTTGCAACAATTACAACCGCGATATCGTCTGCAAAACCAACGACTTTTGTGCGTGGAGGCATTTCCAGGTTAAAGACGCCGTCGTACATAAGGTTCCACAAAAGTGGTCCAAGGACTGATCCTTGTGGGACGCCTGCTTTTACGTCATAAACCTCTGGGCCGTTATCGCTTCTGTAGAGGAGTTTGCGGTGCGAAAAATAGCTTCCTATATTTTTGAGGATATAACTTGGAGTGCCTTTTCTTAATAATGTATCCATGATGTTTCGCCAGCTTGCGGTATTGAAAGCGTTTTTAACGTCTAATGTTACAATGGCGCAGTATTCTTTTTTCCCGCCACGCCACCTTGTGCCTTCTATTGCCTTAGCCGCAACGTCAACTACTGTTTTGATTGCATCTATCGTGGAACGGGATTTTCTGAAGCCGAACTGGTTTATCGACAGGAACCCATTTTCTTCGGCGAACGACGTAAGTCTGTTGCATACTATTCTTTCAAGAATTTTTCCAAGCGTGTCTCGTAAACAAATCGGACGGTACGACGACGGCTCATCTGGGGGCTTGTTGCCTTTAAGTAGCAGCACTAATGTTTGCTTCTTCCATGTTGCTGGGAAACAGCCTTCAATAAGACACGCGTTGAATGCATGCACAAATATTTCTGGGCGCTTTATGATAGCGGCTTTCAGGGCCTTATTTGGTATACCGTCCGGCCCTGGAGCTTTATAATTTTGGATCTTCGTGCATGCAGTTAGCAACTCCTCTTCAGTTACCCTTGGGATTTCACTTGTTTCATAACGTGGAAAGACTGATGGGATGTCTTCGACCCTTTGAGGAAAAAGGGTTGTTATGATATTTCTCAACATTACTGGGCAAGTACTGTTTGGTGACTTTACGCTTTTTGCTTTTGATAGCACTACTCTGTAAGCGGTGCCCCAGGGATTGATGTCTGCTTCGTCGCAAATTTTTCTAAAATGTTCCTGTTTGCTTGCTTTTATGGCTGCTTTAAGGCCTTTCCTTGCCTTCCTCAGAGCAGCTAGGTTTTCGGGAAATTCAGAACTTCCTCTGCTGCGTTGCATTTTACGTCTTGCACTGAGACATTTCTTTCTTATCAGTGCTATATTCCTGTTCCACCAATAGCACGGGACGAATTTCTTGTTAAGTGACCTTCTTGGCATCGACGCATCGCATGCTTCAGTTAGGCCCAAAGCTAAGTTACTCACAACGTCTTCTGCCGGCCCTTCTATGGGTTTATACTCTTCGATTATATACTCCAAAGCATCATTATCGAGCATAGATTCTTTCCATTTTGGCCCTGTGAACTTTGGCTTTAGCTTTTGTCTCTCCTCTGCTATGTCCATTATAATGGCTTGGTGATCACTATGGGTGTACTCCTCGCTTACCCTCCATTTGATTTTGTTGGCCAGTGAATCGCTTGCGAGGGATATATCTATTATAGACCCCGTTCCCATTTTTCTGAAGGTTAGCGCAGATCCGGTATTTAGGATCGTGGCATCAAGCTGGGCAAATCTTTCCAGCAGCATTTCACCTCTCTTATTTGTTACTCTGCTGCCCCATTCTATTGTCCAGGCATTGAAGTCCCCTGCGATGATTAATGGAGACTTGCCGCGAGCTTCCAGGGCAATATCGCACAAAAGTTTTTGGTACTCTGTTTTTGAGAGGCTTGGCCTTGCATAGCAACTGATGATGTGTGTCCCATTTATTTTGCAACGCACGAATCCTTCTTCCGCGCTATGCATCTCTTGGTATGCATATGCACCGCAAAGCCAGATAGCTGTGCTTTTTTTCTTGTCGCTGGCCCAAGCTCCATTATCTTTGCACTTGTACGGTTCGCTGATGATTGCCAAGTCAGCTCTTATATCTTTCACCGTCTGCGATAATAGATCTTGCGCAGCTTCGCAGTGATTTAAATTTATTTGTATAATTCTCATATGCGTCGGTTAGCTAAGGCCTTCCTGAAAGCAGCGCATTTATAGCTACCTGCTACATGGTCAATGTTATCCCTATTATTTGATTTGCACAAGACGCAGTGTGGGCTGTTTTTGCAGTCTTTTGCGAAATGTCCCTCGACGCCGCATTTTCTGCATTGCTTCGATCCATCTATCTCGCTAGTGCAGTTTCGAGACACGTGACCATACTCCAGGCATTTAAAGCACTTTTGCAAGAGCACACGTTCACGTATACGGCAGATGACCCACCCTATTTTAATTTTGCCAACCTGGAGAAGCTTCTGGGCTGTTTGAGCTGGCAAGCTAAGGGTAGCTGTTTAAGTTCCAGCATATGCAGCCCTTAGCCCCACGATGTCTGATATATTAATATCTTCTAGCCCTGGGAGGGCTTTTATAGCGCAGTGTACCTCATCTTTAGAAGTAACCTCGTCTATATCCTTACACTCCAGTGTTATGCGGTGCGTCAGTGCTTTGACCGAGGCCTCGCCTCCTATCGCCGCTCCTACGATAGTTTTTAAGTCAGTTGAATTTTGGCAGGCTTTTGTTAGCTCTATCAGAAGATCTCCCTTCTGTGTGCGTCTGATTTTTGACACTGAGTCAGCGTATCCCTTGAACTTATCGTCCATTTTAATTTTTTTAAGTATGTCAGCATAGGACGTCTGTCCTGTTTTTTCAATGACAATCGCATCAGGTCTTGTTTTTTTAATGGTATTTGCTCTACCAACTTTTTTGTCATTCTTGGCCTTCGTCTTTACTTTAACCCATTCGTTGAGTTTTATTTTCTTGGCTGGCTGTACTGTAGCCTGGGCAGTGACTTCTCTTTTAGAGCTTGCCTGGGGTTGGTTCTTAGGACACTGCTTAGTCCGTTTACTTACAGGCGGGCCAGCAGCTTCTGCACCTGCTTTCCTCCGAGGTTGTTCCAATGGGGCTCTGAACCATGGCGAAGTCTGCGTGCTGTTATCAGAGCTCGCTTCGCCATAGGTGCTGCATCTGCAACTCACCATTTTTGCTTGGTTGTACAAAAGCTTGATTTTGCTGATAGCATCTCTCATCGGTTGGTGGATGGTCCGGCGTTTACCTTCGTTTTCTTCGAGCATACCAAGGAGAGTATTTATCTCGACCCCAAGCTTGCAAAAAGCGCTTTCTCTTTTGTTGGTTGACGTTCCAGCCTGGATTTTGGCTGAATCAGTCTCCTTCGTACCTTGCGCCGTCTCGAATAAGGCTGCTCCTCCCATGGGAGTTAGCGGGGGAGAATGCGCAAGCCTTGCACTTCTCTTAAATGGGTCAGTGCCCTTTTCTACGTTTTCCACCCGGTTCATCGTTTCGGGTGTATTAGAAGCAGTATCCGCTTCGTTTGTGTTAATCGGCGTTATTTTTTTAGTTGGTTCCATTTTTTTCTTAGGGGTCCCCACTCAGAGCCGTTATCTGTAGCCGTATGCGCAGTTACCTTTATGATCCCATGGTTATCTTTGTAAACAGGGAGGCCATGCATGGGTTGACGCAGTCCTTTATGGGGTATTGCGTTCAGAGCCAGATCGGTATTAGTCAGGATTTCCTCAACTGAGCCTGCGCGACCAACTTAAGCGTTTTCTGAGGCCTGCTAGGGTTTTAACGGGACGGAGATGGTACTGACATTAGCCCGAAAGCCATTTCTGCATGATATCACTCCTGCATACTCAGGTAACAGAATGCCAGTACCACCAGCCCGAAGCAAACATATCCAAATTGCGTAGTTTCCAGTATGCCATAAGCATACGGTTCGATTTTTATTGTTATTTAATTCGCTTACTTTAGGGCGATTCCTATTGGGTAACTGGTTTGTGTTTCCTACTGGGGTGCGCCCTCAGCTGAACAGCTGTGCTCACCCGCATGGATACACTCGCAAACCACACGCACGAATGCACGCCAGCATATAGGCGTTCAGTGCTTTTAACCCATTGGCGTCCCGTGCACGCAGAGCCCCGTGCGCGCGCTTTTCATCAGTCCTTAGGGACTAGATTGGAGTTTAATTTAAGTACAGTTTGAGTTTAAGAAATTAAGTAAATATGCAAATAATGAACATGGTTCAACAAAATGTGAAATGTGGGTTTATTTAGTTTTATTAAATAGACCAAAATCTAAGGTATAAAGTAAATTTTTAGTTTGAGAAAAATTTTAATAATAAAGGACCGTGGGGGAAGGTCTTACGCAGACATTTTGCGGGCTGTCAGGAACGAGCCAAAGCTGAAACACGTAGGAGAGATGGTAACAAAAATAAGGAAAACCACCAATGGGGACTTACTCATTCAGCTGGAGAAACCAACAGACTCGCACACTTCCGAGGTACAGCGAGCTGTCGAAGAAGCGCTTGGCGAAAGCGTCTCTGTCCAGACTCTCACCTCGCAAATTGCGCTAGAGGTTAAAGATCTGGATGAAGTATCAACGAAAGAAGAGATTTGCGCCGCTTTTGAAAAAGAGTTCGAGGGGATAAAGTTTAAAGAAGACGCAGTAAAATCTATGCGAAAGGCATACAGTGGTACGAAGACAGCGACTATACTTCTCCCAGCTGCAGCCGCAAATAGAGTAATAGCAGCAGGAAAAATACGTATAGGATGGGTGGTTTGCCGAATTCGGCAAAAAACACAGCCGATGCAATGCTTTAAATGCTTAGAGTTTGGACACGTAGCACGAAACTGCAGATCTCCACACGATATGAAGGGATCGTGTTTCAACTGTGGTGACTCAAGTCATATGGCCCGTGATTGCAAGAAAGAGCTGAGGTGTGCCATTTGCACGAGGAAAAACTTGGCAGATTTGAAGCACAGAACAGGTGGAAGAGAATGCCCTTGTTATGTACAGGCAGTACAAAAGACACGTAAAGAATGAAGGTTTGCCAACTAAATCTAAACCACTGTAAGGCGGCACAGGAATTGCTGCAGCAGTCGGTATTAGAACTGAATATCGACGTAGCTCTACTGAGTGAACCATACAAAGTGGTCGACTGTCAACTATGGGCCAAGGCCAGCGCAGGGCGATCAGCGGTATGGAGTTGTGCCAAAAAACCACTCCCATTAGAAAAACTGAAATCGGAAGTAGGCTTCGTCTGCGTGAAAATTGCTGGCATCATACTGTACAGTTGCTACATACCACCTAGCTTCAACCTCGAGGAGTTTGAAACAATATTGGATAACTTGGTCACCGATGCTAGAACTAGAACGCCGGTTGTAATCGCAGGTGACTTCAATGCATGGGCCCAAGCATGGGGAAGCCGTAAAACAAATCCCAAAGGCAGAGCGCTCCTGACAGCTCTTTCGACCCTAGAAGTTGTGCTATTAAATTCCGGAAGTAAAGCTACATTCAAAAAAGACGGAAGTGAGTCTATAATAGACTTAACATTCATAACTAGTAGACTATCCCGAAATGTCCATTGGGAGGTTAGTGACGACTATACTCACAGCGATCACCAAGCAATTATCTTCACTATAAACGAACCAAAGCAAACAGGGTCTTGCACCGAAAGGAGAACAGTGGGCTGGAAAATCGACTCTCTAGATGAAGAAGCGCTAAAAGTTATGATGTCTGAAGTTACCCTAACACAAGGAGCTACGAATATGGCCAACAAGCTCATGACCACCATAGCAAACGCCTGTGATGCTTCAATGAGGAGAAGAGGAAGAAACCCATCGAGCAGACGTCCCTCAGTATACTGGTGGAATTCCCAGATAGCAGATGTTCGTCAACAATGCAATAGAGCAAGGCGCGACTACCAAAGGGCCAGAAAAACGGCCAATTATTTGGAACAACAAATACACTACAGGGCCAAGCGAAAGGAATTAAAGCAAACCATTAAAGCGAGCAAGAAGAAGTGTTTTCTCCAGCTTTGCGACAGTGCCGAACAAAATCCTTGGGGTATGGCATACAAAGTGGTTACTAAAAAGCTACAGGCATCTGTCCAGCCGCAGCTCACAAGCGCCGACCAACTGGGTATAATAGTAAGCAAACTGTTTCCAGGCCAAAAAGCATTCAGTAGAGAGATCCTCTCCCATGCTGAATGCAAATTCCCCCAGATCACCGCTGGAGAGGTGCTGCTTGCGGTTGATGAATTTAAAGACAGAAAGGCCCCAGGCCCTGACGCAATTCCGAATAAAGTTCTTAAACTAGCAGTGAAAGCGAATACTGAGGTTTTCGTTCACACGTTTAACGAATGCTTTACAGAGGGCGTATTTCCGAAAATATGGAAACGCCAGCGGCTCGTTCTACTACCAAAGGCGGGAAAATCTCCTGGGGATCCCTCTGCATATCGACCAATATGTATGCTTAATACAACAGGGAAGCTTCTGGAACGCATAATTACCAATAGAGTTACAGAAGCAATGGAGGCGAATGGAGGACTCTCCGAAACACAATTTGGATTTAGAAAAGGGCGGTCCACAGTTGATGAAGCCAATTTCATAAAAAGAATAGCAGAAGATGCGATTAGCGGTGAGAGATGGAGATGGGGCTCAAAAGAATATTGTTTAATAATTACGCTCGACGTGAAAAACGCATTTAACACCGCAAGCTGGCGGAAAATAACAGAGGCGCTAATAACTTTCGATATTCCAGCATATCTCAGAAGAATCCTAAACAATTACTTGTCGGACAGACTTCTACTCTACGACACCGATGAAGGCAGAAAGAAATATAAGATTTCAGGCGGAGTTCCACAAGGCTCAGTGCTGGGTCCAACGCTATGGAACATAATGTATGATGGCATATTGAAACTACATCTACCAAAAGGGGCGAAAATAGTTGGTTTTGCTGATGACATAGCCATTGTGGTCGTAGCTAAGCACATAAAAGACATTGAAGAGAGTGCAAACAACTCGATCACTAGTGTTCAAAACTGGCTCCTCGATGCAGGTCTAGAGCTTGCACAGCAAAAAACCGAGACAGTGCTAATTAGCAGCAGGAAGATCCGAGAAGTGGCGAAAATAAACGTATGTGGCCATGAAATAGAATCAGCCCCAGATCTGAAATACCTCGGAATCATACTGGATGCTAGATTAACCTTCAAGCGGCATATTGAGTATGCAGTCGGAAAAGCGGAAAAAGTCGCAGTAGCGCTTTCGCGACTGATGCTTAATGTCGGAGGTCCAAAGCAACAGCGAAGGCAGTTATACGCCAATATAGTCAGAAGTGTCCTGCTATACGGGTTTCAAATCTGGGGTGAAGCCTTTAAGAAGACGTCATACGCACGCGAAGCGAAGTCTTTATACCGGCTCTGCGCGGTTAAGGTATGCTGCGCTTACCGAACTACATCGGAAGATGCTGCGTTGGTTATTGCTGGCCTATGTCCAATAGATATCCTGGCGACGCAGACGTTGGCAAGATCTGTAAACAAGGCGAATCGCCAAGCAGAAATCAAGATCTGCTGGCAACAGTGGCAATGCCGTTGGGACCAGACAGATAAAGGTCGCTGGACACACCGTCTCATACCATCAATAGAAAAATGGTTAAGCCGGAAACATGGAGAAGTAAACTTCCAGTTAACCCAAATGCTTACGGGGCATGGCTGTTTTAAATCTTACTTTTATAGATTTAAAATCGATGATGACCCTTACTGCACTCTCTGCGAAGAGGACGATATCCAAGATGCTGAACATTGCTTTTTTGCCTGCACATATTTTGAAGATGAACGAAACTGCCTAAACGTACAGGTAGGGCGGCTGACAAAAGTAGAGAATTTGATCGATATAATGCTCGAATCGATCGAAAACTGGTCTGCCGTCTGCAACATGGCAAATATGGTAATATCGAAACTACGTCAGGCGGAACGACTCCGCAGAAATACATAATCTTTTAATGTCGGTTGACGGCAACAAACTTCACACCGAATCGGCGGCTCGGAACCTAGTCCGTTCCGACTGCCTGCACTAATAAAAAAAAAAAAAAAATATAAAAATAAAAAATGTAAGCAGTTTGGCTCTTTGGCCCTAAGCACAGCTCCCAACGAACAGCCCAAAGCGGTTACACACGGCCGGGTAGCCCGGAATCTCGTCCGTTCCGGCTACCAAGAAAGGTTAGTGCTCAATAAACTACTTTTGAGAAATTTATATATATATGTATGTTAAATCCTCAGCTATAAAATATTGTGTTTTTTCCAATAGTTCATACAAAGCAGAAAAAATCGAATTAAGTAAGTAGACGGCTCGGAATCCAGTCCGTTCCGACCGTTGCAGAATAGTTGGAAACCATAAATTTTGAAAAACCAGACGAGAAGAAGTAAAGAGAGTAACAGAGCGGCTCGGAACCCAGTTCGTTCCGACCGGCGGGCAAGGTAATCTAAAATCGTAAATTATATTAAAATCAATAGTTTATATAATAGGAGAAATACCATGTTGAGCGGCTTGGAACCTCGTTCGTTCCAACCGGCAGTCAAGCAAAAAAAAAAAAAAAAAAAAAAATGCTTGGAAATGAAACGGGGCAATTTAAACCCCCACGAAGATGTAACAAACAACAGTACAGAGGGCGGTACAAACAGACTTCACGTACGTAGAGCGTAAGCTCAAGCCATCTCCCGACGAAATACCTGACGGTAGTACCGGGGGAAATGGTACTCAGACAGTAGGAGGTTTAGTTAGGGTTAAAGTCCCACACTGACAAACCGGTGACGGTTAGGCTTTCGATGCTTCCTCCTCGTAAAAAAAAAAAAAAAAAAAAAAACACAATCAAATGAAATATATACATAAGTAGATCAGAACACATAAATACAAGTTAAATATATATACATATATGCATACGGCCAGTAAATTCAAATGCGTATATAGTAGGCCGCGACCGAAAATGCGAATGCTGCAATTCGAAGAATTTACAGAAACAAATTACTTACATACTAAGTGAAGAAATTATGAATTTAAGACGGTGAACGTACATATGTATGTATGTACATACATGACAAATGCGAATTACAATTAAACTTATGCAAACATATAAAGCAAGTAAATAAGAAATATTGGAATTCATAAACATAGGTAAGTGAATATAAGCAAACGTGTGTATGTATCTACATACATACATTAAATTGAAAATATAATTAGTATCTGGCAATGGCAGGAGTTGCCAACAATAAGTAAGCATCTTTTCAACAAAATATAAGACAAAAAAAGTTCTGGGAACTACCGGGTTAAAATCGTCTTAGTTTTATTACATAGACCCAAAAAAATTCCGGAATATATTCGATGGTATCCTTTTTTTTAAATTTTTGGTTCATTTTTTGCCGCTTTTGAAAATGAAATAATGTCAATTGAAACCATTTACTTTTAATATTTTTTGGCTGTCATCTTCATAAACCCTTTTTTGTTTAGTCTCTAGTACATAAAGGGAAGTAATTTTAAAATACGAACCCAAACAAGGATATGACGTGATATAGTTTTCCCACCAACGCGCTGAAATAAGTATCAAAGGAAGTGCAAGCATCTGCAGAGCCAACATGGACGAAAATATTGGCCACACCACAAATGCACTCACTTGAGCAAGAATCGCCAAAATATTCACTGTGAAATGGAACACAGAACGCCATCCCGAATATGAGTCCATCCTAATGTCTGTAAAGAAGAGAAGAGGTTGAGGGGAACTCATTAGTGCAACATAAAAATTCAAATAAAAAGCACTGTTTTTGAACTTTAAGTCCGATAAGTTTGAGAAAATTATTAGGAAAAAACAACAATACTCCTTTCCCAATAATTTTCTCAAAAACCAATTGGCCTTAAAAGATTAATCGATCCTCAATAAAATATAAATTTTGTAGTATTTCCTAATAAATGGTTAGTTGGATTTTAACTTAAAAATATTATGTCATCGATTATTTGAAAGGGAATTTAGTGAAATATTGGCTGTATACATAATTTTGTGAACCTTACTTTTCTGCTGAGCTCGAGTGTTGTCTATAGCGATATGCACTGGTTGATGATCCCTCTCGCCTCAATTATGAAGTCAACGCCTTATCTGAGTCAAATATTTACAAGATAAGAATTACACAGCGTCCAGGAGAAGACGTGGCAATACCTGTTTATTTCATATAATATAATATTTTCGAAAAATATTTTTTTTCAGGCATGTTGCCCAGTTCGATGTGTGGAAACTAAACCAACTTGAGAGAAACCCTGCACGGTCCTTAATTCAGCCAATGCTAATCCCTAACTATTCTTGTAACGTTTTGCGCATTGAGCGGTTTGAACGAGAAAAATTAAAATGTGTGAGCAGTATAGATAAATTACAGAAATTATTACAGAAACTGGTCTTCGTCCTTCTACCTTCTTCTTGAATGAACAAGAATCTCGAAATGCAAGGATAAACGAGAAACGATCGCCATCATGCGAATTTATCAACGGCGATACCCCGTTTTAAGCTAAAAAGCAAAAAATAAATCGTCGCACAGAATATAGTTGTGATCATATTAACCAAGATTGGGAAAACATTCCACAAATCGGACGTACAAAACGTGTACAAAAAAACATAATAAACATTCGTTCACTGGTGGTTAGTGAAAATTCTTCAGACCGAGATCCAGACAATTTTTCGAAATCGGTGGGGTCATGGTGTTTCTATTCCCTGCATCTTGGTGATCTGGGCTGGTCTAATCGAATTGGTTCAATTCCTTCTGTAATTGTCTTCATGAAGCGGAATCCCAATTCACACGACTTCATTGATTTGGTATTCAGATTTTCCTGCAACAAGTGTTCATTCAAAAGTGTCTTTCCGATTGCAGATAGGGATGCCAGTATAATCATATAAAAATAATTAAAATTTTGATTTAATTTAATTGTATTGTATTCATAAAAACGCAAACTTCCTTATAAAGTTGCACTATTCAGAAATGCTTGCAGTGCAAAATTAAAAACATAATACTTGATTAAATACATCTGTCTTTAGTTAAAAAATCTTAACGGGTACTTTTCAGAGCCTCTTTAAAGCCGAAACCCGACCAAAAAGATGAAAGAAGAAACCAAATTATTGTTATTAAGCATGCCTGTCGTGTTTTACGATATCTTTCTTCTTAAATCACCCAATGCCTTTTACTGCAATTGGACCTTATGACCACGCTGTTGAGCCAACAACTGTTTTCTAACTAAAGATTCGCTCGTCAGGTCAACTGATACATATTTAAAAATTATCACATATAACTGTTCGAACCCGGAATTTCAACTACATATATACATATGTATATATAGCTAGATATCTCTGGAATTTCGTAGTAGTTCTTAATATCGGAAACCACTCTGTTTTCCACATCAGAAAATCACGCGTACATATATCGTTTGAGAGTAAAATTTTCGAAACAAATTTTAAATAACTCCAGCGTTCGTAAATAATTCTCATTGATGAGTGAATTGATTATAATAAAAGAAAAAAACGAGCCAAAAATCATTACTTCTCAAATAAGCGAACGAACCGTTTATATTTATTTCCCCCACAATATGCGCACTTCGAAAGCATCACTCCTTATATGTTTTTGTTCAATTATTTTTCTACATTAAGATTCAATAAATTTTTGTGAACTCCGAGCTCCCGGTTCACAGCCTGGGAGAAGTGGTTATGAAAAATAAATTTAATTAATTTAATAAAAATAAGTCTGATGAGGAAATGTGGTGATTTCCGAAATAGTACTATAACTTCTACCATTAAAAACTGTTGCTGTTTTTTCACAAAAATCTTCCATAAACTGGCCGTGAGCTCAATAAAATTGTAAAATTATTAACATTTACTAGCCCAACAGAAAAATAAAAAACATTTATATTTTTAGAAATAAATTTAAAATAAATAATTTGCAAACAATACTATTATGAATAGTATACCCGTTATTTCGACATAACTGTGTATTTTTACGTAAAAATATTTATTTATTTATTTATTAAATGAGAAACAACAATACTATTGCTATTGCACATCAAAAGAAGAGCACTGGCTGCCGGGGCCTTCGGTAAAGATGATATGATACGAAACTCTTTGCTTCGTGAGAGCGCTGCCAAAATCCGCATTTTTTATAACATTTTCCCATAGTGCCCTATGTAAGAAATGTGGTTTGGGAGTAATCATTTTATTTTTTGGGGATTTTGCAGTTTCCACACAATCGTTGAAGTATGTAAATATAATAAATGCAATGCTATGAAAAAAAAGAAGAAATACACGATATCATCTTCTTTCTTACCAAAAAATCACAAACTAATGAAATCAACATGAAAACAATACCAAATCACAGAAATTCATTTACATACTTATGTACAATGCGCTATCCTATAGCCGAAAATATGAACTCAAAACAAGATGCGTATTTTTATATAAATATTTATGTACATATATTACGGCAATTTAAAATGCAATCAATGTCCAGTTCTCTTAGAAAAAATATCGTTATGATATGTTTTTTTAATAAAAAATCATATTTTCAAGTAAAGCTAAAACCTAAGTACTTTTTTATCACTAAACTATGAAATTTATCTCTTTACTTAAAGATTTTAACTCCCATTTCGTTAAATTATAACATCAATTAAATTTTTTATCCAAATAAAATTTCACTGATTTGATAGCTTTTTTCAAGCATTTGCCTCTGGTAGCGCGTCTTTTTGCGTATCAGCTGTTCATGGTCCCCTGATTCGGTAGTGTTGCCAACTCGAACCGTGAGTTCAGGGGACCAGCTCAGTAGCAGAGAGAGAGAGTTTCGTATCATATTATCTATGCCTTCGGCTCTCTGGTATATAAAAAAATCATATTATGTACAGGAAAGTGTTAAATTGAAACAATAGTTAAATAAATAATAATAAAAGTATGTGACTTAAGTCTACCGCTACAGGAAACTAAATTACTTTTCGAATATTTGTTAAATCTAAGTATGTACGTAGCAATTTTCTCAATGTTTTCGGCTAATTTTAAATTCTACTTTAAGTATTTTCTACCAAAACGTTAGAGGTTTAAATACTAAATTGAACGATTTATATTTAAAAGGCTTAGACTGTGACTATAACGTAATTTGCTTTACTGAAACCTGGCTTAGACCACATATTTTTAATTCAGAGATCCTTCCAAATCAATATCAAATTTATAGAAATGACCGTAAGGACAGAATCGGTGGGGGTGTTCTTTTTGCAGTTTATTCTTCAATACCATCCGAAGATGTTAATATCCCCCTCATCGAGTCAATCGAATTTAAAGCAATAAGAGTTATGGTAGGAAATCGCTTCTTTTATTTAGCTGCTTGCTACATCCCTCCTAACTCTGACTTATCGGTTTATTCTCAACATATTGCGTTACCTAGATCTTTAAGTTCAATGATTACTGCACATGACTCGATGATTGTACTTGGTGACTTCAATATGCCAGGCATATCATGGACTCTTATAGACGACTTTATCGTTCCAATATCATCAAAGGATAGATACAATGTGTTTTTAGAAGATATGGCTTAGCTCTGTCTAAATCAGATCAATTTAACTCCAAATAATTTTGGCACCATTCTGGGTCTTGTTTTTGTTGATGACGTATCCAAGTCATCTATAAAGATGTGCAAACTCTTGGTTATTCTAGAGGACTCTTATCACCCTGCGATTGAGGTAAATTACGAAGTTATTGGTGATTTTGGAAATATTGTTGATAAATCAAGTAGCTCAAACGCTCGTTTTATTTTCGCGAAAGCCAATTTCAAGAAATTAGATCGAGAATTATCAAAATTATCATGGCCGACGTATAAAGATGATGTTGAACGCTGCGTCCAGCATTTTAATAACACTATATTTAGCTTATTTCAAAAGTTTGTACCAAAACGGGTGTGCATACAAAAGGAGCAATCATAACCTTGGTTTACTAAAGAACTAAAAAATTTTAAAAATAAGAAGTCGCGATCTTTTAAATTGTAAAAAAAAACTGGTTTGCACACTAACTATTAAATACTCAGTTATCCGACACGCTTATTTTGAATTAAATAAAAAATGTTACAGATCTTATTTGTGCAAAGTTAAAAGGAATCTAATAAAAAACCCTGAATCATTTTATGACTTCGTTAACTCTAGGCGCAGAGTGACTAGTTTTCCGTCTGCTATGAAATATGAAAATACCGTTTCTTGTGACTCCCAATCAATTTCCAACATGTTTGCCCAATTCTTCAGGTCAAATTACTCCATTAACTCGCCTCTGAGCAAACCTTATCCATATAAACTCTGTTCCCTCACCTCTGCTATTATTCCGCAGATATCTTCCGAGGAAGTATTTTATTATTTGAGTAACTTAAAAGAATCATTTAAGGCTGGCCCCGATTCGATCCCGACGTGTTTCCTCATAAACTGTGCTAAACATATTTATAAGCCCTTAACTAATTTATTTAATCTTTCTCTTAAGCTTGGGATTTTCCGTTCAGCTTGGAAAGAAAGACCGGGAGTAGGTCCTCTATAGAAAATTATCGCGGTATAGCTAAGCTTTCTGCTATTCCTAAATTATTCGAAGCTATTGTTGTTGACCATTTAACGTATTCCATATCCTCTACAATTTCTAGCACACAACATGGGTTCTCTAAGGGTAAATCTACCGTTACAAACTTGCTTGAGTTCACAACTCATGTTTCAAATGGATTCAGAGAATTTATGCACACTGATGTTATATACAATGATTTTAGTAAAGCATTCGACAGAGTAAGTCACTATTTACTGATCAATAAACTCGATCTCCTTGGTTTTCAACCTAATCTCCTTCTTGCCTCATTGACAGAACACAACGACTTCTTTTTAAAAATAGTTCCTCAAACATTATTCATGTTTCTTCACGGGTCCCGCAAGGAAGTCACCTTGGTCCGATTCTGTTTTTACTTTTTATAAACGACTTACCTTCTGTAATAAATTATTCAAAAATTGTATTGTATGCTGATGATGTAAAGCTTTTTAGATCGTATCATTCTGTTGAGGAAAGGTCCTTACAACAATCGGATTTAAATAGCATGACTAACTGGTGTGAAATAAATTACATGCCACTAAACCTTAAAAAATGTAAAGTAATGTGATTTTCTCGCAGAGCAGTTCAACCAGCTTCTTATGAAATATGTAACCATAACCTCGAACAAGTGTTTAACTTTGTTGATCTTGGAATTACAATGGACCCGAAATCTAATTTTAATCTTCACATAAATGTTACAGTTAACAAAGCCAAGGCTGTTTTGCATTTGTAAAACGGTGGTCAAAAGAATTCAATGACCCTTACATCACGAAGGCTCTATTGACAACGTTAGTGAGGCCCATACTGGAATATGGATCTGTTGTTTGGAACCCGCGCTATCAAGTTCATTCCGACAGAATATAGTCAATTCAAAAACAATTTCTACTTTTTGCTTTAAGAAATTTTAGTTGGGATTCTCAGTACAACCTGCCGCCATATATAAGTCGTTTAAAACTCAGTAATCTTCCTACACTTGCTAGTCGCAGAGAAATGCGAGGCATTGTATTTTTGGTCAAGTTACTGATTCTAGCCCATCTCTTCTTAGCGAAATAAAACTAAACGTTCCCTCCAGAATTTCAAGACATTTCCGGCCTCTCTTTCTGAAGCCATGTAAAAGTAATTTTGAGTTAAATGAGCCACTCCGTAGTTTGTGTCACTCACTCCGGTTCTTTTGATATTTCAGATTCACTTTTTTACATAAAGAAAACTATACTCAATCCTCTCAATAATTAATACATACATACATATACATATATTACTATTCGATCAGCTGATGAGCATTTGTTCTGACTCGGCGCAGCATATATGAAAAAAAAGATACATATATACTTGTGCGTCATACGGATGCGCCTCTCGCTTCGGTCGGGCGGGTATGGAGGGATAAAACCGTTGGGATTATTATTATTAAGTGGTTTTTGGAGGTCGACGGGGTTGTCATCAGTAAATTTATTTCTTCTGATATATATGAAAAAAAAAACAAATTTTTTTTTTTTATATATCCGTGCGTCATGCGGATGCGCCCCTCGCGTCGGTCGGGCGGGTATGGAGGGATAAAACCGTTGGGATTATTATTATTATTATTAAGTGGTTTTTTGGAGGTCGACGGGGTTGTCATCACTAAATTTATTTCTTCTGATATATATGAAAAAAAACAAAATCTTTTTTTTTATATATCCGTGCGTCATGCGGATGCGCCCTCGCGTCGGTCGGGCGGGTATGCAGGGATAAAACCGTTGGGATTATTATTATTATTATTAAGTGGTTTTTTGGAGGTCGACGGGGTTGTCATCACTGAATTTATTTCTTCTGATATAGTTGAACTGAGTACATTCACTGAGCATGTGTGTGGTCGAAAGTGTAGACGCAGGACAATATTGACAGGGCGGCGGGCTAATACCAGTTAGCCTATACGAATGTGTAGCTATTGTATGCCCTATTCGTAGTCGGACGGAGGATTTAATATCGTTGCATCGGCATGATGTTGCATACTTGGGTGTGCTTCTGTCACCATTGATTGGCGTGTAGAATATACATATATAATACTCATATATTGGCAGTAACCTATCTGCGCAATGTGTAAATATTCAGCAATCAAAGGGAGATAGTTTTAGTGTAAATCTACGTTGTGCGCATGCGCAGGTTTTACATCCATTAGTATCTGTGAATATTTGTGACAAACACATAAAAGCGTGTTTGACATATCTGCAGTTGCGCCAAAAAATAAATTTTAAGAAGGCTGTTTCACTGTGGGGGACTTATACCCTTTTTTGACGAAGTTTACTCATACAAAATAAAGTGTGCTGATGAATTATTAAAATTTTATTTTGTAGCTCCTTGGAATCAAACAAAACCGATTTGATTTGCATTAAAAGCAATTTTTTATTTGTGAATGTTTAATTCATATGCATATTCATAAATTTCCATTTTCAGTAAGTAAAAATTTTATCATTGGCTATTCAACTAAAGAGAAAAAACATTATGTTGGCTCAACTCAAAACGGAAGTGATATTTTTCCAATATTCGCAATGTAGTTCATTTGGAATTTGTTTGTTAATTTTTTTTGATGAAGATTTCTAATTTTTGCACATAGTATATAATTTAAAAGCATATGCTTTTTGCCAATAATTGAAAATAAAAAATAAATAAACGAAAAATTTTTAAACGATAAAAAGAATTTAGAGTTTGACAACTAAGTTTTGGCTACACCACTGGATTTTCTTTTGAATTCAAATGTCATTTTTGACTTACGTTTACTCGGTTTTCCTTTTCTAATGTTATATATGTATCTGTACTGTAATGTTTGCTGACTGCACTTGGTCATACTGCCCATGATTCAATTATAAAAGGTTAACTCGATAAACAGCTAGCTCGCTCTCTTTTGTCAATAATAATAGTAGTTACCTCAAAACTTTTTAATAACTAAAACTAGCAGGCAACACTTTTTGTTTCTTATGTTCGCGTAAATAGTAAGTTTAAATCCGGATTTTAATGACAGCATTTTTTCTGATTACACGATTGACCCCGTCTCGTTAATATTTCATGTAAATGTGAATAAATGACGCGATTTTTCTGTAAACGCTTTTCACGCGGATATAAATTCGATGTGACAGAGTGGAAAGTTGTGTTATTTCTAGAAGGAATAGGTTTAAATAAATTAAAAATAATGTGACTTCCAAATGTCAAAAACAAGAATTTGTCAGAACTTAATTCTTGAGTTATGAAGTTTGATTTATTTTTCTTTTAATATATAAAGTTTATCTTTCTAAAATTCGAATTATTGTGGTTTTCTTACAACTCCATAAAGTCACTTACTATTTATCGGAATAAAATGTTTGGTCCTTTTACCCTCCAGGGGTTCATCACAATATTAAGAATAACCCTGATACCCATGGTAAATAAATAAAAGGAATAAACCGAATAAATAACTTCTTCGTAGTAAGAAAGATATACTTGTCGCAAAATAATGCAAATGAGGCTTCGTTGACTTGGGTTAATGAAATAAAATCGTGCCCAAGTTCTATAGTAACCCTCATTGCACGTTCTCAACACATAAGCACTAGCAATGATGTGAAAAAGCTTCTTTATTTTTAAACTCGGATTTAGAACCACTTTGTGATTTAAAAAAATTTTAGAGCTTAACATAATTTAAGCTTGCATTTTTAATATTCTTACTAAAAGCAGTTAAATTAATTAATTAAGTAAGAATATTTTTTATTTCCATTTAAGTACAAAATTTCTTTCAAATATCTTAAAATTAACATATTGTATTCTACCACTATTTGCAAACTTTCCATACTATGCTACTCCTAGTTTCACAAAAAGGGAACGCATTATTTACCCTTTTTCCGTACTTCGTATATGCAACCTTTTGTAAGGGAGTGTCAAAACTCCCTTGTCAATATTGATCTAACCTTTTATTATTGAATCATGCATACTGCCAATATATGAGTATTATATTTATGGCGTGTAGTGGTGTTGAATAGATATCCAATCATTCATTTGTTTTGCACGCTGCTGATAATAAAAGAAATTACGCAGGTCTCTCTTGTCAAGAAATCGGAAAGTGATTAAAGGCTCTTTTCCGGCGGACTTAGCGCGCTGATCTGCTAGTTCGTTTCCTGCAATTCCTTTATGTCCTGGTACCCAAATTATTTTTAATGAGTTGTAGTTTTCGATTAACTTATCGCGGATACACGATATGATGTAGTTTTTGTTGTTGATGTTTAGTAAGGATGATATAGTCGACATACTGTCAGTGCAAATTATGGTTTTAGATGAGGAGAGAAGTGCGCAGTCAATTGCTTTCAGTATTGCAGCGGCTTCAGCTGTGTAAACAGACAAAAATTGGGGTAAGTGCCCCGCTGTTAATGTTTCACCACTAGACGTTAAAGCCGCGATTGATCTATAGTCTTCTGATTTCGATCCGTCAGTGAAAATTGGGCTCCATTCTCGAAGTAGAGGTGCTTTCCTTCGCATATTATCCGAGCTCTAGCACAAAGGACGACTGCTGTAAAAAGCACGGTGGGTATTTATCATGCTGTCTGAGTGACGCGTCAATGATTCCAAGTTCTTTAGCATGTTCGATGCACGCTTCTATAACAGATTTCCGATGCTGGGAATGTTTTAGATTAATGGCGGTGATCACCGTTTCGTGAAGTGCCCTGTTATTTGAGAGGAACAGCTTTGGTATCAGATTTTTTATGTTTAGCTCTATTCTCTCCTCAATGGTACGGAGGCCGGCTTCCGCGAGTATGAATTTTGTTGGAGATATGGGAAAAGCTCTGAGCCTACGACAAACAGCGGTATGATTGGGATCATATAGAAGTTTTATATACCGGAAGACCATAATCTATCCTTGACAATATAAAAGATATGTAAACCATTATGATTCAATAATAAAAGGTTTTGTAATAAAGCAGCTCACTCTTTCCCGCATGACAAATCGCCTCCTTAACTCATGAAGAATGTTGCAGTTTTCACGTGTAATAGTAGTATATGGAAAACATCTACATACTAAATGAACCGTTAGCATTACTGACTCGTTTGTCTAATTTATAATTTTTTCACTGTTGACATTTGATTTTGTGATTGCCAGAATTTAGGTAAGTTTTGCAAAAATTAATGTTATTTCATAACAATATAACAATTTTTCAATTGAAACATCTTATATATCTTATTTCCAGTGTATTTAACCACAATACTTAGAATGCGATCCATTCAGTGGGATATTATTTGAACATTGGTGGCCGAGAAGCTCGTGAGTAAATACCAGTTTTGTTTACATCAATGATACATCTCACATATGTACATACTTATTTATTTGGAGAACATCGTTTCCCACTCATCGCACGGATTATAATTGTCAATGTACATACATATATTTTCCCAACAGTGTCCATCGTCGATTGACTGTACATAGTGTCTTCCTGCTGCCGATCTATAGCACTTTTAGAAGGCACGCACGCGTAAGTTAAATGGTATACGAACTGCATTTTTTAAGGGAAATTCTTATAATTGAACCTTTTTATTTAAAGGTTTCTTCAAACGTTTAGTGTATACATGCCCAGTTGCAAAACCAACGTCTTTTTACTTTTTTCCTGCGTTAGACGCACACACTCACACGTAAGTTAAATTTAAGATCGCAGTTGTCCACCGGCGTAGAAACGGCCGACCTATTTCATGAGCCTTGTTATTGAAAACCATTGAACCACTTTGTTTACAGGTTCCTTCTAACACTTGCTATTTCCTTGCCCATTAACGAACTTTCCCGAAGACGACACCAAATTATTTAAGATTTCGTTTTTGAGTAAATAAAAAAAAAAATAGGATATATCATGACCGTTTCTACAATAATCATATGGTTTTATTTTCATTTTCATTTAAAAAATTTACGGGCCCGTTGTGCAAATCGTAATATATAAATCCACTATATCTGTTATTAGTTTCTTCAGTTCTAAGAGGATCAGAATTTAATTTTTTTCTTTTCAGAGAATTAGAGACAAGACTTTAAAAGCAAAATAAGAATGAGATTTAGCAGGAATACAGCTTAAAGCCTGCATTAAAAGATAGGAGTTTTTTTTTTAAATAGCGATAAATGGGGACTGAGGGATCCATATATAATCAGTTGCATGGTCATGGAGAAAACTATAAATTATTGAAATAGTGGCCATACCACCTCTGAATTTTTAATACCGCATTTCTCGGAAAATATATATGTGCGTTAGAGAACTGGAATTATGTTTTATACAGAACCACGACGATACAGTTTTTTTAATTTAAATTGTTATACATAATATTAATTTTGACGACCTTTCCATTTTAAATTTAATTCTTTTGCTGGCTCAAGGTTTGACCTTATATTTTTATTTTTTGCCAATTAAAATAGAGTTAAATCTCCACATACATATTTATTTGTATAAAATGGATAGGTAAAATTCCGCAGATATAAGATAGTTAGTAAAAAAATGAAATAATTGCTTAAAAAATAATATTTTAATACGTATTTTACTTAGTATTTTTGTAATACTTTTTCGCAAAAAGGGATCACATTTTTCCCCCTTTCTGCGTACTTCCAAAATACAACTATAGATTAAGGTGTGTCAGTATTTAGCTGTCAGTAAGTACACAACCTTTTATAATTGAATTATGGTGAAACATTATGATATTTAGAAATTATGTCGCTTATTTCGTTAAACGCTATGACAAACGGAGAACCTTGGGGTATACCGTGGTCGAGATCATAACTGTTTGAAAAGGCTGAATTTACTTTAGTTTTGAAATTGCGATTTAACAAAAACTTTTTACAAAGTTACATACATATATGTATATTTTACCACCTATATTCCATTTTTCAATTTCTCGTAGGACCACGTGTACATCGACACGGTCAAAGGCTTTTTTCGAAGTCCAGGCTTAAAGTTGAAACGTGGCTTCTGTTTGAAAGCACGGACGATGCATAATTATCAAAGACAAGCAAAGCATCTATGGTACCTTGCCCTTGTTTAAAAGTGACTTGCTGTGAACTAATTAAATTATGTTTTAAGGCGTTCCAAGAAATACGCTTGGAAACAATTTTCTCCAGCAGTTTCCCAAGGCAACAAAGTAGTGAGATCGGCCTGTTACCAAGTACTTCCGTTCAAATACTATTCGATTTTGGTATGGGCAGGACATTGGCATTTTTCCAAATTTGGGGATATATTCCCTATGTTAGTATATTATTATATAAACAAATTATTTTGAGTTTTAAGTTGATTGGCGTTTGTTGTAGCATGGGACAAGAAATCCTGTCAGCACCCGGTGTTTAACCTGACATCGTCGCCAGGGCTGATTCGAACTCAATGAGGAAAATTTCGTTTTCACACACAGCTGCGGAAGAGGAATGAACGTTGTTAGCCTTCTTAAGGTATTCTTTTTTAGTTGAGACGAAATATGAATGGAAATTCGAATTATGCGAATAGTTAGACCAAACCATGGAATAATGATCAGCTATATATCTCGGGTTAAGTATGGGACCATTTGGACCGTTTACTAGAGGTATAGTTGTTTGTTTATATGAACCTGAAATCATTTTGATATCCGCCCAGGCCTTTTTATACTTGTTTTGTGTTTGATTTTTTCGGAAAATTTGTTCAAACATTCTCTTTTTGCTTGTTTGGATTTTTTCCTAAAAATAGCGTTGGCCTTTTTGTACCTTGTTAGGTTATCGTTTGACCTATTTCTTTTAAATTCCAGTAAGGTACAAAGTTTATATGCCTTCTTCTGGACGTTTGAGGAATAAAGTGATGAGCTGCGGTACGAATAATTTTCGTGAACACTGCGGCCTCACGGTTAATATTGTTGGAGGTATCTAATTCACTGCAGAGTTGGGCAGCCTTACACCTAAAGCTATCCCAGTCCGCTTTGTCTGTCAGAATTTGGGCAATGCGGTCGTGTTGTCAATAGACCTCGTTTGTAAAATTGTTGCTAGTAGTAGTGATCGCTACCGTATAGCTCACCTAAGGTATTAGTGCTAAGTTTGGGTGCTATATTCGTTGAGCATATTGTTAAATCTATGTTGCTGAATGAGGAATGTGTAGAAAAATGTGTCGGTTTGTTGTCATTTAGCACCGTAAGATTTTCGGATAGAATCCAATCTTCTACGATTTCGCCTCTTTTATTGAAAACTTGGGAGCCCCAAAGAGGACTCCAAGCGTTAAAGTCCCCAACAATTAATACCGGAGTTGGTATTGATCGGACTATATTGTTTAAATCTCTAAATGTGAAATTCTGTTGAGGTGGTAGATATAAATTTATAAGTGTGAACTTAAAAACTAGCGAAATTTCTATACCAAGTACGGCGATGCTAGACTGTATATGTATGTATGGGTTTATGTGGAATATCTTTCTTAATTACCACTGCAATACCTTGTTTATTTTTTGTGTTATGTGGAAGATTAAGAAAATAGCTTTGAAATTGCTTTGGGACGACTGCCGATTTGTCAACAGCTAAGTGAGTCTCTTGGATAGCAATAACGCTTGGAGAATGCTCTTTTATCAGAAGTTCAAGTTCGGTGTAGTTATTGTAAAAACCTTTCAAATTCCATTGTAAAACCTTAAACATTGAGAGTAATTTTTAGTTAGTATTGTATTATATTATTGAGAATCGTCGCCTGAGATTGCCAGAGCGTGGGAGTCATAAGCGTCGAGATTATTTTGATTTTGTATTTGGTTAATTGCTGAAGAGTCAGATTCGAGTGTTGTTTGCATATGTGGTGTGTATGCATTTTGAATATTTTGAGCTTGTGAGAGAATATGGGATAGAGTGGAATCTAATTGGAGTGGAGTATGTGACATAAAAAAGGGAATTGTTTTGCTTACATGTGGATCGTTATTATTTTCTGAAGTTGAGTCGTTTGAATTAGAGCTAGCTTGGAATGAAGCGCTAGAAGAGATATTGTGTGAAACGGCAGTGGAGGAACGGAGGTTGCTTACTTGTGGGTTGTTCTTATTTTCTGCTGTGATGTTGCCTACTGTTGAGTTTGCTTGTAAAAGGGTGTCAGAGTGGACATTGGGCGAAACTGCAATCGGCGATTTGCTGTGTGATAAAGCGGATTGAGGTTTGATTTTGCTTGTTTCGTTTCTGTTTAGTTTTTGGGCCTCGCTGGCAACAGCAGCAAATGAGGCGTTGAGTATGGTAGGGGTCTGCTCTTTATAAAGTTTTATTGCTTCGCGCATTGAGCATTTGTTTTGGCATTTGATTTTCAATATTTCTTTTGACTGCATATATTTCGGGCAAGCATTAGAGGAAGACGGATGATCACCTGCACAATTTGCACAGAAGATACGTGAACATGGGGGAGGGTGGGGAGGTAAATTGCATTGTTGCAGCGTTTAGCCTTGTGCCCCAAAACTTGGCAGGATTTACACCTCATCGGATTTGGGTAGTAAGGTCTGACTTTTACACTACGCCAAGATACTTCCACTTTTTCTGGGAGCTTGTACAGGTTGAAGGTGAGAAAAACAACTCCAGTGTATTGTGTTGCATTATTCACCAGCTTTGAAAATTTATGAACAGCCATAACACCTTGTGCACTTATGTTTTCAATTATCTCTATTTCGTCGACATTGTTTAAGCATAAATTGTGCCTTTTGAGCTATTTAGATTTTCATGGAAATTCACTTCTATTTCACATACTCCATGCAGTTTATTAGCAGAAATGAATTTTTGTGCTATTTGGGAGTTTTTAACTAAAAGCAATAAATTACCATCACGTAGTTCGGAGATTGAAATGACTTCCTTGCTAATAGATTCTAGCGCTTTGTGCACAGCAAAGCACGAGTATTTGGATATCGGTTTGTTTGTATCAGTAGCACGATTTGTAAGGAATTTAGGGTTTTCTTTTTTCGACTATGGTAAGTCAGGGAAGTTTATTGGGGTATATGTCGGTTGTTTTCTTTTAGGCTGGGGACCTGAGGCAAGCAACGCAAACCTATTGTCCCCGAGATTTGGTGGCCCGGGGGCCATACTTAGCTTAAGCACAGTATTAAAGCACCTGGTTGGGATATACTCTAGAAAAATTAAGTCACTCGGAAAAGCGATTTAAACAGAAACACGTGCGCGTATGTCATACCGAAAGAATAGCCACAACAGAAAATCGAGAGTAAGTAAATACGTCTGCTCAGAGTGAGAACATGTCGAGAACTGACGTAAAAATATAAAACGCTAGAATTTCTTAGTCTTATGTGAACATTTTTTTGACCAGCTGACCATTTTGTTTTATTTTTTATGGCATAAAATGTGCTGAGTTAGAAAAATTAAAAGAATTAAGTTTACGTGTATTTGAAGGTGAGTACTTAATATTAACAACTTCCCTGTCCCCATACAATGCATTTTGCGAATGCCCCACGTCCACTGGTTTTTTTGGTGATAAGCTAAATAACGTCCATTTATACAATGAAATATAATTTTCATAAATTGGTATATGTATATATATTAGCCTTTTTTTCGTTATTTGATTTTGTGAATCATATGTGACTTATGGACGTGAGACGAAAAATTTTCTTTACCACGTTCAATGAATCACATGTGAACACATCGACCATAGTTACATGACTAATAAGGTTTTGAGTACCGCGACTGCAGCCTTTTTAGTCGGCTAACTATTTACACACTGACCCAGCTAAATTGTCGGGTTGGTGGTGGGTGTGCATACTGCAGATTAAATAGTTGGCCGGTAAAGTCTGGTGTGAGTGAAGGGCCTTTAGGTGATATTGACAGATCACTGTCAAATGCATCCTAACGGGAATTCGATTACTAAGTTATCTAATTCTTTATTAGTTTATTTGAGGTTGTATTTGGTTTATTTTATAAAATTGGTGAAAATGGCGAAAAAAGATATACGACTGCAGAATTGATAAGCTATTTAGAAAATTCAGATTCAGATGAAGAACCATTCGGTAGTGGAAGTGATGAAGAATACCAGCCTACTCATTATGATGAAGAAAGCGAGGATGCCGAGGTAATAGCAAGTGTTGCAGAGAGAAATAGCGAGACTCTATCACAAATGCCGGAAAGGTCATCGTCATCTAATGCGCCTAGTTCCGAATGAAAAAAAGAGATGTTTTGCCTTTAGGGAGGGAAACATTTACTGGTAATTATGGTGTACAAAACATTGCCGCAATTACTGGGCGCGTTAGTTTGAATAAAATATACATATGCTTATTTTGTCTCTGATGAACTAATTGATGAAATGGTCATTCATACTAATAACTACGCTCAGTTGTTGAAAGAAATACGTACTGCACAATTTAGTCGAATGGAAAGATGGAAAAATGTCAGTAGAGAGGATTTGAAAACAATTTTTGGAGTCCTTGTATATATGGGTCTCAATCGTAAACCGTCAATTGAGCACTACTGGAAATTGGATGTGCTTTACTATAACCCTCTTATACACAGAATAAATATGTCGTATAAGAGGTTCACCTCAATTCTAAGGTGCTGGCACTTTACATAAGTCCAAATAGGTGTTATTGGAGAACACAGAACTCATAAAATAGACCCACTTATAGGTAAAGTGATAAACAATTTTCGTAGTCTCTATATACCTTCAGATATAATAGTCGTTGATGAGTCTATGGTCAAATTTCATGGAAAACTGATTATAAAGACCTATAACCCAGCGAAAACTGATCGCTATGGTATGAAAATATATAAAGCCTGTACAATAAATAGTTATACATGGTCCTACCAAATTTATTCCGGAATATCGCATCAGTTAGAGGGTCTCGATAAACTTTTCCTTGGACCAGCAGCATCAACCACAGAAACTAACCTCAATCAAAGATCTTCAATCTTCTCTAGCACTCCAACATCTTCAAATGCAATTGCTTCTTTCAGCAATTCTGGGCATAGTCTGCAAGAAATTCCGCAAAGTATACACAATAAATTGGTACGAAAAAGATGCTCGGGGTGCTACGTCAAAATAAAAAATCAAGGATTATTGGCTAGAAAAGCTAGCAAGTACATACTGAGTGCAAAATATGTAAAAGGGCATTCTGTTTAGATTGCTATAATGAGCACCATCCTTGATTTTGTAATGTTTCTTCTACTGACTAAAAGTGACCTTTCAGGAAAAAATCGCGAAATTTTCTTTTATTTCCTCAAAGGTTAGGTTTTTTGCCATACGTCCACGTATCATTAAAAAAATATCACGTAACGTTCATAACAAAAAATCTATTCAAAATTCTATACACAAATGTGTCACATGTGACTGACACTCAACTATGAAGCAAAACATGCATTTATGTTTTTTGAGTGAAAATTAACAAAATACGAACAACGCAAATTGCTCATTGCCTACTAAAAGTTTGATTCCCTACATGGATTTCCATGCAAACCTACATGTATTGCCAAGCCAACCCTGCTTTGAAAACTATCGGTTTGATTATTCAAAAACAATTTTGACGTTTTTCGTGAAAATTATTTTTGATCTTTTATCTACAGTATGCAAAACTCGTATTAGTACACCTTCTCATAAGAACAAGCTAAATATGGAATATTTTCAAATGTTTCTTAAAATAATCCGTTAAATCAATTTATTTCGCAGAAAAATCAATAATAGTAAGGTTCAATATCTAAAACGTAGAAAATAATGCATTGTACTTAACACAACAAAATAAGCAAATTAACTTAATTTACTAGAGACAAAATTCATATTTGTACACATATGTATGTATGTATATTGAATTGATATTTTTATTGCTTTTTTTTTAATTAAATAAATAACTGTTCGCAAGGATGACAATCCAAAATACACAGCGTTAGATAATACAACTGGAATTTTTATATTATATGCACAAAACTACCCTTAACCAGTTATGAATGTTTATGCATTGTTCGGAAAATTCTTGAAAGGATTATATGTATCAGAACAATTCGGTTTTAGAAAATCCCGAGGCCGCAATATAGATCAAAAATTGGCTCAAATCAATGCACTTAACACTGGCTGATCAAAAGATTGAAGGAGTTTAGATAAGCGGCAGAAAGGCCGTGAAGTCTCTGAATATTCACGTGGGGACAGACATCATCACAACCAAGCCCGCTATCAAATATTTGGAGAACGTTGCAAAAGAAGCATCAAGAGTGCAGTCTAGCCAAATATCGTGGGACCAACGCACAGCAAACGACTTCTTTACCATAGGGTTATCATACTACTTGCGGAAATTAATTAATTAAAATGATAACGAAATTACGGGAAATTGTACACGCGGTCGTGTTTTCTGCACAATTTCAGAAATAAAATTACAAAATTTTATGTTTTTAAATTGAACGAATAGTGAGATCAAAACAAAATGACAAGTAATCAATTTTAATTTCACGGTTGTATTTAAAGGGATTTGTGCAAATTTATTCATATTACATAATTTAACAAAGCGATCAGATTTAACATCAGCCATAATAAATTACTTTAAAATTGCAATCAATTATATTTTCACTTGTAGCAACTGACTTAAACTAATTTAGGTAAACTCACAGTCAAAAAATTAAGATTTTTTAAGGTAAGTTAAAACTTTCTGACACTACTTAATTGGGATATCTTTTTATTAGGGATACAATTTACTTTAAAAATCAACTAACCTTACTACATCCATTTATTTGATATTAAATTGCAATAATAATAAAAATGATATCAGCTTTCAAATCTCACTAACTTGAGATATGACTTTTCTCCCAAATCAATCAGTAAGCGAGCTCTCGTTCGTGTCGTAACATCTTTCATTGCGCAACGTCGTATGAAGAGAGTTAATTATTTTTTAGTTTAAAATGTGTAATGAATCTTGCTCTTTCCCTAGGAAGTCAGTACAATTTTTAACTACTATTTTAACAAAATTAACTTATATTTCATGCAACTCTGTCAGTAATTAGTAGTTTTAAATACAATCGTGCTCTGAAAATCAGGTGATCTCAGCTGTGAGCTATTTCCAGGAAAACAGCTGATTGTTGTCTTACTTATAGACCTGTACGATGAACCAAACTGAGTATAAATCAAGTAACAGTTGTCAAAAAGACCAACTCCGAAAAAAGTATTGCCTCAATTATACAATGTTAGTGAAATATTGCTTGATGTTTCAGACAACGTAAATAATAAAAAAAGTGCCGCTATTAACAATTAAAATTTGAAGCAATTTGGGTGTATTTACCTTATGGATTTGTACAAAGAAGAAACGGCGATTTTGTCTGAAATTCCAGGTAAAACATCAGCACAGATAATTTACATATGGAGCACCTTCGATCAATGCGCTAACCAAAATAAACCAAATGGTGGTGCGAGAATAAATATATGAATTAAAAATTAGCACAATAAGCAAAAAAATATTTATGTATGTATATTCGCTAGCTTCTTTAGATACCTGTTGCGCTTATTTTATAGCGCGGCAACGTGGGAATTAATGAAATAAAACACAAATTTAATATAGTACGCTCGTGACTACGCACTTTAAAAACTTTTGTATTTTAAGTTCTCTACATGTATGATAGTTTTTTTTACACTCGCAGTTATTTATATAGAAAAATGACATGAGCTGTTTATACAGTTAATTTTAATACATAATGCTTTACATACATACGTTCATATGTAGGTAGATAGTAGATATATGTAAGTAAGGAAATGTAAATATAATGCATAAAGGTAAAGTGCAAAAGGAATAAAGAAAACAAGGTGCGAATGGATCTTTACTGCTCGGGCATACTTTTTGGCGGTAACATTCCCTCTCCCGTAAAGGAGTGTGTTTTCGCGAGTTTACTCTCTTCATTACCGACGTCCAGAACTGCAATTTTTGCGACAGGTCGATGAAGCTTGGCGGATTTTGTTTGCACTACGACGCTACGGACTTGACCATCCTTAGCATTGACGGTATCCACAATTTTTCCTTTGGGCCAGCAGTTCCTTGGTAGGTCTGGGTCCACTATCAAAACTACATCTCCGATGCACACTGGTTTTTGTTTAATGAACCATTTACTACGGCGCGAAATAATTGGCACGTACTCTTTTATCCACCTATGCCAAAAACGATCAGCAAACTGCTGCGTCTGACGCCAACGTTGTCGTAGGTCACCATTATTTTCACATATTGGCTTATATCCGTCAGATGATCCCATTAACAGGTGATTAGGCGTGAGGGCTTCGTCATCGGTATGTTCCAGTGAAACAAATGTTAATGGACGGGCATTTATAACAAACTCGACTTCGCATAATGCACAACGCAGACTTTCGTCATTGAAATTCGAAGATGGGAGTATTTCATACAACACTGCTTTTACTGATCTTACAAGCCTCTCCCATATTCCACCCATATGGGGAGCGCCTGGTGGATTGAAATTCCATTTTATTTCCTCAAAGCTGGTAACAAAACTTGCGAAGTTTACACCCCGGAGACTATCGCAAATAATCTTTTCGCTGGCCCGAAAATTAGTGCCATTGTCGGAAAAAATCTCTCTTGGGTATCCACGACGTGCGATAAAATTTTTAATAGACATTATACATGAACTTGTGTCCAAGCTGTGTGCTATCTCGATATGCACGGCACGTAGGGTCAAGCATGTAAATAAAACGCCCCATCTCTTTTCTCGTCTTCTCCCAACGATAACGAACAGCGGACCAAAATAGTCAACCCCTACGTAGGTAAAGGGTCTCTCGAAGGCCGCGAGTCGTGCCATCGGTAGTGATGCCATTTGTGGCATTTGAGGCATTGCGCTGGCGTTCTTACATTTTTGACACGTTCGACGTACCCTTCTGTATAACACTCTAAGTCGAGATATAAAATATTGACTTCGTAATCGGTTTATTCACGCTCGCGTGAATAAATATAAATGAAAAGAATGTATTTTCTACACTTCAAGCACTTCGCTTAGTTTAAGCTTTTATTTATTTTCTTTCGACTTGCAATTTATTAACACTTTTAATTTTAGGGAGTTGAACGACGCGTCGATGGCGAGAACTAACTTTACTCTTTTAAGTATAAAAAACGAGTGTTTAACAGCTACTTTCAGACCTTTAGATCTTGATACATATGCAAGTATTCACAATAGTTTTGGGACAAAAAGGTAAGTTACAGCAATTCATATTTAAGTAAATTAGTTTTAGGTACTAGGTTTGGGTAAGTAATATAAGGTAATGTATAAACAGGTAGTCATTCCATATTTCAATTCAGGTAAGTTACATATTCAATTCAATATAAATTCATTTAAGTGTAAGTTTAATTCATAGGTCTATCAAGTTGGGACTCATGTCCTCAACATGCCGGCGGGCCTGCGGCGATGAGATCTCGACCAGATCTTGCAGCTGTTCCAACGTTTGTCGGGCTTTGGTAAGCAATCCATGGATGCGGCGTTGGAAGATGGGACGATGTGGTTGTCTTGGCGTTCTCTCGACTGCCCCTTTTGCTCGCTGCGTCGGCTGAACTTTGGTACGCTGATTTATTTGGTAGCGCTGCATGGTTTGCCTGCGCTTAGATTGTTGTGTGCGCTTTAATGTGCGCCTCATTTTAGGCTCTGGTTGTGTGAAGGAGGATCGGTGCAGCATGGTGTGATGGGCTAATCCACAGCGGTGACAGCTATCCGTCGAATCGCAGGCGCCTGTCACATGCGAGGTGGCCAAGCAATTGATGCAGTATTTGTGGACCTTGGCCGACTCATACCGCTCGTCCGGTGTCATTGCCAAAAATGCATGGCAGTAGCGGAGGGAGTGCATTCGGCAGCACAGCCGACATTTGCGGAAGTCCTGGGATCTGTAAATAAAGGTGTATTCGAAATACCTTATTAGTGAGTTGAGTAATGTTTTAGAGATGATAACATGAGATAAACATAGAGTAAGTATGAGAGAAAATGGATTTGAACTAGGTGGCTGGTAATCAGTGAGATATGAAGTATGGTAATGAGTGAGTAGTACTACGCCGGAGGTAGTAAACAAAGTTTAGTGATATTGCGGGTGACTGTTCCACCCTCAGTGCGAATGTCTACGACGCGAACATTTTTGTCGGGGGCGGAGTGAAGCTTGGTGATTCGGCCGAGTCGCCAATCGTTGGGGGGTAGAAAGTCATCTTTGATTACGACCAGATCTCCTTCATTTAAGTTGAGTTGCTGTCCTTTCCATTTATATCGCTTGTGAAGTTCTTGTAGATACTCATTTTTCCAACGCTTGCTGAATTGATGGTGGAGTACCCTTAGTTTCTGCCACTTGTTTATTACGGAGAGGTTCTCAGAGTTCGGCTCGGGTATGGAGAGAAGTGGGGCTCCTCGTAGGAAATGGCCTGGAGTAAGAGCTTGCATGTCGTCTGGATCTTGAGACATAGGCGAGAGCGGTCTCGAGTTTAACACCGCTTCAATACGGATGAGGAGGGTATTGAACTCTTCAAATGTAAATTTGTTATTCCCGGCAACTTTAGTGAAGTGAATCTTGAAGCTTTTCACTGCTGCTTCCCAGAGTCCCCCCATGTGAGGGGCGTAGGGCGGGATAAATTGCCATGAGAGTCCATGGACAGCATATTTGTTTGCGATATCAACTGATACTTCTGCAAGGAAAGAGGACAGTTCCCTTTTGAGGCTTCTCTGTGCTCCCACAAAGGTTCTTCCGTTGTCGGACATGATTTTATATGGAATGCCTCGGCGTCCGATGAATCGCGTAAAGGCAGCTTTGAATGCTTCTGTAGTTAAATCAGAGCATACTTCGAGGTGTATGGCCTTTGTGGAGAAGCATACAAAAACGCAGACGTATGCTTTGGCATGAGATGCTCGGCGGAGAGTGGAAGTTTTTACTAAGAATGGGCCGGCAAAATCAACACCGGTTGTTTGAAACGGGAGTGAATAAGTGGAGCGTTCTGGGGGTAATGCGGCCATCATTTGTGACTTCATTTTCTGTTTGTAAATGGTGCATGTTTTGCACCGAAATATGCAGGATTTTACCTTTTGCTTTAAGCGTGGGATATAATACTCCTGCTGGACCATGCGGATCATCAGCTGTTTTTCGGCGTGGAGTAGGGTTGAGTGGAGGAACTCAAGGATTAGAGGACAGAGCTTTGAGTTGTCTGGTATAATGATGGGGTGACGCTCATTATAACTGAGAGCAGCATAAGTGAGACGTCCATTCACGCGTAGTAGGCCTGATTTGTCCACAAACGGGTTTAGGGTTAATAATGGGTCCTTTTTGCTAATGGATTTTGCTGAGCTTAACGTGGCGATCGTTTGCCCGTAATATTTTTGTTGTGCGTTGAGGACTAATCGTAGCTTTGCATGTTTTATTTCTTCATGCGTTAAAATGAGTGTGGATGGGATTGTCATTTTCTTTGCTTTGTGCACAAACCGATAAATGAATGCCACTACTCTGAGTGCTCGAGAGAAGGAGGAGAAACGCTCTACGAAGTCAATGTTTTCGGCTGCGTGGAATGCGTCGATTTTCCTTTGGTCTGGAGGAGAGGAGATATTGGTGGTAGACTTGGGCCAGAGTGTGGGTGACTTCGTTAGCCATCCCGGGCCTTTCCACCATAACGAGCATTCTGCGAAGTCTTCGGAGTTTACTCCTCGTGTGCCTAAGTCTGCAGGGTTATCTGCGCTGGCGACATGCCGCCATGTTCCATTATTGACGTTTTGCAGGATTTGGGACGTTCTATTTGCGACATATGTCTTCCACATCCATGGAGGTTTTTCCAGCCAGGCTAACACAATGGAAGAATCTGTCCACAAAGCTAAGTCATGCTGGGGCAGGTCGAGTTGGGATCGCAACTGTTTGACCAATTTGGAGAGGAGGACGGCACCGCAGAGTTCTAGCCTGGGAAGAGAGACGGTTTGTAGGGGTGCGACCTTGCTTTTTGCCGCAAGCAAGTGAGAAGTTGCATATGTTTCACTGTGTTGGACCCTTAAATAAACACATGCGCAAAAAGCTTTTTCAGATGCATCAGAAAATCCGTGCACTTGGATGACAGTTCCTGGAGTAAATTGTACCCATCGGGGTATTTTAATGTCTCTAATCGCTGAGTACGAAAACGTGTCATTTAGAGCATTCCACATTATTCCAAGGGTTTTAGTGGAGCTGGTATCTTGGAATTCGAGAAAGTCTGAATCTAGGAGATCAGACTGAGGAATTTCTTTCAGCAGGGATTTGTGATTTGCTGTGATCTTTCTAAGAGGGAATCCAGCAGATTTTAGGACGTCGATAGTTTGAGATATCGATTCGCTGGCTGAGGCTAAGTCATGTCCGCCAGATAGAATATCGTCAACATATGTTTCGTTGACTAAAATTTCTGAGCTTCGAGGGAATTTTTGTTGAATATCTTTCGCCAATTGGTGGAGTGTTCTTATGGCCAAATATGGAGCGCAATTGACGCCAAAAGTAACTGTTTTTAGTTGAAAGTCTTCTATCGGACTTTCGGGGGATCTGCGGAATAGGATTCTTTGGAAATCCTGGTCTTCTTTATGTACGTATATCTGGCGATACATTTTCTCAATGTCGCCGTTGAACACATACTTATACAATCTCCATTTGAGAATTGTGAGCATGAGGTCGTTTTGGAGAACGGGGCCTGTGTGTAGTATGTCATTGAGTGAGACACCAGAGTGAGAAAGTTTAGACGCGTTGAAAACTACTCGAACTTTAGTAGTTTTGCTATCAGGTTTTATTACTGCGTGATGTGGCAAGTAAAATGAGAAGTACTTCCCATCACGTATTATTTCGCGAGAATTTGTGGGTTCCATGTGGTCCAGAGTTAAATATTCTTCCAGGACTTTCGAGTAGGTGGTTCTGAGTTCCGCCTTCTTCTCAGTGCTCCTTTCGATGCTGAGATATTGCTGCTGAGCAGCGAGCCTCGAATGTCCTAGAGCTATCGAGTTGGGGAATGAGGACTTGAATGGGAGCTTTACTACGTAGCGACCATCCTCCCTACGGATGTTTTTGTAGAGTTCCTCGCAAAATTCGTCATTGGCTGTTTGAATGGGAGCCGATGGAACTTCCTCTTGTTCCCAAAACCTTTTGAGTAGGTCTCCAAGAGAATCTGCTTTGCTTTCGACTACCTGAGTGGAAAATGTCGCAACTGCTTCTGATATTGGGCCACTTAAAATCCACCCAAATATTGAGTTTTGGGCTATTAAGCTTCCCCCGACATTATTCTTGAAGCCTGGAAGGAGTACTTTCGGGAGAATATCGCTACCTATCACCATATCTATTTATGCAGGTGCGAAACAGTTGGGATCTGCGAGAGGCAGTGAACTGTATTCTTGGAGATCAATATATGTCACCTTGACTGATGGCAAGAAGTGCGTCAATTGGGGAAGAATTATTGCGTGAGTTGCAATTTTTATCTTGAGATCAGGTGAACAGATTGTGACTGAACATATCTTATTCGCGTTCTGGACGGTTCGTCCGCCCATTCCCAGTATCTCATAGTTTGCCTTTGTTGTGGGTAGACCAAGTAGCTTTTGTACCCGAGAGGTTACAAAAGTCTTTTGGGATCCTTGGTCTATAAGCGCTCGTATTTGTGTTACTTCTCCTTGGTGAAGAACAGGAATGTTTGCTGTGGGCAATAGGGTTCCTTCCCTACTACCGGAAAAGTGTGAGAGTACTTTTCCATCGTTTCCTATTGAGTTTGAGTTGTTTTCTAATGAGGCCTGTTTTGAGGTACATGGCTTTTCATTATCGAGAGTCACTTGAGATGTGACGAAATTTCTTTGAGTCTTCGTATTGTATGACCCTTGAGAGTTTGACGGGTAATGGAGAAGAGAGTGATGCCTTCTTTGGCAATATACGCAGGTGAAGTTGCTTCGGCAATCTTTTCCTTTGTGCGAGAAAGCGAGACAGTTGCTACAGTAATTGTTCTCTCTTATGAACTTATTCCTTTCTAAAACGGAAAGTTCTTTGAATTTTATACAACTCATCATTGAATGGTTGCTGTTGCATAATTTGCATGACACTGGCCTTTTTTGTTCAGTGTGGAACGAATGAGATTTATTTTTGAAATTATATGAGTGAGGAGCGGTCGATGTTGCCCGTGGAGGGAATGTGGGTTGAGAGGGCTTTGGTTTATTCGGCCTGTACGTGCTCAGCCGTTCTACAACTTCATATCGAGTTGTGAGAAACTGGTCCATTTCGGACCAGAGAGGTAACTCCTTTCTTGAGTTTAGAGATTGTTCCCATAACGCGAGTGTTTCGTCTGGGAGCTTTGAGGAGGCGAGATAAATAAGCATTGGGTCCCAACTTTTGGTGGAAACTCCATTTGCTTTAAGAGTAGAAAGACAATTGTTTATTGTTGTTTGTATTTGTTGGAGTTTTTCTCCATTTTCGGAGTTTACGGGAAGAATATTGAAGAGAGTTTTGATTTGATTGTCAACGACAATCCTACGATTTTCGTAGCGTGACTTGAGTGCATCCCACGCAAGCTCGAAATTGTGGTCATTTAAAGCGTAATTTTTTATTATTAGGCCAGCTTTTCCACGAGTTTTTTGCCTCAAGTGGTATAGCTTTTGTGCCTGGGATAATTTGGGGTGACTAATGTACACTGCTGTGAACATGTCACGGAATGAGGGCCAGTCTTCATATCCTCCGTAAAAGACTTCCGTGTCACAAGCAGGTACTTTGAGGTAATTATTGGAAACGGGGTGTGGTTGGGTCATCATGGTTAGGGATGTGTTGTGTCGCGTTACGTCCGAGCTTGCCTGGAATTGGCTGAGAAGCTCGTTGATCCTCAACCTTGTATTCATGCCGGAGTCAATGGAATTTTCATAATTTGGGCTGCACGCCTTCTTGACTTTTTCCTCCAGGGTGCTCATCTGTACCGCTTCATCAGCTGCCTCTACAAGGGACATATGCCTGTTGAGCTGCTCCAGATAAGTTTTGAGTCCAGCCTCGGTGTGTTCCGTCTCGGTAATGTTCCACCACTTCTCACAATATTTCTCCAGTTTTGATGTTTCGTAGAGTAATTTTTTGTGAGAATATCCGTTTTCCTCTTCTTTAGTTTGGGATTTCGATCTGGTTCTTATGCCTGAGAATGCTTGGAGGGATTGGAGTTTCTCTTGTCTGTCCTCAGCCATTGTGGGTAAGAGTTATTTTATTTAAGTGCTTTGGGAATTTATTGGAAGTATTTGGTTTTATCTTTTGCTGCTTATTTACTTTTAGTAATTTAGTGCAAATATTATTGTAGCACACTTTAGTTGCAGTCGGTGCTGAATTTGTTCTCAATACTGTATTCGGGAGGTGCTATTTTTATGCAAAACACTGTATTTGAGTCAGTCCTATTTTTTTTCACAATACTGTACTGCCTCAGCGCGTCTGAGTCCAGTAGCAGCTGTTTATTTGAGCGTATGTATATATGTTGGGAATTTGGGGTTGTAATAGTACCGCTTGTGTACGTTTGTGGACGTAAATATGTATCGCACCGTCAATTTGTTTGAGGGTGTACGTATGTAACTTGTATGCATATACCGTGCAGGCAAATTGGGTTTGCCGGTGCAGTTGAGACAATGTACGTATGTTAATGTGTCGCTAACTAGCAGTGCTTTGATAGTGCGAATAGCAAATTAGTGGGGAAAAGCAGAAAGGAGAAAAAAAAATCACTGCAGTTGTAGCGGCGTTTCTGCGTAAATATGTATGCCCTTATGTACTTACATACATACGTACGTGGGTTGAGGAATCGTACCCAGCAGTAATTTGAACGAGTATGGTATGCTCGTGAGTGACCCTTGGTAATGGGTTTGGGGTCAGTTAGCTCTATATGTTATGTAAACAAGGGGTTATATACGTGTGAATATATTTCTTACGTAGCGGATATTATTTTTAGTTTAGAGACGGGGATTTTCTATATGTGTTAATATATGTACATATGAAATACGGCAATTTGGAAAATGCGCGCGTTTTTTTGTATATAAATGTATAGATATGTATATATATGTGTGCGCACTGCGAACGGGATGGGAAAATTTAGAATTTCTACTTAACCGGCTTTTAAGTACGTATATATGTGTATAGAGATTAGCTTAGCGGAATTGGGATTTATGTAAATTACAGTACTTTGTTTGTACAAATATAATTTGAGTTTTGATTGGAGATTAATATAATGAAACGGTTTATGCAAAGGAGGGTTTTTAATTTACCGCTCTGAAAATCCGCTAAGCTATACTTATGTACATGTGTTCAGAGAGGACTTACTTGGGCATAGCGTTTTTACAAACCGCTTTTTTTTTGTGGTGTTTGGCGTTTGACCTAACGTGTCCTCCCGGTGTGTGGTGATGCTACTTCTTTGCTGCTTCTTGTGTTGTTCCTGTTGTTGATTCTGTGGTTGTTTATCGGCCACGATGAGCGCCCAGTATGAAGCAGGTTTTTTTTTTTTTTTTTTTTTTTTTTTTAAAGTTTTTCCCGTTGTCGCGGTTATAATAAAATTTTTTAATTTTTCTTGTAGCACTACACAATATTAATTCCTCTTTTTTTTTTTTTTTTTTTGACTTTTGCGCGCAAACATACATATGTATGTACATATGTTATTATTAAATGTTCCCGGGTTTCGGCACCATATTCACGCTCGCGTGAATAAATATAAATGAAAAGAATGTATTTTCTACACTTCAAGCACTTCGCTTAGTTTAAGCTTTTATTTATTTTCTTTCGACTTGCAATTTATTAACACTTTTAATTTTAGGGAGTTGAACGACGCGTCGATGGCGAGAACTAACTTTACTCTTTTAAGTATAAAAACCGAGTGTTTAACAGCTACTTTCAGACCTTTAGATCTTGATACATATGCAAGTATTCACAATAGTTTTGGGACAAAAAGGTAAGTTACAGCAATTCATATTTAAGTAAATTAGTTTTAGGTACTAGGTTTGGGTAAGTAATATAAGGTAATGTATAAACAGGTAGTCATTCCATATTTCAATTCATTCTGCTGCTGTAGGTCCGTTGCTTAGAGCTATCATTGAGGAATTAGTAAGTGGCAAGTCGTTATATTGAGATAAAATCTTATATTTCTCCTCCAAATATTGTTGCTGGATTTTCATTTCCTCTTCCAACCGCCCAAGCTGAAGATTTCGCATCATCTCGGAATTGTTTAGAACTGACGATGCTCCTGTCAAAAGGTTTCCACTATGAGTGCTTGGCGCAGTTGAGAAGTAAGGTACGTCATTGGCTCCCGTTTGATGTGCCGAAACCGTTGCCGGGTGAGTCATAAGATGACCTGCAGTTGCTGTCGTTGTCGTCATTATTTGCCGAACCTGATTGTTCATGGTAAAAGGTGCAAAATTTTACACTAATTCACACGTACTTACGGCGGTGGTGGATGGCAAAGTTGCATTAGTCGATATAGCTGATGTAAAGGCTGGTGAAGCAATAGCCGGCGTTTGCGAATTCGCTCCGGAATGTACCATATGGCGTCCTATACCTAAAGCATCCGATATTTCAGCAGCAGTTGTGGTGGAATATGTTGGAGCAAAGTGCACGTGCCGGTTACTTTGAAAAGTAGATGGCGATGACGACGCCGTCGGCTGAAGGCTTGTGGGTGATGCAGTCTGGTGACACGTTCCGCAAATCCAGCTGACATCCGCCACATTGCTATCGACTGACACACAGTCAAAGTGGTACCAGGCGTTGCAATTATCGCATTGTACCATTCTGTCGTTGTCGACATCGACACATTTTTGGCAATTATGCGAGTTTTAATGCTTGTTGATGCAATTCACTATCAGAAGTTTTAGAAAAAAAAGTTTTTAAAGAATGTTGCGCTTATTTTATAGCGCGGCAACGTGGGAATTAATGAAATAAAACACAAATTTAATATAGTACGCTCGTGACTACGCACTTTAAAAACTTTTGTATTTTAAGTTCTCTACATGTATGATAGTTTTTTTTACACTCGCAGTTATTTATATAGAAAAATGACATGAGCTGTTTATACAGTTAATTTTAATACATAATGCTTTACATACATACGTTCATACATATGTAGGTAGATAGTAGATATAAGTAAGGAAATGTAAATATAATGCATAAAGGTAAAGTGCAAAAGGAATAAGGAAAATAAGGTGCGAATGGATCTTTACTGATCGGGCATACTTTTTGGCGGTAACAATACCTATTAAAGAATTTTTCCAAAGCAGGTCAAATAATTAGAGACCGGCGGTTACGATTGAACGAAAAAATGTTAAAATTATATAATTTCTAAATATGAATGGAATATATTTGTGAAAAGGTAAACATGACACTTTATTTCATCGCTTAACTTTTTCATTTAAAAATACACAAATATGCATGATTCAATTATTAAAGGTTTGGTAACTAAGCAGCTAGCTCCCTCACTTTCTGTCAAACGGCTCCCTTAGCCTCGAAACCGTGTTGCTTCTTAAAACTAATAATAGTAGTTACCTCAAAACTTTTCAATACCAAAAACTAACAAGCAACACTTTTTGTTTCTTCTGTGCGCGTAAACGGTAAGTTTAAGTCCGGATTTTAATGGCAGCACTTATTCTGATTACAAGATTGACCCCGTCTCGTAAATATTTCATGTAAATGTGTATAAATGGCCTGGCATATAAAATCGATGTGACAGCGTGGAAAGTTTTGTAATTTCAAGAAAGAATGGGTTTAAATAAATTGAAAATAATCATCCAATTGCCAAAAACAAGAATTTGTAAGATCGAAATTATTGAGTAATGAAGTTTGATTTATTTTTCTTTTAATATATAAAGATTTCTTTCTAAAATCTCGAATTATTGTGGTTTTCCTACAACTCCATTAGCTTCATAAAGTCACTTACTATTTATCGGAATACAATTTTTGGTCCTTTCACCGTCCAGTGGTTCATCACAATATTAAGATTAACCCTGATACCAATAAATAAAATAAAAGGAATAAACTATATAAATAACTTATATTTTCCTTATAACATAAAATCGTTTAGTTCTTTGGACGAATATATTGAAATTAAAAAAAAAAATATCTACCAAGAAGTGCATAATTATTTAAATTTTGTAAGCGTAGCTATTGTATTTCTTAATTTAAATGAAATATCTTCGAAATTTTTAATTTAAAAAATCACTAACATTTTACTACTTATTATTAACTTGTTAAGAAAGGGTAACAAAATCTTACCCGTTTTCCATACTTCGTAAAACAACCCTTTATAAGGGAGTGTCAAAATTCAAATGTCATTATTTACCTAACCTTTTATAATTGAATCATGACAAATATGTATGTACATACATACATACATATGTATCAAGGCCATATACCCTGCAAGACAAGACTAAGCAGTTTCCCCTGAAATTCAAAAAATTTACGCAAACATTCACAACTTTTACGCATGTCACCCACACATTTACAAATTTTGTTTTCGAACTGTCGAAAAACTTCCATATGTTAGAGCAGTAATGCCGTCCTCCAATAAGAATCTTATGCGATAGAAGGAGAAAGATAGAAAACTATAGGACACATTTTTATCAAAGTAGGCTATGACTAATCGGCATTTCAGCAAAAATTTTATTTTAAAAAATTATTTTAAATTTTTTATTATGCTTATGCATGAAAAATTTTTTTTTGTATGAACATTGGGGGTATTTCAGCGTCAATACTGCAAGGAAAAGCCGTCGTTTATTCTTAACCAGTAATTAATTGAATTCTCTTGTTTGCGTAAGTATGATCAAAGGCCGACTTAATCATGAAAACCAGGCCTTCCCATCTTCTTTGGTGTTAACGACGACTTTTATTTGCAGTATTGCAGAACTAATTGATGCTCGAACATCCCTATTCCTTTACCGATTTGATTATTATATTTTTATTTAATACTTTATTCAACAGTTTTTATTGTTTTTATTTAGTAGTTAATTTTAATAAAAACGTATAAGATAAAATATTGATTACAAAAATGAGGAGTTTGTTTATTAGAACTGAGGACTTTGTGATGACAAAAATGAGTAGTTCGATTATTGTGCTGATAAGTTTGTTATGACAACAATGAGTAGTTTGGTTGACAGCGCTAATTGCATTATATGCACAAAAATAATTAGTTGCCTTGTCTGTTAGAGCAAATTAGATATATTCTTCACCTATATGACATTTTTGTAGGTAGGAAAGAGATATAAAATCACACCGACAAGGGGAAACTACTCAGTTTTTTCCCATGCCTTGAACAAAAATGACTACTCTGCTAAGCACTTTTGTAAATATTTATAATGACGACATGAGAACATATTTTATTATCTGCTGTCTTGTAGGGTATATAATACTCATACATATATTGGCAGTATGAGCAAGTGCAGTCAGCAAACATTACAGTACAGATATATAAAATTAGAAAAGGAAAACCGAGTAAACGTAAGTCAAAAAAATCCAGTGGTGTAGCCAAAAATTAGTTCTCGAACTCTAAATTGTTTTTATCGTTTAAAAATTTTTCGTTTGTTTTTTTTTTATTTTAAATTATAGTTCATTTGACAAAAACCATATGCTTTTAAATTATATACTATGTGCAAAAATTAGAAATCTTCATCAAAAAAAATTAACAAACAAATTCCAAATGAACGACATTGCGAATATTGGAAAAATATCACTTCCGTTTTGAGTTGAGCCAACATAATGTTTTTTCTCTTCAGTTGAATAGTCAATGATTACATTTTTACTCACTGAAAATGGAAATTTATGAATATGCATATAAATTAAACATTCACATATAAAAAATTGCTTTTAATGCAAATCAAATCGGTTTTGTTTGATTCCAAGGAGCTACAAAATAAAATTTTAATAATTCATCAGCACACTTTATGTATGAGTTAACTTCGTCAAAAAAGGTTATAAGCCCCCCACAGTGAAGCAACCCTCTTCAAATTCATTTTTTGGCGCAACTGCAGATAGGTCAAACATGTAAAACCTGCGCATGCGCACAACGTAGATTTACACTAAAACTATCTCCCTTTGATTGCTGAATTTTTACACATTGCGCAGATAGGTTACTGCCAATATATGAGTATTATATATGTATGTATATGATCAAGGCATGATTCAATAATAAAAGGTTCTGTAATAAAGCAGCTCACTCTTTCCCGCTTGACAAATCGGCTCCTTAACTCATGAAGAATGTTGCATATTCTACAGTTTTCACTTGTAATAGTAGTATATTGAAACATCTTCATACTTAATAAAGCGTTGGCATTACTGACTCGTTTGTCTAATTTATAATTTTTTTCACTATTGACATTTGATTTTGTGATAGCGTGAATTCGGGTAAGTTTTGCAAAAAGTTTATGTTATTTTGTAATAATTTAGCAATTTTTCAAATATATCTTATTTGCAGTATAGTTAACCATCACTTACAAAAAGTGGGACATTATTTGCATTTTCCTGAGGATCTGGTGAGTAAATCTCAGTTTTGATTGGAGTTGTTTACATTATGATAAATACATTTATTTTCAGAATATACATTTTCCCCAGTCAGCGCAGTGGAATAACTATAAACATATGTACATACGTTTCCATCGTCAATCGCCTGGTGCTTTGTTTCAACTGCAAAGCGATTACACACACACGTAAGTAAAACTAAAATAGAGTAACTACAACTAAATATAAGTATTTTAATGATTGAACCTTTTTGTTTACAGGTTCTTTCGGACGTTTGGTGTTGCAACTGCAAAGAGAACTTTTTCGCGTTCTCAGACGCACACACACACACACGTAAGTAAAACTAAAACAGAGTAACTACAACTAAATATAAGTATTTTAATGATTGAACCTTTTTGTTTACAGGTTCTTTCGGACATTTGGTGTTGCAACTGCAAAGAGAACTTTTTCGCGTTCTCAGACGCACACACACACACACGTAAGTAAAACTAAAAAAGAGTAACTACAACTAAATATAAGTATTTTAATGATTGAACCTTTTTGTTTACAGGTTCTTTCAGACGTTTGGTGTTGCAACTGCAAAGAGAACTTATCTTTAAAACTTTTACTTATGTATGTATATCTACCAAGCAGCGACAGCTTATCGTAAGTGTTTACTTTAAATATTTTTATATTTAAATTTATGACACAATGGATACAAAAGGCCGTCTTACACAATTCACAAACACTTCTGCAAATTTTAAAAATATTTAAATTTATTCAAATTTAATAAAGATATTGAATAAAATAATAATTGTATAGAAAAGATGGGTATTAAAATAAATATATGTATATTTGAATAAAATAATATTAATTAGCAATAGTAATACTTATAACAATAAAGTAATAGTAATTATACAAATATAAGAAGTGGAAATTAATGTTTTAAGGAGGCAGTTAGATTAATGGGTACCGCTGACATGATTGGGGGTATATGCAATTTTTTTCTAGACATGGAGTCGCAAACACACAGTATTTTCAGGTCCGCTGAGTGTTGAAGCGGTTGGTATGTTTATTTGTGGTGAGTTTATTTTTACAGCGCTTAGGAGTATTGAGATTAAGGTTAACATATTAAACACTTTTTTTCATCCTGAAGAAACTTCACAACAGTTTAATGAGGGATATACTTATACAAATAAGTATATCGCTTAATATGATATCAATATTTGTTTTATACATTTTAATAGGCTCATTATGCCAAAAGCAAGTTGCGTATTGTGTCGCAAGACATGGACGCAAGAGAAAATACCATTTGTTCATGTCCCACGAGAAGAAATGAAAAGAAAAAAGTGGATTGAATCGTGTGGTACTTTTTTGAAGGCAAATGAAAAAATTTGTGGTCTCCATTTCGCAGCAAATGATTTCGAGACCAGGTGCGATCAAAAAAGGGCGAAGCTATGTGCTGATGCTCTTCCAATGGCTGTGGAAATTTTAAATTGTTGGGATCGCCCCGTTCAATGCGGTCTCTATTTTGCCGATGTGTCTACACAAACCGAGTATTAACCAGTTTTGTTTGAAGCAATATAGCTTCATTAAAAATATATTTTGATTTAGAATGAATATAGACAGTCGAGTTGTAGAACTTGAAGAACAATTGGCCAAATTGAAGTCAAGGGTCCAGGTGTTGGAAAATTTAAGAGCAAATATTCAGACTATATTTACGGAAGGTCAAGTACGCAAATTAGAAAGCAGTGGCAAGAGGCATCACTGGGCTTGGAACGATATCGCATCTGCAATATCTTTGCATACCGCTGGCCCAAAGGCTTATAACCATTTGTATAGTAAAGGCTTTCCCTTGCCGAGCGAGTCGACTATTGCATAATGGTTACAAAAACTTAAATTTGAAGATGGCATTTTGAATTTCTCTCTAAGTGTTATGCGAAATGCAGGGGATACCCCCTTGACTGATCGGTTGTGCGTGATAAGCTTTGATGAGATGAGAGTAGAGTCGGTATTTGAGTACGATCCTCTCACTGACAGTGTTCGCAAGCCTGCAACAAATGTGCAAGTAATGATAGCGCGAGGCCTTAAGTCTTCCTGGAAGCAGCCGATTTTTTGCGCTTACGATTGAAAAATGTCCAGAGCAATCAAAGATAATGCAATCAATAAATTATATTACGCAGGATATCCGGTTGTCGCAATCGTTTCCGATATGGGTTCCGCAAACCAAGCCCTTTGGAAAGAACTAAATATTTCATGTGGTATGAAATTTTAAATAAAAATATAATTTATAATTTTATGATAAAGTTTTATTTTCTATTCAGAACAAACGTGGTTCGCACATCCGGTAACCGGCGACAAAGTATTTGTGTTTGCGGATGTTCCGCATTTACTCAAACTGTTCCGAAACCACTTTCTCGACACCGGATTTTTATATAAGGGTAGTCTCTTGACGACTAAAACTCTCGCACAGCTGCTGACATACACTTCAGTGTCTGATGCATGTATAGTTCATAAACTATCGGAGTTGCACTTAACAGTTCATCATGCAGGCAGGCAGAAAGTGAAGTTGGCAGCGCAATTGTTTTCGCACACCACTGCTAGTGCCATTCGAAGGTGCTATATTTGGGACTCGACTTATATATGCCACTGGAAACTGCCGAATTTATTGAGACTATTGACGATTGGTTTGACGTGTTTAACAGAAAGCTGTCAAACTTTCAATCAATTGCCACCAAAAAACCATTTGGCATGAATTTACACGAGCAGATGGAAGCCATTGCGAGGATGGATGATCTGAATTTTCATACGCGAGCCTATGGGCGAAATGCAATGTTGCCATTTCAACGAGGCATTCAAATCAGCAACAGGTCTCTTAAAGATTTATATCGATATGTTCAGGAAAAGTATTGTTTTCAGTACATTCTGACATATCGCTTAAATCAGGACATATTGGAGCACTTCTTTGGGGCAATGCGCGCAAAGGGTGGATTATTTGATAATCCGAGCCTGCTAGGTAAATGAGTTTGTTTATTTCCATAAACATAACTTTTTGAATTATATACTGCCTTTCTCTTCAAAAGCGCGTAATACGTCAGCATTTGTTACTAATGGAAATGTTGAAACCGACGAAACCGAGTGGCTTTGCCTCAGTGACACTTCATTAGAAAGCCTGAAAAACTTTCTTACTGAAGATGAGGTGGTTTCGGCGGATTTCTCATATCCTTTAGATCAAACAGGAGATGACCATTTTGACTGCCTTCACGACGATGCGTTGGAGTATATAGCTGGTTATATAATACGCAAATTCAAACTAAGTGAATTCGTGTCCAATGAGCCCACATTTACATGATTTGACACCGTCTCCAAAGGCGCATTAGTTAAGCCTAGCGCTGACTTTTTCAATACAATTAAGCAGTTGGAAGCGACATTCAACAATGTCAACGGCAATGATATATATGGCGGCTCATCAATAACTGAGAAACTACTTGCGTGTAGTGAAAACGTGTCATTAGCTGTAAATACATATAAAAAGACTTTTTTTCAAATGCCGAATGCATTTCCGCGTAAAATATCTAAACAAATGCAAGAAGAAAAAAAGAGTAACCATTAATAGGTGTTAAAGCTACAGTTGTTTTAAATTAAGCTACTTTCTGAATCCTTAATTGTAAAAAGTTTTACCTAAAATTAACTACATAATAATAATGAATTTTGTATATTTATGTACCTTTACAGAAACCATAATTCACCAACTTGCCAAAAACTATCAAATTGTTTAACACTTGGATTTGGTCGATCAAAAGAAAATAAAAGTGTTTTTTCTCGTTAGAGTTTCCACTATAAACATGTTGTTTTATTTATAATCTGGAAAAAAATAACTCCGCAAAAAATATGTAGGAAATGCAAAATGTTTCATTCTTAAATTTTTTGAGAATATTTGGATCTTTGTTATACATCCTCGTAGCTCAACAATTTAACATTTCATAGAGAATGCTATAGGTTAATTTTTGATATCGGTTTTCTAAGAATATATGATATGTTATGTGCGATGGAGTACTTGAAAGATGTTGTTAGACACAACCACGTACAACACGATGGTTGACTTATTTTTTATTTTAAGTTTCATTCTTTATACATATATTTTATTTATGCAAAATTTCGCGGGTATAAGCTAGCTCATATGTATTAAAATTAAATAAATACTTAAAAAAAAAATAGTATTTAAATGCATTTTTTACTTAGTATTTTCTACTACCATTTCGCAAAAAGGGATCACATTATTCCCCCTTTATGCGTACTTCCAAAATACAACTATAGATTAAGGAGTGTCAGAATTTAGCTGTCAGTAAGTACATAACCTTTTATAATTGAATCATGTGATCAAGGCACATCAAATAGGTAGCCGCAGCAAACTTTTTTTTTTGAACTTTTTCATATTTTATTTTAATTTGAATTGTCAAATTTTTAATTTCGTGATAAGAATGCTTTCAGTACAATTCAAAGCAGTTGATAAAATATTTTTGAAATTTTAGCTTTTAAAAGCAAAAACAAAATAAACAGAGCTCAAATTTTTGTTTCAATTTTTCTACTTCTGATACCTATTGAATGTGCTTTGGTATGTACATATGGATGTATATATACTCATATAGGTACTTAAAGGGTAGTGAAGTGCAACGCGACGGCTGATCTTCGGATGTGATGCCTTTCCACCTCTCACTATCAATCTCCTCCTTTTCCTTCACGCTTGGTAGCACTTTTAACGTAAGTCTCGGCTGGGGAACAAATAAAGGAAGGTGAGAACCCTCCCCTTGTCCTGACTTTTATTTCGTCCCTTGACTACCCTCTCCTTAATGATTTGTTTTGTCGATACCGAGCTGGTGGTTGCGCTATTCTGTTACCTGAGTATGCAGGGGTGAAACCCTGCAGAAATGGCTTTCAGGCTAATGCCGTGACTGCCTCCGTCCCGTTAAAACCCTGGCAGGCCTCGAAGTACTTTCCAATCTCGTCGCCATTTAGTTGGTGGTTGTAGGTAGCGGTTGAGGCGACCCTCCCGCTATTGCGCTGGATCTGGCTCTGAGCACCTAACCCCATAAGGGTGGGTGCCAACCCTTGAATGGCCTCCCTGCTTCATAGATAACCATGGGATCCTATAGCGACTACAACACCGAGTGATGATAGCGGCTTCGAGTGGGGACCCAGTTAAACATGGAAAGGTCAAATAAGAAAAATACGTCGTCTTCCCATCCACGGGGTAAGACAGTGCAGGGGCATGCGCCTAATGCACCGCTTCGCCGCATAGCGAGCACTTCCGGTTCTGCTCCGGGGAGACTCCAAAGAGTCCCTGTTCAGAGACAGGGCCATGTTTACTACGGCCTTGACGAGGTGACTCTGCGAGTGTACCGTGGTGACGCGCAGCGTGCCTCCGAAGCGGTTGCTACAATGGAGGTGGACATTGAGGGACCTGAACCGGAGGCTGACTTTTCCGATGCGGAGAGCGGAGCCTACTCGCAATCAAACTTGGCATCGGCGATGCAAAGAATGTATGCTGAGGAGGAGCTGCTCTTAAGCGAAGGGGAAGACAACGCTGACGTCACTGTCGTTGCGGTGGAGGAGTTGATAGGAACCTCAAATGATGAGGGTTCTGCAGATCAACCTGGAACCCTGGGTTAATAACTCGGGGGTATGTGGTGTCTATAGGCTGATTGTTGAGCGTGGTAAAGGTAAAAAAGAACCTATGTAATGGCGAAGAAAGATCTAAACATTTTTCTTTTACTGGCCTCCACATATATGGCGTATGAGGCTGAGAGTCCCCCCCGCGATCTAGCGAACGACCACGCAGAGGGTTTAGTTCTCATCGGGTGCGACGCTAACGCCCACCATGTGCAGTGGGGTAGCACCGACGTTAACAATCGAAGTGAGTCTCTTTTCAATTACCTCTTAACCACTAACTTAGTTATAAGCAATAGGTCACAGAGCCCACTTTTATCGTTAAAAATCGACAGGAGGTCATAGACCTCACTTTATGTAGTGAAAAGCTATATGATATGGTAACCAATTGGAAGGTTCTTGGTGAAAACTCCTTTTCAGACCATAGATATATTGAGGCAACTCTAGATCTGTTCACCAGTGCTCCGAAGGTTCGTAAGAACCTGAGAAACACTGACTGGCTTCTCTATAGGGAAATTCTCGAAAGCAACCTACCACATCCAGTACCGGTACAGCCCAACACCATCGGTAAACTGGAAAACATGGTGGACTTTTTTACTGCGAGCTGCTCGCAGGCCCTGGCCAGAGCCTGCCCTGACCCCAAAAGTTGGGGGAAGCGTACGCCCCACTTCGGGTGCAATCGTTAATCTCCCTATCTCAAGAGAAAGTATTATTTCAGCGATAAAAAGCTTTAAACCTTATAAAACAGCAGGGCCGGATGGCATCATACCTGCGCAGCTGTATGCAACAATCGACACTTCTGCGAATTGGCTACTAAGCATGTTTAGGGCCTGCTTTAAACTAAACTACGTACCAACGGCATGGAGATCTGTTTCAGTGGTCTTCATTCCCAAGGCCGGAAAAGTATCACATACGAACCCGAAGGATCTCAGACCAATAAGCCTATCATCATTTGTTCTCAAAACTCTAGAGAGGCTGATTAATAACCACCTCTCTTTCACAATCGATAAAAGACTTTTGTCAAATAACCAGCATGCTTACCTAAAGAGAAGGTCCACAGACACTGCGCTACATTCCCTAGTTAGCTACATTGAGAGATCTTTTAGTTACAAGGAATTCTGCCTCGTAGCTTTTCTTGACATTGATGGAGCTTTTAACAACATTAATCCGGGGGCCATAACTCAGGCCTTAAGAGGACTTGGTGTAGAAAACTCCCTGGTTGAATTTATAGAGCAAATGCTCTTAGGTAGAAAGATTACAGCAGAAGTCGGCGCTAACCGTGTTTCGAGGCATGTGTCTCGCGGAACGCCACAGGGTGGTGTACTTTCACCCCTACTCTGGAATCTAACTGTAAATTCACTCTTGCGAGAGACGGAATGGGGTGCCGCCAGAGTTGTCGCATATGCAGATGACATCGCCATAGCATACATGGGCAAGTTCCCGTAGACCTTGTGTGATTTGATGCAAGGAACACTCCGCGCTGTAGGGAACTGGTCCACGTAATGTGGTCTTAGCGTCAACTCGGAAAAAGTGGAGTTGGTACTCTTCACTAGAAAATATATGACACTGGAGTTAATTATTTCGGTACTGAATGGTATTCGTTTAAATCTAAAGAAGGAAGCCAAGTTTCTTGGCGTCACACTAGATATGAAACTAAGCTGGAGAAATAATATTGTCCAGCGCACTCAAAAGGCTTCTGTGGCCCTATACTCCTGCAAAAAGGCCATTGGAAAGAAATGGGGTCTAAATCCAAGCGTATGCCGTTGGATCTATACAGCGGTGGTAAGACCGATTCTTCTTTATAGAGTCATCGTATGCTAACCTCAATCTACTTAGTAAAGTACAAAGAGCCAGTATTATCTGCATTAGCGGAGCTTTACGAACAACACCAAACGACGCCTTGAAAGTTTTTCTGGACCTTCTACCCCTCGACTTAGTGGGTCAACAGATGGCGGCTCTTGCCGCGCTTCGACTAAGAGAGACATATCAATGGGAGTCTAGCCTATGTGGGCACTCGAGCATACTGAGTAAGTATAGCTTACTTCCGGACTCCACTTATCGCTGCGTCGATACCATGGTCACAGACAGAAACTTCGCGATGTTGATTCCAGGTAGGGAGGAGTGGTCTAAAAATGTCTATACCCAACCTGGAAGTATTACGGTTTTCACAGATGATTCGAAGCTGAATGGCAGAGTGGGAGAAGGGGTCTTCTCGCGAGACTTATCTCTGAGCTGTTCTTTTAGGCTGCCGGATCACTGTAGTGTTTTTCAAGCTGAGGTTTCAGCCATTAAGGAGGCTGTGGCCAGGTTGCAAACCGTCTTAAAAGCCAACAACGAGACCTCGGAGAATTAGGTTCTATAGACCCAAGATGCTTGGCGAGATTCGTCAAGTGCTCAAAATGGTTCAGCAAAGGGGAATGAACACTTAGCTAGTGGTATCACAGCGGGCCTCCAATCATGGCCTAAGTGGGTCGCTGAAGCAACGGGGTGACAGCCACATATACCTACCTACCTACTCATATACAAATGAAAATTTAAAATTCATAGTTGCTGCACTTATCTTAACAATGCGTCATGACGATTTGTTGTTTGAAATAATGATAGTGCGATTCACTAACTTTCTCTTAACAATTCGCAACAGTTGACTTTTACTATTTATTTAAATTGATAAAAAGCGGCACCTCTGGCAACGAAGTGTCAAAATTTATGAAAAACAAAAAACGGAATGTAAAAAAATAAAAATTACAAGTGATCTCGCCAATTGTTGGAGCGTTTTAGCGCAAAAGCAAGAAATCTAAAGGAAGTATTTTCAATTATAATTACTAAAAAGTACATTTACTGTCCTTATTTTCAGAATGGCCTCGACTAGCCAAGCAGCGAAGAGAAACCGCGCCTCAACGGAGCAACTAAATGGGATGCTGGATTTCTTCTAAGAGAACCCGGGGCTAGCCAGTGGAAAGTTTCATCGGCTCCATGGCAGGCTGAAGCTAGAAAAGATGTGGGAGGAGAAGGCTGCCAAGCTAATCGCCATCGGAGGAGCTGAAAAGTCCGCCGAACAATGGCGCCCGCTAAGTAATAACCCCATTGTGTTTGAATGTACCCACAATAACCGGTGCTGTACGGGCAGAATGGAAATGTGTTATGTATATTGTTGTGAAAATAAATATTATTTTTCTTGTATATATACAAGCGCATATTGCTAACGCAATCCCATGTATTGCTACTGCCCACAGACGATCTTTGTGTGTACATTAGACTGACCAAAAAGAAATGAAAGTGCTTCTTTTTTTGATGCAAAAATATTAACATTTAGAGGTCTCGCGTGGACGTTTTGTGCCTCCACCTCCAGTGCGTAAAATTACTCGTCCTTTAATCCATGCGCACGCGAAATCCATTAAGAAATTTAAGTTTTTTAATTTAACAATTTTTATTGAGCTCAAGGCCAGTTTATGGAAGATTTTTGTGAAAAAACAACAACAGTTTTTAATGGTTGAAATTATAGTACTATTTCGGAAATCACCACATTTCCTCATCAGACTTCTTTTTTATTAAATTAATTTAATTTATTTTTCATAACCACTTCTCCCAAGTTTTGAACCCGGGAGCTCGGAGTTCACAAAAATCTTCCATAAACTGGCCTTGAACGCAATAAAAAACTGTAAAATTAACATTTACTAGGCCAACAGAAAAATAAACAAACATTTAAGTTTTTTAATATCTTATAATATGGTTTTAAGGTCGCTGAACACTCTGGGTAAGTTAATTTTCCGATCTGATCCTAACATTTTGATATATTGGGACAAAATCGTAAAAAAACAATAAGAATTTCGAAAATTACAGTTTAAAAGTTGATTATTAAAAAAAAAAGTTTTCAATATCTTATCATTAATGCTATTTATAACCACATTTTTAACAAAGAGAGAGCTATAATAGAAAGCTTTACGTTCATTACTTCTCGAGATATCTATAAATGTCTGTACCTACATCTGAATATGGGGCTAAAACCTATTAATAAGAAAAATAATTATATTTAACATGTCAAATAATTTTATTTAATTCTGACTAAAATTAATTATATTCTGTATATATTTATTAACAGTAAGCCTTAGTCGCTCGATTGCTTGAGTAATTTTTTCCTTGGTACATTCGGGAAAGACTTTGCGACATTTATTTACACATTGCAGCAAATTTTGATACTGGTCTTCCTCTTTTGTTATTTTTCCATTGAACGTTTCAGCAAAAGATACCACTCTTTCAGCAATGTTATTTGTCACTTTTATGCTTTGCATTTTTATTAGTCCATCTTTATAAGATGGGTCTTCCATCCATTCCGAGGGATTTTTATATATTTTAAATTTTCGTATGTCTTTCGCCCAGATGTACCAGGGCGTCGATTTTTAGAAATACTCTTCGGTTTGTGCAGACCCTGAACCATTAACTTCTTACATATATCGTGGGCTGATGTTGGAATCAAAAAATGCCAAGGCCACTAGAATTTCGATGAGGTACCAAGTGTGAAATGTTCGCAATGCTGTCCCCGAAATAAATGGGTTAACCTGGTCATATTGACGTATTTCTTTTAAAAGATTCAAATCATTGATAGGGGCTTGCATTGATATTTCACAAGTGAACCAATATTTTAACTAAACGTTAATTACAAACACATTGAAAATTCGAAGTGCACTCAACTGGTCTTTGTCAAGGGAAAATGTTTGCGAAAAATATAAATTTTAAAGCAGTAAATGATCTTAGCCATCCAGCGAGATCGATGAACTGAACCCTACAAAGATAATATGATACGAAACTCTTTGTTTCGTAAGAGCGCTGTCAAAAGAAGCATTTTTTATAATATTTTCCAAAAGAGAAACTCTGTAGAAATGGTATCTGGAGTTTTTATTGCATTTTTTGGAGATTTTGCAGTTTCTTCGCCACCGTTGAGGTTTGCTAACAGAATAAATGAAAATGCAATAAAAATAATAGTAAATAAGAGATGTTATTTACCTTAATGCCAGAAGATCGTATACATATATAAAATCAAGACAATGAATGTTATGCACATAAACCGCATCACACGATCCAATCGATTTATTCAAAAACAAAAGACAAAGTAGAGAAGGAACAACTACACAATGTTGTTTACAAAATAAAATGCAAAGGCAAGGAAGGTGAAAATTGTAACCAAATATACATCGGCACAACGAATAGAGCTTTAGGAACAAGAATCAACGAACACAAGTCAGACGCCAAAAACAATAAAAACACCACAGCGTTAGCACAACACTTGACCAAAAATAAACACACAGCTGATTTTGATAATACATACATACTAGACATGGAGAACAGGATGAAAAGAAGGATTACGCTGGAAGGGCTATGCATACAACAACACATAGAAAAAGCAATGAATTTTAAAGAAGACGTAAACAATATAAATTGTGCGTTAACAGAAGACGCACAGAAAGTTCGACCGACTTTACGATGAAGCAGTGTTCAAATAAAAAAATTTTTTAAATACTATATTATGTTGTGATATGTAATTGTTCTAATTAATGATAGTGCAAAAAATTGCTTGTTGTTTGTTATTATTGTAATTTGTTAATGTTTATTATATTTGTAATAAATATACTCCCTGAGGAAGACGCGAATATGCGTCGAAACGCGTAGGAGAAACAGTTAAACGTTTGTTTAATTTAAAATAACCGGCCGTAAAGCTCCATTTAAGCATTGAAAATAATTAAAATATCGCAGAAATTCATATTTTGCAAAAACTGCTTTATATATGCATTAAACATAAATTTAAGATATAGCGTGTTTTCTTATAAAAGCAAAAGAGAAAGGTTTCGTATCATATTATCTTTGGCACCCGGTTGGCGAATTGTAATGTTGTATTTTGGAACGAATTTCCGTCATCCCTTGTCAAGTTTGGTTTGGAGACAAACCGGTTTCGGCGTTGTGCCATCTTCAGTGTAATTTTTCGTTCTGATTATTTTCTGTACGTACGTTAGTCTTTATAGTATTGTCCTTGTCTGTTGCAGATCAAGATCATGCTAGACATCTATGTAAACACATAATTGAGAAAGACATAAAATCCACAGAGCGAGAGAAAGGGGTAGGCGAAAATAAAACCATAAAAGGACTTAAACAAAAGCTCAAAATAAACAAAATTATCACAACAAAGGCAGACAAGGGCAACACAACGGTACTAATGCACGAACAAGAATACGTAGAAAAGACCGAGAACCTAATTAAAGAAACAAATTGTCGGCTAATGAGAAAAGACCCAACTGAGGAGTACCAAGTGGCAATAAAAGATGCAATTAAACAAGCAAAGACGATTATTAACCAGAAACAGAAATATGCAATGACATTAATGAATCCATCAGCCCCGTCAATGATCTCGCTACCAAAAATACACAAACCAGATACACCAATGAGACCAATAGTCAACCACAAATCGGCCCCAGGATATAAACTATCTAAACATCTGAAATCACTACTGGTGGATCATTTAGAACTACCAAACAAGCATATAATCAAAAACACAACGGAGTTAATTGAAAAGATGATATCGCTGGACGTACCAAACCACGCGAAATTAGTATCATTTGATGTCAAAGATCTCTATCCATCAATACCATTGACAGAAACACTTACCGTCCTAACTAAAACATTGAGAGATAAATTGGACAAGAACATAGCAACAGAAATAGTCAATACTTTGAAAGTAACGCTCGACCAAAACTATTTCAAGTTCAATAATAAGATATATCGGCAAACTAAAGGACTGGGAATGGGTAATCTTACATCCGCAATCCTAATGGAAGTATTCATGCAACATTTGGAGGAGAAATACATGGAGAAATTGGCAAGCAACCTAGGAGTAAGGTTCTACGCGAGATATGTCGATGATATCATTTGCCTTGTAACGGAAGACAAGGAGGAACAAATACTTAATTATCTTAACGACCAACACACAAACATAAAGTTCACGATGGATACAGAACAGGAAGGAAAAATTAACTATTTGGACACAACAATTAAAATAAATAAAGACACAAACAAGTTTGAATTCGAAATATATAGGAAGCCCACAGCCACAGACACAATAATACATAACACCTCGAACCACCCGCAGCAACACAAAAATGCCGCATTTAGGCATCTAATAACGAGACTTCAACGAACTCCACTAGAAAAAGATGCGTACAACAAAGAACTTAAAACAATATATGCTATCGCCGAAAACAACGGATACAAAAAAGAGCTGGTAAACAAAATCATGAAAGGCACTAAAACAAAGAAGTCGAATAAGAAAGAAGATATCGATAAAAATTGGGCAGTCTTAAACTATACAGGAACAACTTCCTACAAATTGGCTAAAGTGTTCCGAAAATACAATATAAAAACAGCCTTTAAAACAAGGAATAATATGGGCAAAATACTACAAAATAGCACCAACGAAGAAGACCCATTAGATAAGCAGGGTGTATACAAGTTGACCTGCGAATGTCAATATAGCTATATAGGACAGACAGGGCGCAAGATAAAAACAAGATATCGTGAACATATTAGAGACTACAACAAGAAAAGGCTAAAACCATCCACTACGCCGGAGTCAAACTTCGCAAACCATATGGCAGAAAACAAATGTACACCATGCAAAATAGGGAAAGCAGCCAAAGTTCTCCACGTACAACATAAAGGACATCGTCTAAACGTTTTAGAAAACATGGAAATATACAAACAAAAAAACCTTCGTGGGAAAAATAATAAACGAACAGATAAACACAGCCTCGGATGTATCATTCGAGCCTCTTAGGCTACTATACCCAAAACAGGTCAGAAGTCCCGTAACTAACACACCAAAGGGTACGCAAATGCAAACCACTGAACCCAAGCGAAAGAAAATAACGGATTTTTACCTACCTTCGAATCCAGACAATAATAATCAATAAAATGTAAACAACTAAGTTATATATACCTGCAGGTATAACAGCAACTTAAGGCTACAATACAAACACAAAAAAGGGTCCGCTAAGGAGTACCTAACCAAAAGCAACAGACAAGGACAATACTATAAAGACTAACGTACGTACAGAAAATAATCAGAACGAAAAATTACACTGAAGATGGCACAACGCCGAAACCGGTTTGTCTCCAAACCAAACTTGACAAGGGATGACGGAAATTCGTTCCAAAATACAGCGTATAATTACCCTGTCGGAAACCACAACAACCAAAAAGAATAAAATTGTAATGTTATTATTTTTGGGGTTTCCAATAAAAAAACAGCGCTAGTTCTAATAATTCTACATAATCATTGCGAGAGTAATTTTTCTCCAGTTGTTCATTTCTAAAATTCGCTTTTTGGTGCACAACGGGCTTTAAGAAATACCAGACAGTTGGATCGCAGCATGCACTCGTAAATGGTTTATTTTTTTTTGTCTTTCCAAACTCACTTAAATTTTTCCAGCATTACAAAATTTGGGCCTGATGGCTCGAACAACGAATCGAAAACTGAAGAAATTATACATTCGAGCATATGATGCCTACACGCGTAATAAAGAATATGAAGGTTCAGCATTATTTCCAATAACCTCACAACCCCTTTGTGTATGCCGGTTTTTGAAGCTGTTGTATCAGCGCATACGCCCGTGATCTTGCCATCTAATTCCCAAAAAACTAATAATGAAAATATCACCTCAGCTTGATCTTCGCCTGACCCCGTTTGTATGCTTGGAACCCCAAGAATCTGCTCGTTCTTTTCAGTCACGGTCACGATTACCGCCAATCTATTACACTTCTAGTTAGAATCTAAGCTCTTCATTAAGATCAATGTTAAATTCAGATGCCAGAACTGAAATCAAATAAGCTGCTTTTCTTGTTGATATTTCGCAGCGATTGAGTGTACTTGCGACCATCTCACTAACGAAATTACTGTGCGTGAACGTGCGAGCTTTCTTTTCGGGAGGACTATAATCGGCATCGTCATTGTCTTCTTCCGGCGGAATATCAGAATCATAATTTGATTCCGATACTGATTCGAAACTGTCTCTTGGATTTGCAACAATATTGTTTTTCTGAGCCTTTTTTGGGGTCAGTCTCAAGGTGAAAAACTGATAAAAAAAAATTCTTATTTTTTCCAAGGTTCCTTTATAGTTTCGATGACGGTCAGTCTTTATTACTGTGAAGACCAAATGTCCCGGTGGAATTTGGCCCACACATTTCCACACACCACCCTAACATTTACCAACAGCCGCTGTACCCACATAAAACGTAGCAAAGGTACAGCCTAACCAAAACAACAGACGGGGGAATATGTAAACCAACGGCATAACCACGCCACTACGAAATACATATTTACACCGCTAGCACAGAGCGAGCACAACAACAGCCAACCAACAGAAAGTGCGAATATTCAGAGCAACGGCATAACCACGCCATCGGCACATACATATCTACGCCGCTAGCACAGAACGAGCACAACAACAGCCAACCAGCAAGTATAAGCGCGAACATTCTAGAACAGCAAGGTGCAGCAACAAGTTGCCGCAACACAGTCCCAACAGTCCCTATTATCAGGCGGAACTCCTCTTTCAGAAACAAAAAGCCACGGGCTAAGCAAGGAACTGTTCAGAGGTTCTATTATCAGGTTCAGTTTCTTGCATTAGAACGTGTCGCCTAGGAAAACCCACACCGTCACTCTCGCAACCCGCGCATCAGCGACACCCGATCGCTCAGTACCGTACAGCACCACGGAGCGTGCTACGGCCCCCGGGAGTATCCAACAGCCGCTTACGTAATAGCCGCTCGTTCCAGCAGACGCTCACCGACCACAGCGTATACGACAGCCGCTCACTCAATAGCCGCTCGTTCCAGCAGACGCTCTCCGACCACAGCGTATATGACAGCCGCTTACGCAACAGCCGCTCGTCCCAGCAGACGCTCACCATCCGCTGCGTATCCGACAGCCGCTCACTTAACAGCCGCTTGTCCCAGCAGACGCTCACCGACCGCAGCGTGGCTGACAGCCGCTCACGCAACAGCCGCTTGCCCAACAGCCGCTCGTCCAACAGACGCTCACCCAGCAGGCGTTTATCCAGCAGCCACTCACGCAACGACAGGTCGTCCACCGGTCGCGTGTCAGCCAACCGCTGATCGAACTACACGACATCGGGCGTGGCGACACGATCAGGGGCGACTACACCATACCGTATCACGTAAGGCGCTACGACAGGCAAAGCCCATTGAGGAGACACCACAACGCCACCCAACCTCGTGCGCAAGTACACTAGGAGAAAGTATAGATTTAGGGGTTACAATTAAGGTACATATATGTACGTCAGAGGGACGTTGAATAAAAGGTGAATTTGTCCCAACCAAATACAAATATTATTGTGAGTGGACCCTGGGAACGGCGAGTATACCCCAGCACTAGACACGAAGTCGTGGGACACGAAAAGGACTTCCTTACAATTGGCGCCCGAGCAGGGACATTTCACTTTTTATTCGCCAAATACATATACACCTTAACCTCAAAAAAAAAAGGAAAAAAAAAAAAACAAAAAAAAAATTACAGACGCAATAACAACCACGTGGCTGGACAACCTTTCCATCAGCAGCTGGGGGCCATCGCGCAGGAGCTTGGACTGGACCATTAAGGCAGTAGCCGCGAGATCCGGAAACGCATCGCAGCATTTGCGTCTAAAGCAATCAGTGACGCAGACGTCCACGCGAATCTCTTGGCGCTGGAGGCGAAATACCAGCCCGGGACATCAGAAAGCTCCATCGGACTGAAGACTCCGATGTCAACTAGCTCAGACAAGGAGGGGGAGAACAGCGGTGCGAAGCAAACCAAAGGCGAGCTGTTACCGCCTCCACCACCGCACGTACCACCCCAACAACACCTGCCAGTGACGTTTACCATGCCCGGCGGAGGCACAGTGCCCAACTCTAACCAAGTACTGTGCCAACGTTCGCACCCATCATAGACCAGGTACGGAAATGGTCCGTACATTATGACGGCCGACGCGAGCCACTAGAATTCGTGGAACGGTTAGAGGAGCTGGCGGAGGTTTACACAATAAACATATACCTTTTGCCAAGGACCATGCCAGAACTACTGCGCGACAAGGCCCTCCAGTGGTTCCGTAACAACAACGAGCACTGGCGAGACTGGACAACCTTCAAACAGGACTTCCTGCGATTCTTCCTGCCGGCGCGGTATTTCGAACGCCTGGATGACGACATACGTCAGCGCAAACAATACGCGCGCGAAAAGTACAAAGATTACGTGATCGCGCTACAAAACCTAATGCGGCACGCAGGATACAGCCACGAGCAGCGGCTAGAACGTATTTTTCGAAATAGTCACCCCGACTATTTGTTATACATCCGGCGTCGGGATTTCCAGACCCTGGGTGACCTCATCGTCCTGGCAGAGGACTTCGAGGGTATACACGACCGATCTCGTCGAGCACCCGAAACGCTACGCCGCGAAGCAGCAAGACAAGTCCTCGAGGAGGAACCGCAGGCACAGCCAACACAGGACGAGCAATCGCGTCGTCACCTGTCACCAACGCGTCCTGGTCGACACCAGCCAAACCAGACAACGAGTACAGAGACGAACAGACCACGACCCCCCACACCAGCAGCCCGTTCCTTCAACCCCAACGTCTGCAGGAATTGTGGCCAGGGGGGACATTATGCAAATAGATGCCCCAACCCACGTAAATTGTTTTGCTGGGAGTGCGGGAGAAATGACATTCGGACAGTAATCTGCTGTCGCCAGCGGCAGGGAAACGACAGAGGGCCCCACAAAGGACAAGGCGCGGTGGACCCACAGCACCCGGCGCCGAACAACCAGTAACAATGCGTCAAGAGCACGGCCGGTTGTATGCACTAGTGCAGCTTGGCGACGAACCAACCGAGGCCGTCATCGATACGGGGGCCTCAAAAAGCCTTGGGCACGCGGTTCACCAAGCAGTACTAAACGTCATGCCCGGAGCTATAGACGACGTTATCCTCGGCCTTGACGCATTGGGCAACATGGGGACGACAGTATCCTGCGGTGGTCACCAAATCACGCTAACAGAGCCACCTAAACCCCGCCCGTCGGCGACCTACAACGTCGCACAAGCCATAGACGACGCCCGACCACTGGCGTTAACTTACCACAGTTCATCTGGCGCCGGGAAGAGCAAACGCCCAAAGGCAATCACAGCCGCACCCACCGACGAACGGGTCTCAAGGATCGACCATGGATGCCTGAAGACCCAGAACAGCGAGCCCAGCCCCTCGTATAAGCAACCGACTGACCACTAGGACGAAGCAGCCCGCATACGCGAGTTCCTGGCGGAGGAACTCCTGAAGTTTGAATCGATGAACGGCCTCACCACAGTGGGCGAACATCCAATTACCATGACCGACGATCGCCCCATCAAGCAGCGGTATTTTCCCCGCAACCCGGCGATGCACGCCATCATCAACAAAGAGATCGACGAGCTCCTCGCGAAAGGATGCATCGAACCTTCCTGCAGCCCCCACAGCGCACCGATTGTGCTAGCACGAAAGAAGAATGGCAAGTGGCGTCTATGCGTGGACTACCGACAACTCAACGCCCGGTCAGTACCTGACGCATACCCCTTGCCAAGGATACAACACATCCTGGACAAGCTACGAAGAGCCAAGTACATCAGCAGCTTGGACCTCAAGAATGGTTACTGGCAGGTGCCCCTAGAGAAAAATAGTCGCCCGTATTCGGCATTCACGGTCCCGGGCCGCGGCTTATTCCAATGGCGCGTTATGCCATTTGGCCTACACTCTGCGCCCGCCACTTTTCAAAGGGCACTCGACCAGGTTATCGGCCCGGAAATGGAACCACATGTCTTCGCATACCTGGACGACATCCTCGTGATCGGCTCCACTCTGGAGGAGCACATTCAAAACCTACAAGAGGTACTCCGACGACTACAGCGCGCCAACCTCCGCATCAACCCCGATAAATGCGACTTCTTCAAGCGGGAACTCCGATACTTGGGCCACGTAGTCAGTGATCAAGGGATCCACACAGACCCCGAGAAAGTAGCGGCCATTCAGGAGCTGAAACCACCAGCCAACGTGAAGGAGGTACGCCAATACCTGGGGATAGTCTCCTGGTACCCACGTTTTGTGCCCGATTTCGCGACACTAAGCCAGCCACTCACGAGTCTCCTTAAAAAGGGGAAACATTGGCGATGGAACACCGAGCAACAAGAAACCTTCGATGTCATCAAGCAGAAACTCACCGAAGCACCCATACGCGCCTGCCCAGATTTTACCAAGAAATTCACGCTGCAAACAGACGCGAGCAACTTTGGGCTGGGAGTGGTGCTGACACAGGAATTGGACGGCGATGAACGAGTAATCGCCTGCGCAAGCCGGAAGCTGAATAAGGCGGAGAGAAATTACTCCTCTACCGAGAAGGAGTGTCTGGCCATTATTTGGGGAATCCGGAAAATGAGACCCTACCTTGAGGAATACAGGTTCAAGGTGCTAACCGACCACATGTCCCTGAAGTGGCTCAACTCCATCGAGAGCCCTTCCGGACGCATAGCACGGTGGGCCTTGGAGCTGCAGCAATACTCCTTCGACATCGAGTACCGCCGGGGAAAATTAAACCTGGTGGCGGACGCATTTTCCCGACAACCACTGGACACACTACGTCAGGCCACGACATTGGAACCAAAGTGCAACTGGTGGCACAAACGCATCGCCGAAATCAAGATTAACCCCGAGAAGTACGCCGACTACACAATGATGGACGGTCAGATATACCGCCATATCCCTTGCAGGTCCCAGGATGAGGAGGCAGTACCCTGGAAGCTATGTGTACCAACCCCCTTACGGCAGCGGGTTTTACAGGAGAATCATGACATGCCCAGTGCCGGAAGGGAGGACAACAAAAACCCGCCGGCATGATGTTGTCGCAGATAGCCCAAGAGCCGTTTTCAACGGTCTGCGCCGATTTCGTTGGACCGCTACCGCGATCTACGCACGGAAATGCCATGCTACTCGTCTTCTTCGACCGTTTCAGCAAATGGGTGGAACTAGTCCCCATGAGACGAGCGACCGCCGAGGGGCTCCGTCGCGCCTTTCGGGAGCGTATCCTCGCACGATTCGGGGTTCCCAAGATGCTGATCTCGGACAACGGCGTCCAATTCACAAGCAACCTGTGGCAACGATACCTCCAGGAGATGGGAATACGCCAACAGTTTACGGCGCCATACACTCCGCAAGAAAACCCGACAGAAAGGGCAAATAGGACAATTAAGCGCATTATCGCCCAGCTCACCAAGTCACAGCACAACCGCTGGGACGACCTGGTACCGGAAAAAGCACTCGCCGTAAACACCGGCGTTTCAGCCTCCACTTGATACAGTCCAGCATTTCTGATACAGGGGCGCGAACCACGGCTACCAGGAGCGCTTTACGACGAAATCAACGCCGGAACGGGTACAACACCCCAAACAGCGGAGTCCAGGTCTAGCCGGCTACAGGAGGCATTTACCATTGTGCGTCAAAACATGGAGCGGGCTGCAGCAGACCAAGCACGACACTACAATTTACGGCGTAGGAAGTGGAACCCAGAAGTCGGCGACTTAGTCCTCACCAAGGAGCACAACCTGTCCAAGGCCGCAGAAAGCTTCGCGGCAAAGCTGGCTCCCAAATACGACGGCCCGTACCAAATAATGAAGTACGTGTCGCCAGTAATCGTACAATTGCGAAAACCCGACGGGGGGAGGACAAAAACGGCAAACATCGCCGAATTAAAAGCTTACCATATGGACACCACTCTGGAGGCACCATAAACGGAAATACATTTCAATGCATAGAAACAGACACCAAAATTTTTTTTCCAGTACAATTGGTAGACACACAATTATTTTGGCATCACGGATCAATCAATAGTTAACCACCAAGCGAAGAACACGTCAATAGCGCAGAATTAAATAGCACGCCATGCAAAAAACAAGTGAAAATAAATTCGACGCCAGCGCCAAGAGTATGCGAGAGCGAGTAGAGGAGGAGCACGCAAAGAGGCCACGGACAGTGCTGCTAGGACCGACGACCCCCGCTGGGGTCCGAAGTGCCGCAACGGTACGTGCCGAAGCCACGCACGCCGCGTCACTACATGCACAACCAAGCCGTCCGCCATCGGGACGCACCGCAACAGTATTCGTAACGGGCCCACTGACTCCCGCTGGAGCCAGAGGCGCCACCATTGCGCACACCGACGCCGCATCATTGCATGCGCAGCCAAGCCGTCCACCATCAGGACGCACAACAGCGACATGCACCATAGTACATACGATCCCAGCTGGAATCCCAGGACCAACACGTTGTCTAGCACGACGAGTAGCAGTACGTGAAACCACGCCACCGAACGACACAGCAGACGACAACACCGGCTCCACCTACGGGAGCACATCCAGCAACAGTTCGGGCCAGTCGCCATCTGACGCAACAACATCAACGACCACGCCAGCAGGCAGCACCATCGGGATTACCTCGGACGAGGAAACGCCACCGCCAGAAGAAATCAAGGCTCCTGTGATCTATCCGTCAGGCCAGGGCGGAATCACCCTTAACAGAGCGGACCTACATGCACTAGCAGGACCACGATGGATTACGGACTCCATCATAGAAGCCTGGACAAAAGGCCTAGAGCGCGAATTCGGCCAGAGAGCAACCATTCTCAGCCCTTTTGTGGTCTGGCAATTGGCAGACACGCGGGATCAGGAGGAAAGCTACCGGCACATCCACCGTTGGCTCCGGAAAATTAACCTCTTCGGGCAACGAGTCGTACTCGCACCGCACAACACCTGCAACCACTGGCATCTCTTGGCGTTCGCCAACCAAGAAACGACCCACCACGTTACCGACACAGAATGCTTCCGCCAATACTACATTTGGATAGCGGACTCCTGGAACCGGGGAAACGTAACACACGCCTGGCGGGATTCTTGAAATGGGAATACACGGAACGAACAGGGCAAACGGATTTTGAGGCACCCGACATACTCCTGGACGTACCACAGCAGCAAAATTACAACGACTGTGGTATATATGTAATGGAAACAACAGAACGAGTAATGCGGTTCATCGGGAGTAGAGAAGGGGCACGTGGGTTCATCCGACACCCATTTACCGCGGACATGGCCACCCAAAAACGCTCACAGATACTACGAGCCTTCCAAACAGAGGTACCGCCCACAGCAGACAATCAGGAACCACAACGCCCACCATCAACCATACCAACAGAGGAAGTGCCAGAAGTCCCAATGGAGGGAATCGACATTCCAGCACGCGAATTCGGCGGTCCCATGCTAACCATGTTCCCCGAAATCACCGAGAGGGTGAGGTACAGCTGGAAATCCCTACAGAAAGGTGGGGGACACAAACGCCTCCGGTTTGCCACTCACTCGTACGGTGTAGTCGTGTACCAATGGGGGGCAAACGTCCGGCCAAGGAGATAGTCACCGTCACCGGAGTAAGGGGGGAGTGTGAAGACCAAATGTCCCGGTGGAATTTGGGCCACACATTTCCACACACCACCCTAACATTTACCAACAGCCGCTGTACCCACATAAAACGTAGCAAAGGTACAGCCTAACCAAAACAACAGACGGGGGAATATGTAAACCAACGGCATAACCACGCCACTACGAAATACATATTTACACCGCTGGCACAGAGCGAGCACAACAACAGGCAACCAACAGAAAGTGCGAATATTCAGAGCAACGGCATAACCACGCCACCGGCACATACATATCTACGCCGCTAGCACAGAACGAGCACAACAACAGCCAACCAGCAAGTATAAGCGCGAACATTCTAGAACAGCAAGGTGCAGCAACAAGTTGCCGCAACACAGTCTCAACGGCAACATGTAGCCAAGACTTTCGCAACATACGCCACAACGGCTATAAAAGGCAGCACACAGGAGGAAATATTCAGTCGGCACGGAGCTACGCGTGTGGGCAGTACATTGCTTCTGAAAAGTGTGAGTAACGTAGTGGTTCTATTATCAGGCGGAACTCCTCTTTCAGAAGCAAAAAGCCACGGGCTAAGCAAGGAACTGTTCAGAGGTTCTATTATCAGCTTCAGTTTCTTGCCTTAGAACGTGTCGCCTAGGAAAACCCACACCGTCACTCTCGCAACCCGCGCATCAGCGACACCCGAGCGCTCAGTACCGTACAGCACCACGGAGCGTGCTACGGCCCCCGGGAGTATCCAACAGCCGCTCGTTCCAGCAGACGCTCTCCGACCACAGCGTATATGACAGCCGCTCGTCCCAGCAGACGCTCACCATCCGCTGCGTATCCGACAGGCGCTCACTTAACAGCCGCTTGTCCCAGCAGACGCTCACCGACCGCAGCGTGGCTGACAGCCGCTCGTCCAACAGACGCTCACCCAACCGCAACGCATCCGAAAGCCGCTCACCCAGCAGGCGCTTATCCATCAGCCACTCACGCAACGACAGGTCGACCAACGGTCGCTACGACAGGAAAAGCCCATTGAGGAGACACCACCACGCCACACAACCTCGTGCGCAAGTACACTAGGAGAAAGTATAGATTTAGGGGTTACAATTAAGGTACATATATGTACGTCAGAGGGACGTTGAATAAAAGGTGAATTTGTCCCAACCAAATACAAATATTATTGTGAGTGGACCCTGGGAACGGCGAGTATACCCCAGCACTTGACACGAAGTCGTGGGACACGAAAAGGACTTCCATACATTACTTTATACTGCTCGTACAGAGTATCCTCACTATATTTTTTTTTCCATTGGCAACCCCGAAGCAACATCCCACGTCCGTAATACTTCATAGTTGGCACTTTTTAAAATTGTGTCATCTAAATCGATGTGGCGGTCCACGGCTTTATTTGTTGGCTCGCCATACACGGATAAATATGTTGGAGACGAATCTAGTAGTAGTGTGTTTCAAAACTATACGATACCAAGCAGATTTGTTTTATTTTTGTTTATATTTTGATTAAATTCAAAACGCACAATGTGAGAGCATTATTTATTGTTGGAAGCACAGTTTTGTTATAGATATCTCGAGAAATAATGAACGTAAAGCTCTGTATAATAGCTTATTTTCTTTGTTAAAAATGTGGTTATAAATAGCATTATTGATAAAATATTGAAAACTTTTTTTTTTGAATAATCAACTTTAAAACTGTAATTTTCGAATTTCTTATCGTTTTTTTTACGATTTTGTCCCAATATATCAAAATGTTAGCGTCAGATCGGAAAATTAACTTACCCAAAGTGTTCAGCGACCTTAAAAACATATTATAAGATATTAAAAAACTTAAATGTTTGTTTATTGTTCTGTTGGCCTAGTAAATGTTAATTTTACAGTTTTTTATTGCGTTCAAGGCCAGTTTATGGAAGATTTTTGTGAACTCCGAGCTCCCGGGTTCAAAGCCTGGGAGAAGTGGTTATGAAAAATAAATTAAATTAATTTAATAAAAAAGAAGTCTGATGAGGAAATGTGGTGATTTCCGAAATAGTACTATAATTTCAACCATTAAAAACTGTTGTTGTTTTTTCACAAAAATCTTCCATAAACTGGCCTTGAGCTAAATAAAAATTGTTAAATTAAAAAACTTAAATTTCTTAATGGATTTCGCGTGCGCATGGATTGAAGGACAAGTAATTTTAAGCACTTGAGATGGAGGCACAAACGTCCACGAGAGACCTCTAAATGTTAATATTTTTGCATAAATTTTTCAGGGGATGGTTTTTATTCATAATGGAAGCAAAAAAGTCATGAGCCTCAAAAAAAGAAGCACTTTCATTTTGATTCTACCTGTCGATTTCTGGTTATGCTTTTTTGGTCTAATATACTTAGGTCTGGCCTGATTTAAAAAGTAGGAGAGTGCGCGACAGGAAACAGGCCCGTAAAACAGCCGTTAAACGGAGCTGGAGGAGCGGGTTGTGAAAATTATTGGGAGCCACTATGTACTAAAGTGCCGAAGGTGTAAAATTCTACAAATTGCAATATTAAGCACATGGGAATGAGGCAATGATTGGCGATTTTGCTGATTCGTTCTTCGAAAAGAGGAAAATATACCAAAACGGCAAAAAAACATCGAATTTTAAACACTTCAAACTATATTTCTTATATTTTTTTTCAAAATATTTAAAAAAAAAAGTGATTAAAAAAGTAAATATAGGATTCACTAAATCTTTTATAACATTGTCATTTTTCATCTGATTAACATCCGGCAATAAGCAAACCGTTCATTAAAAAATAGGCTGTTGAACGGTGTAAACGGGATGTTATTTCATATTTGGATATAAAAAATTACTAAAAGGAAAGTCAATATCAAAAATAAAAAAAATTTCATCAAAATTAAACAATGGTCCACCATAACTCTTTCACTTTTAAGCCAATTTTAATAATTTTTGGTTTCATGAAAAAGTCAGTTTAATTCTTACCATTAAAATAACATACTTTAAAAATTGGTTGGAATGATGAATAAAATGACATGGTCATGGAAATTTTTGAAAATTTTAAAAGTGTAGTTTTGTTAACGTGAATGCTTACATATGTTTACTATGTGTATGAAGTATTTTTATATGGGCGGTGGTACCACCATTTAAAAATTTGTATAAATAGCCAATAAGAAAAATTGGTAATAAAGTTACTGAAATATCGCATTTTCCAGATTTTATGAAATTATACGAGAGGTAGACGTTGATATAGTTCGATTAAAGAAAATGTCTAATTAGTGATGTCAAGGACAATACATACTATGTGTAAAAACTTTAGTGACGATATCTGACACGGTTATTGAGATACAGACATCTTAAGACCCAGTTTCTTTGTTTAAATCGCTGAAAATATTAAATTTTACCCAATTGTTTCAAAAGGTCTGTTATATGGAATGTGTGCGTGGTTATGGTTCGATTTCGAAAATTTTGTCGATGATACTACACCTTTTCCAATAGTGCTTCAGAAAGCATCAAATGTAATTCGGAAAAATGTACTTCGAAAAGCATAAATTGAACTTCAGAATAGTCAATTATACTTCGGAAAAGATGAATTGAGCTTTTGAATAGTCAATTGCACTTCGGAAAACATAAATTGAACTTCAGAATAGTCAATTGTACTTCAAAAAAAGTTAAAAGTATTTTAGAATAGTCAATTGTACTTCAGTAAGCGTAAAATGTATTTCAGAACCTGTAAATTGTCATCTTCTACTCATTCGACAATACCGTCCAATTCTCCGTCAGTAAGGAAGTTCGCTTGTTTGCCATCTCTTACGAGCGTTTGGTCTCTGTCCGATGTTACCCATGTACATATAAGTATGCCGTTCTGTATTTAACTCCTAATGAACTACCAAACCTACCCAGTAATCATTTTTGTTTGCAGCGTCCACATTGCTGATCCTGTCATGGCTGGTGTAGGTCTTGTATGTTTTACGCTGGTTCGCTTCAGTTCAACCATGTTGAATACAATTTACTTTTTCTGAAGTACATTTTACATTTTCTGCAGTACAGTTTACAGTTTATGGAACACATTTTTCATATTCCAAAGAACAAATTACATTTTCTGAAGTACATTTTACAGTTTCTAAAGTACAATTTACAGTTTCTGATATACATTTTACGCTTACTGAAGTCAAATAATTTTTACGTTTTCTGAAGTACAATTAACAATTCTGAAGTTCAAGTACATTTTACCGTTTCTAAAGTACAATTGACTGTTCTGAAATACATTTTACGTGTTCTGAAGTTCAAGTGATGGTTTCTGAAGTACTATTGTAAAAGGTGTAGTGATTTCTAGGACAATATGTTTACAAAATATAGTGACTATGGCTAACACTTAAGACTTACAGATATTTTATAGAAATCTAGTTTCTTTTTTTTAAATCGCTACAAATATAGAATTTTACTCAATTTGTTCCAATAGATACCGAAAAATCCAAATTTTTGCATTTTTAGGACTTCCGTTTTTTGGGAGGAAAGCGTGTTTTTTTTACCCATCTCGACCATTTCATTTCTTACTCGAGTTATCGTGTCGTCGGAGAGACGGACGGACGGAAATCAATTCCTCTTTTCATTTTGATCATTTTGTATATATAAGTCTACATCTTTTCCAACTATTCTTGGCTTTTATAAACGATCGTTATGGGAAGAAATTGAATATGCCCTTGTGTAAAGTACGCTCGGGTAAAAGAACAATCAATCCACTTTAAAAAACATGAACTTTCATATATGTATATAGTAATTCATTTTTTATTTAAACACTCAACGCACAACAAAAACAAAGGCAAAACAAAAGTACAACACAACGCATTTAATACTTATGTGCCCTTTAGACGACTGCACTTCACTACGTAACGATAGCAAAATTTACTTGTCTGCAAATGTCGTCTTACCCCCGAATTCAGTAAGCAGTCTCATTCTCTAATAAAAACAAAAGTCACAACTTTAGACCAGTTGGTATCCATTCGATTCGAAATAAAATCTGGTGATGAGCAGGTCACAAAAAAACAAAAGGAAAAACTTGAAAGCCAGGAAATGCAATTATCTCTAGCTCATTTTGAGACTTGAGATCAGACTGAGTTGCCGAATTCAGCTGCTAAAGCCACCTTCTTGAACATTTCAAAGACGTCAGCGACATATCTAACAGCTTATTTGTTGTTGCCACATTAAAATATTTCACTTCTATAAAATGAAAATATTTTGTTCAAAGTGATATTTTTTGTGCAAAAATTAGGAAATAGGTCGATTCATATGTTTCAAATGATAGATTGTTATTACCAAGGCAAATACTTTATGGCATTTGCCTATTTTGTTTGCTTTACTTTATTGCCACGCTGAATAAATATGAACACGATTCATGCATTTCTAATCTCGAATATCTACATATGTACATATATATTATTTTGCCTATTTAACTCATTTTGCCTTTTTACTTTTAACGTCCCTTTCTTATTAACAATTGCTTAAACTGCACCACTGAAAGCTGCGGCGAAAATAAGCAACGTCCAGCTGTTCACCTTGGTATGAAGTTAACGGTTTGTAAAAATATCTAAGATTATTGAGTCTGAAAGTGTTAAATTAAGACAAATTATAAAACAATATGGTGAAAGTACATTTTCCACTGACATGAAAATACTTTTTTGTAAACATTGTGCAACGAAAGTGAACCACACAAAAAAATATTATATAAAGAGCACTTGAAAGTAGATGCTGCCGAAGCCCCACAAATTTCATCATATGCAGTATGCATTTCAACAAAAAATGAATATTTCACCGATATTACGCGAATGTTAATTGCTTGTGACATTCCATTATACAAAACCAACTTCCGTGAATTTAAAGTTTTTATGGAAAAGTATACACAAAAAAGACTTCCTGCTGAAACCACTTTGAGAAAATATTACGTTGATGATTTGTAAAAACTGTTTTAGAAGAGATAAGAGCGAAAATTGGGCAACAGAATATAATGTTTCTATTGATGAGACCACCGATAAGGCTGGGAGATTTGTCTGCAATGTCATCGTTGGTGCGTTGGAGAAAAGTGCACGAGGATATCTGCTAGCGTTAGAAATAGTAGAAAAAGTGAACGCATGAAATATATGTAGCTACTGTATTCGATAATGCTTTGAAAACATTATGGCCTGAAGGAGTGAAGCGGGAAAGGGTCTTGATTTTTGTGACTGCCAGGTACATGAAAAAATGTGGAAGAGGGTTAAAACTTTTGTATCCTAAGATGATTCATGTGACCTGCGTTGCCCATGGCATCCACAGAGTTTGCGAAACCCTGCGTAGCAAATATAATGATCTCGATGCATTTATTTCCAACGTAAAAAATAATTGTTATTAGATGGTCGACTTCCGGAGCAGTTAGCTTTTCTGCAAACAAATTTTAGCTTTTTAGTTGAACCAAACAATGGAATTTTTTTGACGTTGCAGAAAAGAAGTAAAATAAGTTCTGAATTTATTTAAATTAATATTGAAGTTCTAATATTTTCTTCAGGTAACTCAATTGGAGACATTTTTACTGTTCTTGATTTTGTTGAAAATTGCCTAAATGACATCCGAGGACAAATAGCCAAAGATATTTTGCAAAAGTTTAAAGATGTGTTTTCATCTAATGAAGGACTTCAAATGATGAGAATAATTGCAAGTATAGTCGCTGGGTCTGAAACAGCAGCTTTACCTGAAAAATATTGAAGTTAAAGATATCGCATCTTTCAAGTGGGCTCTTTTGGTTTCATGCAAGGATGAGCGTAGCTTTTGTTGCTACAAGGCTTTTCTCAGAGACAACAGAATGTTTTTTTCACCGGAAAATATAAAAAAATATTTAATCAGACTATGCTTCTACAATTTCGCCAAAAAAGAAGAAATAATTTCCTGATCTAATTTTTAAATACATACATATGTATGTATGTTGGTTTTACTTTTTCGTTTTAGTAGCTACAAAGGTTTTTGTAGTAATTACTGAATTAAATTTTTAAATATGTATTCATTTATGTATGCACTGAGATATGTACATATTAATGGGGGAAAATTTTGGTTTACTTTTTCTTTTTAGTACAAGGATTTTTTTAACAAATGCCTTTTTTCTGCCTTTTTGTCCATCCGATTTTGCCTATTTAACGTTTTTTAGTGCCATAAAGTACTTGCCTTGGTTATTACATATGAAATAATAGAGCTATTTTACGACTTTGTTGGTAAAACAACGTAAGGCTTGTTAAAGCCTTGAACAATTTTACATTTCCCATTTTCGTGACAACACTACCGTTGCTCATTGTTGTAAACGGATTTAATTTGGCGACAACGACATATGCAAGCCTGCCTGACATAGCAATAATATTTTCATGCAATAAGCCACCTTCACAGAATCTTTCTTGTACGCCAACATGAGAGACGAGGAGAGAAGTATTAACGTATGATGGTAAAAAATTCTTTTAATCATTCATATTTTACTGTTTTCAAAGTTGGTTGAGTTTTTTTCTGTCGGGGCACGAGTTTGTCTTAATGAATAAACGTGCTAAATTTTGCATCGCATTATTTTATATCGCACAATGGTTATATATAAATACACCTACCGAAATAGCTATATGTGCATAGCAAAATGGAAATGTTTTGCCGCCTGCACTTTGTTAGGTCAAGCCAAAGCATTACAAAACGCTGAGTTGGACTTTTCTTGTTGATATGTTGAGTACCAGTTCTTTCCTTATTTAATAAGCGCTCAGATTTATTCCAATTGCAAGTCGTTTGATTTCGCGTACCGCACGTGCATGGAGTTTCTGTGTCTGTTGAGCTTCGCAGCAATTAGGCATATACCCATATATCTTATTCAACCTTCGAATTTACCACTGTCACTCTCTAAGCACTGATGCACTTACATATAATTATTTTTAATGGCGGAGGAGAGGTGACTGGGAAATCGCAATGATAACGGAACTTTTTGCAGCCAAAGATGTAACGGTGATCATGCCAACATTCCTACCTGACACCGCGTACTCAAATTTATGGTTTGGCTTGACCTAACAAAGTGCACGCGGCGAAACATTTCCATTTTATTATGCACATACATATGTACATACATACATACATACATACATATGTAGCTATTTCGGTGGGTGTATTCCCGTGTGAAGGCACCTTATCAACCGTTCGCGGCTTCCTCTTCTTTTTTGCAATTTCGTCTTTGCTTTCTCTTTTTTGAGGATACTGTTGCGTCACTGATTTTTGCTCTCAGCTCGATTGTCGCAATCTTGTATTCTATCATTCTTGATAAGAACGTGTATATTTTATTATTTGGCAGATATAGCCTCTCGCTTGCTTTTTTGAAAGTGTTCAAAGCTCAATGCATAAACAAAAACCAAAACAAAAACACATTACTTCACATTAGTTATAAAATTCCCAGTTTTGTCGTTTTCTCTCCTCTTCTCTTTCTTTCATTATCCGCAATTCATTTTCTAAACGGGCGGCATTCACCTGCTTATTTGAGGAAGCGAGCGCGATGTCACTCGTTAAGGCCGCTGAAAGCAGAAATAATGCCTTTTCTAGCAACTCGTTCGCTAAGCGAGATCTTGCATGCTAACAAAGCTGCTAAGTATTGACAGCGTCTGAATTCCACAGCGTTATTATGTCAAAACCTATAAAGTTTGTTAACTCTAGTTCTGCCAGATATACGGATTTGTTAGTTTTTTACGTATTTTTCAGCTACCTAAGGAAAAAAACGGATTTTTAGAATTGGGATTTTCGTTTGTTCGTTTTTTCACCTTTTTTCCTCAAAAAAAAAAAAATTTTAAAATAAAATATTTTTAAAGAACTATCGTTATATTAAAGTTTTATCGACTATCAAAATTGTATAAGTATATAACTCACCAATATATATGTATATTAGTGAGTATATATAAATTACGCGGCTAGCTACAATTCAGCTTACTATTCAGGGCTTGCTTATCTGACGGATGGTCTTAAGCGCTTAACCGGAGATCATGCAAACATACCTAAATGTGTTCAAAATTTAAGAAAACGGTAAACAAAAAGTTTTGCGGAAACATCATACGCATATAGATGATAATCTATATTTATTTATTTAAAGTTTATAATATTAAATATCAAGTACAAAATATGACGTTTTATTAATTTAAAAGTTCTTTTCTGTATATGTATATACATGAAGTTAGCTGACATGTATCATTCAGCATATATGTAGATGATGTTGCCACCTTAGCATGCTCACGTGCAAGAGTAAGGCTTAGTCCCTACACCAGAAAGAGGGCCGAAAAGAGGAAGTTCCTCCCATGTTGTACGCCGGTCTATAACCGCTAGTTCATCTTTCGGAAAATAGGCTGGCTTGACTCGATCAATAGATACCGTAACTTGCTTCGATCCAATAAGTATGGTGTACGTGTTTGGATGTCTGTGGACTACTAGAAAAGGTCCATCATATGGAGCTTTAAGTGGTTTGTGAATGGTGTCGTCTCGCAGGAAAACGTGGCTACAAAAACGCAAGCCTTTCGTATGTAAACTGCTGGTCTTCCGTGTTGTGAAGGCTGCGTGGGATTGATGTTTTCAAAATGTTGTTGTAATTCTTTAAGGAAAAATTGCTCATTCGCATATGTGTTCCTTGTGGGTACTAAAAACTCACTAGGGAGGCGAATTGGCTGGCCGTAGATACGTCTAAATTTCCTTCACCACCGTTCGTAATCCAATTGGCAATACATCCACCCAATTTGCATCGGCTGAATGACATCTGAGTGCAGCTTTTAAACTCGATGCCACCTTTCTACAAGGTCGTTAGCTTGCGGATGATAGCTAGTGGTGTGTATGTGTTTTGCTCCGAGTAGTTTCGCTAACTGTTGAAACAAGTCGCTTTCGAACTGCCGACCCTGATCCGTGGTGATGTACTTCGGTGTATCAAACCGACTTATCCAGGCATTGAGTAGCTCCCTAGCAACGGTCTCTCGACGGGGTAAAAGGTCCAACAATATCAACATTTATGTGTTCAAACCTTTTGGCCGGAACCGTGAAAGTATGCAGCTCTCCTTTCGTATGTCGTGCGACCTTACTACGCTGGCATGCTGGGCAACTATGTACGTACTCGTGCCCGTAAATCACTGCTCATTTTTTCCATACGAAGTTTTTTGAAATTAACTTGAGAGGACGGTCGCAAGAAGACGGTCGCGTGAAGATATTAATCAAATTAAAGTTATAAAAAATAAAAAATAAAAAAAAAACACAAACAATTGCCAGTGTAACAAGTAAAATCTTTGTTAGCAAGCGAAAGTGCGAAAAACTAAAAACATATGTATGTAAGTACAAAGTCCAACCAACGAGGACAGTGAAAATGAGTCATGCTCAGCAAAACCAACGCCGGAATTCACTGCATTCAGTAGGCGAGCGCAACAAATACTTTACCATTGTTGCTCGCCACAACGGAACATCGCAGGCTTCGAACAGCACAGCAGCAAACCACCAATCACAGCCACCCATCGCGTCATCAGTTAGTACTGCAGCAGCAACGATTACAGCACAAAAAGCAGCAGAGGTAACTATGACAATGAAAAAGTCGGCAGTGCAGACAGGCATTGATCGCTACGTGACGATCAAGCGCAAAGCAAGCCCCTCTAAAAGCTTACAGGGTGCAAAAAAAACAAAACACCAACAATGTGCAAACACTTTCACCTTTGGGTGATAATAGATTTTCCATCTTAAGCGTAGATAACGCAAAAGAAAAAACAGCTGCATTGCAGGGTGCAACCAAATCCGACAGTGCCAAGCCACCACCAATATACTTGCGCGAAAGCAGCTCTAATGCACTTGTCGCTAACATTGCCCGCCTAATTGGTACAAACAATTTTCACATTGTTCCCCTTAAAAAAGGAAACATTGACGAAACTTAAATTCAAATATATAACGAGGAAAACTTCCGTGAAGTTGTAAATTTTTTATCCGCTAAAAACAAAAACTACTACTCCTACCAATTAAAAAGCTCCAAGGGCCTAATTGTTGTAATAAAAGCTACCAATTAAAAAGCTCCAAGGGCCTAATTGTTGTAATAAAAGGAATTGAAGCCTCAGTAAATTCCGACGAGATAAAAGAAGCGCTTGGGGAACAAGGGTTTGCTGTTAAATCAGTAACCAATGTAATAAATAAAAATAAAATACCGCAACCCATGTTCAAAGTAGAACTTATGCCTGATTATGTTCAACTTAAAAAGAATGAAACTCATCCGATCTACAAACTACAGTATTTGTTACATCGCAAAGTAACAGTAGAAGAACCACTAAAAAGGAATGGTCCAGTCCAATGCACTAACTGCCAAGAATTTGGGCATACTAAATCATACTGCACCCTGCACAATGCAAAGTATGATCCAAGACTTAGTTAAAGTGCAAACGCAAATGCTACAATCTTTAATCAATAAGAAATGAGCAAGCTCAAAATATGCATATGGAATGCAAACGGGGTAAACCAACATAAGTTAGATCTCAAAAGATTTCTAACAGAAAATGGTGTAGATATAATGCTTTTATCAGAAACGCATCTTACAAACATGCATAACTTTTATTTACCCGGCTACAAACTCTATAACACAAACCACCCAGACGGTAAAGCTCACGGTGGAACAGCAGTGCTCAAAAGAAACAGACTTAAGCATCACTCACTTTTACCGTACAGTACGAATTACATGCAAGCCACTTCAATATGCTTAAAAAATCGTGGCACTGATCTTAAAATTTCGGCAATATACTGCCCGCCAGGCTTCTCTATTACAGACAATCAATTCAAAGAATTCTTCAACACGTTAGGTGATCGCTTTCCGGCAGGTGGTGACTACAACGCCAAACATCCTTACTGGGGTTCACGCCTAACGAACCCTAAAGGTCGGCAGCTTTAAAACACTATCAAGGATAAGCGAAACCATCTTGATTTTGTGTCACCTAGACAGCCAACTTATTGGCCAACAGATGTTAGGAAACTACCTGACTTAATTGATTTTGCGATCACTAAAAACATTGACAGAACTTTAATTACTGCTGAAACCTGTGTTGATCTGTCTTCTGATCACTCACCAGTAATGATCGCACTAGATGAACAGCCATGTAAAATCGAATACGTCTCACCCTTGACATCACACAAAACAAATTGGCTGAAATACAAAAAGTTTTTAAATACCAACGTGCACACAAACATTAAAATTAATAATGAGGACGATATTGACGACAATATTAGCGTTCTGAACTCATTGCTTATAACAGCTGCTACAGTAGCGACACCTCAGCCATATTCAGACAAAAGTTTCTTTGAAAAACAAACCAACTGGCAAATCGAACGCCTCGTTATAGAAAAACGTAAACTCCGAAGAGAGTGGCAAAATTCAAGATCGCCTGCAGCAAAACTCAAACTCAAAACAGCGGAAAAAATACTAAAACAAGCGCTTAAAATTAAAGATGATCAAAACATAAATATCTTCATTAAACACCTATCCCCTAATGGGCACCAAAAGAGTTCATTGTGGAAAGCGCAAAGAAATATCAAGCCACCTGTAAAAACTGACATGCCGCTAAGAAAAGAAAATGGATCCTGGGCTCAAAGCCCAGTGGAAAAGGCTGATTGTTTTGCCCGACATTTTGAGAAGGTATTTCACCCCAATTGAAAAAGTAAAACAAACGCTAGACCCAAAAAAATAACCTGGCTATGACCGAATTACTCCAAAAATGTTAATTGAATTACCGAGTACTGCTATCACCTATATATCCATTATTTTTAACTCCATCTTAAAACTTGGCTACTTTCCGAAAGCATGGAAAAGCTCACAAATTATTATGATTGAAAAGCCCAACTTTGCCATCATCATACAGACCAATTAGCTTACTGCCCTGCATCTCGAAGCTTTTTGAAAAAATTGTATTATCTAAAATTAATCCTGTTCTCAAAAACTGTAATATCATACCCACTCACCAATTTGGCTTTCGTGAGAAGCATGGCACAATAGAACAAGTTAACCGTATCACGAATGAGATAAGAAAAGCATTTGAACGCAGAGAATATTGTTCCCCAAATTTTCTGGATGTAGCTCAAGCTTTCGACAAAGTTTGGCATGAAGGACTCTTGCATAAAATCAGAAAGTTACTACCACCAAGCTTCCATAGCATTCTTAAATCGTACCTCTCAGGTAGACGATTACAGTAAAAATTAATGATTACATAACAGAAGAGTTTCCGATAAAAGCTGGCGTTCCCCAGGGCAGCGTCCTTGGTCCAACCCTATACATTATATTCACATCTGACATCCCAACATGTAGTTCGTTGTTAACTTCAACCTTCGCCGATGATACTGCTATAATATGCAGAAATAAGTGGCCAGTAGAAGCATCAAAACTCTTACAAATCCATATGAAAGATATCGAGGAGTGGCTAGAGATCTGGCGTATTAAAGTAAACGAGCAAAAATCGAAACATGTCACTTTTACACTTAAGCCAAAAACGTGTCCACCTATAACATTGAACAGTGTTATGATTCCTCAGGAAAACAATGTTACGTATCTTGGTATGGACTTAGATACGCGCCTCACTTGGAAAAGACACATCATGGCTGTTGCACCGAAAGTCTGCATTAAACTTAGACCATAAAATTCATATGGTATACAGCTCTGGGGCTCTGCCTGTACTAGTAGCGTCGAAATTATTCAAAGGTCTCAATCAAAAGTTCTAAGAGTGATAGCAGCAGCACCATGGTACATAAAGAATTCAAACATTCACAAAGATCTTTAAATACCCACAGTCAAAGAAGAAATCAGTAACATAAGAACAAAATACCTTGAAAAGTTGCAATCGCACCCGAATCCTCTTGCAAATACTCTAGCAGACACAACTCAAAAAACACGCCTGCAAAGAAGAGATCTTCCGACCTTTTGATGGAGGCACGCACAGCCAACGGAGCCCTTTTCACAGGCTTTTAAGCAGAAAGCATTAGATTAAGATTTGAAAACTTATTGTTAGGCTTTACCGTTTAAGCGATGCAATAAATAAATATATGTATGAAAAAAAAAAAAAAAAAAAAAACTTGATGGTTGCCCTTGCACCGGGATGTGCTAACCCATGGTTGGCGTTAAAAACTACTTGTCGCAAAGTTTCAGGAATGTAAGGACGGTATGTACCAGCAGCAAACCAGATTTAAAGAAGTCGTTCTTAAGATGCTTCTGTAATTCAATACTTTTTTTTTGTTATCTGCGTAGATGCTGGAGATCTACTGGTGATTGAATAGCAAACGTTTCTATTCGTGAAAGCATATCAACTACGGTAATATCGGCACCTTTGATGTGTCTGATGTCAGACGAAAACTGACTGATGAAGTTCAGTTGTCGCGTTTGTTGTGGTGACAAGTTCTCCCACTTTTGGTTAAAAGCATGCACAAGCGGCTTATGATCAGCGAAAATTATAAAATTTATTCCTTCTGAAAAATAGCGAATGTGCCAAATTGCCTTATAAATGGCGAGTTACTCGCGATCATAGGCGCTGTATCGTTGTTAAGTCGGGATAAACTTCTGCGAATAAAAACCTAAAGGTACCCAGTTGACTCCAACTCGTTGTTGGAGCAGAGCTCCTACCGCAATGTCGGATGTGTCTGTCATTAAAGTAATGGGGACGCCTTTAATGGAAAAAGCTATAAGTGCTGCTCCGGCCAAGTGTTTTTTTTTTTTAACTTTTCTAACGCTTCCTCTGCTTCTGTCGTCCAGTTAATCACGGTTTTGTCACGCTTCTTGCAAGAACCCAAATTTATGTAACGTTCCTACCCAAACGGGGTATATATAGCGGTTTTCGGAACATCAGACGGACGAATAGGAATTTGGTATATTCTCTTACCGTGTACATCACTTCCAAAATCCTGAATATGACGCACGGGGTAGCTATCTCGAACCGTTACTGCATTCAAACGTCGATAATCGCCACATGGACGCCAGGATGCATTGGACTTTTTTACCATGTGTAACGGGCTGGCCCACTGACTCTTCGAGCGCTGGCGATCCAACAAATATTCGAACTCCTTTTTTGCAATTTCCAACTTTTCAGGGGATAGGCGACGTACCTTTTGCACCATCGGTGCGCTTCTCGTCTCTATATAATGTTCGACTGCCGTTAAAGTCATAGAGGGCTTACCCGTATCGCTGGTCAGTTCGGGAAAACGCGCTAGAATGTCATGGAATACATTTATCTCTCTTAATAAGATGATACTGCGTATCGGTTTCATTATCTGGCAGATCGTCTGAGAATTTGTTGCACGATGGATAATTGTTTTGCTTTCTACGTCCAACAGTATATGAAAATTTTGCAAAAAGTCGGAACCTAATATCGCATACGCTACGTCAGCGATAATAAAAATCCAATAAAATGTCTGGGGTATGCCAAAATCTAATGTTATGCGTTTCTTACCATAAGTATTTATAAAAGTATTATTTGCTGCCACCAACTTTACAGTTGTTGTCTGCGATACGTCGTTACCACAGATGATTCGGCGTCATTGTCAATTAAAAACTTTAAATTTGTAATTTTGTCTCGAACGTAAAGGCGGCACGAGTTGGTGTTATCCTCCGTTATTGCCACTTTATACGGAGGGCTGACCAGTTTTTCGCGCGCTGCTGACGATAGGCACAGAGTGACGAACACCTAGCTGCATTATTGCCCAACGTACGGTGATACCAACAGTACGTTTCTCGTCCCGGTGTTGTCGAGCCTTGCCGGGAACTAATAGGTCGTTGGTAATTACGTGCGCTGTTGGCGTAACTATGAGAATTGCGATTAAAATTACGTTGATTATTACTTGCGAGGCGATCTAATCTCTTGGTTAATTCGGCAATAGCAGCCTGGATCCGCTATCCCTATAACGTAAATGTCACTATTTGTTGCAGAGATCTTGCTTATGATGTCGGCTCTTGCAGCCAATTCTTCGAGTGCCGCTAAAACTTATTGTACATTCGTCGGTAAGCCACAAAGATTTTAAAATTTCTCTGCCCATGTGTTTGCCAGCTAAGTCTTTCATTTCACGCAGCAAAGTTGTAGGTTTCTTGTCTCCCAACTTACATCCTTCAATTAAACGTTTAAAGCGCTTTCTTTCTTTTGATTCCCCGAATTCGGCAATCAGTCGCTGTTTTAATGATTCGTACTTCCCCGAAGCGGGTGGGGATGAAATGATGTCACTTGCGTGTGCTAAAACTGCTTAATCAATTTCGGCCACCACGGTATAAAATTTAGTTTCGTCGGTGGAAATGCCTGCACGAACAAATTGGGCTTCGACCTGAGCAAACCACAACCGAGGATCAGGTTTCCAAAACGGTGATGGCTTTAAAGCGAGCCGTGCCACATTAGCTGGAGTAAACGCATCCTCAAATCGTTCATCGCCGTCGTCGCTCATTTTGTATTCTTTGCGGGGTCACCATTTATAGATGATAATCTATATTTCTTTATTTAAAGTTTATAATATAAAATATCAAGTACAAAGTATTACGTTGTATTAATTCAAAAGTTCTTTTCTGTATATGTATGTATATACATGAAGTTAGCTGACATGTGTCATTCAGCACATATAAGTGGTTGCCACCTTAGCATGCTAACGTGCAAGTGTAATGTGACGAAACCGACTATTGAAAAATTTTAGAGAAGAAGGCTGATTATCTTAAATTTCTCAGCAGAAGCAAAGCGCATTTTAATAAAAAATAATCGCGTTTTGAAGAAAAAACAATGTAAATCTTGTATACAAAGCGGCAATCAAATAGGAAGCTTTACTGCGGAGGAAATTAGCTAAAAATCAACTTCTGATTAAAAAATGTATTTGTTGCTTAGGTCCTTTTGGCGGTTATGGCTCGATATGTGTGTATACATTCTAAGCTTGAAACAAAATTAAAAAATAAATTTGAATATATAGAAAAAAATGCTTTTGAAATAAATTTTTCCGATTCAACGAAGGTATGAGAGAGGGATTTCGACGAAACTGGCAAACCAGGAAGGCTGCAGCCAAATGCCTTTGAGATGTACCTCCTGAGTAAATATAAAGAATCGTGTGTAAATATATTCATTTGATCAAAAATAATAACTAATAATAAATCATCGTCTATTTATTGCTTACATTGACGTTTATTGCAAATTTCCCTTAGAACTTTGCAATGATCCATTCACAACACAAGAGCTCCACTTTTTTGCTTTCCAACTCTATCAACGAGGTCAGGTATTGTTTAAGCGAGTTGTATTCGTACCGGTTATTTCAACTCAACTCGCTTATTTTGTTTTTGCTTCCCACGCTATGCGATAAACTACCTAGCAAGAATGATAAATTAGAAGATTGCGACATTTCTACGTCATAGCGTACTGAATATGAGTATGAAGCGAAATGAAAATACCAACATGGCGGCAAAATCGTAAACAAACGCGCTCACACCTGTGTGCAATTGTGATGCATTTATATAAGTGTTGAGTTTTATGCATGCCAACAACCACCCAAAAAGCAGTTTTTGATCAAAAACAGTAAAAATTTAGCGAATATAAAGCAATTGGTATGTATATGAAAATATGTGAAATTGTGATACTCCGGTGTTGTTGACTAAGTTTAGTATAGATAACGGGGCAAAAGCGTCGCAATCTTCTTATTTATCATTCTTGCTACCAAGTATCATTTTGCAAGTTGGTAACAAAAAATTACAGCTATAAGTACAAAAAATTGAATTTTCATGTTCACCTCTTTAGTTTTTCAAATGTTTTATTCTTCTTCGTTAACAAATATAAATACATTTAAAATAAGAAGCGTGATAAGATGCGTGAGAAATGAAAGGAAGACATTATCAAAATTGTCTTTATGAACAAAAAAGAACATTTGATTCCAATGTGAAAAATTATGAAAGATTGCTAAAGGTGGAATGTGAGGTAGAGTGAAGAAAAGTCTACAGCCTTTGTGAAAAATATTCCTCTTATATCCCAATTGAACCCGTTGCTATACCTTTACCACCAGCAGTAGATATTATAGTAAAATTAGTGATTTTTTGGCTACCAATAGTTTGGATACAGAGTCAGAGCCCGAAGCGTTCACTTTTTAGGTTTTAGTCTCCCTACGGAGAATTTTGAAGCAAAAAAAGGAGAAAATGAAATCGTGGGTTATTGGAAAATTATTTTCTAAAACGCTTTAGGAGATTTATTGAAAACGCTGCGTAAAATATGATCCGATGATCTTCCCCTGTCTGCGGGAAACTATTTAATACCTCTCAAGATAAATTTAATATTTCAGAAATTTTGGATGGGAAATTTGAAAATTGAGCTATTTTAGTCAAATAGAAGGTAAAAATGCAGTTCCTAGAGATGTATGACTAAACTTTACAAAAGTTCCAACCGGGTTTTACGGCCTATCTTGGATTCAATTGTAGGTTTTTCTAATGTCAATCCCTTTATGATCGCGTGTTTCTCAGGATTAAAAAAGCCAAATAATATAAATATTATTATCTCTAATTTTTTCGCGGAAGTAAAGTTACTTAGAGAAAATGGCGTAAAAGTAAGGTTTAAACAAAACTTGCTACGATTTAATATATGTATGTACATCGGTTTCTGATTACCCTTGCAAGAGCTTATGTGACAGGAGTAATATTCTAAAATATTTTAAATCAGTACCAAATATTTTAGAAGAATCAGGGTTTAGAATAGTATAGCACTTTCCTCTGTATACTATAATTAAGGGGTTACTTATAAACTACTTAAACTTATTATTAAAAAATTAAGTCACGCAAATTATAAGCAAAAAGCTTGATTTTAATTTTAAGTATATTCCATCAGAGTTTGTCTGCGTAATTAGATGTTAAGAAGAATTTCATATTGAAAGTCGGCTGAGTTTAGACATGTTTTATTATGTACACTCACTCACTTATTTGCTTAATTAAGTAACTACAGTACTTAACCGTTATTTCTCAAACAACTAAGCACTGCATTTGCGTTATTTTCATTTGAGTGCGATGTGAAAATCTGTAAAGGTCGCCATGGTGTTATCTCTAGGAAAGAAAGCGGAAATCGTGGCATTACAATCAAATAATGCATCCAATCGACAAATAGCTCGTGAAATGAGTATAAGTGATTGGAATGTGCATAACGTGGTTAAAAATTACACGCATTTTAATTATTTAACTCGAAAAAAGGCAGTGGAAGTAGCATCATTTTATGAAACCAAAAGGGCGAGCGTTTTTTAGAAAACTGTGTTTTACGTACTGTAAAGCATCCGTCTTATTTAATAGTGTGGAGGCTTTAACCAGGTATGGTGTTGGACAGCTTATTATTCTAAATATATTAAAATTTTTAAAGAAGGTGTTTTACCAACTATTGCGAAGCATAGAGCAAAAACGGTAACGGTAAAAATATTGAAAGAAATTTCAACAACTTTTGATCCTGTATTTATTATAGACATTTACAGGTTATAAAACAGAAAGATTTGTACGGGATTGTGTCTTTTTCGTGGCCAGGAACTCAATCCTATTGAGAACTGCGGGCTTTATGTGGGAAAGAAAATTAGAGAAAAGCGTACATCAAGTTTTTAAGACATGGAAAAAATTATTGAAGATGTTTGGTACGAGGAAATTAATGAAAATTACCTCCAACGTTTGTTTCAGCAGTCCATGACTAAACGACTAAGTGAGGTTATTACGAATAGAGGGTGTTCAACAAAATACTAAGGATGTTTGTAACTAATATCCTTTTTTTTGGTTTGTTATATCCCGTTTTGTAAACACAATACATAAAAACCGTAAAATTTGCAAATTACTTGTTCCAAAATTTATTTTTATTTTATATTTTTGTTCATAATGGATTTTTGTTCTGTATATTTTATTTACATTTTTCAATAAAACGGCTATTAAATTAATGTTTTATATTTCAAAATCTTTGAAAAGAGAATAAAATAAAAGTAGTTAACTATCCAACAAATATATTTTTATTACTGTAACATACAACTAAATTTAAAATATTGTATCAGTAGTGATCAGGACCTATACAGGCTATTAATATTATGAAATCCGATGAGCCCAGTAAAATCGTGTGTAAAATTTTAAGAATGACTGACAATTACTTTAAGGAACTTTTGAAATCGTTTAGTGGGCTTTGTATACATAGTTCTTGCTGGTAACTTACCAGGCAACGAAATAGTTATATATATGGGGTTTGAGTATTAAAATAAAACACGTGTTGTTCGGTTAACGTCCAATCCAAAAAAGAAAGAAAAAATGTATCCAATTTTTATTTTACAAAACTAAAACAGAGGAAACGATAAACAAAAACAAGTGTCAAAAATAACTATGTGCATGGTTGCATCCAGCATGAACAAACTTTAAGGTGTGATGTTGTCTTTTCCTACCATTTGTGGTGTGCGTCTTTATATTATACCACAAATGGAGGGACCTACAGTTTTGAGCCGACTCCGAACGGCAGATGTATTTAATGAGAAGCTTTTTCATGGCAGAAATACTCTCCGAGGTTTGCCATAGCCTGCCGAGGGGTGACCGCTGTTACAAAAACTTTTTCTATTATTAAGATTTTGCTTGCCCTGACTGAGATTCGAACCTCGAACTCACCGGCATATCAAGTTATAGCACGTACCGCTACCAACTCGACCACGAAATAGTTACAGTTTCAATTAAAGATATACAGCCGTGCTACCAGTTTTACATTTCAATTCCACAATGTGATTTTAAAAATTTCCTGTGAAAGTGAATTAGTGTGCTCCCAATTTCACAAATTTCTTCGCATGTCAGGTCATCCCTGTCACACCTATCGGTTATCGTTGTGGCAATACACAAACAGCTGTTATTGAAATTTTAATTTCGGATTCAGCTACGTATGCTTTTTTGAGGAGTCATCAGCAAAACACTTAAAAATACGCATATTTCAATGAATAACTAATACAGAAATGTCATAAATGGATTCTACAAACATCAAAGAATATTTTTAAAACTATTCAAATCGAAAATAATTAAACATTCACACACTTTTTGCCATTTACTTTTCATTTCACATACAACCAAGCATTCGCATTCAATTCACAAAAATGTATGTGAATTTGTGAATGTGAAACTGAGAGCACGACTGATAGATTTTAAATACTTTTGTATACTTATCGAGGGGATGTTTCTACTTATTCCTCTTTTACAAACATACCATTTTTCACGAATTTTCCTATTAATCGATAATTTTAACATTCCCCTTTCCCTTACAATTCAAAAATTTACAATTGAAATTTTATAACAATAGATTAAAATAAAATAGCAATAACTATACATAAATAAAATATAACATGATATAATAATATTTATAAACACATTGTATATATTCCATAATATCATAAATTTAAATAAAAGTACATATTTATTTATTGCAATATAAGTACATACAAATGAGTTCTCCAAGCAACATATTTGAGACGCAAGACGAAAGTAGTAAGTTAGCAGAGACAAACATATTGCATATAAATATATTTAAAATACATACATATGTATGTGCATGTACACACATATACTTAGTACACATTTTAGTTATTGAGTCGCGGCAATATTCTGTTGGAAGAGTAAAAGTGCAACAAAACACGGGTAACTATTATTTTGAGCTTTTGAATGAATTTTATTGGATCTGAAATGGACTTTTTGCATTTAAGATATTCTACAAGCGCCAAAGAGATTACATACAAATAGTAAATACAAGTTATCGTCAGCTATCTGAGGTAGCTAGCTTAGCCAGCTAGCAGTCACAACGGTTCTCACAAGTCGTGGGAATCCGTTTATCCTGACGCAGCGTCTGGCTGAACACCAGCACCTGGCATCGAAGGTAGTGAGCAATGTTGCGAGCAGCGCAGTGGACAGCGGCTACGGCAGCGAGTACGGGACGTTAGGGCTAGATTTAAGTCGCTGTTAGCTTTTAAGGTTTAGTTTTCTAACGGAGCTTAACTAATAAAGTATAATTTGAAAATTGGCGCACAACGTGGGGCAAGAGAACGTTCGAGTGCAGTAAAAGAAATAGTCTAAGGAGTTAATAAAACTTTGAACCGCAAACGCGAACAAATCAAGTAATAAATTTTTTAGAGGAAGTTCCCTACTGCCGTTCATAAGACGAACAATAGCAGGGAGATCTTTTAAATTTTTAGTAGATACTGGGGTTTCTAAGAATTACATTAAGCCTTTAAAGGGGATAGGAAACCTTGTCCCAGTTGACGAGCCTTTCCAAGTGAAATCCATACACGGATGCAATAATATTAAATATAAATGTTACATAACCTTTTTTCGGAATAAGTACTCCATTTTTTATTTTGCCGGGTCTTACGACCTTTGATGGTTTTATTGGCCTGGATCTGCTAACGCAGGTAAGCGCTACCATCAATCTAAAAGAAAGACTAATTCGATTCGCCACTGGATTTGAAAAAATTGCATTTTATAAATGCGAGGACGTGAATTTTACGAAACTAGAGGACATAAAAGTGCCTCAATCGGTAGAAGCCGAATTTAATAGAATGTTAAAAAATAGGGCTAAAGCTTTTGCAGATCCTGACGAAGCACTGTACTTTAACACAAACATTGTTCCTACTATTAGCACCGAAGATAGCAACCCAGTATATTCAAAATTGTACCCATATCCAATGGTAGTGTCTGATTTCGTTAACAGAGAGATAAAAATCTATTAAAAAACGGAATAATCCGCATATCTAGGTCCCCTTTTAATAACCCCATATGGGTTGTTGATAAAAAGGTACCGACGAGTTGGGCAACAAAAAAAAATGCCTAGTGATAGACTTTCCAAAGCTCAATCAAAAGACAATCGATTATAAATACCCTATCCCAATGTTACAGTAATACTCTCGAACTTGCGTTAGTCGAAATGTTTTACAAACCTTGATTAAAAGTCAGATTTTCATCAAATCGAACTCGCGGAGCGGGATTGTGAAAAAACCGCATTTTCAGTAAATAATGGGAAGTACGAGTTTTGTCGGCTACCATTTGGATTGAAAAATGCGCCAAGCATGTTTCAGAGGGCCATCGACGATGTCCTTCGTAAACAAATAGGCAAAACTTGTTACGTCTACGTCGATGACGTAATAATCTATTCGGAAAATGAAGCTGATCATGTGAAACCCATCGACTGGGTTCTGCGCAATTTGTATGAGGCAAATATGAGGGTTTCACGCGAAAAGTCAACTTTTTTTTAAAACAAGTGTAGAATACCTTGGCTTCACAGTATAAAGAGGGGGAATCAAAGCAAGTCTGACTAAGGTGGAAGCCATCCGAGACTATAGTGAACCCTCCACTTTGTTCGGAGTAAGATCCTTTTTGGGCTTAGCCAGCTACTATCGCTGCTTCATTAAGGATTTTGCTTCCATAGCGAAACCACTATCTGACATCCTAAAAAGTGAAAACGGTAGGGTTAGTGCTCAACAGTCAAAAAAATCTAAAGGTAAACTTGACGACAGGCAATTACAAGGCTTAAACAAATTTAAAGAAATATTGATATCGGAAGATGTAATGTTGCTTTATCCGGACTTTGGAAAGCCTTTCGATCTAACGACGGATGCTTCGTCACATGGTCTGGGAACAGTTTTATCTCAGAATGGAAAGCCAATAACAATGACTTCCAGAACACTGAAAGATAGAGAGTTGCACTTCGCAACCAATGAAAGAGAAATGTTGGCCATAGTGTGGGCCTTAAAAAATCTCCTTAACTACCTTTACGGGGTAAAAAATCTTAATATTTATACCGACCATCAGCCTCTCACATTTACAGTTTCAGACCGAAACCCAAACGCGAAAATTAAACGCTGGAAAGCGTTTATTGACGAGCATAATGCTAAAATATTCTATAAACCAGGAAAAGAAAACTTTGTTGCTGACGCACTGTCACGACAAAAGATTCATGCTCTTGAAGACCAACCTGAATCGGACGCTGCTACAGTTCATAGTAAAGTTTCTTCGACTTATACGATAGAATCATCAGATAAACCAATAAACTGTTATAGAAACCAAATTTTTTAAGAAGAAGCGCCATTTCCCTTAACGCGCACTTTCATAATATTTGGAAAGAAGACGCGCCATTTTATATATTTTTCAAACAGAAACTCACTAATCGAATCAATCCAAAAAGTAGTAAAACCGGACGTTGTTAATGCAATCAACTGTGAATTACCGGTATTAGCGCATATTCAGCATAATGAACAAAATGAACAAAAAGAAATTGTAATTATGGAATATAACCGAGCGCATAGAGCTGCTCAAGAAATACCAAACAAATTTTGTGTGACTATTTCTTTCCAAAAATGACAAACCTAGCAAACGAAATTGTCACAAATTGTAAAATATGTTCAAGGGCGAAATACGATCGTGATCCGAAAAAGCAACTAATCGGAAAAACACCGATCCCTGCATATGCCGGCGAAATTTTACACATTGACATATTCTCAACAATTAGAAAATATTTTTTCACTTGCGTTGATAAATTATCTAAATTCGCAATAGTTCAACCGATATCATCTCGCACAATAATAGATGTAAAATTACCCATTCTACAATTAATGAACATATTTCCTTAAACAAAAACTATTTTTTGTGACAACGAGGCTTCCTTAAATTCCGAAACCATAAGATCAATTTTACTAAACCGCTTCGATGTACACATAGTAAACGCCCCACCTCTCCATAGCACTTCAAACCGACAGGTAAAGAGACTACACAGTACTTTGTTGGAAATTGCAAGGTGTGTCAAGCTTGAATGAAAAATTCAGGACACAGTTGAACTAATAGTGCATGCGACAATAGAATACAATAGGGCAATTCATTCGGTCACGGACAAGAAACCGGTTGATATAATCCACTCTGCCACGGAGGAGTTTGAAGAACAACTAAAAAATAAAATTAAAAGGGCTCAAGCAGTTCAATTACAGAAACAAACTAAGTCAAGACAGGATAGAGTTTTTAAAGTGGGAGAAAAGGTATTAGTAAAAACAAATAGAAGATTAGGAAATAAGCTTTCACCCCTGTGCGTGGAGGAAAAAGTAGAAGCTGACTTAGGGACAGCCGTTCTCATAAAAGGGAGGGTGGTCCACAAGGACAACTTAAAATAGAAGAAGTTTGAATTTCCTAGGAACGGCTTTAAAGGTAATTGCAGGCACTCTTGATTTCGATGATTTCGAACATGCTAAGTTCAAGCAGAGTCTAGTAAATACACAGATATTAATAAATACAAAAATTCAAGAGCAAATTAAAAACTTAACAAACAGGGTGAATATTATCCTAGCAAACATGAAAGAGGAACAAATTGATTACTCTCACCTTTACGAAATTTTTATGACGCGAAATAGAATTTTAATAACTGAAATACAAAATTTAATGCTCTCGATATCACTTGCCAAAAATTAATGTTATAAATTCGGCAATTCTTGACGATAATGATTTAAAGTCAATAATAAACGAGCAATTCACAAATATTAGTATAACAGAATTAATGGATATATCTAGTGTTAAGATTTTACAAAATGAAAATATACTGCATTTCATCATACAATATCCTAGACCTAAGTTAGCATGTAAGAAGATTAGTATTTTCCCCGTCTCGCATAATGGCATTATACTTTACCTTGCTGAGAACAACATAGTAGCAGAGTGTGATAGTCGCGTAACGGCAGTTAGTGATTGCAGAATATCAATAACAACAACCTTTTGTAGGGAGTCAATTAATTAGACGTGCGCACAACAGTTACATTCGGGAATAAGAGCGCACTGCAGTACTCAGCTTGATCACCGAGGCCCCGTAATAGTAATCGATGAAGGCATCGTTGTAATTAATGACCGACCAGCAAGAGTAAAGGAGTCAGAGGGTACCGAAAAGATCATATCTGGCACGCACTTGATCACATTCGCCAACAAGGTTTGGGTGAATGGAACCATGTTTGTGAATCGTAATGCCTTTCCAAATAGACAACCAGGCATAGCAACTTCACCTTTATTGAACATTAGTACTGGTCATCAGAGGATACTTAGCCTGCCGTTTTTTGCATAGGCTGAACGTAGAAAATTTGCGCTAATTGAATGAAGTAGAAGCAAAAATAGCAACACAGCCGGCACTGTCTTGTGGTATAATTTGTACAATCATTACCGTTTGCTATGTCATTATGAAACTGAAGCAACACTTCCAGAGAAAACGAAAACAGCGTGATCTTCAAAATGTCATCGAAAAATTAAGAAGGACCGAGGACGGCCCTCACTTACGGAGGGAGGAGTTACCGTCCGCTATCACAAGTCGTGGGAATCCGTTTATGCTGACGCAGCGTCTGGCTGAACACCTGCACCTGGCATCGAAGGTAGTGAGCAATGTTGCGAGCAGCGCAGTGAACAGCGGCTACGGCAGCGAGTACGGGACGTTAAGGCTAGATTTAAGTTGATGTTAGCTTTTAAGTTTTAGTTTTCTAACGGAGCTCAACTAATAAAGTATAATTTGAAAATTTACATATGTATGTACTCGTATATCATGATTCAATCATACAAGGTTGGATAATTAGGCAGTTGTCTCACTCTTGCACGCTGACTTAAGGTAGCCTGTGTTGCTCTCTTTTAATTTAAGAAAAAAAAATGTTATCAAACACGTGGAAATTAGTACTTTTCTTGTGAAATGGCCTGGCAGGCAACACTGTTGCCTTTTTATAGTTTTTAAATTATTTCTGCAGGCCTTACATTAAATAACACAGTGTTACAAAATGGAAAAAATTGAATGAACTTTTAAAGTGACATATTGGAAATTGTTCACCTGGTCGAATATAACTCAAAACGGTTTTTGGAAAATTTGTAACACCCTCAAAATCTTGCTTTACCGTTAAAAAACCGTTCTTCGGAAGTGTACACGCTAATCTTTTCATTACTTGGCCATTATGTTTTGGAAAGGTAAGGATTATACCTTTAAATTAAGATATAAAACTATAAACTAGCGTGTTGTAAGTTTTCATCGGGTAAACTTGGAAAATTTGTTTTTTCTTAAAATTTTTCTACTTTGACCGCATTTTATTGCAGTATTTTACTAAAAATATATCAAGTATGAGGAATTATTTTGAAAGTACATTCATGTCCAAAAATTTTGAGTGCTCATGCAATGAAATCGGACAAAAATTGACGAAGCTATTAAATTTTTTCTGCTATTAAATAAATTTACCTTGCGAAAAGTTTTTTTTTTTTTTAATTTTTCTACTTTGACCGCATTTCATTGCGTTATTTTACTAAAAACATAGCAAGTATGAGGAATTATTTTAAACACATTCATTTTCAAAAATTTTGAGTGGTCATCTAATAAATTTACGCCATCAATTCAACCTTGCGACCGCTTCGCAATTATATTGTGTAATAAGTGTGGTAAAATGTGTGATAGGCGCAACAAATTTTGTTACGCCTGCGGTCTATTTGTTGATAAGAAATATCGGTTCGATTTAAGAACAAATAAAGCTGTGGTTGAAGCGTTCAACCTCTTTTTCAGTTGCTCATACGTGGAAAGTGCTTGGTATGAACCCGAATATATTTGTTCGATGTGCTGTACAACATTAAAACAATGGAAAACCGGTAAATGCGATGACCAGCGTCTGCCGTTTGTGACTCCTATTTATTTTTACATTTTGATCATGAATTACAGGCGTTTTCGTTGGACCGCAGATTCGTAAGATTATGACTGATGATGACTTCATAAAAAAATTGAACCCAGTAGAGAAAAGAGCATGGCTGAGTTTCGTTTCTTTGTGCCGAAACTTTCTTGGAAACACGAGAAGTTCAAACTACGTTGAGGTGGTCCATGAATTTTTGGAAGCTTATGGAGAAATGGGATGCAACATGTCTATAAAAATTCACTTTTTGCATTCTCATTTGGAATTTTTCCCGGATAATCTTGGTCAATTCAGCGACGAACAAGGTGAAAGATTTCACCAAGAAATCTCCAACATTGAAAAACGGTTTACAGGAAAGAACCAAGTTAGGATGATAGCTAATTACTGCTGGTCACTCAAACGTGAAACAGATGACTCGTCTCATAAACGCAGAAGATCAAGCAAACATTTTTAGCTATAAAGTTATTTAGCATTTTAATGATTAATTTTTTTTTTATTTTCAGTCACAATAAAAATTTGAAGTTGAAAGATAATCAAAATGTATGAATTTTTAAATATGGTCATCATCTAAAATAATTTAAATAGTCATAACTCTGTCAATTTCTAACCGATTTTCGATTGAAATAACTTAATCGACGCAGTACTAAATTCACTTTAATAATATTGTCTTTGATAGGTACCTTTCTGAATTAAGACTATCGTAAAATCGTAGTCAAAGTTTCAAAATTAATTTTTTTTTATTAAGTTACGATTTTTTTCTCTGTAGCTTCGTCAGTTCTCGTTTGATTTTGATGAGTTATACGCCATTAAAATAGTGATTTGTCACCTTTCAAAATATATAAACAACTTTTGAATCGGATGAAAATTCGCAAAGATATTGATGATTGACTAGCGAATGACCTCAAAAACAGTTTTTTGGCCCTAAAATGAGATTTTGGGGGTGCTTCGCAAATTTCAAGTATACAGTTTTTCTTAGTTTTATAAGGCCTAACGCCTAGGCTAGGTCTCTTTCAAAGTTCATTTTCAGTGTTACACAGTGTAATCGAATTGACGCCATTCTCGTATGTTTTCCAGTAGCCTTGCTTATCTAGCAGTTGGTTCGATTCCCGGCCAGGTAGGATCATTTTGTTTGATTTTTTTTTTTTTTAACAGATGTACATGTGTATATATATGTATGTATATATATGTATATCAATAAAAATTCCGTTAATTTTTTGACGAAGGTATTGTGTGGTGTTTTCCATATAAAAAAAAGATTTCCGAACAACTAATATTACAATTAAAGTGAGTTGAATCTAACAATTTTATGATATTTAAAAAAAAAAATGGAGTTGTAATGAAATATGTATACAAACCTGGTTACTGGGCTTTTAATATAATAATAATAATACTTTTGGCGCTTACACTAAATAGCTCAGTGTTTCGAATAGTTTCGCCTACCATTTGGTGGGCTTTTAATAGATACCTCTTATTTTGGTTGCTAAAATTGATATTGAATTAAAGAAAAATTTATTATTAAAATTTTTCCAAATGTGATACATAGTTCTATTTTCTGCATGTAAAAACTTAAAAAAGGTTCAAATCACATTGTTTTTGTTAATGAAATGTGTAAAAAATATTTGCTTCTAAATCACACTTGCATTTTTTGTTTATATGGTTTATTGTATTAAGGTGCTATGTATATCAATACATGTGTGGTTAAGTATTCGGTTATATTAAATTAAATTGAAATATCAAATTTCTGCAAATATGTTTCATTCTATGTACAAACCTCATTTCACTACTAGTTACTTACGTTTCTACTACCTTTGCGCGAAAAGGTATAAAATATTTTCCCCTTTATAAGACCTTCCTAAATGCAACCTTACAAGGCAGTCGGAAAAATTAAACGTCAATAAGTATCCAACCTTATATAATTGAATCATGCTCGTATATCATAACAAAAAGAAATACGGGGCAGGCAGAAAAAAAATTAAGGAAAACGTAAGCTTATTATTAAACGACTATAAATTTTATTATGATAAAACTATTCTTAGCTTTGATTCCTTTTCTTTTTCGGCAAACTATCATAATACAAATTCAACGGACTCTGAGCGAAGAGCAGTAACCTATGGTTCTTAACCAAAGTTTGATGTGCAACAAAATAAACGTAATAGACCTTAAAGTAAATGTTTGATAGCCTTATACTTGTTCGTTTCTATTTAGTGTCTTAATTCTACTAAGAATTTATTAAAATTAACTTTCTTTATTTTCAGATTGTTAAAGACTAAAATCCTCGCCCTAAATATGGCAATAAGGGAATATAAAGTTATAATTAAGAAAGTGGGGAAATCGGTATGTCGCATAACTCGTGAGATCCCGGACAACGAGCTGGACTACTCCGCGATCACACTGCCGCTGCAGTCGCTGAAGTGGAGGAGAACAGCTAAGCCCGGAGTATTCCCAAATAATTTTTCCTCAACATCCCGAGTTGGAATGTAATTTCTATGTTTTAACTTTTTTTAAAGACGACATTTCTCATCAAAATTAAAGGGGGATCTGAAGACGTCGGGAACATAATGTTCAATATATTTTTTGATTATCTGAGTAAAGTGTTTAACTGGGACGCAAGGTGGGACTAAAAGTCCCGTTGCAAGTAGACAATAAAGATCTGCATGAATGCGAAAAAATGGCTTCATGAATTACTCATACAAATTTGAGCTTCGAACTCATTAAAATCATTGCTAATGAATTGCAGACTCAAACTCAATTTGGTTATTTGGTGCTTAACAGGATGGTACGTATGAATTCTATCCTCAGCATAAACCGGTTTCCACAGCATTCATGTACTTTGGTTTGAATGAACGTTGTAGAGAATGTGTGTGGTATGAATGGAACTTGTGCGCAGAGGAAGTTGAATAATGTTTGAGATCACTAATAAATATTCTAGTGCAGTGGGTCATTCGAATAATTAAATTATGCAAAAAAATTAAAAAGTAAATATGACGTGCAACGGCTGTTGACAATAGAAATACGCAGTTAATATAACATTTAAGAATTAAACATAGGCGTAAGTTTAGTAAGCCTAATTGTAATTGTTTTAAATAAATACATACATATGTATATACATTTATAATCACATATACAAAATAAAACATGAGCCACACAAAAATAAAGCTGAAACTTTGTCCTTTTCTATCGTGTATGCCCATATATTCAACTAGTGAGAGTATTATGTACATAAGTACATATTTATGTATATGCATATATATGTATGTACATATGGACATACATATGTGGTATATAAGCTGTGCCTGACAGTATAGGAATAAGGGCAACAATTAGTTGTTTTTCTTTGTTTTAATAACAAACGAACAGTAACTGGAAAAGTATATACATATGTACATGGTTAGGTTAGGTTAGGTTAAAGTGGCTGCTAGCCATCACGCCAGTACACCTAGGCCTTCTTTAGGCCCATTGTGGCACCAGGCGGATTTCCGTTTTTCCAACGGTCCCCTGCTTCCGTAAGGGTTGAGTCCCTTAGAAAGAGCTTGCAGGTAGCGATCGACATACCTAAACCCTTCCAGCGTGATAAAAGCGGAGTGGATGTCCCCCTTCTTGCAAGCTCATCCGCTGTTTCGTTGCCTGGTATGTGGCTGTGCCCTGGCACCCATACCAAGTAAAGAGCAAACTGCTCCGGTATCTCGTTTAGAGATTTGCAGTGCTGAATGTGTGGTTTTCTTATCGAGACATGGCCACCACACCAGTGCCTCATACAGCAGGATTGGTCTGACTACCGCTGTGTATATCCAGTGCATAATTTTGGGAGATAAGCCCCATTTTCTTCCGATGGCTTCCTTGCAACTGTAAAGGGCCACCGTTGCCTTCTTACTGCGCTCCTGGACGTTCTGTGTCCACGAAAGCTTTTTATCTAGTATCACGCCTAGATATTTTGCGACGTCCTCTAGCCTCAGTGCTCTTTTGCCACTATGGGAAGTCTAGGAGGTGGGATCTTATATTTTCTTGTAAAAAGAACATGTTCGGTTTTGCCCGGGTTTACACCCAGACATTTGTCTTTGGTCCAGTTCTCTACCTTTTTAAGTATTTCCTGCATGATGTCGCACAGCGTCTGAGGAAAGTTAACCCTTACTACCACCGCAAGGTCGTTGGCATAAGCTACTACCTTCGATCCTCCCCCCTCCTCCAGGGCCTTCAGTAGGCCGTTAATAGCCACCACCCACAGAAGGGGAGAAAGGATCCCATCTTGCGGGGTTCCTCTGCTTGTACAGCGTTTTAAAGTTGCCTCCGCTAACTGTGCACTCACAACCCTGTCAACCAGTAGGTTTTGTACGAGGGATACGAGATGTTGATCGACGCCCAGCTTCGCCAGATCACTTGTGATCGCTAGTGGTTCTATGTTATTGAAGGCACCCTCAATGTCTAGAAATGATATCAGTGTGTACTCCTTGACCTGCAGGGAGTTCTCTATATACGACACAACTTGACGAAGCGCCGTTTCAGTGGACTTCCCCTTCATGTAAGCATGCTGGGAAGATATTAATTTGTGGGTTATTGAATCTCTGATGTGACAATAAATTACTCTCTCTAGTACCTTCAGTTGAAAGGAGCAGATACTTATAGCCTAAAGTCTTTGGGATTTACGTGAGATACTCTACCTGCTTTGGGGATAAAAATAACCCTTGATTTCTTCCACATTTTAGGAATATAGTTGAGGTTTAACACCGCTATACACATAGCATGCAGCCAAGTTGCACTCAGCTCCAAAGATTGCTGAAGCTGCACCGGTGACACTTCATCTGGACCCGGCGCCTTGTAGAGTTTAAATGTCTCAATTGCCCAGGTTACTTTTTCTAATGTGTATACATACATACATACTTAGGCAAGATCTTGTTGCATGTGTATGTAAAAAAAATTTTAAGAACAATGTACAAGACACTACATTGTCACGCCCGCGAAAAGTTTGTGGTGTTTCTGAATTTGAGCGGTACAGTTGAAAGCGGTCTTACGTACTTGTGTTTGCATAATGTATGTATGTATGCATGTGTATAGAAGAAACCAGTTGCGTGAACAGGATAAGAAAATGCAATAAGGTATGTACATGTGTACACGTACCTACATATTAATATGTACATATTTTAAGCCCGTTATGACTCGATGTATGTATGCAAGTGTGTATTTACAAAGATTACGATATGTACATATGTATGTATGTATGAATTTAGTCATACATATGGAGCGCCACTTCGTCAATCGTATTAGATAGCTTTTGTTTAATCGACACATGCATTAAACCCTTAATTGTCCTATTGCATGAATTTATTAAAGTAAGCATTTGATTATTTTTTTATTGATCACAATTCATAACTCTTGTACACTGACTTTTTTCAAATTCAGACAAATAAGGATTTTTGGTGGGCACATTTAATGTGTTTTACTGATACAGTGCTCCACATGAAAAGCGATTTTTTAGAATTATTGACATTTTTACTTTTGTTAATTTAATATTTAATAATAAAAAATAAAGTATATTTTATAAAAAAAACCATGCAAATCTGAGTTTTGAACATTATACAAATACAACAAAGTGTTAATTCATGCAGATGTCTAGCTGTTAAAAGGCTGGCGCGAAAAGCGAGTATGCAGCGTATTGCGGGGAATGTGCCGCGCGTTGAGAGAGCGCAAAGGGGGACAAAAAATTCAATATCTGCGGAATGCCATGAAAGAACAAACTTCTCTTTCCCCGTTGTGTCACATATTTTGCAATTTTTTTTAGCGTGAAGAACGAATAAAAAATTTCAATTGTTTAACAACAATTTATGTCAAATTTGTTTTTTTTTTAAACAAATAGATCGTGAAAAAAATACTTACATATAATATAGTACGAACCCAAAATTCCATCGATTTATCTGCAGTAGGTCATGGGAAAATAATTTTACACTTTTATCGTGCTCTAAAATTCAACCTTTAATAACATTTACAAAAATTTTATTTTGACGAAATATTTATATCATTGGGTGTGCGTCTGGTCCCTTATCTAATGAAATGCTAATTTTCAAAATCGGTGATTTAGCGAAATTTTTAAGGTCCACTTGACGTGGTTAACTCAAGTACGTTTTAAAGTACATAATAGGCAATTTTGTTCAAATGGGAATGAGAGTTAACGTAAAAAAATATAACGATCGTTTAAAAACAAAAAACATGTACATACTTTCAGTAGCCCATATCCATGTTGCCACGCATAGTAGAAATATAAATGTGGTTGCATAGCGGCGACTAGTCTCGTACTAGCATCCATACATGAATTTATTTTTACTTGAGGTTTGTCATAATTTTGTCGATTCCTACACTTACTACATACATACATATGTATGTATATATAGCATGTTTTTTGCAATTAATTGAAAATTGGTCTTCAAATTGTTATCGTGTTTTAATGTAAAATAAAAAAACACAGCAAAAATTTCAAACCTACTCACGTATTTTAACTTTGAAACCTTACAAAAGGATGATTTCCTAACCTTGGAAATATTGGAGCATATTTTATAGTACAAATATGCTAAATTCTAATTTACATATGTTATGTATGTACAATGCTATACGAAGTTTTGTGTAAACTTACTCAAAATACTGGGTATAAATGAAACCGCATTACAAAGCATTAATGCTCGCACCGAGTCCAACTGAGGCATCACGAAGAACACTAATATTGCCATTCCGACGGTATGCATGATTTCCGAAAAGAAAACCTGTACGCAAGTTAAGATTATATACATTCAATATCTCAACAATCAAATTGTAATTACCAGCATAAACTCCGTCCAAGTGGGTGACTTCACGCCTTTGAAAGTGCAAATTCGTAAAGCGCGCAGAAATGTAAAAACCTCGGGTGCGGAGAATGCAAATATTAAAGCCCAAAACCATGCATATTGCTCCTCCTTTGGCAAAACTGCTGTGAAAACGACATCTTCGTCTGCAATAAACATAAAAAGATCACAACGTATGTACTTGGAATTTGGTACACATGAATATATATTTATTTCCATACATTTGAGTCTAAACCCGACCGATTTTGGAGCAACTTAATTTTTGTTATAATTTTCAAGATTGTCGATAGTAATGTGGTATGGCACGCCACTCAACAATGGGTCATATGGATTTTTTTTTTGCAAAAATTGTATCATCTTTAATCGAGTTCTTATTTTGTACACATGAATATATGTACACCCAGGTCTCTTTTTATGCGGTAGATGAGTTCCTGAGAAATCCGCATAAAAAAAGGTTCTTATTTCATACAAAAACAAGGGATACGTTCCAAAATATCCAAAAACCGCGCAAATTTAAAACTCCCTTGTAAAAAAAAAGCAGAAATCGCATAAAAAAAAATCCAAGAAATCTAATAGTTTCAGAAAAAAAGTATTTATTTTTTGGTTACATATTAAAGATGAAATATACGTAAGTTATTATTTTCCATGTGAACATATACATAATATGTTTATTTGCATAGTTTTTTCAATTTCAACTTAAACATAAATAATTTAAAAATATGTATGTAGAATATATAATAAAGATGCATTTTAGTAGCTAATAAATTATATTCATCAGCTATAAATTGTTTTAAACAAATTAAATATTATCGGAATCACTACTTAGACTTGTTCTTTCCCGTTTTTCAAGGTTCCTGTCTGTAGGTTGGTCTATTCTGGGAAAATAATGGGACATCTTTTTTTGAGTTGCAGAATTTTTTAGTTATTTAGAAAATGCCTATGACAGAAACAGTGTGATCTCATTTCTTTTGCTATCTCTCTCTTGAACCAAAACTGAGACACAGTACCAGTGATGACAACATTCTCAACGGAAAACTTTAACACAATTGCAAAAATCGAGAAATTCAAAACTGCATAAATTCAAATCCGCATTAAAAAAATCCGCATAAAAAGAGACCTGGGTGTATATTTATTTCCACACATTTGAGTTTAAACCCGAACGATTTTGAAGCAACTTAATTTCGGGATCCCGGTAACCCGGACTTTTTTAACTCCCGAATATCCCGGAATTAGTCTATTCAAATCCCGTGTTCGTTGAAAACAATAAATTTAATAGAAATTTAAGTTTATAAAACTTTTATCATAAGTATCTTTATTCCAAGGGCAAAACAAAGCATTATTTGTAACACTATTGGAGTCAAAGTTACTCTTGAAGCTTAATGTGCTCGCAACATGGACTTATTTAAATGTGGCATTACATTTTATGCTGAGGAAATAAAATTTAAGAAATCTGCTTTGAGTAATAACTTGTTTAATAACCTCGTTTCAAGAATCAAACAACAGAGGACAATACTGTCAGATGTGTACACCTTTTAATTTATCCAAATGATGTAAGTACTTATATAATCTTTATTACTTCCTGGAACTTCAAATTTTACTGCCGTTATAAATAATCAAAAGTTTATTATTTGTCAATAACATTTTTTATATAAATAATTAAGCAAAGAAAAGCCATTTTATTTTTGATTATAATACATTCATATGTGTGCAAAACTTGGTAAATTCTGAATTTTGAATATGTATGTATGTGTAAATAAACGATGATTTATCAAGAAACGGAATCGGGCTATTAATATTGATCTCAAACAGTGGTTAATAATAATTTTCGTTTATATACATTTGCTGCTGTACCAAACATGTACTCGTATATTTATACTTGAAGAATAAATTACTTTGTTGGTTGGTCAAATTTTACGTTTATTTTTTTTTTTGGAAAAAGACCAATAAATATATCTATGAATTAAAACAAAGTGTTCTTCTTTGTTATAATATTATTTTGAATACTACTATAATAGTACGAAATAACGATTCTTCTTATTATTCTGATTAAAAAGTTTTTTTACGACATGGGTCTGGAATTAATTTGGAGGTTCCGGAATTTCATTTCTGTGGGGCCAGGTTGGGTTTTAGAAAAAATTAAATGAACAAAAATCGACAAAAAAAAATCTTGCCACTATACATAACAATTTCAATCAAAATTTTATGCAGTTGAATTTCCGTTTTTGGAATGTGAAGAAAGGTACACTCATTCAGGTGCATACATATATCTCTTACTATACATATATGATTTATTCTTAACTTTTCTTCAAATTACTAAAACTTATTTAATTTCAATATGGTAACAATATTTTAAAATTAGATTTCATTAACTTGAGATGCAAAACAAATTGATTTAGCTGAACGATCGGTTGTATAGGAGCTATATGTTATAGTCATCCGATATTGATGAACTTCACTGACAACATTTTATTTGTGATAAATGTACTAACTAAATATCAATCGGACCAAAAACACGCCCACCTTCCATATAACGGAAATTTAGAAAAATTCAAACGGGGTTTTTGAAATTAAAAAAATTGGGTTTGCGAATTTAACTTTCGTTTTTAAATTTAATTTTTGTTTTTTATATTAAATTTGCTTATTCTTCCACATGCCGTGGAGTTGTTGCTAACCTGGCTGCTGTTGCTGATATTGAAGGTTATTGTAGTTATTTATATTTAAATAGTTTATATTGAAGTGTTATTTGAAAGATGATGTTCTAACGACAAGTGTAGGAGACTTAGCTGCTGGGGGTACGAAAATTTCAACAAACATCCTAACATCTACCGAGGTTAAGACGCAAATCGTTTAAAACCACCGAAAAATTAATGAAAATTGCGAAGGCTGACGGTTTTATTTTGAAAATAAGACAATGCAATGGGCACAAAATTTAGAAGGCCCGGCTTGAAAGGTGCAACAGTTCCTTGGGCACATTTTTTTTGTAGGAATGGCGAAATGCAATAAAGCTTATCACTTTTGCGAAACTTAATATATTTTAAAATTCATATTTATGCGTCGTATTTCAGAGAGGAGAGAAGAAGGGCACTTGGTCTTCGAAAAGACAGAGGATGGAAGCGAGGATTTAAAATTGGCAGTGTGTTCTGATAACGTCCGGTCAGCGGAGGTGCTCATACCTCTGTTATTTAGTGGATGGTACTACATTACGAACTGACTTCTAGAAATCCTATGACTGCTTACCTGAACATGGAGTACCTCAAAGTTAATCATCAAAAGGCATAAAACGGGGCATCTTTATTAAATATTTCGAAAACTTGCTTTTGCCTTCCGGAGAAGCCGAGATTTATTAGGCCAGAGTTATTTTTTCTATAATGCTGAACGGAGTTATACGAAAAAATACTGTTGATGGGGTATCCGAAGCTTATTTTTATGAAGCACGGCCGAAGGCCGCTCACGCTGAAAAGAGATTTGTTACAAAAAGCAAATTAAAGTTGCGCTCTTTGAGTAACATAATTTATTGATTACTATTTTGGAGTATCTGGCATGTTAAGCCGGCATCACGAACAAATTTCTTCCCAAGCAAGTTTTACTTATGCCCCTATTTTGTATGGAGACTAGTATATAGAAATGCGCTGACAACATCGCTGATTTTACTTTTGTGACAAGTACATTTTGAAGAAATAGTGAAAAAATATAAAGATCGTTTTAAAATGGAAGCATTTACATACTTTCAGTAGCCGAAAGCCAGTAGCGGGTTGCTTTGCGTCTCTTGCTCGTCTACATACATAATAGGGGTATTATACATACCCATACAAACGTGTTTATAAAATTTGTTTGTTTTGTACACTTAAATTTGTTGAAATCGGTCGAAATTCATCAATTTGATTTGGTGAATATTGCAACATTAAACACAAACACCGGATATCGGCCAGCAATAGAAAATACATCAGTGGATTATATTTTATTTTCCGAAGATGATGGACTAATGACTCATTCTAACAAACCACTCAATAAACAAATCAAATGAAAACTGCTTAAGACTAAACATACATACAATTAAATTCAAATCACCCTTATCCATAAACTCTACCTTCTTTGTTTTCAAATATCTAATAACAGGATGGAACAGAAATGGTTTTAACAACAACTACCATGAGGTTCAGTCCATTTCTCCCTGTATAATTCTACTCAATGAAGCGCTATAATAGCATTTTCTTTAACCTTTTAAACATTACTTCGAGTACACCACAAACGTCAAGCTGTAAAGTGGTGTTTTTGCTGTGTTTTTGCCTATATATGTACATACATACATAAATTAATAATCGAGTGATATAAAGATTTGAAGTTTCATCTGTGCGCATTTAAAGCTAAGTACGAGCATAATATCTTTTGAGCATTTTTTTATTGATTTCAATATATTTTAATTTAGTTTTTCAATTACCGAGTCATTCGTTGATTTGCATTGTTATTGTTTCTTATTTACATCAAATAACGGATACGGACGAGACTTAGTAGACAAAATAAGAAGATACTCCAAAAAAACGATAACATACAAAGAAGATAACGATAAAAAAGCATGAACGACTCTAACCTATACTGGGAGTTCGACCTGACAAACTGGCCAAGTTCTTTAATAAATATAATATCCGCACAGCATTTAAAACATCCAACAATATAGGACAGATACTACAGACAAATACATATAGCGAAGACCCACTAAATAAACAAGGTGTGTACAAACTAACAATAAAAAGACTCTGAAACCAAAAACAAAAACAGAGTCAAACTTCGCAAACCACATGTTTAACCAAAAATGTACCCCTACACAAATTAACAAAACGGTTAAGGTATTACACGTACAACATAAAAGGAAAATATGGAAATGTACAAACAAAAAACTTCAACGGTAAAATAATAAACGTGCAAATAAACACCGGATCAGACGTAATATTCGAACGGGTGAAATTACTATACGGACGAAAAAACAAAAACTAAGAAAATAAACGTTGAAACAACAAGTAAACAATACACAACAAATATCGACACCACCAAATCTAAAAAAGGGAAAATTACCTATTTTTATTTACCTGCAGGTACAAACCACAAAATAACGGCTAACAAAAGGGATCCTTAAGACAACAAAACATGTATAAACAAGCACAATTTAAGTACCTGAGTGGTACCTGGAATAAACAGAGTAACACACCGGCCCACAACTGCCCTGACCTACACGACCATAGACAATGAAATCCACCGGAACGTAAATATAAATACGGACGAAGAAATCAAATTAACCAGAACGAAAAATGACACTGAAGATGGGTCAACACCGAATCCGGTTTGTTTTAAAACCAAACTTGACCAAAAACCAATTGTTATTGTTTCTTATTTGCTTTAAACTTTGTGTATTTATTAAAGTTTGCGCTCATTTTCTTTTCTCTTCTTTGATTGTCATTATTGAAGCAGCTGTTTGCTTTTAGTTTTTTAGGTGTCTAATATTGTGCATCTAAAACTGTTCGTTACATTGATAGCTCTCACACTTTAAATCATTATAAACTAGCATTACCTTCCAAACTGATTTCTTCTTTGTTTTATTGATACAATCTTTTTTTCTCATATTGTTTTTTTACTTAATACTGTTAAATTATTTCTTGTATTTTGACAACTAAAAAGTTTAATAGACCGATAATGAGCAGCACTCTGTTGCATGCTGGTTGTGCGATGGGGTTGCTTATATAAAATGTGCCGGATTGATTGGTAGAGTCCTAGACTTAATAAATGATGGAAGAGGTTGTAAGGATATGAATTATGTTATGCTAAGAGATAAATATGTTAAGAGATAAATATTAGAAAATACAACCATGTACAAGTTAGTGAACATAGTCATGTAAGAGCAACCCTGTAGAAGTGTCAAAAAGGAAGGAAGATGGTCTCTTCCGGAATATCACGATAAGCAATAAGAAGTGCTTCGAAAACCAATAAAAAAAATCTAAACGAATCCGCTAAATAGGTAAGGAAAATAAAGAATTTAAAACTCAGGTGTGGAGCTCCAATACGACAACACACGAAACACATTCAATTTTGATATATACGCCAACAATGGCCGAAATACGACACAACATCGCCCATGCACTTGCTGAGGCCGGAGTGGAGTTCCCAGCCACTGCCACAACTATGCAATTACGAAAATTGCTGAAAAGTGTAGTGGGTGACGGGGAAACCGTACACATGGCTCCACTGGACAAATCGCTACATTTGACCGAAACAACTGCCAATATTGAGGCGCCTCCCGAAACCGCCGCCGCTACTGCCACCAATAACGCGACACGCACTACCGCCCCCAACGCGGCAAACACTACCGCCCTCAACGCGGCACACCCTACCGCCACCAACGCGGCAAGCAGTACCGCCGCCAACGCGACACACGCTACCGCCACTAACGAGGCACTTATAGCCACCACCGACGGGCTTGCTACCGCCACCGCCGCTACTGCCGCGAATGCTACCGCCGCGGATGTTACCGCCGAAACCGCCGCCACTAATGTCATCGTCGACTCCGTCACTGCCGCTCCCATCTACTCTGCCGCCTCTACTGCCGCTTCAATTGACGCCGCGGCCCTTACTTATGATAAGTCCGCTGTAGCCGCCTTTAATACCGCCAGCACTGCTCTCCCCGTAGCTGCAGCCAACACCACCGCCGCCACCGAAGGAGCTAAAAGTGCAAGAGTCCAGCCCAGGAGTCTAGAGGAAGACATCTTGGCCCTCTGTCAGCGTGTAGAAATTTTGAAGCTAAGTAAGAAAATCGAAGACTTGGAAGGTCGACCGCTCGCACAGACGCTACGCCGTCTAGATTTTAGCGACATAGAGCACGCTGTTCCGAAATTCAGTAGTAACGACATTTCGTTTACGGTGCACCATATTTTGAATGACTTCAAAGAGATTATGGAATCTTCGGGAGCCAACGAAAGATTCAAGCTCCTCGCGCTCCGACGCTTGCTGATCGGAACGGCAAAGGTGTTTTTGTCGACAACAGTCGCACTCGACTATACAGATCTCAAGAGGGTGCTCCAATCAGAATTTGACGTCCCCATCTCACGCCAGGAGATCTACAAAATGCTGGCGCAGCGCCGATGGAACAAGAAGGAGGAGTCGATGCATTGTTACATCCTCAAGATGCAGGCCATAGCCAAGAGAGCTAATATAGCGGATGCAGAAGTCATAGATGCCATTATCGACGGAATGGGCAGTGCAGCCCCGAACACTCATTTGCTGCTTCCTGCCCGCACGTTGGATGAATTAAAATCGCTGGTGAGCCGGTTCCAGCATAAATATTTCACGGCAAAAACGGTATTACCAACCAGACCGAAGCCTTCACCATCTGCAGCTGACCCGAAGAAGTGTTACAATTGCTCGAAGAACGGACACATCAAACCAAATCGTCCATACCCACTACGACCAGATGGGTCGTGCTTTCGCTGCTGGCGCATGGGTCACGACCACCAGTATTATATTTAAAATGGTTAAAGAACCAATATCTGACGTAGTGTTTTCCCTTTTTGATACCGGCAGTCCGGTTATTTTTATCAAGGAGTCGCAAATCCCATAAGAACTGATGAGGAGATGCACAAATGAAATAATTTCAAAATACAAAGGCCTTGGAGGAACAAATATTCGAATTTTTAACAAGATATGTTGTCATATAAAATTTTTAAGTTGTTTAAATAAAGTTGAATTAAACGTTATACCTGATGGGTGTATGGTTACTCCGGTTATTTTGGGACGTGACTTTCTTAAGATATTTAATACTAAGCTGACTAAGATCATTCAAAATTGTTCCAAAAGAAAGTTGTTAGATATAAGAAATACTGTTAAGCAAGATACCTTAAATAAGTCACATATTGTAACTGGTTCCGGCGCATGCCCTCGGCTGTTAAAGCTGACTCGTCTGAAAGAAAAGATACCACTGCCGCCGACGTTCCTCAAATTTTTCGCATTGACGTTTCTGACAACGAAGTATACATCGATATCGGGCCCAAACTAACTAAACACCAGCGTGACTGCCTAAAGCAACTTATTGATAGCGCCTATCTTAACCCTGACGCTAAAACTGAACCACTTAAATACGAAATGAAGATACACTTAACGACAGACGTTCCTTTCCATTATTCTCCACGATGTCTATCCTACTTAGAACGTGGTCAAGTGCAGTCTATTATAGATGAGCTTTGTCAGCAAGGAATAATAAGACCCAGTAGTTCACCCTCGTCGGCTATAGTATTAGTTAAGAAGAAGAGTGGACAACTTCCCATGTGCATAGATTACAGAGCCCTGAACAAACTTACCGTTAGGGACAATTACCCGTTACCATTAATTGATGACTGCATTGAGTACTTGCGAAATAAAAAGTTTTTCACAGTGTTAGACTTAAAGAGTGGATTCCATCAAGTTAAGAATTCTCCAGAATCCATTCCTTTCACCGCTTTTATTACACCAAATGGTCAATATGAGTATTTCAAAATGCCGTTTGGTTTAAAGATTGAACCCGCGGTATGCCAAAGGTTTATTAACACCATCTTTCGAGACCTCATCGATAGTAGGCGAATCATTATATACATGGACGACATTGTTGTGGCCACTGAGAAGTTCGGAGAACACATAGACTTATTAAAGTTAGTTTTAGAACGACTTACCTTACGTGACTTGAAACTTAATTTGGATAAATGTCGATTTGGATATGATGAAATCGACTACCTCGGCTATGCCGTTTCTAGATCAGGAATCTTACCTAATAACTCCCATGTGAAGACGATTCAAAACTTCCCTATCCCCACCAATGCAAAACAGCTGCAATCCTGCATAGGCCTCTTTTCCTACTTCCGTAGGTTCGTGCCATCATTCTCACAGATAGCAAAACCGCTGCAGAATTTGCTTAAAACGGAACACCATTAGATTTTGACGAAAAATGTATCGACGCATTCAATGAACTTAAGTCAAGACTAGTAAACAGCCCGGTGTTAGCCGTATATAGTCCAGGATTGGAAACAGAATTGCACTGTGATGCTAGTAGTATAGGTTTTGGGGCAGTATTATTGCAGCGCCAAGATGACAACCGGTTTTATCCTACATCATTCTTTTCCAAGACGGCCTCGAGTGCCGAATCAAAATATCATAGTTTTGTGCTTGAAACTCTTTCCATAATATATGCGCTAAGAAGATTTAGGACCTACTTTGAAGGCATCCCATTTACAAAAGTTACGGACTGTAATTCGCTGACGCTAACTCTCCAAAGAAAACAATTAAATCCTCGAATAGCTAGATGGGCACTCGAATTAAAATATTACAATTACAAAATAAGACACAAAAATGGAATATCTATGGGACATGTTGATGCCCTTAGTAGGAAGCAAATATCCCTTATCATAAACACCGATGACATAGAATTTCAAATACAGGTTTCTCAAGAGGAGGTAAAGGATTTCGACTTGACAGATGGATTAGTTTATAGAAGAAAGGCTGACGGTAAAAAGGCGCTTTACGTACCATATGAGATGGAGCAGAACATAATACGAGTAATGCATGAGAAAATTGGTCACCAGGCATTTGAAAAAACGTTTTCCAAATTAAGTATGTATATACTATTGGTTCCCCAATATGAGGACGAAAGTAGAGGTGTTTATTAGAAATTGTTTAAAGTGCATAATGTATGCCTCTCCTCCACGAGCCAGTGAAAGGAATCTATATATAATTCCGAATTTTCCGTTGCCATTTGATACGCTGCACGTCGACCACTTTGGTCCACTGCCTTCCATTAACTCAAAACGTAAGCATATTTTAGTTGCTGTCGATGGTTTTACCAAATTTGTAAAACTTTATCTGACCAACTCAACTAGTACTAAGGAAGTTACTGCTGCTCTCGAGAAATGTTTTAATTAATATAGTCGACCAAAGCGAATCATAAGTGATAGGGGAACGTGCTTCACTTCACTGGAGTGATTTCCTAATGAAGCGGAATATCACTCACGTAAAAGTTGCTTTTGTTCTCCTCAAGCAAATGGGCAAGTGGAACGCGCGAATAGAATACTTAAGACTATGCTTGGAAAGATCACTGAGCCAATACAGCATGCCGATTGGTGCAAGAAACTATCCGAAGTGGAATACGCTAATAATAATTATCCCCATAGCACTTGTAGGGACACCCCTAGTCGACTTCTATTCGGCGTTGAACAGCGGGGAGCTGTTGTAGACGAGTTTACAGAATATTTTCAGGAAAAGCTTAGCCCCGACGATGGACGAAACTTAGTCTCCATACGGAGGCGTGCTTCGGACGCTATTAGAGCTAGACAAGATTACGACTCGAAATGGCAATGTTTAAATAATGACAGGGCAAAGAGGTATGAGGTGGGGAACTTCGTAGTAATGCGGAATGTAGACACAACTGCGGGCAGCAATAAGAAGTTCCTCCCCTCTTACCGGGGCCCTTATGTAGTACATAAAGTACTCGGTAGTGACAGGTATATTATACGCGATGTAGACAATTGTCAGCTGACCCAACTGCCTTACGACGGGGTAGTTGAGGCTCACTGGTTAAGAAGTTGGAGAAAACCGCTGGAAGGATATGCTGAGGAATCAGAACGAGACCCTCTGTCAAACGATTGATATTTGAGATGCAATGTGATCGAGATCGATCCCTAGTCAGTATTAGCCGAGTTGTACAGATATGAACTATGTTATGCTAAGAGATAAATATGTTAAGAGATAGATATTAGAAAATACAACCATGTACAAGTTAGTGAACATAGTCATGTAAGAGCAACCCTGTAAAAGTGTCAAAAAAGAAGGAAGATGGTATCTTCCGGAATATCACGATAAGCAATAAGAAGTGTTTCGAATACCAATAAAAAAAATCTAAACGAATCCGCTAAAAAGGTAAGGAAAATAAAGAATTTAAAAGGTATTCGTTGGTCTTCTTTAAAATGCAGATCAACTGAGGTTGAACTTTTTAAATTTTTTAGAGAAACCAGAAATCGATTTTTCGAAGTCGGCAAAGACCTTCGGGCACTTAACGATAAATTTCAACTTTATGAAAACGTGTTTAAATCATTTAAGTGCCTAGATAATCAAACTTCGCAACATGGAAGGAAAGTATTTCTGCAATATGCATTGTAAGTAAAAATTTGTTAATTAAAATTACTGGATTGTAGTTGATGTATGTATATTGGAACGATTTTCCGTCATCCCTTGTCAAATTTGGTTTTGTGACATATCGGTTTCGGCGTTGTGCCATATTCAGTGTCGTTTTTGTTCTCAATTGTAGTTTACCAACAGCACCAATGCATTGTGGAAATCCTAGCTTTTGAAAGCCTTCGGTACAGCCATGCTAAGTAGATATTTGCTAAGGTATTGAGGTTGTATTACTCTACACACTTCCCAGGAGAAATCCTTTAAAATGAGACACACCGTTGATTTGCATACACCAAAAAGATTTCCAATGGTTTTGTATTCTGCAGAAGAACCCAAAGTATACACAGCGATTGCAACCCTTTTGTCCAAAGGCACAGACTGCCTAAAATTGTTGTCCTTTTTTGCAATATTTTTCAGGTTGTCTACCAATTCTGCAAACGTGTATCGTAACATTCGAAAGTTCTCCTTAAAGAACTCATCGAACTTTCATGAATATCATTCTCCCAAAAGAGGCTATGGCGGATCTGGAACCTTTAAAATATTATTATACGCTCGTAATTATATTGCAGCTTTACCTTAATCCAAAATCGTTTGCGTGCGCTTTGCTTCCCGATGGACAGAAGTGCTAGCATTTTCATACGCATTTGCAGCCTTCTAACTTTGGACCTTGTCCGTCGCCGTTTTTGAATATAAAAATTACTGGAACGGGTATGTCCCTCCAAACTGATTCGCATATCATTTAAACGATTCACTTCCTCAATAATAATAGTATTTATTAAATTTTCTTTTTGATTTGCCATACCGAACAAACCAAAACAAGTGAAGTGCTTACAAGTCAGCTGTCAAAGCAAATGCGAATAGAGTAGTGTAAATACACTAAAATGACTGATTTCAAATTACGCATTTGGGTGCAGTGTAAATGTATTATTATGATAACACATAAAAATTCTATAAATATTTTTCTTAAAACGGGGTTCGGCTTAATTTTGTATCCAGTCTGGCAATTTAGTACCGCACACATCATTTTAATTGCATAATTGATTTATAAGTTAAAATAATATTAAAATTGCGCTGTACTTCACAAAAAACTTTAATTAAATGTTCAAAATAAATGAAATACTAAATATTCACTTTACTCGCGTTGCAATTTTAAAGACACTTTGATATTTTTACGTCATCACGAACAGCTGATTGCCAATATCGTAAAACTAAAAGTAACGGATCTGCGAAATCTTCTTAGTCATCAAACTTGGTGAAATTACATCTAGTATTAAATTATTTTGTTAATACGGTATTGGAGTACCTATAGTAAAGATATACAGCTGGTTTTATCAGTAATTTAAGTGGAAATTATTTTTTTATTTTCTAGCAGTTAGCATTCAAAATTTAAAAAATTATAATAGTTTTTCAACTCAATTTTATTTAATAATTTTTTTTTAAGTTCCAGGCAGTGTCTTTTAATTATTGTATAGGTGCTAAAAGGGTAGTGAAGTGCAACACGATGGCTGATCTTCGGATGTGACGCCTCTCCACCTCTCACTATCAATCTCCTTCTTTTTCCTTCACGTCTGGTAGCACTGTTAACCTAAGCCTCGGCTGGGGAACTGATAAAGGAAGGTGAGAACACTCCCCATTTTGGCCTGACCTCTGCTTCGTCCTCGGACTACCCCCTCCTTTACTGTTTGTATTTAGTCGATATCGAGCTGGTGGTTGCGGTATTCTGTTACCTGAGTATGCAGGGGTGATACCCTGCAGAAATGGCTTTCAGGCTAATGCCGTGACTGCCCCCGTCCCGTTAAAACCCTGGCAGGCCTCGAAGTACGTTCCGATCTCGTCGCCATTCAGTTGGTGGTTGTAGGTAACGGTTGAGGCGACCCTCCCGTTTTTGCGCTGGATCTGGCTCTGAGCACCCTACCTCATAAGGGGGGGGTGCCAACCCTCGCATGGCCTCCCTGATCCCCTTCTTCATAGATAACCATGGGATCCCATAGCGACTACAACATCGAGGGAGGATAGCGGCTTCGAGTGGGGACCCAAATAGAATGGAAAGGCCAAATAACACAAAAAAAAAAACCTTTCGTCTTCCCCTCCACGGGGCAAGACAGTGCCGGCGCATGCGCTAAAGGCACCTATTCGCACAGCGAGCACCTCCGGGTCTGCTTTGGGGGCGACCCCAGGGCGTCCCGTGATCACGGGCGTTATGGTGGGGCCGAGCACCAGTAAAGCTGCAGGGATTGTGCTAGAAACGGCAGGTCGTCCTGTAGCCACTGGCGCGGAGCGCCCATCAAATGCCGGCACGGCTGCAAAGCCTGCACCCATGCGGACAAAGGTCTCACGACCTGGCCCAACTGGGGATGGGCGGATGGCAGCCGAGGCAAACCAGGGAAATGTCGCGATGGCAACTACGGGCAATTCCATCCACGGTCGGTCGGGCGGGCGGTCCACACACGCTGAAAAGCGGAGGGCTGCCAGAACGCTCAAAAAATATGAGGGGGTGCCGTTGGAAACGTTGCCCCAGAGTGCAAAGGATGCGGTGGATAGAGCGAAAGCCCTGCTACCCAACTACCAAAGCACAACTGGGGCCTCGGTTGAAGGCAAGGCACCCCTCTCCAAAAGACAGAGATCGTTTGAGGAGCAACAACCAGCTCCAAAGAAGATATGTATCCGTCCCGGGGTGGCTAGACCCAGCTTTGCTGATGTCGCCAGGAACAGAATCCTGATAGGGGTTCTGGACCGCGGCAATGAGCTCGGGTCAATACCAAGGCACCAGTGGAGATGGGTGAAGGCGGCTCTGGCGAACGTCATCCTTGACGTGCTGCTGGAGAACCCTGGAGCCCCTCCCGCGTGCAGAGATGCCGGCTGGTTCCAGGGCCACATTAAGGTTGTGGCCTGCGACGACTCGAGGTCGGCGGCGCTGTACAGGGCCGCCGTCGCTAGGGTTGGGGATGTCTACCCTGGGGCTAGACTTGAGGTGGTTGACTGGAAGGATATTCCAGTCAGGCCCAGAGCGAGGGCGTGGGTGCCTGTCACACCATCGTCCCCTGAAAATATTTTAAAGATGCTTCAGGTGATGAATCCGACATTGCCGACAGGTGATTGGAAGGTCCTAAAAGTAGAGGATCCGGAAGGGCCGTCAAGACAAGTGGTCCTGTCGCTGAACAGGGACTCTTTGGAGCTCCAGGAGAAAAGACAGGGCCGGGTCTACTACGGCCTAGATGAGGTGACTCTAAGAGTCTATCGCGGTGATGCGCAGCGCGCCTCCGGAGCAAGCACCTCAATGGATGTGGACATTGAGAAGCCTGAACCGGAGGCTGACTTCTCCGATGCGGAGAGCAGAGCCTCCTCGCAGTCGACCCTGGCATCTGCGATGCATAGGATGTATGGCGAGGAGGAGCTGCTTTACAGCGATGGGGAAGACAGCGCAAACGTCACTGTCGTTGCGGTGGAGGAGTCGGTGGAAACCTCTAATGAGGGTTCTACAAATAAATCTCCACCGCTCTAGGGCAGCATCCGCTGCTCTATTGAGTCGCCTACTTGGCGACGACGTAGACATCGCACTTATCCAGGAGCCCTGGGTTAATAACTCGGGGGTCTGTGGTTTAGGTGCGGTGGGCTATAAGCTAATGGTTGAGCGTGGTAAAGGTAAAATAAGAACCTGTGTAATGGCAAAGAAAGATTTAAACATTTTTCTTCTACCATATTATAGTGATGGAGACATGACGACAACGCTGCTGGAGATTGGAGGAAAGTCTTTGCTGATAGCCTCAGCATACATGGCGTACGAGGCTGAGGATCCCCCTCAAAGCCAACTCCCCAGGCTAATGAGCGACCAAGCGGCGAGCTTAGTTCTTATCGGTTGCGATGCTAACGCCCACCATGTGCAGTGGGGAAGCACCAACATAAACAATCGGGGTGAGTCTCTTTTCAACTATCTCCTAACTACTAACCTAGTAATTTGCAATAGGGGCGCAGAGCCCACATTTATTGTCAAAAACCGTAGGGAGGTCATAGACCTCACGCTATGTAGTGAAAATCTGATTGATATGGTAATGAACTGGAAGGTTCTCGACGAACACTCGTTTTCAGACCATAGGTATATTGAGACAATTCTAGATATGTCCATGGGTGCTCCAAAGGTTCGTAAGAACCTAAGGAACACTGACTGGACTCTTTACAGGGAAACTCTTGAGAATAACCTACCACGTCCGGTACCGGCAGAGCCCAGTACCGTTGGGAAATTGGAAGACATGGTAAACTGTTTTACCACGATCTGCTCGCGGGCACTGGCCAAAGCCTGTCCTGATCCCAAACCGTGGGGAAAACGAAGGCCCCACTGGTGGTCCCATGCGCTGGACTCTCTGCGGAGAGATTGCAGGAGACAGTTTAACAGGGCGAAAAGGCTGAGTCAGGAATCTGAATGGCAGACCTATAAACAAGTTCTGCGGTCCTACAAAAAAGCCCTGCGTGAAGCAAAAAGATCCTCATGGAGGGATTTTTGCACTAGCGTGGAGGGCGTTGGCGAAACGGCCAGACTACGAAAAATCTTGTCAGGTACAACAAACCCAATTGGGTCTCTACAGAGACAGGATGGTTCATGGACAGCGACGGGAAAAGAAACGGTCGAACTACTTCTCGACACACACTTTCCTGGTAGTTTACAGACAATGGAAGTAGATTGTTCCTCTTCGGGCGCAATGGTAAATCTCCCTCTCTCAAAAGAAAGTATCACTTCGGCGATAAAAAGCTTTAAGCCCTATAAGGCTGCCGGGCCAGATGGTATTATACCGGCTCAATTGATTGCAACGATTGATACATCTACAAATTGGCTACTGAGTATGTTTAGAGCATGCTGCAAGCTAAACTACGTACCGACGGTATGGAGATCTGTTTCTGTGGTCTTCATACCCAAGGCTGGAAAAGCAACACATGCCAACCCAAAGGACTTTAGACCTATAAGTCTCTCATCCTTTGTTCTTAAAACTTTAGAAAGGCTTATAAATAACTTTCTCTCTCTTACAATTGACAAAAGACTATTGTCTAATAATCAGCACGCCTACCTTAAGGGAAAGTCCACGGACACTGCACTGCATTCCCTGGTGAGCTATATCGAAAGGTCCTTCAGTTACAAGGAATTTTGCCTTGTAGCTTTTCTTGACATTGAGGCTGCCTTAGGAGGGCTCGGTGTAGAGAGCTCCCTGGTTGAATTTATAGAGCAAATGCTCTTGGGAAGAAAGATTACAGCAGAGGTCGGTGCAAACCGTGTTTCGAGACAGGTGTCTCGAGGTACGCCGCAGGGTGGTGTACTTTCACCTCTTCTATGGAATCTGACCGTTAACTCTCTCCTGCAGGAGACGGAATGGGGTGCTGCCAGAGTTGTCGCATATGCAGATGACATCGCCATTGCATATATGGGCAAATTCCCTCAGACCTTGTGTGACTTGATGCAAGGGACACTCCGCGAAGTGAGCAACTGGTCCACGCGATGTGGTCTCAGAGTCAACTCAGAAAAAGTGGAGCTGGTGTTCTTCACTAGGAAATATAAAGTTCCGCATGTAACTACGCCGGAACTTAATGGAATCCGTCTGAACACAAAGAGGGAGGCCAAGTTCCTTGGCGTAACATTGGACATGAAGCTTAGCTGGAGGAATAATATGATCCAGCGATACCAGAAGGCTTCTGTGGCCCTATACTCTTGTAAAAGGGCCATTGGGAAGAGATGGGCTCTGAATCCAAGCGTTTGCCGCTGGATTTACACAGCAGTGGTTAGGCCGATTCTCCTCTACGGAGCAATCGTTTGGTGGCCTGCACTAAGCAGAGCTGCTAATCTCAATCTACTTAGCAAGGTGCAGAGAGCGGGTATGATCTGCATTAGTGGAGCGTTGCGAACAACACCAAGCGACGCCTTGAATGTCTTCCTCGACCTTTTACCCTTAGACTTAGTGGGTCAGCAAATGGCGGCTCTTGCCGCGCTTCGGTTAAGGGAGACAGGTCAATGGGAGTCTAGCTTGCGTGGGCACTCAAGCATACTGAACAAATATAGAATGCTTCCGGGATACACAGACCGTTGTGTTGATACTGCGGTCCCGGACAGGAATTTCGCGATGGTAATCCCAGATAGGGATGCGTGGTCGAGAGATTTCTACACTCCACCTGGAAGTCTCACGATCTTCACAGATGGCTCGAAATTGAATGGCAGAGTGGGAGGAGGGGTCTACTCGCAGGACCTATCTCTGAACTGTTCTTTTCGGCTGCCGGATCACTGTAGTGTTTTTCAGGCTGAGGTTCTAGCCATAAAGGAGGCTATAGACCTGTTACAGACCGCTTTGAAAGGCAATGATATCTTTATATTTAGTGATAGCCAAGCGGCAATCAGAGCTGTGAGCGCAGCTATAATTAGATCAAAAAGTGTACTGGATTGCAGCCGATCTCTGCAGGAGATGGCCAAGCAGAACAGGCTCAACCTCATTTGGGTTCCTGGCCACAGGGACATCGAGGGTAACTGCATTGCGGATGAACTTGCGAGGGAAGGAACAACCAAGCAGATTCTTCCCAGTAAAGAACGCATTGGTATGCCCTTTGGCACTTGCATGCTGCTCTTAAAAGAATCTACTTATGCTCGTGCGAGCGACAGATGGACACATATCACAACCTGTAGGATCTCAAGGCTGACTTGGCCTAGATGGGACCGAAAACGGTCGCGTAGTCTTTATACCTTCAAACGGGACGATATTTCCCAAGTAATTGGCGCTTTATCAGGGCACTGCCTCATAGGCAACCATGCTGGTCGTCTTGGAGTACCCTTCTTTAGATGCTGTAGAAGCTGCAAAAATTATGAGGAGGAAGAAACGGTCCTGCATCTTCTCTGTATCTGTCCAGCTCTAGCCAGAAGCAGGCTACGGTTTCTAGGGGCACCTGGTTTTAGGAACCTTGGAGAATTAGGTGAAATAGACCCAAGATGCTTGACGAGCTTCGTCAAGAATTCTAAATGGTTCAGCAAGAGGCAGTGAGCGTTAAGCTTGTGGTATCACAACGGGCCTCTACTAATGGCCTAAGTGAGTCGCTGGATTAGCGGTGACAGCCACTTATACCTACCTACCTAATATAATGATAATAATAACTAATTACATTTTTCAAAGAATATTATTATAGATTGGTAGTATATTTAAGGACTATTTGATTTCAGAAATAGTGCGTGCTAAAAAACCAGTTGTAGGTACTTACATGACAAAAATATGTGCCTTTATAAATGAACCGCGTTATATTATCGAACGTATTTTTTTGAAATAATGAATTTCCACAAAAAAAAAACTCAAATGACATTTAATGACTTATGGTAACAAATGAATCACTTGACTTTTTAAAAAGAAAACGATTCTTGAAGTACACCGAATGGTTTTGTAATTCGTGTTTCAGTAGACAGCTATTTTTCATAGTTAATTAATAAGAGTATATTTTTTACAAGACGGTGAGGTTCTGTCATCCATGCAATAAGATATACCAAAAAAAAAATTCGATTAATTTTATCTTATAACTTGAAAGATGATTTAAAAAAATATAATTCACATATTTTGGTGGTGTTTGAACTAAAATAAAATATGACAACTATCATATTCAGACCCGAAAATTTTTTGACACAGAGTTCCTCCCCCAAATCATGCTCACGATCCGCCCTTGGGCGTTAGAATAGAGAGTTAGAGTAATGAAACCGATATTTTAAGAAATTTAAAAAAACAACCTTTTAAAAAATCTCTACCGAATTTGGTATAATTACCTGCTCATAGCAATTATAGATAAAAAAACTGTGATATTTCCTTAAATACTGAATCTAAATCATTGGAAACTGGGATGAAAAAATACTACTATTTATACGTATAAAATAAAATTATTATAAAATTTTGAAAATCGGCGTTTCCCCGCTTACTTATGGTATAATTAAGTAAGACATAGGTATGTTGAATATTTTCGAAATTCGACTTAAGCTCCACCACCTCACTTTATGGAACAGCAATTCACGAAAAGCGAAAAATTCGTTATATTCGTAACTTTCATGAAATACATTCATTTAAAACTTACTTTGACAATTATGAGTCAATAAGGATTTATAAAAAATTAAATACTTACTTGAAAGTACAAAGAACTGCGAACTTAAAAAATATATATACTAGGGATGTACATTTTGGGCACTTTATTGATCCCGGAATTTTCGAGATCTGAAGACAAAATCTTGAAATCCAGGGACCGTCCCGAAATTCACCAAGTTTTGATTTGTAATTTGTAATTCGCCAAAAAATGTAACACCTCTGTAATCGTTGTATTATAGAAGTATACAAAATAACAATAATATAACAAAGAAGAACGATTTGTTGTAAATAATGTACTTATGTATTTATTGGTATTTTCAAGAACAAAAAAATCGTAAAACATAAACAAAATAATTTATCTTCAAGTACAAATATACATATTTGGTACATAAGCAAATACAACTTCACAAAGTAAAATTATTTTTAATCACTGTTTGAGACCAATATTAAACATTAATATATTAATTACCATCTAAAAAAATTAATTAATCAAGAAAAAATTTAATACACCACCCATTCCATTTTGAGCTAGGCAGAATTATAACTTATTTTGATCAAAACACAATCTTAAAGAAATTAAAGCCTTAAGCAAGGCGAATTCAATAAGGTGGTGGTAACCGCATATAAGTAAAAAACCAACTCGTATTTTGATTTTGCTTTTTGGTAAGCATCATATTTAATACCATTAGACATTTATATTGGCAGCGAATCAGAAAGAAGCAGTTAGTAATGCTTACCAAAGCGAAAAAACCAATTAGCGCCTCAACGCCACCTTATTGAATTCGCCTTGGACTTAAGTGTGAATCACTGCTCCGCCTCAAAACTTGTTGGCTGAATTGTCGACAAAAAGTTAAATGCTCTCTGTGACCGCCCTCATTACAAAAACTGTCAATTTATTTTACCAAACCTTCTGATAAATTTTATGCCTTTCGATTATTGGTAGTGTTATTAACATCGCTTTTATAGTAAGGCTCATTTTCTACTCGAGGGGGATATTTTCCAGCTCATTTATAATGGCAAGGGCAAAACAAAGCCTTTACCGAGTTAACAAGCCGTGTTTTTTTCGTAATGCGTTATCGTAATACAACAGTTGTAAACCTGTAGTTTTTGTTTCACATGCTAAATTTTCTTATTTCAATAGAACTCTGAAAGGTATGTTTAGTGTGTTATTTGTAAGTATTACTCGATCAGCTCTTTCTGTTTTTCATCATTTAAGGTATACCATAAATGGAAATGTGTGTGTACATATTTTTAAGAAACCGAACTCTCAAATTTATTATAAGCGTTTTATTGCTTATTAATTGCCTGAATACCATACACAATAGTAAACGAAACGTTCATAGATTCCACTGTTATTCAAATAGCGGACTATAGAAATACCACAAATAACACGGATTGTGAACTCTCTAAAGGCTTTGTTTTGCCCTTGAAAGGAAAGTTTTTATGAATGATACAAAATTTAAAAAGCAAATAGCTATTAAATTCACTCTTATCTGCAAATCCTGGATTTGATTAGACTTATCCAGGGATATTCGAGAATTAAAAAGGCCCAAATTCCGGATTGTGGCATCCCGGGATTGACATGCCTAATTTATACACACATTGTATTATTGTTATTTTTATTTACTTACCTAGTTTATTGCAAATCTTCACGTTCGCATTTTTACGGAAATGTGCCACCATTATGAGGAACGATAATTTCGATGTGACAGCAGTTGCCAGAATCACAATTAGTACAAACACATATGTGACTAATTTAAAGCACTTCAGAAGACAACCTAACTTTCCCCAACTCGCAGCCGACCCGGTTGCTCGCCTTGATGGCGGGTCTTGAAAAGTGTCCCATAGAGGTGGCTTGTCTTTGGCTTTACTATTTTGGCAAAGAATTAATTAAATACATATGTACATAATTGCACACACTATTTTTTTAACAAATTCATACCGATTTTTCAAAAATGTATTATTAAGTTCTATGGGGTGGACGTCCATAATAGCAAACAATATCGGTGTTGTTTTATTTTAGCTATAAATTATTTCATATGAAATGCCTTTCACCTTTACCACGCAACTCTAAACTACTGATTCATAGCTTCGGTATTATTTTTGCCAGATGTGTTGTTAATAACAAACTGATCATGACAGAAATTTTATTGATAAGGAAATCAATATTTGCAGACACGACAAATGATAAGATCAATGGTTGTATTTAGTTTACGTTTTTAATTGCAGTCGAGCTGGTTTGATTCGTATTTGTAATGCTTTTTTCCAATAGGTATGCAAAAGGTTGATTCAGGTTTAGCAATTGAAAAGGTTATTTTATATTACTTGGATTTAAGTACAAAACGATATTTAATGATAGCTTTCTATTTTATCGTACTACTTAAGTACTGAAGTTTTTTGAGAATTTTGGACAGTATACGAGTATATGGAGAAGGCAATATAATGTTCCCAAGCAAAGCACAAAGTCTAAAAAGAGCTTTGTTGTTAAAAAAACGGAATAAGGCAGGCTATACTGGTATATCTTATTGAAAGTGCATTTTATCCGAAATGCGCCTTTTGCGTGAGGCGCAATAGCCCTACAACTGAAAATTATCAAGTTACATACATACATATGTTACGTATGTACATAAGGGTGTTCGATTATTCGACTTTTTTGTAAAACCGGTTTTCGAATTTATCGAAAAATGGCAATTTGAAAAAAACCGTTTCTTAATTTTTAAATCAAGAAAAAACAAAGTAAACCGGAAAATTAAATGTAGTTAACATTTTAGACCAGTTGGCATTAATTGGTCCAAAATAAAGCCTCTAGTCTCATAATAAAGTCTCTCAATTATGACCAGGTGATAAGCAGGTCACAAAAATTAAGACAAAACATAAAAATAAAAACGTAAACGCGAGCAGAGGCAATAATCTGCAACTTATACATACATAGCCTCAAATTTTAAAATTTGAGATTATACCAAATTGCTTAATTTCTGATTGAGCAAATTGAGCGGGCTAGAAGGACTGGTTTTCAAAAAGGCGTTGTACAATTTTTCAAGGTTTCCCGTAATCTTATGACATTTGTCTAAATACATATATAAAATCTTAAAAAAAAATATTTGCTGCGTTCTTTCTACAAATTATTTTAATTTCGAATAAGTCTTATATAATTGATAAGCACTTTATGGTTGCTGGTTTAATAAAAATATTTCGGATAAAAAATTATTTCTATCAAAGGCTGTATCTGCACAACTACAAAAAAACCGGTTTTGGAGATTAAAAAACCGATTTATTCGTTATTCGCAAAACTCAAACTTAAAAAAAACCGTACAATAATTTATGAAAAAACCGGACAAAACCGATTTGAAAAAACCGAGTCAAACACCCTAATGTACATGTTATGTACATAGTTAAGAGCACGTTACTTGAATTCTTATACCGAATTGAAATCTTATATTTGAATCTTACCCTTGTTTTCGCATGAGTAGAATTAAAAAATGTGTAAGCTTAGACTGTTAGGCGATAGAAGTAAAACTTCGTGATATGGTCATAATCGTTGCGACCGTTGACTTAACAGCATGATCAATCATATCAGATTAAATCAATCCACATCACATCATCACATAACACATCAGAACCTAACTTAACTAAGAGACAATAAGACTATAAATGAGGCATTCCATGCTATTTCACTGAAAAATCGATTAGATTCTCATATAAAAGCGCGGAAATTATTCAAATATGATTCATATCACCAATTTAGTACCGTGTCTGAGGCACGAAATAAGGATCCCAAAGTAGTCATATGTATTAGCTTCAATGGAATGCTTAATGTAAACTTCAAGAAATACCACTTTTGCTAAAGGGTCTTGGAGTGAAATTTGATGCAAAAGACTCCAATAAATAATTAAATATGAACCAAGAAATGTTCAGTTAATAAAGACTCCTAGAAACGTTCAAGTGTGGCTTCAAAAGAGCTCTAAAATTCACTAAATATTAGTCAGCCATAAAACGCACCGAATTTATGGGATTTGGAGTTATTTTTTATACTCCTTACAGCGTGCCCGCGTAGAACGAAAAATTGTTAATTTAGTGCTCCAAAACGAGCTAATTTTTGTGAAGGAAAGATCCTATATAAGAAGGAGTACTGCTTATAAATGTTTATTATGATGCTTTTGGTTGACCGGGAAAATTAGTAATAAAAGGCTAATAACAAATATTTTTATTTTTGCATTAATAGCATATAAATCAAGTTAGGAAAATGTTTTGTTACATATATTACATGTTTCGCTTGAAATATTTCTACAGCAGGTAGAACCAGACTTAGTATTATTAGTTGTAAACAGATAAAGTACAATCAATCCCGTTTCATTTATCTAGCAGAGCTAAAGCACGCAAAAATTCAATCTGATTTTAATTGGTTTGTAGGTTCTTCATATTACTAGATGAATCATTGTATTACCAGAATGTAAGCGGTATGCGTACAAAATCTTTACAGTTTCGTCGTGAACTATCTTTGCATGAATACGATTTTATTGCTATCACGGAAACTTGGCTAAATGATGCCATATTATCAACTGAATTTTTTGATGACTACTACATTGTGTATCGCACTGATCGCTGCCCGAAAGCATCGGGCCTGGAAAGAGGTGGCGGTGTTCTTTTTGCGGTGAGAGCCGACTTATGTAGTAATATTATTAGTTTAATTATTGTTGATAAGCAGATTGAACAGATTTGTGATAAGGTTAAATTTGGTAATAGGTCTGTTATATTTTTATTATCTTATATTCCACCGAGCAGTGGTATCAATATCTACCAAAATCACTTGGATAATTTTAACTTTATTGTTAATAATTTTAAGGATAGTGACGAGATTATTTTCCTTGGTGACTTCAATTTACCTAACATCTCTTGGTTTAGATCTGAAAATAGTCTTTTACCATCTAATGTTAAATCTGACATCGATTTGCAAGTCATAAGTACACTGTTTTCTAATGGCCTGAACCAGTGTAATTCCATCTTAAACGATAATGGTAAAACTTTAGATCTTATATTTGCAACTCACGATTTGAAGGTCAATTGCGATGAATGTCTAGCACCAATGTTAATAAATAGTATTTACCACAAGGCGCTTGTCCTAAAGTTTACATTCTATAAGTTTGCCAGTGCAACAGCTGACATCAAGCTGGAATACGATTACTCCAAGGCAAATCATATTGCAATCAAGGACTTTCTGAATAATATTGATTGGAAGTTATTAATGCAGTCACATTATCTAATTTCCTCCTATGGCGTCATGCGACAGAAATTTGCCGAAGCCATCCATAACTTTGTCCCAATGAGACACTCGACGATGAGGAACAAACCACCTTGGTTTAATCGAAGGCTTTGCCATTTAAAAAATGTTAAAAATAAAGCATTTAAGAAGTTTAAAGCAAGCAACAATGAAATTGATCGTCTTAATTTCATTAACTTGAGAAAACAGTTTGACTGTTTACATAATTTTCTGTTTAGGCAATATGTACTAAATGTTGAATCGAAATTAAAATACAACCCCTCTGGTTTTTGGCACTATGTTAATTGTAGAAGGAAAATTACTGGTCTTCCATCTACCCTCGAGTTTGATGGTACAGTGTCCGATAATGTGTTGGATTCGTGTAATCTTTTTGCAAAATTCTTTCAAAAAGTGTATGTTAAGTATGATTTGCCATTCATTAACAATAGTTTCCCTTCAGCAAATACCTTGAATTGCCTTGATATCTCTGCGGATGACGTACTATCTGCAATCTCAAATCTAAAATCTAGTCCGAAAGTTGACGTAGAAGGACTCTCCCCAATATTTTTCAAAAGTTTTTCAGAGGAAGTAGCTAAACCAGTTGCTTTCCTTTTCCAAAATTGTCTGAATAATAGAATTTATCTCCATTTTTGGAAACTATGCTCCATAGTCCCTATATTCAAATCTGGCGATCGTAATGATATTAACAATTATAGGCCTATTGTCAAACAAAGCACGCTGGCGAAATTATTTGACTTTATAATCAATAATAAATTATTTGAACACGTCCACAGTGCCATTTCAATATACCAGCATGGGTTTTTTCCGGGTAGGTCGACAGAAACCAACCTGACTCTTATTACCAATAATATAATAAGCTCTCTGGAGCAACAAGCTCAAATGGACGTTCTTTATACGGACTTTTCTAAAGCGCTCGATAAAGTTAACCATACGATCCTCTTGGATAAACTATGTAGTTATGGTATAAGTGGGAAGCTCCTTGATTTTTTCTTCAGTTTCCTGAATGGTCGTAAGCTTGTTGTTAAAGTTGACTCATTTGAGTCAACAATTTTAGTTGACGCATGGTCAGGCATACCCCAAGGGACTCACCTCGGTCCGCTGCTATTTCTAATTTTTATAAACGATTTGCCAAACTGTTTTAAGTTTTCTAAATGTTTAATGTTTGCCGACGACGTTAAGCTGTTCCTGAAAGTACGTCATTTGGGAGATTGTATCAATCTTCAAGCCGATCTTATTGAATTTGAGAAATGGTGTATCAACAACCATTTATACCTTAATATTGATAAATGTTGCGTTGTGACTTATTCTAAGAAGCCTGAGAGTATTCTTTATAGTTATGTTCTAGGCCATTGTTCTCTCAAACGTAGATATGAAGTAAAGGATCTGGGGGTTATTTTTGATTCGAAACTTTCATTTTCAAAACATATTGATTACATTGTCTCTAAGTCATTCGCTATCCTTGGGTTCATACGAAGAAATTCTGAAGACTTCAAGGACCCCAATACTTTAAAATCTCTTTACATTTCATTAGTAAGAAGTCGCTTGGAATATTGTGCTTTGGTATGGAATCCCTACCATTGGATCCACTCAAATAAGATTGAAAAAGTCCAAAGGGTATTTACGAAATTTGCTCTTTTGAAGTTGCACTGGCAAGATGGTCCTCCTTCATATATTGGTAGAAGGAAACTGCTTGGTCTGCAATCTCTCCACGAGAGAAGAATTTGTCTTTCACTAACCTTCGTTTACAAATTAATTAATGGTAGCATAAATTGCCAACAACTTAGTAACTTTCTCACTATGTATAATTCTGAAAGAGATCTTAGGAACAAGCGCTTATTTGTAGAACCTTTTCATAAGAACAATTACTCATATAACGAGCCGATAGCTAGATGCCTGCGTTTATGTAATACCTACAATAATGTTATTGATTTTAATGTTAACTTATACAGGTTTAAATTAAGTTTACTCGCTTTATTTAATTAAATTTATCAATTAGTCTGTAAGAAATTTCTTTGTAGACTGAAAGCAAATAAATAAATAAATAAATAAGCGTATTGTTGGTTTTTTATTGTCATAAGACTTGAGATTTATAAAATTTAAATTGTAGTAACTGCTCGAGCACCTTCACATGAATCACATGTGCGAAACTCATACATATATGATTCATAAAACTTGCAACTTAATTAAACTAATTAGTTCGTGCAGTGAGTACGTTTGTGAATCCATGTGAACAAAATTTTTGATTTTCGTTTTGTGGTGATTGTTTTTTTTTTTAATTTTTCAAAAGCTTGTACCTACAATATTAGTTCTAACGTAACAAAGAATCCTAAAAAATATAAGTGGGCGTAGGGCTCTTCAGTGGCATTATTATATGAAGACAGGGAACCTGTTAAAAATGTAAGGTGTCTCGGTGTAGCTAGCAAAATATTAGTTTTATCAGTGATTTGTAAAATTTTTTTGTTTTATGTAAAATTTTTCATACCTTTGTTAATAAAACAAAAAGCAGTTTGCTGAGAAAGAGACAAAAGGACTATAAATGGGGCATTACATGCTATTTCAATGAAAAATCGACATTTTCATATAAAAGCCCGAAAATTTTTTTTTTTCATAAGTTAAACAACTTTAAAAATATAAAGTTTCGCGTCGTAAGCCATTGTTTATCACTTCATAGCTAGCAAAATATTAGTTTTATCAAAAAAAAATATTAAGTACTTTTTTATAGACACAGTAAAATTTTCCATACCTTTGTTAAATAAATAATAGACCGTATATCAAAGAATACACTGTCCAATTTTTCAAAGATGTCTTCTTATAGGATCAGAGATATTATTTTTTCATGTATCATTGCCTGATAAAATCAATTGCTTCGCTGAGAAAATTCTTGGACATATGTATTAAACAAGCCACTACTCGTTGCTTGTTACTACTTAGGGCTAGATTTGCTTTTGCTAATAGTAAGTTCGATTTGTGATGTTATATATATGTACATACATGAATATATACAAACATGCATACAGAAATACGTACATCCTTATTATGTATACAAGTATGTATTTTATATGAAGTATTAAAATACAATACAATCCTAGTGTATTAAAGTACATTTTTAAGCCTTGTCTGATAAAATGTAATGGGAATACATTTCATATTTATTTTTAAGATATTAATATGTATTTTTATTGCTTAGATATTTCAGACTTCATTTCCCTGAAAAAATATGTGCGCCTAATCTCTAAAGAGAGTTGGCATATAAGCATAGCATTCGCTTAGCAACCCTCGAGAAGCCGGTTCGTATCTCGCTCGAAGAAATTATTTTGATTTTTGTTTTTATAAATAGACTGGGCCTCATTCATACCCATTTGGGTATAAAAGGAGACAATTTGTCTCTTCAAAGGACATGCTCGAACAAAAGGGAACAGTTCATTCCATACAAAGAGATCAAAAGTTTTATTAGTCGCATGTTCTCTTGGGACTATTCCCGGACTCATCCTACACTAATCGCATTTTTTGCATGGTTATCTACAACTACAACGAAATGGCAATGGGATACAGTGGTGCTTCTGGGTATGCGGCTACAGTTGCGCGGCTGTACTCAATCCATACTCTTACGTCCACGTTCGTGCACCCAGGACAACATGACATTGCGAGATACGGTAACCAACCCATGTGGAGCCGTGTGTCACGCCTAATAGAGACGGAGCTTTAGTGGAGCAACTCCGACATATTCGGTTTAAAGGTCCACTAAAGTCCGCAACGTCTGTTCACCAGGAGGTGCGGCTGCAAGCATGCGTCTGTCCTGGAGCAAGCATCTCGCTATATGAACTAATTCAAATTTTTTAACCCCAGCAATGGGTTGTGCGCAGGGCTTGGAACCCGCCATGTAAAAAACAACTTCCAATGAAGAGGATAACAAAGCCTCGGATAAGCCCCCCTTTTTAGATGACGACCACGGCAAACGTATTAAGGACAATGATTTGCGGGCATGCATCTGGAATGTCCGGACCATTAATTCCGAAGGTGCCTCTGCCCGGGTGGTTCATGTCCTCAGCAGAGCAAAGGCTAACATCACATCAATGGACGGGGCAAGGAAGGAAATCTATAGGCCCTTGCAACATTTACTACAGCTGCCATGTGAAGGAGCGCAAATTTGGTGTCGGATTTGTGGTGGGAGAGAGACGTCGGCGTAAAGTACTGTCGTTCATTCCGGTGGACGAACGTCTCTCCACAATTCGCATAAAGGCGAGATTCTTCCACATATCCCTGATTTGTGCCCATGCCCCGACGGAAGAGAAGGACGATGGGACCAAAGATTGCTTCTACGAACTTCTGGAGCGCACGTTCGAACGCTGCCCCAACACGATATAAAAATCGTGCTAGGCGATTTTAATGCCAAGGTGGGTAAGGAGGGCATCTTTGGTTCCACAGTCGGAAAATTCAGTCTCCACGACGAAACGTCCGATAACGGATTTTGACTGATCGACTTCGCCGGGGCCCGAAACAAGGTAGTCTGTAGTACCAGGTTCCAGTATAGGAGCATACATCAGGCTACGTGGCTATCTCCAGTCTACATACCGCTGCTGGAGAATCCATCGGTTTTCAGCGAGCCCGAAAGAACAACTGGTATGACGAGGAATGGGGCGCCGCTACGGAACGGAAGGACGCAGCCTACAGGGCTACACTGCGATCGGGGACAACGCGAGCTGTGCGGGAGCGTTAACGTGAGTTGAAGAAGGAAGCAAGACGGATTTTTCGTGAGAAAAAGAGAGAGGCTGAAATGCGAGAGTGCGATGAGCTTAAGATGCTGGCCGACAGGAAAAGCGCCTGAAAATTTTTTCAGGAAGTACGGCGGCTAACAGAAGGTTTCAAGACCGGGCGAATTCTTGTAAGAATAACAACGACGACCTGGTAACTGATGTCCACAGCATACTTAAATTATGGAGGGAGCACTTCTCCACACTGCTTAATGGAAGCAGCTGAAACAACCTTGGAGAAGATGTTGAACCCGAATCCCCAATCAATGATGATGGACGCGATCACCCGACTATGACGAAATTCAGAAAGCGGTAGCATTGCTGAACAACAAATAAGCCTTAGGTGCCGATGGGTGATCCTGCAGTTTGCACCAATTATCCCGGGATTGTGTGAAAGACTTAAGCCCACCGTCAATGAACTGATTGGACCTTATCAGTGTGATGACAAAGTATCTCCTGCCATCAAATAGACAGTCGGCACATTCACGACTGAGATCAAACATCAAGGTTGACAGTTGTAACTTTGAAAAGTAGAGAATTTCGTTTACTTAGGAACCATAATTAACACCAATAACAGCGTCAGCCGTAAAATCCAACGCAGAATGTCTCTTGCCAAAAAGTGCTACTTCGGACTGAGTAGGCAGTAAAGAAAGATTCTTCGAACCATTTTTGGACCTTTGCATCTTTGCGAAGGCGAATAATGCTGTACATAGTGCAGCGGATTAAGAATCAGCAGCTCCGCTGGGTAGGTCACGTCGATTGAATGGATGAAATAGCTCCAGCCCTCAAGGTAGTAGCAGAGGAAAAGGAAGACCTCCTCTGCGTTGGAAAGACCAAGTGGAAAAAGACTTGGCTATACTTGGGATTTCCAGATGGCAAGAGATAGGGACAGCTGGCGTGCTTTTTTGACCTCTGCCAAAATCGCGTATGCAGTTGATGCGCCAATTATGTAAGTAAGTAAGTAACAGAACAAAATGTTGCCCAAAACTGAAATTACCGACTTCTACCTGAAGATGGCACAACGCCGAAACCAGTATGTCAGCAAACCAAATTTGGCAAGGGATGACGGAAAATTATTCCAATATAAGTATACATTTACTTTAGTGTGGGTCTTTATTCAGCACTAAATCTCCTACTGTCATGTACTGTAGCGGCCTAGGTTCAATCCGCGACGACGCTTCAAAATCTTGATTCCTTAGCTGCATCTGTATCTGAAAAAAATAATTTTTATATTATATCTTCTCGTTGCGTGTTTTCGTGGTTGGAGCGTCCAAGGTTCCAATCCGCGTCGACGCCTGAGTGTGTATGTTTAAGCAGTCAGAAAGTCCGAGATTCCGATCTACCCGTTCGTAACTTGCATATACACATGTATGTTATGTATGTATGTATAATTTAGTTTTTTCCTAACTACTAACATTATTTTTCAATGACCCTTACATCACGAAGGCTCTGTTCACAACGTTAGTGAGGCCCATACTGGAATATGGATCTGTTGTTAGGAACCCGCGCTATCAAGTTCATTCCGACAGAATAGAGTCAATTCAAAAACAATTTCTGCTTTTTGCTTTAAGGAATTTTTGTTGGGATTCTCAGTACAACCTGCCGCCATATATAAGTCGTTCAAAACTCATTAATCTTCCTACACTTGCTAGTCGCAGAGAAATGCTAGGCATTGTATTTTTGGTCAAGTTACTGACAGGCTTGATCTCTAGCCCATCTCTTCTTAGCGAAATAAAACTAAACGTTCCCTCCAGAATTTCAAGACATTTCCGGCCTCTCTTTCTGAAGCCATGTAAAAGTATTTAAGTTAAATGAGCCACTCCGTAGTTTGTGTCAGGATTTTAACACTCACTCCGGTTCTTTTGATATTTCAGACTCACTTTTTTACATAAAGAAAACTATACTCAATCCTCTCAATAATTAATACATACATACATATACATATATTACTATTCGATCAGCTGATGAGCATTTGTTCTGTAGCTGAACAGTTTTAGATCTCGACACTTAACAAACCTCTGTCTTTCATGACTGGGCGCAACATATAGATATGAAAAAAAAAAATTTTTTTTATATATCCGTGCGTCATGCGGATGCGTCCCTCGCGTCGGTCGGGCGGGTATGGAGGGATAAAACCGTTGGGATTATTATTATTATTATTATTATAAGGCTGTTATGTTCTGCGTACCGAATGTTTGATGCAATCCTTATGTTCAGATATAGATGCGTGAAGGGTTCGGATTAACGCTTAGCTTCATTAATGAACGCGCAATGTTTGATTATATTGCACGTACGTGAGCAAACAATATCAAAAATTGTCTGCCTAACATACGCGACCGCGAAGTAACTATATTTCTTTTCTCGTTCTCGTTCGCAAACGTGAACCACACAGAAAACTTTTAGACGTTCTCGTTCGCGTTTGCTTACGAACGTGAGTGAATGATTGCGAACCCTGTTTTCTGTGCAGGGACGCAGTAAATTGACGGGATGAGACACCATCAACTGCAACACCACTGACACAAGCTTCAACAAGAGTATACGGTGGGGTACTTTGTCGAACGCCTTCGCAAAATCTGTATAGATTGTATCTACTTGACATTTATTTTGGAAGACAGAAATGCAATATTCACTGAATAAGGACAAATTTGTGACTGTGGAGTGGAAATTAAGCCTTAAACCGCATTGACGATTATCTCAAAGAGTTTTGAGACAGATGATACTCTTCGACATCGGCCTATAATTACGAACGTCGTTCATGTTTCCACTCTTAAAAACAGGCGTAACCGATAGCAGCTGCAAGTCATCTATAAAAGTACCAGTCTCCAATGACTTATTAAAAATTATTGCTAGATAGCCGAAGGGTCATCCTAGTCAGTTTTAGACGAAGGCTTGGGCTTGCTGATACCATTAATGACGTCTGTGACTGATAGGCGCAAAGACGGCAGAGAAATTGTGACCAAATCCAAGTCGAATTCAAAATTAGAGCAGAAGAAATCAGTGAATAGATTTGCAGAATCAGTAGCACAATTTGCGAATTTTTCATCATAGAACATTTTGACTGGGACTGACGAACAAGATTTTTTTGTGTCGATGAAACTTCAAAACACTTTAGAGTTTGAAATTATGTTGGTTTCAAAACTTAAAATATAATTTCGTTATAAGAACTTGTTCGAGCAGTTGAATTCCTTTAAATAGCACTAAAATTTAGAATAGTGCAGATTTTTTATACAATTTACAAAATTTGTTTTTAAAATTTTCTAAATGCTTTAGCCGTTTAGTAAGCCACGGAATTGTATAAGTTAAATTTTTATATCGAGGTGAATAAAAACACTGCCTACTATGTAGGTTTGATTATACTTGCTATTAAAACTTTATTTGATCAGCTTGTGTAGCAGCGATTAGAGAGCCTGGCAAAAGACTGAATCTTAGAAATAAAGTAAAGTTTATTCTACCCTACTTGATGCTAACTGCAGCATTGTATTTGTTGTTGCTATTGTTGTTGTTGCAACGACTGCATTTTTAGGTAGATCGCCAATTCGCTATTGCTTTTTATACTCTTGTTATTGCTGTTACTGCGACTGCAGTTTTAGGTAAATCGCCAATTAGCTATTGCTATTGCTATCGTTGTTATTGTTGTTGCTGCAACTGCAGTTTCAGGTGGATCGCATATCCGCTACTGCCGTTTGTTTTAGTTTTGTCACGCGCAAATCAGCAGACATAGCGTCAGCATTTTACATGAGCATGGAATGTTTCCCATGAGCGCGCCAGCGGGTGTTAACTACTCCCCCTGTAAAGTTGAGCTCTCCCCAGCTCCTCTTATAACTCTTTCCTCTACTGCTGCATTTTTGCGTCTTTGCTGCCATTTGTAAACGAAAACTATTACAGTGGAGCCGATGGCGATGAGTATTAGGAGGGAAAATGAAATCGACCATTGTGTTGACTGTGTCTGAGTTATTTCTCGCAGGGCGGCAATTTCCTCCAGATTCTTTAAGCTTCTATGGTGAAGATAGGGCAGTGATATTAAGGGAACGAGCTCCGTTATGTTTAATATTTGGGCTGGTGCGGCTCGGGTAGGTGCGAACAGTTCTCTTACAGTTCGTGTAGTTGATATTATTAATGCTGGCGTTTTCTTTGAATGTCTAAATTTAAGACAAATTTTATGTTATAATTAGGTATCTACGAGTACATGCACTGTAATTTAAAAAGTCTGGTTGATGTGCATGTACCTTAATAATCAAATAAATAAATAAAAATAAAATAAATAAGAAAGGTTCCTTTAATTTTTATTTGCGGAAAACTGTCTTCACGGACTTCAACTGCTTCATCGTTGACGATCATCAATCCATCATTAATTTCCTACAGAGGAGCAATGTGGTCAGCTGGTATAGATTTGCATACAGCGGCTTGCCGATTCAATAAGTTCAGAAGGCATGAGTTGGTTGCGTTTACGAGTCGACAGATTGCTTTCGATACCGTTTCTTTACAGTCAGTTACTTGGTGATACTTGCTACTACATTCTGCTGCCATACTGGCTTCTAACATTATTGTTTTCTTATTGTGAATAACTGGCCTGACTATGAGTTTGTTACATATTTGGCTTATGATAGGATATTTGATTATAAAATAAATGTTCTCGTTATTTTGTAAAATTTTCAGCTGTGAAGCCGTTAACAGATCACTAACAGAAATATTGGCAGAGTGCCCTTTGGTAATGGGTTTATCAGATTCCTTATTACTTAACAAAATCGGAGTTATTATTTGTAATTTACATAAAGTAACTGAAAAAATAATTGTCTCAAGCTCGTATATAATGTGTCGGTTTCTGGATGATGCTAATTCGAAAAAATGTTCGGTGTTAAGTTCACGTTTCTTCGTTTAGTTAAGTTACTGGTTAATAGTGTCGGTCAATTGATTTATTTTTATCTGAGTCTGGGTATTGATGAAGACCTGCCGATTATTTGATTCAATCAACGCTTCTTCACGGGTAGATACTCGGTTAAAATCGTCAAAATCGGGGGTGCCCGCAATGTATTATTTCTTATCGGTTGAATAAATGTCTATGTGCAAAGGCTCACCGGGCCTACTTGCAATGGGCGTTTCGCCTATGCAAAATTTCCATCTGGTCATCCTTATTAAAAATGTCGGTTACTTGATGATTCGTGTAAACAAATTTGACTCAAGGGAAGCTCAAGAGTATCTGATTTTGAATTTTTCCTAATATAGGAAGTTCACATAGCAATGCGTTGACCCTGTTAGGGTCTACGCAACTTTTTATTGATTCTTTCAAGTTTACTGAAAATTACGTGGTGCCTGATCTGAGATTGGAAAAGGATTTTTGTATTTACGGATTCGTTGTCCCCGTCTTCAAGAATTATTTGGTTCCTGAATCAATTAATAGGATTTTAACTGTTTTAATCGCCATTATAGAGGACTCCTCGCTATGAATAGTCTCATCAGATTGGCCTGTGCTTAGAGCATTAATGTGTTGCCTTGACAGCGCGTCAGCGACAACATTCTCCTTTCCTGGTTTATAATGAAACCTAGGAGAGAATTCTTCTAAAAAATTGATTTCATCGCTTGGTAGCTCCGGTATTACTTCATCATAATTGTCAACTCCCTCGTCTGCCACCTTTCCGTCATAGGCATTCGAATCTGTGTAGGCTTCTTCTACATCATCATTCGGGCACTGGTTTAACGTATTGATTCGTTGTAACTTATTGTAAGCAAATTGGTCACTACCGTGTGGTCTTTTTGCATTCTCTGCAGTGGCACTATTTGGGAGCGGATTCCCAAATGGATTCCTGCCTGAAGGATAGGTTGGGTGATTACGAGAGGAAGAGGGCAATGTTTGTTGGGTAGGATACCTAAGTTAAGAAAGGCTGGGATCAATGTTCATGGGAGTAACCTTTTGTTGAGCCTGATCACTTATTAATCTGATAAAATGAGGACTATTGACAGTAAGATAAGACCTAATATTTGTTGGTCTGTACAAACGATTATCTGAATTTTTACTAGCAGCAAATTTTGAGGCGAACAACGATCGAGCTTGATTTGACTATAATTCCTGTGCTAGGGCGAGCGCTATTGGCATGTCTTTTGGTCTCGATGAAAACAGGTTATCACATAATGGTCTATTAAGACCAGCTATGAAAACCCTTAGAGCATCTTGACGATATTTAACCATCAATGACTCTATTACTTGTCGCTGATTTCCATAGGTCATACGAGTTTTGTTAGTTATGGCGGTCAACTTCTTTTCGACCTCGTCGTAGAAGGCATTGATTGTTAGGCCTCTCTGGCGGAGCGTGGACATTTCCTGTTCAATGACGTGAGTGTTGAACGAGGATAGCAAAGAATCCGCTCGTCCAGTAACTTTGTTATGTATAATTGCCACGGCCTAGTAGTGTTTGCAACTCCCAGGATAGCATTCGAAAATTTTATAAGCGGCATGAGTCGCCTGTCGCCATGATACGTATCGAGTCTGTTCGGTAGTCACTCTTACGGCGGCACTAACTACTGCACGGAATTGCATTTCATCCATATTTAAACACACAATTTATAACTGATCAATTTAATACAAATGCAGCGAGCTTTGAGTGCTTACTAGTTTACTTCACTAACAATAAAATTTTTTTATAAATTCTTCATTTCTTAATTTTCTTCACAGTTTTTATAATTTTGAATTGCTTAATTTATTTCCTGTCCTTCGTCCTTGGCGTAGAATGTTTGTCTGCTCCAGATGTCCGGTCCCCTCCTTTTTTGATTAGTTTAGACTTTGTCAGTGGGTCCGAACCCACAACTACGTCGCGATTTATCCTTTTAACGAGGATATTTCAAAAGCGCGCGTGGCCCCACGTTGGGCGCCAGTTAAATTTTTATATCGAGGTGAATAAAAACACTGCCTATTATGTAGGCTTGATTATACTTGTTATTAAAACTTTATTTCATCAGCTTATGTAGCAGAGATTAGAATTAAAGTAAAGATTATTCTCCCCTACTTGATGCTAACTGCAGCAGAGAATGTTGAAGCTTTTACGTTGTAATCGTTGCTATCGCCAATTCGCTATTGCTATTGCTATCAATGTTATTGTTGTTGCTGCAACTGCAGTTTCAGGTGGATCGTCCTCCGCTACTGCCGTTGTTTTTAGTTTTGTCACGCGCAATACAGCAGACATAGCGTCAGCATTTTACATGAGAATGGAATGTTTCCCAAGAGCGCAAGCGGGTGTTAACATATACCTTTGTTTTTTAATGATGGGAACATACTTCAAGCACAATTTAAATAGTTTAGTTTTAAAATCGTGAAAACAAGGAGTAGTTGGCCAATAGGTAGGGTAATTAATACTGTGGCAGCCAAAGACGGACAGTAGTTAAAACTACTTCCGGCATACTATATCGCCTGGGGGGATGTTGCCACTGAAAATTTAAGCTCAGTATAGTGGGCTCTTATGTTATTTCATTACAATCATGCATATGTGTATATTAATATACTATGTGGGTTTAAATTTTCTGCTGTGCTTTAAAGTATTATCATCTCTTTTCCTACGAGACGGAGGTAACCAAGGCGAAATAACTTTTCCAGTTGTTACAGCCCAGAAATCACGATCACTTTGTTGTGAAACTTCGTTGGATTTGCGGTAAGTTGCCTTTATTTTCAGTTTTCTTAATTAAAATATTGATATTTTGTACTTTAATTTCAGCAGAAGCAATGCCGAAAGGGTATTTCAAAGGTATGACAGCAAATTCTCCGGAAAAGATGGCTGCAGATGCACCATTGGAAAAAGTAAGTAGAGTGAATTACTTTTAAGAGTTAGTGAAGTGCAGTAAAAATAGTTGTTGAATGGAAACAAAGAATGCATCAATGTCCAATTCCAGTCAAGTTCCAAATCACAGATGCAAATGTCCAATTGAATTTTAACAATTTTTGTGTTTATATCTATATGTGAGCGGTTTCTTCTTTGTAAAACAAAGGTATGTTCGTGGTTCAATTACGATAAATTTCAAATATTTTACTCAAACTAATAGCCTCTTCTTTCGATTTAGACTACAAATAAGTTCCAGCTTTCACTATCCTGACAACATCTTCAACCAGCTGTTACTGCATGTGAAAGGTAATAAGAACACAAATATTTATTTAGCTTAATTTGTTCATTGTCCGTTACATTTTCTTTAAAATAAATTCATATGTCTGGTCAAATATTCGTTAGCTTAGTTTTTTTTTTTTTTCAAATAACAAATTGTAGTTGTAAATAATAATTAGCGAGTGAATTAACTTCTTATTGTTCTATTCATTGTATTGTTAAATATTTAAATTTAGAACCATTCCGTAAAAATATTTAGAGATTCTGTGAAAACTACATACATAAAGGGTGGTTTAATTTTAAGGGCCGATGTTGATTTTGAATAAAACACAAATTATTTAGGAAATTATTGTAATTTCTTTGTATTATGATAATATGGTGTGGTTTAATGTCCGCCGATCGCCGGCGGCACACCTCCATCTGATGGTCCAAATTTTCGATGACGCTAAGGCATAATTGAGGTTCTATGCCGTTAATGTGCCGAATTATATCATCCTATAGCTCTTGAATTGTTGCTGGCTTATCGACGTACACCTTTTCTTTCAAATAACCCCAAAGAAAGTAGTCCAACGGTGTCAAATCACATGATCTTGGTGGCCAATTGGCATCGCCACCACGTGAGATAACACGGCCATTGAATTTGGCGCGCAAAATAGCTATTGTTTCGTTGGCTGTGTGGCAAGTGGCACCATCCTGTTTGAACCACATATCGTCCACATCCATATGTTCCAATTCGGGCCATAAAAAGTTCGTTATCATCTCACGATAGCGAACACAGTAACTGCCTGACCGGTCTCATTTTGGAAAAAATACGGCCCGATGATGCCGCCAGCCCATAAACCGCACCAAACAGTCACTCTTTTTGGGTGCATTGGTTTTCCGACAAGCACTCTTGGATTATCATTCGCCCAAATGCGACAATTCTGCTTATTGACGAATCCACTGAGTTGAAAATGTGCCTCTTCACTGAAGATGATTTTCTTCGAAAATTGCTCATCCACTGTTGCCATGTCTTGCCAACGTTGCTCGATTGTGTATCTTTCCATGATCAAATTGAGTTAGTCTGAAATGGAGAAATGTCAAATGAAATGCAGAAAATACCATGACGTTAAGGTGTGGTTCACATTCAACATCGGCCCTTAAAATTTAACCACCCTTTATGTATGTACATGCATGCGCACGGTACGCGTTCGAAAGTTTTGAAGTAAGCCATGTCTTTTTAGTTTCTCAAAAATGTTTGATAATTGTAAGTGGAAATTAGTATTTACATACATATGTACACATTTGGTTATATATTTTCTAATTACGCTGTGTCTGTGTTTCTTTTTTGGTATTTTACCATTCGAGATAGAGACTCTAACAAATTAAATTAATTTTAATTGCCGTGTAAATACTCATCATCATGCCGTGCATATGTGGGCAAAAAGTTGAACGCTCACAACACAAAATTCAGTGTGCAAAGTGCAATGAACTGTTTCACCCTGCCTGTGTAAACATTCTCCCAGCTGACGTTGAGTTCCTACTCAATTCGGATCAACAATTCCTTTGCAAAGTCTGTGCTGCAGCCCGTCGCAATTCTCTTCGTTCTCCGCCACCTACCGTCGTTCTAGATGAAAGTATTGTTGCTAGTTTGTCTAACACTACGACCGTACCAAAGAGCTTAATAGTCACTGTGCTACTGATGTAAACAATGAGATTTGCCCATCTGCTGCTCGTACTGATTCTACTCTTTCGAACTCGCAAGCACAGTGGGTAACTATGCAAACGAAGAAGCGTAAAAAGAAAAACGTCGTACATGACGTAGTAACAGGCTGCAGTAATAGCTCTACCTTGGAAGTTGTGGAATCTAAAAAATGGATTCATTTGTCATCATTTAAACCAAATGTTTCTGAAGAGGACATAATATCTTTCGTTGAGAAAGACATTGGCATAGACAGAAAATCCATTTTTTGCTTTAAGCTCATCAAAAAGGGTGCAGACATCGCGTCTCTTAAGAAGGTGAATTTTAAACTTGGGGTTAATGAATCCTCTTTTGACAAGGTTTTCGACCCAGCGGTTTAGCCAGCCAAAGTTAAGCTTCGCCCATTTCAATTTTTTCAACGAGAGGATCTTCTCAAAGAGAAAACCTAGTTTACCCTAAGTTAACGCTCAAAAATTCGACAATCAATAATAGTAACAGCCGAGAAATTAAAAAATTAAAGGTCTACTTCCAAAATATGGGAGGTATACGCACCAAGTCTGAAGCTATCCGGATTTTTAGTGCTAACTTGGACTACGATGTCCTAGTTCTAGTCGAAACATGGCTAAATTCGAATTTCTTCGATCAGGAATTTTTCGACTCTAATCTGTTTAACGTCTTTCGGAAAGACCGGGACGATATAAAAACTGGTTGTGCGCTTGGTGGAGGGGTATTAATAGCTGTTCAGCGCAAGCTCCGATCTCTTCAAATAGCTCTTCATGATCCTGACTCTATATTGGATCAACTATGTATCTGCATTAAAGGCGCCTCAACGTTTGGATCCCTGTATCTGATGGCATCCTATATTCCACCGGGCAGTTCTTTCGAGATTTATAAATCACACACTGACAACATTATGCACTTGGTTCACAATAGCTTGGCTAATAATAATCATCTGTGCATACTCGGCGATTGCAATCTCCCTAACATCACATGGTCAAAACGTTTCTCTAAATCTGGGCTACTGCCAAATAATATAAGTACTTTGAAAGAATCTTATTGTATTGATCACATTTTAAGTCTAGATCTAGTCCAATGTAATAGTTATATGAACCAGCTCAATAGAATTCTCGATCTTGTTTTCGTAAGTACTAATATCAGAGAACTTATAAGAAATGAGAAGGAGCAAAATGACTCCGGCTTTCATTGTGAATAAAATTTGCGATTCTACTCGGGGGAACATACCTCAGCTCGGAGGTACACACCACGAGCAGACTCGCAGCCACCACAAGTCGGGGGTACACACCACAAAACTTGCAGCCACAGCGGCTGCAAAGACTATTTCCACCATAGCTCGAGGGTACATACCACTGCGAAAATGAGAAAAATATAAATTACGCAAATGTGCAGCGGGGTGCTTGCGGAGGCAGGCGGCTGCATATGATCAACGAAGACGAAAACAAAACAAGAATTGAAGTTAGCCGAAAAACGAACGGTAAATGCAGCAACGAATAAGAAAAATGCTGGGAATATAAGAAAATAATTCTTTCGCCAATTCGGCACTTATTTCATGAAGAATGTTTATGTACATATGTATATGCATACCTACTTTTAATTTTCAGCTAATACCTAATTCAATTATTTAAACAAATATGAGAATTAATAAGTAGTATAAATACCTATTTTAATATGAAATTATAATTTGCAGTTCCATATTTTTGATATCGAATTGCCGTCGGCATTTTGCATCTCGAAAAGGAATTCAATATCATACATTATGTACTTATGTATGTATGTATGTATGGACTATGTACATATAAGATAGTCGATCAAACTAATGAATTCCTAAAATTAAACTTGAGTGCAAGCTAAAGCCAAACGCATGTTTATGTGAACACAAATATGGCGTACATATGTACATATTAAAATACAAATGCCTACTTGTTCACATGCCCGCAACTACCCCTCTACCCAAAATGTTGGCCTCTGCTCGGACTTCCAACAATTCTGCTGCGGGACGTAAGCAATAAACCACCACTATAAAAAAGAGTTGGGTGAAAATATTTTTTATTTCGTTGTAGGCCCGAGGAAAACAGGTAGTAGTACAAAAAGGTACGCTTTTATCACTCAGACACATATAACCGGGAGAAAATCAATAACATATAGCGGCATAACAAATATTAAGTTAATATATTGGGTAATAAATTTTTAAATAAGCCTGAAAGCCAAAATGTATTATCAGTTTCTGTTGCTACTTTTCTCAATGTAGTAGATTTCCTACTCCAACTAGAAATCGTACTTAATGTGTTTCAATTGCAGTGATGACCAACACTGTTGTTCAAATGCGACAGAATTTGTTGACATATTTACATACATATATGTGCTCATATAAATGAACACAGCGCGTATGGAGGTGATGAAGATGTGCTGAGCCATTAACTTGGTAAGGTCGCTTTTGCGAAATTATCCCAAATGAATTGATATATTTTGAATAGTTTTTTAGTAAATAATGGTTCGTAATGATTAAATATTGATGTATTAGATATGAATTTAGTAAAGGAATCTCGTATTAAGTGAGGAATGCCTAATATACATATTTTAAATTATTTTTCAACTACTCATTTGCCGGACTGGGCCAGAAATAGGCAACGCCCCTGTACTTGCAAAGCTGAAGACGAAAATGTTCAAATTTATAAATTTTTGCAAGATCGCGACAAATGTGCTTCGCTGGCAGATTTTAAGTTGTGCTTAAATTTATGAATGAATTGCTAGAAATACGCATGCGCACTTTATGAATGAAATAATTTAGGATTCATGGCGCCGGCGTGTTGGTCGATTTCTGGTGGTTAGCGGGAAGTGAGGAAAGTGTGCGCATGTTGCGGGTATGTGAACAAGTGTGCATTTGTATTTTAATATGTACATATGTACGCCATATTTGTGTTCACATAAACATGCGTTTGGCTCTAGCTTGCACTCAAGTTTAATTTTAGGAATTCATTAGTTTGATCGACTATCTTATATGTACATAGTCCATACATACATACATACATACATAAGTACATAATGTATGATATTGAATTCCTTTTCGAGATGCAAAATGCCGACGGCAATTCGATATCAAAAATATGGAACTGCAAATTATAATTTCATATTAAAATAGGTATTTATACTACTTATTAATTCTCATATTTGTTTAAATAATTGAATTAGGTATTAGCTGAAAATTAAAAGTAGGTATGCATATACATATGTACATAAACATTCTTCATGAAATAAGTGCCGAATTGGCGAAAGAATTATTTTCTTATATTCCCAGCATTTTTCTTATTCGTTGCTGCATTTACCGTTCGTTTTTCGGCTAACTTCAATTCTTGTTTTGTTTTCGTCTTCGTTGATCATATGCAGCCGCCTGCCTCCGCAAGCACCCCGCTGCACATTTGCGTAATTTATATTTTTCTCATTTTCGCAGTGGTATGTACTAGAGGGCTGCACAAGCACTATAAAAGCGTCAATACAAAACATCGAACTCATTTCAAATACTGTCGTTCAATTTCATTGGCTTTACAAAACAGAGCATCGATCATGAAAACGTTTTGTATGTACACGAACAACAAAATCAAAACACAGCAAATACAAACTGAAGTAAATCCATACTGAAGTAAATACAAACTGAAGCAGTGCCACGCTGTACTGCTTACTGCAAATAAATATGTGTTTTCTTGTTTTCGCGCTAACGTCTTCTATGTACATAGTAATAAATATAAGAGTAAATGGAATGAATAATAAAATCATAATCATAAAAATTAATTATTGTACTTTTATACATCGCTAGTTCCTCAGCTGATTGAGCTAAAGGACTGAAGTCAATAAATTCTGACATGATTTCTTTTGTCCTTTTTCGTATAGCCTCCTTTTCCTCATCATTGAATATAAGCAGTTTGTTTGCCGGCGGAAACAAAAAAGGGCAATTTTATGTAAAATATTTAAATTTTCTGAAACTAAATTCTTTAAGTAAAATAAAGCTTTCTCTTTGAAAAGCTTAGGAAATGAAAATTCATTTAGTGATCCCTTTTAACCAATAATAATTAATTTATTATTTAGTTCTTGCCTTTGTATACATTTAAAAATTAATACTTCATTCGACTTTTATTTTTTGTACAAAAAAATATTTGACGGCACTCGCTGTTCTTACTTTGATTTGCCTTTGTCTTTGCTTCATTTCATAGTTTTGCATTTATACAAACACTTCCTTAGCAATACCCAAAGCCGCTTCGTGTGCGTGAAGTGTTTGATTTTTAAACTTGCTTCATACGAAATACTTTTGTTTTCGTAGCAAAGCTGCACTGAAATTCAGTAGTTGGAAGTACTGTACAGCAAGAGACGACGACGGCAAGATGTTTTGCGCAGCCCTCTAGTATGTACCCTCGAGCTATGGTGGAAATAGTCTTTGCAGCCGCGGTGGCTGCAAGTTTTGTGGTGTGTACCCCCGACTTGTGGTGGCTGCGAGTCTGCTCGTGGTGTGTACCTCCGAGCTGAGGTATGTTCCCCCGAGTAGAATCGCAAATTTTATTCACAATGAAAGCCGGAGTCATTTTGCTCCTTCTCATTTCTTATAAGTTCTCTGCTAATATAATTACGAATATCAATCAATGTTTCTCCCCGATTTCACCAGCGGATAAACATCATATTCCATTATGTCTATCAGTTGAATTTTACGAATTTGCCATTGGTTGATCAGAAGATAAAATCTCTTTTAAATATGGGTATTGTAACTACTCAAACCTAAATGTTTGCTTAGGCAAAACTAGTTGGACTCATTTGCTTTATAATCCAGATGTCAATCAGTGCTACTCTGTCTTCAAGTCTCGCTTGCTTGAAATTATTTCTGCGAGTGTTCCAATATTTAAAAAGAAGCCCTACAAACTTCCGTGGTACACTCACGAACTAAAGAAAATTAAGAACCAACGAAATAAGTTATATAAAAAATTTTGTAAATCTAACAGCAACCTATTTTTTGACAAGTATCAACGACTCTCGAAGAAATTCTGTTGTTTGAACAAATTTCTTTATAGAAATTATACCTTAAGGGTAGAATCGAACATAAAATCAAATCCTAAAGTATTTTGGCACTTCATTAAATCGAATAAGTCATGTTCCGGGATTCCATCTGCAGTTTGTCTGGGAGAAAAAACAGCAAGCTCACCCCTCGAAATTGCCTGTTTATTTGCCGAGTTTTTTTTTAAATCAAATTTTGCTGACGATGATGCACGATGCTCTGGTTCCTTTCAACATGCCAACTGCGACTCCACCACCATTAATTTCGGTCATCTACAACTCACGTCTGATGACATTATTAGGGGTATAAGTACTTTAAAAAACTCTACACAAACTGATGTCGATGGGTTCTGTACGGACTTACTGAACGCCTTTAGTTGAACCTCTTAAACATCTTTTTAACAAATCACTAAATACTGGGACTTTCGTTGGTGATTGGAAGATAACGACAGTCACTCCAATTCACAAGAGTGGGAAAAAGAATGATGTAGCTAATTATAGGCCAATCTCTAAACTTTCGTCTTATCTCAAAATTTTTTGAAGTAATCGTAAAAGATAAGATGTACTTCGCCGAAAAAAACTTAATTTCGCCATATCAGCATGGCTTTGTTGCCAATCGGTCTACAGTTACTAACTTAGCCGTCTTTAGTGAGTTTTGCTTGGAAACGTTTTCATCCAACCAGCAAATAGACTGCATTTATACTGATTTTTCCAAAGCTTTCGATAAGGTATCACACAATATATTATTACATAAACTAGCCTCCGTTGGTTTTCACTCCATTTTTCTTAAATGGTTGCGTTCATACTTAAGCAATAGACACTGTGTGGTCTCGATCGAATTTTTGCTATATGCAGACGACCTAAAGGTATATTCCGCCATAAAAAGTTCTGAAGATGCACGTTGCCTTCAGGAAGACTTAGACAGATTATATCTTTGGTGTAGTAGATGACTCCTTTGTCTTAATATAAATAAGTGTTTTCACGTAACCTATTCCAAAATGCGTAACGTGTTGAAGTCGAAATATTACATTGAAAACAAGGCTCTTCAGTCTCCTGATGAGATCAAAGATCTTGGAGTAATCTTGGACCCTACCTTCTCATTTAACAGCCATATTAATTTTATAATATCCAAATCGTATGCTGCCCTAGGTTTTTTACGACGAAATAGCACCAACTTTACCGACCCTTATACGTTAAAGTTACTTTTCTCAACGATAGTTCGCCCTAAGCTTGAATATGCAAGATTTTTTTGTGAAAAAACAACAACAGTTTTTAATGGTTGAAGTTATAGTACTATTTCGGAAATCACCACTTTTCCTCATCAGACTTCTTAGGAAGATGAAATAAACACAACAGCCAACTCGGCTAGCGTAGCACAATAGGTAGCGTATTGGCTCTGCAACTCCGAGCTCCCGGGTTCAAAGCCTGAGAGAAGTGGTTATGAAAAATTAAATTAAAAATTAATTTAGTTTAATAATCAAAAAGAAGTCTGATGAGGAAATGTGGTGATTTCCGAAATAGTACTATAACTTCAACCATTAAAAACTGTTGTTGTTTTTCACAAAAAAATCTTCCATAAACTGGCCTTGAGCTCAATAAAAATTGTAAAATATTAAATAAATAAATAAAATAAAATATTTTATCCCATTTCTCGCAAATGTAGTAGAAAAGTAGGCAACTAGTAGCGAAATGCGGTTTGTACATTGCATGAAACTTAATTTCCAGAAATTTGATATTTCAATTTAATGTTTATAAATATAACCGAATATTCAACAACACAAACTATATAAACAAAAAACGCAAGTGCGATTTCAAGCTTTTTTAAGTTTGTTTATTCTTATTGCATGCAGAAAACAGAACTCTAACATTTGGAAAAAATTTTTAAATGTATTTTTCTTTAATTCAATCTCAATTTTATCTACTAAAATAAAAGTCCAGTAAGCCAAAATTGTAAACATAATTCATTACAATTTCGAACTTTTTTAAAAATATAATTACAATTTTTATAGATCATAAAATTATAAGATTCAAGTCACTAAAAATGTAACAGTTGTTTGAACAAAATTTTTTATATGGAAAAGACCACACAATACCATCTCAAAAAATTAACGTAATTTATATTGATATACATCTTTTAGAAACCAAGTAAAGACCTTAGTTAAAACTGGTCAAAATACCAGAATTTTATTAGTTTCGCCGCAGTGTGTGTGCATATACAACTATTATTTATATTATTAAAATAATAGCCTTGCATTTTGTACAAACTTCTTAGATTTTGCAAATTTCACAAACTTAATCACCATTTAAAAATTTGTATAAGAAAATAATTGAGCATGATGTAATTTGTAGGCCAATAATTTTAATTATATATTAATTATAATGTAAAGGGAGCCAACATAACAAATAATATAATCCATAATAAAATAAGACAAACCAATTTTTTTAAATAAATGTTCTTCTATTCGATATTTTAGCTGTATAATTTTATTTTTTTTTAATTTTTTTATTAATTTCTTTTTAAATTTTTTGTTAATTCATATAAAATATGTCCAGTAAAAAATTTAAAAACTATAAAAAGGCAACAGTGTTTGCTGCCAAGTCATTTTATAAGAAAATTACTAAAATCCACGTAATTGATAAAAAATTTGTTTTCTTAAATTAAAAGAGAGCAACACTGGCTAAGGCAGCGTGCAAGAGTAAGACAACTGCCTAATTATCAAACATTCTTTGATTAAATCAAGCTACCAGCGCACATGTATTCAATTCAATAGTGGTGTTTAGTTTTGACAAACTCTGTGAATTTACTTTATTTTGTTTGTTATTGTCATATCTTTTATAATAGGGTGGCAAGCCTGGAAAAAGCGATGTGTCAAATTATAATATAAACCAGTAGTGCGATTCACTAACTCTTAACAATTCAATATGTCGAGTTGTTGTTTACAATGTTTGCTGTTTGTAATAGCGATTGTGCGATTCACTAACTCATACTAAACAACACCGAACAGCTGACTTTTACTATTTATTTAAATTGATAAAAAGTGGCACCTCTGGCAACGAAGTGTCAAAATTTACGAAAAACACAAAAAGGAATTTAAAAAAATAAAACATTGCAATTCATCCGGCCAATAGTTGGAGCATTGGAGCGCAAATTCAGCAAACCAAAGGCAAGTATACTTAATTAAAGTTATTAAATAGATTATTTACTTTTCTTTTTCTATTTTCAGAATGGCCTTAACAAGCCCAGCAGCAAAAGGATGATGGATTTCTTTTAAGTGAATTCGGGGCTAGACAGCAGAAAGTTTCATCGGCTCCATGGCAGGATGGAGCTAGAAAATATGTGAGAGGAGATGGCTGTCAAGCTAAACGCCATCGGAGGTGCAGAAAAGTCCACCGAACAATGGCGCACGGTAAGTAATAACCCCATTGGGTTTGAATGTACCCACAAGGAGCTGTGCGGTCGTGGCAAATGTGTATTGTGCTTGGAATTGTGAAAAATTAAACCGCATGTGTTTAAATAAATGCATGACACTTCCACAACAGTCGGTTCTACGCTACCGTAGTGACTCGGATTTCATCCGACCAAGGACTGTTATTTCGGCGACCTAACCCCACTTAGGCTGCCGGACACCCCCAAATTATCTCCCCTTGGGTGCAATACCTTGCAGTAGGATTGCTACTCATACTTCTGGCCAGGGCGGGCGTCGAGTCTAACCCTGGCCCAGAAACCTACTTCTGCTGCATCTGCCAGAGAAGGCTCCATCCGAATTCCACTTCGGTGAGGTGTAATTCGTGCAACGGATGGTGCCATCTTAAGGTCTGCTCAGGCCTTAAGAAAACCAGGGAGTGGTCCACATCCTATGTGGGCCAGTGTTGCTCGCGCACTCAAGCGCCCCAAGCCTCCACGGCATACCCCCTTGCGCCCCCCGCGCCGGTGCCTCAGCGCACCCCTCCTGCCTCTACGGCTTCCCGGAGCTCACAGCAACACCAAACCTCCCCACCTCCCCCTTGCTCTACCACACATGGCGCCAACCAGCAACTACTGGTTGCCCCCACCATCTGCTGTGTATGCTGGGCCAGAGTGCACCGGAATGCCTGCTCGGTCAGATGTAACGCCTGCCAGGGCTGGTGCCACTTCCGGGCACTGGTCCGAGAGCTTTACCTCTTCCTGCTGCCGCAACAACCCCCCGCAAGTGTCGCTCACGACACCCCCACCACAATCGTTGGGCCCTCACAACAACAGCGGGATGCGCAGCCGGGACGGGCCGGCCCTCGGATCCAGTCCCTCACACCCCTCAACGCGACAACCTTACCGAGACAGACGAGACTCCTACAGTTCAACTGAAACGGACTCTCGAGCAAGATCTCGGAGGTGGTTGCCTTCATGGCTCGGCACGGGCTGTTAATAGCTGCGGTCCAAGAAACGAAGCTACGTCGCAGTTCAACCTTAACGAGCTGCGACGGTTACAACGTGCTTCGTAGAGATCGCGAGCGAGATAATGGTGGAGGCCTAGCCTTCATTCTACACAACACCGTGCAGTATCGTCTCATTGATGTAGACATCGACCCAAGGGACAGCACCTTAGAATGTCAGGGGATTGCTGTCCGGTCAGGCGATGTCGAGCTCGAAATATTTAACATATATATACCTCCTGTCTCCTGCTGCCCCGCTGGATATCACCCTGACATAGGTGCACTTCTCAGTGGTGAAAACCGTTTGGTAGTTGGAGACTTTAATGCGCATCACGATCTTTGGTTCTCAAGCCTATCAAATGATCGTAGGGGAAATATTTTGGCAGAGCAGATAGACGATTCGACATTCTGCATCATGAACGACGAAGCCCCCACCAGGATTGTGGGTAGTTGCAGCAGCTCGCCAGATCTAACAATAGCTAGCGCAGGTCTGATAAATAGCATAACGTGGCGACCTATGCTATCGCTTGCATCAGACCACCTACCCATAGTCATCTCGATTGACAGACCTGCCAACTATGTTGCCTCGGATCGCCACACCTATGTGAACTTCAAAAAAGCTGACTGGGAGCGGTTCGAGGATTTCACTGAAGACGCCTTCAGTGCTCTCTCAACTCCAACCGACGTTCGCGTAGGCGAGCGCGTGTTCCGTAGGGTGGTGAAGTCCGCTGCAGCCCGTTTCATTCCAGCAGGGAGGATCCCTGTGATCCGTCCTGACTTTCCGGGTGAGGCGGTGTCTCTAGCGGATGAACGCGACCACCTCCGGCAGGCGGACCCCGGTAATCCCCGTATTAGGCAACTAAACGGGGAGATCCAACGCCTGGTTAACGTTCATAAGCGGAACAAGTGGAGGGAGCACCTGAAGTCCTGCAACCTCGGTGCCGGAGTGGGCAAATTATGGTCGACCGTGAGGTCCTTGTCCAACCCGACGAGGCGTGATGATCGAACAGAAATCTCCTTTGGAGACCACGCCTCGTCGGACCCGAAGCGATGCGCGAACTATTTTAGTCGACAATTTACACTGCATCCTTCGGCCGACAGAACCAAACGGTCAGCCACCAGAAGGCTGCGCAAGTCAACACCAAGCGCACCAATTGTCCTCTCTACCACTGAGGTGAAGGAAGCCATCGGGAAGGCGAAAGCCTCCAAATCCATTGGCCCAGACGGGTTAAGTTTGTTGATGCTGAAAAAATTGGGCAACGCGGGATTAGCATATCTCACCAAGGTCCTCAACCTGTCGTTAAGCACCCTGATCATTCCAGATATCTGGAAGACCAGTAGGGTGATACCACTGCTGAAACCAGGGAAACCGGCTGGCCAAGGCGAGTCCTATCTCCCTGCTTTCTCCAGTGGTTAAGACACTTGAGGCCCTGCTGCTCCCGCATTTCAATCACAACCTCAGCCCGGCGAAGCATCAACACGGCTTCCGGAAAGTGCATAGCACTACAACGGCACTTAACGCCTTAAAGACTCAGATTAATCGTGGTCTCAACGGCAACCGCCCCTGTGAGAGAACCGTCCTCGTGGCTTTGGACTTGTCGAAGGCCTTCGACACAGTCAGCCACACCATCTTGCTGAAGGACGTGGAGGCCTCACCTCTCCCAGCGGCGTTGAAGCGATGGACCGCGAACTACCTGTGTGGTCGTCAAGCGTCGGTGTGCTACCGTGACTCAGTGTCAAAAGCGAGAAGAATTAAGCAGGGGGTACCACAGGGTGGCGTCCTATCCCCCCTATTATTCAACTTCTACATCTCGCGACTCCCTTCCCCGCCAGAGGGAGTCACACTGGTCTCGTATGCCGACGACTGCACGATAATGGCTACCGGCAAGGGAATTGACGGCTTGTGCTCCAAAGTGAACAGCTACCTCCCAGATCTTGCTCATTACTTTACGGGACGGAATTTGACGCTGTCTCCTGCTAAGTCCACGGCGACCCTTTTTACATCTTGGACGAAGGAGGTCGGGTTCACCCTCGACATCCACATCGAGGGGACCCCCATTCCGACGGTTAACCACCCGAAGATCCTGGGAGTCACCCTCGACAGCCTGGTCTCCTTCTCAGCGTATACAACCGCAATCGTCAACAAGGTACAGAGCCGCAACAAAGTCCTCAAGTCGCTCGCCGGCAGCACTTGGGGCAAAGGCAAAGCAACGTTGTTGGCAACATACAAGACGATTGGCCGGCCGGTTCTAAATTATGCCGCGCCAATTTGGTCGCCTGGAACTAGCAGGACTCAGTGGTCAAGACTGGAGACCTGTCAGAACGCCGCACTCTGGACAGTGACGGGATGTCTCCTGATGACGCCTGTGGATCACCTCTACCATGAGGCTAACGTGCTTCCAGTGCAGGAGCACAACATTATGCTCACAAAACCGTTTCTACTAGGGTGCCACCGTCCGGGCACCCCAATGGAGACCTGCTCGCCCTGGAGCCGGCACCCAGGCACATCAGGGGACATCTCTCACAACTGACGGACGAGGTCCAGACATACGTACACCTACCGCTGGACCCAAGGACGTACCGACAGGCTCTGGACAGCATCCACAGGGAGTCGGTGTCCAAATACATCGACACCCGCCCGGTGAGTGCAGTCCGGGGAGTCCAACCACCACCCATAACAGCTGAGGAGCTCCAGCTGCCTTGTGAGACCCGCGTCACTCTGGCTCAACTCAGATCTGGATATTGTAGCAGGTTAAACTCCTACCTATCCAGGATTATCCCCGACACCCCCAACACTTGCCCGGCATGTGAAGAGTCTCCGCACGACACCAATCACCTATTCACATGCCCGGCCAAACCTACTCAACTAACACCCCTCTCCCTATGGTCCGACCCTGTTGAAACGGCTCGTTTCCTGGACCTTTTGTTAGTTGAGTGACGATAATGATTGAGGGAGTCCGCCAACCCAGTGGGGTGTAGCTAGCCGCTACAACACCAACAACAACAACAAATAAATGCATGACTTTCATTAATAGATGTGTTAGAATGTTTGTAAAAATAAATATCTTGTTTGTGTAGATAACCAAGTGCATATTGCGAAGCCAATTCCATGTATAGCCACTACGCATAGACCAGAGAATGTACGTTCGATTGGACCATATCCCCTCAAAGAAAAGCAAATGTTGACATTTCTCAAAATATTCCTCCTCTTTGGTCTACTAACTATGTATAATTATTAAAATAAAATCCTTACTCTGTATTTGAAGTGCCTTTAATTTTGTGAAATTTATATGAAAGTTATAAATTTTTGTTTTTAATGAATAAATTTTCACTTTTAAATAAAAAAGATTTATTTTTGTATCAATCAGTAACCTCGTATCTACTGTTTGCATGCACCAAAATATATACTCAGTAACCTAGTAACTAACAAAAACATTTAAAACATTTAACTAACATAAGAAGAAAAAAAACTAAGTTGACTACCTATTAATAATAGTAAAACCAAAACAAAAATGCAAATAAATGTGTAATTTTGTATTACTAAAACAAAAATTAGGTTTTTTTTGGTTTCTGACAAATTGTTCTATTGTAGATACGTGGTTAACGCAGAAACGGGACGATATGTTAATTAAGATCATTGTGTATAACAACAAGTGAGATATCTTATTTGTCAGTTGCTTTTGACAGGATACCTAAGATGGCGTTTGACAGGGTACCTAAGCTGGCCGCCAATATGTCGACAATTACGAATGGCCCGAAGTTGGAAAAAGTTGATCTGAAAATATTTTGGGGGGGGGTTTCAATTTTTTAGGATATTTTACATATTTTGAGATATTCGATTGATATCCATTATAAACATAGATATAATAATATTGGGTAAAATGTTGAATGCATTTTTATAAAGCCATCGATAGGCTATGATATAATTTGAATCAGATGAATCATAAAACGTCAGGGGTTTAAAGTGCTTCATCGATTCTCCTCTTTTTCTTTGCCAAAATATCTAGGTCACTAGTAACCTCAATATCTCGAGATACGTCTTCAATCTCCGTAAAATAGAAAAGGACCGTTCACTCGGAGCCACCGTGACTGGCAACGTAACACTGATTTGAAAAATTCGGTAAATGTGTTTGTAAAATTGCATATTATGAATGCGGTTTGATAAGTCATAAACTTTTAGAATAAAATATACTTTTCGGCAAAAAATCATTTCTTTGTATTCCAGTTACTGGGTAATAATTTTTAATTTTTTTTGTCTAGAGTGAGTTTTTGTGTGTGCTACGAATTTGAAAACACGGTTGAAATTTTCTGAGACTACCGATTTTTTGGGGGGAATCCAGACACCCAGAACCCCTCCCCTGTATCCGTCCCTGCATTCGGGTAAAATATACGAGGAACGCCAGGGTTGCGAATTTACTTTGCAAAAACAGGTGATCTCAGCTGTTCCAAATTTTGACGTTTATCGAAAAGATATCTCACTTGTTATTATACACAATGATTAAGATAGACCCCTTGTTACGAGTGAGGGAGAAGACTGCTAAGGCTGATATTACAATGCATTTTTAAGTCAAACTTAAGTCTATTTTAAGATTTTGCGTTTTACCAACCAAATCTTAAGCTCGACTTAAGTTAAAATTAAGTTGCCGAATTTCTCGTCTTAAACTGATCTTATCTCTGCGAGCAGCTGATTATTGCTTATCAAATAAAATTGTAAAGACCTAAATACAAATAATTGAAAAAATCTAAATATTTCTCGAAATATGGAATTTGATTGGAGTAGTGGTGAAGACAGTGACTTAGAGTACGATTAAATAATAAATGTTATTGTATTAAGAGAACTAAAATAATCTCCAAGTAAACACCTTATTTAAAACTGGTCAAAATACCAGAATTTTATTAGTTTCGCCGCAGTGTGTGTGCATATACAACTATTATTTATATTATTAAAATAATAGCCTTGCATTTTGTACAAACTTCTTAGATTTTGCAAATTTCACAAACTTAATCACCATTTAAAAATTTGTATAAGAAAATAATTGAGCATGATGTAGTTTGTAGGCCAAAAATTTTAATTATATATTAATTATAATGTAAAGGGGGCCAACATAACAAATTATATAATCCATAATAAAATAAGACAAGCCAATTTTATTAAATAAATGTTCTTCTATTCGATATTTTAACTGTATAATTTTATTTTTTTAATTTTTTTATTAATTTCTTTTTAAATTTTTTGTTAATTCATATAAAATATGTCCAGTAAAAAATTTAAAAACTATAAAAAGGCAACAGTGTTTGCTGCCAAGTCATTTTATAAAAAAATTACTAATATCCACGTAATTGATAAAAAATTTGTTTTCTTAAATTAAAAGAGAGCAACACTGGCTAAGGCAGCGTGCAAGAGTAAGACAACTGCCTAATTATCAAACATTCTTTGATTAAATCAAGCTACCAGCGCACATGTATTCAATTCAATAGTGGTGTTTAGTTTTGACAAACTCTGTGAATTTACTTTATTTTGTTTGTTATTGTCATATCTTTTATAATAGGGTGGCAAGCCTGGAAAAAGCGATGTGTCAAATTATAATATAAACCAGTAGTGCGATTCACTAACTCTTAACAATTCAATATGTCGAGTTGTTGTTTACAATGTTTGCTGTTTGTAATAGCGATTGTGCGATTCACTAACTCATACTAAACAACACCGAACAGCTGACTTTTACTATTTATTTAAATTGATAAAAAGGGGCATCTCTGGCAACGAAGTGTCAAAATTTACGAAAAACACAAAAAGGAATGTAAAAAAATAAAACATTGCAATTCATCCGGCCAATAATTGGAGCATTGGAGCGCAAATTCAGCAAACCAAAGGCAAGTATACTTAATTAAAGTTATTAAATAGATTATTTACTTTTCTTTTTCTATTTTCAGAATGGCCTTAACAAGCCCAGCAGCAAAAGGATGATGGATTTCTTTTAAGTGAATTCGGGGCTAAACAGCAGAAAGTTTCATCGGCTCCATGGCAGGATGGAGCTAGAAAATATGTGAGAGGAGATGGCTGTCAAGCTAAACGCCATCGGAGGTGCAGAAAAGTCCGCCGAACAATGGCGCACGGTAAGTAATAACCCCATTGGGTTTGAATGTACCCACAAGGAGCTGTGCGGTCGTGGCAAATGTGTATTGTGCTTGGAATTGTGAAAAATTAAACCGCATGTGTTTAAATAAATGCATGACACTTCCACAACAGTCGGTTCTACGCTACCGTAGTGACTCGGATTTCATCCGACCAAGGACTGTTATTTCGGCGACCTAACCCCACTTAGGCTGCCGGACACCCCCAATCTTATCTCCCCTTGGGTGCAATACCTTGCAGCAGGATTGCTACTCATACTTCTGGCCAGGGCGGGCGTCAAGTCTAACCCTGGCCCAGAAACCTACTTCTGCTGCATCTGCCAGAGAAGGCTCCATCCGAATTCCACTTCGGTGAGGTGTAATTCGTGCAACGGATGGTGCCATCTTAAGGTCTGCTCAGGCCTTAAGAAAACCAGGGAGTGGTCCACATCCTATATGGGCCAGTGTTGCTCGCGCACTCAAGCCCCCAAGCCTCCACGGCATACCCCCTTGCACCCCCCGCGCCGGTGCCTCAACGCACCACTCCTGCCTCTACGGCTTCTCGGAGCTCACAGCAACACCAAACCTCCCCACCCCCCCCTCGCTCCACTAAACGTGGCGCCAACCAGCAACTACTGGTTGCCCCCACCATCTGCTGTGTATGCCGGGCCAGAGTGCACCGGAATGCCTGCTCGGTCAGGTGTAACGCCTGCCAGGGCTGGTGCCACTTCCTGGCACTGGTCCGAGAGCTTTACCGCTTCCTGCTGCCGCAACAACCCCCCGCAAGTGTCGCTCACGACACCGCCCACCACAATCGTTGGGCCCTCACAACAACAGCGGGATGCACAGCCGGGACGGGCCGGCCCTCGGATCCAGTCCCTCACACCCCTCAACGCGACAACCTTACCGAGACAGACGAGACTCCTACAGTTCAACTGCAACGGACTCTCGAGCAAGATCTCGGAGGTGGTTGCCTTCATGGCTCGGCACGGGCTGTTAATAGCTGCGGTCCAAGAAACGAAGCTACGTCGCAGTTCAACCTTAACGAGCTGCGACGGTTACAACGTGCTTCGTAGAGATCGCGAGCGAGATAATGGTGGAGGCCTAGCCTTCATTCTACACAACACCGTCCGGTCAGGCGATGTCGAGCTCGAAATATTTAACAGATATATACCTCCTGTCTCCTGCTGCCCCGCTGGATATCACCCTGACATAGGTGCACTTCTCAGTGGTGAAAACCGTTTGGTAGTTGGAGACTTTAATGCGCATCACGATCTTTGGTTCTCAAGCCTATCAAATGATCGTAGGGGAAATATTTTGGCAGAGCAGATAGACGATTCGACATTCTGCACCATGAACGACGAAGCCCCCACCAGGATTGTGGGTAGTTGCAGCAGCTCGCCAGATCTACCAATAGCTAGCGCAGGTCTGATAAATAGCATAACGTGGCGACCTATGCTATCGCTTGCATCAGACCACCTACCCATAGTCATCTCGATTGACAGACCTGCCAACTATGTTGCCTCGGATCGCCACACCTATATCAACTTCAAAAAAGCTGACTGGGAGCGGTTCGAGGATTTCACTGAAGACGCCTTCAGTGCTCTCTCAACTCCAACCGACGTTCGCGTAGGCGAGCGCGTGTTCCGCAGATTGGTGAAGTCCGCTGCAGCCCGTTTGATTCCGGCAGGGAGGATCCCTGTGATCCGTCCTGACTTTCCGGGTGAGGCGGTGTCTCTAGCGGATGAACGCGATCGCCTCCGGCAGGCGGACCCCGTAATCCCCGTATTAGGCAACTAAACGGGGAGATCCAACGCCTGGTTAACGTTCATAAGCGGAACAAGTGGAGGGAGCACCTGAAGTCCTGCAACTTCGGTGCCGGAGTGGGCAAATTATGGTCGACCGTGAGGTCCCTGTCCAACCCGACGAGGCGTGATGATCGAACAGAAATCTCCTTTGGACCCCACGCCTCGTCGGACCCGAAGCGATGCACGAACTATTTTAGTCGACAATTTACACTGCATCCTTCGGCCGACAGAACCAAACGGTCGGTCACCAGAAGGCTCCGCAAGTCAACACCAAGCGCACCAATTGTCCTCTCTACCACTGAGGTGAAGGAAGCCATCGGGAAGGCGAAAGCCTCCAAATCCATTGGCCCAGACGGGTTAAGTATGTTGATGCTGAAAAAATTGGGCAACGCGGGAGTAGCATATCTCACCAAGGTCCTCAACCTGTCGTTAAGCACCCTGATCATTCCAGATATCTGGAAGACCAGTAGGGTGATACCACTGCTGAAACCAGGGAAACCGGCCGGCCAAGGCGAGTCCTATCTCCCAGCTTTCTCCAGTGGTTAAGACACTTCCGGAAAGTGCATAGCACTACAACGGCACTTAACGCTATAAACACTCAGATTAATCGTGGTATCAACGGCAACCGCCCCTGTGAGAGAACCGTCCTCGTGGCTTTGGACTTGTCGAAGGCCTTAGACACAGTCAGCCACTCCATCTTGCTGAAGGACGTGGAGGCCTCACCTCTCCCAGCGGCGTTGAAGCGATGGACCGCGAACTACCTGTGTGGTCGTCAAGCGTCGGTGTGCTACCGTGACTCAGTGTCAAAAGCGAGAAGAATTAAGCAGGGGGTACCACAGGGTGGCGTCCTATCCCCCCTATTATTCAACTTCTACATCTCGCGACTCCCTTCCCCGCCAGAGGGAGTCACACTGGTCTCGTATGCCGACGACTGCACGATAATGGCTACCGGCAATGGAATTGACGGCTTGTGCTCCAAAGTGAACAGCTACCTCCCAGATCTTGCTCATTACTTTACGGGACGGAATTTGACGCTGTCTCCTGCTAAGTCCACGGCGACCCTTTTTACATCTTGGACGAAGGAGGTCGGGCTCACCCTCGACATCCACATCGAGGGGACCCCCATTCCGACGGTTAACCACCCGAAGATCCTGGGAGTCACCCTCGACAGCCTGGTCTCCTTCTCAGCGTATACAACCGCAATCGTCAACAAGGTACAGAGCCGCAACAAAGTCCTCAAGTCGCTCGCCGGCAGCACTTGGGGAAAAGACAAAGGAACGTTGTTGGCAATATACAAGACGATTGGCCGGCCGGTTCTAAATTATGCCGCGCCAATTTGGTCGCCTGGAACTAGCAGGACTCAGTGGTCAAGACTGGAGACCTGTCAGAACGCCGCACTCTGGACAGTGACGGGATGTCTCCTGATGGCGCCTGTGGATCACCTCTACCATGAGGCTAACGTGCTTCCAGTGCAGGAGCACAACATTATGCTCACAAAACAGTTTCTACTGGGGTGCCACCGTCCGGGCACCCATAGCAGCTGAGGAGCTCCAGCTGCCTTGTGAGACCCGCGTCACTCTGGCTCAACTCAGATCTGGATATTGTAGCAGGTTAAACTCCTACCTATCCAGGATCAACCCCGACACCCCCAACACTTGCCCGGCATGTGAAGAGTCTCCGCACGACACCAATCACCTATTCACATGCCCGGCCAAACCTACTCAACTAACACCCCTCTCCATATGGTCCGACCCTGTTGAAACGGCTCGTTTCCTGGACCTTTTGTTAGTTGAGCTTGACGATAATGATTGAGGGAGTCCGCCAACCCAGTGGGGTGTAGCTAGCCGCTACAACAACAACAAATAAATGCATGACTTTCATTAATAGATGTGTTAGAATGTTTGTAAAAATAAATATCTTGTTTGTGTAGATAACCAAGTGCATATTGCGAAGCCAATTCCATGTATAGCCACTACGCACAGACCAGAGAATGTACGTTCGATTGGACCATATCCCCTCAAAGAAAAGCAAATGTTGACATTTCTCAAAATATTCCTCCTCTTTGCTCTACTAACTATGTATAATTATTAAAATAAAATCCTTACTCGGTATTTGAAGTGCCTTTAATTTTGTTAAATTTATATGAAAGTAATACATTTTTGTTTTTAATGAATAAATTTCCACTTTTAAATAAAAAAGATTTATTTTTGTATCAATCAGTAACCTCGTATCTACTGTTTGCATGCACCAAAATATGTACTCAGTAACCTAGTAACTAACAAAAACATTTAAAACATTTAACTAACATAAGAAGAAAAAAACTAAGTTGACTACCTATTAATAATAGTAAAACCAAAACAAAAATGCAAATAAATGTGTAATTTTGTATTACTAAAACAAAAATTAGGTTTTTTTTGGTTTCTGACAAATTGTTCTATTGTAGATACGTGGTTAACGCAGAAACGGGACGATATGTTAATTAAGATAGACCCCTTGTTACGAGTGAGGGAGAAGACTGCTTAGGGCTGGTATTACAATGCATTTTTATGTCAAACTTAAATCTATTTTAAGATTTTGCGTTTTACCAACCAAATCTTAAGCTCGACTTAAGTTAAAATTAAGTCGCCGAATTTCTCGTCTTAAATTGATCTTATCTCTGCGAGCAGCTGATTATTGCTTATCAAATAAAATTGTAAAGACCTAAATACAAATATTTGAAAAAATCTAAATATTTCTCGAAATATGGAATTTGATTGGAGCAGTGATGAAGACAGTGACTTAGAGTATGATTAAATAATAAATGTTATTGTATTAAGAGAACTAAAATAATCTCAATTGTACGAAGAGGAAGATTTTCGCCACAGGTTTTATTTCAATAATGCTTGGAATGTCCTTCAATTGATAATATCGGATCGCATGGTTGAAAAATAATAATTAATAATTGGTTCATGGGATCGAAGCATTAGACTATCAGGTATGTGTATCCTTTATTATTTCCAAAGAAACATAAACCACTTTAATTAGTCTCAGGAGCCATGCGTTGTGTCTGGAGAGTATGTTTTATTTAAAATTTCGACAAAGCTGCTATGCTGTCCTATTTGCAATACATTTAGTTCTGATATCAACTGTAATATTTTATTTTTGAAATATGCTATGCTTAGATTTTTTTGGGAGAGATTGGCGAGTTGGTTTTGTATGTGGGGTATAGTTGTTGTGCATTTGTATTTATTAGTCAGTGAATTTTTTAGTTGCTCTAATGTTTGTGGTATTTGTATTGCTGTTACGTTTGCCTTCACCGTTTGACTCAGTTTTACGTAAACCACAAAATCTATTAGTGCTGTTTTGCCTGTTTCGGTTAGGCTGTTATAGATTATTTCAATAATTTTTAGAAATGATTCCAAATCTTTGTGATTTCCGGAAAAGCTCGGAATAGTTTTCATAGCTGTTTGTAAACTAAACTCAGCCATTGTAGTTATCTGTTGGATGGACTCAATGTTAAAATTTTCAGTTGGGATTATTATTTGTGTGTTGATTGTATGTGGTATGTTTATATCTAAATTGTAATTAGCTAATATTTTAAGTAATTTGTCCCTATTCGAACAAAATACTCCTAGTCCAATTTCTTTATGTTCTTTGGTTAACCTAGTTATGTGAACATTTAGTATACTTCTAATGTTCTCTAGTGATGTTATTAATGTTCTTAAATGCTTATTTAGTGTTTCTTCTTTGACTTTTATTGTTTTATTTAAACATTTGTAGGATTTATTAAAATTTTCTTTTTCTACCTCTATTTTTTTCGATAATTTTAGACCAATGTTCCATAATTTTTTAAACTTGGTCTTGTTTGATATTGTAGGTGATATTCTTTTTTAGCTTATTTCTATATATTGAGTGTAGCTTAATGACAAAATCTGCAACTAATATTGTTGTTATTATAAGTAATAGCAATTCTACCATTGTTTGTTTATGATCTTCTTCAACTGTTACCTCATTTATTACATTTGCTTTTGGATCGCTTATTTTAGATTCTTGGCCGCCCATATTGCTAAAATTCTTATTTAGTAAAATTTAAATGTTTTTTTTTTTTTTACATATGATTTTGTTTCTTTGTTTTATAATTTGTGTTGCCGCTTCTGCAGTTGGGCAGTAGTAAGTATCTTTACTGTTTCTGAGTTTGAAATTATTAGTATCTAACAGTATTATTGGTGTTTTATTCTTGATTTTGTCTGTTAGACTGTTTTTGTATCTTTTGCAATCTATGCAATTTGTACAGTGCATTTTGTGGTTTTTTTTTAAATATTTTTTTAAGTTTTTTATTTGCGTTATTAATTCTATTTTAGTTTTCTTGCTTATTTCTAAATTTAGGTTTTTAAATAAAATAGCTTTTTGTTTTCTTATATTTTATTGTTTGCCACCTCTTTTACTCTTTTGAGGCTTCGCTTCCTTCAGGGGTTTTGGCTCTGTTTTCCTCTGTCTCTGTTTGTATTGTTCAATTGTAATTTTTTTAGGTCCAGCGTTTATCGATGTGGGTGTATATACTGGTGCGTCTACTGGACAACCCTCGGGTGTGTACTCGTATGCCTCAGTTTGTATTGATAGTTTTGAATATTTTAAAAAGATATTATCAAACTCAGCTTTGCTGATTGTTTGATTTTGATCCGTAATTTGGATCAGTTAGCTATTTTTCCTATCGCAATTATATTTTGTTTCTAATCCTTTCGAGTATGAGTTTGGCAGGATCGCCATGTGTTGGTCCTATATGTCTGTTTGTTTATGAAAATCCTCTTCTTTGTAAAGGCAGAGAGGATTCTGCCGTTCAATAGGCAGCCGTTAGGTTGCCGAAATGCTTGAGAAAAAAAATGCCTGTTTTTAGCTGTCAAAATAATTCTGATTTTATTTGGTAAAACTTAAGTCTATTTATACTAAAATGTAACTGAAAATCAGTTGATTTGCATTGTTATTGTTTCTTATTTACATTGTTTTTGCTTTAAACTTTGTGTATTTGTTTAAGATTGCGCGCATTTTCTTTTCTCTTTTTGATTGTCATTCATTAAACAGCTGTTTGCGTTTAGTTTTTTAGGTGCCTATTACTGTGCATCTAAAACTGTTCGTTGCATAAATAGCTCTCAAACCTTAAATAATTATAAAACTTGCCCTACCTTGCAAACTGCTTTCTTCTTTGATTCATTAATACAATTTTAGTTTTTACTCATATTGAATTTTGCTGTTTCAATTATGTCTTGCATTTTTGACAACTGCAAAAATAAAAGCGATAATGAGCAACGCTCTGTTGCATGCTGGTTGTGCGATGGCATTGCTCATATAAAATGTGCCGGATTGACTGGTAGATTCCTGGACTTGATAAATGAAGGAAGAGGTATTCGTTGGTCTTGTTTAAAATGCAGATCAACTGAGGTTGAACTTTTCCAATTTTTTAGAGAAACCAGAAATGGGTTTTTCGAAATCGGCAAAGACCTTCGGGCACTTAATGATAAATTTAAACGTTATGAAAACGTGTTTAAATCATTTAAGTGCCTAGATAAACAAACTTCGCAACCTGTAAGAGAGACCAAACGCAAACGGGCACACAGTCCACCCAAGGAAAGTATTGTGGCTCCTCTTACATTACACCAAAAAAATATTTTGCCTCAACCCCAACAAATTGAGCTAATTAATCTTTTGTCTCCTGTCCCTCCGCCTCAGGGCCCGTCTTCTTCAACTTCATCAAGAGCTATCTGCACTCGCGCTTCTTCCTCTAATAAAAGCAATTCTGATCATGAGAACTTACAGGCATCTTCATCTGAGGTGGGTCCATCACCGCCTCAATCGCTTCCACCATCCCAATCTGCTCCTATTGTTGCAAAAACTGTAGCACCATTGGATGAGGCTGAATGCTCTGCAAAGAAGCTGGTTGTGGTTCCTTTGAGAAAATCGATTTTTGTTTCTAGATTTGCTAGGGACACTTCTTCTGATGATATAGAGTTTTACATTTCATCAAAAATTAAGACTTGTAACTTAGCAATCCGAAAATTTAACTTTAAATACGAACGTAACGTATCATCTTTTAAAATTGATGTGGCACCTGAAGTTTTTGATACTTTGCTTAACAATTCTTTTTGGCCAACCGGGGCATTTGTTCGCGAATTTGAATACAAGCCACATAAAAATAAAAATAAAATAAATAACTTAGCTTCAATTCCTAATCGTGACACTGAGCCAAAAAACAAATTTTAAATTCTACTTTAAGTATTTTCTACCAAAACGTTAGAGGTTTAAATACTAAATTGAACGATTTATATTTAAAAGGCTTAGACTGTGACTATAACGTAATTTGCTTTACTGAAACTTGGCTTAAACCACATATTTTTAATTCAGAGATCCTTCCTAATCAATATCAAATTTATAGAAATGACCGTAAGGACAGAATCGGTGGGGGTGTTCTTTTTGCAGTTCATTCTTCAATACCATCCGAAGATGTTAATATCCCCCTCATCGAGTCAATCGAATTTAAAGCCATACGAGTTATGGTAGGAAATGGTTTCTTTTATTTAGCTGCTTGCTACATCCCTCCTAAGTCTGACTTATCGGTTTATTCTCAACATATTGCGTCACTTAGATCTTTAAGTTCAATGATTACTGCACATGACTCGATGATTGTACTTGGTGACTTCAATATGCCAGGCATATCATGGACTCTTATAGACGACGTTATCGTTCCAATATCATCAAAGGATAGATACAATGTGTTTTTAGAAGATATGGCTGAGCTCTGCCTAAATCAGATTAATTTAACTCCAAACAATTTTGGCACCATTCTGGATCTTGTTTTTGTTGATGACGTATCTAAGTCATCTATGAAGATGTGCGAACCCTTGGTTATTCCAGAGGACTCTTATCACCCTGCGATTGAGGTAAATTACGAGGTTATTGGTGATTTTGGAAATAATGTTGATAAATCAAGTAGCTCAAACGCTCGTTTTATTTTCGCGAAAGCCAATTTCAAGAAATTAGATCGAGAATTATCAAAATTATCATGGCCGACGTATAAAGATGATGTTGAACGCTGCGTCCAGCATTTTAATAACACTATATTTAGCTTATTTCAAAAGTTTGTACCAAAACGGGTTTGCGTACGAAAGGAGCAATCACAACCTTGGTTTACTAAAGAACTAAAAAATTAAAAAAATAAAAAGTCGCGAACGTTTAAATTGTACAAAAAAACTGGTTTGCACACTAACTATATTAAATACTCAGTTATCCGACACGCTTATTTTGAATTAAATAAAAAATGCTACAGATCTTATTTGTGCAAAGTTAAAAGGAATCTAATAAAAAACCCTGAATCATTTTATGACTTCGTTAACTCTAGGCGCAGAGTGACTAGTTTTCCGTCTGCTATGAAATATCAAAATACCGTTTCTTGTGACTCCCAATCAATTTCCAACATGTTTGCCCAATTCTTCAGGTCAAATTACTCCATTAACTCGCCTCTGAGCAAACCTTATCCATATAAACTCTGTTCCCTCACCTCTGCTATTATTCCGCAGATATCTTCCGAGGAAGTATTTTATTATTTGAGTAACTTAAAAGAATCATTTAAGGCTGGCCCCGATTCGATCCCGACGTGTTTCCTCATAAACTGTGCTAAACATATTTATGTGCCCTTAACTAATTTATTTAATCTTTCTCTTAAGCTTGGGATTTTCCCTTTAGCTTGGAAAGAATCATTCATTATACCCCTTTATAAGACCGGGAGTAGGTCCTCTATAGAAAATTACCGCGGTATAGCTAAGCTTTCTGCTATTCCTAAATTATTCGAAGCTATTGTTATTGACCATTTAACGTATTCCATATCCTCTACGATTTCTAGCACACAACAAGGGTTCTCTAAGGGTAAATCTACCGTTACAAACTTGCTTGAGTTCACAACTCATGTTTCAAATGGATTCAGAGAATTTATGCACACTGATGTTATATACACTGATTTTAGTAAAGCATTCGACAGAGTAAGTCACTCTTTACTGATCCATAAACTCGATCTCCTTGGTTTTCAACCTAATCTCCTTCGTTGGATGTCTTCTTACCTCAATGACAGAACACAACGAGTTCTTTTTAAAAATAGTTCCTCAAACATTATTCATGTTTCTTCAGGGGTCCCGCAAGGAAGTCACCTTGGTCCGATTCTGTTTTTACTTTTTATAAATGACTTACCTTCTGTAATAAATTATTCAAAAATTTTATTGTATGCTGATGATGTAAAGCTTTTTAGATCGTATCATTCTGTTGAGGAAAGGTCCTTACAACAATCGGATTTAAATAGCATGACTAACTGGTGTGAAATAAATTACATGCCACTAAACCTTAAAAAATGTAAAGTAATGTGCTTTTCTCGCAGGGCAGTTCAACCAGCTTCTTATGAAATATGTAACAATAACCTCGAACAAGTGTTTAACTTTGTTGATCTTGGAATTACAATGGATCCGAAATTTAATTTTAATCTTCACATAAATGTTACAGTTAACAAAGCCAAGGGTGTTTTTGCATTTGTAAAACGGTGGTCAAAAGAATTCAATGACCCTTACATCACGAAGGCTCTATTCACAACGTTAGTGAGGCCCATACTGGAATATGGATCTGTTGTTTGGAACCCGCGCTATCAAGTTCATTCCGACAGAATAGAGTCAATTCAAAAACAATTTCTACTTTTTGCTTTAAGGAATTTTCGTTGGGATTCTCAGTACAACCTGCCGCCATATATAAGTCGTTTAAAACTCATTAATCTTCCTACACTTGCTAGTCGCAGAGAAATGCTAGGCATTGTATTTTTGGTCAAGTTACTGACAGGCTTGATCTCTAGCCCATCTCTTCTTAGCGAAATAAAACTAAACGTTCCCTCCAGAATTTCAAGAAATTTCCGGCCTCTCTTTCTGAAGCCATGTAAAAGCAATTTTGAGTTAAATGAGCCACTCCGTAGTTTGTGTCAGGATTTTAACACTCACTCCGGTTCTTTTGATATTTCAGACTCACTTTTTTACATAAAGAAAACTATACTCAATTCTCTCAATAGTTAATACATACATACATATACATATATTACTATTCGATCAGCTGATGAGCATTTGTTCTGTAGCTGAACAGTTTTAGATCTCGACACTTAACAAACCTCTGCCTTTCATGACTCGGCGCAACATATATGAAAAAACAAAATTTTTTTTTTTTTTATATATCTGTGCGTCATGCGGATGCGCCCCTCGCGACGGTCGGGCGGGTATGGAGGGATAAAACCGTTGGGATTATTATTAAAAAAAAAACTCCACCTCTTTTTCCAATGATTTTAGTTTACCGCTTTCCAATAATAGCGTAACCAATTAAAAGAGTGCATGTTATGCATTATATTTATACTGAAATATTCTGCCGGCGCAGCGATAGCGTTGCGGCAGTGCAGCGGTCAATGTGCTAAGCTATGCATTTATTTATACTGCTGTATTGCACAGTCAGCGATTGTCTTTGTTGTGTATTTACTGTAGGTCACTACACACGAGCCATAACATGAATTAAATATTTTCCATACTTAAGTCTCCATTGTGAAACGCAAATGTGTGCAAAATCGTAAACTGGTCTTAACTAAGGTTTGTCTTAACTAGAACTTAAGTTCGACTTAAGATTGGATTGTAAAACCGGCCCTTAGTTATCCAACCTTTTTTTCCCCTGCGAGGTCGGTCACCTTGGCGCTGGTACAGGGGCTTAGGCGTACCCCACCAGGAGACGAGCATGAAGCCGTGTGACGATGATAAATTGTTTCTCTATCTCTATGCCGACACCAAGTGGGGGCGCTGACCAGGGTGTTACGCGACACTGTGCCCATTTGATGGTTTGCAGCCAGGAGGACAACCGGCTGTATTAGTAAGGCACCTCCTCGATACCGGGCCGCCTTGAGGAGTAGCGAAGGCCTTACCGCGACAAGGGCGCTGGCGCGGCGGACCGTATAATTCCCCAATTAAACAAATAGACTGTTTTGGCTTGCATAAGCCGGGCAGGCGGTCGTAAGAACAAGATGGCCAAAAACAACACAACAACAACAACAACGAAAGCAGCAACGTCAGCTGCTACAGGAACGGCACCAACTGCATCCAATGTAACTAGGGCCAACGCAACCGCAACGGAACCCAGGTCCTCGTATGCGGCGGTATCGGGGGTGAGTAGCTGTGTGAAAACCTCCAAACGCGCAGGCAGCTTCCTTGAAAAGCTAACTGAAGAAGAAGCGGCCCTTTTCGAAGAACACGCGAGGGATGACGAGCCGAGCCCCAGCAGCGGAGTTCGTCGAGAGAAGGCCTGTACGGATAAAGGTAATTTTAGCAGGTATGACACGTCTGTTTATACTAATAAACTGGCCGAGGCAGATCGGTCGCTGCACCGACCCGGCATGTCTACTTGCAGGTACGAAAGTAGAGTTAGCGAAGAAGTCATAAGTAGACACAGTAGCCGGCATCAGACCCCAGGTCGTAACAGGTCCAGGAGCCGACGTCGCTCTGCTAGCAGACGAAGGTCCAGGAGCTGCAGACGGTCTGCACCTAAAGAAAGGTCGAGCAGAAGAAGCAGCCGCTGTCGCACGCCCTCTGCCTCGCGTGGCTTGGGCTGGCAGCAGCCGAAGAGGAAGCACAGGAGAGCTAGGGCTCCCCCGCTTCCAAAACCAGGTCAGCCGGGAGCGCTAGACGACCACCGCCGCTCAGGGCTTAGTGGATCAGGAGCGAAGTGGTACCTGCGCTACCTTGAACAGGGAAAGTCCCCGAACGAGGCCCGACTAATGGCCGGGGTGAGGATGGAAGTGGAAGCTGATGAACGGGGTGGAAGAAGCGGGCAAGAGCAACAGCAAAAACCCGCGCCCGTCGCAAGGCAAGTCGAATATATCAGTAGCGGTCAACCTGCACCACGCGATTGCTGCCTCGGCGGTCATCGCTGGCAGGTTTGCCACGGAGAACCTGGGCGTGTTACAGATACAGGAACCGTGGACCTACAGAGGCCAGGTAAGGGGCCTCAACCATAATAAAAACCAGGCAATTTAGGACCTATCCTGTGAGAGGCCCAGAGCGTGTGTTGTTCTGAAGAAGGAAATTAACTACTTCTGCATTACAGAATTCCTGACGCAAGACTTAGTTGCAGTGCAAGCTTCGTTAGCGGTGAACGGCAGGCGCATAGAGGTGGTAGTGGCCTCGGCCTATTTTCTCGGAGACAACTCCAATGTCCCAACCCGCGAGACACAAACACTGGTGCTCTACTGCAGAGGTAAGAAGCTACTACTCATCATTGGTTGCGACGCAAACGCACACAACGAGGAGTTGGGCAGCAAGGACATGAACCGCAGGGGTGAGTCACTATTAGAATTCATCATTAGCGAAGACATAAGTATACATAATGTTAATAATAAGCCTACATTTGTCACAAGGGCCAGAGAGGAGGTACTTGACATTACACTCAACTGGAGACTGCCTTTTCCTGCGGTCTCTCAGTGGCGGGTTTCACCGGAGCCGTCACTGTCGGACCATAGGATTATCAGATTCGAGTTGGGGATGGAAGTCCCAACAGGTTTCCCAGGCAGGAGCCCAAAAAGGGCAAACTGGGATAGGTATAGAGCTGTTTTAAGATTGATTCTGCATAGAGCAGATTCCAGGCACAATAAAGGTCGTTGTATGGAGTTAAAGGCTAGGGTAAACGATCTTAATGAGGTCATGGTTGACGCATTTAACCATAGCTGTCCCGAGACAAAACCAATGGGGAGGTCACAAGTCCCATGGTGGTCTCGGGAGCTCGGGGTGCTCAGAAAACAAGTGAGACGGCTCTTCAACACAGCAAAACGCGATGGGCACTGGGACGTGTACCCAGCCAAACTAACGAAGTATAGCAAAGAAATCAGAAAAGCTAAGCTTGACAGTTTTAGGTTATTCTGTGAAGGCATTGAGGCAACTCCGGAGGCCGCTAGGTTTCACAAAGCCCTAGCGAAAGGAAGCCCAGATATCAGGTCAGCAATAAGACTACCTGATGGTACGTACATGGGATCAGAAAAAGAAAGATCGCTGGCCCTGCTTAGGGCGCATTTTCCGGATGCTGGGCGCCCCCTCGGGCTGTGGTGCTTAGGAGCCCTAGGCCTTCGACAGACTGGTCAGAATCAAGAGGACTGATCACCTGGAGGTCTGTCGTTTGGGCCATCGGCTACTTTGAACTTTACAAAGCCCCTGGGGTAGACGGCATCAGACCGGTGATGCTGAAGCAGGGTGGAGAGTTACTCATCCCTCACCTGATCAAAATAATGAGGGACAGTCTAGCACTAGCTCATATCCCAGAGGTGTGGCGCAGAGCCCGAGTCATCTTCATCCCAAAGGTAGGGATTAGCCTCACCTCCTTTGTGTTAAAAGCAATGGAGAAAATCATCGACCATGATATAAGGCATAACACCTTGAAGCTCGCCCCCCTGCACCCTGACCAGCACGCGTATAGGGTAGGCAGGTCTACGGATACTGCGCTGTACGCTCTGACAGGGGAGATCCGGGAGGCCTTTGAGTGTGGAGAATCTATGCTCTGCGCTTTCCTAGACACCGAGGGGGCGTTCGACAACTCCTCTCACGGAAGCGTGGACAAAGCACTGGAGAAAAGAGGAATCCAGCTTACTATACGCAGGTGGATAGCGGCGCTACTAAATACTAGGATAGCTGAAACTGTAACTGGAAACAGTACAGAGCAGCTAAGAACATCAAGAGGATGCCCACAAGGCGGAGTTCTGTCTCCCCTCCTGTGGAGCCTAGTAGTGGATGAACTCCTACAGACTCTGACTGACAATGGAATCCGCTGCCAAGGCTATGCGGATAACATCGTCATTATTGCAAGAGGAAAGTTCGCCAGCACTCTGTGCGATGTGGTCCAGAGGGGTCTTAATCTGGCAAAGAGATGGTGCACGGAGGTGGAACTTAATATCAACACCTCTAAAACGAACATCATCCTCTTCACCAGGAAAAAGAATATATAGAATATGAAGGACATTAAGGTGGGAGGGGTCAGAATTTAACCCTCTAGTAAAGTCAAGTATCTGGGTCTCATCCTGGACTCCAGACTGAGGTGGAACACCCATTTAGAGTCAACTACCTCCAAAGCAACAAGGGCAATAATGGTGTGCAGGCGCCTGGCAGGGAAATCTTGGGGAAGCTCCCCGAAGATCCTGAGGTGGATGTACACCATGATTGTTAGACCCATGGTGTCATATGGAGCGGTTGCGTGGGCCTCGATAGCGGCACTCACAACGGGGAGGAATATCCTCGCCAAGATTCAACGTCTTGCATGCGTGTGCATACCGGGGGCGATGAGAACTTGCCCAACGGCCGCGCTGGATGTTCTGATCGAGCTAGAACCGCTTCATATCCACATAGAACAGGCCGCAAAGCGAACCCTGCTAAACTTTGCGAGAGAAGGCTTTTGCAAAGGTAGAGTTTTGACATCCAGGTCCAAGGACAAAATAGGGTCAAAGCTCCCACTACACTCCTACCAAGAGAGAAACTTTGTAGTTATACTTCATGATAAAAATACCTGGAACATTTCCATATTGGAAAACAGAATTCCAACGAGCATTTTACAGTGGTACACGGATGGCTCAAAAACCCCGAAAGGCATTGGGGCGGGAGTCTACGGTCCGAGAGCTAAGATCTCGGAGCCACTGGAGGCCTTCCCCAGTATCTTCCAAGCGGAGGTGTATGCCATCAGCAGATGCACTGAAGTTAACATTAACAGGGGATATAAAGGAGAAAACATCCTTATCCTTAGCGACAGCCAGGCAGCTCTCAAAGCCCTCTCAATTTTTGAGGTCAAGTCCTCGCTGGTCTTGGAATGCATTGAGAAGCTTAACATACTGTCTGAAAAGAACGTTGTCACACTCCTATGGGTGCCAGGACATGCAGGTATCGAGGGCAATGAGGAAGCGGACAATCTAGCAAGGAAGGCGGCTGCCTCAACCCCCAAAGGTCCGGAGCCATTCCTCGCGGTGGGCTCACACACGGTGAAGGAGGTGCTGAGGGAAGAGTGTAAGAGATTAAGGGATCTACACTGGAAAGACATACCCGGACTCCCTAAGGCCAAACTCCGTATTCTAACAGGCATTCTGACAGGACATTGTAGACTCAAAGGCCACATGTACCAGATGGGGATCTGGTCGAACGACCAGTGTCGTTAATGTGACCTTGCCAGGGAAACCCCAACGCACCTACTTCTGGAGTTCGATGCCGTAGCGCGAAGAAGGGAGAGGTGCATAGGAATAATATGGCCCAAGGAGGAGCACATACAATCCCTATCCCCAGGATCGATTTTCGATTCCTGGAGATGCTGGGGCTGGGTGAGGTGCTGTAAAGTACATGAGGGCACAATAGACCCATCGGTCGCAGTGCTAACCTCACATTCATATCTATCTATCTATCCAACCTTTTATAATTGGATCTGTTTTACTGTGATACTGTGTGTTGCATTGTGCCAAGGCGAATTTATCCAGGAGGTGGTAAGTGTATATAAGTAAAAGGCGTCCATGTACTTTGTTTTTGCTTTGCTGGACTGAATGTCAAATTTCTGTAGGTGATTTACATCGTCACCCAATCACCGAAGTATCGATGCAGCGACAAATTATACATCGATGGAGAAATTTCGATGTGACTCCGAAAGACATCGAATTTGCGTTGCTTCGATGTTTTTTCAACATACCTAAACTTAGCTTTGTAAACAAAACGTATTTTTATTATTGTTGAATGACTGATTTAGTTCGGGGAGAAGCGTCAGAATCAGATGAGGAGAATCATGTGAAAGTAATTATTTTTACATTTATAAAAAAACACTTTCTCACGATCATTTCTTTAGCGAACAAATATTTTCGCCTCCGAAGTTCCTGGTGAAGCAACAGAGTCAGATGAAGGTAAAATCATGATACACATACACATGTCAGCTTAATACCTTTAATATTGATTTTTCGCAGACTTATATGAAAAAAAGGTGTCGGAGTTATCGGGCGATCATCTTATAACAGAATTTCGATATGAAAATAATTTACTGCAACGTAAATTGAGTGCGTATACAGATCTTTTCGTCGCCCCTCAATATTTACACACAAGTGTTTTCCTTTATTTCTAGTTGAAAATAACATCGCAATATATAAGGGTATGTCGGCGTTTGTGAAGAACTTTATAACGTCGGCATCCAAGCAACTGTTAAATACCGACCAACTTCTAATAAAGTCGCAGGTAATAGAACTTTATTGGAAAAACCTCCGAAGTAGTTATGCCTAATATACTTAAGCAATCATATATTGGTGCTTAGATTTAATTTATAACAATTTTGTAAGCGCTTCACCGTCGCTTAAAAAAAATTACTTTTGTAAACTAGAACTAACCGCCAATCTCTCAAGTGGCTCACCAGCTAACTTCAAATACGATTTATTGTCTGAATCGATTGTGCATATTGACTTTTACATTTTGACAAATTTTGATTATTTTCATTTCATTATTTGGAGCTTATTAAAAAAAAAACAAGATTTGCGTTTGTTAATTAACTTCTTTCAAACGATATACCTATCTGTATCTCAAAAACAGCTATAATTTTTAGCTTGAAATTTGCACTTATCATTACTATCATTTTATGACCTACCGAATTTCATAAACTGTGTAACTAGCATTTTCATAAAATTTCTGGTTATGCAGTTTTGCGGCCCATTCAATGTTAGTTAGTTTAAATACGATATTTTAAACTTTGAAAATGAATGGGATCAATCATCAAAACATTTCTAATATAAAAAAAGTGCCTTCATTTTTTGATCACAGGTGTATATAGTATACATGTATTTAGTTTCAGCTATTTTATATTGAAATGTCAAATTTGTCAGCAAGAAATCAGCTGATAACAAAAAGTTGATTGTAATTTAGGTAAGAAATTTTTGTAAGGAAATTTTTAAATGTGATGTATTGTTGGGTTGTTTTCAAGCAGAAAGTTTTAGGAAAATGCAGTGAGCAGTCTCAGTCTCTTAATAGACAAAAATCAAAATTTTAGACCAGTTGGCATTTATTAGTTTCAAAACAAAGTTTTTAGTCTCTAAATTGTAACCTGGTGATGAGCAGGTCACAAAAAATTGAAATAAAAACAAAAGAAAAAAACGTGAAAGTGAGGAAAAACAATAATTTTTCATAATTATATATATGAAAAAAGTATAAGAATTTTAGTTGATTTATTAGTGTACAACCTCTCCAAAAATGTATTCTTCGTGTATTTTGATTGAATACATGATTTAATTAGGGATATTTTGTTCCTTTCATGTTAAAATATATATAAATAATATCTATTTTTAATTTCAGGTAACTATGCAATCAGTTTTCTGTTCGCTAAAAAACTCCCAAGTGAATATAAAGCAGCTGCATGAAAGAAATTCCAACGTTTTCACCACAAACTTTTTACCAAATATTAACCTATAATTTTATGCAGAGAAATAAAACTGCAACAAAATTTAAATATTTAGTTTCAATCTTCTGTGTCTGATGCAGAAGCATATATCTGACTACCCGTTGACGGCTCAACTGGCACATAAGTTGAATGGAAACAACGTGAAAATATGGTTCGCAAATTTGCTCTTCCTTGACGCGTGGGAGAGTCTGGAATGCAATCCTCGTCGTCAGTGTTAGAAGACGTTGTCATCAAGTTATTTGTGTTTCTCTGCGTAGTAGTCTGCGATCTACCCGATTCAACAGACACTGATGGCAGCAAAATCATACTCTTATATGACTCACATTGTGCTGCTATTGGTTTCTCATGATTACGAGGGACACCAACAGAGGACGAAGAATGTTTGTTTCTGCAACTTTCGAATTGAAAAAGCGACGAACTATTACTTAACGTTGATTCTTCTGCAATGCACCTTTGTTTTTTATCTTGCTTGGAACTTTTCAGCTTATTAGTTGTCTTCGCCGTTCTTAATTTTCGTTTCTGAGCTGTTCGCAATGTTGTATTTTCTTGGACATCGGTTTCTTGGCAACTTTCATAAAAACTTACTTCGTCAGGTGATAAAGTGGACATAATCAGAAGGCAATTAACTTCATCTTTATGTGTTATCCCCACAAAAACCGGACTATTAAATAAAACAAGTAAAATCAAGAGTTTGCCTAAAAAATAAAATAAGATAAACTTACCTACCAGCCTCATCGAATTGTAGGCATAAATTGTCATTTAATGCCTCAGCGAACATTAATATTGCTCTAAACTCCTTCAAACAAAATGTTATAGATGTTTCCTTTTCTATCTTGTATTTTTCGAACTCCTCAGCACTATAAAAAAGCAATCACTCAATATCACTATTATTTTAAAATGTGCAAGGCATATTTAAAGAGCTAATAGAAAGAGCAAAAATAACCAATTTATTTTTCGGGCGCTAGATCGTCAAAGGCTTTAAACTACAAGTTTCTTCAGAGCTTTACAAAATCTGAGTTTCGGAGATTTAATAAATGACTAATAATCAAATAATCAGCTGTTACCTCTTCAATATGCCTGAAATTTGCACTATACTATATGTATATTTACTTTAATTGTAATTGAGACCGCATAAATTTTTCATTGACCCTTGACCCTTCCACAAAATTTTTTACACACATTTTTTTTTCTTGGGCTTCCAGCGTTATCTCTTCCTCTGAAGGATTGAAGTTACTTGATATTTCGGTGAATATCTTGTGTGAGCCGCATATTCTAAAAAAAAGGCATTACAATTTTTCAAAACAGACTTAATTGCCTTACGTGTTACAAGTGTCCTCAGGTGCCATTTCTGCAGTTACATTCTCTTCTTCGTCGACAGATATAAATGTATTTTTTACCGTTTCATGTTGACATTTCAACTGTATCTGAAACTTTGCTTTATCGTGCAAGTAAGCCATATCACAACGTTCTACCTAAACATTGATAGCAGAAATTCAGTTATCCTAAGATTCAACGGATTCCTTCCAGAAACAAAAATTTTTCTACATTAACGCATACCTGTTTCGTGCTTCGGAATACTGCGATACACACCCTCATATCAAGTTTACAATAGTTTTCTTCATTTTGCTTAACTTCATAGCCTTCAAAAAAACCCCTGTTGAAGCGGTATGTCCCTACAGCAGATTTAGTCGTATTCAAGGTACGTAATTGCAAGCCGTCATTATAAGCTTCAAGGAATAAGTCCCCTCCAAACTTTGAAAGTGATTGGATGGCTTTAGCAAAAACTGCAGACAATATCAACTACAAAATCTTGAAAACTTAAATTATATATAAAATACCTTTTGTATTAATGCCATTTAGTGTACATTTCATTTGTAAACAGTATCGGATAGCAATCTCCCGCAAATAAAATTAAAGTTTTAACAAATAATAACATCAAAAGTCGATACTTGTTTATACAACCGATAAATAGTCGGAAACTTGTAACCAGTGCTGCATTTTCACAATTTTCCAATGGCATCAAAATTGCGCAATTTAATTTGTTAAGGGCAGGTTGTACAATCCAATCTTAAGTCGAACTTAGGTTCTAGTTAAGACAAAGGGAAATGTTTAGTATAGTGCCGCATAAAAATGGGGTAGTGGGTGGTGAAGGAGGGGGCGTGGCACCCCTCCAAGCACACCGTTAAAAAGGGGAAAGAATAAACTTTTTAATAGGCACTGGTTCCTCTAGACCCTAGGTGAGTCCCTTGGGAAGCCTTTAAAAATGGGCAAAAATTCAACTTTTTGCATACAAAATCGACACAAAGTTACCCAGCAAACATTTTTAGGGGTCGAGCGAAAGCAGGGTGTGGATGAAGCGCAATATAGTGCCCAGGTTACCCTAGACACCTAGCCAATCCCACATCAAGACCGTAGTGCACGATGAGGAATCGTACCCTTCCAGAGGTGACCCTGTTTCCACTGAACACTACGGATCTAGACCCGGAGGGTGTCGAAACTACCCTTCCCCCCTAATCCAGGGTGTCATGCGTCACCGTGCCCATGGATGGTTTGCAGTCAGGGGGCTTTTCCGACTGTATTCTAACGACGCCTCCCGGACACCGGTCCGCCTCCGGGAGTAACGGTGGACTTGCTGCGGCATGGGGCTCTGCCGTAGTCGACCGTTCCCTTCCCCTTCCTTTTTACTTCCGGCCACCGAACGGTCTCGGCTCAATAGGTGGCCAAAGAACCAGAAATATGAATAAAACGAATCAACCAGCCTCGGAACCCTGCACGGGTAGTGCCGCCGACGGACACGGCGAAGTTACGTCCAACCCTGTCTCGGGAACCGCAACGACGGTGCCGAAAGGGCCTACACGGCCCAAAACCCTACTTCGGTCCTCCGCAGCGACTGGAAATATGGCCCCACCCCTTGAGGGAAAGCCATACTCCGGGGAAGCCGGAAGTACTAAGCCCCTCGAGGGAAAGTCGCTTCCGGTGGAAAAGCTGAGGACGATCAATCCCCCCAGGCCCACCAAGGTCTCTCCTACCCTGCACAGTTTGTTGGTAAAACAGGGGTCCTCTACGGACAAAAAACCAACCACCGCTGCGCAAAACACTGGTAAAGCCATTAAGCCTCACGTCAGGGCCCAGCGCGACCGAAGGGCAGCCCCGAAGGTCATCAAACGGCTGGAGGCTATACCGTACGCCCAACTGACGGAGGCACAGAAATCCTCCCTCGAGTGGGCTAAGGGAGTCCTGAACGCCAGCGGAAAGCGCCTCTCAGGGAACGGCGAGAAGGACATACCTCCCACTCGCACGGACCAGAAGAAGGACCTGGCCTCTAAGAGACAGCGATCTCAAGACGATACCCCCAGTGGATCGAAGAGGCACAGGACTTCCTCCCCCCCGAACCGTCGGTCGATGGCCATATCAGCCAAGGCTTTTAGCGAGGCTGCGAAGGAGCACCTGACGCTGGCTGTGCTCGATAAGAGCCCTCCCGACGGGAACATCAGCACGGACAGCTGTCGGTGTGTTTTACGTGGGTACCTGCCGACGACGGCCTAACCCCACGGCGCTCAAAAGCACAGCGGATCAGATCAATGCGCTGATCAGCGCCCCGGAATGCAAGCATTGCCGGTACCAATTGGAGGTGTCGCATGGTCACACCGTCCTCCTTGGTGGGGATCGAGGCCTATCTAAACCTCTGCCGTGCTATGGGTCCGGCACCCGGTTGCAATGCAACTCCACATCGAGCTTTAGCCAAGGCCAAGCTCTACCCGCATTTGGGTATGAACCACAACCACCACGATACTCCCCGAAGGGCCGTACCCAAGAACAGGTCAGAGCAAGCTCTGAGGGCTCCTGTTCCCCGTGGTACCAGATTAAAGTCTCCGGTCAGACTTCGTAGCCGAAGCTACTTCCAGTTGAGCCACCATACTGCTCTGGACTGGTAACCATCGACGCACTGCTTAGTCCGTCCGTCTACGTCGTCGAAACACTTCTGGTGCAAACCCCCTTATGTTCGTCACAGTCAGTCGCGTTGAAAGTGCCCTACTAAAGTCATAACGTCCGTCAGTCCAACTAATCCCCATGCTGTCCAGATTCCATACGTCCGAATACCTTGGGCACTCACAGAGCACGTGCTCGACATTCTCGAGTCCCGCTCCACACTCACATCCCTCAGAGTCATGAAGGTTCCTCTCATGCAAGAATGCATTGAGAGGACCGTGCCCTGTCAGGAGAAAACCCAGGCTCAGACAAAGCCCAAAGTCCGGGTTCTCCCCCACGTACCCCGTATTCGGAATAAACCGGTACGTGACGCGACCGCTGGGGCTATTGTCCCAACGCTCCTGCCACATACCGAGGAGTCTGTCATCCAACAACCTCTTACACTCATAGTACCCCCTCTGTATGTCACCGTCCGATAACCACCCAGCCAGGGGTGGCATGTCAGCCCCCCTTCTCAACCTAAATTTGATAGCTCGCGCTATCACCACCAGGTCAAGAGGGGGCACCCCCATAAGTACCTGCAGTGCGTCCGTCGAAACAGTGCGGCACACCGGAAGACAACCCAGCAACAATGTCCTTTGGCATGACAGTACCCTCCTGCGGCCCGCGACCGACATGGCTGTCCTCCACCAGACAGCAGCACCGAACGTGGCACATGCCACGAAAAGGCCCCGATAAATGGTGCGGACAGCACGCCTGCCGAGGCCCCAGTCGCACCTTAAGATGCGCCGTACCTGCCCTACTACACCGACCAGACGCTCTTTTAGGCGCACCAAGTGGGGAGCAAAGCTCATGCGCTCACCCATGGTCAGCCCCAAGTACCTGACTTGCGTCACGTACCTGATGCTGACCCCGTTGAGACGCACCACCGGTGTACGACCTAGCGACAGTTTCCCCTTGAGCAGCATTGAAACCGTCTTGTCAACCGATATGTCCACTCCCAAACTTGACCCCCAGTTACTGACAATCGCCAGTAACTCCTCTCCCCTCCTCTCAATAATGGCCCTGGATTGGCCCTCCACCAAGACGAGAAGGTCATCGGCGTAGGCACTGAAGCTGCAGTTAGGCTCAAGCTGCCAAAGCAGAGAGTCCATCATGAGGTTCCATATAAATGGACCACAGATGGACCCCTGCGGACAGCCACGCACCACCGCAACCTCAACGCTCTCCTCCAACCCGACCATCACGGCCCTCCGATCAGCAAAGTAGCTTCGCCAAAGAGCTATCTCCGGGCACCCTAACTCTTCCAAGCGCTCAATGACTCTGTCCCAACGTAGGTAATCAAAAGCCCCCTTAAAGTCAACAAATATGCCAAGGACATATTTGCTGACACTCCCCCTAACTACCCCCTGTACATTGGACCAAGCATCCTCAATACTACGTCCTTTCCTGAACCCATACTGCCTATCCGACAAGTTACCCCGCGTTAGCTCCTGAAGTCGTTCAACCATAACCCTCTCCAGCACTTTTCCAAGTACTGGAAGGAGGCTGATACCCCGATAAGATCGAGGATCACTCCTGACCTTATCGGGTGACTTCAGGAGAGGAACAACCCTAGCAGTTTTCCACTGTCGTGGAAAATAGCCCCCCCAAATGCATTTATGATAAGCGGCCTCCAGGTACTCAGGAATAAATTTCCACAAGCATTTACACATTTCTCCATTTAAGCCATCCATACCTGGTGACTTCCTAGACCTAACCAGGCCAAATGCATAACCCAACTCCTCAGCGTCTAGTGGAGGGACTGGTACCTCTTGTGCTGGAGGAACCAGCACCTCCGCCCTAGGAAAGAACGTTCCTAACAGGACCCCAGCACACTCCCTCCATGTGGATAACATAGTGTCATCCACACGAAGGGAGCATACTTCCACACTTCGACGACCCCGGCAGATTTTATAAACCTGACCCCAGGGGTCGTCCCTATTTTCCCCCACAAACCTCCTCCAATCTTCCTCTTTGGTCCTAACTAATAAGTTTTTGTACTCCCCCATCTCCCTCCTAAATTGATACCTAAGTTGGGACAGATTATCCCCCCCGGTATGTCTGGCTCTTTGGCACAGACGTCTCAGACGACGGACGGACCTCCTTTTGTCACTGAGCGCTCTGGACCACCATTTAACCCTCTTCGGGTTGAAGCCCTCCCACTTCCGGAGTATCTGGTCGTTCACCCTCCACGCGACTTCGTTAAGACGAGCGATTTGCTCGTCCGAAGTCATCTCCTCAAAGACGCGCAGAGGGGTCTCGACCATTTATTCCCTGATCAGAAGACCGTACCGATCCCAATCAGTGCCACCAGTACGCCACCTTCTCATTGGGCATTCAGGGGCCCTCCTAATAGGGGGCTCACCTGGCTCAATCACAACCTCAATGAGGTTGTGATCGCTTATGCCCAATCCACCCCTAACTTTCCATTCAAAGTGGAACTCTCTGGAGCCTGCCGCATTCGTGAGCGTCACATCAATGTCGCTAGCACCCATGGGCCCGTCAAACGTGTACCATTCACTCGGCGCATTTACTACATCAACACCGGCGGTCACCACCCACTCGCTCAACGCCATCAGCACGGACAATTGGAAGTCCGTCTTGATGGGTCTCTGCAGGGTCTATAAGGGCATACTCCTGAAGTATCCCGGCCCTGCACCAGTCGTCCCCGACGCCGGTTGGTATCAAGGGCGAATCAAGCTGGTCGCGTGCGCGGACGAACGTGCAGTCCGGCTGTACAAGGAGGCAATCTCCTCGGTGGGACAGCTGTGGCCCGGGGCAGACTTGATGGTTGTCCACAGGGACGAGATCCCTAAGCGGCCTCGAGCCTGGGCTTGGGTCCCAGCGGAACCATCCAAACCGCAGGAGATCCTCGAGCTCATCCGCCTTGGCAACGGAGATCTACCCACCAATGATTGGAGGATAGTCCGAGTTGGCGAGACCAAGGAGAAGCAGCGCTACGTTGACCTCGTCATCAACGATGCTTCTATCCCAGTGCTCGCGGACTGTGGTGGGGTAATAAGCTACGGCTTCTACTCCATCACCATTAAGGTCCACAAGAGGGCGGAGGGAGCCAGACAGACGGACCAGACGGGCAACGCCTCGAGCGCACCCGACTCCGTTACTACTCTCACTGGCGAGGGGGTCAACAAACCGGGAGACACCTCGAGCGTCCCCAAGGCCCCGGAGCCAGACTCCAACAGCATATTAAAACCGAGCGCCTTGAGCGCAACGGAGGACATCCCATCGGGGGTATCGGACGTCGCGACGGATGCTGAGAGCGAAACGGGCTCAGTATCCGCATACGTCGGGTCGATATACAGCCGATGGGTAGCACCTGATGATGAGGACCAGCTTCTGGCTTCGGAATCTGAGGAGGCGGACCTTGACATCACAGTCAGGGCCGTCACCCAAAGAGAAGAGCCAGAGGCAATGGACGTCGGTAATTCTAGAGATGGTGCGGATTCTCCAAATTAATCTGCACCACTCCAAGGCAGCTTCGGCTGCCCTCCTTCTGCGACTCAGCGAAAGGGCTGAGGACATCATTCTCGTCCAAGAGCCGTGGATCGTCAGAAACAGGGTTTGCGGACTGAACTCTGATGCCTACCAAACGGTAACAGCCCCAGTAGCAGGTAGGATCAGAGCATGTATTCTTATTAAAAAAGCACTTTCTTATATTCTCCTCTCTCAATACAGCGACGAAGACACAGTATGCGTAAGCGTCCAGCTTAAAGAGAGCGTCGTCGGGTTCCTGACGAGCTATATGGCCCACGACAGCCAATCTCTCCCCCCAATAAGACTGAAGGAAGCCATCATAGGGGCTGAAAAAGGAAAACTCCCGGTCATAATTGGAGCCGATTCGAACTCACATCATGAGATATGGGGCTCAAGCAATACCAACCCTCGAGGTGAGTGTTTACTTGATTTTATATTAGCAAATAATTTATATATATGCAACCGGGGGAACGATCCCACCTTCATGACCTCTGTCAGAAGAGAAGTGCTGGACATCACCATCGCATCAGGCAGCCTGTCAGACCTGATAAGCAACTGGCAAGTGTCCAAAGAGCACTCCTTTTCCGACCACCTATACATAACTTTCAAGTTAACTCTCAATCCTACTACTCTAACGGCATACAGGAATAAGAGGCGGACGGATTGGCAGAAATATAAAAACGTCCTCCAAGCCTCTCTGTCCAGACACGTTTATCACGGTAGGCTAGGCCTATCGCAAACACCTGACGCAGCGAGTCCCTCAAACACGAAGGTCGTTTCTCTCGGTGAGCTTGACTCATCGTCAAAACTAGATGAAGCGGTAGAACTTATAACAAACGCATGCAATTCCGCTTTTAGAGTCTCCTGTCCTAAGACCCTCCCGAAGGGTAAACAGAAACCCCAGTGGTGGAATCTAGAGATTTCAGCACTCAGAAAAGAGAGCAGGCGCCTCTTTAACCTAGCCAAGAGGACAGGTCTTTGGCAACCATACAAAGACGCTCTTAAAACTTTCAAGAAGGCCATTAAGACAGCACAACGCAAATCTTGGCAAAACTTCTGTAACAACATAGAAGAAAACTCCGAAGCCAACAGGCTGAGGAAGGTTCTCTCGAAAAGTGCCCCAACGATAAACTCTATTCAAAAACCAAACGGAGAATGGACATCTACAACCGACGAAATGCTGGAGCTACTAATGACCACCCACTTCCCTGGGTGCTCTGATGACTCCAATATCGCGCCAGGTCTGCAAGCCAATTCACTCTCAGGGAATACCGCAGGGGACATAGTGAGGTACGATAAGGTGGAATGGGCAGTGATGTCCTTCGAACCCTACAAATCTCCAGGACCAGACGGAATTTTCCCGCACAACTGCAAGCAGCGAAGGACCTTCTTTGTCCCCTGCTTACACAGATATTTACAGCATGCCTTACCCTCACCCACATTCCATATGAGTGGACGAAGGCGAAAGTCGTTTTTCTACCAAAGGGAGGCAGGGCAGCTCATGCAAAACCCAAGGACTTCAGGCCCATAAGCCGCACCTCGTTCCTTATCAAAACCCTTGAGAGGCTCATAGATGAGCACTTTCGACGAAATATAAGGAAAGACAAACTCTCTCCCAACCAGCATGCATACTCAAAAGGCAAATCCGTGGAGACTGCTCTCCATGACATCGTCTCAACGATTGAGAAAGGGTTGGCCATAAAGGAGTTCACGCTGGGGATCTTTCTAGACATCGAGGGAGCTTTCAACAATGTCTATCCCGAAGCTGTTACCAAATCACTTTGTATGGTGGGGATACAGCAGGGACTGGTGGACTTTGTGGGGCTCCTTCTCAGGAAAAGATCGATATTCTCAACAGTAGGGGACAGCTCTAAATCCAAACATGTGGCTAGAGGCACACCCCAGGGAGGTGTTCTGTCACCTTTACTCTGGAACCTTACTGTAAACGACTTACTCTTAAACCTCAAGAGCACCGGCTGCAAGGTCGTGGCATATGCTGACGACTTGGCAATCACAGCAACGGGCAAACATCTTCAGGTCATAAGCGATTTACTGCAAAACGCTCTAAATACCGTAGCTCGCTGGTCGGTGGAATGTGGACTTAACGTCAATCCCTCCAAGACCGAAGCAGTGCTCTTTACAAGGAAATACAAAATTCCCGTTTTCAAACTACCATCCGTAAACGGAGTGGTTCTCAATCTCTCAACCGAGGTCAAATATCTCGGAATTGTACTAGACAAAAAACTCGACTGGAGGCTGAACATCGAAGACCGCTCCAAGAGAGCTATTGTGGCTCTATACGCCTGTAAGACGGCCGTGGGGAAGAAGTGGGGTATAAAGCCACACATTATACACTGGATGTACACAGCTGTGATAAGACCCATTCTCTTCTACGGGATTGTCGTATGGTGGCCGGCATTGAGCAGGACGCGTACCAGAGCCAAGCTAGAACGGGTCCAGAGGGCGGCCGCAATGCTCACCACGGGAGCACTGCCCTCTACACCCACCAAATCTCTGGAAATAATGTTGAATCTCCCACCGGTGGATCTCTACGGCAATTTTCTGGCGGCCAGGCTAAATGCGATCCTTCCGTGGAGAAATCTTAACCATGGGCACTCAATGGTCCTGGAAACTCTGCCCGACAACCCGATAAGGTTGGATTATATTATACACCCTCCATTCTCTGGAAATAGATTCTCCACAAGAATCCCAGAGAGGAGCGAATGGATAGGTATCGTAGACCTGGATCCAGGATCGACAGCTATATACACAGATGGTTCCAAGTTAAACGAACGAGTAGGCAGCGGGATTTACTCTAGTGAACTCGATCTAAACCTCAGTCTTCGTCTACCGGACCACTGCAGTGTTTTCCAGGCCGAACTAAATGCAATAATGGAAGCAGCTCGTGGCCTTACAACGTGGACCTCTTTAGAACGAGGCATTACCATTTATTCTGACAGCCAGGCTGCTATCAAATCTCTGACATCCAACGGTACAACCTCCAAGGTAGCCTTTGAATGCAGAGCAGCTCTAAACCAGCTGGCAGATATGTGCTCCGTATGTGTTGCATGGGTCCCTGGCCATAAGGACATTCCTGGCAACTGCCTGGCTGATGAACTAGCAAGAAAAGGGACGGAACTAACTATGATAAACTCTGCTCAAGAGGCGGGTTTACCCTTGGCATCCTATAAATACAGATTAAGATTTGAGCTTATGGGTAAGGTAAATGTAAGGTGGGCATCGGAGCCCACCTGCCACATTACCAGACAAATCTGGCCAGAAGCCGATGAGAGGCGCTCTAAAGCTCTCACTATGCTTGGCCGCTCCTCTCTCAGATTAGTAGTTGGGGTGATAACCGGGCACTGCCTCATGGGCACGCATGGGGAAAGGCTGGGCTACGCAACAAATGATTTTTGCCGCAGCTGCCGAAACGAGGAGGAGGTGGAGAGTATTGAGCACTACCTCTGCCACTGCCCCGGCTTGGCCAAGACGCGCAGTAAAGCTTTTAAAAGTTACTTTCTGGACTGTCTAGCTGACTTGAACTCAGCAAACATCTCCAACTTTCTACTCTACATTAAGCGCACAGGATGGTTCAATTTTTGAAAGAAGGGAGGGAGGGAATGCATGGCTTATGCCAGTGGTATCACAACGGGCTTCTTACGGCCTAAGTGTGCCACCGTGCTCCTGTGCGGTGGCAGCCACCCTAACCTAACCTAACCTAACCTACCCAGCAAACATTTTTTTGTTAAACTCTGGGCAATATGTGGGTTCATGTCATATGTTATAAATGATGTATTTATTTATTTGTAAAAAGCGCCGCAGTCGAAAATTTGTAATAAAAAATCCCGCGATTTTTAATTACAAATTTTCAATATAATACGAAAAATTTATTTATTTGTGAAAAGCGCTGCAGGCGAAAATTTGTAATAAAAAAATCGCGCGATTTTAAGTTTAAAGTTAAACAAAAGTTTATTTTGTTGTTCATCTATGTGCATTTGAATTTTTCAATTTAATATACGCGTTTAGCCACAGTAAACCAAATTTATGCGGCACTATACTAAACCCTACCCAAGACAAATCTTATCTAAGACCAGTTTAAGATTTTGCACACATTTGCGTTTCACAATGGAGACTTAAGTATGAAAAATAATTAATTCAGAAATATGATAGCACGACAAAAATTCGCTTAGGTTTTCCTTATTTTGAAATTAGTTCGGGAAATGCTTGGTATAGCGCCGCATAAACAGGGGGTGGTGGGCGGTGCAGGAGGGGGCATGGCACCCCTCCAAGCACACCGTTAGAAAGGGGAATGAATAAACTTTTTAATAAGCCCCTACTGGTTCTTCTATACCCTCGGGAAGCCCTTAAAAAGGGGCAAAAATTCAAAAAAAAACTCCATACAAAATCGCGACAAAGTTACCCAGTGAATATTTTTTGTAAAGCCGAAGACAAAATTTTGCGCGATTTTTAATTAGAAATTTTAAATTTATTACGAAATACTTATTTATATATGAGAAGCGCCGCAGGCGAAAATTTGTAATAAAAAATCGCCCGATTTTTAAATACATATGTATGTTCAATTTATTACGAAATATCTATTTATTTGTGAAAAGTTCCGCAGGAAGTATTGATTTACTGTTGGCCGCGCTTCAAAAAAATAATCCTGGCCGGATAAAGTCCGATTAAATAAAATACTCTTCATAATTTACTCTAAGGTGTATGTGTATTTAATTGCTTCTATAAGACATTAGATTAGATTAGATTAAAATATGAGGATCGCACTGCGACCTGTAGATCTATTGTGCCCTCAGTACCTTACAACACCTCCCCCAGTCCGAGAGCATCCATAAATTTTAAGATGGACCCCGGACTTAGAGAGTGTATGTATTCCTCCTTAGGCCACATCTGACCTAGCCACCTCTCCCTTCGACGCGCTACAGCGTCGCACTCCAGTAGTAGCGACATAGGTCATTGACCAGATACCTATCTTGTACAGGTGACCTCTTAACGCGCAGTGAACTGTGAGGATATCTGTGAGGACTCTAAGTTTTGCCTTTGGGAGGTTTATGAGTTGTTTAAACCTCGCCTTTTGTTTAATTGCCTGCTGTTTAATTGCTGCTCCCTGAGTCGATTTGTCTCCTTCCTGAGTGCTTCCTTTATAGAACTTGCAACAATCGGGAAGAAGGGCTCGGGTCCTATAGAGTCTGAGATGGCCGCTGTTCTGGCAAGGTGATCGTCGACCTCATTGCAGTCTATACCTATATGACCTGGCACCCATAGAAGACGGATGTCATTTCTCCTTGCTAGGTCATTGAGTTTATTAATACACTCCAAGACCAGTGAGGACTTTACCTCGAAAGATGAAAGGGCCTTGAGAGCCGCCTGGCTATCGCTGAGAATAAGAATTTTCTCTCCTCGATAGTTCCTGTGTAGATTTATCTCGGCACAAACGCTAATGGCATATATTTCCGCTTGGAAAATACTAGGATAGGCACCCATGGGCAGCGACAATCTGGTCCTGGGACCAAAAACGCCACCTCCAATGCCCTCCAAGGTTTTAGAGCCATCCGTGTACCACTGCAGTGTACTTTCTCGAACCCTTTACTCTAAAATAGAGGGGTTCCAAGACGTTTTGTTACTTAAAATGTCTACTTTGAAAAACTTTTCAAAAACTATTACCTTACTCATATCGTCTCTCGGAAAAAGAGCAAGTGGGATCTGATTACCCAATTTTTCCCCGCTTTTGGACGATAGAACCTTGCCTTTACCGACACCTTCTCTTGCAAAGTTCAACATGGAGCTCTTTGCTGCCTGAGCCAGGATTTCCCGGCGAGACGTCTGCACACCATCAGTGCCCTCGTAGCCTTGGAGGTGGTCGCATCCACATGACTCTTCCACAGAAGCTTAGAATCCAGGATTACACCCAGATACTTTACCTCCGTGGCAATCATGGCTGGGACCCCCTCCACAGATATGGTTCTCACACCCTCCAGCTTTCTTTTTCTGGTAAAGGGAACTATGACTGTCTGTGACCTCTTCTTCTCATCGCTCGTGTACGTACCATCAGGTAGTTTGATTGCTAATCTGACTTCCGAATTACCTTTTACCAGTACTCTATGGAGTCTGCCAGCTGCCGGAACTGCAGTAATGTTCTCGCAAAAGCTTCTGAAGCTAGCGAGCTTGTCTATTCTTATTTTCTTGCTGTATGTGGTTAGACTGGCCGTCTACTCATTCCATTGCCTCGTGCGTTTGGCTCTGTTGAATAGCCTTCGCACCTCCCTCCTGAGCTTAGAGAGCTCCCTGAACCACCATGCAGTCTGTGATCTGCCCTGTGGCTTACTATCAGGGCTGGAGTTAAAGCCATCAGTTATGGTTTCGTTTAGCCTGTTTACCCTAAAGTCTAATTCCATACAGCCACCTCTATTGTGACCAGCTTCTACTCTAGGTAGGTTGGAATGAAGTGTCTCTACATACTTCGCCCAGTTTGTTCTTCTGGGGTTCCTACTTGGACATCCTATCTGGATCCCCACTGCCAGTTTGAATGGATAATCCTATGATGCGACAAGTCGGCTCTGATGAGCCTGCCATTGAGTTATCAGAGGGCTAGCCAATCCATTGCTGAGAGTGATATCCAATACCTCTTGGCGGATCCTGGTAACAAAGGTCGGAGTGGTCCCGACATTTTGAATACTGAGGTCTACGCTACTTATAAATTCTAGAAGGCACTTACCCCTGGGGTTTGTGTCCGTACTACCCCATTCCAAATGGAGAGCATTTGCATCACATCCAAGAACGAGTGGAAGCCGCTTTCTTCTGCAATGCTTCACAAGCTGTTGTACCTCTAGGGGCGGCACACTTCCGTTGTCCCCCGGAAAAGAAGCCGATGCAAGGACAACCTCCATCTCCGTGCCGGAAACTGTCATGGTTGCCTGCACCGCCACTAGGTCCTTGGTTAAGTACTCTGTAATGCAAAAGTGGTTAATACCTGCTCTAAGCACTACGCATGCTCTGGGCCTCTCACAGGAGAGGTCCCAAATTACCTTGTTCTGATTCTGATTTAGGCCCTTTACCTGGCCTTTGTAGGTCCACGGTTCTTGAATGAGCAAAAAGCCCTGGTCTCTAGAGATGCCTTGCTGGATCGCCAGCACTGTTGCCACCGAACGAGTCGACAGGGGCCGTACTAGTGGTACTCGGTAGTACCGATGGCGCACAGCCACGATAGGTGGTTGCTCCTGCTGACGCTTACTGGTAGGTTGTTCCGGTGGAGTAATCTCCGCATTTCCACGCTTTGACGAGGACGCGGGAACCGTGTTTCCACTTGACTGAGTGGGTTCCCCGCTTCTCTGCTGTCTCTGCATACCGCCTCTCTGCCCCAGGGAAGGCGCGGGTTTCCTTCTGTTAGCCGGCTGCTCGATCGTCGCTGATCCTCTTTGATTCCGATGTGTCCACTGTCGTTACTCTCGAACCTGCAAAGAGACCTGCTCGTGGCCTCTGTCGGAAACAGTTTCTCTCGGCGGACCCCTCTGCTGGTACTGGGCCCCTCGAGCATCCGAGCTTCGAGATTTTTGCTTGGCTACTCCTCTCTGGCGCTGCAGCTCCTGGCATGCCTACCACCATGGTGGATGACTTAGCTGCTATTGGGTTGTCAGAGACAGCCCCTGCAGACGTCGTTGCCACCGATTTGCTGATTGTTGCCTCTTGCAACTGTTGTCGTCGCTGTTGTTGTTTTTGTTGTTGTGGTTGTTGTTGTTGTTTCTGTTGTTTTTCTTGATTCATATTTTGGAAATAAATATATAAATTTCCTTATAAATGAAGCAATTTTTCATTTATTAGATGGAAATAACTGCCTGGCATGGTGCGTAAGGGAAACTACATCTATAAATTGAAGCTGAGTATTCCTAGAATAGTTTAAGTGGTTCATCTCCATGCATAACCAAAGTGGAAGCTAATTTTTGATGATTTCAGGGCCAATAAAACAGTTGCGAAAGACTTTTGATACTTTAAGGCCTTAGAATTTACAACGAGTGTAAATGTGTAGCTCAATGTTTATAGTGAAGATTCCTCAATATGTAAAAAAATCAAAATTAAGTAGTGCATAGATTTGTAAAAACACAAATAAATATATATGTACATACACACATACACGTATCACGATGCTGCGATTAGTTTTCTACCATTAGGCATTGTTACACCTTTTTGGGACCAGAAGCAATGCTTCCTGATGATCCGTTGTAGTATGATGCGTTATGCACTGTTTGCGTTTAAAATAAATGAATTTTTCATGATTTCGAGAGCAAAGTAATGATTCTGAAGGAAGACGTCAGCGGGCCGGGGTAGTGAACAGTAACCTCCTGAACAAGGAAGAAATTAACCAACTAATAAGTGAAATCGAGGTCCTTCCTTACAGCAACGTCATCGAAGCCATCGAATATAGTGAACCGTCAATATATACGAATGGCACTCTTTTGCTTTATGTGCTGTCCATGCCAAAAGTAACAGAAACGAGATTCAACCACTTAATCACACGTGCAATCATAAAAAATGGTCAACGGTTGGACCAGAACTATAAAACCATCCTGATGAACAAGCGACAAACATATGGAGTCAGGGATAGCTGTATTTACCTTTCAACCGCCATGGTGTGCAAAAAGGAAGCACTTGATTTACTATTACGGTTACCCGTTACACATGCCGCAGTGTCAGCATATTTCCATTTCACCATATAATGCAACGGGAGCCATTGCAAATTGCATCCAACAAATGCGCCGTAGGAAATCAAGGCCAGGGCCGGTCTCAGACAACGAAATGTAAACAAGTTGTACAATCATTGCGCCGCTGCCAGGTAGCCGAGGTGAAATGTACTCAACGGACACAGCGGGCATTCAGTCGAGTTCGGGCTACTCAATAGTTTAACGTAGTTATTATGACCTTCTTAAATAAAATCAAGTATTAGAATTAACTAATGTTGTTTCTTTAGGGCAGCTGGCCCTTCATATTTTTTTAAGTGTAATCCTTAAAACATCCTTAACTGGCGCCCGAGCAGGGACCCAGTAGTGAAAAGGACAAAGAGTGTTTTAAGTAAAGAAACTAAAGAAAGTAAAAAAAAGTTAATACAGTTCTGAATAAATAGCATATTAGCTAAAGAGAAAAATACGAATAATAACTAAAGAAAGTGAAGAATGTCAATAAAGGGAATAAAGCTAGGAATAAAAAAAAAAATTTAAAAAAACGATAAAATCTAAATTGTGAAAGTGTGTTTGCCGAAGTTTAGGTGGATATATGCTCTCTATAATACGATAGTCTGGAACCACGAATTTCCCATTTTTATTTTATTTTATTTATATATTTATGTGCAGTTCAAAACGCGTAACGAACTCTGCAATGAAATGAAATAGTTGCGCCGTGGAGTTCCTAATGCAACGCCAGCTAAGCCGCCAGTGCGTAACACATATCGTTCATCATTTTAATCAATTAAAAAGTGTATAATTTAAATCAAAATTCATAATAATAAGCATATATTTAGTGAAAAAAAGGTTAATTCAAAATATTTTAATTGCTTTATGTTATGTATAAGTAATGCAAAATTAAAAATACAAGCTTTTAGCTGCCACCTAACAAAGCGGCATTGCATTTTGAATATGAAGGCACGACTATGTTCGATCAGTTGTTTGGGCCGACTCAACATGATGAGTTCATGTAGGGAAAAAATTTTATGATGGAAAAAATGGCGTCAAATAGGCAACTGTTAAGCTGAACGGATCTACTCGACTATGCGTTTCTAAAACTAACACTCAACTGTTGCGCAACAGTTGTGTCTTACCCGACATCTCCACAGAAAATAGCTGATGTCCTGAAATAGATGTCAGGCATTTATGTCAGCGTTTATGTCTTGGCATCTATTGTATGAAATAAGCTGTCACTTTGTTACTTTGACAGCTAATTTTTCATTTGGCTGTATATTTCGCGGGGTTTAACATCGAAGATATTTTGATTCAGAAGCAAAAACTGAGTTGTTTTCTATTGATTTATTAATGTTTACGTATTTGAGAGGAAAGAAAACATATTTCTTGTATTATTTTCAACATATTTATACGTTATTAAACGAACTTCCTTGTTTGTCGCCATCTTACAAATGTTTATATCAAGACATCAAACTGCCCACACATATTTTCATTTGACCCGACGAAATTTACAGCCAAATGAAAAATTAGCTGTCAAAGTAACAAAGCGACAGCTTATTTCATCCAATAGATGCCAAGACATAAACGCAGACATAAATAAGCGGTCTCCATTGACAATATATTTTCTGACATCTATTTAAGGACATCAGCTATTTTCTGTGGAGATGTCGGGTAAGAAAGGTGGAAGGGCTGACTAGTTGAGCAGTGCTGCCACCACGTTAAGATTTATTAATCTATATTCATCTTTTTAAATATGTAAGATTATTTTAAAAATTTAACTTATTTATTTGATTATTTGATATTCTTGATTTACTATATTTTTAGTTTTATGCTGTTATACTTATACATTCATAATAACGGCTGAATGTAAGGAATGTACTGCAAAACAATTGCAAGTAGATGTAATGATAGTATTCTCTGGTGGGTGTGGATACAATTTTTGTTTGAAATATAGTAACATAAAAAGGAATGAGATCAAGATAATAACAGAAAACATACTCTTGAAATGGTTCTGTAATCAATGCACGTTGTCGGACCCAAACAATAAGTTTATTGAAATTAAACATTTAATAAACAAATTTGAGCAATCTAAAAAAAAATCATCAGATGTAAAGGAAATAGTCGATCAAATATTTAGCAGCAAATGCTCCCAAATAAAAACCAGCATAATAACTGAGTTCAACTCCCTTCTGGAGCCGAATTGCTTAAAGATTTATCAAATGAATTTCAAAAAAGTAATGAATTGAACAAATTGCGCATAGCTGATGTGAACATAAATACCAAAATTTCATATGCTCAGCCACCAAGGCAACTGAAAACAGAATTGTTATTAAACCTAAAAATAAGAAAAAAAATGTCAAAAGAAACTAAGGAAGCATGTAAGGCAGGTCGCCTTCTCGCGGTGCATCCTGGATGACGCTATATGACCTGCGGCCTTCACGGCCTCACCTGAACGGTAACGACCCCTGGATTCTCTCTCTGAGGTGACACTCAGCAGAAATGGCTGGTGCTAATGTCGCGACTGTCTCCGTCCCGTTAAAACCCTGGCAGGCCTCAGAGTACGTTCCTCTCCCCGTCACCGTTAAGTTGGTGGTGCAGGTGTTGGTTGAGCTACGCTCCCACTTTGCGCTTGACAACCACAACAACAAATTTCCATTTCTTCGGGCGGCGGAGGTGAGTCAGAATTGAACACCAAAGCTGGCTCATCTGAGCAGGCAGTATCTTCTCCCGACTGTGGTTACAACAAACGGAAGAATGGGGGCGGGGGAGCAAAGGCCAAACCGTCAACGGCTCAACCTTGTGCGGAACAGGTCGCTGCTAGCACTAGCAAAGGGGCCGTTAGCGCGCAGAAATCGCCTAAGCGGTGACAGGCAAAGGTCTGCTGGGCGAAGAGCGCACTCCGACCTACGCTTAGGGGCCTAAACTATTAGCCGATATGGCGGGAAGGAGATGGAGCAGCTGCCTGAGGCACGCGAAGACCATCGAGGGCCAGAAGACCCAAGACTGCAGACCCACCTTTTACCTTCTACGAAATCGCTAAACTGGCGGGGTCGGTCACCCTTGGGGTGATTGACAATAGCAAGGAGGATGGAGTCATCCCCAAAGAAAATTGGAGGTGGGTTACTGCGGCCATTACAACGGTGTTTATGAGGGCGGTCAGGGAAACTCCACCAAAGTGTAAGGGTGCCGGGTGGCACAGCAGGAAACTGTGAATGAAAACGATCTGTCTTCTCGTCCGCGCGCTAGGGTCTGATTTCCTGCAGGGCGTTCCACGCCGGAGGAAATGGAGGAGCTTCTCCGGTATGGCAAACCGCACCTACCGACGCATAACAGGAGGGTGGTCAAGGTGGAGCGGTCCGACGACCCGAACAGGCAGGCAGTTATACTGCTGAATGCGAAGTCGCTCATCCCCCTCTCCGAAGTCCTAAAGGTCTACTAATCCGATGCTGGAGGTTATGACCATGCCCCTACAGAAGCGCACAGGGCCGAGGAACCCTCGACAGTCGAATCCATGGGTATGGAACATCATACAGATAAACCTCCAACACGCCGCAAACCTTATTTTCCACCTTGAGCAAGGTGGAGCCGACATAGTCCTGATACAGGAGCCGTGGCTGACCAGTAACGGAATCTCTGGTATCAGGACGCCAAACTATAAGCTGGTGGTGCAGAAGCAAGCAAGTAAACCTAGATGTAGCATACCCATCAGGGAAGAACTAAAAGCATTTATTTTGCCCAATTGCAGCAATGAAGACATTGTCACCGTAAGCCTGGAAGGTGGCGCGGTTAAGCTATCGCTCATATCTGCATATATGGCGCATGAGGATGCGGTGGAACCACCTCCGACTCTGCTACGGGAGCCATAACCGAAGCGAAACGGCAAAACGTCGCTGTCATCATTGGATCTGATGCGAACTCATTGCACACGTGCTGGGGAAGCTCGGATATAAACACAAGAGGTGAGTCACTTTTTGATTTTACTGTTAGAGAGACCTTAGCTATGTGCAAAAGAGGAGCGGAGAGCGGAGAGAATAAACCTACCTTCTTAACGAACAGGCGTGAATTGTTAGACGTTACCCTGGTTTCTTCTTTCCTTATACCCCGCGTATCTGACTGGAGAGTGCTGGAGATTCACTCCTACTCAGACCATAGGTATATTCAGTTTATTTTAGACGAAGATCGCTCAATTAGCAAACCATTTAGAAATCTTAGAAGGACACAGTGGGATATCTGCTGTAGGAAACTGCTGGAAAAGCTATCTGAGGCCCAGATGAGACCTCGGTTCTCTCTGAATATTCCATCGACTGCATGGTGGAGAAGTTCACCTCGGCATGCAATAGTGCAATAAAAAGCTCGTGCCCGCTCAGCAGAAATGCACGAAGGGCAAGCCAGGATGGTTGACGCTGGAGTTAAAATCATCGAAGAGTTTTTCGAGCACAAAGAATACGCAGTGGGTGTTTTCATTGACATTGAGGGGGCGTTCAACAATGTTCTTCCAAATGCGGTTACGCTGGCCCTCGGTCGGCTTGGAGTTGAAACCAACTTGAACAGGTTCATCTCAAATACGACAGAACTGTCGAGACGGAGTGGGGAAGTGCATCGGCTCAGCAAATGGAGAGCAGGGGCACCCCACAAGGAGGTGTTCTTTCACCTTTGGAACATTGTCTTAAACGAGGTTTTAGAGAAACTGTAGGGGAGGGTTTTCGGGTGGTTGCCTATGTGGACGACGTGGCACTCATAGTCAGGGGAAAGTTCCTGAACTCGCTTTATGATCTCATGCAAGGTTATCTAAATTTGGTTACAAATTGGTCCGGAGCTGGTCTCGTTTACCAGGAAATATAGGGTCGCGGAGGCCCAGTTACTCACGATTGCTGGCACTCCTTTTGTGCTTTCTGACAGAGTCAGGTACTTGGGGGGTCATTCTAGACAGGAAGCTTAACTGGAGGCCGAACTTCGAAGATAGGGTGAAAAAAGCGTCGGTCGCTTTACACTGCCTCAGGAGTGCCATCGGGAAGAGATGGGGTCTCTTTCTCAGAGTTGTCTTCTGGCTGTATGAAAAAATTCTTAAACCCATTATGCTCTATGGTGTTTTTCTCTGGTAGAACTCCCCGGATAAATCGACTCTACCTAAGAATCTGGAACTGGTGCAGAGAATCGCCTTGATTGGAATCAGCGGGGCACTTCGCACCACCCCCACGCTTGCTCTAAATGTGATGCTTGTCATCATTCCTGTAGATTTGGCGGGCAGAGTTGGAACTGTCGCTCCATAGTAAGTTTTGACTACCGGATTTCTGCAGCGTTTTTCAAGCTGAAATAGCTGCCATCAAGGAAGCAGTAGACCACTTCCGCAGCACTACTAATACACAGAAGGTGGTAAGCATCTACTCGGACAGTCGCGCCGCAATCAGAGCCCTGGGATCGCTGACGCTGCGGTCGAAGCTGGTCGGTGAATGCCTGGCCTCTTTATCGGCCGCCGCGGAAATCTTCCGCATTCGAGTGATTTGGGTCCCAGGTCACAGCGACATTGCGGGAAACTGCCTCGCCGACGAGCTGGCTCGCCTGGGCACTTCAGAAGAAGTTACTCCAGGGAGGAAGGGCATTGGTATTCCCCTGTCCACTTGCGGTCTGCTCCTGGAAAAATGGGCCTTCATTCGGCTCAGCAAACGCTGGGCGGAAACCCCGACGTGCAAAGTTGCAAGGTCCTTTTGGCCGGTCGCGGACCGCAGAACTGGGGAACTATCAAACACTCCAGGCCATTACTCTCAGCCCTGACTGGTGCTCTGACAGGGAACTGCCCGATGGGGACCCACGCCGTTAGGCTGGGCATCATTACTGATCCAAGTTGTGGGTGCTGTATGGAGGATGATGAGTTGGAGTCACCTCAACATTACCTTCTTAGCTGCCCTGCTTTCGCAAAGGCGTTTCTCTTAACACGCTACCGGCGGGTCTTTCAGTTCAGGGAAGGGAAACTTCATAGTGGTGTCACAAAAGACTATAAACTGAAGTCTAAGTGAGCCCCTTTTGGGCTGCCACCTTACCTAACCTACCCTAGCCTAAAGAAGCATTAAAAAAAGTAGTTGAACCTACCTCAAGTCTGGTAAAACACTTAAAAGAAATCAATAGTGGAGGAATAATTGTGGAATGCAAAAATATGGACGCTTGCGAGCAAGTCCAACAGAAAGTAAGAGAAGCTTTTGGAAATTATTATGAAGCAAATAAAACGAAAGGAAAAATGAAATAAAAAGAGCCCTGAGGATAGTGGGCATAACTAAAAAAATTAATTATGAGAAGTATGCGCTGGAAAAGAATTTAAAGTCTTAAAGATCTATGATAGTACTAATCGCCGAGATTAATATTACATAGCATTAGTAGAAGCTGATGCAGTAACTTATGAAAATATGGTGCAACAAAAGAGGGTATGTATTGAACATTTAAATGTTTTACGATGCTTCAAGTGTCTGGGATATAAGCACAAGGCAAGCAAATGTGCTGGAATTCATGACGCTAAATAATGTACATCAAACAGTGTGTAAATGGTAGTGAACTTGTTAAGGAAAAAGTTTTCGATGTCGATACTAACCATTATGCTGCGGACTAGGCGCAAGAGAATATATCCGCAGTAGGCATGCTTGTCGTAAAAGGCGACTAAAATCCCATTGGTGTGTGTGCCCGACTGGCAGTCATGCATCTCGGGAAGTAGGAGGATGACGGGAAAAATTCCCTCTAAAATACCCAAAAACCCTGGCAGTTTGGGAGAGAGTGGAGAGTTAGTACCAATCCTCTCTTCTTCAGAGTCGGAAGGGGACCCACCTCTTGCAGGGTATGCGTGTCGGGAGGCAGCCAGCTGCCAACGACCCTCCAATAAGGAAGTGGGTCCTCTTTCAAAAACCCAGAAGAGGAGGAGAAGGAGGATGATGGCGAAATGCGAGCAAGGGAAACCCTCTTGTGTGGCCATTCAGACTCCTGTTGCTGCATCTAGCAAGCGGTCCAGGTCTATGGAGGTTACTCCAGAAGCCAGAGGGACATTGGTGGATACGCCTAAAAACAAGGGAGGTAGTGACGCGAGGGTTGGTCGAGGCCAAACCGCCGCCGCCATTCCCTTGCATAACGAAAACCTCCTAAATACGTCAGGAGGACTGGGGGCCCAGTCAACTTACTGTGAGACCGTGAAAGACCCTCCGCTGTTTGCCGTAATTAGGAGGGCGGGTTTGACACGGCAGATGACTACTGCAGAAGTAAAACACTGCAAGAGCCAGTCTCTTCCTCGGGACCGTCTCATTAATAGTTGATCCCAAATAAGTGACCAAGGCGATGCATGGTACCGTCCAGTGACGGTAACTCAGATCAATTTGCAGCACTCTAAAGCCGCTACTTCTCTTATAAGTAGAAGGTTAACCAAGCTGCACACAAAACCCCACATAACAGCCATTCAGGAGCCCTGGGTTTTCAAACAAAAACCCTGTGGACTAAATGACCTACGTGGTGCCAACATCTTATATGACGAAAGCTCGGTCAGCCCGAGAACTTGTCTTATAGTGTCTTCTCACTCTGCTGTAACATTTCATTATTGCCTCCGCGTACTTTCCATATGACTTTCTGCTGCCGCCACCTCCGGAGGAGGCGGCTAGTCTTGTGGAGTATTGCGAAAACCGAAACGTCGGATTGATCCTTTGTTGCGATGCTAATGCCCAGGATAAAGTCTGGGGCAGCAGCAAATGCAACACGAGGGGAGATCGGCTCTTCGAGTATATACTGTCATGCCATTGATGAGGCAGTAGATATTTTAACGACTGCCCTACGTGATAGTTTGGATAAGACCTGTCCAACTCGACCACTTCTAAACCGAACGCTTGTTCCCTAGTGGAACAAGCAGCTGCAGTAGATAAGAGGTGAGTCGAAAAAATATCTTAACCGGGCCCTCAAAACTAATCTTGAGATGGACTAGGAACAATATCGCAGATAGTTACGTCTTCTTCTCCCTCGACAGGTTAGGGAGGGAATTCGAGAACCACAGCGATAAGGTATGACTGGTTTGTTGCCAGAACTGGGGCGAGGGAGGATGTCATGAGATATGCTATTGAATCTTTTGGCGAGGTCGCCGATAGGAAACAGTTTGCCCTGGCCGTCTTTGTAGACATTGTGGGTGCTTTTGACAATGCCACCTTCGATGGCATGTGCACTGCTGCTCTACGGCATGGGGTAGATCCTTCGCTGGTAAATTGGATTCGTTCAATGCTGGCGCAGCGGATTATCGAGATTCAGGCGAAAGGGGATCAATACCTAAAGTGCGGAGTAAATAAGGGTTATCCTCAGGGCGGTGCGCTTTCCCCTTTACTCTGGTGCTTGGTAATTGACTCTCTTCTTATCACTCTTGATGACTCGAATATCTACGCTCAGGCCTATGCGGACGACGTGGCCTGTCTAGTCACGGGTCGATCTCTGCCGCCTGTTTGCAGGAAAGCGCAGACAATACTGAATAAGATTGACACCTGGTTTGACGATAATGGACTATCCGCCATACCAACCAAAACTAGTGTTGTTCTCTCCACTAGGCGGAGAAGGTTGGATGGCCTCATTCCTCTCACACTTAAGGGAGTCACAATTCAGACTTCTCCCGAAGTGAAGTATCTAGCAGTAATTCTGGATGCAAAACTGTCGTGGAAATCTCACGTTGAGCACAAGACCTCTGAAGCATTGGCAGCCTTCTAACAGTGTAAACGGGTCTTCGGCAAAACGTGGGGTCTATCACCAAAGGGTACCCTCTGGATATATACCTCTATGATCAGACCCGTAATCATCTATGCTTCAGTGGTATGGTGGAGCAGATTCTCAATTAATAGCGTGGGGGACCTGCTTGCTAAACTTCAGAGAACAATCGCCGTGTGCTGTACAGAGGCATTCTCTACAACACCTGGTGCTGCTCTTGACGCATTGCTGCACTTACCGTCACTTTGTGTATTCATACGTGGGGAGGCCTTAAAGGCCACTGCAGACTTTAAAGAAACGGATATTGGCATAAAACGGAGTGGGGCGAGGCGGAAATTGCTAGCGGCAGAGATATAGACACTTGCGTCTTTTCAATGCCACAGGATAGTACGCCACCGTTTCCTTTGCTGATGAGACTCTATAACGTTGAGTTCCCTGAGGCTCAATGTTGGTTTAATGCCAACACTGAGCCTGATCTTACACGTTGTCGAATCTTTACTGATGGCTCCAAAACTGACTCTGGGTCAGGATCTGGAGTTTTTATAGAAGATAATGAGGATAAGCTTCACTTTTCTCTTGGGGAACATGCCTCGGTCTTCCAAACCGAAGTATTTGCAATTCTCAAAGCCATGGAAAATAGGTGGAGGGGGAGGAGTTACGTGTTTGCAGTGACAGCCAAGCTGCACTCAAGGCATTAGCCAGCCCTCTAACTACTTCCAAACTAGTTCGGCAATGCAAGTCTCGAGTAAACTATGTTGGTAAACATAATGAACTTGCTTTACTCTGGGTGCCTGGTCACTCCGGAGTACCTGGTAATGAGACATCTGACCATTTGGCCAGAATTGGCTCGGATCAGGTGTTCCTTGGCCCGCAGCCAGCTATAGCACTCCCACCTTCGGCCATCGATGCCACCATGAGAAATTGAAAATGACTGGGAGGCGTCGAGAGGTTGCAGATGGGCAAAACTCATGTTACCTTCAATCTCAGAAGGACTATCAAAACACTTGCTCTCGCTTAACAGGCGGGACTGCAGGCAATTTGTTGGACTGCTGACCGGTCACTTCACGTGGCATAGACAGATTAAAAGGAACATGAAAACAGTGCAATGGACGGCATGTAGTCTGAGTGCTGTTTTTTGCACGCGTTGTTTCGTGCCTGATTCCAACAAAAAAAAAAAAAAACCATTATGCTTTCAGTAGAGATTGTCCGGCATATAAAAAACATGCTCAGTCTAAGGGTAAAATACGAATGTAACAACGAACTTAACTGTATTTACCAGGGATGAAAAATGAAAATTTGAAAATGTACCTTTTTTGGTGCGAATGTACCTAAAAATATTCAGCACTGTTTGTTATTTTTATGGATTTTTTTTTATTGAAAAACATAAATTCAATATGCATATATTCTGTATACATAAAATAATAACAAAAAATTATATATAATAATTTATTCTTCTCATTGATCAATATGTTAATTCAGTTTAAAAATTAAGTAGTAACGTAATAACATTGCGTACTTTCAATTTTTAATGCATGCCATTACAAGGCGTATGTATTGTTTTAAAAACATTTAATCAATTAAATAATTTTTATTTAGTTCATTGTTTGCAAGAGCATATTTGCCCAAATTTTTAGCATCAAAACTGTAACAGTAAAATTAAGCGATTGTACCTAATGTACTTTTAACTTGCGGTCTTCACCTGCTTTCAACGCTCGCTTACTTCTGAAAGCAAGCGACATGTCGCACGTGAATACCGCAAAAAGTTGAAAGTAAGCTTCGTCTAGCAAACCAATCGGCAAGCGAGCGATCGAGTGTCGCGTTACTGATCTTTGTAAATTAATGAATTTATACCGACAATATGAGTGGGTTTCTAGTTTGAATAGCACGCAGGGCACGAACCTTCTTGCTCTACGACATGTTGCAAATGAAAAAGTATGCTTTCAAAATGCCCAATGAACAAATCTCTCTCTCGCTTGCGACGACAAGAAGCAGAAAGCAACCTAGCATTGAAAGCAGGTGAAGACCGCCCGTAAGGTTGAAAACGTCGAAAAAAGGTACAATTGTACCTACTTTTTCATCCCTGGTTTTTACCTAAACATCAATAGCATAGAGGCTAACAAGCGTGAACTATAGCGCCTAACAGAAATAAAGAAACCACACTTGGTCCTTTGCTCAGAAAGTTGCTCTACTGAAGACATAACAAATCAAGAGTTACAGATCAAAATATACAAACTTATACGTTGCAATTCTCACAGTAGGCACACGGGTGGTGTTTAACTATACATAGTATGTACATGACTCTATTGAATATAAAACAAGTTACAACTATGCTTCCAATAAAAATGTCTGGTGTATAATACTAAAAATTAAAAATATATCTCCACAAAACCAAATTGGTCAGCTCTATCATTCCCCTACTTCGAGCGATGCCAATTTTATTTCTTATTTACATAAAAACCATACCTTAAATTTAGCAATAATAGGAAAAGAATATAGAAATAGAATCTAAGGAAAACAATAAAGAAGGTAAGTATTTCAGTGTATATCTTAGTTAACGATTGTTCTAGCTGTTTCGCTTGCTCCTATCAGCGAGGACTAAATATTAATTCAGAGCTGACAAACCACCTGATCATCTAACTAGCAGCTCTGCATGTAACAAGTATCAGAACTGGCTGGTCAATCTTCAGTCCTAGCTGTTGAAAATTTTGGGAGGAATGACGTAACAACCTATACATAAATAAAAAATTTCATTGAAAATTATATATTTATTTTAAATAAATTTAAATAACAACTATTTATAAAATATTTAGTGAACATTAAATGAATTTAAACTATAATATGACATCCGGTTGTAAACTAAACGTTCCACGATTTATTCAAATATCTTTTTTTCTGATCATGGAATTCTGAAAATGTCTTCTGTTCATATTAATTTATAAAAACTTCACTCAAATACTTTTCTTCTTTATTATTTTCCTCAGAATCTTTTTCTGGACTAGATTATTTTTCTTGTTTTTTCTTATTATGGCTAAATTTAAACTATGGTTTTGCTGCTGCCGTTGTTGACTTGCAAGAAACTTTTACGCGTCCTTTGAAACTTTCTATTGATGGAAATATATGCTCAATTAATGTAATCGGTACTAAAAATTTCGGTTTTCTCAAATTAAAATTTCTGGCAATTTATATTTTATAAAACTCAGGAATGTTTTTAAGTTTAAGTTTATTAGGAATAATTTACTTGTTATTTTATTTCACTAAATTTGTCATTTATATTCGGTTATAATTAGTAACTATTTTTAAAAAACAAGAAAATCATCCCTGCCAAATCAGTTGGCAAGTGCCATCTGATGTTCTAGCTGTATCGTTTCCTCAGATACTGAACGGTCTCTTTCGCTCTTAAGCGTTTTTAATGCAAAAGCTTTATTGAGAATGATATATGTGCTTGTTGAAAAGTGTGTGTGTAGGAGTTTAGTCCCATTGCTGGGAGTTAAAAAAATGTAAATGGTCTTTTATATAGTGAGCCACTTGATCCAAGACAACGTACGCTGGCAGCCCGACCTCTTGGTGGACAAACGCTGCGAACTAAACGGACTTTAGTGAACCCTTTAACCGAATATGTTGGATTGGCCCCAATAAAGACCCCTATATTTGCCTTGAACCAAAGCTACATACAGGTTGTTTACCGCATCTCGCAGATGTGTTGTTAACTTTGCCCATGGTGCACGAACGTACGAAGTACCGATTAAAATTAGTTCATTTTTAATTAGGGAACTTCTGATCCTCCACCACCATGAATGGAAGCAGAATATTTATTTTTAGCCTTAAATACCCCGAACACCTTCATCAAATACTGGACCCTCCCCATCCCCGTCTGTTTCTGCATCGTTGGGTGAATCTTCAACCCCGCCTGCTGCAACAGCTACATCCACCACTTCGACAGCAAGTAAAAAAATTACGCAAGGGGTCCATTGGAGACGTGATAGATAAGTTAGCTTAACAGCTTTAAATTTATTTTTTTAATAAAAACTCATACTATTTTTCCCTTTTTATTTTAACACAAAACAAATTTAAGAAAAACATAATAGTCAAAGCCGTGAAGGTCATTACTACATACATAGAACCCTGATCCAGCTCATGCCTATAATAGTCCGAAGAAGCAGACATAATTTCCACCGCTTTAAAGGTGGTGTTTTCCAAATAAAGGAGTGCCAATATAAATCTAGACAATAACATAGACGAAATCACGACCAAAGGCACATTTAATAATATTGCGTGCGTAACAGTGTACCATATTGTATTTCTCTTCAAGTGTAGTTGTTGACTCAGACACTGGCATTAGCAGCCTATGGTCACCTACAAGCCTTGCTGACTTTATTGTTTAGAAAGTGTCGGATATCGTCCATATATCAGATTCTTGACAAGATTTCAGAAAATTGGCAAAGGACAAAAAATGTAAATCAACGGCATACACTGCCTCCCCATTCACACTAAAGTAACCTTTTCGGTTCATATAGTGGCTTACTGCGTTTATGGGGTCATTTAAACTCCGAAATATAATAAAATATTGTTACTAAACTGTTTATAATTTTACAATTTTATTGAGCTCAAGGCCAGTTTATGGAAGATTTTTAGTGAAAAAACAACAACATTTTTTAAAGGTAGAAGTTATAGTACTATTTCGGAAATCACCACATTTCCTCATCAGACTTCTTTTTGTTAAATTAATTAAATTTATTTTTCATAACCACTTCTCCCAGGCTTTGAACCCGGGAGCTCGGAGTTGAGGAGCCAATACGCTACATATTGTGCTACGCTAGCCGAGTTGGCTGTTGTGTTTATTTAATCTTCCTTAAACAAACCAACTACAAACAAGAGCAACTGATCTGTCGCTATTTAAACTTGTTTGTGTGCTTGTTGTTTGTGTTTTATTTGCAAAGTCTGTATTTAAGCTATTTACTTTATATTGGAATGCATTTAAGGCGTGCTCATCCTTGCATATAAATGTTTGTTCATTTTTCTGTTGGCCTAGTAAATGTTAATAATTTATAATTTTATTGAGCTTGTTAACATTATTTTTAATTATCTTAAGACATATTGATCACCCTATGCATGTTTAAGATTTTTGTAGATGTTAGGTTATATAAAATACCCTGTAACGTCAAGTCGGCCATCTTATGTATCGGACTGTCACTTTGGTTCCCTCTCTTCCGTTTTGGATTCCAGGGTGACAAGACAGCAGCCGTGAGGTAATAAATAATAAATCTGGAAATTTTGTGGGAATCGTCCCAAAAGAAAATCAAGTTAATATCTTCAGGTGTGGGGTGCATATCCCAGCACCTCTTAAAAAGTTAATCTTCAAACAAAAATGCGATCAACACGAAATACAGCCACTGCAAAAATGAGCACCGCTGTACCAACCGGAGAATCAGATGTCCTTGCTGCTCCAATAATGAGTATTGCCCGTACCGCAGCACGGAACACGGCCACTCCAGAACCGAGCACCGCTACAACTGCTCCCGACGTACCTCCTAACGCTTCAGAAAAAACCACCGCCGCTCACACTGCTGTTTCCACTGCCTCTTACGCCGCTATTTCCACCGCCGAAAATACAAGCATTGTTCATGCGATGGGAGGACCGCCCATGACCGCCGCCACCTATACCACCGCTGTAACCAATACCCCCGCCGTAACCTACGCCTCCGCTGCCGCTGCTCCTGCTGCTTATTCTGCTGCCGCTGCTTATTCCGCTGCCACTGCGCCCGCTGCAAACAATGATTCTGTTGCGGCATCATTTAGAAGCGCCAGCCCATCAAACGTAACCGAGGAAGCGAATCGTCTAGAGGAACAACTAAAGATCCTAAAGCTGCGCCGCGAGATAGCTGAGATAGAGAGCCAAATTCACAATAGACCACTAAGGGGCTACCTGAATTTTGAGGAGCTCGAAGCGGCCGTATCCAGCTTCGGTGGAGATGACCACCGAGATGTTAATAAGTGGATCCTGCAATTTGAGGACTACGCGGAGGCAAACAACCTGAACGATAGGCACAAGTGCCTAGCCCTACGCCGTTGTATGGTGGGAACTGCGAAGGAGTGCGTCCTCAATTATGGGTTGGCCGATTACAGTGATTTAAAAACTGCTACAAAACACGTTCCGACGCAACATAACCAGGCAAGAAATCTATCGCCAGCTGAGGGCACGGAGGCTGAAGGCCTCGGAGTCATGCATCGCCTACGTAATCGCCATGCAGTCCATTGCGTCCAAGACGGACCTAGAGGAAGAGGAACTTGTAGACATCATCATAGACGGCATACCAAACAACAGCAATAATATTAGTTTGCTGTACGGTGCTAGCACGATCCAGGAGCTGATTCGGCGTATGGATAGATACGAACAACGCCGCTCTATACCCACAGCACCGAGGTCCTCCGCTCCGGCCGCCGTACGAAATATTCAGCCAAAACCAACCACTGCTGTTGCTGGAGACCTAAGCCAAGTACGCTGTTTCAACTGCTCACAGTTTGGGCACTACCAAAGCAGCTGCCCGAAGCCAACTAGACCCCAAGGATCCTGCTTCATCTGCCACCAAATGGGTCACCTGCACAACAACTGTCCGAAGAGGCGAAGCCGAAATACCGAGGTAGCCGCAGTGTCTGAGGAAGCCTCAAATGATGACTACATACATTTTAAGCAATGGGTAAGTGTGGCCTTATGTAATATGTCAAACCCAATCAGAAACACAGGTTTTACAAATATTTATTCTCTCCTTGATTCCGGTAGTCCGATTAATTTGATGCGAAGATCAAGCGCCCCACAGTGCACAAGCCTATCACCTAAACCATATCCAACCAAATTTATCGGCATCGGAAAATTTAAAATACATTGCTTTGGCACAGTTTTATGCGCTGTAAAATTTCGAAATAAAATTCGGCATATCCAAATAAAGATTGTTCCGGATAATACAATCACGACGCCTTTGATACTAGGTCGAGATTTTATGAAATCATTTAATATTCATTTGATACAAGTAAATAAAATAGAAAACAGTGAATTTAAAAACAAAATAGGTTCAAGACTGGAATCTAATAATAAGTTAAATAAAGTTATTTCTAATATAAAACACAGTGTTTCTGATTTGGTAGTAGATAAGTTTGCTGATGATGACTGCAGAGAGGGTTACTATATTTGTAAAAGAAATTGTGTTGAGGCCCATAAGCGAGGCATCGACATGTCAAAAGTACTTAATGAAAAGCCACAAAGTCCCGAAGATAGTGAACACGTTGATGAATATACTTATGTCGTAAAGGAACTAAGTGCAATTGACTCTGAACAAGAACTAGATGTTGACCTAGGACCTGCGTTAGATAGTGGTAAAAGACGGGAATTACTGACAGCCTTGACTGATTCATATATATCACCTCCTGACCGGAAAAAAGAACCCTATGATTATAATATGAAAATCCGTTTGACCGATGATACACCATTTTACTGCTTGCCTAGGCGCTTATCATTCCAAGACAGATCAGTAGTTCAAAGAATTACCGATGATTTACTGAATAGGCAGATAATACAGCCAAGTAGCTCTCCTTATGCCTCTGCCATAGTGTTAGCAAAGAAAAAGAGTGGTGATGTTCGAATGTGCGTTGATTATAGGGCCCTTAATAAAAAAACGACTAGAGATAACTTTCCGTTGCCCTTGATAGAAGATTGCATTGAGTACATGTCGGGAAAGAAATGGTTCACCTTACTAGACCTTAAGGACGGGTTCAATCAACTTATGATGGACAAAGATTCTATTCCTCTGACATCCTTTGTCACTCCTCACGGGCAATTCGAATACCTTCGAATGCCTTTCGGACTAAAGAACGCGCCAGCTAACTTCCAGAGGTTTGTTTACAACATCTTTCGCGACTTAATTGACTCAAAGGAAATTGTAGTCTACATTGATGATATTTTGATTGCGTCCACTTCCTTTAAATGTCATCTTTGTACCGTAGAAAAAGTCCTGAAGAGGATTTACGAAAGAGGTTTAGAACTTAAGCTGAAAAAGTGCAAATTTGGTTACAATAAAATAGAATACTTAGGATACCTTGTCAGCCCCGCGGGAATACAACCATCCGATGCTCATGTTCGTGCAATCGCCTATTATCCTGTGCCTAAAGACCACAAGGAACTTCGTTCATGTCTAGGGCTGTTTTCATACTTTCGGAAATTTGTACCGTCATTTTCAGAGACTGCCAAACCGCTGTTGGATCTGTTACGTAAGGAGACATCATTCAATTTTTCAGACCGTTGCCTCGAAGCTTTTCAGAGATTGAGGGACAAGTTAGTTAAGTCACCGGTGCTAGCGATATATGACCACAGACGGGAAACAGAACTCCATTGTGACGCCAGTAGTCAAGGGTTTGGGTCCGTTTTGCTACAAAGACAAGATGATAAGAAATTACATCCAATCGCATATTTTTCAAAAACTACCACGGCGGCCGAATCTAGATATCATAGCTTTGAGCTGGAAACGCTCTCCATCATCTATGCTCTTAGAAGATTCAGAGTTTACTTAGAAGGAATTCCATTCACTATCGTAACAGATTGCAACTCACTTGCAATGACTCTCAGCAAAAAACAAGTTAACCCGCGGATTGCAAGATGGGCTTTAGAGCTGGAGAACTTTAACTATTCCATCCAACACCGAAGAGGGGTAAACCTCGGACATGTGGACGCCTTAAGTCGTCTCCCGCAGCTGAACGGTGAGACTGACGTCGTTAACGCAGACGCACGTGATAGTAATTCCTCGTCAGTAGGTATTTTAGAAGAGTATCATGTTATCGGCAACGGTCTGCTGAAAAGTGATGACGAAGGCCAAAATATATGCGAAGTAGTCGCTGCTATAGACCACAACGATCTTGACTTCCAGATACAGGTTGCACAAAATAGGGACACGAAACTCAAACAGCTTATGAGTGAATTAGAAAAAGGGGAAGTGGTAGGTTACGAACTGATAGATGGATTGGTTTTTCGCAAGCTTGGTCGTGACTCCTTGCTATGTGTACCACTGGAGATGGAAGACAATGTAATCCGCATGGTGCATGAAAAGATCGGACACCTGGGAGTAGACAAGTGTCATGACCAAATGCGTAAGCACTACTGGTTTGAGCACATGAAGGATAAAACTCACCGTTTTATTCAAAACTGCATCAAGTGCATCCTATACTCTGCTCCAGTGCGCACTAATCAACACAATATGTTTAGCATCCCGAAGACCCCTGTACCTTTCGATACTCTTCATTTGGATCATTTCGGCCCGTTACCAGCTATAAAGTCGAAACGTAGGCATATACTAGTAGCAATAGACGCCTTCACCAAGTTCGTTAAGTTATACCCAGTTAACTCCACGAGTACGAAGGAGGTTTGTTGTGCATTAGAAAAATACTTCGGTTACTATAGCCGCCCGCGACGTATTGTTACCGACAGAGGGACATGCTTCACTTCGCTAGATTTTAGTAGCTTTTTGTTAAAAAGAAACATCGACCACGTGAAAGTAGCGGTGGCATCGCCACAAGCGAATGGTCAAGTCGAGAGGGTTAACCGCGTAATAAAGGCTATGTTAGGTAAGCTGACCGAATCACTGGAACATTCAGATTGGGCGACGAAACTCTCTCAGGCGGAATACGCAATAAACAATACGGTCCATAGCACAACGAAACACACGCCTAGCGAGTTACTTTTTGGCGTCGGTCAGAGGGGTTTTATAGTAGACGGGTTAACAGAATTCTTGGAAGACAAATTATTGAACAATACTTCGTGGAACCTTATTGAAATGCGGGAAAGCGCCTTACGAAATATAGAAAAATCTCAAGAGTACAGTTTGAAGTATTTCCTTAGGAATAGTACACCTGCAAAAAAATACTCCATCGGCGACTTTGTGGTCATTAGACATGTTGATACCTCGCCCGGAATAAATAAAAAATTTATCCAAAAATATCGCGGCCCATACGTTATACACAAAATTCTACCAAATGATCGATACGTTATCAGGGATATCGATAATTGTCAACTTACACACTTGCCCTATGATGGCATTGTTGAAGCTATAAGAATACGGAAGTGGCTTGCCCCAGTCAATGAAAGCGACAACCCTCTCCTGTCATCGGCGCAAGCTGGCCACACTGCTTCGTAAGTTATTTGTACCTCTTTGATTGAGGCCAATCAAATTGTTCAGGTTGGCCGAGATGTTAACATTATTTTTAATTATCTTAAGACATATTGATCACCCTATGCATGTTTAAGATTTTTGTAGATGTTAGGTTATATAAAATACCCTGTAACGTCAAGTCGGCCATCTTATGTATCGGACTGTCACTTTGGTTCCCTCTCTTCCGTTTTGGATTCCAGGGTGACAAGACAGCAGCCGTGAGGTAATAAATAATAAATCTGGAAATTTTGTGGGAATCGTCCCAAAAGAAAATCAAGTTAATAAGCTCAAGGTCAGTTTATGGAAGATTTTTAGTGAAAAAACAACAACAGTTTTCAATTATTGAAGTTATAGTACTATCTCGGAAATCACCACATTTCCTCATTAGACTTCTTTTTATTAAATTTATTTCTCATAACCACTTCTCCCAGGCTTTGAACCCGGGAGCTCGGAGTTGCAGAGCCAATACGCTACATATTGTGCTACGCTAGCCGAGTTGGCTGTTGTGTTTATTTCATCTTCCTTAAACAAACCAACTACAAACAAGAGCAACTGGTCTGCCGCTATTTATACTTGTTTGTGTGGTTGTTTTTTGTGTTTTAGGCAAAATAGATTCTAACTACTTGACTCATATGGTGCCAATTCGTTGATAAGCTCTATACAAAAGTGGAAAATTCTGAATACAATTTTGTCTTCCAAGCTAAACGGGTCGTTAGTTTCTCGCAAACTTTTAATCATGTGTCTTCTCCATCTTCAAGAATAAATATTGTCGGACCATCTTCGCTTTTTATTATCTACTATTTTACACGTCACGAAATTACCTTGCTACAATGAGCGTAGAATTTGCGAAATCTACACAAACACAGGTTGGCAGAAAAGTTGAACGGGCTTAAATATGCAGGCAGACATTGTTTAAACGCCGCTGATTTCGGATGATAAACGTGTTGTGTTAACCGTTTCATCGAATTTTGTTAACTTTTCTTGATAGATTTCAAAATCGGCAACACCAAAGTAACGATACCCCATAATGTGCCATCTGTCCTTCTCTGCTTCATGTGAAATATCGTTGAATATTGAAGGCGTCGTTGTATTATTAGATGTTATTGTATGTTCAACGGTGTCGCTTACCCGACATCTCCACAGAAAAAAGCTGATGCCCTAAAATAGATGTCAGAAAATATATTGTCAATGGAGACCGCTTATTTCTTCATGTCAGCCATTTATGTCTGCGTTTATGTCTTGGCATCTATTGTATAAAATAAGCTGTCACTTTGTTACGTGCGATAGCACGGCTGAAGAACAACAAAGCCCCCGGGGCTGACGGGTTACCAGCTGAGTTATTTAAGTACGGCGGAGAGGGGCTGGTTAAGTGCATGCACAAGCTCATCTCTAGAATATTGTCGGAAGAACGCATGCCTACTGATTGGAACTTAAGTGTGCTCTGCCCAATCCACAAAAAGGGTGATCCTGCAGGCTGTGCCAATTATCGCGAGATTAGTCTTCTTAACATCGCCTATAAGGTTCCGTCAAGTGTATTGGGTGAAAGACTTAAGCCCACCGTCAATGAACTGATTGTACCTTGTCAGTGTGGCTTTAGACCTGGTAAATCTAACACAGACCAGTTATTCACAATACGCCAGATCGTGGAAAAGACCCGAGAAAGAAAAATCGACGCACACCATATTTTTATCGACTTTAAAGCCGCCTTCGACAGTACGAAAAGAAGTTTCCTATATGCCGCAATGTCTGAATTTGGGATCCCGGCAAAACTTAAACGGATATGTAAAATGACGTTGAGCAACACCACCAGCTCCGTCAGAATTGGGAAGACCCTCTCCGAGCCGTTTATACCAAACGAGGTTTCAGTCAGGGTGACTCTTTGTCGAGCGATTTCTTTAACCTGATGCTGGAGAAGATAATTCGAGCAGCAAAACTAAATCGGTCAGGTCCCATCTTTTATAAGAGTGTGCAATTGCTGGCGTACGCCGATGACATTGACATCATCGGCCTTAACAACCGCGCAGTTAGTTCTGTCTTCTTCAAACTGGATAGAGAAGCGAAGCGAACGGGTCTGCAGGTGAACGAGGGCAAGACGAAGTATCTCCTGTCATCAACAGACATTAACACCAATCCAACGCAGAATCTCTATTGCCAACAAGTACTTCTTCGGACTGAGTAGGCAATTGCACAGTAAAGTCCTCTCTCGACGGACAAAAACCATACTCTATAAGTCTCTCATCATGCCCGCCCTATTGTATGGCGCAGAAGCATGGACGATGACAACATCAGATGAGAGGGCTCTTGGAGTGTTCGAGAGAAAGATTCTTCGAATGATTTATGGAACTTTGCGTCTTTGCGACGGCGAATACCGTGTACGATGGAACGATGAGCTGTACGAGCAGTACAATGACGTAGATATAGTGCAGCGGATTAAGAATCAGCGGCTCCGCTGGCTAGGTCACGTCGTGCGAATGGATGAAATAGCTCCAGCCCAGAAGGTTTTCGACGCGGTACCCGCGGGTGGTAGCAGAGGAAAAGAAAGACCTCCTCTGCGTTGGAAAGACCAACTGGAAAACGACTTGGCTATACTTGGGCTTTCCAATTGGCGCCAGTTAGCACGAGATAGGGACAGCTGGCGTGCTTTGTTGACCTCGGCCAAAATCGCTTAGGCGGTTAATGCGCCAATTAAGTAAGTAAGTAAGTTACTTTGACAGCTAATTTTTCATTTGGCTATATATTTCGTGGGGTCAACATCAAAGATATTTGCGTTCAGAAGCAAAAGCTGAGTTATTAATGTTTACGTGTTTGGGAGGAAAGAAAACATATTTCTTGTATTATTTTCAGCATATTTGCGGTTTATTAAATGAACTTACTTGTTTGACGCCATTTTACAAATGTTTATGTCAAGACATCAAACTGCCCACACATGAAAATTGACAAAACATTTTTCATTTTTTTCTCCAAAAATGACAGATGTTAGAACATCAGCTATTTTCTGTGAAGATGTCGGGTTGGTTTCCAAATTTATCTTTCTGTGCGAAGATAAATGAGGTGCAGAGCTTCTATTTCTGTTCGTAAACGCGTATAACATTAAAGGCCTCTTTTTTAATGACTGGTTAAAATTATCGGCGGTTAGATAAATTCAGTGCTCACTTAATAGCCCGATTATAGCTCAACGGGTCTTTAAGAAAGCGGCCCTTTTTGGAGTTATGATATATATGAAATATATCATATAATATAATAATTATCTGTGGTTTGTTTGTTAAAATTGTTCAGTTTGGTTCAAATAGGGGCAGTTTTTCAGTTCTGGTTAATTATCAGTTTAAACAAAGTTGAATTAAGCTCAGTTTTTATTAAAACTAGTTAGTTTGTACTCAATTAAATTTCTTGCAACCAAAACAAAGCAGTCAGCAAACACGTGATAGCTTTAACTAAGTTTAACCCAGCAAGATCGGTCGTTTAAACTTAGTTTAAACAACGTTTAACCCTACAAGACGGAGGTAACCAAGGCGAATTAAATTCACTAATACCAACACAACCTTTCCAGGTGTTACCAACACATTCGCATTTTGATATATCGCTGTTTTTCTGATGTTAGAAGAAACGGCAATATTCCGAATGTTAGAGCCCAGAAATCGCGTGTGCTAGAGTGCGCTAGCAATAAACTCGCTGCTCAGCAATGTTGACGAACAATCACTTTGTTGTGAAACTTTTTTGGATTTGCGGTAAGTTGCCTCTTTTTCAGTTTTATTAATTAAAATATTGATATTTTGGTCTTTAGTTTTAGTAGAAGCAACGCGAAAAGAATATTTCAAAGGCATATATAGAAATTTCGACACGTACATATATTTGAACAAATTTTTTTTAAACTTGTAGGTATTGCGCACCCAAGCCGGCATCAAATTTTCGGGAGAAGAAGGCTAGTGAAGTGTAGTGAAAATATTTGTTGATTGGAAACAAAGAATACATTAGTGTCTATATCCATTCAAGTTCCAAAACATAGATGCAAATGTCCAACATGCGCAATCTAATTGAAATTTAACAATTTCTGCTGTGGGTGTGCATGTTGGAAAAGATAATATAAAGATAAAACCTGTTCTATTTAACCATCCATATGTGTATATCATAAAAAAAATATTGAAAACTGGTATTAATTACAAATAACAATATTTTATCCAGATCACATTAAACACCACCAAGGAGCGGAGCACGGAGGAAATGTCGACATGCGAGCGGATTAATCTTTGTAAAATAAAGGTAGGGACGTGGTTCAATTAAGACGAATTTTACTCACAACTGTATGCCTTTTCTTTTGATTTAGACTAAAATGTAGTTCCAGCTTTCAACATCGTGACATAATATCTTCACCAGCTGTTCCTGCATGGTAGAGGTGACAACAACAAATATTTATTTAGCTTAATTCGAATGCTTTGTAAAAAAATCAGTACCTTAGTCTTGTTTTTTTCAAATAGAAAATTGTAGTTGTAAATACTAATTAGAGAGTATATTAATATACTAATGTTCTATCCGGTGTATTGTTATTTAAATTTAGAACCGTTATGTGCAAAAATTTAGCGATTCTGTGAAAACTACAAATAAGCATGCGAAATTTTTTGAAGTTGTTAGCCAAGTTTTATTTTTCAAAAATGTTTTATAATTGCAAATGGAAATTGTTATTATTAAGAAGAATGTTCCAGTCCATTATATTTTCATTAAAATAAATTAATATTTTATATTAAAATCTGCAAGTTTTGCGAATTGTATTAGTGCATGCACTGGATACATATACGACAGTTCCCAAAGTCGCAAGTAAGGTATACATTTTTGAAATATGGGTTATAATTTTTAATTGCATAGGATGTAATTAGAAAGATAAATTAATTATTTTAGTCCGATCTATTTTTTTTTTAATTTAGTTAATTTTTTTGTTAAAATATTCAACTTTTGAGAATTTAATTTTTGCATGTATTGTATACGTATACGGCATTTCGCATAGTTCTAAGTGAAGTACTGATTTTTCAAAAATGTGTATTAATTTTAAATAGAAATGCATATCATTAGTAAGAATAGTCTGTTCATATTAATATTAGTAATTTTAATGAAAATTTTCAACTTGTGAAAATTGCCTTATTGCATGTGCTGAGTACATGTACGGCATTTCACATACTTGTAAGCAGACCTGTTAAATTTCGAGTACCATTCCTGCTCAATACAATTACTTCATAAAGTATTTGTAATTAATTAGTAATCGTTTTTCAGCTGAAATTCAATTACTACTTGAGTACAAGTACTTGTAATTGAATAGTACTTGGAATTACCATCAATTCCCAAAAGTAATTGAAAGTAGTTGAAAAAGTAGTTGAAGTACTTTTTCCAATTACTTTCAATTATATTTGTATATATTTCTAATATTTTTGTATTTTTATTTATTTAATTTCATTTTACATATATAAATATATTTTAATTATTCTGCTCCATAAATAAATAGATAACTAAATTTTTTAATCTATTTACTTCACACTCTGTTATCGATTGTGAACGATTTTTCTACAGCTGATCAATATTGTTAAAGCACATATGATAAAACAGTCTACGTGGTCTTACAAGTGCAAGTGAAAACGAAAGAAAAGTGGCAAAGCCAATGAATTTTCGCTTAATACAAAAAAAAAATGAAGGTTTGATTGCGATCAGCAGGGTGAATATTAATCGTGACGGTTCCAAAGAGATGATGGAGTGTGAAACAAGTGCATCGGTAGTGGCAAATAATGGTGGGAAAAATAACGGCGCGGGAATTGCAAATGCATCTCCTATGTACCCTGTAAATTTCAACGGTAATGTTTTTGTTTTAGTGGACACCTCTGATTGCAAAGCGATATATAGCGAAAAAATTAGTAGTGTGGTCTGGCACTAAGGGCCAGTTTTTCAGTGCTGGTTTAAACTCAGTTTAAACTAGGTTTAGTTAAACTCAGTTTAAATTAAAACTTAGTTTCTTTGCACTCAATAAAATTTGTTGCAACCAAAACGAAGTAGTCAGCACACAGCTGATAAGTTAAACTAAGTTTAACCGAGCACAATCGGTCGTTTAAACTTAGTTTAAACTCCGTTTAAAGTTGACTGAAAAACTGCATTCTGAGTTTAAACTGAGTTTAAACGACAAACAGAGTTCAACTTGCACTGAAAAACTGGCCCTAAGAAGCCAAATAACAGATTTATTGCCTGATTCTCTAACTCGAAACGATCATTCGTCTCGTCCGAAATGTCGTTTGTTCGTGTATTTGTATTCCCTAATGCGAATTCGGTTACCTATCGACAACTAGACGATAACAGCTGATTGTTGCGAACGAAAACGTAACAAATGTGAATTCTCTTATCACGAACTCGACTGAATATAAAGAAAAGAACTGTCAAAATCAAACGAAAGATTTTTTGGTATCGTTTAAGCCGCTAAAACGGATAGTTCAAACAAAAAAGGCAAGAAATAACGGCAAAAACATTAATTATATTAAATAAAATTGTTATATATATTTTACAGTGATGAAGAAAACTACCAGTGCTCAATTTGAATTGTTGGTCAAAGAGTTGGAGTAAAATCCAGATTTGGCAAGAAGTGCTCCCTTGTTTGAAGCGAGTAAAAGCCTTGACCAACAGTGGAATGAGTTATCCAAAAAAATAAATGCATATGGACCTCCACAAAGAAGTGCATCTGAATGGAAAAAGGTAACTTATATTTTGTATATAGAAGGTTGCATAATGAATTGAATTTCCAATACATTTTTCCAGATTTTAACGGACCTCAAAAGCCGTACAAAGAAGAAAATTGCAGAAAATTCGTCTAGCATGCATGCCACAGGTGGTGGTCCATTCAGACATTCTCCGCTTACAGATTTGGAGAAATCCATCGACCGGATACTGCTTGTACGAAAAGCGGCAGCACCGAGTGGTACTGTTTTTGGAGTAAGGCAGGTGTCTATGTGCTCAGCACAAGAGGAAACAACGATGGATCTTGACCTATCACCTCAACCACAATCGCCTGATAGTGTCTTGCTCCCAATACTTGTCACCACTACGGTCCACACTGAACAAAATTAATTTTATTTTTCAATGTGAAATGTATTAATAATAGTTAAGTATTTACATATATTGAACGAAATGTGATGAATTCTGTGAATAACATGTGTTTTAGAGAAATTAAAATTTGTTTTGCTGCCATAGCAAGATCCCCTTGCCCCATGTCTTCATCATTTGGCTCGATTGCATATTTAACTTCGTTTGGAATAAAGGACAAATAATTTTTATAATATATGCAGATGTTATGAATTGTATAACATACAATCACAATTTGCGTTGTCTTTTCTGCAGAATAATGAAGCCCTCTGAAGCAAATTATTCTTCGAAATCTATTCTTTAAAACTCATTCATTGTACCGTCTGTGTGTTGTGTCAGATGGGTTCCTATATATATATATAATTTTGGCGCGTACACTATATAGCTCAGTGTTTGGCCGAGCTTCTCCTACCATTTGTGGTGTGCGTCTTTATATTATACCACAAATGGAGGGACCTACAGTTTTGTGCCGACTCCGAACGGCATATGTATTTAATGAGAAGCTTTTTCATGGCAGAATTACCCTCGGAGGTTTGCCATTGCCTGCCGAGGGGTGACCGCTATTAGAAAAAACTTTTTCTATTATGGGTTCCTATACGGCGTCATTAAAAAGGCTGCAGGGGATATCCTGAATAACCTAATTAAAATTGTCTCCATACCTAATATCCAAGTATTTGACTTCCCATTATTAAACGATAATCTATGTAAGTTGTTCATCACGAAAGAGTTATGGTTAGCTCCAGGATGTCTTGCGCCAACATATGTAATCACCATGTCGTGATCACATATCTGAAATCCGAATTGCAATAAAATTAGCATCTTAAAGGGAATATGTGATTACCGTACTTACTGTCATTGCATTGATGCTATAAAATCCCTTTCAATTGTAGTACAGATGTCTGCAATTTGCGTTGGGCGCTTTTATAAGCACGTGGGTGCCGTCCCCACCGCCAATTATGGCAGGTATTCTACACTTGTTGAAGAATTGCTCCTTCACGTCGTTTTATTTTTCCTCGGCCGTGCACATGCTTACACACTGACTCATTGCTGAGACACTTTCGTTACCCACTGACTTTTGGTAGCTTTCAGTTACAAGAAAACGTTGGAACGTGGACAATTTTAAATTTGGTGGCAGGTGATTATTTCGATAGGTGTCCTTCAATACCTTGTTGACTCGATAGTTTTTAACAAACCTTAAACAAAATGAAAACATAACACTAAAACTATCTGGAAAGCTATTTAAATATACGTTTACTTACTCTGCGACTGGCAATTCCAAAACATTAGGGCAATCTCGCAGCCTCCGCCTTTGAATCCGCAATTCCTCTACATCGGAACGTTTGCTAGCGAGAAATGCTATTGCTTGATTCCTTTTTTTTAATAGATTTTTAAATTCTTCCTTTTTTAAACTTTAACACAATGTTAACAAATAAATTTTGACAGATTCGTTCTAGACGATAACGTACGAACGTAAGATGGACGATAATTTTCAATCGAAATAGAGAATCAGGCCATTAAACTGTGATGATATTGATCTAATTTTCGTGGTGGGACGTACTGTGGCAGCGAATAATTTTATTGTAAATCCAGAATTAAGGAAGAAGGGTCATAAGTGATATTAACGTTCCAATTTCTTCAGTGTATCGCTTTACACGTAGAGAAAGACAAGACGAAAATGATGTGTTTATTCCAATAATGACGGTAAAGGTCGGGTTTCTGGGCAAGGAGTATACTAGACTGAAAGTTTCTTTTTACATACCCCCACTTTGACAGTGCAAAAAATGCAGAAGGCTTGGACACACACAAATGTCCTGCAAATCAAAAGGTAGGTGCCTATATTGTGGTAGTGATAGTTGTGACTCCAAAAATTGCGATAACAAGGTGTGTATACTATGTGGTAAAAGTGATCATGTCTCTGTAGATAGGGACAAATGTGCGACGTGGGAGAGGGAACAGATGATTATAAAGACAAGGACCATTAAAAAGCTGTCCAGGAAAGACGCGATTACTACCCTAACAACAAAATTAGGTTTGAGGAATCGAATTTTCCCCAGCTTGTTGCAGATAGGGTGACGCCGGATGGCGATCAAGCAATTAATAGGAGGTTAACGCGAGTGAGCTATAACAGAGTTGTAACAAAAGGTCAACCAGCGAACAGGTCACGACTTCCCCTCGACAGGGGTAGCTTTTCAAACGCCCGCGCAATTAACAACAAACAATCGAAGACAACTCCAGTGTATGAGAAGCAGGAATACCAAAGTGGTAGGGTGAGTGAATTGGAAAAGATTCTCTCTCAACTTTTTACAATCACACAAAAACTATGTATACAAAATAACTTGACCGCGGACCTGGAAGTTATCCAGAGTTTTAAATATAACTTTGAGAAGAATGCAATTGATGAGGAAGTGCGCCTGATCCAGGGTAGGAATATTGACTATGAAGCTACTTCAATATTATTTCCAATCGCTGAGTGCTAATATTAATGCTATTGAGTTTTTGCCAAACAACTACGACTATGACATAGGAGTAATATGTGAAACTTTCTCACATAACTGCTCCCGAAGCAGAAAGTTACTCAATTTCAATTGGGTTGATAAGCATAGGGATGATGGGTATGTTAAAAGCAGATCAAGTCAAAAGAATAAAATATATATCCAGTTATGATATGTTAATAGTACAGACCAAGAACTTGTCACCGAACATAACAATATGCGCGGTTTATTTCCCCCTTAGCATTCTTATAAATGACTTCAAATGTGAGATTCGCAGATTGCTTGTGTTACTGGAAAATTTTTCAAACGTTTTGATCTTAGGAGACTTTAACGTCAGGGCGACTGAGTGGGGTGATTCCACGAACTCCTGTAGAGGCAATAATTTGGTGAACGTCCTATCTGAATTCAACTTTTCAGTCCTCAACACAGGGGCAGTAACATTTAGAAGAGACGTGAACCAGGAAGCTGGATCGGTTTTAGACTTATCTCTGACAAACTCAAACCTGAGTCTGAAGTGGTCTGTGGACCAGATAAGGATTTCCGGAAGGCACCATTATCCTATTACAATTGACTCTAAGATTAAAACTCTCAGAAACGACCATTTTCTTTCGCAAAAGCAACTCCTAAAGGAATTAGAGGAAACGGAAGTACAACCGGAAATTGAGCGAGAAGGCGTTTTAGGATGCGATCCAACGGTCAACGTACAAATTGAAGAATATGACACCCAAGTCCTGGTGGAACCCTGACCTGGCGAGAGTCTTTAGACTCCTCAAGGTAGCTCAGTATAAAAATAGATACCAACCCCCGTATCCAATCTGGACGATGTCGAGTTTCGCAAAAGAGAATTGAAGAGAATGGTGAAAGGGGCAAGGAGGGTTAAGTTTGAAAATAAAATTTCGGAGATTAATGAGACATCCTCCACAAGGAGTGCGTGGTCCTTTGCAAAGGCATTAAGAGGCGATTTTAGTGGCTCTCGCGAAACGTATTGGTCGAATGAGGAAAATAGGGAGTTCCTAGATATATTAAAGAGTCAGGTACCTAGTAGTGAAAATATCGATATCCCAATACGAGTTAGAGGACATACTAAGGAAAAAGAAAAATAAGTCAGCAGGGGAAATTGACAAGGAGGCCTATACAATGATTAAAGCTCTCTCTGACCACTCGCTCAATAACCTTCGGACAGCATTAAATGACTTTTTTCTAACAAACCAGATACCGGACAATTGGCGTACTATTAAGATAGTACCAATCCCCAAGAAAGAGGGTGAACATGACAATATTAGGAACTTTCGTCTTATATTGGTATTATGTAAATGTGTTAATTTATGCGTCAAAAACCGAGTTGAAGAATTCTTGAGTAAGGAAAAGGTCCTTCCTGATTCCACATACGCATACAGAAAGGGGAAGTCAGCGGCAATGGCGATAAACTACTTACTGCATGACATAGCAGTAGGGAAAGATAAGGGGAAGAATATTATAATATTTGCAATTGACATAAGTAACGCCTATAACTGTGTAGATATAACAAATCTGGCAGAGATTTTGATAGCTCTAGGTTGTAATGAAAACTATGTTGAATGGATTACGAACTTTCTAGCGTTAAGGAAGCTTAAACTTGAAGATGAGTCTGTGGAGATCAATGGGGGGTTGCTGCAAGGAAGTTGTCTCTCGTCAATCCTGTTCAAAATTTTTTACCAAGCACCTTCATGACCTAAAAGATCTTCATACGAACATTGTAGGTACAGTTTGTGGATGATTTCATCATTAGCACAGTGGGTGACAGTGTAGAAGAGGCCACAATCAGGCTGCAGGATAAGTTGACACGGTTCAAAGAGGCTTGCGAAGAGCTAAATCTTACCTGCAACCTTGCTAAAACAAAAGTCATGTACGTGAGTAAAGGTAGCAAAAAGCAGATTCAGGTCATGTTACCAAACACGCTTTTGAAACAGACAAATACCATTTAATTCCTAGGGCGATACATAAATGCGTCCCTCACCCTCTCAGAGCACTATAGAGCCATAATAGAGGCTTCTAAAAATCTCTCTGACACCGAAAGAAGCGATAAACTTTTACAAATCATTTGTTAGATCCAAAGTTGAATATTGTAGAACGTCAGCGGCAAACAGCACGGTAACGGTTAATGACAAGATTAGAACTTTTCAGAACAGTTTCTTGAAAAGAGCGCTAGGAATCACTCCGGCCACGCCAATTTCACTAATCTATGCTCTTTCCAATGAGCTTCCGCCTCTAGAAAGAGCTAAATGGCTTACTGCTAAGGAAATTATTAAAAGTCTAACGACGGATCATCAGTTCAAACAATATATGGAAAACCTTCCTGAAATAAATTCGAGCTACAGCAGAACTTACTATGAGTTCAAGGATATCTTGGATGCCATTGGTTCCAGCAATTTTCTCTCCCCTCCAAATAATTTAAGTGTGATCACAAATCTTTTACCTAAAAGCAAACAGAATACATCAACAGAGGCCGCGGGAGCGATTTTTGCAAGTACACTTCAAAACTACAGAAGGTCACAATTTAAAATTGTTTATACTGATGCCTCTATTCAACTTCACTCAGCAGGATGTGGTGTTCTTGATATATCCAACCAGAAGGAATGCAAATATAAAATAAATTTTAACACATCCTTTAGTTTTAGCGAAACGATTGCGATCTTCCTGGCGATCCAAAGAGCCATTAGCAGCAATTACTCAAACATAGTAATTTTCACTGACAGCTTAGTAGCATGTATACTTCTAACTAAAGAGGAGACGGACAATTATTACATAAATCTCATACACCAAATAAAACGAGCCGACCAGCTTGCCAAAGAAGCGGCTGACCTAGGAGAAAGTATTGATGTCAAGCTTACGACCCAGGAGGCTTCTAGAAAAATATTTAATAACATTAGGGATACATGGAACAATGACTTTCTTAATTTGTATCCTTAGAAACCAACTTACTTTCTAAAATTTTTTGAAATCACAGACCCTACCCTTGGTTCAAGAAGTGTACTTTGAGACCTAAACAGATAATGGCCATAAACAGAATCCTGACGGGGTATACATATGACAAGGTGTACCTACATAAAATAAACGCAATCGACTCCGACAGATGCGTCTGCGGTTAAACCTGCAGTTATATTCACCTAATTCTAAACTGCCCGAGACTCAAAGGCATCAGAGACAAATATGATTTGCTCCGTAATGCCAACAACTTTTACAAGGTATGATTCCTCACAAAATATCACAGCTTGCATTTTTTATTGAAGAAGCACATATCTATATTTAATATGATATACATAATAATTAGTGCTTTGTAGCTGTACTTATTTTGGTCACGAATTTATCACTTTCCAACTCACTCGCCAACGTTGATTTCCGGGCCCCAGTAGCCCTGGTGTACGCCAATCACAAACGCGTTCACTGTCGGCTGGTTATAGCCGCGAATGATACACCCATACACTGAACACGCCTGCTTTGCTAACGTTATAAACGCATTCGATACTCCGAAAAGAAGAGACGCTGATTAAGGAATTTCTTTCCGACGCCCGCTTTGCGACTTTTGTATTTCGCATACGATAGTATAAACCGGGCGGCTGTGCCTGCGCAAGGAACACAGCGATCAAAGAGTTTACCCTGGACACTGTTCTTACGATTAACGTGTCGCGTTCGACACTATAATTGTGTAGGAAAACACACCTGCACGACTCTCCAAATATAACTGCTGTACTGGCGAAAGTTCGTTCCGCTACCTGGAGGAATAACCTGGCTTTTGAGAGCGTTCTGCTCCGCCATGCAAACCGAGAATACAAAAAAAAAACAAGTGCAAGTGAATTTGTTGTGCGTTTTGTTAATTATCCGCGTTGCTTTATTTGTATAATATTATTAATTTTTGTTATTAATTGCAGTGTTAATATATCTATAAATATTGGTAAGTACATAATTTTATTTTATATATAATAGTGCTCCCAGTTTCACATTCACAAATTTCTCTGTGGATTCGGTTTGAAATCACATGTTTTGTGCTCCCAATTTCACATTCACCTACATTTTTGTGAATTGAATCCGAATGCTTGGTTGTATTTCACATACAAAAGTAAATGACAAAAAGTGCGTGAATGTTTAATTATTTTTGATTGGAATAATTTTTTAAATATTCTTTGATGTTTGTAGAAGCCATTTATGACATTTCTGTATTAGTTATTCATTGAAATATGAGTATTTTTAAGCGTTTTGCTGATGACTCCTCAAAAAAGCATACATTGCTGAATCCGAAAGGGAAATTTCAACAACAGTTGTTTGTGAATTGCCACAACGATAACCGATATGTGTGACAGGGATGACCTGATATACGAAGAAATTTGTGAAATTGGGAGCATACTAATTCACTTTCACAGGAATTTTTTAAAATCACATTGTGGAATTGAAATGTGTAACTGGGAGTACGGCTGTATAATTCGTTTTTTGGCGGGAGTTATAAACATGTGTGTACATGTGTTTTTTATTGTAATTACTAATAACACAACATGTGTTGTGTGAATCAAGAAAATAATTGTACCTGGAGTCATACGATGCATTAATGGAGCCGGTAGCTGAAGCGCTTGATTTTGTCCAGGGGCACAAAGTTATTAAATATGGCTTCCTTATACCGACTCTCATGACGCTGAGCAATAAGCTAATTAAATTTGGCGAAAATAAGGAATTCGTTCATTAATTTCCGCTCTCTCGTTATAGATTTTGAAAAAAATTGAGGGGCAGGTTTGAGCCATATTTTGTTCTAGCACCAGAAGCGAACATTGCAGTAGCCGCAGCGGTTTTGACTCCAGATATCAAAACAAAATGGATCAAAGTACTACAACGCACAAATCCGGCCATGACCGTCGAGCGAGTGAACCGGATCGTCATTCAGAGCGTTACTAAGTCTCTTAGTAAGAATAATATTTTATTTAATTTTGAAAATAAATTATAACGAAACGATATTTTTTGGAAAATATACCATAATTACAAATTTAAATGAAAATTATTAAAGATAACAATTGATTATATTTCTGTTCATGTTATTTTCTTTTAAATTATATAATAATAATTGTTATGAAATTTTGGAACTTTTGAAAATTGCCTCATTGTACATGCACAGTACATGTAAGGCATTTCCTATAATTGTAAGTCAAATAATTCCTATAATTGTAAGTCAAAAAAAAATATTCAAATAAAACCGCCTTTTAAAAAAAAGAAAAAAAAACCTTTGGAAATCCTTAATGAAAAAGGAAATAAAAAATACTGCGAACTAAAACGCCGAAAGTGGGGCGCCACCGGTAGTGGTGTGGCGCCTGGTGCTAGCCCAACCTCATCCATGGCTGCTGTCGCACTCTTATACAAGCAGCCCCTATACAAACTTCTGTGTGCCTCCTAAATCATTGGATCAACCAGTACTCCCATTAATCGCACTTTGCTTACAACAACTCTTCCCTACCGAATTTTCGAACTTAAGCTCTAGGCAAAAAATACGCCCTATAAGTAAAACTCTCTCCTTGAATCCGTTTATCGATTCCGGCGGAATACTGAAAGCAGAAGGGCGGCTTGCTTCGTCAAAATATATCAGTTACAATGAGCGTCATCCAATTTTTCTTCCATATAATAGCCATCTTTCGCAACTAATGCTAACGCTAATGCTGCGTCTGATTCGAACGCAATACTAGATACCAGGGGTTAAAACAATGACTATTTATTTTAAATTTTAAGAATTTAATATTTTTTTTTTAAATACTTATATCCCAACTGCTCCAAAACCGTCTAGTCTATTGGAATATGTGAAATTATAATCATTTAAAATAGTATTATAATTATTAGTTAGCCATGTTTCTGATAGTATTGCCATGTCTATATTATTTTTATATAAACATAGTTCTAGGAGTTCTTTATTTCCTGTTTTTTTTTTAAACTTTGAATGTTAAATTGTAAGATCTTCATTCTTTTCGTGTTTTGAGTTATTTATTAAAGTTGTGTCAAACTCATTATTTTCTTTATTTAATGCTGCTCTTATGTTATTGAATAATTCAATGATTTTATAATTTATTTGATCTTCCAAATTGTGACGTTCCTAGATGTGACGTTATCGCGTAATTTAATTCATTAAAGGTGTTTTGTGTTTTTATTATTTTATTGGTGTTGGGTTTAATTGCATCCCTCCATTCTTCCATTGTTTGGTTCGCATTGTTTTTTTCTCTTTTTCTGTTGAAATTTCCTGTTTTGAGAACTTTAGCGTACGGTAAAATTTTATGAATGAAATTTGTTGTTTCTTTATTTGTATTTATATTAGTGTTTACCGTATTTCTGTTTGTAATTGCAGGGTATTCGTCTTCATAGTTGTCCAATAATTCGAATTTATTGCCTAAAATATCAGTTACCTTCTTTTGTGCTTCTCTGTAAGATCTGTTTTCAACAATCATAGTTCTTCTGATAATAAATGCTTTTACTCTGGCAGGGCAATCTCTCGCAAAATGAGCGTGTTTATTCTTACAACTAGTGCAAGTTATTGGTTGGCAGTTTTCTTCAGCATCATGTATTTGGAAGCAATTTTTGCATTTACTAACTTTTTCTTTGCAATGCTGAGGATAGTGATTAAATCTAAAGCACTTATAACATTGTGCTAGTGCTATAAAATGCTTAACTTATATTTTAGTGTAAGTATTCATATATTATTGTTTTTGGAATCTCTAATAATTTAAAAATAATATTTACTCTCCTTGTTGGAATTTTAACTTCTTTATTTTCTTCATCCCTTCTTTCAACTCTAATTATTTTTAAAATAGCTATTGGCGACTGTATTTCTTTTGTTAGCTCTTCTGTTGATATTTCTGTTGGTATATAAAAAATTATTCCCATTTTTGATATGTATGTTATGGTACATTACCTTTGCTTCATAGCCTTCTTCGCTTATCCGCTTATCTTTCACTAATTCGTTGGCGGGTTGGGCATTTTGCAAGCCACTTTTGCTCTTCCGAATCCTACTTTGCAAATATCATCAATATCTGTATATTTAGACTTACGTAGTAATTTGTATACCGCAATAGCATTTATTTGTTTTCTTCCCGCTGCATTGCATTAATTTTGGTGTCGATGTAAACCACAAATGGAGCTTTGCAGTCATCATAATATTAGCTTCGTTGCTTATTTGATGATCGATTTTAACTTTTTTATTTGAGTCTCTATTAGCAGATTTTTCTGTTTGACCCTTCCGAGGTTTTTCACTTGCTAAGGAACCGCCTCAGCATCAACGTCCACTTTAAAAAGTAACAGTAGATATTCACTTGGTTTTCAATTTGCATCTTAACAAATTAGTTAATATATTTCGAGAAATTGATATAATTAAAATAAAAAACAAAATCAAATTACCATTGATCAATTTAGAGTGATTTGTTATATATTATTTGGTTTGTCACAGATAAATCAGTATATAAACTTCAAAGAGAAAATACGTTGATAAAACGAATTTAACGGAACCGGATGTTGGTACAGAGTGGTATACGCATTTCGTTTGAGAGCAGCAGTGAAGGCTGGCAAGACATTTCGGGTGCTCTGTGGCTAGTCATTGTCGGCTGGGGCGGATTCTTGACCTCACTGATGTCCTCTGCGCCATAAACAGAGAAACTGTGAAGCCTTACAATCAAAATTCATTTCCGGCACGGCCGGAATTCAATATAATAATAACCGCTAAAGAATTAAAAACTAATATTCAAATAAAACCTCCTGTAAAGAAAGAAAAAAAACCTTTTTAAATCCTTAATGGAAAAGAAAATTTATAAAAAATGCGAACTAAAACGCCGAAAGTGGGGCGCCACCAGTGGTGGTGTGGCGCCTGGTGCTAGCCTCATCCATGGCTGCTGTCGTACACTTATACCAGCAGCCCCTATACAAACTCCTGTGTGCCTCCTAAATCATTGGATCAACCAGCATTCCCACTGTTTGAATGCGTTGTTAAGGAAAAAATATACTTTGCTGTCAAGCATATGTTATGTCCTAATCAACATGGGTTTATTCCGTGCAGGTCTGCGATAACTAATCTAGCAGCTTTTACGGAGGGTTGTTTGGAGACCTTTCAACGAGGTTTTCAAATGGATGCAATTTACACAGATTTTTCTAAAGCTTTCGATAGGGTATCTCACTCTATTTTGATAACTAAACTTCGGGTATTAGGCTTTCACTCTCAATTTCTTATGTGGATAGCCTCATATCTAGATAAAAGGAACTGTGTCGTTCGACTCGATAATGTATCGTCTTACTCTTTTGTTGCCTCCTCTGGTGTTCCGCAGGGTAGTGTTTTAGGCCCGCTACTATTTATCCTCTTTATCAATGATATTTCCTCATGTTTTCCTAAATGTAACTATCTTCTATATGCGGATGACCTGAAGATTTACTACGAAATTAAAAATCCGGGAGATTCCCATATGCTCCAGCATGAGTTGAACAACTTACATATACATATAGGTGTCTGCGTAATCATCTAAATATTGTTCCTACTTCTTACAGCATATTAAATTCACCGCTAAAAACACCAAGCTGAACTTTACAACTCACATAAATTATATTGTCTTTAAGTCATTTGCAATGTTAGCCTTTATTCGTCGAAATGGTTCTGCGTTCTGTGTACCATATACCCTCAATATGCTGTTCTCGTCCCTAGTTCGATCCTGGTTAGAATACGCGGTATTCGTTTGGCGACCGTTTCATGCGGTATACATATATCAAAAGATTGGAGTCTGTCCAAAAAGCTTTTATGCGATTTGCTTTGTGCACGATTAAGTTTGCAGATCTTATTCCGTCGTATCGCTCTCGGTGTTTACTTATAGACCTCATGCCTTTAGAGTCTAGGCGTGATTTTTGTCGATGTGTTTTGTCTTTGACTTATGTACCGGCTCAATTGATTGTCCATACTTGCTCACGAAAATTCATTTTAGTGTTCCCTCACGCATACTTCGCTGTAATGATATATTTTTTTTCGGGTTTGCTAAGACTGTCTATGGTATGAATGCACCTCTTAGAAGGACGCTATCTCAATTTAATGCGTATTTTTCTTCCTGAGGTTTTGATTTTACCTACTCTAAGTCTACTTTTAAGAATTTACTCATATTAATACTAACATATCCATACAGTAGTTAAGTACTCCTTAAAACTAAATAATCGTAGTACATAGGTATATGTCTTAGTAAAGTAAGCATTAAAAATGTAGTTATTTATTTATTTTTATTTATTTTTTATTTTAACAAGGCTTATATAATAGGAACTATCACATAAACTTACAAAAAGCAGCGCTAGCTACAGAGGCTTTCGGCTGACTGGTGAGCACTTGCTGATTAGAAGCGACGGAGGAGATCTGAATCCTTTAGACACTTATAAATCTTGTAGATGTTATCGTGGGATGGATTATTAAGAAGCTGTAGAGGGTCAGTTCAAAACTGCGCTGTCTACGCACCTCCAATTCCGGGCAGAAAACTAGTAAATGCAGTATATTGACTAGCGCGCCGCGGAATGGGCACGGGCTTGGCTGATTTCCTTGTAATAGATGAGCGTTCGTGATCACGCTGTGGCTAATACGGAGCCTTATATATGGCGTAATGTAGTTAGTTTGAATAGATGACGGGTAGCATGGTTTGATGCGGTAGTAATTGATTCTGGCGTAATGATGACTGTAGTTCACCCAATCTTAGATCAATTTTGTTTGTCGTTGCTGAAAAATTAGTTGGTTAGCATCCTTTTTGCACAAGAAGCTTGATGTGATTGTCGGGGTGATTCTCATTCACTTAGCGGTTGCGTCAGCTGCAGAGTTGCCATTTATTCCAACGTGCCCTGGAACCCACATAAGTCTTAGCTTGTGGAGGTGTGAGATCATGATATTTCTTATACATTCAACGATGTAGTTACTGTTATTCAGATTTTTGATGGCTTCGAAGCAGGAACGGCTGTCCGAGCATATGATGAACCTTCCGTTGTATTTTGTTGCGTATTGCAAAGCGTGGAGTATCGCGAGAAGTATTCCATATGATAAGTTTTCACCATTTTCTTTAACTACAGCAAAATATCTCCCTTGGAGCCGTCCGTGATATCCAAGAAACGGGCACAGTATTCTGCAGACGTGGTGTTGGATTTTCTTAGCTGAATTAAGTGGCTGAGGAAAGACGATTTATTTAACAACCAAGGCTGACGCATAGAATATATTGGACGGCAATCCATTATCTTTTGTGTATACTGAGCACATATACATAGATCGCTGATTGTATTTTAGGTTGCCTTGTACGCGCGATTGCCAATTGAAATTCTTTTCGCAGGAAACTATTTGAGGAGAGTAATAGCTTAGGATAGAGTTTTTTTATACTGTCCTCCATGCTGTCTACGAGGTGAGGTAGTCCTGATTCAGCCAGAATATTTTTGATCGGGGATGTAGAGAATACTCGTAAAGACCGGCGAACTGCAGTGTGATATGGGGCATTAAACTTCTTAAGGTTGTTTTTCGCATGAAGTTCATATATTTCTAACCCATAGTTGATAACTAATGCAATGAGGGATCTCGTTACATTAATCAGCAAGTCAGGACCAATGAGCGAACGTTTGGAAGATAGGTATTTTACAATATTTAACTAAATACATATTCTGTCTCTAACATTGTTGTAAGTAAATGGAGGGATAGTGCAACAAACGTTTCCTTCAAATATGAAGTAGCTGAGATTTGCTGGTTGAAATAGAAGCGCCTGAAGAAAGGGACCAAGAGGAAATACGGGATAGGATAAGTGAAAAGGTCGTCATTACTGAGTGCAGGTCGGATGTTTTAGAAAATAGTAAAAAATCGTCAGCATATATTTGATGGCTGACGTTTGGAAAATCGGAAAGGATTGTACTAAGCTCATCAAAGGCTATGTTGAATAGGATGACTGACAGGGGCGAGCCTTGTGGGGTGACGTTTTCAATTGATAGGATAGGAGAGCGGACACTGGAGATAAGAACACTCAGCTTACGGTTGGACAAGAAGGATTCTACAAAGCTGTAGATTCTAGGGCCAACATTCCATTTGTCCAGTTGTCTTAGCACCACATGGATTCCTATGCGGTCAAACGCTTTTAAGAAATCCAGTGATAGCAAAGAAACATGGTTCCTGCAGGACAATGCATCCGAAATTGTATGGTGTAATAGAGCGTCGAGCGTGCATTGACCCTTCTTGAAAGCCACCTGGTTATGATGAATAAATTGGTTTGAATGTATATACCAGTATAGTCTTGTAGCGATAACTTTTTCAAGCAATTTACCGAGGCAAGGAAGTAGGGATATGGGACGATAACTGCTGGCTTCAGACGAAGGTTTCCCAGGTTTTAAAATGGGGATGATTGCACTAGTCTTCCAAAGGTGGAGATAGTTACCTGTTTTGAAAATGTTATTATTATGTCTGAGGCGGCGTGAAAGAAGGGACATGGGAATTTGTTTTATTATAGGGTACGAAATTTTGTCAAACCCAGGGGTTCTACCTTTAACGGCAGATAAGGCAGATCGCAGCTCGAGCAGTGTCAGGTCGGCATCTATTTGTTTGGTTGAGGATGACAAGTCGGGATGTATAGCCCGAGAGGAGCGGAGTGAGGTAAGCTTATTAGTTACAAATTCAGGAGGGAAATTTAAGTCAGACGAAGATTTGGAAAAATGGAAGGCCAGCTCTAAGGCTATGCCACGAGGAAGCAATAGATCGCCATTCAGAGATTTTAGGAGGGTAAGAGTCTTCTTATGTCTGACCAAACTTTTGTGGTGTCGAAAGTGGCTGTAATACTGCAAGTGAATTTTGAAAAATATTATTAAAGTCTGTTGTTGTGAAACTTTGGCAAGGAGGGGAATACGCACAGATTATAGATACTTTATAAGGAATTTGAATTTCAATGGCTAAGGAGGAAATAAAGGAATGGGAAAGCGAAGGCAAACTGTGTGGTATGCTTCTCTTTACAAGGATGGCAATACCTTGTTTAGAAGTCGTATTGTGGGGCAGGTTGTGGAAATATCCTACATAGGGCTTGTAGGTACGGGCTGAAACACCATGGGCTAAGTGTGTTTCATTTAGCAACACTATGGATGGGTTATGGGTTTTTATTAACAACTCGAGGTCAACATAATTATTGAAATAACCATTCATATTCCACGGAAGTAAAGCGATCATACTAAAGAAAAAGTGAAAGAATGTAGTTTAGTGATGTGAAATATTACATAATGCGTTATTCATTAATTGATAAGGATGTAGGCAGATTCTCTTCATCGGATACAAGAGATTCGTGTGAGTGGGAGGGAAGAGAATGATGGATATTTGTGGGGATGTATTTTCGGGTAGGGAGGAAACGGACAGAGGCGAAAATGGCGGGGAGGGCGAAGATAAAGAGGGAGTAGAAGGAGAAAAAGTAGATGTTTTTGTTGTAGTTCGTTAATTGATAAGGATGTAGGCAGATTCTCTTCATCGGATACAAGAGATTCGTGTGAGTGGGAGGGAAGAGAATGAGGGATATTTGTGGGGGATGTATTTTCGGGTGGGGAGGAAACGCACAGAGGCGAAAATGGCGGGGAGGGCGAAGATAAAGAGGGAGTAGAAGGAGAAAAAGTAGATGTTTTTGTTGTAGTCTCAATGTTGATATTTGGTGTTAATGTTTTGTTATTTGATGATAAATTTGTATGAGCATTGGAAGTTGTGGCATTTATATTGGCATTGGAATTTTTAGCTGTATTGGCATAAGCAATAGGGTTGGGAGTTGTGGGAAGCTGGTTTTAATATTTTATGATGGCGTCGCGCATACTGCATTTAGCTATTGTTTTGATTTAAAGGATCTCTTTGGATTGTTGGAATTTGGGGCAGTTGTTGGAGTAGGAAGGGTGATTATCAGAACAATTGGCACACATAACTCTTGTGCATTCTGTTGGCGAGACGTGGTTAGGTGGGAGGTTGCACGTAGCATAGGCAGGAGAGTTCCGGCAGTGTTTTGAGGTGTGACCAAGGGTTTGGCATTGCTTGCATCGCATTGGAGTAGGGTAATAGGAAGGTACATCGAGTGTTCTCCAGGCGGCTTCGATTCTTTCCGGTAGGTAATATTTATCAAAAGTTAGTAATATTGCGCCCGAGGGCTTGCAGCAGCCGTCGACTAATCTAGTAAACTTAAATATAGAAGATACACCTTGGTCCTTAAGACCTTGCACAATTTCTTCTTCGGCGAGATGGCAGAGAAAAGGAGCATAAATGGTTCCTTTCACAGAATTAAGGCTGTTGTGATACTTTACTATTATCGGCACCGATCCAGGTAGTAGTTTAGTTGACAAAAATTTATCTGCGGTTTTTGGGTTATTAACCACTAAGAGGAGACTGCCATCACGGAGGTCCGAAATGTGGTTTACATCCTTACTTAGAGCTTGAATTCCTTTATATACAGCGAAGCAAGATAGTGACGTAAGTGGCTTCTTGTCATAACCAAATATTTAGGGTCATGCTTCTTAGTAATGGGTAAATCAGGAAATTCGTTCAGCGGTATAGCATTAGGTTTTTTGCATTTTCGTTTCAGATCTGGAGATAATAGGGCGAACCTATTATTACCGAATTTGGTGGCCCCGGGGGTCATTGCCAGAACACGTGCTTACGAACACCGATATGAATACGGTTGTTCGTCAGAATAGCAACAAAAGCAAATCGCGCAAATATGATCGTAATTAGCGACAATAACTTTAACCTGACTAGTTGGTAAGCACAATAAGCACAATGGATTGAATAGCGACCGTTCACTCTGAGAGTTCGTTGGTGATTGAAAAATGTAGTTATAATTTCAATAAGGTAAGCATCAAAATGTAGATAGGATTTCAAGCAAGGTAAGTATTCGCAAGTATGAATAGAAGTATATATACTATTATGATATTTCATTGCGACACTCTTAGCAGATAAGTGGGAGGAAAAAAGTTTATTCATTCATTAACTGGGTTAATCAATTATTTTATTAAGAAAAAGAATATATACCAAAGTCAGTCACCAAATCCGGATGTCTTAGCATTAGGTTCGGTCTCCCTTTAATTTAGGTTATATGTTTTATGTTGACTTTTATTATAAGTAGGCGTTTTAGTTAGTTATAGGTTGTTTGGCTTTAGTTATTGATTTAATTTAACTTATTTAATTCATAGGCAGGTTAAGGAAAGGTACTCGGAGGGTACAAAGAAGTCATTTATCGTTCCGGTTATTCTCTAAAATTACTACGTCAAAACTAATATTCATTTCAGACATTACTTGTCCAATATATAATCACTTAAACGGTTAGATATACTTATTTAGTGCTAACGGTAATTAACAAAATGAACCTCATTGAGAGTGGATTCACATCTAAAAAAAAAACTCCGTCTAAACATGGGAATGCAAATCGACTTTCAACACAGGCACTTACATTGCTTCCTTATAACTCTTCTTTTTTATAAATAATTTAAAGGTTTTATAATAATAATGGACAAATATGTTGTTCCTATGAACATCTTAGAGGTACTATAGGAAAAATTGTAATAATATAGAACAGAAGGGTTCCTTAGTTTGACTGGTTTTCATTTTCTACCCAAAACATAAAAATAGGTTACACTAATTGTACGCGCGATTAGGAAACAACAAATTTGTTGCAACTATATTTTCACTCTCTTACCACCCGATGTAGCAGGCTTTGGTTTGGTAGTGCTGTGGTTGTCTGCTAGTTGTCGTCGTTGTCGATGTCGTTGCTGTTACTGTTTCTGCACGAGGAGGGCCACCCCTTTCACTCGTCTGTTGTTGATGTTGTTGCCGCGCTACTGTGTGGCCAGCCGTTGTGACGATGGTTGGTGCTGTTGCCGGCACTTTTGCTCAGGTTGCCGCACTACTGTACGAGGAGGGCCACCCCTTCACACGTCTGTTGTTGATGTTGTTGCCGCTATGAAGTGTTGCCGCACTACTGTACGAGGAGGGCCACCCCTTCACTCGTCTGTTGTGGTTGTCGTTGCTGCTGTCGTGGTGGTTGGTGCTGTTGCCGTTACTGTTTATGATGTTGCTGCTGCAACCGATTTCGCCCGATTTAGTCGATGTACCAAATTTTAGCTATTGTGCATATTTCTCCATGGTTTCACTAATTTGGCAGAGCGCAATTTCTCGACCTTAATACTTCTCGTTTGCTCAATTTTTAATTCTTTCACACTTCAAATTTTATACACTTTGTTTTGCTGTTTTACTTTTTTGATCTGCTTTTGCAAACGTCGACAAACAATTTTTCGCAGTCTCCCTTTAAATTTTATGACTGAAATCTAGCAAGGATACAGGTATATCTCAAACAACAGGCACATTGTCGTTGCCGAATCTCGCACTACACAAATTGTTCACCTTTGCTCATCCATCCATTTCCATATTTTTTTAATCTTAATATTTTCAGGAATGAACTTTATTAGCATATCATTTTATTGGCAATATTCCTCAAGCACTTCACTGGCGGACGCGACACAAAACGACGCCTTTACACTCTGCAAGCAACTGCCTAGCCGACACTCCAACTGCTAACTGCCTAGCGCCGGGCTGCCAGAGGGTTTTTATATCCCCCGTCACCCATACAACGAAATTTTCCATGGCATGCTAGGGATGGCCAGCCCTCGATAACCTCGTTTAATCGTGATATAGAAAATGAGTTCATTTTTCGAATGATAAGTTATTTAATTTTGCAAAATTGGAATTCTCGGAGTGGCCCCGTTCAAGGTTTATGCCCGTCGCCATTAGGACTCCGATGCAGAAGTTAAGTCAAACCGAGCTTGAAAACTAAAGTTTTAAGTAAGCCCGTTAAATTTTGGTATGTCGTGTGTTAGTATTGGCCGAGATTTAATGAAGGAATTATCCCTTAAAGTAACAAAGTCCGGTGTTGGTATTGCTGGTATTTAATAAAGGAATTATCCTTTAATTTAAGGAAGTCCGGTGTTGCGGTGGCCTAGAAGCCCAGGTTCTCTGTTGACTTACGTCGGCAGGAGTTGCCTTCCCCCCAATTTGCCAGACTTAGCAGGTCTTTACAGCAAAGCCCCTCCGCTTGTTCAAACCTTACGTAACTTAGCTTCACGAAAAAACCATGTAAGGCCAAACCCCAGGCGACCTGCGTGCGTCCGAGGACAACCCCTCGGCTGGATTTTTTTATTTTAAACATATGTATATAAAAAAAATGTAAACTTGTTATTGAGAAAGCCGATTACTTTTAGGACGCTCTTCGTGACGGATGGAGATGTCACGGTCGGATGACATATGCGTGGAACCTACCAACTGGTTTGCCATTCAAGTCTTCTAAATCGTACAGTGCATTGCCTACTTTTCGCAAAACACGGCATTTTATGTATTTAGGTAAGAATTTGGCATTGATACCCTGCTTGAAGTTGCTTAAGGCGAAGTTTCTCAGGAATACTTTCTGCCCTTCCCGGTAGTTTATTACTCTAGCCCTTTTGTTGTACGTGTGAGTAGCTCTATCTTGGGCCTCCTCCAAATTCTTCCGTATATGTTCGCGAATGTTTACTAGCTTATCAGCTCTGCATGTCACTGGGATGTCATCTTGTCTCAGGCTTCCGAATTGTTTCAGTATCTTATAGGCTGTTGAGTGTTAAATCATATTTTGTCCAAATAAAGCAAAGTAGGGCGAGCACTGTATCGACGTGTGAAAATCGCTTCTCAAAACTGATAAAATTTCGGGAATGTGTTTGTCCCAGTCCATGTGATCTGTTTGTCTTTCAGGAAAATTCGGATCTTTGAAACAATCTCTCTGTTCACTCCTTCAGAGGCGTTAGCCTGCGGTGAATATAACGTGGTCTTAATGTGAACAATTCCGTAGTTCTTTATAAATTGATGCATTTCGTTTGAAATGAATTGTTTCCCGTTATCACTATGGACATATTAAGGGATTTCGAAAGCTGGAAATATTTCTGCAGAAAAGAAGCTAGTGACATTTGACGACGTCGCGTTCGGCATCGGTTTTAGAAAAACATACTTTAAAAAATGATCGAGCACTATAAAGAGAAACTGGTTTTTCCGCTTGGATCCCGGGTACGGTCAAAGGAAGTCGCAATAGAGCCGTTGAAATGGTCTTTCTGACACAAATGTGTTGCCCATAGATGGTCTGGACACTTGGTTGGTGGCCTTAGAGCTTTTACAGGTTTCACATAGTACCTTACATCCTTAGCCATCTGCTGCATTCGCTTCAAGGTTTTCTGCCAACCTCCATGGTAACTGTAACCCCTCCGGTAACCACAAACGCCAGAGCGAATCCTCCTCATCTTCCATTTCTCTTCGGAACTTGACTCTTTTGTAAATCTTGTTGTCGACTACTCTTACGTCAGGGAGAGCGTCTTCGTTGGTTTTGACAGTCTCACGGAGCTCTATATTGCTTGCTTTTATCTCGCCAGTCTCCCACTTAAATCCTTTTGCGTCAGTATCCACTTAAGGCTTGCATGGTCCGTAATGATTCGAAAGGGCAATCCCTCTATGTATGGTCTAAAACGCTTTACACTAACTATAGCGGTGAGGTATTCCAGCTCGGTGACCGTATAATTGCGTTGAGCATTGTTGAGCATCTTCGACACGAAAGCTATAGCATGTTCAACTCCCTCGTCATCTAGCTTGAATAACACGCCTCTTACTTCTATTTTGGATGCATCGCATTGGATTACGAACTCTTTTGTGAAATCGGGCTGCGCCAAGACCGGCGCCGAACTTTACGAGACCTTCAACTTTTCGAATGCTTCGACGGCTTCAGGAGTTAACTTAAAAGAGCCAGGTGCGAAGTTGGTTATGAAGGACCTATACCAGTTTGCCATCCCTACAAATCTACGAACCTGACGAGGAGATTTCGGAATCGGGAAATTCTTCACCGCTTGAATCTTACCAGGGTCTCTTGTCATACATCCATTACTCTTTTCGACGTTGATTGTAAGTCCTGCATTCCGCAGACATTTTGCCACCTCCTTAACCAATCCCAAGTGTTCAGAGAACTTCGAGCTGCACACCATCAGATCGCCTAGGTAGACGAAGACGTTCTCTCGCAATCGTGACGGGAATAGCTTTATCCATGAGTCGACTCATCGCTTGAGGCCCATTGCACAAGCCAAAAGGCATTATTTTAAAGTGATATAAGGGCTTTCCTGGAACTGCAAATGCTGTTTTCAAATCAATACTACTTATAAAGTACGTGTCCTTTAGTCTGCTTAGCAATCCGTTATTATGCGGCAGTGGATAGGATCCTTCGGTTCGTGTACTGCCTGCTTCGGGGGCTAGGGTTCCGAACGAAAATCCCCGACTGTTTTCTCGCTCGGCTTCCGGTTCCCCAATGATCTCTTCGCAATAGATGTAGGAATGGCCCATCTGATCGTAGTTCCAACACTGAATGCCTCAATAGTCTGGCTTCCGCATCCTTTGATAGTCCAGTGCCGCCACCTGTGGATCAACCTCGCCATTGGTATCTCCATCACATTCATTCGTAGGGGTCGTAAATGTCTCGTTGACCTGTGCCGAAGGGTAGTGCGGAACTAGACTTCGATTCTCCTTCAGCACCTGTTCAGCTCGTCTGGCAATATCACGCAGGTCGTGTAGAGACTTCGCTTCTGCGTTAACAGCATCAACTTCAGACTACTAGTAGCATTCCTTTTTAGTATCTCTTTCAATAAATTCTCTGTCATCGGTTCCCTTCCGCCGGCTATCTACTTTCAGGCTTGGACCGGGGTTATTCGTAGTAGAAGGTTGCAAGCCTTTTCCTCCTGGATCATGGCTGGGGTATCCCTTCCGGGGCCTCGTGATTTAGCTCCCTTTCCTCTTGCTGAACTTCGCGTGCTCACTTGACTCATCCGATCTTCCTGCTGATCCATGAACTGAATGTCAAAATCCACAAAATCCAAAACTCAAGTAGAAGAAAAAAATGTAAAGTCGCGTCCGGGTTCAAGATTGTAAAAGGAAGTCCAGGAAATGTGTTGTGCCTTCATCGGCCTCAGTTACTCAACAGAGTATCCGAGAAAAAAATTCACTATATGTACTATTACCCCTCCTAGCTACCGATTTATCGCATAAACTGGATAAGGCAAAATCCAAAAGTTGCAACCGCGTACCGGAATGTGTAATATGAAAAGAAACTCTTCAACCGACAAAAAACAGTTAGCGTATTGAATATATATAACGCAGTTAAAAATCTCAAAACTTATTATCTGTGTATTAGTAAATAGGCATATTAGTTAGATATACGTGTGAAATATACGTGGAAAAAAAAAACGAAAGTGGTAATTGGGAAAATATCGTTCTATATATTTTAAGTCCTAATGGGAATGCTGACCTCCCCTCATTAGCAATGCACAAGTTCGAATAAAAACAAAACAAAACACATATTCACTTTCAGTCCTAGCGCACCCGACCGCAATGCAGCAAGGGGCAGAAAATACATGCCCCCTGAGTCTTGGAGGGTGTGCTAGTGCTGCGACAATGTTGCTGATCTATCTTCAGGTCCCAGTACACCTTGCCGCAATGCAGGAAGGGCAGTAGCGACATGCCCCTGAGACTTGCGAAGTGACTGAGATCCCAATAGTCGGCTGAGAATTTGGCTCCCAGCCCACTCCACCACATTACGCGAGCCGACTGGTCCGCTGCGCGCACACCTATGGAGCGAGACTGGGGCCGTATAAAAAAATCACCCATGGCTGCTGTCGCACACTTATACCAGCAGCTCCTATACAAACTCCTGTGTGCCTCCTAATCATATTAATACTAACATATCAATACAGTAGTTAAGTTCTCCTTAAATCTAAATAATCGTAGTACATAGGTATATGTCGTTTCAGTAAAGTAAGCATTAAAAATGTAGTTCTAATTTCAATAAGGTAAGCATCAAAATGTAGATAGGATTTCAATAAGGTAAGTATTCTCAAGTATGAATAGAAGTATAGATACTATTATAATATTTCATTGCGACACTCTTAGCAGATAAGTGGGAAGGAAAAAAGTGTATTTATTAAATAACTGGGTTAATCAGTTATTTTATTAAGAAAAATAATATATGTATACCAAAGTCAGTCACCAAATCCGGATGTCTTAGCCTTAGGTTCGGTCTCCCTTTAATTTAGGTTATATGTTTTATGTTGACTTTTATTATAAGTAGACGTTTTAGTTAGTTATAGGTTGTTTTGCTTTAATTATTGATTTAATTTAATTTATTTAATTCAGGTTAAGGAAAGGTACTCGGAGGGTACAAAGAAGTCATTTATCGTCCCGGTTATTCTCTAAAATTACTTCGGAATATTACGTCAAAACTATTAAATTACCTAATATTCATTTCAGACTTTACTTGTCCAATATATAATCACTTAAACGGTAAGATATACTTATTTAGTGCTAACGATATTTGAAAAAATGAATTTCATTGAGAGTGGATTCACATCTAAAAAAAAAAAAGCCCGTCTATACATGGGAATGCAAATCGACTTTCAACACAGGTTTTATAATAATAATGGATAAAAATGTTGTTCATATGAGCATCTTAGAGGTACTATAGGAAAAATTGTAATAATATTGTTACGTTTTTACCTTGAAACGCCAATGATTTCCAAAATCCTTCAGGTTTGACCACTGGATTGTTAAATAAAACACGCTCGGATCTCCTTAATGCTAACTTTATTTGTTTACAAATAATTGACAAAACTTAACAACGCTGTATACAATTCACGGATACTTGTACTTGCGCAATCGCAAATTTAAAACTCTTAGCATACAACTTTACAACTTTTCTCTTTAAGGTTTAATTACAAACTGAATTCCCTAACGACGTGGCAACGCCTTTTTATACTCCGAGCTGCGTGCACTGTCGCAGCTCTAGAACATTTTCGATCGTTATCGAAAGTTCTCGATTGCGATTGTTCTATTTGCATTTTCTCGACATCTCTATCTCTTTTTCGGTTTCTCATTCGTATGTCATTCGTGTTTTGGAATATCGCCACAATATAGAACAGAAGGGTTCCTTAGTTTGACTGGTTTTAATTTACTACCCAAAACTTAAAAATAGGTTAAACTAATTGTACGCGCGTTTAGGCAACAACATACTTGTTGCAACTATATTTTCACTGTCTTACCACCCGCTGCAGCACGATTTAGAAAATACTCTATTCTATCGTTCTTAGACCGCGTTAACTTTCCCCTTAACTAAGTGCACCGTTTAGCGGTTCAACGGCGGTTTAAACAAATTCCGACACTTCACTTCTTTTCCGAAGACGAGAGACACAGCAGCCACCACGCCACTACGGAGGTAATTTCTACATTTTCATACTACCACATAATCACTGATATTCCAATTTATAACGATTTAAATTGAATAAATTGAATTTTTTGCTAATACCAAACCAATCGTTCATTTCTTCTTTTTTCTATAAATTTTTACACCGTTGCGTATATTCCGTTGTTGTATGTAACGCAAATGCAAGAGTGAAGAAAAATACTCAGTGAAGACACATTTTGAGGCGCGCACATTAATGTTAATAAATTTTCTTTTGTTCCACAATAAATCCGCGTTTTCACACATAATATTGTTTAATTTAGTAAGAATTTACGCGCTAACATTGATTTTGTGTAAGACTTTTCCAAACAATTTTCACAAATCACCGGTTTGCACAATATATGCACGTTCACATATGTTATTGATCACTTCGCGCACTGTGTTGTTGTTTCATTGCTGATTCCATCAAATGATCGAATTTTAAACGAATCTACTCACTTTCCAAGGGCATGGCATTTAATTCGATATCGAAAAAGTTTATCTTGCACTTATTAATTGTTACGTGAAGCGGTTGAAGTGTCTAAATCACTTTATTTTGTAAGTGTTCATTTTGCACATAACCTTGAATATCACCTTGCACACTGCTTCTTCTTCTTCAAACTTGCGGCGACACTATCACTTATTACATTGTCAAAAAAAAGAAATGAATGAATGAATTTTTCAATTATTTTTAATTCAATGAAAGAAGTTATTAACCACATTCAATTCAATTTAATTTACCCACGGTGGGCACAAAGGTCTGGACCTCCACCCTACGCATCCCAATGTCCCGGGGATCAACAATTATGCGCAAGGTCATTCGTTCCTTTAGCGGGATGGGCTCGGAATCACCCAATCGAACCCTGGGTTGTGTCGTGGAATCATACCGTCGCCAAACCACCACCCGACGTGTTCAATGTCCCGACTTCAAATCTCCCCATCGACTCCTGAAAGAAAAAAAAAATAATAATAATAAGCGAATAAAATACAAATAAGCATGCAGCGTTGCCATACCTTATCTGTGTATATATACCAAATGACCGCTAACCAGTTAGGACACTGGTTAAGTAGGTGGTGAAAACCACTCACACAGCGTTGTCATACCTTATCTGTGTATTTCCGATACAAGATAAATAAATAAATGAATGGGCACCTTCAGCACACCCACTAGCACAAATTCTGCACGTTTTACATAGCACGCCGGCAATCAGCAGAAACCTAGAAATCTAGTAAAAAAAAAAAAAAAAAAATTTGTCCGACCCTCTGGGGACGGCCTTAAAAGGGCCAATGACAACAATGCAGCCCTGAAGACATTCACCTCGAACTCGGCGAAACCTCATAAGAAGCCTACACTGACGAGGTTTCGCATTATAGTACCCAGCTCTATCAGTTTTAGCATTCCATTGCAACTTCTTATCCAATTGCAAGGGAAAAGTTAGGAGCATATCAGCCACTACTCGCCACCCAATAACAACAAGAAAGTTAGAGACAGATAACAATAATATACTTTTTTTAGAAAGATGGGCCGTTTCACCGTAACGTGAAACAAGCAGGAAGACCGTGGTCAGCGATTCGAGATGGCATTTCGACTCTGCGACAAGAACCACGGCTTACGGTTCTGTCCGATATATCGGAAGAAATCAGCGGAAGAGAGACTGCGAGTGGTCATCCTCCACCGGTACTGTACAAATTGCTTATCCCCGTTTCATCGCCGGGAAATATGCGGCAGCCAGGGGCGGTGCTTCAGATGCCACGAAAAGCATCACACCACTCTGCATCTCGACGAGGAAGGTTCTCGCCGACCCCCAAGCTCCGCAACGCAACCGGAAATGGACGAGGTATTGTCACTCGACCTCACTGAGCAGACGTTGTCCTGGGCGCAGCAAGTGGTGGAGGCGGATAGGCTGGAAACGGAAGGAACCGAGGAAGCTGCGCAGCCAACAATTACGGAACTATCCAGACCAAGGAGATTGCGTCCGAAACTGCAACACGAAAAGCACGCAGGCGGCTCGGAGACCCGTCCTTTCCGACCGTCATAGCAGCGCGGCTCTGGATCACGTCCATTAAGACCGACTGCTCAGCGGCGTGATCGCAACACTGAGGACAGCTCGGAAACCCGTCCTTTCCGACTGGACACACGCGAAAACACCAACGTATGGGTGGCTCGGGAACACGTCCTTTCGACCACTCCATCGCACAACACGCCACGATGCAATAGTCCCTCGTGAGGCTATACTGAGGCGACTCGGCCAACCAGCCAGCTTCCGAACCGGGCGGCTCACCGGCTCCAACACTTCCCCCCTAACAAGGTATTTTGAAGCCGTGGCACCAACTGTGGTGGCGAAAATAGAGGCAGGGGGGCGCCTCCATCTGGTTCGCGCCGATCCCTGTGCGTCGTCCTCGATAATAGACGATGAGCTGGCACGAACCCTCCGACCCGAGCGCACCACAACAGAGCGCGGAGCGACGTGCGCACTGATTCTCCGGGGAAGACATGGCGTAGCGGAGAGAATTATGACGCAGGCAACCGTTGCCGAATATTATAGCCGCATCGTTCCGCGAGGAACCAAAGGTGGCGATCCCTTCCAGGCTGATGCGGCTTGCGGACCCGCATTTCTTCGAGTCCACACCCGTGAGACTAACCCTGGGGTGCGATGTGGTCCCCCCCTACGACAGTCGGCGGTCTCCTTACACAGGCTACGATATTCGGTCTGATGGTCTCCGGTGCTCACCAACGTTGAGAATGTTTTTTTTTTGCTGTACCATAACCCTTGTACATATACCAAAATCTATTCAATAAACAAACAAAAAAAAACCCATTATATACTATATTAGTTGTAAGTCATTTGAACAGCACTGAAATTCACATATAACCACGTCCTTATCTTACCTTTTTAGTTTACTTCACAGGACTATATTCCCGAACGTGAGCGTGGTGGCTCATCGCGCCTCCTGCTGAAAATTTGCTGACAGCAAGGGGGCAGGTATGTTTAGGCTTCCGGCCTAAATATCATCGCCACCCTCCTTCGACCGACAAACCGGGCGCGCAACCCTAGTAAGTGGTTTGCATGCGCGCAACCACACGCACACACACACACACATACACCCACCACGGAAAAGATTCAAATTCGCATAGGAGAGCACACTGTAACGTCAGCGCAAACTTTAAAATACCTCGGTGTCGTACTCGATCCACGACTGAACTTTAAGGAACACCTGAAATATGCCAGCGAGAAGGCAAGGAAGACCAGTATGGCTCTTGCAAGACTCATGCCAAATATGGGAGGCGAGCGTCAGCTCATCAATCTTAATGTACGCGGCACCAATCTGGGCAAGCGCGACCCCTATAACCTCATACATGAGAGCACCAGCCTCGGTGCACAGATTATCATCCCTTAGAGTATGCTGTGCATTCGTGACTGTGTCAGACGAGGCCTCAAACTTACCAGCTGGAAGATGCCCGGTAGACATAGCTGCAAGAACGGCGGCAGCAATAAAGCATAGCCCAAACGAACGCAGCAAGATACTGCAACAAAGCATCGACGAGTGGCAACAAAGGTGGGACTCGTCCCCAAAAGGACGTTGGACAAAGAGATTGATCCCAAGGGTAGACGAGTGGATTAAGAGAAAACACGGAGAAACAAATTTCTACCTTACCCAGTTCCTTACCGGGCATGGCTCCTTCCGACAATATTTACATAAATACAAGCACGTTGACCACCCCTTCTGCTTATACTGCGATGGGAAAATTGAAAGCGCCGAACACAAACTGATGGACTGCCACAGATTCGACCCAGAACGCAACGATCTAGAACGTTATATGGGAAAAGCAGTGTCCCCGGAAGGCTTGCTGAAGGTTATGCTGTCCGATAAAGATATTTGGCACAAATGTGTAGACAACATCACGGGAGTAATGAAAAGACTTCGAATAGACGAGCGATACGCGAACCGCGCAGAAATATAACGCACGCTGAGTGAAGACGAAGAATAACGTCCAGTGCCTGCCCTGCGAAGTAATATCGGAATTGATAGTCCCGCGGGGGTGTCACAGGCCCAGCGTACGAAGGAGGTTGGGTTTAGTCCGTAGGTGCCTGGAGGCAAATCGGGCATGCGGGCAGCGCGAGCTGCTCGTATCTATGAAGATTCCTCCTCCCTGGTCGTAACCGAAAAAAAAAAAAACTCACCACGACAGCATATGTCAAGTTGCAATCCGCGCGCGGAATTTTCAATCGCTGCCAAAATAAAAGAAAATTGTAGTGAAAAGAAAGCCCTAAGTGGGGTTCCACCATTTGACTTACCTGGAAAGTGCCTGGTGATCCCTCTAGAGCTTTACGTGTGCTGGTGACAGTGATTATGACAGGAAAACCACAAAATACGTGGAAATCCAAAGCCATTTTTCTTCTTTTTTGTATTCGTTTTTCTTCTTTTTTTTCTCACATTTCAGATAAAATCGCGAAAAAACTCTGCGAAACGAGACAGCTAAAACACATACATATGTATATGCAGTGATCAGTGGTCAAATTCAGCTGAGCTTGTCTTGCAATAGTGTTACCAGCTGTTAGTGGAGTTACAAACCCACAGTTGTGAAAGCACTGTATTAGTGCAGTGGCATAAAAAGGCTCCTTAGCAGTGAACATTAGGGCAGTCCATAAATACGGACAGAATAAAATAATCATATAAATTTTAAAAAACTAAAATCAACAAAAAAAAAAAAAAAAAAAAAGAAACCTTATAATATAATAATAAAAAAAAATCAAAATAATAATAATAATATAAAAAATAAAAATAAAAAATAAAATAAAAAACATAATAACAATATAATAAATAAAATAAAAACATATAAAACAACTGCAACAAGAGCCAAACACTATGAGTGTCACCAGATCGCCCCCACAAGGGCGAAATATTAGGGAAGCCGCTGGTCCTTCTACCGGTGAAGGGTCTTTAATGAACTCTTTTGCAAAGCGTCCTAATGTACCAGGAACCAGACAAGGGAGAAAATGGCGAAGCGGAACAACGATGCTGCCCAGAGTTAAATGCCAGCGGGAAAAATAGCGAAGGAAACGGTAGAACTGATATTCCTAATTTCGCGCAAGGAGATCAAAATCGTGCCACGAAGCCCACGAGGGGTCGTGGGGCGTCTTTAAGCGCTGAAAAAACAGCTGAAAATTCGCGTTCACACTTCTCCCCACCGGACATTAGCCGCGTCGAAAAACACCCCGAAAACGGCGCCATTGAGGCAAAAACCCCCATGAAGGAGTTGGGGGAAAAAATAAATCTGCTGTTAAGTATGATGGGTGGTGGTAGAAGAACGATCCATCAGCCCATGCGAGATTTGGTTGCAGAAATCGCCAAACTACATAGCAAGGCAGCGGCCTAATGAACGCAGTTCCGGTAACAAAACTACAAGGGAACAACATGTCCAAACCGAACAAGAGGACAAAAAGCGGAAACCGGCAGGTAACAAGCGAGGATATCCAAATGAAAATGCCTCAGCAACAAAGAATGCAGGCAAAGAAGTCAATACATCCGAGATAGAGGCTAACAAATGGACGCTGGTTAAAAACGCGAAAAAGCTAAGCAAGGCTGCAAAGAAATCGGCCAGGCCAGACGCGGTTATAATCTCAAAAACGAGCGAAATGACATATGCGGATATAATCAGGCAAATGAGGCAGCAACCCGAAATGAAAGACCTGGGTGAAAGTGTTAACAAGATCACAACAACAGCAAGAGGTGACTTGCTTGTTCAACTCCGCGACAAGACCGGCAAGATGGCAAATATGTTCAAAGAACGAGCGACAGCTGTCCTTAAGGACGCCGCAAATGTGAAGATTCTGAGTCATACATTGAATGTAGAGGTTCGTGACCTGGATGTAGCCACAAAGGAAGAAGACGTTGCCAGCGCCATAAATAAACAGTTCCCAGAGGTAAACCACGGGAAACCCGTTCCAATAAAGACTATAAAGTCGTCAAGGAATGGCACGCAAACAGCGATCGTAAGTTTGGCAGCCAGAGACTCAAAAATTCTGGTGGAGGTGGGAAGAATCCGCGTAGGCTGGGTCAACTGCCGAATTCGGGAACTTATCAACCCCATCAGATGCTATCGATGCCTTGACTTTGGACATTTATCTAGGCATTGTAAGTCCACAGAAGATCGCAGCGGCACATGCCTACGCTGCGGAGAGAAAGGACACTTGGCCAAGCAATGCAAAGCAGCACCCAAATGCGCCATTTGCAAGACAACGACTGGTGACGCACAAGACCACCCTACTGGAATTTTCAGGTGCCCTGCGTATAAAAAAGCGGTAAAACAACTAAAATAATGACCCCTCGGGGCCAGGCGCTGCTTGAAGCCTTCTCTAGTCTTAACATCGTGCTGCTCAACGAAGGAAGGAAAAATACCTACCAAAAGGGAAATGCGGATTCGATCATCGACCTGACATTCTGCAGCTCTGCGATATTCAATAAAATAACATGGGACGTCTCAGAGGAGTTTACATTCAGCGACCACATTGCCATCTACTTAACCATCCACCCGCCTCGAAACTCCACGAATAAAAGGAGAGCGTCGAAAGTGCAAAGCATTGAATGGAAAACAAAAATGTTAGATAACAGCATGTTGGAATACATGACAGAACTCGTACCAGCCACACTTGTTGGAAGCTCTGGAAGCCCCAACACATGTGCTAATGCACTAGTAAAGCTGATCACTGACATCTGCGATGCATCAATGCCACGGAAAAAGAGTGGTAACCGAAGAGCACCAGCGTACTGGTGGACAAACGAAATAGCGGAGCTAAGAGGGGAATGTCTAAGGCTACGCCGGCAACACCAGAGACAGAGGGCAAGAAACAATCCCCAGTATCAACACCTCCAATCTGCATACAAGCACAGCCGAATAAAACTACGAAAAGCAATCCAAAAGAGCAAGCGCGAGGCCTTCGCAGAGCTAGTAAAAGACGTCGACGACAATCCTTGGGGTAGCGGATACAATATCGTTCTGAAAAAATTGAAAGGGTGCAACGCCAAACCGCCAGTATGCCCACTCACAATGAAGCGGATCGTCTCAGGCCTTTTCCCACAGCAAGAAGTATGCAGTGTACCGAGGGAGCTAGTAGTAGAAACCGCCGAGATCCCTCCGGTAACAAATAATGAAGTGCTCGCTGCTGCAGCTAGAATTAAAACCAGCAAGTCCCCAGGTATGGATGGAATTCCGAATAGCATTCTTAAATATGTAGTTAAGAAGAAGACTGAAACCTTCAGCAATCTATACACGAAATGCATTCAAGAAGGTATCTTTCCAAAGAAATGGAAGCGGCAACGGCTAGTTCGGCTACCCAAAGGCAACAAGCCCCCAGAAGAGCCTTCTTCATACAGGCCTCTGTGCATGCTGGACACTGCAGGGAAACTATTTGAAGCAATAATAAGCGCCCGACTCCAAGAGATTACGGAAAGTGACGACGGGCTTTCAAATAAACAATACGGCTTCCGAAAAATGCGGTCAAATGTCGATTCCATTGCGTCTGTCTGCGATATAGCGCGTAAAGCACTGGAGGGCAAAAGATGGTTCGAAGGAACTAAACAGTACTGCGCTGTAGTCACGCTGGATGTAAAAAATGCATTCAACTCCGCCAACTGGAACTACATAATAAAGGCGTTGATAGAGATGAAAATCCCAGACTACTTGACCCGAATACTCCAAAACTATTTTTGCGAAAGAGAGCTATTTTATGATACAAATGAAGGACCAAAAAGGTACCATGTCACAGGTGATGTGCCGCAGGGTTCGGTCCTCGGACCAATCCTTTGGAACATTATGTAGGATGACATACTTAAAATTGAAAAACCCGAGGGCGTGTCTATAATAGGCTATGCGGATGACATAGCAATCGTAGTAGTGGCAAATCCTTCTGCCTACATTGCGATGGGAAAATTGAAAGCGCAGAACACATACTTATGGACTGCCACAGATTCGACACAAAACGCAACTATCGAGAACGTTACATAGGAAAAGCCGTGTCCCCCGAAGGCTTGCTGGAGGCTATGCTGTCCGATAAGGATATTTGGCACAAATGTGTTAACACCATCACGGGAATAATGAAAAGACTTCGAATAGACGAGCGAAACGCGAACCGCGCAGAATTATTATGCACGCTGACGAAGAATAACGTCCAGTGCCTGCCCTGCGAATTGATAGTCCCGCAGGGGTGCCACAGGTCCAGCGTACGAAGGAGGTTGGGTTTAGTCCGTAGGTGCCAGGAGGCAAATCGGGCATGCGGGCAGCACGGGCTGCTCGTATCTATGAAGATTCCTCCTCCCTGGTCGTAACCGGAAAAAAAAAAAAAAACCCCACGCATACAACACACCCACACATACAACACACATATCCACACAGTAATTTGCACATTTCGGAATGCCGGTACTTGCCGCCAAACGGTGCACTTAGTTAAGGGGAAAGTTAACGAAAGGGCACTGTTTGGCGGTTCAACGGCGGTTTAAACAAATTCCGACACTTCACTTCTTTTCCGAAGACGAGAGACACAGCAGCCACCACGCCACTACGGAGGTAATTTCTACATTTTCATACTACCACATAATCACAGATATTCCAATTTATAACGATTTAAATTTAATAAATTCAATTATTTGCTAATACCAAACCAATCGTTCATTTCTTCTTTTTTCTATAAATCTTTACACCGTTGCGTATATTCCGTATACGCGGCTGTGTAAATAGCCGGTAACTACTAATACTGGTACTGCTACCAAACAACTACCAGACCAGGTAACCGACAATGTTAGTGCGAGAGTAGAAAAAGATATGTGTAGACGCCATGAGTACGAGCGAGTAGTATGATCACACTGTCTTGAAATAGGGAGGGGAAATGGTTATTTTTTCCCACGGCTGGAACAAATTTGACTAATTGCAATCGAACAAGTGAACGCTAACGCTTAGCTACTATGTTTGGTAACCATTACCCGTCTTGTAGGGAGGTTTGCCAAATTTTAAATTAAGTTAAGTTAAGTCTTAACTAAGTGAAGGCTCAATTTATCGGGTGGATTTGCCACAACTTTTTCCTCTGACCTCTTGTATATTTTGTACATTCGACACGATTTAATTCAAAAGTAATCACACAAGTGCTTTATTTTAGACTTTGCAATATGCAACAAAAATTAATCATAAAAATTAAAGTGATATGTTGAGTAATCGTGGCCAATTTTTAAGTAAAGTTAAGTTAAGTCTTGACTAACTAAGTATTTAGCCTAAGACCATCCACCAGAGGAGTAAGCGCTGAATAGTAAGCTGATTTAGAGACAACCGCAGGTAGTTTTAACCAGAGATAGTGCAAAAAGCCCTAAGTGGCAAAATTGAAATTATATTTTCATTTTTTGGGTTTAAATATAGCATAAACATGCATATATCAATATAAACCCTTATTATTATAATTATATACATATGTATAATAATACTTATAATCACAAGTTTATCAGAAGTTGTAAGTACCGCTTAAGCAAAGCTTACAGAAATTTGAGAAAATAACATAAAATTAAATGTCAAAAATTGCCTGAAAAAAATTTGCTCTATGTGAGCGCAATGGGCAACACCAAAAAAGTTGCCGAAAATGAGCCACTAAAGTTCCCATGTCTTTAGGACCACCCGACGAGTTAATTTATAAACTGAACGCTTTGGCATCACCTTAGAATGCCACATCAGATTTTTGGATAATCAGCAGTTTTATAATTATCAAGAAAAATATTAACCCCGGCTTTTCTTCGCAATTATTAATTCATTTAAAAATTAAGTTAATAGTATATGTATAAAAAACCAATAAAGCTTAGTGCAATATGTATTCGACATAGAGACAAGTTAAAAATTATACTAAATATATAAGAAAGACGTTAAAAATGGTTCAAGAAATCGCCAAGCGGGTTACAATATTAATAATATTAGTTTCCACGTTTTTCGGTGAGAATATAGGCACAGAGTTAGAAAGTGCTACTTCCCAAAGCTATTCTGTCACGACGCTTATCAATGCAAAGTGGGAACAGACACCATTACACTTTGAAATAGCCGAGTACTTAGCAGACGAAAATCCTGCATTGTTTTGGGATTTTGTGAATGAAATACAAAGTGAACACAAGTTGCTTAGAGAATATGGTAAATAAATCCCAAATGTAAAAAAAAAGTTAACTATGTAATGAATATATGTATATATCTTTTTAGCCTCAGAATCAAATCAATACTTAGCAGCAATTAATGTTGTCCGAAATCGCCTAAGTGAACTTCAACTACCATTGCTTAAATTGGTTATATCTTTGCATAGCTTAACACCAAGGATTCAAACGCATTTACAAATATCCAACGAAGTATATACAAGGTCAACGTGCAATTCTGATGCCTTTGTACAAATAGGGGATGAAATAATATGCAACATTGATGAATTAAAGCAAAAGCTTGTTTCAAGTTATGAGCCTTTGGAGGAGATTGTTCCGTACAGCTTTGATCATATTTACCCAGGTGCAGAAAACAATTCACGAAGTGTAGTTTTGTATGGTGATTTTGCATCTCCATTGTTTTCGTCATATCACAAAACTCTCTCGGAAGAGGCAATTGCAGGAAATATACGTTACATTGCCAGACATTTCATTAAAACTAATCCAAAGAATCGGCCTGTTCGATTATCAGGTTATGGTGTTGAGCTTTACCTTAAATCAACTGAATATAAAAGTCAGGATGATGCGCTTAAGGCAAGTGAGGATATCGTTAAATCCGATGCTATCGATGACATCGAAGTTCAAGGTTTTGACTTCAGAATCCTTAAGAAACGCTTTCCCACTTTGTCTCACTCTTTAGATCAACTGCGAAATAATCTTTTGAAAGGAAACGAAGAAATTTCGCAACTAAAGGCATGGGAATTTCAAGACCTTGGTTTGCAAGCAGCCGCTGCCATATCAGAGGTGCAGGGCGACGATGCCTTGCAGATTCTACAATTCATCGCTCATAACTTTCCTATGCAAGCACGCAGTCTTCTTAACCATAAAGTATCAGATTCATTACGAGCCGAAATTAAACACAATATTGATGTATTCGGACGTAGTTTAAATATTATTCCGCCAGATGGAGCACTATTCGTTAATGGACTATTTTTTGATGCTGATACAATGGACATTGGTGCTTTAGTTGAAACTTTGCGCGCTGAAACACAAGTTCTTGAAAGTTTGCATAAGAATCATATAGGAGGTTCTCTCGCTACATCGCTTTTAGCTTTGGATCTTTCTGGAGCATCAGGCAAAGAGTTTGCTATCGATATAAGAGACACAGCAGTAATGTGGATAAATGATATAGAAGCTGACTCTCAATATCGTCGGTGGCCATCAAGTATAATGGACTTACTAAGACCAGCTTTTCCAGGAATGCTGCGAAACATACGTAAAAATATGTTTAATTTAGTTTTATTGGTTGACCCATTAAAACCAGCTAGCCGCAATATAATTAAATTAGCTGAAAGTTTTGTTTTGCATCAAGCACCTGTGCGTCTGGGACTGGTGTTTGATATACGAAATGCTAAAAAAGATACGTTAAAGGATTATCATTCAATTGTTTGCGCATATAACTATATAACACAAAACAACGATGGACGTACAGCTCTAAGTTTTCTAACAGATATTTTTGCCGCTGTCGAACCCAACGAGAATGTGCGCTACCAACATATAAGAAGTCAATTGAAAAAAACGTTTAATAACTTATCTGGCGGAAAAATTGATGATATTCTAGGAGAAGATTCTGACTTCGACTATGGCCAACAGTTGTCGCGAGAATTCATCGAAAGGTTAGGTTTTGCGGATACCCCTCAGGCATTACTTAACGGTGTACCTATGCAGCAAAGTTTATTATCTTCAGACAGTGAATTTGAAGAGGCGATATTTTCAGAAATAATCCAACAAACTACGGTTTTTCAGAAAGCAGTATATAAAGGAGATTTAACGGACTCCGACACGGTAATTGATTACTTAATGAAGCAGGACCACGTTATGCCCCGCTTAAACCAACGCATTCTTAACACAGATTCTTCGAAATTCCTCGATTTCAGTGGAAACGAGTATAAAGATTTAAACAACGTAAAAAATCTTGGATTGCTATCTAATCGAGATATGACTGCGACATTATTAGCTAATATAAAATATTTTAGCGGTAAACATTCTGCTGAACATATTGGTAATGCAAAACTTAGCTTCCTAACCATTTGGGTTATAGCTGATGTTGAACAACCGGAAGGACGTGATCTATTAATTAATGCTCTTCGGTACCTTCAATCTGGACACAGTGTTCGTGTGGGTTTCATCCCTAATGCAGAAGGTTCACATCTTTCCAATAAACACAATTTGAATCGTTTAGCTTGGGCTGCTGCGCAAACACTTCCTGCTACTGAGGCTACGGAAGTAGTTTTGAAATGGATGAAGAATCCAAAGTCAATAAATGAAATTCCAGACGCTGTCAATGACATACTGTCTGCAACCGAACTGCATGTGAAGATGTTGCGAGTGTATGTGCAGCGTGTCTTTGGACTGCCTAAGGCTGGTCGCTTGGTAGTCGGAAATGGCAAGATATTTGGGCCTATTCCTCCTGGGGAACAGTTCGATATTGAGGATTTCGGTTTGATTGATCGATTCAATGCATTTCAATACGTGGACAAAATCCGCAAAATATTGCAACAAAGCGTTGATAGTCATGGATATGATGATTTTGTTGCTATAACTAGTGATACTTTACTGAAACTATACGCAAGCCTTGTACCGAGACAATCAAAGACTCGTTTTAAGATGCCAGAAGATATTAAAATAGCAAATTCTGTCGTAAGTTTAGCACCAAAGCAGCCATCGTTGCCTCATTTTGATATTACTGCAGTAATTGATCCAGCCTCACGAAGTGCACAAAAACTAGCGCCAATTCTCATTTTATTGCGAAACATCCTTAACTGTGACATGCAGATATATTTGACACCAGTCGGCCAACATAGTGATATGCCAGTAAAAAACTTTTATCGGTACGTTTTGGAACCAGAAGTACAATTTCAAACTAACGGTAAATTAGCCGAGGGACCTTTTGCAAAATTTACCGGTTTACCAGTTAACTCGTTACTTACACAAAATCTGCAGGTACCGGAAAACTGGCTAGTAGAATCCGTACGTTCTGTGTATGACTTAGATAACATCAAATTGAGTGAAATTGGCGGACCCGTACATAGTGAATACGAATTAGAGTACTTGTTATTGGAAGGACATTGTTTCGATTCAAATTCCGGTGCTCCCCCACGTGGACTCCAAGTGACGTTGGGAACCCAAAAGTCACCCGCTATCGTTGACACTATAGTTATGGCAAATCTTGGATATTTTCAACTCAAAGCCAACCCTGGTGTTTGGGAGCTGCGTCTAAGAGAAGGAAAGTCTGCAGACATATTTGAAATTACCCATGCTGAAGGTGCTAATACCATTCATCAAAATCATTTAACAAAAGTGGTAATTAGTTCGTTGCGCTCCCACGTAATAAAACTGCGAGTCACTAAAAAGCCTGGCAAACAAAATGCTGACTTGCTAGGTGATGATGAGGACGATTCAAAAACAGGTATTTGGAATTCTATAGCCAGTTCATTTGGTGGTGGTTCTACAGATTCGGCAACTGATGAAAAAGGTGCCGATAACTCCGATACGATAAACATTTTTTCTTTAGCTTCTGGTCATTTATATGAACGGCTAATGCGGATAATGATGTTGTCCGTTTTAAAGCACACAAAATCACCAGTGAAATTTTGGTTTCTCAAAAATTATTTGTCGCCACAGTTTACAGATTATCTACCACATATGGCAAGAGAATATGGTTTTCAATACGAGCTTGTGCAGTATAAGTGGCCACGCTGGCTTCATCAACAAACAGAGAAGCAACGCACTATTTGGGGTTATAAAATTCTTTTTTTGGATGTTCTTTTTCCCCTTAACGTGCGAAAGATAATTTTTGTAGATGCGGACGCTATTGTGCGCGCCGACATAAAAGAATTGTATGATATGGATTTAGGAGGTGCACCTTATGCCTACACACCTTTCTGCGATTCACGAAAAGAAATGGAAGGATTCCGTTTTTGGAAACAAGGCTATTGGCGTAGTCATCTCATGGGTCGCCGTTATCACATATCCGCCTTATATGTTGTGGACCTCAAGAGATTCCGTAAAATAGCTGCTGGTGACCGTTTGCGTGGTCAATATCAGGCTCTAAGTCAGGATCCAAACAGCTTATCAAACTTGGATCAAGATTTGCCAAACAACATGATTCATCAGGTAGCCATCAAGTCATTGCCGGATGAATGGCTGTGGTGTCAGACGTGGTGCAGTGATAACTCTTTCAAAAAAGCTAAAGTCATTGACTTGTGCAATAATCCAATGACAAAAGAGGCGAAACTTACAGCTGCCCAACGTATAGTACCCGAATGGAAAGACTACGACAAAGAAATTAAAATGTTAATGACTAAGATAGAGGATCATGAGAATAGTGATCACTACTTGCAAGCCAATAGTCCAACAAGCGAGCCAGTACAAACTTCAAGCAATGATGAGAGCATTCACCATGAAGAATTATAAATTTCATTCCCTATTCGTCTTGTTATTTATTTAAATGTAATGGATGAACTCCACAAATTTTTATTAAATATGTTCAAATAGTAAGTTTTTTTTTGCATACCTATACCTCGATTAGTGTAAATTGAACAATGTGAAATTATTTATAATAAATAAAAGTGATTAAGTTTAAATTTAATGTTTAATGACAATTAATACATAAATAACATTGATTATAAATTTTTTTTACCTAATATACAAAGAGCAAGTGCTTAATAAAATTTACAAATTTTGAAATTACAGAATTAACTAAAGTACTTTTGAAGAGTGCCCTGCTCGTACATTTTTTTAACATCTGTGCCGCCACCAACAAATTTGCCGTTGATAAAACATCTTGGTACCTGAAAAGATTAAAAAATAAAATTTTTAACACATCATAAATTATTATTAAATACAATACAATAACTTGAATTGATGAATAACCAAATTCACCAGGAAGAAATATAAAATTAAATATATAGTCTTGAAATGGCAATCCGGATAATAGTTATAATTATAATTTTTTCAGCATGCCTTTTAGAACATTTGTCAATACAATCGAATGATATGTTCCTGCCTCTTTTAATTTCAACTTAAAGTTAAATGAGACGATAAGCCAGTTCAGGAGCAATACTCAGACAAAAATCAATTATACCGAGCCCTATTTTCGATGAAGTCAAATTAAAGCGTTTTTTTCTTTATTCTTTAAGAACATTTGTTTGTTAAGATTAGAGATTTCAAAGAGGTATGCACTGAGACCCACATTTACTTTGTCCCTAGATAATGAATCTAACTTACTGTACAATAATAAGTTGAAGTACTAATAAAGACCTGGTTTCGACTGGCGTAACTGTAGCAGTAACTTTAAATTTTTGCTACTTAGCTTAAAAATGACAATGAGAATTTATTTTTTCAAGCTAATGCTTATTTTCGGAAGCTAATGCCCGAATTCAATAAGCAGTCACAGTCTCTAATAGAGACACAAGTAACAATTTTAATCAGTTGGCATTCATTAGTTTTAAAATAAAGCCTCTAGTCTCTAAATAATGACCTGGTGATGAGCAGGTCCTAAAAAACTTAAATAAAAACAAAAGAAAAAATCGTGAAAGCGAGGAAAAGCAATAATGTCTAACTTATTTTGAAACTTGAGATGATACCCAGTTACTGAATTCGGGCATAAATCTAATAAATTTATTTCACTCTGGGCTACTCGTTGAATGGAAAATCGTGATAATTGCACGGGCAATAGGGGCAATAGGGGCATTACGAGCATTAGATCTCAAATTTATTAAAAATAAGTGTGAACTATACAAAGGTAACGGTTCCGAAAAATTTAAAGAGCGTAAAGCCATACTTTTTTGACACGTTCAATTCTGTTTATTAAATTGGCATGAATGGTCTCCAAACGATCGTTGCATATTCTAAGTTAGAGCGTACAAAAGACGTATATAATAATTTAAGCGTGTAGGGATCAGAAAATTTCCTCAAATTGCCTCACAAAACCTAACATCGCATAAGACTTTGCAACAATATGAGAAATATGACTGTTAAAAGTCGGGATATTCAAAGGAAGGCGGGATTTAATGCACCAGCATTGCAGCTTGTCTAAATCAGCCTGAAACTTAATTGCATCAGCTGAGCTTTTTATAACCGAAAATACTTTTAAATCATCAGCGTACAGCAGAAAATTAGCAAATGTGAAGCAATTGGTAATGTCATTTATAAATAGCACAAAGAGTAAAGGACCTAAAATACTCCCCTAAGGAACCCCAGAAGACGCTATAAAAGGATTACATGTTGCACCATCTACCATGACTACACAGCGTCTATTCAGCAAATAAGATTTAATCCACTGCAAAAAATTAGAATGAAAGCCCATGCAAGATAACTTGCTAACTAAAATCCAATGAGAAACTTTATCAAAAGCCTTGGAGAAATCTGTATAGACACAATCAACTTGAAAACCATCCAAAAAGGAATTAATACAGTACTCACTAAAGACCGCTAGATTAGACGCAGTCGACCGATTGAAGACGAAGCCATGTTGATTTGGCGAAATTAAGCTCTTAGATACAAAATACATTTTTTCTACAATAATACTCTCAAATACTTTTGATACTGAAGATAACTTTGAAATTGGCCTATAATTGCACACATCACTTTTATTCGCGCTTTTGAAGAGCGGAGTAATAGAAGTCAATTTCCAATCGTCGATAAAAACCCCTGAAGCTAATGACTATTAAAAATGAGTTGCAACGGGAGCACTAAAGCTGGGCAATTCCTTAGCAAAATGCCTGACAAACCATCAACATCAGCAACGTCTTCGAGGGACAAATTTAAGGATCCAAAACTAAGAGAGGAATTCACCATGAGATCATAATCAAGTGGCGAAGCGCCCACATCACTGGTGAAGTTCGAACTGAAAAATGTAGCAAACATATTGGAAACGTCAGCTGGGCAACGTGCAAATTTACCTTGAAAGAAAACTGATGAAGGTATGTATATTGGCACTTGAATTCTTAGACTTTATAAACTGCCAAAAGGTCTTCGGATTTGATTTTAATTTAGACTCTACATCAAGAATGTAGTTTCTGTAAAGAAATTTGTCTAAGCAATTAAATTGCTTCTGATAGGCTTCATATTTAAGACGAAAGAACTGGTTCCTAGTTGACTTAAATTTCTTAAAAAATTGATTTCTGAGGTTTTTTAGTTTTTTTGACTCCCGATTGTACCAAGGTTGCTTATAAGGTCTTTTTTTTTAAGACTGGAATATTGTTTATACATAAATCGATTAAAACCGTTTTTAAAATTAAGAAAGATTTTGCAACGTCAGAGCCATCAAAAACTTCTTCCCAATCAATGTCGGATATTAAATCATTAAATTTAGAGTAATCGCAGGCTGAGTAGTTAAAGCCAACTATTTCAGCGGACTGATTAACTGAAAACTCGTAAAACTCAAATTTTAGAACCAAGGGTACATGATGTTTATCACAAACCAATATTGGAAAGTAACATTCCTCAACATTGCAACTTATATTATCACTTATAAATATGAGATCAAGAACTCTTTCTAGTTGATTAACAAAATTATTAATTTGCAATAAATTAAGACTTAAAAGATTGTCAAGCAGATACGTCTCAAAAGAGGCAGTAACATTTATTGGCGTAAGGCCAAAATTTGAAAATTAACTACACCATGTCAAGTTGGATAAGTTAAAGTCGCCTAACACACACAAATGGTTATCGCCTAGCTTATTTAAAACTAAAGATATTATATTATCAGCATGCGCACGATAAAGGTCATCATTGCCATTTGGAGGGATATAAGATACCAATAAAAAAAGAGAGCCCTTAGAAGAGGACCCACGAACACAAATACAGAGTTGATCGATAACAGAATCATTATTAGCTAATTCCACAAAATGAGCGCACATCTTTCGTTGAACTGCGATAAGAACTCCACCACCTCTCACACAGCCAGTTTTCGCCGCATCTCTGTCCTTACGATTTACACTGTACAAATTGCAGTCAAAAAATTCCTCGTCACGGAAATCCGGATTAAGTCAAGTCTCAACAATAACAAAGATATCATAATCCAACTGAGAGCTAAATGAACGAACAGCTTCTGATTTTGTTCGAAGGCCAGAAATATTCTGGAAATACACCTTCAAACCACAATTTCCGCTAATAGGCTTGTTAACAATTACCCGACTCTCTGTTGCAACTCCTCCTTTCGAAAAAAACGAAAAGGGCGTAAATTAACATTGGAAGGCCAAATCTGAGGTGAAAGCAAGTTGTTGTACAGCGCCGCAGACACTCCTTACTTAAAATTAACATGATTAATTTTAGCAGACGGAATTTGTTTCTTAACTAATGCATAACAAGACAGATTATTTCTGTCAATACCAGTGTGCTTGTTAACATAGTCTATTATGTTATCTGCGGATACGGTGGGGAGGAATGATGATAAGTGAAACAATTTCTTCACGCCTGCCACCTCTAAATCAAAGTTAGTGCTCATACCAGGAACTCTCATTTGTTTGCGCCGTTTGTTATTTACCACTTTCTTCCAATCCGCTTGGGTGGGTAATATAGATGATGTATTATGTTCACTAGCCACTGCATTTGGCTGTGACGAAACTGAAACCGAAGATGAAGAAGTCGAAGCAGTAACAGGACCATTAGTTAAATAATTCGAAGCAGTAGTTTTATCAGCAACAACCACATGCGAATAAGAAGACGAAGAAGTCGAAGCAGTAGCATTGTCACCAACAACAGCTTGCACATAAGATGATGGGGTGAGAGTTATAACACTCTGCGAACTTGTTTCAGCGACTAGAATCGGTAATTGAGCATTATCAGCATTACAAACTTTCAACAAACCAATTTGAGTGCAGTTTTCTAATTGTAATTTAAACTTTAAAAATGGATATTTCCTTTACTTAATTTATTTATTAAAGAAGTTAAACTCATTAAATACTTTGGGATATACATTGATAATAATGGATGAGCATGTTAAATACTCAGTAAAAAAATTGCCAAAAAAATTTGCTTTAAAAAAAGATCTTGTAAATATCTAGGAAGGAGATACAAAACCATTATCTATAGATCTATAGTGGAACCCCACTTTATATATGGTCCAACGATATTCTTCATAGTTAGCGATACCCAAGTATATAAACTGCAAAAACTTCAAAACCTAGCTATGCGCTTTATACTAAATAAGCCTAATGATACACCCACGCGGGATATGTTCGCTGATATGCATTGGCTGAATGTGAAGCAGCAAGTTTTTTATAATGCTATGAAATTTGTGTTTAACATAAAAGAAGTGACAATCTTCGATACATTAACGATACCCACTCATACCTACTAAGAGAGAAAACCAGCTTTAGGCTGCCCTTCTATAGAACCGAAGTCGCAAGACTGTAAACAATCAATACATAAATAAATTAATTGTGTTACAGCGGCCTTTTGAAAGCGAGACCACTTTTTTGTTTTCTAGTCCAGTGCTATTGACCTGTATTGGTCGCTTGTACGTTAGATTCCATGACTCTAAAATTGTCGACGGAGTTATTTTCAAAAATTGTGTTGTGTGATCATTCAACTTCACAACTTTTACTTCTTGTAATATGTTATTTAAGAAATTTTTTCCCCCGCAGATAAATTATTCGATTCGATAAAAACATTGTTGAACAATGCGTTCAAAATTTACCTAAATAAAATGTAAACATTTATCAAAATTTAAACCATATTCCTACAGATATTTGTGAGTTACAAATTAAATTAAGATCTAACGTAAGAGATCAAAGTCATCCAAAATCAATTATTGTACAAAATGGTGGTACTAGCCTAGTGACTTCGACTTAAATATTTGTTCACAATTCAATTTTGTATCATTCAAATAGCTGGGCATTTATATTTTTATTATTTAATTTAAAGCAATCCAATTTCCTATCGTACTACAATATTTAATGCCCTTATTAGGAATGGAGACTAGTATATAGTTGCCGGTACAGTATACACAAAAGCTCAGACAACATCCGTGATTTTAATTTTTTGAAAAGTACAAATAGAAAAAATAGATAAAAAATAAAAAGATCTTTTTAAAGGGCAAACATTTACATACTTTCAGTAGCCGATAGCCAGTAGTGGGTTGCCTTGCGTAATGAAAATTTTGGTATAGTTGCCTAGCGACTACTATGTAGTCTCCATACATAATAGGGGTATACATAAAAATTTTATATTTGCACTTTGATAACTCCAAAAATAGCCGTTACCGTTAGCTCACCTAAAAGATCGCGTTTATATACATACATGCAGAGAAGGAAAAAATAATATAAATGTCTGATGAAAAATAAATTTTAACACAAGTACAAATATTCGAACGGTTGTTCTTTTGCAAGATTTTATTACGCTAGTTTACTTTTTGTGCAAGAGAGCCAGATTCAAAAATTGTGGTATTCCATTCTGAAGTGTTTGTTCAAAGGTTTTTAATGCGATGGCGCGAAGATGCGAATAGGTAATCAGACAAGGCGGCGCACTAAGGGGTATTCGATGCAAAAAACCGGTCATAAGTGGTTTTACTAAACTTCGCCAAATGGTATTTACGCCGCATGTTTTACTATTTACAATAACCGCTCCAACCTGCGCGCCCCTTCCCCGCCCGCTTTTTACCACGCTCTCGCCACGGATCCAGTCGGAACCCAATCATTGAGTGTAACGCGTGTCTCTGTTCTCGGCGTTCTCGATTATTTACATAATTTCCCTTGGTTGATACGGCTGCGTGTGGAGGTTTACTTGGAAATTCTTTATTGAACATGGAAGTAGAAGGTATGTACTTATGATTAAGACATATAACAGTCAATTTATTCTTAAATTTAAGCATTTAAACTCATGTTGTTAGTTGCCTTTGCAAGAATGTAGTATTTTTACAAAAAAAGTATAACATTATTGTTTTTGATTATTTGTCGGGATTTGTCGCGCCAGAATTCTGGTACGGAAATGTAATTTGGACCTTCTTCTATCCGAAACAGAAGTAAAATTGTCCCCCAACCCACCCCATTTTTATAGGTATTTTTTTTAAAGTGCACGGTGTAATTCTATACAAAATAGGATGTTATAAGGTTTTGTTTTTTTTTTCACAGATTCTGCAGCAATGGTAAAAAATATCACCCGAATGGAATTATACGATATTATAAAAGAGTACAAAGGAAAAAAAATGGACGAAAAATTCACCTTTCTGGAAGATAGAATTGCTCAGTTGACGTCATGCCCAACAGAGGATAGAAATGTTTTGTCTCTTTCTTTGAGGCATTTCAAGACAGATTTTAAACAAAAATGGTCAGCAGCTCGTAACACTGATGAGAGGTTCGTAAAAAATAACGTAGAATGGCTAAGAACATCATTAGAACTTCTTTCGTGGTCGCACAAGCCTGGTCGTCCAGTCAAAGAGTTTCGTGAATTAAGCGAAAGGAGTAAGCGGCGCAGAACTGAAGATTTACGGGCTCACGTACCTGTCGAGGAGTTGACTTTCGCTGCATGTGTAAGTCAGGGCACTTCCGGAAACATACACACTTCAAAGATGATTAAGGAAATAACCTCAACACCTACGAGAGCCAAGAAGATCAGAAAGATAATTTCATCTAAAAAAGACCACGTGGAAAAAAAAATATACTATAGAAGAAGCATTATCCTTATTTGTTGAAGGTAATTTCACAAGAAGTCAGTGGAATTTATTACAAGGCGGACGTAAAACTATCTATCCTTGCTACTCTTTGCTGCAAAAGGCAAAAAAAAGTGCTTACCCGGAGGAAGATAAAATAACGGTTACAGAGACTAGCTTTAATGTAGAACTTCAAGCTTTGCTGGATCATACGAGGCGCAAAGCGAGGCAAAGAAGTCATAGATACATTAACTGACGCCGAGAAGCAGAGCCTTCTTTTGATATCAAAATGGGGGTGCGATGGATCACACCAAACTCCATTTAAGCAAAAATTTGAAAATCTTTCTGGTGACGATTCAAGTATATTTGTGAGCTCGATTGTTCCAGTGAGGTTGGTTGTTACCTTCAATGGTGAAACAACAAAAACCATTTGGCAAAACCCTACGCCTTCTTCGGTGAGATTCTGCAGGCCTATTAGAGCTCAATTTACTCACGAAACAAAAGATGTAACAAAACAAGAAATAGAATACATCGAAAATCAAGCCAGAGATCTGGAAGATACAAGAGACAGTGAAACATCAGCGCACATCAGTCATAAAATATTAATGACAATGGTAGACGGGAAAGTTTGTAACGCTGCAACGGATACAACCTCTACTATGCGATGTTATGTATGCGGTCAGACTTCAAAAGATTATTAAGAAAACAAAAGAGACAATACAAAAATGTTTTAAAGATGAAATGGGTCTACTGGTTGATGTTCCTAAACCTGGTTTACATCTAGGAGATTTTTCGAAAATGCAGAATGCTCTTCTCGCATCACCGGCATCAACATCGAAGTAATCAAAAGATTTAAAGTTATTCTTGAAATAATATCAAGTGGTCATGAGATTGATCCTCAAAAATTCGATGATTATGCCCAAGACACGGCAAAATTGTATGTGGAAATGTACGGTTGGTATCCAATGTCGCCAACTGTCCACAAAATCCTGATACACGGAGCGCAGGTGCTGCAAGAGGCAATTCTTCCAATTGGACAATTATCCGAGGAGGCTGCTGAGGCCCGAAATAAACATATCAGAAAATATCGGGTAGATTTTGCCCGAAAGTTTTCGAGGATCGAGTGTAACAGAGATGTTTTGAACATACTGCTTTTAACATCCGATCCACTTATCAGCTGCAATCGTCCAAAGAATAAGAAGAAACTCGTGCCATTTTCCGAGGAAGCAAAATCAATTTTAACTGCAGCAACACCTAATCTCAATAGGTCAGACGAGAATACTGTCGAGGAAGAGGATTCTGATGTAATCAGCGAAGTAGATTATCCTGAAACCGATTAATTTTTTTTTAATTATATTATTTTATTTTCAGTTATTTTTTTTCTATTCTAATCATGTATTTTTTATTAATAAATGCTATATATTGATTCAATATTGTTTTTTATTATATTTAAAGATAATATAGGTCACTAAATAATTATGACCGGTTTTTTGCATCAAATACCCCTTAGTGCGGCGGTTCGACAAGAAACAATATTTTTGAAGATATTTTGGGTAAAAATATTATTTATTAAAAAATAATACTTTTTTTTATTATTTCATACAGGCCAAAATTAAAAAATGGGCCACAATTTATTTGCACTAGCAAACGGTTCTATATATGTATATTATTTGTTTCTAACACTGTTCATATACATAAGTATATACGTACATATGTATATGTAGATGTATGTATCTATATGTATATAAATGCATATGTATAAAATTACATTTTTTTGGGAAACTATTGGTATTTTGCATATACATATTCCAAGGATTATCACGAGACTACGGAAGAATAAGAATCGACGGTATAGCATTTTCAGTTAGAGGGATTATAATTCGATGAACTGAAAAATCTTGCGGAAGCGTCTGTGAACAAAGTGCCGAGCATAAGGTTTTATTGATCACTAAACGAGGAGCGGCTTGTCGAAGCAGCGGATAATATTCACCGCATTTCAAACAGCACATACACATTAACACATACATATATGTATGTATATACTATGCTTGGAAATAAAGGCTAATTATTATTCGTGTTCTTTTAGCTGACTTACAAGTAGCCCGACATTCGGACTAAAAAGCAGATTAGCTCAAGTAAGCAATTTCAGTAACAGTTGTTTTCTTAAGCTTATCTTCCATTGAGCTCGAGTGTCACTTGCTAAACTTGATCAATCCCTATAATAGCTACATTTCGACATCAGAAATGACAGAATATTGCCTTAAGATATATGTAATTTCATAAATGAGTGAATTTCTTTAAACTTAAAAAATATCAAACTTACCGTTCTGCCGCCTGTTATCTCACCAAGAATATTTTGAATTTCTTCTGCATCGTTGCGACTATCCAGTTCAATAACAAAAGCTGGTACGGATAGTTTATGAAATTGCTGAAAAGGATTTATGATTAGACTATGACGAATTACTTAAACTTTCACTTACCTCTTTAGCCATGGTGCAGTAAGGACAGTAGCTTTTAGAAAAAATTGCTACCTTATTATTTGCAATTATTTCGCGAACCATATCTGCCTGTGGGCTGCTCATATTAATGCTTGCGATGGGTTTTCTAGGTAAAGCAGAAATAACTGATCCCATACATTAGCTTTTTACATCCACGTCAAAAACTTGGAAAAATTTTGAAGAGTTTATAAAATTCCAGTGAAATAAGGCGAATTCGTAATTTAATCAGCTGATGGAAAGATGACTGTCACCAAAGCGAACATAACAAGGTGGTAGCGAGAGTATTTAAGTAAACAACATTAGTCGTCACCTTTTGAAAGCGACTAGCAACTCGCTTATAATCAACTCTCTTATATATTCTTTACAAGACTAGTCTGTCAAAATGAATGGTCGTTTGTGAAATTTACTAGCAAAACAAAACAAAATGAGTATTTCTTAAAAGAGGCGATTTTACTTACTTCTGCTCTATCTTGTTTTTTTAATTATTTTGACTAGCCGACTAGCATTCAAAGCGATTAGACGTGGTTTACAGTGATCATTAGTGTGTGGAGTTCCGTTATTATTAACTTGTGCTTTGCGCCACATTCTTATTCTCTACCCACGTGTTTTTGATTGACTAGTTAAAAAAAAAAGAGTTTAATACAGGAACATCGTATCTTTTCAATATGCCGTGGCCTCCGGATAGGCCTCCAAATAGGTTTTCCGAACTACCGGTATTCGACGTGAATCCGAAAAAAAAGAAAAAGCCAAATGCCAATCAAAATGATTTTCCCCTTCTTCCCCAAAAAACCACTCCAATCAATAACCCTAAATTTATATTAATATCGTCCGCCGATAGCAACATTTCCCTCTCACAATTAAGTCCGTTCGCCATTAAAAAATGCATCGAGGCCATATCGACAGAAACCGACTAATTTCGCAGATAAGAGATGGTAATCTCTTAATCCTAACACGCAACGCCCGCATCGCCGATAAGTTCTTAAAAACCAAGGCCCTGCCCAACCTATGCCCAATTAATGTTAAATTACATGAAAACTTAAACTCCGTCAAAGGTGTAATATACGCGCCCTGTCTTAAACACGTGTCCGAAAATGAGATTATAAGTGAGATGAAAAACCAAAACGTTACTGGAGTGTACACGTTTTCGCGCCAATTAGATGGCAAATCTGTGTATACCGGCCTAATGATCCTCACGTTCGATCTCTATCGCCTCCCCGAGTCTGTAGACCTTGCTTGGTACAAGGTCAAAGTCCAACCTTACATTCCGAATCCTATGCGCTGCAAGAACTGCTAGCGTTTGGGACATACCCTAAAAAGATGCGTAGGTAATCCGGCTTGTTATAACTGTAACCTCCCCCCACATACTCCTGAAGAGTGCACCAGAACTTTCTGCGCTAATTGCGCAGGTGAACATCCTTCATCTGACAGAAACTGCCCCAAGTTTACCCAATCCAAGGAAGTGCTTAAAATTATTACCTTAGAAAAATGCAGCATTGGCGAAGCCCGTCGAAGACAGAGAGAAAGACAACCATTTAACCAACTAGCACCCACTTACGCCAATGTGACAAACACCTCCTCTTCTTCTACCGAACGTTCAGGTATTGCTAACAATGCAACAAATAAGAAACCCCCTGCAAACTCGTTAACAACCTACAATTCTTTACCAACAACCTCAAACAATATTATAACTCACCTTCCTAATGAAATCATAGCTACTAAAAACCTAACCCCACACAAAACGCCCCAATGAATGAAAACGCATCAAACCCCTTGCCAACCTCAACTACCTCTACCCCTCTCACCACCACACGCCATACCCCAATCAACAATAACTCAACCGACTCAAATATAAGCCCCCCTCCATATATATCGCCAATTTCGAAATTTACCCAAAACTTACTAAAAACCAATGACTATTACGTCAACAATACGAAAAGCTTAGACGAATCCATGGACTTGTCGCAAGAAGAATTCTAATACATTCTCCTTAATAGTATATCAAAGCATCTGAATCACGCCTTTGGATATCCTTTTTGTAAAACATTTTTACAAAAATTGCATATCTTTCTCTGCCCACATGATCTTCAATATGCTCCAGTGGAATATAAAAGGTATTATAAACAATTATTCTGAACTTCAGATTTTCATAAAACAACACAACCCTTACCTCATCGCCCTACAGGAAACCCATTGTAACAACTATTTTACTCCAATACTCCCAAGAAATTATTCCGGCTATTTCTGTAATGCAGTAGCAAACACTCAAAACAAGGCGCTGGCATTCTGGTAAAAAGCCGTATACCACACAAAAGATTACAAATCGTTTCCCAATACAGGTGGTAGCACTCGAGATCGAAGTAAACATAAAATTCACTGTAATATCTATTTATATTCCGCCTAGTCAAACGTTTTGTACCAGAGACCTAAGTGATATATTTTTGTCAATAAATACCCCAATCGTTGTTCTTGGAGATTTCAATGGTTGGAGTGGTATATGGGGATCAAGTAGTGTTTACCATCGCGGACAACTTATCGAAAATGCAATTATACAAACGAATCTGTGCGTTTTGAATGATGGTAGTGCGACTCATTTCTCCACCCACTCTAGATTTACCCACATTGATATTTCCCTCTGCTCGCCTTCCCTTTTTCCCCTCATTTCATGGCGAATTCTAGGTGACCTGAATAACAGCGACCACTTCCCCATAGTTTTAAACATGTCGCTCGGCTCAAACAATTCCCAACGAGCAAAATCCCTGCCAAAATTTCTCTTAAAACTCGCAGACTGGCCTAACTATGCAAAACTTGTAGACATTGAATTGAAAGCCCGAACTCCTGCTAAATCCTCCAATAAAGACGCGGCAAACTTCGCGAAGGCCATTCGAGTGGCTGCAAACCGCTTTATACCACAAGCGACTCACGCAAAAAAATGCAATGTAGCCTGGTGGAATAAAGATCTTGCGAAACTCAGAACAGAAAAAATGAATGCTTGGCACACATTCAAAGCCCGCCCCACTACACAAAACTTAATCATATTTAAAAAGGCGAATGCTAAATTCCGGAAAGAAATGAAAATAGAAAAGAAACACAGCTTTGCAAGGTTCACGGAATCCATTAACCCAAACTCCTCAATCACTAAGATATGGAATCAAATTAATAGACTCAGCAACCGAAATGTATCAAAGCCTGTCACTGCCATAAAATGCAATAGCTGCACGTCCTCCGATCCAAAAGTAATCGCAAATCAGTTCGCCGCTGATTGGTCCAATTACTCATCTGACTCCAAATTCTCGAATAAATTCAGATACTCAAAAACCCGTGCTGATGAATTATCAGTAACGGTCTTAAACACACTCCCAAAAGCCAAACTCATCGAAGTTCCAATAACTAACACAGAATTAACCATTTGCCTGGGAAAAGTCAAAGGCAATACTCCAGGATTTGACCGTATATCCTACAAAATGATTAAGCCCCTATCTATTAATGCCAGATCCCGACTGATAAACCTTTACAACACAATCTTAGATTCTGGTGTTATCCCACAAAGCTGGAAAGTTGCAACTGTAATCCCCATACCTAAACCTAACCATAACCCACTTTCTACAAATGGATACAGGCCAATATCCCTGCTTCCTTGCCTATCCAAAGTCTTGGAGCGCATAATAGCTAACCGCATAGCATGGTTTTTGGAGTCACTCCAACTCATTGATCACTGCCAAGTCGCCTTTAAACCAGGGAAAAGGTGCACAGACGCTCTTCTCCACATCGACCACTATGTGAGCAAAACCATTTCAGCACGGCAACACACATCCATTCTATCGGTAGATTTTGAAAAGGCATTCGACCGCATCGGCTCACACGTTGTACTAAATTGTCTCCACACATGGGGAATAGGGCCAAAAATCTTTAGTTTCGTCAAAGCGTTTCTTATAAACAGGCGTTTTAGAATTAGAATCGGTAATTCACTCTCCAACACTTACCCTCTAAACAATGGAGTTCCGCAGGGTTCTCCATATCATTCAATGAGATAAGCAAAATTATAAAACTTAACAACTCGGTTGACCACTGTCTGTACGCAGACGATCTGTATATTCTCTGTAAAAGAAACAACGGAGCAGAAACAAAAAAGGTATTCGAAGATATTTTAAAGGACATCTCTAAATGGGCTGATCTCTCTGGAGTTAAGATTTCCTTAAACAAAACCAAAAATTTTCATGTGTGCAGGAAATGAAGATGTGATTATTTCAACCACAAGATATCTGTTAACAACTTCGAAATAGAAAATGTAAAGAAATTGAGAATATTAGGCATCATATTTTCCCACGATTATCGTTGGAAAGAGCACTGCTTAGAGTTAAAAAAATCATTAGCTGCCAGAGTAAACCTTATTACATTCCTCTCTAGTAAAAGATGTCAGATACACCTAAACACACTAACTTATCTAACTAAGGCTTTAATATTAAGTAAGATTGATTATGGGCTTTACCTCTACGGAAAATCTCCGAAAAGAACGCTAAACATATTTCGTCCCGTTTATCACCAAGCAGCTAGAGCATGCGTATTTGCCTACAGAACAACGCCGATAAAAAACATCCTAGCAGAAGCGGGCTTACCTTCATTAGAGAATCGAATAAGTCAAATCCACGTGAGGCTGGTGCCCAAAGTGATGTTTTCTTTAAACTCTGCCATCGACAATGACGTCAGTCTTATAAAGCTTCATCACATCACGCCGAGAATCCCCTCCGCACTGTGCTTGGTTCTAGAAATCGCAACTAACTTGGGATTACCCTACACGGGGCACAATTATCTAGCAACAAACCCCCCCTGGGCCATTAAAAAAGTATCCGTCGATCTCAGTCTGTCCACGTTTAAAAAAGGTCACACCTCCGCTGAGGTATTCCGCCAAAAGTTCCACGAACGCAAGGCCCTCTACGAAGCGAACGATTGGGTTCTTTGGTTCACAGATGGTTCCAAATCTAAGGATACTCCCGCGAGCTACTCTGTCGTCGATACAAATGGTCTCGCCTTGCGAATGCAAACGCTGTCAGACATTACGTCCCCGTTTACAGCCGAAGCCATCGCAATACGTAGCGCGATTAACATGGCATTGGAAAAAGCCTCAGAAATACTTATCTGCACCGATAGCCTATCGGTTCTTAAGGCAGTACAAAACCCAATTCCTAATTCGAGGACAGTCAACATAATAAGAGACATGCTTATCGAAAATGAGGATAAAATTAGACTCTAATGAATACCTGGACATATAGGCATTCATGGCAACGAGGCGGCAGACCTCGTCGCTAAGTCAGTGTCTACTGCACCTGTAACGACCGACAGCACAGCAGAAAGGATAGATACGCGACGTTTAATCCTATGCCACTTACGCCATAAAAGCACGCAGGAATGGTACAACTACAGCCACCACCACTACACCAACATAAACCGAGAACTCACAACCCCTATTTATCCTACATCTATTCCGAAAGGACACATCCGAACAATTTCACGTATTCGCCTTGGTCACACACAATGCACCCACCAACACCTCTTATCAGGTGACCCAACACCATCTTGCCAGCTCTGCCAAAGGGATTTGACTTTAAAACACATATTCTCTGATTGCACCGCTCTCGAATACACTAGAAACCGATACCTCAAAAACAACTGGGTTGAAATGCTTAATAATTCTACAAAGGACAACATAACTTCAATCAACAATTTCGTCAAAGCCATTAAAGCACCTATCTAATAAGCCTTTTAGTTTGATATCTTAATCACAAATAATTTTCCTCTGTAACACACATATGTACATAAGTATTTTCTTTTTTATAGAGCTGCTCGTGAATTACATTAACTTGTTAATTTATTTAATTTTGTTAATAAATAATAATAATAATAATAATAATTATTTTGATGTTTAGCAAAAATTTTCGAATTTCCCTTGGTACTTTCCAATGATTATTTACTTTCTCACTTTCCAACACTTGCAATGAGGGCGGCTATTTTTTAAGCGAGTTTATTTCAATCCGCTTATTTCAACTCAACTCGCTTTCCACGCTATACAATAAGCTACCTAGTGTTCATTTGCAAGTCGCATACAAAAAATGACGGCTATTATTGAGAGAAACAGATTGCGCCCATCGCGATACCTCTGGTCCGCTCTTTGTGAATTTGTCAGAATCACCTATGTGTGACATCATTATTGTGCAGTTGTGAGTTGTGAGCATATGAGGAAAATCAAAATAACAATTAAACTATTAATGCGTTAATATTTACGAGTAGTTTTAAACAATTAATGTAACATAACAAGGCAAAATAATGTGTGTAAAGGCAAGCGTGCGATATAATTTCTTTTAGTTTCGTACGAACGCAAATCTTGCAAAAAATTGGAGGCAATTCTTCCGGCGAGGAGATGCGTTGAATACCAAGTCGACTTATGTGCACAGCACAGTATATACAGTAGAAAAGCTGAGGTGAAGTCCTTCTCGGGGATACAATTTTTCATTGTGGATATTGAAAAGAAACTAGCACGATGTGAACTTTCTGAGTCTTGATCCCTCAGACACGGCTTCCAGGGAGCCACAGAACTCCCCCCATGAAGACCTCTTCGAGTGTCTTACTAATTTTTTATATACTCTCAAGTGCGACCTATAAATTTCCCATAGTGTGTCATTTTGGTTCCTTTTGGCGCAGTTGAAGGTTTTTCGGCAAAGCTTGCGAGTCTTCGATGTGCTCAGCTACCTTTTCGACCATCGGTGTGCGGATTGGCTTGTCGTGAGCCAGATACATAGAGGTGAGCCGAATCACCTGCCAATTGACCTAACTGAAGCAGCAGTGCAGCAGAAGCTGCTTTACAATAGTGCAGGTTTATCTGGATGGCGGGGACCATCTGGATCGCATCTTCCATTCGGCTTTACCACTGTTGTGTTGACCTCATCGCTGTCACCGCTCGATATCAGCTCATCCTCCGTATATTTGCGGAAGGTAAAACCAACGCCCAGCGACGACATTGAGGACGCATAACCTCCTGACAGGTCATCCAATGGATTGATGTCGCCCGGCCCTGCGTCTCCTTCATCCGCACTGACTTGGTCCACCTCCACTTCAATGCTATGCGCCGCATTAAAATCATTCAAGTAGATTCTAACTCGAGCGGTTTCAAAGACATACTTTACGATGCACTCTGATTTCTCCAAGAACGGCAAGGACTCCCTGTTTAGCATCAGTACCGCTTGACGCGTCGCTTTCGTTGTCTACTCGACCTTCAGCACCTTCCAGTTACCAGCAGGCAGAGCCGGGTTGAAAACCCGGAAATTCGTGAGAATTTTTTCGGCTCAGCAGGTTTCGCTGGCAGCCATACCCTCGCTCTAGGTCTGGATGGTATGTCTTTAAAGTCCATTGCCCGGAGCAGATCTGACGTTGTCACAAGCCACGACCTTTACGCATCTTTGCAATATGGAGATGACCCAGGATTCGCTTGAAGTACGCTCACTGGCATGCTAGACAGCTCCGTCCTCACCCACTTCCAGTGCGTCCGCAGCACCGGTTCGTCTCCCTGGTTCTCATCTACCACGCCCAGTGCTATACTCTCCTTTGCGACTTCCGCAAAGAATGGGCCGTGGACCCTGTTTTCTTTGGTGGGTTTTGCACAACCTCCAGCGATTTGTTGCGCTTAATTGATGCCGTTGCTTCACTCGTGCGGCTAGCTGAAAGTTCGGCCCACACTAAATTTATGCCAAAATCTCTGCTCGATCATCAGGCAGCGCCCGATTGCAGAGATCGTCTGATACGTTGGACCTTTTCAGAATCCTTATACCAACTTTCCGATGTCTTGCGTTTGCTGCCACACGATATGGCCTGTCATCCGGCCTTGTAAACGCCGTAGGTGTATCAGGTGGTGCCCGAGAAGCCTGACAACTGGGATCGGCTTTCACCATGGTAGCAGGCTGCATACCATGACCGCCTCCTCCAGTCCCAGGAGAGTTTCTCAGAAACTTCCCGTCCTCTTTGCGCTTAATGGGGAGGTCAGACTTCGGCAGCGCCAGAAGTTTGCTATCCCCTCTTGGCTTAGCCCCATTGTGGCTAGTCGAAAGTCCCTGCATCGCACGGGCCTCATGCTTCTTGGGCGACTGCCCTACCGACTGTTTACGAGTGCCGGTCTCGTTGTCTTGTTATTAAATGATTTGCTCTCCAATGCTTAATCCCACGAGTGACGGAGAAGGGGTTAGTCAGCCCCGGGCAGATATCCGCGTTGGGGGTAAGGCCTTAATACAACCGGGTGCGGTCCCCAGAGGGCGCCGTGCAAGGCTGAGCTATTTTGGGGCCCCCAGCCAGGCTGATCATCAGCACGGTACGCATGACACCTTGATCCAGACCCTACCTCAAGACCACGATCAAGAATCATTTCCATGTGACAGAGCTATCAGGAAGCATAAGCAGATATCACTGATTCCTGAGCTTAGCAGAGTACCTTCCCGACATCGTACGGGATTGCTCTGTAGCACTCATTACCAGTCAGCACCCTCGCAGGGGGTTTAGTCCGAGGATTTTTCCCAACCTCCCACCAATTATTACTTAAAGCGAAAAATTTATAGCGAAAATATGTGACTGTTGTTATTTGCATATTAGAATAATTATTCAACGGCTCATCACAATTCTGCTGCAGCCAACGTGTGCAAACATAAGCGGGTACTTTTGCAAATAAATATAATAACTTTCTTATAACTGAAGCATTTTTGCATTTACTATAAGGAAATAACTGCCTGGCATGAAGAGCAAGCTAAAATAACATACATTTATGAATTGAAGCAGAGTATTCCTAGAATAGTTTAAGTGGCTAATCTGCATGCATAATTAAAAAGAAAGCTAATTTGTTATTATTTCAGGGCCAATAAAACAGCTGCGAAGGACTTTTGATACTTCAAGACCTTAGAATTTACATCGAATTATGTGCTCCTCTATGTTCATGGTAAAGATTCCTGAATATATACAAAAATAAAATATTTAAAAGTGCTTTAGTTAATTTAGTTTAATAGTTTTTAATCAAACCATAATTATTAACATGAATTTTTACAAGAAAAGTATGTCACGCGACAAGACTAGAACTCGAATGGGGGGATAAATTTGACCAAGTCGGAATTTATGTATACAAATAATCACCTGATGATTATTTCTCGAAGGTTCGTAGTAATAGCGGAAAAAGTTGATGCGAATGTATACAAAGTAAATAATAAAAAATGCGTTGCCATATCGTGGACGATTTAAATGCGAATATGAGAGTTGCCGGCTAGATCTTTATGTAGCGAAGCGAATTGGAAGTTGAACTTTTCGACAACTGCGGGTTTGTTTTTCGACGTTGTTGTGACATATTTCGTTCGTTGTTGATGAGTTATCATCGTTGAGCATGTGCGCTGGCTTTAATCTGTCTATTAAAACGTTCACGAGTTTGTTTCGCAGCCAGACCTTTAACATATAAGTTAATACAACATAAATTGCATTCCCACACTATTTCGCTGACAATAATTAGGACTCAGCTTTCAGCTTATTTCGACTTACGTCCAACAACACTGTACGTGCCCTTACCTTAGCTGAAGACTCCTATTACATCTGTTGCCTAACGGACTGCGCTACACCCGCATCCGCTCTCTCAATAATAATACAGGTCAGCGAAACACGCGCAAGCCTAATTTCGATGACCAAGCAATTGTCCAGCTCGAGCTTAGCATAACTAGCGGTAGCAAAAGAACTAAGTTTTAACGGTTTTATCCCTCCATACCCGCCCGACCGACGCGAGCGGCGCATCCGCATGACGCACGGATATATAAAAACAATTTTTTTTTGTTTTTTTTTCATATACATATGTTGCGCCGAGTCATGAAAGGCAGAGGTTTGTTAAGTGTCGAGATCTAAAACTGTTCAGCTACAGAACAAATGCTCATCAGCTGATCGAATAGTAATATATGTATATGTATGTATGTATTAATTATTGAGAGAATTGAGTATAGTTTTCTTTATGTAAAAAAGTGAGTCTGAAATATCAAAAGAACCGGAGTGAGTGTTAAAATCCTGACACAAACTACGGAGTGGCTCATTTAACTCAAAATTGCTTTTACATGGCTTCAGAAAGAGAGGCCGGAAATTTCTTGAAATTCTGGAGGGAACGTTTAGTTTTATTTCGCTAAGAAGAGATGGGCTAGAGATCAAGCCTGTCAGTAACTTGACCAAAAATACAATGCCTAGCATTTCTCTGCGACTAGCAAGTGTAGGAAGATTAATGAGTTTTAAACGACTTATATATGGCGGCAGGTTGTACTGAGAATCCCAACGAAAATTCCTTAAAGCAAAAAGTAGAAATTGTTTTTGAATTGACTCTATTCTGTCGGAATGAACTTGATAGCGCGGGTTCCAAACAACAGATCCATATTCCAGTATGGGCCTCACTAACGTTGTGAATAGAGCCTTCGTGATGTAAGGGTCACTGAATTCTTTTGACCACCGTTTTACAAATGCAAAAACACCCTTGGCTTTGTTAACTGTAACATTTATGTGAAGATTAAAATTAAATTTCGGGTCCATTGTAATTCCAAGATCAACAAAGTTAAACACTTGTTCGAGGTTATTGTTACATATTTCATAAGAAGCTGGTTGAACTGCTCTGCGAGAAAAGCACATTACTTTACATTTTTTAAGGTTTAGTGGCATGTAATTTATTTCACACCAGTTAGTCATGCTATTTAAATCCGATTGTAGTAAGGACCTTTCCTCAATAGAATGATACGATCTAAAAAGCTTTACATCATCAGCATACAATAAAATTTTTGAATAATTTATTACAGAAGGTAAGTCATTTATAAAAAGTAAAAACAGAATCGGACCAAGGTGACTTCCTTGCGGGACCCCTGAAGAAACATGAATAATGTTTGAGGAACTATTTTTAAAAAGAACTCGTTGTGTTCTGTCAATGAGGTAAGAAGACATCCAACGAAGGAGATTAGGTTGAAAACCAAGGAGATCGAGTTTATGGATCAGTAAAGAGTGACTTACTCTGTCGAATGCTTTACCAAAATCAGTGTATATAACATCAGTGTGCATAAATTCTCTGAATCCATTTGAAACATGAGTTGTGAACTCAAGCAAGTTTGTAACGGTAGATTTACCCTTAGAGAACCCATGTTGTGTGCTAGAAATTGTAGAGGATATGGAATACGTTAAATGGTCAACAACAATAGCTTCGAATAATTTAGGAATAGCAGAAAGCTTAGCTATACCGCGGTAATTTTCTATAGAGGACCTACTCCCGGTCTTATAAAGGGGTATAATGAATGATTCTTTCCAAGCTGAAGGGAAAATCCCAAGCTTAAGAGAAAGATTAAATAAATTAGTTAAGGGCACATAAATATGTTTAGCACAGTTTATGAGGAAACACGTCGGGATCGAATCGGGGCCAGCCTTAAATGATTCTTTTAAGTTACTCAAATAATAAAATACTTCCTCGGAAGATATCTGCGGAATAATAGCAGAGGTGAGGGAACAGAGTTTATATGGATAAGGTTTGCTCAGAGGCGAGTTAATGGAGTAATTAGACCTGAAGAATTGGGCAAACATGTTGGAAATTGATTGGGAGTCACAAGAAACGGTATTTTGATATTTCATAGCAGACGGAAAACTAGTCACTCCGCGCCTAGAGTTAACGAAGTCATAAAATGATTCAGGGTTTTTTATTAGATTCCTTTTAACTTTACACAAATAAGATCTGTAGCATTTTTTATTTTATTCAAAATAAGCGTGTCGGATAACTGAGTATTTAATATAGTTAGTGTGCAAACCAGTTTTTTTTGTACAATTTAAACGTTCGCGAATTTTTATTTTTTAAATTTTTTAGTTCTTTAGTAAACCAAGGTTGTGATTGCTCCTTTTGTACGCAAACCCGTTTTGGTACAAACTTTTGAAATAAGCTAAATATAGTGTTATTAAAATGCTGGACGCAGCGTTCAACATCATCTTTATACGTCGGCCATGATAATTTTGATAATTCTCGATCTAATTTCTTGAAATTGGCTTTCGCGAAAATAAAACGAACGTTTGAGCTACTTGAGTTATCAACATTATTTCCAAAATCACCAATAACTTCGTAATTTGCCTCAATCGCACGGTGATAAGAGTGCTCTGGAATAACCAAGGATTCGCACCTCTTCTTAGATGACTTAGATACGTCATCAACAAAAAAAAGATCCAGAATGGTTCCAAAATTGTTTGGAGTTAAATTGATCTGATTTAGACAGAGCTCAGCCATATCTTCTAAGAACAAATTGTATCTATCCCTTGATGATATTGGAACGATAAAGTCGTCTATAAAAGTCCATGATATGCCTGGCATATTGAAGTCACCAAGTACAATCATCAAGTCATAAGAAAGAAACTGAAAACCACATTAAGGACAGACAATGGTGAAAAAAAAAATAATAATAAAATAATAAATGACAACTGTAACATCGTCCTGGACAGGTATAACATAATCGTGACCAACCATCTCGGAAATGCAGAATCTAGAATTTAAGTAAGTTACGTCTTTAGTTAATAAAATATTCACAATTGTTCAGTTAAACCAAGAAAATAAAGGAGTAGATCTAGTACTGAAACATTTAATTGTCATCAATAAAGGAAATAAGTAAGCTAACAATATGAGTCAGGAAGAACAGATTGCAACATTGTGTAGACTAAATTTACATCCCTTAAGTACTAGCAGTACCTCCTCTAATATTCCATCCACTTTCATTCCTAACCAAAAGAAGGAACTTCCAGCCTTAATAGCTGAAACAGTATCTGCCCTACTACACCCTCAAACTGAAGAAGAAGAAGACGACCATCCTGTAGACTTTAGCAGGAATGTAGAAGCATCTGAAAGAGTTCCGGATGTGGTGAAATGTTTACCAGAACTTCAGGTAAGGATGAAGAATTCAGCTCTTGGCGAAAATCTGTCGACAGAATACTATTAATGTACGGACAGAATAGGAACACCGTAATAATAACCTTGAAGAATTAATGGTATGGTCTGCAATATGCGACGCTACTTCTAAATATTCGAACAAGAATTAAAAACACGACTTATTTCTTTGGCGTTACGAATCGAATGCCCGTTCTGTATTTCGCTTGTTTCACACAAAATGGTCTTTTTGCTACATCTCAAACAGTGCTTCCCAGTTACAATATTACAAAGTCACTCTCCAAAACACTTAAGGCTAGGTTACATTGTGCTTATCCTCTAGTACTAAATATAAGTATACATTACACATTACTACGACTGGGTTAACAATATTACTACAACTCGGCCGTCCTGACGAAAATAGGATCCCCTGATCCTACGCCGAGCATACGCTTATGGACTAGGTTACATTTATTGTTTTATTGTTGCCTTTTTCGGAATAATTTTCCGTACTTCTACAGTCATACCACGGTTTTAGATTTGTTATTGACCAGACACCTTTGTAGGGAATTTGTGTTTGTTGAAAACCCTCTACGTCTTCCACTTCATAGCGGTCACTTTCTAGAATTCTAGATATTTTATATGGACCTTTGAACTTGGGGATTAATTTGCTAGAGGCTCCTACTTGCGAACTGATGTTAGGAATAACTACATAATCTCCTAGTTCAAACGTACGCGGTTCTTGACGCTTGGAATCTGAGTATTTCTTATTGTAAACCTGGGCTTTGCTTTGTACTGCTTCTGCTTGCTCTCTAATGCTTTCTATATCCCTTAAATTAGGCGGACGCACCGCTTCCAAAACATTTTCTTCGACGGTGTCTATTACATTTCCTCTTTGCGTTACCCCAAAGAGTAGTACACTAGGGTGTGCTTTAGTCGCTTTATGTATCACATTGTTTATTGAATATTCTACTGATTCCAACACCTTCGTCCAACCTATATCTCTCCCTGAGTCTGTCATTTTAGCTATCATTGGACCTAAGGTTTTGTTCACTATTTCGGCTTGTCCATTTGCTTGGGGCGAATTCGTTGCTACTTTAACGTGCCCAACATTGTTTTCTTCTAAGAATCCCTCGAACTCCTTTGACGTAAAACAGGTGCCTCGGTCTGAAACTATAATTTTAGGCCTGCTGTATGATCTAAAATAATCTCTTAAAGCTGTAATAGCCTCTTTTGAGGCTGTTGTCTTTGCAGGGTATAACCGAATAAACTTTGTAAATGCATCTATTATCACTAGCACATGCTTGTCTTTCGTATTTTTGCTGTGGATCGGTCCGTAGTGGTCTATGTGTACCATTTCGAATGGCCTGTTTCCCTTGGGGATCATATTGAGAAATCCCTCCTTTTTACCGCTTTTGTTAGAGAATGCTATGCATTTTAAACAGTTTTGTATGTGTGTGGTCGCTTTTTTCCTAATACTTGGAAACCAATAGCTTTTACTTAATGTCTCGACTACCTTGTCTATTCCCAAGTGACCCATCTCGTCGTGGTACTTGTATAAAACATGTTCTACCATGGACTCCGGTACGTAAAATAGTAAATCATCGTTATTCTTCTTATAAACTATTCCATTTCTCATTTCATAGTAACTGTTTTCTTTATTTTCCAGGTAATTTTTGATCTGCCCTATACGTTCGTCCTTATTTTGGCATATAATGAGGTTTTCTTCGAAGGTGTTTGTATGAATTGCCAATATGTTATGTGTCCTGCTTAATGCATCTACATGCTGCATTCTTTTACCCTCCCTGTGTTCAAGTTCGTAGTCATAATTTTGTAAATCTAGTGCCCACCTCGCTATTCTCGGGTTTATTTCCTTCTTGTTGAGCGTCAACGTCAGTGAGTTGCAATCGGTCACGATCTTGAACTTTATGCCCTGAAGGTACACTCTGAATCTCTTCAACGCGTATACTATGGCTAGCGTTTCAAGTTCAAAACTGTGATATCTTGACTCTACCTCTGTCGTTCGTTTAGAAAAGTAAAAAATTGGGTGCAACTTCCCGTCTTTTTTCTTCTGAAGTAGCATCGCTCCGAAACCTAGGGCACTCGCGTCGCAATGGAGTTCCGTAGAATCGTTCGGGTCATAAATTGCTAACACTGGGGCGGCCACTAGTTTCCCTTTAAGTGAATCGAAAGTTTTTAACTCCAACTGACCAAATCGAAATTTTTCTCCTTTCTTAAGGAGATCATAGAGTGGCTTAGCTATGGTCGAAAAATCTTTTATGAATCTTCGAAAATACGAGCAGAGCCCTAGGAAGCTATGTACTTCTTGTAGCTTAGTCGGTACCGCGAAACTTTCGATTGCTTTTAACCCCTTTTTATCAGCCCTTATGCCTTCGCCTGTAATTAAATAGCCTAAGTAGGAAACTTCAGTCCGAAGAAACTCACACTTATCTAAGCGCAACTCTAGTTTGTTCTGTACCAAACACTGAAAAACTTTGCGTAAAATGTACAAATGTTCGTCCATGGTCTCTGTCGCGATCATAATGTCGTCAAGGTACACGATTACCTCACCCGAACGTATCATTTCTGCAAAAATTTTATTTATAAACTTTTGAAAGGTAGCTGGGGCATTTCTTAGCCCGAACGGCATTCTTAAAAACTCGAACTGTCCAAGTGGTGTCGTAAAATAAGTGTATTTTACTGAGTCTTCTTCAACGAATACATGGAAAAATCCATTTTTGAGGTCTAACTTCGTGAACAACTTTTTGTTTACTAATCTGTCCAATAGGTCATCTATCAACGGTATAGGGTAGTTATCTTTTGCAGTAACTTTATTTAGTTTCCTGTAGTCGACACACAATCGAAGCTCTCCAGTCTTTTTCTTTACTAACACTATAGGCGACACGAACTCTGACTCACTAGTGCGTATGTAACCTTTTTTTAGATAGTCGTCTATAATTTTTTGCAATTCTGCCTTTTCATTATAAGCGAGTCTCCTGGGAGCGCAGCTGAAGGGTTTGGTGTTTTCCAAAACTAGACGAATTTCTTTTCTAACCTTGGGCACACTTGGCCTATTTGTACACCAGTATTCCCTGCGAAATAACTCCTGAAAGGACTTCTTGTCTTTATAACTGATATTATCTCCGATCGTATATTCGGTATCGTGCGCATCTAGAAGCTCTATCGCTAGTATTTCATTTATTGCCTTACTCAACTCTTCATTCACGGAATTTTTAGTATATAAATCTTTGCTAGGGCCACTAAGTTCAGACGCACTGTCTTCAACGAACTTTCCCGTGTCTTCGTCTAAAAACCCTACTCCATCAATTTGGAGCTTCGCCCCACTTGCTTCCATAAAGTTTCTACCCAATATAACTGAATAACTAATCGACTCGTCTGGGGTAACTATAAGTTCTGTTAATATTTTTTTATTCATAACTTTAACTAAACATTTCACTTTTCCAATTGTATTTAATTTTGATTTATTTAATCCAAAATATATATTATTCACTTTTTGTAGTGGAGCTTTGGTTGGTACTAGACTTTGTTTGATCAGGCTAACAGGACTCCCCGAATCGATTAGGCATTCTAAAGTAATATTCACATTAGGATTGGCTAATATATCTATACTAAAATAACTTACGAAATTATTGTTGGACGTCGACTTTTTATAATACTTGCAGCTCGCTGCGAAATGGCCTCGCTCGCCGCATGCGAAGCACGTTCCGGGCTCCCGCTTTGTTTTTCTGCACTCTCTTGACAGGTGACCGGCACAATTGCAATTAAAGCATTTCGACCTTCCTTCGCCAGTTAAATTTGACGAGGCACGTTGTGGTAACTCGACTGTACGGAATGCTAGCACTACTTCACTAGTTGACTTAAAGTTTTGTATTTTAGCTTGAACTTGTAGCTGTCGGTCTGGGATGCCATCAACAATGTACTCAACGAACTCAACGTCGCTGAGGTTGAGGGCATTGCACAACAACCGTTTTTCGTTCACATAATTCGCGAAGGATTCTCCAGCTTGCCACACTCGTTTTTCAAACTTGCGTCTTGCGTCCAAGATGTTGTCTCTGTTGGCGAATATAATCGACATTTCGCGGAAGATTTCGTCAACGCGCCGAGTGAACATTTTATTGCTGTTATACCACGTCAACGCTGCACCTTTTAGCTTTAGTCGTATTACCAGAACTAAAGTTTCATCGCTTATTTTCAGCACTGACTGAAAATGTTGTAGTTGAGACCGCCACATTTCGAAGCACTCGCTGCCATCATAATCAGCTATAAGTTCTTTGACGGTTTCAAAAGGCACCTCAGGCTTCACGCTGTGTGTTGTTGTGGATGTCATCGCTGCCTTTTCTTTTTCTAACTGCAGTTGCAGCTTGAGAACTTCGATTTCTTTTTCGAGGATCTTCAACTGGTACGCTCTGGAGTCGCCAGGTGTACTAGTGGATTCACTTGCAACACTTTGTTCGCACTGTACTTCACTTTCATCTGTGACTGCGCGTTCTGCAAACGTTCCGTTAGGTAAGCATAAAATATACTGATTTGCTTGACCGTTATTGCTGCGAGTACCGTTTTTCTGCACGTCGCCGTTATCAACGCTGCTGCTGTCGTTGCTCGTACCGTCGCGTCTGCCGCTGCCATTGCCGTCGAATGGGACATTGTCGTTGCTTGAGCCACCTGCTCCGTTGTCGTTGTTTGAGCCATTTGCTCCGTCGTCATTGCTTGAGCCATCTGCTCCGTTGTCGTTGCTTGAGCCATTTGCTCCGTTGTCCTTTGATCCGCTGCCTTTGTTCGCTCCGTTGTCGTTGTTTGCGTCGCCGCCGTCGTTTGCGCCGCCGTCGTCATTTGCGTCGCCGCTGTCTTCGTTATGTTTGCTGCTGCTCGCGCCGAGATTTCGGGAATCACTTTTTCCGTTATTTTCCGGTAGCCCTGGGCATGTACCGCGTGCCTCGACCGACAATTCATTGAGCCGTGCGGCTAAAGATGCCTTTGCTCTAGCAGCGTTCAGACCTACGGCCGTACACCAAGATTTCAGCTGTATAAGTGAATATCTTTCTGCGTTGATGGCTTCTTTGTCCATTGTATGCCGCTTTATTATTAAATTTAGGCTGGTGGCTTCTAAGACCACTTCTGATGCAATATGCGACGCTACTTCTAAATATTCGAACAAGAATTAAAAACACGACTTATTTCTTTGGCGTTACGAATCGAATGCCCGTTCTGTATTTCGCTTGTTTCACACAAAATGGTCTTTTTGCTACATCTCAAACAGTGCTTCCCAGTTACAATATTACAAAGTCACTCTCCAAAACACTTAAGGCTAGGTTACATTGTGCTTATCCTCTAGTACTAAATATAAGTATACATTACACATTACTACGACTGGGTTAACAATATTACTACAGGTCCGTAAATGAATACAATCATTCTGTAACAAGTCGACATATTTTTCGGCAGACCTACCTCAAATTCTGACAATAGAGAAGAAACTAGAAAGAAGGGAAATTAAGGAAATTAGGAAAATTAATAACAAAATAGGAGAAGGACTTGCAATACCACAACAAACAAAGACAGGAAACTATTGACTATAAAGTAAGAAGAAAAAGTAAAAAAGCGATCAATAAATTTTATAGGATCCGCATGGAAATGGGTCGCTGGAAATCCCGACCATGCCGATCTCGTTGCTATGAATAGTAAGTTTGAGGAATTTACAGAGAACAATAACCAACAGTTAACAATTAATAGAATATTTTTGAAAGAATTAATAATCTTACACAAGCGAGCAACAGCATATTAAAAACTTTCCAGAATAGCAATGAACTTCATTCACTAATACTACAGTATAAATTTAAAATTAATATAATAAAGGAAGAAATTGAAAACATTAACAGAGCAGTCCATCTTGCCAAGGCTAACATTATAAATAGTTTCATAATATCAAATCAAGAAGCTCACAAAATAAATGAGATATTCATTGAAGAAAATATGCCATTTAATTATTTAGAAGAATCATTGAATTTCGCAAATATCCAAATTGCACTAAGAGATAATGTACTAATTTATGTAATACAATTACCAAAAACAGAATAATATTTGTAACTGTATTTTAATAAAACTAATAAGCAAAGATGAAAGAATTTGAAATTAAAATTTGAAAATGTCTTGAAATGTAATGGAAAATATTACGGTGTAAACAAATAAATGATATAAAAATATGCAAACAAGACCAAATTGAAGATTTGGAAAAAGAAAATTGTATAAGGAATTTGATATGAAATAAACCTTTTGATTGTATAGTAACAAATATTGACCATGTGAGAGATATCGAAGAATTAAAAGAAGGACCAGTTCTGCTAAATTACTTTCATGGAAATTTAACAACTAAGAATAATGTAACAAGTAATATAAGTGGATCATACCTGTTAAAATTTTTTAACGAAACAATAAAAATTAACAACATAAGTTATACTGCTTTAGAAACTCACAGCTTGAGACCATTGCCGCGTTAATCCAACATTCAAATTATTGATCCGAGTACGAAGAAGTACTATCTTTAAAATTTATGAGAAAGCTTAATATAAGGAACATAAAAATAATTTGCTCCTTGAATTTACTAGTCAAATCTAGCATGTTAACTCATCTTGGGATTTTAGCCCTGGCTATAATCATATTGGCAATCCTTAAATTTAGGACAAGCAAGCCGATAAAAATTACTATTCAAAACTCCGAGGACACTCATATGCCGACAAGCAAAGTAATAAGGCATAAAAGTCTGAACGACATACCATATTTTTAAGGACCAATCGAGGACGATCGGAATTTCGGAGGGAGAAGAACATGAATTGCATTCCCACACTATTTCGCTGACAATAATGCATAATTAGGACTCAGCTTTCAGCTTATTTCGACGTACGTCCAACCGCACTGTACGTACCCTTAACTCTGCTGAAGACTCCTATTACATCTGTGGCTTAACGGAATGCGCTACACGCGCATCCGCTCTGACCAAGCAATTGTCCAGCTCGAGCTTAGCCTAACTAGCGGTAGCAATAGAACTAAGTTTTCAGTTTTTGTGAATAAAGCTCAAGAAAAGCACTATGTGCTCCTAAAAATACGTAGAGTCTTATTTAAATTAATTTATATGTCTACTTACTTTGACTTTGCAAACAGTGTTTAACAAATTTGGTAATCTCTGATTCCATGTTTTTCCAAACGAAACGTTGTTTTATTAGCCGTGCAGTTGTTTTTCTTCCGCCATGGGTAAGATTATAGTACTTCTGAATGACTGCAGAATGAGGCGTTTTAAATTTTTTGCGAAAATTCGTAAGTAAGCGGTTTATGGTCCATAGCAATTGTAAAGTTGCGGCCCTCGAGGAGGTACCTGAAATGCTTGACTGCCTCGTAAATGGCCAGCAGTTTCCGATCGTACGTACAGTATTTTTCTTGCGCTTTGTAATTTTCCTCTAAAAAAAACCCATGTGGTTGTCGCTTCCATCTGTACATAAGACCATGTCTGCATCTGGAGTGCCTGGTAATTTTTCTTGTTTCCCTTTATTAAAGACAAGAGCGGTTGTTGGTGTATCAGTGCCCGATGAAGGAAACGGCGGTAATAGTTAACCATTGCGAGGAACCTTTTTAATTCGGCAGCTGTTTTAAGCAATGGATATTTTTTGATAACGCAAATTTTTTTGCAGCAATGGTTTTATGCCGACTGGAGTGACCAGATGACCCAAGAATTCTATTTGTGGCTCACTGAAGACGCATTTTCATAAATTTATGCTAAAGTTGTGTACTCGCATTCGCGAGCTTTAAAATGATGTTGTTCGTGCTGTTGTGCTGACTCTGATGAAATGCATATATCGTCTAAGTAGCAGAACGCGTAGTCCAGACAGCGAAGAATTTCGTGTACATGCCTTTGGAACGTTTGCGCAGCATACCTTAAAACGAAATGCCTGCGCAAGTATTCGAAAAAGCCAAATGGTGTAGTTACAGCTGTCTTCGAAATATCTTTTTTCTCCATTGGTATCTGGTGGTAGCCGCGAGTTAAGTCGATTTTTGAAAACAACTTTTTATTGTGTAGACTTAAACATAAGTCTTGAATTAGTGGCAGCGGATACCTGTCGAGAGTCGTTTGCGCTTTTAATGCGCGTTAATCGCCACATGGTCTCAAGGAATTGTTGGCTTTGCGGATCACGTGAATGGGCGATGCGTAAGCGCTTTCGACGTTCGAATGACGCCAATTTTTAATAGGTGTTCAAAATTTTCTTTGACCGCACAAAATTTTTCTGGTGATAGACGCCAAGGTTTAGCAAAAACTAGGATCCCTTGCGTTTCAATACAATGCGTCATACGTCGCATAAAATATGAGCATATTTGTGGTTAACCTCAAAAAGTTTTGGAGAGGGTGTTGATATGACAACTGTAGCTTCTAAAATTAGTTTCCTTATCAATAATTGCTGAATTTTTAATATCGATCAGTATATTAAAATGTCGAAGAAAATCTGCGCCTCTAATAATGTAAGGCGTATCGGCTACTAAGAAAACCCAGTCAAAGCAGCTTAGAAGGCTTAGGTCAAGCTTGACCCTCACCTGACCAGAGGTATCGATTGTTGACTGATTAGCGGCGTAAAGCTTTGGCGATATGGTTTATTTGATGAACTTGCTGCGTATGTATTTAGGGACGCGCTGGATTAAGTGTTTAGTTTTTTGAATACTGTTGAGAAAAACTGCACGGATTGTTGCATTTCCTGGCTTGTACGTTGAACTTCTTGTGGTATCTGCAAATGTTCTGTTCGTTGTTGTTGCGTTGTGGAAATGGACTGTGGCTTGAAGAGCTGTGGTTCTGACGGCGTGTCATCGATCGGCTGCGGTTTTGGTTTGTTGATGAATTTTATTTTTTCGACACGGTCATCCAAAATAGTTTCATTACTGACTGTTGAACTCCTTGCCTGTGGGTTTTTGTTGATAGAATGTTCTGGTTCACATGATGACACTGTATCGACGCTATTACTATTAAGTCCAGCGATGACTGCGCGTGCTGAGACTGGTAGTCGTTGTATCCAGAAGTCTTTTATAAGTTTCTGGTCTCGCGTGACGTCGGTTCCTTGTAGCTGCGTTAATATGTAGGAAGCTCAGTATGTTGTCTCACAGCTGAATTCCTCATGTCAGCTGTTCCAATCTTGTCATAGGTGACGTGGAGAATCTGACTAAAATTGCTTGTCGTAGAGCGTCGTACTTGCATTTTTCCTGCGGATTGCGGACACTTTCAAAAGTTTGTTCATGAAGCCTTTAATCCATGTGCATAACCGCAATGTTGAATTTGGCTTGGTCGCGCTGATCGGCATTCATTTTACCGAAGCCGACGATTGAAAAGTATGCTTCTAGTCGCGTGAACTAGGACTTAATATTGTTGATAGAATGCCCGTGTAATGTTGGAACAGGCACCCTCATAGCGAGGCTGTCAACAGTATCGCTGGATTTGGTGAAGTAGCGCGGCTGTGAACGCAATTCGTGGGTGCTCCACTAGCACTTTTCTCCTCCTCGCTAGACGACATGTTGCGCGTTCACTTCTTTGGGGTCACCACTTTAGTTAATTTAGTTGAATATTTTTTATTTATATTCTAAATTTTAACATTAATTTTTACAAGTAAACTTAAGTATGTCACGCGACAAGTCTAGAACTCGAATGGGGTGATACATTTGTCCAAGTCGGAATTTATGTCCTCCGATCACCTGATGATTATTTCTTGCAAATGTATACAAAGCTAATACTAAAAAAGTAAAGAAGTGGCTAAGTTCGATCGAACTTTATATATACCCGGCGCACACTTTCAGCTAAATTTTTAAATTAACTAGGTATATTCTAACATGTGTGCTAAGTTTAGACGAAACCGATAAAGTAGTTTCAGACATACATATATGTACATATGATCTCATATAGTCGGATTTCTGGCTGCAATACAACACCACATACTAAACTCAAGATATTTTCCTTCAACATTTATTGAAATGTCCGATTTTTAGGGCTTTCGAAAATTACCGTTATATGACAGGTGGGCAGGGTTATCGTCAGATTTTGATAAATATCGCTTAAATAGGCATAGTGTAATCTTCTTCTTCTTTCATTGGCTCGATAACCGCCTATGCGATTTTGGCCGAGCTTAGCACAGCACGCCAGTTATTTCTCTCTTTCGCTAACTGGCGCCATTTGGAAATACCAAGCGTACCCAAGTCCTTTACCGCCTGGTCTTTCCAACGCAGAGGAGGCCTCCCTTTTCCTCTGCTACCACCGGCGGGTACCGCGTCAAATACTTTCAGAGCTGGGGCGCTTTTATCCATTCGAACGACATGGCCAAGCCAGCGAAGCCGCTGAATCTTAATTCGCTGCACTATCTCTACGTCATTGTACTGCTCGTACAGCTCATCGTTCCATCGTACACGGTATTCGCCATCGCAAAGGCGTAAAGGCCCATAAATCTTTCGGAGAATCTTTCTCTCGAACACTCCCAGAGCCTTCTCATCAGATATCTTCATCGTCCATGCTTCTGCGCCATACATCAGGACGGGCATAATGAGAGACTTATAGAGCGTAATTTGTGTCCTCCGTCGAGAGAGGACTTTACTGCTCAGTTGCCTACTCAGTCTGAAGTAGCACTTGTTGGCAAGAGTGATCCTCCTTTGGATTTCGAGACTGACATTATTATTGATGTTAATGCTGGTTCCTAAGTAAACGAAGTCTTCTACTTTTTCAAAGTTATAACTGTCAACAGTGATGTTTGATCCCAGTCGTGAATGTTCCGACTGTTTATTTGATGACAGGAGATACTTCGTCTTGCCCTCGTTCACCTCCAGACCCATTCGCTTTGCTTCTCTATCCAGTTTGGAGAAGGCAGAACTAACTGCGCGGTTGTTAAGGCCGATGATGTCAATGTCATCGGTGTACGCCAGCAGCTGCACACTCTTATAAAAGATAGTGCCTGACCGATTTAGTTATGCGGCTTGAATTATCTTCTCCAGCATAAGGTTCAAAAAGTCACACGACAAAGAGTCACCCTGTCTGAAACCTCGTTTGGTATCAAACGGCTTGGAGAGGTCCTTCCCAATCCTCACGGAGCTGGTGGTGTTGCTCAACGTCATTTTACATAGCCGTATAAGTTTTGCTGGGATACCAAATTCAGACATTGCGGCATAAAGGCAACTTCTTTTTGTGCTGTCGAAAGCGGCTTTGAAGTCGACAAAAAGGTTGTGCGTGTCGATTCTTCTTTCTTGGGTCTTTTCCAAGATCTGGCGCACTGTGAATATCTGGTCGATAGTAGATTTACCAGGTCTAAAGCCACACTGATAAGGTCCAATCAGTTCATTGACGGTGGGCTTTAGTCTCTCACACAATACGCTCGACAGAACCTTATATGCAATGTTAAGAAGGCTGATACCACGATAGTTGGCGCGAATTGCAGTATCACCCTTCTTATAGATTGGGCAAAGTAAACTTAGATTCCAATCAGTAGGCATGCATTCGTCCGACCATACTCTACAGATAAGCTGGTGCATCCGCTTTACCAACTCTTCTCCACCGTATTTGAATAACTCAGCTGGCAGCCCGTCAACTCCGGGCGCTTTGTTGTTCTATACGGATTTCATCGCAGTCGGGTAACGAAACATGAATTCCGTCGTCATTGTTTGGGGTTTCGGGATCATCATCTTCTCCAAGGTGGTCTCTATCACTACCACTAAGTAGTGTGGAGAAGTGCTCCCTCCATAAACTAAGTATATTCTGAACGTCAGTTACCAGGTCGCCGTTGTCGTTCTTACACGAGTTCGCCCCGGTCTTAAAACCTTCTGTTAGCCGTCGTACTTTCTGAAAGAATTTTCGGGCGCTTTTCCTGTCGGCCAGCATTTCAAGCTCTTCGCACTCACGCATTTCGGCCTTTCTCTTCTTCTCTCGAAAAATGCGTCTCGCTTCCTTCTTCAACTCACGATATCTCTCCCGCAAGGCTCGGGTTGCGCCCGATCGCAACGTGGCCCTGTAGGCAGCACCTTTCCGTTCCGTGGCAACGCGACATTCCTCATCGTACCAGTCATTTTTTCGGGCTCGCTGGAAACCAATAGATTGTTCAGCGACGGTACATAAAGAGCAAGAGATGTGGTTCCATTGCTCTGAAATATCGCTGTGTTGATTAGACCTCTCAGAGAGCAGGAGTGCGAGTCAAGTAGCGAAGTGCGTGGCTGTCTGTTGTGATTGCAACTTTCCGACGTCGAGCTTACCTTGTCTGCCTTTCCGCACGCTTTTTGACGCACAGAGGCGCGTGCATATCTTGGCTGCGACAAGATAATGTTCCGAGTCCATGTTGGCTCCTCGGATCGTGCGCACATCTAGGACACTGGAAGCGTGCCTTCCGTCTTTCACAACTTGATCGATTTGGTTTCGTGTCTTACCATCTGGAGACAGCCACGTAGCCTGATGTATCCTCCTATGCTGGAACCTGGTACTACGAACTACCATGTTTCGGGCCCCGGCGAAGTCGATCAGTCTCAATCCGTTATCAGACGTTTCCTCGTGGAGACTGAATTTTCCGACTGTGGAACTAATGATGCCCTCCTTGCCCACCTTGGCATTAAAATCGCCTAGCACGATTTTTATATCGTGTTGGGAGCCGCGTTCGAACGTGCGCTCCAGGAGTTCGTAGAAGCAATCTTTGGTCCCATAGTCCTTCTCTTCCGTCGGGGCATGGGCGCAAATCAGGGAGATGTTGAACAATCTCGCCTTTATGCGGATTGTGGCGAGACGTTCGTCCACCGGAGTGAACGACAGTACTTTACGGCGAAGTCTCTCTCCCACCACAAATCCGACACCAAATTTGCGCTCCTTTACATGGCAGCTGTAGTATACGTCGCAAGGGCCTACCGTTTTCCTCCCTTGCCCCGTCCACCGCATTTCTTGGATGGCGGTGATGTCAGCCTTCGCTCTACCGAGGACATCTACCAGCCGGGCAGAGGCACCTTCCCAATTAAGGTTTCGGACATTCCAGGTGCATGCCCTCAAATCATGGTCCTTAAAACGTTTGATGTGGTCGTCATCTAAAAAGGGGGGTCCTGTCCGAGGCTTTGCTTTGCTTTTCATTGGAAGTTGTTTTTTACGTGGCGGGTTCCAAGCCCTGCGCACAGCCCATTGCTGGGGGTTGAAATTTTAAATTCGTTTATATAGCGAGCCGCTTGCTCCAAGACAGACGCCCGCTTGCAGCTGCACCTCCTGGTGAACAGACGCTGCGGACTTTAGTGGACCCTTAAACCGAATATGTCGGAGTGGCTCTACTAAAGCTCCCTCTCTATTAGCCGTGACCCATGGCTCCACACGGGTTGGTTACCGTATCTCGCACATGGGTTGCTCACGTTGCCCAGGGTGCACAAACTTGGACGTAAGAGTAGGGATTGAGTACAGCCGCGCAACTGTATCTGCATACCCAGAAGCACCACTGTACCCTATTGCACCCGATAGTGTAATACGTATACCAAATTTTGAACAAAATCGGGTGGGTGGTTCCAGAGATATACATATGAACTCATAAGTGGGTGGTGCCACGCCCCTGTAAAAATTTTTGATACAGTAGGATTTCCTGATCGAATACAACAATACATACAAAATTGGGGCATATTAGCTTCCATAGCTACTGAAATTGAGCAATTTTTTTCATTTTCGACAACGCCGTGGGCGTGGTTACTGTCCGATTTTGCCCATTTTCAATACCAACCTGCTCAGGCTCAAAGACAATCTACCTTCCAAGATATCTCAATTTTTACTCAAGTTTTCGTCTGCACGGACGTACGGACGGACGGACAGACAGACATCGCTAAATCATATTCTCTTTTCTTTCTGAGCATTTTGGTATATATATGTCTATATCCAAGAACGAACGAATACAAGATTGCTCCTTCCCGACGAACAATGATGTGAAGCAAAATGCGTGCAACGTCACGAACATGGTTTTACTGAGAATCGAAAGAAATTGTAAACAAAAATGTGAGGTTAGGTTCTGCTAGGATTTCTAAATTTTAAAGTTTTTACCAATTTTGGCACTTTATGCAACATATTTATATTCAAATAACTTAATTTATGCACTGTGTTTGATTGGATGCTTTGAAAAAAACTGCATTGCAGCATTAGGAGACACAAGAAGCTTAATATGCTACCAAGTGCGCACAGCTACACTTTCACATCACTTTTAGCGAGTTTTATAGCCCCGTATCATTGATAGACTCTGTTTAACACTTAACACTGCGCACTTCATGTTTAATAACTTTATTTTAAATAAAACTGCTTTTAAGCGTTGAATTTAAGTACAAACAATTGTATGCTTACAAACATACAAACAAAACTAACCGCGTTCTGTGACGTATCATAAACAGCTGATTCTGTCAAATTTGCTGAGAGCGAATAGCGGTTTGCGGAAGGCGCAACCTCTGTATTTTTTAAATCGTGGTCTATATCTATCTTGACTCCGTTATGCTGTTACAAGCAACCGTTATGTGAAAAAAGTTATAATACCCTTGTTACCACAGCGCATAGATTTGTAAAAACGTAAAAAAATATATACATACATAAGTACATACCACGATGCTGCGAGCAGTTTTGGGGCATAGTCACACGTTTAGTATTTATTGACGCGATCCAAGTATCGTGTTATTTCTTGACCGTGTAGCATGTAATATTTATGGATAGGAATACGGTTTGCAAAATGATTAGAAATTTTGAAATCCATAGATATGTACATATATATATGCATAGCAATACCGTCAATAAATATTGTAGCATTTCACTTTTGTCGATGCGACTAATTTCTACTCCATTACCTTCTTAGCTAAGCACGCACGAATTTTACTTTCTTGTTCCATTTTCTATTTTATAATAATATGCAATACTTTCTAATAAGTATAGGCTGTAAGAATTTATGTTCATTAATTTCATAAACAAATAAATATATACATATGTATATTAAAACAAATAAAATAATTAATATGTCGGATCCTGTAATAAATTAAGAGCATTAATTATGTGCTTAGGTAGAGCGGTGCGCACTGTATCAAATTGTACTTGCTTAAGTATTTTTAAATGATAAAACAATAGGTGTTGAAAAATAAATTGAGAAAATATTTGACGAATGAAAAAGTTTCATTCTTAATAGTGAAGCAAGACCGTGGGCATCAAACTAACTAATGTTATTGCACGTGCTTGGGTATTTACAGTAGATATGTGCATAAAAGAAAATTCTTTGAAAGGTTCGGCGTTGATGTTTACTTTAAGCAAAGCTTTAAAGGGACAAGCAGCTATTTGGTTAACGCAGATTTCTCTAAAACAAATGCTGCCATCTTTGTATTCAAAAAGGAAAATTCTTTCTGTAGAGGAAATTATTGTGTCAACGGTTTTGGCGCATTTGGCTCAATTGGATTTTCGTGCTCATCGGTTGGCGTTTCCAGCAAACATACAGACAAGGAAGCAACTTTAGCAAGAGTTAACCTCGATGTCATTTTTGAATTGAAAAGTTTGTACTCGTTTGAATGATTGTGACCGTTTTGATTCTAAGCGCCAAAAGTTCGGGCTTCTTTCTTTTATCAAGTGTTATATGTGTGGTAAGGCTGGTCATAAGGCTGCAAAATGCAAGCTTCGTTTTAGTAATGAAGAAAAATCAATATCGGGCAAGAAATATTCAATATGTAAGAATGTATCCAGTCACAATACTCGAAATACATTGGTAACCTGTTTTCGCTGTCAGAAAATTGGGCATTGTGTGTGCCTCAAGATGTCCGAATGTAACTAAGAAGGTTGTAAATTATGATTCATCAAATAATACAGTTAATCACAGGATCGATATTTGTACCATACAGTCACAATTAGGTATTTTACGGCAGTCAGGTGAGCAATACAATTTTTTTATTGATTCTGGAACGGAGAGTCAGTTGGCTCCAAATTTTGTGGTAAACGGCTTAATAGTGTTGTGAATATGACTGGCATTGGTCTTGCAAGTGTTACTAGTACATTACAAATTTTAGCTACAGTGGAAATTGATACAATTTCAATAGAAATTATTTTCCATATTTTACCGGATATTTATTTGGGATATGCTATCATGATCGGGCGTACAATTCTAAATCAAGGTGTGAAAGTAAAAATTACTTCCAGTGAATAGGTTTTTAATAAAAGTGATGTTGATGTTAACATTAGTCAGGTGGAACGCAATTTTTGGAATTTTGAATCTATTGCTACTGATATTTCTTCTGAATTTAGATTAGACTTAATTAATATTTTAAATAACTACAAAAGACTACTAACTACAAAACACTACTAACTACTAAACACCCTAACAAAACCGTTAATCGACGTCCATATAGATTAAGTATTGAGGAGCTTAATATTGTCCGTAAAAAGATAAATGAATTATTGAACGCGGGTGTAATACAACCTGGTTGTTCACATTTTGCTAGTCCTATACTTGTTAAAAAGAAAGATGGTTCTGATAGAATTTGTGTAGAATATCGTCAGTTAAATGATAGGATAATTCCTGATCGATTCCCTTTACTACTAATATCGGATGAAATAAACCTTTTCATACAGTGCATATTGATGCAACTGGAAAACTTCGTGGCAAAAGTGATAAGAAAGAATATGTTTTTGTAATTATTGATGCGTTCACAAAATTTGTAATTTTACATCACACCTTGCGTATTGATTCGGCAAGTAGCATTCAAGCACTAAACTTTGGTGTTTCTCTTTTTGGTGCACCCAAACGTGTTATTGCTGATCAAGGTAGATATTTTGCTAGTTCTGAATTTCGTACCTTTTGTGATTCTTATGGTATTGAGTTGCATCTTGTAGCTACTGGTAGGCCTCGTGCAAACGGTAAGGTAGAACGAGTAATGTGTACTCTTAAAAATATGCTTACCGCTGTAGAGATGAATCTAGAACGATCGTGGCGAAATGCTCTTTGCGATGTGCAATTGGCTTTAAATTGTACGATTAATCGAGTAACAAAATATAGTCCACTCGAATTATTGATAGGAAAGGTTGCAAGCATTGTGTATAATAACAAGAAAAACAGATTTGACAAAAAAAGCAAGTGTAAATAATTTGTGGTGGCTGATTTTGTTTTATTGCAAAATGAGGAACGCAATCAGACCAAACTTGATCCCAAATATAAAGGCCCTTTTAAAGCAATTAAAATTTAAAAATCTAATCGTCTTTATAATTATGCTCATGATCGCTTGTGTAAAATGCCTAATGGTGATAATTTTATAGATGTTGAAGATTCTGAAGATAAGGAAAATGTCACAGATTTGTAAATGTGTTTATAACTATCTTGGAAAATATACTTGAGAATTGGTATGAAGTTGTACAAAATTGTAGTGATGAAACATAAGATAATTTTGAAAACCCACTGGATGTACTAAGTGGTTGGTGAAAGTTGGAATATGATCACTGGATGGAAGTGGTTGGTGGAAGATGGAATGTGATCATTGGATGGAAGTTAAAAAAAATTTTAATATAGTTTGAAAATGTATTAGAGGATTTTTTGTTTGTAGCCACAAGATACGTTGCTTTGTCCTCGTTCACTGCAACACCAACGTTTTTTTCTTCTTTTACAAACTGGAAAATGCTGCACTGGCGGCCTTGTTCTTAAGGCCAACGATGTCAATTTCATGCGCATACGCCAGCAGCATCTTATTTTGTTATAGTGCTGTGATACAAATTGGCAGCTCTTATTAAGGAATCCAGCATCAGATTGAAGAAGTTGCACGAAAGTGAGTCGCCTTGTCTAAACCCTAGTTTGGTCTCGAACGGTTTGGAGAGGGCCTTTCCAACTTGGACAGAGCTAAAAGTTGTGCTCAACGTAATTTTAAATAGCCGTGTTAGTTTAGCAGGGATTTCAAATTTAGGCATGGCGTCGTACAGGCAGCTTCTCGTTAGGATTTTGTTCGCCATATTGCAGACAACGGATCAATTTTCTTTAGACTCGAGCATAGTATCTACCAGGTTTTTAACCGAAAGCGATTTCCCCAACTTCGTGCTCGAGTTATCCCTTTCAATTGCAAACCGCGGGCACACAAAAAAAAAACAGTGTTCGGCATCATCAACCACCTGATTTGCAGAGAAGGTGCAGTAAGGGTCATCATCATGTTTATACTTGTATAAATAGGACTTAAAGCAACCGTGCCCTGTCAATATTTACTTCACCGTGTCGCCTATCTAACCATTTCTCTAAGGAAGGAATAAGTCGCTCCACCGCCTCTGCCATATCCGCAAAGAGTTTTGCCTACCCACCTCGCGTTCAGCAATACTCAGTGGGGTTTCTACAGCCTCTTTTACCAAGATCTCGATTGGACAGAGCCCAGCCACTACTAGCGCCGCTTCTTCTAAGATTGTTCTAAACACACTGCACACTCGAATAGCGCAAAGTCAAAAAAGTAAGTAGCGTTGAGAAGAGGTCCCTCTATACCTTAAGTGTGCTCTGTACAACAGTCACCATATTTCCATACTCGTCTTTGCAGGAACCACCACCGGTCTTGGAACCACTTGTCTGCTGCCTTATTCTCTGATAGAATTTTCGGGTCGCATTCCTGCTTGCCAGCTTCTCAAGCTCTTCGCACTCACGCCTTTTCGCCTTTCGTTTCTTCTTCTTGAAAATACGTATCTCTTTCCTCCTCTTCTCTCGGTATCGCTCGACTGTTTCACGCGAAGTAATTGGCTGCAGGGTGGCTTTGTATGCTGCCTATTTCTCTGCAGCAGCGACGCGGCACTCGTCGTCATACCAACTGTTTCTACGTGGCTGGTAGTACCCAACCACCTCCTTCGCAGCGGTACGTAGAGATCAGAAGATCTGATCTGATCTTGCAGCTTTTCGACGTCGAACTTTCATCGCGACACTTGATGAGCGTTCTTCAGTGCAGAGAGGCGCACGCGAACCTTCGCTGCAACAAGGTTATGATCCGAGTCAACGCTTGCTTTTCGGATAGAACAAACCTCCAGAACGCTAGAAGCGTATCTCGAGTCTATCACAACGTGATCAATTTGATTTCGCGTTTTTTGATCAGGGGACACGTAAGTGGCTTGGTGGATGCTTCGGTGTTGGAATCTGGTGCTACTCGCTACCATATTTCGCGCCGTGGCGAAGTCGTTCGCCTCTCTCCGTTGCCAGAGGTATTCTCATGAAGGCTGAATCTTCCGACTGTTGGACCAAAAATGCCCTCTTTGCCTTCTTTAGCGTTCCAATCACCGTTAGCACTAAATAAGTATATCTAACCGTTTAAGTGATTATATATTGGACAAGTAATGTCTGAAATGAATATTTGTACCCTCTGAGTACCTTTCCTTAACCTGCCTATGAATTAAATAAATTAAATTAAATCAATAATTAAAGCAAAACAACCTATAACTAACTAAAACGCCTACTTATAATAAAAGTCAACATTAAACATGTAACCTAAATTAAAGGGATACCGAACCTAACGCTAAGACATCCGGATTTCGTGACTGACTTTGGTATATATTATTTTTCTTAATAAAATAACTGAGTTAATTAAATAAATACACTTTTTTCCTTCCCACTTATCTGCTAAGAGTGTCGCAATGAAATATTATAATAGTATCTATACTTCTATTCGTACTTGAGAATACTTACCTTATTGAAATCTTATCTACAGTTTGATGCTTACCTTATTGAAATTATAACTACATTTTTAATGCTTACTTTACTGAAACGACACATGGCCGAAATCGCAAAAAAGTATACCGGAGAAATTTTGTATATAATGAGACATTATTTGGTAAAACACATGGTAACACTATATGTCAAGCAGTTAAATGTGATTTCAGTGACATTTCTCGATATTAAAAAATTTAGCTCAGAAGTGAAAAAATGGAAAAAAATTCAAGATCGGAGAAAAAGGTAAATAAAAACAGTTTAACTTCTTTTTTTGTATTATGCCCATTTTTGGGGGTAGAAAAATATGTATTTTAAAAGAATTTAATCATTTAATAAGCAAAATGGCTGTGGTATGCATGTTTGGTTGAAAAGTTATAGGGCGTAAATTTCGTGAAACGTGGCAGTGCAAAAACACGTTTTTTTTTGTTATAATTGAACGCTATTGGAAAGACACTCTGGAATCAATTTTTCTAAATATAAGTATTTCATGCAGTGTTAGTATGAATGGAAAAAACATAAAACATGCGGGTAATATGGATTAAAAAGTGATCAAACATGTGTACCGTGGCAGTGCTTGTAGAGGAAAAAATTTAAAATTTTATTAGTTAACTATAAAATTGTTATATACATATTTGTAGATTCGCGTGAGTAAAAATCAGCAAAATATAAATTATATCGATAAACTTAAAGCGACAGGGAAACTCGAAGAGTATAAAAAGAAGCGAGCTTATACAGCAAGATTATACCGGCAAACGAAAAACGAAGAGAATGAAAATAAAGCTAATGGAATCCAAAAACACCGGGAAGACACTCGGAAAAGGGTACAAAAATGTCGTGAAACAAAAGCAGGATGGAGGAAAAGAGAACAGGTCAAGTGAAATTTTAACTAAAGGTTATAACTGTGTACAAACTCTCAGCAAGGCAGTGAGGAAAGTAGAGCATTCATTTCCGAAATCCCCGACTAAAAAGAAAGCTGTACTGGCCCAAATTTTTTCTAACATGAGTGACGCCGATAAAACATATTTAAGTACTGCTATTCCTCTGCCAAAACCCCACAGAATCGTTCAAAATAAATTAATGCTCACAAAGGCTATCGGTGACTTCTATGAGCGTGATGATATTTCTCGTGTCTCACCCAAAGTTCGTGATGTGAAACAATATTTTTGTACCAACACTGGGGAGAAAACCTTGCTACCCACTAGACACATGTTATTAACTTGCAAAGAGGCGTGTGCAATGTTTCACGAAGAACGAAATAAATCGGGAAAAGGTGAATACTTTGTTTTTTTCTTAATAATTAAGGTAGTTATATACAAACGTTTCCCTTTGCATTCCAGACACGTGTGGCATTACTTTTTTCCTTAAACATCGACCAGAACACATCAAACTGATAAAAGAATTGCCTCATAACATGTGTTTATGTTCGTATCATGCCAATTTTATGGACGCTGCCTCTGCTTTGCACAAAGTCGTTCCCAAGGTACCAGATTATGACAGTGGTTTTGTTCTACAATTCGTGTGCAATGCAACTTCAATGAGCTGTTGGTATGGGCAATGTGATAAATGTACTGGTATAACTGTTCCGAAGTTGATTGATTTGGTGGCTGACCCACAACTGGAAATGCAAGTATCATGGATGGAATGGAAAAAAAATGGTGTCCGAACTGAAAGACAAAAGCAATACGGAACATTGACCGATCTTATTTCACATATAGCTACTTTGTCTCGGCAATTTTTAGTACACATCTTCAATAAACGCGAGCAGTCCAAAGCATTTAACTTTCGTGATCGACCACGAGCAAGTGACGTTTATTATGCCGTGGAAGGTCTCCTGCAAGTTGATTTTGCCGAGAATTTTATATGCGAAAGCCAAGATGAGGTACAGAACGCTCACTGGAATCAGCGGCAGCTATCGCTTTTTACGAGTGGATTGTACTACAATGAAAATTTTCAAGCTAAAGTATTCGTATCCAACAACTTACATATGTATGTCATACAAAAGCAACTATTGCTCTATATTTTTGGGTGCTGCTAAAAAATGTGCCGAGTACCCTTAGAATTTTAAAGATATGGAGTGACGGGCCATCTTCCCAATTCAAAAATAAGTTCATTGCATCTTTAATTTCTAATTTTGAAAATATATTTGGAATTCGAATAATTTGGAATTACTTCGCATGGTAAAGGCTGTGTAGATGGAATAGGTGCAACTGTTAAAACAATCGTTCATAAACACATTAGGGCGCGTGATATTGTTGTTAGTAATGCTTTTGAGTTTGTCCGAGCTGCCCGCATGACCCCATCAAAAATTGAGGTAGAAAAAATTAAGGAAAATCAAATTGAAACGATTAACGCTGATTTGAAACTTGATGAACTGTTCTCCAAAACAAAATCAATCAGAAATATTTCCAGCGCCCACCAAATACAAACGCTTGGAAATAAAATTGTTATCTTTAATGTATCCAGACAAGGATATAACTAAAATAAATGCAAATATTCAGATTTGTGTGCCTTGAAAATAAATTTTCCGATCTTGTATGTACTCGTATAATATTTTTAGTATTTATTCACATGTAACAATGAAATGTTAAAAAAAAAAAAAAAAATTAAAGGCCGATAGCCTATGTTGCTAGTTGCCTTAATATTGTTATGTAATTATTTATAATTATATTTCATTTAAATAATAATAATAATAAAAAAAATTATTTCTAATTCGTACGTGAAGCGTGGCAGTGATATCTTGTGACGTGGCAGTGCTGAAGTTTACGCTCATAATATGTCTGAAAATGGGTTTTTAGCCAAACAGAGGTCATCTACCTTTGCTTTCATCTCTTGTTAGTGACATATATGAAAGGGAACGGTGATCATTGGATAGATTCGCAGATTATTTTGAAAATGTGTAATAACATTGGAGCACACTTCCAAAACTAAGTAACGTGGCAGTGCAACATAATCTATCATAACTTTAAAGTTAAAACAGGTATAAAGAAACGTTAATATGGGAAATTTTGATCTTTCGGTGTCTCATGGCATGCTCTAAGTATATCATAATTCAATAATATAATTTAAGAGATATCTGCATAAGTAGTGTACGAATGTAACGTGGCAGTGGAAAATTTTGGCCATATGTACTACGATTATTTAGATTTAAGGAGTACTTAACTACTGTATTGATATGTTAGTATTAATATGATTTGTGAATAAAACGTTCTAAGAAAATGGGAATGCTGGTTGATCCAATGATTTAGGAGGCACACAGGAGTTTGTATAGGGGCTGCTTGTATAAGTGTGCGACAGCAGCCATAGATGAGGGTGGGCTAGCACCAGGCGCCATACCACCACCGGTGGTTTTATTTGAATATTTTATTTTGCGGTTATTATTTTGAATTCCGGCCGTGCCGGAAATAAATTATGGCGCAGAGGACATCAGTGAGGGCAAGAACCCGCCCCAGCCGACAATGACTAGCCACATAGCACCTGAAATGTCATGCCAGCCTTCACTGCTGCTCTCGAACGAAATGCGTATACCATAACAAGTTTTAAGAAGCCATCTACATGTTTTCGCGCAAAGGCGACTATGACAATTTTTCTTATTCTTTTATACATATCACATATGGCAACACACTCATGTAATGTTAGTGCCAACCATTTTGCGTGTATGCAAGTGCGCAATCAGGTTAATTTTATTTATTTAATATTTATTGTTCACTCTGTACCAACATCCAGTTCCGTTAATATCGTTGTTTCAACGTATTTTCTCTTTGAAGTTTATATACTGATTTATCTGTGACAAACCAAATAATATATAACAAACCACTCTAAATCGGCAGTTGAATTACCATTGATTTTGATTTTTATTTTAATTATATCAATTTCTCGAATATATAAACTAATTTGTTAAGATGCAAATTGAAAACCAAGTGACTATCTACTGTTACTTTTCAAAGTGGACGTTAATGCTAAGGCGGTTCCTTAGCAAGTGAAAAACCTCGGAAGGGTCAAAGATCAAAATCTGCTAATAGAGACTGAAATAAAAAAGTTAAAATCGATCATCAAATAAGCAACGAAGCTAATATTATGATGACTGCAAAGCTCCATTTGTGGTTTACATCGACACCAAAATTAATGCAATGCAGCGGGAAGAAAACAAATAAATGCTATTGCGGTATACAAATTACTACGTAAGTCTAAATATACAGATATTGATGACATTTGCAAAGTAGGATTCGGAAGAGCAAAAGTGGCTTGCAAAAATGCCCAAACCGCCAACGAATTAGTGAAAGATAAGCGGATAAGCGAAGAAGGCTATGAAGCAAAGGTAATGTACCATAACATATCAAAAATGGGATTAATTTCTGATATACCAACAGAAATATCAACAGAAGAACTAACAGAAGAAATACAGTCGCCAATAGCTATTTTAAAAATAATTAGAGTTGAAAAAAGGGATGGAGAAAATAAAGAATTTAAAATTCCAACAAGGATTATTTTATTTTTAAAATATTAGAGATTCCAAAAACAAGAATATATGGATACACTAAAATAAAAGTTAATCATTTTATAGAACTAGCACAATGTTATAAGTGATTTAATCACTATCCTCAGCATTGCAAAGAAAAAGTTAGTAAATGCAAAAATTGCTTCCAAATACATGATGCTGAAGAAAACTGCCAACCAATAACTTGCACTAGTTGTAAGAATAAACACGCTCATATTGCGAGAGATTGCCCTGCCAGAGTAAAAGCATTTATTATCAGAAGAACTATGATTGTTGAAAACAGATCTTACAGAGAAGCACAAAAGAAGGTAACTGATATTTTAGGCAATAGATTCGAATTATTGGGCAACTATTAAGACAAATACCCTGCAATTACAAACAGAAATACGGTAAACACTAATATAAATACAAATAAAGAAACAACAAATTTCGTTCATAAAATTTTACCGTACGCTAAAGTTGCCAAAAGAGGAAATTTCAACAGACAAAGAGAAGAAAACAATGCGACCCAAACAATGGAAGAATGGAGGGATGCAATTAAACCCATTAAATCTTCAGAAATACATATTGACACCAATAAAATAATGAAAACACCTTCAATGAATTGAATCACGCGATAACGTCACATCTAGCTAACAATTTGGAAGATCGACTAAATTATAAAACCATTGAATTATTCAATAACATTAGAGCAGCATTAAATAAAGAAAATAATAAGTTTGACACAACTTTATTAAATAACTCAAAACACGATAAGAATGAAAATCTTACAATTTAACATTCAAAGTTTAAAAAAACAGGAAATAAAGAACTACCAGAACTATATTTATATAATAATAATATAGACATAGCAATACTATCAGAAACATGGCTAAATAATAATTATAATACTAGTTTAAATGATTATAATTTCACATATTCATTATTTTAACCCTTGGTATCCAGTATTGCGTTCAAATCAGACGCAGCATTAGCGTTAGTATTAGTTGCGAAAGATGGCAATTATATGGAAGAAAAATTGGATGACGCTCATTGTAACTGATATATTTTGACGAAGCAAGCCGCCCTTCTGCTTTCAGTATTCCGCTGGAATCAATAAACGGATTCAAGGTGAGAGATTTACTTATAGGGCGTATTTTTTGCCTAGAGCTTAAGTTTGAAAATTCGGTTGGGAAGTGTTGTTGTAAGCAAAGTGCGATTAATCGCCGTGTCGGGGCCCTGACTTTCTCTGCAGGAATTGAGATAGACGTCGTGGTAAATTTTATTTTCTGATGGGTTGCGTACTTTGTAAAAATCGCGAGACTCGCAAGGCTCTCGGGAGTGAGAAAAATCGATTAAGTATATCGGATATTCCACATTGTTTGACACGTAAACGTGTACGCGGTTCCGTCTCCATCTGTTCGAAGGACTAACTCCTGATAAAGCCAATCAGATTTACCTTCTTGAAGCCAAGAAGGGCCCGGTCACCGCAAATAATTTGTTATTAAGTCTGAGGCTGTGCAACGAATGTTGACCATGAGCAAGAGCGTTTTCTGAGCCACGATAATACGGTCGTGGAATCAGTCCAATGCAGAGATCAGCAGCGTATATGCCTTTACGCTCAAGCGATCAAACTTGTTCGAACACTCATATTCAACGTTTATTTTAATTTAATCAAACCAAGCGGTTCGTGTTCGCCCAATGATTTAATCATCGATCGGCTCACTTAATTCGGGTATTTGTTCGTTTAACTCAATATGATTTTTTTGATGGAGAATAAATCAAAAAAGGCACAAATGAACGTTTTGATTTTGTGCCAGTAGACAAACTGGATGACAAAGCGAAATTTGGTTGGAAAGAAGAAATATTAACTCATTACAACAAAATTATATTTATTTTCATACACATACATGGTTTTGTTAAGGGCAGGTCAACAATCTCTAATCTTGCAATTTTTACCGAAGACTGTATAACTGCTTTTCAAGAAGGCTACCAAGTTGACACAATTTATACTGATTTCTCAAAAGCGTTCGACAGAGTTTCCCATAATGTATTAGTGTCAAAATTATCTAGCATGGGCTTCCATTCTAAATTTCTTCAATGGATAAAATCTTATTTGTCTGATAGATATTGCGTGGTTGCATTTGAGGATGTTTACTCACTGCCTTTTATCGCTACGTCAGACGTTCCTCAGGGTAGTGTTTTGAGACCAATTCTCTTTATTTTATTTATAAATGACATTGGGTCTTGCTTCTCTTCATCTAAATACCTTTTATATGCTGACGATCTTAAAATTTACTCGGTCATTAGGAACAGGCATGATTCCAGAGCACTCCAAAATGAACTTCATGAACTGCATTCATGGTGTGTAAAAAATCAGTTACATCTTAATATAAAAAAATGTTCACATTGTATTTTCACTAGAAAGCTCATACCGCTTCCAACACGTTATGATATTTCTGGATCGTTACTTAATTGTGTAACTGAATTTAAGGACCTTGGTGTTTATTTTGACACAAAATTAAGCTTTTCCACGCATATAGACTATATAGTCAGCAAGTCTTACGCAATGTTGGCATTTGTTCGTCGTAATAGTGTTTCGTTTTCTGATCCGTACACCATAAAGATGCTTTACATTTCCCTAGTAAGATCTAGATTAGAATATGCCTCTTTTATTTGGAGACCATATCACAACTCTTACCTAATTCGCCTAGAGCGAATACAGAAAAAATTTATCAAATTCGCTCTTCGTTCTTTAAATTTTAGTGAACTCAGTCCCTCATATGAATCACGCTGCCAACTTTTAAACTTAAAAACTCTTAATAACAGATATGCTTATCTTGCTTGTTCTTTTGTTACCAAGCTCTTGTGTGGTTTAGTTGACTGCCCTAACCTCTTAGAAAGAATAACTTTTAATGTTCCTATGCGTAGTCTACGCAGTGTTCCAGTCTTTTACCTCGGGTTTACAAAATCTAACTATGCAAAGTATGCTCCCTTAATGAGGACTCTTTCGGAACTAAATGATGTTCAAAACTACGAACCGTCCTTATCTTGTGGAGCAGTACATATGTAGTTTATTGTATACTTACTTCAATTAGTCTTAAGTCATTTTGTCTTATAGTCAGTAAGAATTTATTGTTCAATTTACTGAAATAAATAAATAAAAAAATACATATACATACATACATATGTATATAAATACAACTTAAAAGTAATATATTATTCATAAAAAAGATAAGAAAAATATATATATAAAGAATACAATTTAATTCACATTTCTTTATATGAATATTAATAAATAAGCACAAAATAATATCTCAAAAAGGTTGATCGTCCGACATTTTTGACGGCGTTAAATGCCTGCTTCTCTGCACAACAAACTAAATAAATTCATATGGTTTGATTTTATTCAACTCGAACTTACTTTCGCTCATGCAAGTGAAATTATACAAACAAGTTCGATCATTGCACTCATAAATATCCTAATGTCGCTAGCATGATGCTGATTTTATTTAATGCTGAGTTTTGTTTCGTGATTAAATGTAAGTAAAAATTTTGATGTATGTATGATGAAATCAAGAGAAAGGGGATTTTAGCTGATATCTGGTCCAAAGGTAGAAATTCAAAGATGGGTGGTCCAAATTACGCGTATGACCGTTTCCACGATCTATACCGCATAATTCAAGACGAGGAAAGAGATGGATTTAAGTAGACCCACTCTTGTTTTAGCTAGTAAAAAGTTTACGCAGACGCCGTAAAAAGTTTTTCGACGCGCATATAGATGGCCACGGCATACGCTTTAAACCTTTTGCGTAGGAGATAACTGAACCCATCTGGGTTTTCTGGTATGTTCTATAGAATAATGGCTAACAAAACATTGTGTTTTGTAAGGATTTTAATCTGATCTAACTCCTTCGCAGTGAAATGGAATTTATCTGTACAAGCATTCCTTCATATTTTGATAGTTTTAATACTACTCGTATCTTCAAAATCTAGAAAGCCCTGGCTGAGCAGATGCGATGGATGTATGCCGCTCAGAACCTATTTGTGATTAGTGGTCCACATTCCGAGTGACAAGTGGATGAAATTAAAACCCCGCTAATTTCATTTCTGGCTTAAATTGTGGAATTTATGTAGTGTCCTCCAGCTAGGGCATCGTCGGCATGAACATCGTCGGCTAATTGAAAGAGCGCCCTTATAGCAAGATAAGGAGCACAATTTACACAGAAGCTTACGGTATTTAACTGGAACTGATGAATTGGTTCACTAGGTAAGTAATGGCACAATACTCTTTGAAATGTCCTCTGTTGCGAATGACTGAGCATCTGACTTTACATCTGCTCAAACATATTGGAATAGTCTTCAACGAAGAATAATAATAGTCAGATATCTTTGAAGTGTCATGTGCAGGTTCCATGCGCCCAGTACCAGAAGTGGTATAATTTGAATTGATAAGTGACCGGTTTAGATGTTCAGGGCGACTATTACCGAAGTTGGCCCGATTTGAACTGATATGGGACAATTTAAATTTTAAAAATTTTTTGTTGAAACTTGATGAACTGCTTTCAAATGAAGCATTGAATCATGTGGAGAGTGGCAAATTGAACAATTAAATGCGCTAGTGCAATTGCGACACCACGTCAGGAGGCAGAGATTATTCCTTTTCGCATGAATGCTTTTTTCGGAAGGAGGCATCTTTTGAAATTTTGCGCAGGATCGTATGCTGTGATTATAATTCTGTAGCGCTATATGTGGTCATTCAGTTATTTAGTTGATTCTGAAGAGTTTGTCATTTTAATCAGATACCCCACAAGGCACGACTAAGCGCAACCGAAATTCGAGCAGTTGTTTCGGGTATTTATACCGTTATATCACTGTTGGCACTACAATCCGTAAGCGGGATCTGCGTATAAATATACATTGTTACGTTTTTACCCTGAAACGGCTTCGGGTACGACCACTTGATTGTTAAATAAAACTCTCTGGGATTATCTTAATGTTACATTTATATATTTACTCTTTACAATGCTTATTGACTCGCGGACACTAATACTTGCGTACTCGCAAATTTAAAACTTAAAACTTAACTCTTAGGGCCGGTAAATAACCGACTGGTCGTCTTCGCACTCACCACTTATTCTAAACCTTTTAATTAATTTTCAACACATTTTTTTTTGTTTAATTCAATAGCAATTCTTTACTTTAAGTTCTTTGAATCCTCATACAATAGTATATCCCGCTGATCAATTTCATATAATTAACACATAATTATTTATAAACTAATTATACTATAATCGCGCTGCGGCTTCTGAGCTGAGATTAAAAAATTATTATAGCGTTGTCGGCGACATGCTGCAGCGTCGGACGGCCGGCCTCGCTCGGGCAACTCCGAAAAGCCGAGCGGATGTCCTAAACGGGCGCACGGCCGGTTGGTTTAATTGGCGGCGGCGGCGGCTTTAGCATATTCCCCGCCCTGCAGGGATACTCTTGTGCTTACCTGCAGATCTTTCAAGGCGCGGATGGTATTGCCTAGCACGCGTTGAGTGGTGCAGCCCCGGTATCGTCGTGGAGCATTCGTTAAGGAATTTAATACTATGTTTCCACGGCACATGATTCGGTCTCCCATTCGTAATTTGCTCTCTCATTCGTGAGCGAATCATCTCATTTGTATTAAGTTGATTCAATCTGACTCAACAAGCGAATCAAGTAAAAATCGATGCCGTCTCTAATTTTAATCGGAAATTTATCGAAAATAGCTGCCAAATTACATATAAATATCAGAACAACACAAAAATTAAACAAGCAAGAAACAATTAAATGCTTAAATGGTTGCAAACGTTGGGTTTGTGAAAAAAATAATCAAGTAAAAGAGGTTGTTGGGCAAACCTAGAGTGAATGAAGACGCAAAAGTATGTATGTATGTACTACAACAGCAACAGATATGCCTAACGAATCACGAATGTGTCGTGTAAACGGGTTGATTGGTCATTCGTAATTCAAACATGATTCACTTGTCGTGGAAACACCATATAACAAAGCCGCAAAAGCTAGCACAATTTCTGAGTCTGACCAATGGAAAGTGGTGCATGCTTCTAATTTGAGTTGTTTTCGAACAATATTGACAAGCTTTGCTAGTAAGACTGCACCACAAAGCTCTAGGCGTGGCAAGCTTACCGTCTTAACAGGTGCAACCAATAGAGAAGATTCTATTTGGTTGCAAGTATGTACGCGGAGGTAGATCGCGGCGCAATACGCTTTTTTCGAGGAGGCGTCACAGAACCCATGGATTTGAGTATCGTGCCCCGGAGGAAAATAAACACAGGAATTTCGATATAGCAGATGGCTGGTAAATTTTCTGCGAATTGTTGGAATTGTTGCCATTTTAATAACGCTCTAGACTTTGCAGATTCGTCCCAATCAACGCCATCCAGCCAAAGTTCTTGAAGAAGAATCTTAGCCTGAATAATCACTGGCGACAGTATTTGTCGTTTTGTGACGTCATTATTTGTGGACGTTGGCAGAATGGTGTACGAAAATTTATCTGTAAATTTTAAAAAGTTGGAGTGGAGAAGATCCTACTTTGGATATTGTTCTTAAATGGTCGGATGATTGGCCGTTAGTTAATTTAATACGAAACCAGCTGACTTTAGCGCTTTGATCGCTTGAGTAAGTGATTCGGTGGCGTCGTCAATGTTGTAACTTCCGGAGAGAATGTCATCCACATATGTCTGGTTTATGAGTATTTCTGCAGCCGATGGGAGTGTCGCTCTCGTATCATCAGCTAATTGATGTAATGTACGGATAGCGAGGTACGGTGCACAATTAACGCCGAATGTGACGGTTTTAAGATTGTAATCGGAGGCAGGAGAGTCAGCCGATTTGCAAAATAATAAGCGCTGAAAATTTTTTTCGTCCTCTATTAAAGACGAATCTGTGCATACACCACTGCAGAATGAGTAGCATGAGATCTGGTTGGAGTGAGGGACCGGTGTGCGTGCAATACGTCATTGAGGGACATTCCTGAACCAGATTTTTTTAAGGCATTGAATACCACGCGAATTTTGGTGGTCACCTTGTTTGACGAATACGTGATGCGGTAAATAGAAAGAGAAGAAGATACTCTTTCACAGGACCTAGTGTATTCCATTTGACCAAGTTCGAGATATTCTTCCAACACATCATTATACATTGCGCTTAAGTCTCCCTTCCTCTGAAGCGATCGTTCCATACTAAATAATTGCTGGAGGGCAGCAAACCGGGAATGGCCAAGGGACTTTTTATTTGGAAATTCTTCCTTAAACGGAAGTCACACAATGTATCGACCATTTGAAGCACGAGTTGTCGTGGTTGCATATATATGTTCACATACCTTAACTTCCAGGGAAATTTGAGGAAGTTGTGGAATGTCTTCCTCTTCGCAGACATTTCTCAATTGAGAACTGAGGGTGGCATTCGAACACTCTTCTACTTGTGTCATAAAAGACACCACCTTTTCCTTCAGTGGACCACTAAGAATCCAACCAAATACTGTTTTCTGCGCAAGTATAGTATCGCAAATTGTTTGTATACCTTCCAGCAGGATGAGTGGAAGTATATCGCTGCCAATGACAATATCAGTTTGTGCTGGTATGTGGCAATTGGGGTCAGAGAGCTCAAGGACTTTGAACTGCTGTCAGTATTCCGGGCTAATGGGGAAGGTTGGCATATGTTTCGTCAGTTGAGGTAGTACAATAGCCTGAGCCTTTATCCTTTGTCTAGTTTTGGGTGCAACTAGTGTGAGAGGACACACTTTTGATGAGTTTTGGACAATGTGTCCTCCCATGCCTGATATTTCGAAACTGGAATGTTCTACATATAATCAGTTGCATGGTCATGGAGAAAACTATAAATTGATGGAAGAGTGGCCGTACCACCTCTAAACTTTTAATACCGCATTTCTCGGAAAATGTGCGATAGAGAACTGAAATTATGTTTTTATACACAACCACGACGATTGAGTTTTTTTAATTAAAATTTTTATTAATAATATTGATTTTGGCGACCTTTCCATTTTAAATTTAGTTCTTTTGCTGGCTCAAGGTTCGACCTTATATTTTTATTATTTGCCAATTAAAATAGAGTTAAATCTCCACATACATATTTATTTGTATAAAATGGATAGGTAAAATTCCGCAGATATAAGATAGTTAGTACAAAAATGAAATAATTGCTTAAAAAATACTATTTTAATACGCTAGTATTTTTCTAATACTTTTTCGCAAAAAGGGATCACATTTTTCCCCCTTTCTGCGTACTTCCAAAATACAACTATAGATTAAGGAGTGTCAGAATTTAGCTGTCAGTAAGCACATACCCTTTTATAATCATGGTTCGCATGAATGTATATGCATATATAATATGTACGTATGTAGAAATATTTGAAGGCAAGTGAGCATATCCATACGTAACTGTGTATGTAGCGTACTTACGAAGCCAGAGTAATGGCTCAGCTGTGAGTATTTATATATGTTGAAAAGTCGAAGTGTATGTATGTATGCGGGAGAGTGCAAATGTACACACGCAAAAGCCGCTCAACGCTGAGGTGAGTTGTGGATACTGCACTTGGTGAGTCGTGAGCGCGCTTTGTCTGAACTCTCTTAGCTTGGTGAGAGCGGCCGAGCAAAGAGAAGTGGTTAAAAAAGAGAAGCGAAGATTGGAGAAAGAGCGTTGGCTAAGTGGTGGATGAATTATTTGAAAAATTATACACACTCTCTTAGTTTCTGAGTGTTTGATGCTAAGCGAATATTAGCAGATAATGCAATTAGAAAGAGTGACTATATATGCGTATGTGCGTATATGTATAATTGGCATATGCAAAAATGTCCTTTTGGTTTTCGGCACTTTGGCTAAGTTCAACGGCCTTTGCGAACAACGACAGTAATTGGTAAGTGGGGAAAGTAATCTGCTGTTAGTTTATTATGTACAGTGGGACAGTAGGCATTTAAAACTGCAACGGAATATATACATACACATATATATTTTTTCTTTTAATTATGTACCATGCATGAAGGCGCATATATGTATGAATATATATTTATATATGTATAAATTGGCGGTAAATGAATATATATATCCCGCTTTTTGGGTAAAACGGATTATTTTTCCCAACTTTTTTTGTTAGTGGCCGATTACCGAAATAAAAGTTGTCGCGGTAAGAAAATATCAGCTTTTTATTAACCACTTTGGCGCGAAAAATTGGTTAGTTTTTATTTTTTGTGTCGAACACTTTTTCCTTTTTTGTAGCAGTTTGCTCACTTTTTCATTCTTTTAAAACTTTTGGTTTTTTTTGTACACCCTTTTTTTGATGTTTTGTACAACTTTTTTTTTGTATTTTTCGTAAAACTTATGTTTTTTTTGCCAAAAACACCTTATTTTTGTTTAACAACTTTTCTTTTTGTCACGTTTTTGGTTTTTGTAGCACTCGTAACTTTTTGTGAAAGTCATGTTTTGGTTTTGGTTTTTGTACGACTATTGTGCAACTCGTTTTTTTTTTCGAATACACTTTTCGTAGCACTGTTTTATCGTTGTTATTTTTTATTTTACACAATATTTTTTGCGAACGAACGAGTGTTTTGTTGATTGTATTTTTATTTAAAAGTATAATATTTTTAATAGGGCTTGTGCCAAGGTTGGCTGCGAACGACCCATAAATTACCGACTGGTCGCCTTTCGCACTCACAACTTATTCTAAACCTTTCAATTAATTTTCAACACATTTGTTTTTTTTTTTTTTTGTTTAATTCTATAGCAATTCTTTGGGTTAGGTTAGGTTGGAATGGCTGGGAAGAGAAACCCTCCCTTGCACTTAGGCCTAATGTGGCCCATTGTACCGCCATATACGAATTCTTCAATTCCCTTCCGGATTCAAACCATTTTGTTGACTTCATATACTTTGATAGCGCTTTTGGGTTAATTAACGCTATCTCCGCAAGGCTTTGTAAGATTGGTCTACCAAGCGTGCGATGTCTTCTTCTGATTAGAGCTGGACGGTGGCATAGTAGATGTTCCACGTTCTCTTCTTCTTCGTCACAACTGCGACAGTGCTCCGGAGCATTTACTTCTTTTTGCATGTATGTATACCTATGAGACAGTGACCTGTCAGGGTTCTTGTTATATTTGAGACTTCATTTCTTTTTAGTCCCAGAAGGGTTGATGTGCTCCTTTTGACGTAGGAGGGCCATGTAAGCTTAGAGATTTCGCAGTTTTGGAGAGTATTCCAGCGTTCATTTGCGACCTTTGAGGTTTTGAGCTTGACTTGTAGTTTAAAAGTGGCCAGTGGTATACCTACCCTGTCCCTCCTCGGAAGGATGGGGGTGGTCGTACCTCTCCTTGCCAGTTCATCCGCTTTACAGTTACCTTCGGTGTCCAGGCACGCATATGAGTTGTATTCTATAATGCTGAGCCATCTCGTTTAGAGATCTGCCGCATTCAGTGAGAGACTTTGTATTATCTATTCATGAGTCTTGCGCTTTTAATGCAGCTTGGCTGTCAGAGAAGATGAAGACCTTTCTACTCTCATTAGGATTATTGATTAGGTGCTGCGTAGCCTCCTCAGCTGAGGACTTTCCTTATTCGTTCCATTGTGTTGTCCTTCCAGTACAGTTTATTGTCTATAATCAGACCCAGATACTTCGCGGTACTTTTAAGAATTAGGCTTTTGCCATCAATTTTCGGTAGTGTTAGAGTGGGTATCTTATACCGCCTGGTGAATAACACTAATTCTGTTTTATCGGGATTCACTTCTAGACCACAGTCTTTGGTCCAGGTGACAAGTGAAGTGAGAGCTGCTTCCATGAGTTCGCAAAGCGTCTGAGGAAATTTGCCTCTCACGACTACCGCAACATCAACGACATACGCGATCACCTCGAAACCATCTCCCTCCATGCGCCATAAGAGCTGATTTACCGTTACCACGTACAAAAGTGGAGATAAATCTCCTCCTTGCGGAGTGCCTCTGCTTACGGGTCTACGAACGGTGTTTTCCCCTAGCTGCGAACACACTACCCTGCCGGTGAGCATTGGGTGAATGAGTCCAACTAGAGAGCTGTCCACTCGCAGATCCCTCAGAGCCGAGGTAATTGCTTGCGGGTTCACATTGTTGAACGCCCCCGCTATGTGGAGAAATGCAACAAGTGCAAATTCTTTTGCTTTTAGAGATTTTTCAAGCTTAGAAACTAATGAGTGGAGAGCTGTCTCCGTAGACTTGCCTTTGGTGTAGGCATGTTGTGCATTAGGGATGGCTTAATCGAGATCCTTATATCCATGTACATTAGTCTTTCGAAAATTTAAAGTAGGAGAGAGGAAAGGCTTATTGGCCTAAAGTCTATAGGTTTAGTGTGGGATGCTCTACCGGTTTTTGGTATAAATACTACGTTAAATTCCCTCCATGACACGAAAATGTAGCCGAGCCTTAAGCAGCCGGTAAATATGGTTTTTAACCAAGATTTGATGCGTTCCATAATATGTTGTAGCTGAGCTGGGTATATGCCGTCTGGCCCCGGGCTTTTGTAGGGTTTAAATTTGGATATAGCCAGCAAATACTTCTGCGCCTATGATCTCGTTTATAAGATTGGGTCCGACTTTTCTATTTTCCGGCTTATTTCCGAGGTTATTGGTGTATCCTGAAATAGTAAATTGTATGAACCTATGGACCGAAAAAGAGTGCTCTTTCAGGAATTTCCAGTTTGATATGTGGTTACTGTATTTATTATTACTAAGGATTATATCTAGCACTTCTTTACGGTTGACTGTTATAAGAGTTGGTTCTGTGCCTCTGTTGCATATATACATATTTGTATTAAGTAAGTAATTATAGAGTAACTTACCTCGCTCATTGATGTTGGAGCTAACCCATTGTGTGTGATGGTGACAAATGTTGCACTTAGTGGGTTTGTGTCCCTTGTTGAGGTCATGGACCTCACAGAATTTTAAATCATAAATTTATAAATTCGTCATATAATTTAATCATGAAATAATTATTAACCTTAAATTATTAATGTAAATACCTTAAAATGTTTATCTTTGAATACTTACCTAAAACATTCAGTGCATTTTACAACATGTTACTTAAAAATAATAAATTGCATTAGAAGTATATAAAAAATGTATTTTCAGTTGCACATTACCTTTCTCCAAATACTGGCGCCTTTTGATGGTGGACCAAGTGCATTTAGGGCATTTGCAATTCCCTCCCAAAACTCCATCACTTCCTCCTTAGGTCGCTTTTGAAAGCCCTGCGCAATATCCCTTTTGGTTGCCATTATATCAGCCAATTTTTCATACTGCTCCGGCGTTGTTGTTTTTGACCTGCAAACATATCAAAAAACATCAATAAAGCCCAAAACACTTATAAAAATCATGTTGATGACTTTTACAACTATCAACAACAAGTTTTACTCACATTTTTGGGAGAATTATATTTTAAAAGTACACGAAAATAAAAATCTAACCGTCCGCCGCTAACAAAATTTCAACTTACAAAAACGTAACTAGGATCGCAATGCAGAATACTACATAAAATTGTAAATTTCGAAGATTGATCGAAACTCATCGAAACGCAGAATACCAAAGTTGCCAAACTGAGAAAATTTCGATTCGAGTCGATATGCAGAATAGGGCTGATTGTAAAATATTAATAAAAAAAAATTTTCAAAGTGTTTTTATTTGAACCAAAAAAAAGCTAAAAATTATTCGCCAAGTCGCGAATATGGTGCCGAAACCCGCTTCAAAAATATATTAAACCGGTGGTGAAAAGATAAATAAAACAACCAAAAGGTTTAAAGTGATAGCAACTACCTAAAAAAGGTTACGATTTTAAAATTTTTACACATACATACATACATATGCACATTCATATGTACAAACATAAGCGCGCAGAGTGTGAATATTTGTATATGCTTATATACATATACATACATACGTACAGACCTGTAAAAGGTTATTATTCAAAATATGGTAAAACGCCAAAAAGTTGTGATTACATACAACTGAAGAAAGGTTATAACTTTAAAAATTTAATAAATTCATACAAGTGTTGAAAAATTGTAAACTCTCACCAAAATAAATTCTACATACGTTAACTAATAGCGAATACCTTCCGTGGAAATAGTTGCATATACATACATACATACATATATACATATCACCCCAAGAATAAAAAAGTGCGAATACTTGCCGTATAAAATATTATAACTACATTTAAACATACCTGAAAAAAGGTGAATATTGCTATACAAAAACAATAACAAATTGTAAATACATACATACATACCTGAATAAGTGCGAAAACTTAAAAGAGCGAATACTTACCTTAAATATTATAAAATTATACAGACATAACTGAAAAGAGAATATTGCTTTACATGTGCAAAAATACCTCAAAACAAAAAAAAAATGTTTAATACTTTAATACTTACTTTTAATATTTACCGGGAAAATTTGTACAAACAAAAACAAAAAGTGCATTTAAATAAAAAAATAATTATACATACTAACATTTACGAGTGCAGTGGAAAACAACAAGGAATAGTTCATCGACCAACCACCTAACACTTGGCCGCAGCACAACACCAAGTTCGCAGATTTACAGCAAAGGGGCACAGCTGTACCACTCCCAAAAAAAAGCGGTTTGTACTCGGATTTCCCTCACATGTGAAAACCTCTACTTTTTACATATTTACATCACATTAACGTTCGAATACATATTTTCATATACATACATATGTATGTATGTTATAATTATATTGCATATACAAATATTTCTGAAAATCATCCCGCGCATTTGCTCATATTTCTAAAATCCGCTAAACTATTTTCATTTTCATACATACATATATGTACTTAGCGGATCCCTAAACCGGCATCAATAGACTCCCTCAGTTTTAATTTCCCGCGCATAATCGCGCACATATGTCTATAGAATCTATAGTATAGATACATATAATATATAAAAACCGGTAAAATTACATATAAAACGTATATAGTTATCATCCCCAAACTCACCCAAAAAGATCACGCGCTCACTTAATACTTATATAATATAATACTATAATTTTGGCTCGCTATACATACCGGCATACATATTTACATACATACATACGCCGCTACAATTGCAAGCGCAAGTGCAAGTGATCTTTCTCTATTCCGTCTTCCTTCACTATTCGCACTAGCAAAGCACTGCTGTGGCGGACACATGTACATACATTTGTACGTACAAAAAGCAACAGTCTTATATATACACATACACACACACACGTATATAAATAGTGTATTATAGCAGCGACCCAAAATACAGCGCGGAGCATAAATATAGCACCGACTCCAAATAAAGTTTGCTAATTTAATATATATATATATAATTTCTCCTACCATTTGTAGAGTACGTTTTTTATATTGTACCATAAATGGAGGGACCTACAATTTTGTCCCGACTCCGAACGGTAGATGTATTTAATGATAAGCTTTTTCATAGCAGAAATACCCTCGAAGGTTTGCCATTGCCTGCGGAGGGGTGACCGCTATTAGAAAAAACGTTTTCTATTATTAAGATTTTGCTTGCCCTGACTGAGATTCGAACCTCGAACTTACCGGCATATCAAGTTATAGCACACACCGCTACCAACTCGACCACAGCGGCTAATTTAATACTAATCAATAAATTAAATAACAAATTAATAAAATTAAATCTCTACGACTAAATTAAATAAATATTAGTAAATATATATATTCTCAAATTTCTCACTCAATTTGCTCTCCAACTTTCAACCCTTAAATACTAATTCGAAATGGCAGAAGATAAGCAGGAAAAGCTTCAAACTCTCCAAACTGTTCCCGGAGTAAAGACAAGGTACATAAGAGTAGGAACAAGGATACATTTGCAAGTAACTCCTCTACGAAACCTCAAAACTGGACCGATATTGCGAAAAGTGGTGGAATCTCAACGAAGCTGATCACACGGAAGCCGGCCTGAAAACATATGTGGAGCAACTCAATAGACTCATGCCTCGTGTGGAGGCAGCGGACGAAGCAGTGCAGATGAGCAGCATGGACGAGAAAACTAAACATGCGCACAGCTCAACGTATGAGGCTTCAAGTGACTCTGGCATGAACACAAAATTGAGGATAAATCAGTTACTCAGCGAATTTCACCAAAACTCGGAAATTCCACAAAATAATGTATCTGTCATACCCATTTCCCAACCCCAAACCGACACTCAGAACTACCGCAAAGTACCTACGGAAGTTTTCTATGGAAAATACGAAGATTGGCCTTCATTCCGTGATATGTCTACAGCAGTGTACATAAATCACCCTAAATTATCTCGGGCTCAAACGCTATACCACTTGAGACAAAAAACTCGTGGAAAAGCAGCCCTCCTCATTTAAAATTACGCACACAATGATCTCAATTTTAATCTCGCTATTAAGATTAAAACCCTATTTAACATTCAGCCCCTACTCTCAGAAAATGGCGAAAAAATTCAACAGATTCAAACGACAATTAACAATGGTCTATCCACGCTCAAAGCAAATGTTGTTTCCACGGATAGCTAGGACCCAATGGTCATTTACCTCTGCTCCTCAAAGCTCCCAGACGAAACCATCGCGTTATGGGAACAATCTCTTAACTCAAGAAAAGAGTTACCCCTCTGGTCCGAAATGGACCAGTTTCTCACCACTCGATACGAAGCTGTGGAAAGGCTTAGCACATACAGGCCGACTAAACCCAAACTTCCGCAGAGGTGTACCTCATAAAAACATGTCCGACAATGGAAAAACGTTTATAGGTGCACAACCAAGCCTGAAAAGGGAATTATCTGCTTTCCTCGAAGAAGCATCTGCAGATATTGCCACTTAACTTAACTTAACTCTTAGGGCCGGTATTAAAATGCATTTTTAAGTCGAACTTAAGTCTTGTTTAAGATTTTGCGTTTTACCAACACAATCTTAAGCTCGACTTTAAGTTGTAAAGACTTAAATACAAAAAACTTGTAAAGACTTTGATACAAATAATTGAAAAAATCTAAAGCATTTTCGAAATATGGAATTTGATTGGACTGGTGATAAAGACAGTGACTTAGAGTACGAGAAAGTAATACATATTATTGTGTAAAGGAGAACTAAAGTAATTTCAATTGTACGATGAGAATGATTTTCGCCACTGATTTTATTTCAATAATGTTTGGAATGTCCTTAAATTGATAAAATCGCATTAATGCATAAGACTATCAGGTATATGTTTGCTTTATTATTTCCAAATATATATGCGCTTCTTTAATTATCTCAGGAACCATGCGTTGTGTCTAGAGAGTATATTTTTATTAACAAAACTACTGTTTCACGAGCCATAACATACGAGTTTACGTCACACCCAATAGCATTGTTGAGAGAAAATTTTATAAAACTTCGACAATGAGAAAAAATAAGACAGTGTCAAAATGTAGTTTGTCCCTAGATTACCCACCAAGTCAATATCAATTGGAGCGAAATCGCTTGTTCTCTTTGTATTTTACATTTTTTTAAATTAAATACATATAATTTAGTCATATTTGAACGTGAAAATACTTTTTGAATTAACCGCACACAAATCTATTTATATGAGTTGTTTTCTATTTGCACAAATTTAAAAATATGGAAAAAACAAAGCAAACTCTTGTGGTGCTCCCGTATTTCTGAATTAAATAATTTCCATACTTAAGTCTCCTTGTGAAACGCAAATGTGTGCAAAATCTTAAACTGCTCTTACCTAAGATTTGTCTTAACTAGAACTTAAGTTCCACTTAAGATTGGACTGTAAAACCGGCCCTCACAGTGGCAAGTCCGTCTTATCTGAGCTGCGTGTTCTCTGGCAACTCTAGACTATAATCGATCGTTATCGAAAGCTCGGTTTTGCGAATGTTCCATTTTCGAGCTCTCGAAATCTCTGTCTTTATCTCTAAAACGGAGTTTCCACAGCAAATGAATCACGTGTTTCACTTGCGAATGGCGAATCACCCCGTTTACACGACACATTCGTAATTCGTTTGGCATATCTGTTGCTGTTGTAATACATACATACATACTTTTGCGTATTCGTTCACTATAGGCTTGCCCAACAACCTCTTTCACATGATTAAGCTTTGTTTAAGCGACACTTACCAACTCTGATAAACTTGTGATTATAAGTACTAATATACATGCATGTACATATATGCTATATTTAAGTGCAACATGAAAAGGAATGTCAAATTTCTTAGCAGCCAACGGATACGTATAAGAACACAAAGCATGTTGCCCGCCCAACTTGGACGGAGCTAAAAGTTATGCTCACCGTCACTCTACATAACCGTATTAGCAGATATTCCTAATATAACCACAGGGTCGTACAAGCAGCTTCTATTCGTGCTGTTAAAAGCGGTTTTAAAATCGACAAAGAAATGATGCGTGTTGATTTGCTTATCTAGGGTCTTTTCCAGGATTTGACGTGCTGTGATATCTGGACAATGGTGGATTTACCAGGCCTGAAGCCACACTGATAAGGACCGCAGTACCGTCGATAGGACCTTATAAGCGATATTTAGAAGGATTATCCGGTAGTTGGTGCAAACAACATAAGAAGTTATGAATTGGGCAAAGTACACTTAGATTCCAATCCTCTAACATGCACTCATCAGACCAAATTGTGCTGTACCAGCTGTTAGGTGCATGCTTCGTACCAGCTCTTCACCGCCGGCTTTGAACAGCTCAACCGGTATACCGTCTGCTCCAGGCGCTTTGTTATTCTTGAGCCGCCTTAGCGCGGTTCTCACCTTGCTTTGCTCGAGTGGAGAGATTTGTTGTTCATCCCTAAAGATTGTTATCTGCTTATCTACTTCAAACGCGTCACCAGTGTTCATGTTCAGTAGCTTTGAGAAGTGGTCCCACCCATACCTCAAGTGTGCTCTGAACGTCCTTGTTTTCAATTACGACTATCCTCTTGCAATATTCGGCTTTTGCTGCATTCTACCTAATAGTATAACTCTTTGAACTTTGTTAATTGTTTCGTTTTTGGAATTTACAAAATTTACAAGTGAACTATTTCGGGCGAAAACGCAGCTCACGATTAGGATGTCTACCTTTATTTCTATTTCGCTTTGGTCTGTCATTAGTGTTTTGAAATATCGCCACAATATTTGGCATACATACTGATTGGATGACTTACAGAGATGTGACAACTCGGCCTTAAGAATCTTATAGAAACTTTACCTGATATATCTGGTAGAGCTCACTGGTATATTATACGTTATTTAACCTAGAGTGTCGTTGCTGGGCCGTAGGGGGTATGTATGTGGGAAATGACATGCACGACTAGCGACTATTATACAGACACAAATATGACAGTGGGGACAGGACTAAGACTGATCGACAAATGCAACACTGTGACAGATTGAAAGGACTTCACGGAACATACCCAACGATAGACTTGAAGGAAAACGGACGACTGGCAACCTGACACAATTAAAACCACCGCCATCAAGCGCAGACGTGCATTTTATAAAGTAATTTTAATAAACGTGTTAAACTTTTAAGCGAAATCTTTTATTGAAAGGGAAAATCCCACAAAGTGGTGTCGCAAAGTGGTATGAGACCCACAGCCGAAAATATCGAACAATAAACTTAAAAGTAAAAGTGTTGTACCGGCATTTCTTGTGCATAAGCATTTTCATTAGTTTGTGCGCGTGATTGTGTGTATTTGTTAGCGAATAGACAATCAAAAATCAATTCGCTCGTTTTAAACAAACTTTTTGGAAAATTCGCGAAAAAAAAACAGTGCAATAACTGTGTAATTTTACGGTTAGCTAGTCACGCCATAATTTCCGTTAAGTAAAAAAAACGGTAAAACCAGGCGATATAAGCCAGCGGTAAATTCGGTTGCAGCGAAACGGTGCCAGAGCCAGGCAGCACCGTCAGCGTGGGACGTAGCAGCAGTATAGCAGCAGTTCACGTAGAAGTGTGCGCGCAGCAGTAGCGTGCATTGCAGCAGTGTTTGCGCAGCAGCACCGTGAGGTAGCAGTAGTGTGTGCGCAGTAGCAGCTATTTGTAGCAGTAGTGGGTGCGCAGTAGCAGCGATTTGTAGCAGTAGTGGGTGCGTAGCAGCAGCGTGCACAGCAGCGTGCACAGCAGCGATTTGTGCGTAGCAGCTGAGCGTGTAAAGCAGCAGCGCTTGTAAAGACTGCAGCGTGGGAGTTTGGCGGATGAGTACATTTTAAAATATTTCCTTTTATAATTTAATTTAATTGAAATTATTAATTCATGTTTTGAGTCATCGTGACAAATTTAATATTGTGTAATAGTAAATTGCGCATTTTATAATCTCATAAACTTTGTAAGAATTATCCATTATTGTAAGACATGGACCGAGACCAAATATTAGGGCTGACCGTGGACGGACTTAGAGAGAGTTTGGAGGGATTAGGGTTGGACACGACCGGACGTAAGCCGACACTGAGGGACCGACTTTTAGAACACTTCGGCCTGAATGTCAGCGATGGCGAGGATGTAGATTTTGACGACGCGGCGAGTACGCGTAGTGCATATAGGTCTGCGGCCGGGCGTCCAGCTTTTACTCTCCGAGACATTGAGGACTCCTTGTCGAAATTTAGTGGTTCTGGTCAACCAACTTTTGAACAATGGCTGGAAGATTTTGAGGACAGCGCAACTGCTGTACAGTGGAGCAATCTCCAAAAATTTATTTATGCCAAGCAGCTACTGAAGGGAGGGGCGAAACTTTTTATCCGTAGCCAAAGTGGAGTTAGCAGCTGGGATTCTTTAAAATCCGCTCTGCGTTCGGAGTTTGGTGTTGCGATGTCATCAGCGGAAGTGCATCGCGTGCTTCGCAAGCGCTGCCAGCAACAGGGTGAAGATCTGCGGGAGTACCTGTACGCGATGATGGAGATTGGCAAGCCAATCAACTTGGACGATTCCAGCCTCATCGAGTACTTCATCGAAGGCATCGGATACAGCCGATCCAACAAAAACAACTTGTACCAGGCGAAGACCCTGAAGGATTTGAAGGAGCAGATTCGCATCTACGAGAAGATTCGAACCAGTAGACCCGCGCCCTCAAGCGCGATTCAAGCACCGCCAGCGACGAAAATATTTCCGAGTTCCGGCGCGGCAGAAAGGGGGTGTTTTAACTGCGGCGATCGTTCTCACTTCGCTAGGAGCTGCCCACGTAAGCGGTTGACGTGCTTTAAATGCGGCAACGAGGGGCATCGCGCTAATGAGTGCAAAGAAAGGCGAAGAGAGGCGAAGCCAGAAAGAGCGCCCATGAACATGATGGCCATACGACAGAGTGGCCTGATCTTCAAGGATATATTTTTCAGTACGGTGAATCAGACAGTCTCGGCACTTATCGACACAGGGTCAGACTTGTGTTTAATGCGCCGCGATACTTTGATGATGCTGCAGTTGGATGTGGAGCTGAGCAAAGAGAGGAGACGATTGGTAGGCATTGGTAGCAGCGCAATGACGACAATGGGCAGTTTCACTGTACCCATGCAAATCGACGGTGTTTCGCTCGATGTTACTTTTAATGTTGTGCGGGAGCGAGACATAAGCTACTCGCTGGTGATAGGCAACGATGTCCTCAACCGCGTTGACCTCATCGTTACGGAAGACGGAGCTGTGTTTAGGACCAAGATGAATAAGTTCAGTGAACGCGAGGATGTACTCGAGCGTAAGGCAGTGGCCGGAAATTACGCCAGTACGGTGCGAAACAGCGTAGGTTCGTGTGAAGGTGCAGAAGCGTGCGAGGCAGTGGCCAGTAAGCGCGCAGGCAAAGGTCCCAACGACTCGATCACCGAGGATTTGGACTTTTTCTATAAGGCGATTAAAGATGCGGCAAAGAGGCTCAGAGACGCTAGAGAGACGGATACGGTCAGAACACAGCGTAGGCATAATGATATGCGAGTTGATGTCAGTGGACATGGTGTGAGCGGATCAAGGCGTGGTGCGATCGGAGGATCGTCACTGGAGCACGCGACTCCCAGCGGGACGAGTGTGCATGAGCGGGGCGTAGAACGGGTGGGCCTTCGTGCTGGAAGATCCCTAAGCCAGATTGGTGAGCTGCAGGCAGAGTTTGGCAACCTATGCATGGTAGCAGGGACGCAGCTAGAGACGGGATGCGAGGTGGATCTAAGCCATTTGAGCAAGACGCAAGCGGACGAGGTACAGAGTTTGATAGCAACCGACAAGCCAGCTAAGAACTCAGAATCACCAGTGGAGATGAAGATCCTGTTGACAGACGACGTGCCAGTATTCGAACGGCCAAGGCGGATATCTTATGCAGACCGGAAAATTGTGGATGAACAAATAGCAACATGGTTAGATGAGGGCATCATACGACCAAGCAACTCCAACTATGCATCACCAGTCGTTCTCGTGGCCAAGAAAGATGGGAGCAAGCGCCTCTGTTGCGATTATCGGCGTTTAAACCTGAAAATCGTCCGAGATAACTTCCCCATGCCAATGATCGACGACGTTATTGAACAGCTGCTTGGAGCTAACGTTTTTTCAACGCTCGATTTGCTGAACGGTTTCTTCCACGTCCCGGTGGAGGCCAACTTAAGGAAGAACACGTCCTTTGTGACGCACAATGGACAGTTCGAGTTTTCGTGTTCGCAGTCTTGGACGAGCTCATACGCAGCGGTATGGTCGTAGTGTACATGGACGACTTGATCATTCCCTCCAAGGATGAAGCCGAGGGCATCCGGAAGCTGGAGTTGGTACTTCAGGTTGCAGCGGCGAAGGGTTTGTGAGTAAAAAGGTTGAGAAAAAAGGTTGAGTTCCTCGGATACATCATCACGGACAACACAATACAGCCTTCCGAGGCAAAGACCAGCGCGATTAGGAATTTTCCTTTGCCAACGGATAAAAAATCGCTCCAACGATTTCTAGGCCTCACATCGTATTTCCGGAGATTCGTCGACAACTATGCTGCCATAGCGAAGCCACTATCTGACCTCCTACGGAAAGATATCACGTTCTCGCTACAGGACGTTCAGCTCTCCGCATTCCAGCAGCTAAAATCGGCGCTGACATGTGCTCCAGTTCTAAAGCTCTATAACCCGCGAGCGGTAACGGAGGTGCATACAGACGCGAGCATGACGGGATACGGTGCGGTTCTCTTGCAGAGAGACGTCGACGATCAGGAGTTTCACCCGGTCCAGTATATGAGCCGGAAGACGAAGCCACCGGAGGAGAAGTTCCACTCGTACGAGCTGGAGAATCCATTTCCGAATCATTACGGACTGCAATGCGTTCACCATGACCATGAAGAAGAAAGACGTTCCACTCCGAGTCTCACGCTGGGCAATGTTTCTCCAAGATTTCGACTACGAGATCGAGCACCGTAGCGGTACGAAGATGCGTCACGTTGACGCCCTGAGTCGAGTATCTTGCCTCATTTTGGAAGACTCGTTACGTCATCGGCTGAAGCAGGCCCAGCAACAAGACGACTGGATACGAGCTGTTTGCAGAGCGCTCGAGAACACCGACTTTGAAGACTTTTACGCCAAGCACGATGTTTTGTACAAAGATCCAACGAAAGAGCTCGTGGTTGTGCCGTCAGCGATGGAAGAGGAAATCATCCGTGTAGCGCATAAGCAAGGCCATTTCTCTACAAAGAAGACGCAAGATGCCATCGAGAAGACATTTTACATTCCACAACCCACTCCTAAGATCGCGAATGTGGTGAGAAGTTGCATAGAATGCATAATGACAGACGCTAAGGCCGGTCGAAAAGAAGGGTACTTGAACCCGATAAACAAAGAGGACAAACCGCTGGGGACGTTCCATCTCGACCACGTTGGCCCGATGGAAACGACGAAAAAGGCCTACAACTTCATCCTGGTCGTAATAGACGCGTTCTCCAAATTCGTGTGGCTCTATCCCACGAAGAATACCGACGCGGAAGCTGTTTTGGCTCTTCTTTTGATTTAGACTAAAATGCAGTTCCAGCTTTCACCATCCTGACATAATATCTTCAGCAGCTGGTCCTGCATGTTAAAGGTAATAAAACAAATATTTATTTATGTAGGTTAATTAATTCAAATGTTTTGTAAAAAATTCGGTAGCTTAGTCTTGTTTTTTTTCAAAGAGAAAATTGCAGTTGTAAATATTAATTAGCAAGTATATTAATATATTGATGTTCTATCCGCTGTATTGTTATTTAAATTTAGAACCATTATGTGGAAAAATTTTGAGATTCTGTGTAAACTACATATATATATGCACAGGGTACTTGAACGCATTTTTTTGAAGTTAGCCAAGTCTTATTTTTTCAAAAATGTTAGATAATGCAAATGAAATTTGTTATTAGTTAAAATAATGTTAAATTCCTTTCCAGTCCATTGTGTTAGTGCATATACTGGATACATATAAGACAGTTCCCAAAATCGCAAGTAAGGTAAACATTTTTGAAATATGTGTTAGATATAATTTTTAATTAAAACGGTTGTTAATAGAAAGATAAATCAATTATCTTTTAGTCCAATATTTTTTTTTTTAATTTAGTTGATTTTTTTTTTTGTTAAAATACTCAAATTTTGAGAATTGCTTTTTTCCATGTACATGTAATTTTTCAAAAAATGTGTATTAATTTTAAATAGAAATGCATTTAATTAGTCAGAATGGTCAATTATCTTTCTGTTCATGTTATTTTCTTTTAAAAATGTTAATATTTTGTAAGAAAATTTTCAATTTGTGAAAATTGCCTTATTGCATGTGCAGAGTACATGTACGGGATTTCAGATCCTTGTAAGTCAAGTATAAATTTTTTGAAAATGTACGATAATTTCAAATTTAAATGAATATTATTAAAAATAACAATCAATTATATTCCTATTCGTGTTATTTGATTATAGAAATATTAATAATTTTTATGAAATTTTCGAACTTTTGAAAACTGCCTTACTGTACATGCACAGAACATGTACTGCAATTCATATATGTATTTGTAAGTCAAGTATACATTTTTTGAAAATGTACGATAATTTCAAATAAAAATGGATGTTATTAGAAAGAATAATCAATTATCTTTCAGTCCATAATTTTTTTTTTTTAGTTTAATAAATAATTAATAACATTGATTTTGGCGACCTTTCCATTTTAAATAAGGGGTTTTTTTGCTGGCTCGAGGTCAAGTTTTTATAGAAATAAAACACGAAGTTTTATTTTCTTTGTCGATATATTTCGATTGCACTCCGGCAATCGTCTTCAGGGCAAAAACTATTTAACAACATAAATTAAAAATACGTACATTTTAAAATAACAAATAACAATAATCATACATACATTATTTAACACGTCCGCTCCTTTTGACGTGGAGTTTGATACTAATTTTGTATTTATTTACTTGCTAGCAAGTGTCTGTACAAGTGAGCGCAATTATCTGTGTCCGTTTTGTAATTCAGTCTTTCGTTTGTCGGTATGTTGATGATGTGTAGCATTTCTAATGTAAATCTTTTGCTGTAGTGTTGTTCTTGTTGGAGGATCTCTGCTTTTTCTAAATTTGGTGAGTGGCCGCTATTTACACAGTGGGCCATTAGTGCTGTTTTTTGGAAATTTGTACTATGGCACTGTTTGAAGTCCGATTTGTGTTGTGATAGTCTAGTTTTTAATTTTGATTTTGTTGTCCCTACATAAATACTTTCACAGATTTCGTTATTTTTACCGTTGCACGGAATTTTATAAACAACGTTGCTTTTTTCCCCTTGAGGTATTTTTGATTTTGTCCTGTTGAATAAATTTTTTAATGTATTTGTGGGTTTGTGGGCTATTTTTACTTCAGTGTTTTTGTAGCAATCTGATTTTGTTAGGCGTTCTGATAAATTTGGTACATAAATTACGGATTTATATTTAATTGGCTGTTTTGGACGTTGTTGGGATTTATCAGAACGCCTAACAAAATCAGATTGCTACAAAAACACTGAAGTAAAAATAGCCCACAAACCCACAAATACATTAAAAAATTTATTCAACAGGACAAAATCAAAAATACCTCAAGGGGAAAAAAGAAACGTTGTTTATAAAATTCCGTGCAACGGTAAAAATAACGAAATCTGTGAAAGTATTTATGTAGGGACAACAAAATCAAAATTAAAAACTAGACTATCACAACACAAATCGGACTTCAAACAGTGCCATAGTACAAATTTCCAAAAAACAGCACTAATGGCCCACTGTGTAAATAGCGGCCACTCGCCAAATTTAGAAAAAGCAGAGATCCTCCAACAAGAACAACACTACAGCAAAAGATTTACATTAGAAATGCTACACATCATCAACATACCGACAAACGAAAGACTGAATTACAAAACGGACACAGATAATTGCGCTCACTTGTACAGACACTTGCTAGCAAGTAAATAAATACAAAATTAGTATCAAACTCCACGTCAAAAGGAGCGGACGTGTTAAATAATGTATGTATGATTATTGTTATTTGTTATTTTAAAATGTACGTATTTTTAATTTATGTTGTTAAATAGTTTTTGCCCTGAAGACGATTGCCGGAGTGCAATCGAAATATATCGACAAAGAAAATAAAACTTCGTGTTTTATTTCTATAAAAACTTGACCTCGAGCCAGCAAAAAAACCCCTTAATTAATAAATAATTTTTATGAAATTTTCCAACTTTTTGAAAATTACATGTGCACAGTACATAAGCGGCATTTCGCATTATTTAATAACTAATTTTTATGAAATTTTCGAACTTTTGAAAACTGTTTTATTGTATATGCACAGTACATATACGGAATTTCACTAACTTGTAAAAAAAGTATAAATTTTTTAAAATGTACGATAATTTCAAATAAAAATGGATGTTATTAGAATGAATAATCAATTATCTTTCAGTCCATCATATTTTTTTTAAATTTAATAAGTAATTTTTATGAAATTTTCCAACCTTTTGAAAATTTCCTTATTACATGTGCACAGTACATATGCGGCATTTCGCTTAGTTGTAAGAAAAGTGTAAATTTTTCAAAAATCTTCAATAAGTGAATGTTATTAAAAAGATAATATATTATCTTTCTGTTCGTGGTTTTTTTTTTTAAACTAATATTTTTGCAGAAAAACACTCAACTATTGATTTACAACTTTTCCTCTCTTTATATTTTAAGCAAAATACCGGATCGCTATGGATTTCTGCAGGTTGAAGGATGACGTTCCTTGGGGCACCAACACTCATCCTATATACATATATGAGGACTTATGTTTAGATAAATATGAGTTATATAAGTAGATACGTAAATAATTTAGAGTTAAGTCAAAAGTAAAAATTATTTTTTTATTTAAAAAAATTTAGTATCCTTTAGGAAACAGTTAGGTAACAGTTTGTTGTAACCAGTAGGTAACAAATGGAAGTGGTTAGAGGTAACAAATTAATAACAAAAAGGGTAAGAAGAGGAATGTCAAAGGGCTTCGATCTGATTGGCTGGCGATATAAATAACTTACAGACATTTGACATTCAATCCAGCAAAGCAAAAACAAAATAGCTGGATGGTTTTACTTATATACGTTCTCCACCACCTTGTTAAATTCGCATTGCTTATCAGCCGTGCTCCCAGTTTCACATTCACAAATTTTCCTGTGGATTCGGTTAAATTCGCCTTGCTTATCAGCCGTGCTCCCAATTTCATCTTCACATACATTTTGTGAATTGAATCCGAATGCAAAAAAATTTTGGATGTTTGTAGAAGCCATTTATGAAATTTCTGTATTAGTTATTCATTGAAATATACGTATTTTTAAGTGCATTGGGTGTATACTAATTCACTTTCAGAGAAATTTTTTTAAAATCACATTGTGGAATTGAAATGTGAAACTGGGAGTATATAATTGTTTTGGATAACAACCCTACAAGACGGGTAATGGTTAGTAAATAAAGTAGCTAACCCGACATCTCTACAGAAAATAGCTGATGTCCTAAAATAGATGTCAGAAAATATATTGTCAATGGAGAACGCTTATTTCTTCATGTCAGCCATTTAGGTCAGCGTTTATGCCTTGGCATCTATTGTATGAAATACGCTGTCACTTTGTTGGATGGATAGATGGATGGATATGGGGTAGGCCGCAAACCCCAAACATGAGTTTACCAAGCACTCAGACATTGTTGCCCATTTTACTTTAGGTCTGTATAAAGAATAAACAGGATGATGGAGAAGGGGTGGGTGGGGAGTCATAGGAGGTAATTTCTCCTCAGCAAACTTCCCCGATTCCTTAACGAACCTGCATAGTCCGCTGAGGGAGAGAGAATGTATCTTGTCCATTCTCAGGACATCCGGCCGAAAGATGTGCCACCTGAGTCTAGAGAACGCCGGGCAGCTGCAGAGAAAATGTTATGTACTATCCTCGTCCTCAAGGCAGAATGCGCATAGCGGATCGTCGATGATACCTGTGGTGACCATATGTTGCCCCCATGGATTGTGCCCCGTAATCAGTCCTGTCAGAGCTCGCAGCTCCCTCCCTCAGCCTCCTCTGGTTGAAAAGAAATTTTGCCACTGCTCTGTCTGGCCTTTTCAGAAAGCACTTAGTTATTTTGCAGGAGTCAGTACTGCACCAACGGTCCTCATAAGCTTTGCTCATAAGTTCCCTGATGTACCAGACAGTTCCCGCCATACTTGACCCGATGATTGGTTCCGGTCCAACTGGACAGTCCGAGGACCCGCGGTTTGCCAAATCATCGGCCAGTTCGTTACCTTGAACACCACAGTTTCCTGGCACCCACACAAGCTCTAGCTTATTCCGTCCTGCAACGGAGTTTAGCCTTATGGTAGGTTGGTTCAAGTGGATTGCCACCCTGGTGGCAAACAATTAGCAAGTGTGCCATTTTGATTCCACATCTCGTGCAACCTACAGCCATTTGGCGGTTTTTATGAATCGCAGTATATCATACAAAGAGAGGCGGCTGCACTCTAAAAAACTCTGCAGGAATGATTTGCCAAGGGTCTTTAACCTTATTCTAGCATGGGCCGGGCACTCGCACATAAAATGCTCAACCGTCTCCTTTGAGCCTGGGTCTTCACAGCTTCGACAGAACCGGTTAAAGGGTATGCCTATCCTTTCAGCATGTACTCCTATAGGCCAGTGCCCTGTGCAGATAGCTGTAAGTTTGTATATTTTCTTTGCTCATTCCTAAAAGAGCCTTTGTTTTAAGCGGATCATAAGACACCCAAACCTGCCGGGTAATCCTGTACGATCCTGTATTACTCCACCTGTGATTAGCTTTCCGGTGGTAGATATCGGCAATTCTGCCCTTCATTTCTCTAAGCGATACGCCCAAATTCACCGCGTTGGACCTATCCAGTGCAGAACCACACCTCGCTAGTTCATCCGCAATTTCGTTTCCATAAATGTCCATATGCACCGGGACCCATATCAGGGTAATTTCGTATTCGCTGGAGATTGAAGCCATCTCTCTCCTACATTCATCTACGAGTTGAGAACCGACCGAGGTAGAAGAGAGTGCTTGAATGGCAGCTTGGCTGTCCGTGAAAATATTTACTCGCTTACCTGCTGTTGCATTCCTCTGAACATACCTAATCGCCTCCTTTATTGCAAACGTTTCAGCCTGGAATACGCTTGCATAGTCTGGTAGACGGTATGATATCTTCAGGTTATGCTGCTCAATGAAAACCCCCGCACCTACCCCGCACTCCATCTTTGATCCGTCCGTGTAGACTGCCAGACCATCCTGTAATCTGACTTTTCCGCGAGTCCAGTCTCTACGGCTAGGGAATTTAGTCTGGGTTGTGCGGCTAACGTAAGATTTCGGCAGGATGTAATCAGTGGGCAGCGCCTTAATCTCAGCTGGGATTCTGCCAAGAATAGTGCTATGCCCCGTCGGCCTTTCTTTCCAAAACCCCAATGCGTGTAACCTAATGGCACTGCTAGCAGCTGATTTTTCAATAAAAAGATCTATTGGTAATAAGTCGAGTAGTACGTTCAAGACATCCGTTGGGCAAGAACTCATTGCATCCGTTACACCAGAAGCTGCTGACCTTTGAATTCTTCCCAGTTTCTTGACGACATAGTCTTTGGTGAGAGCTGGCCACCATACCAGCGCCCCGTATGAGAGTATGGGTCGGACTATAGCTGTGTACATCCAGTGCACAATCTTTGGTTGTAGTCCCCATTTATTGCCTAACATTCTTTTTGTGGCGTAGAGAGCCACCGAGGCCTTCCTTACACGCTCCTCGATGTTCAGTCTCCAATTAAGCTTTGGGTAGAGAATGACTCCAAGGTATTTCACCTTATTTGACAGATCAAGTTCCGTCCCTCGGAGCTTATGTTTAGTGAAGTAAGGTACTTTTGTTTTGTTTGTGAGGAGCAACAGGTCCGTTTTCTCAGGGTTCACCCTAAGCGAACAGTTTATGGCCCAGGAGTCCACCTCCTGTAAAGCCCTCTCCACAATTTCGCTGATGACCGCAAGAAATTTCCCCGATACCAGTATTGCAACATCATCTGCATAGGCTACTACTTTGATTCCCCAGGAATTTAACTTTGTCAGTAGTTGGTTTAAAACCATGAGCCACAGTAGTAGCGAGAGAACTCCTCCCTGGGGGTGCCCTTCGCCGAATATACGGTTCTATCCTGGGAACCTAGATTTGCATAAATTGCTCTGCTCCTTAGCAGCGACACTATCCATGAGCGGACGCAGTGATCAATTCCTGCTACCACCAGTGCCTTCTGTATTGAATCTATGCTGACATTATTGAACTCTTAATTGTGCGCACCACCTCGTGCAGAGTTGTCTCCGTTGACTTCCCTTTCAGGTACGCATGTTGTGAGTGTGATAAAAAGGAGGTGTTATCTCTAATGTATAGGTCTAGAAGTCTTTCAAAAGTCTTCAGTACAAAGGACATCAGGCTAATAGGCCTGAAATCCTTAGCGTTGTCGTGACCTCGATTCCCTGCTTTAGGAATGAAAATTACCTTTATTCTTTTCCAGTTTAGGGGGACGTGGTTCAGTAATAGGCACACCCTCTGAAAATTGACAACAGGACCGGGACGACCACCTCTGAGGCTTTCTGAAGCATAATTGGAAGTATTCCGTCCATTCCCGGCGATTTAAAGGGTGAAAAGCTAAAGATAGCAAATTTTAGTTTTTCTTTGTCCAGTAGCTCATCAAAGAGCTCGCTGAGGGGAGTTCGCGAAGGGTTCGGGTTCAAGACCGATTCTAATTCGCTTGCCCTGCACCCTGGAAAGTGAGTACTAAGCAGAATGTCCAGCGACTCTCCAGCCGTTTCTGTCCAAGACCCATCTGGTCTTTTTATATATGTTGGCTGGGAGTGTCCCTTAGCAAGAATTCTACTCAGTCTGGCAGATTCCTTGGTACTTTCAATGGATTCACAGAATTATCTCCAGGATGCCTCCTTGGTATCTCGGATAGCTTTCTTATACTTTTTTAAAATAAGTTTGTAACGGTCCCAGACTTTAGTATTGTAGCCATCATTGAAGGCCCTTCTCACTTGCTTACGGAGCTCTGTGAGTTCCTCATTCCACCAAGTTGTACGAGCCTTCTTACCATATCTTAGCGGACAGGCTTTCGAAAAGGCCTTTCCGAAGGCTTTTTCTAAGCTGTCCGCTCTAGCGTCTTGCTCAACCCTTGTGGAAACACTTTCAACTGGTATTTTGTTCACCTTTTTGGTGATGATTTTTTGGAAAAGGCCCCAGTTTGTCTTCCGAGGGTTTCTAAAGGGAGTAGGCGTTTCTGCCTCAATGGTTAACTCAAAAAGTATACGACGGTGGTCCGAGAGGGTTTCATCGTCGCATACTTTCTACTTTGTGACCTTTAGGATACCCTCGGTTAGCAAAGTTAAATCTAAAACCTCTTCCCAACCTATAAAATCAGGAGTACTAGGGAAGATGAATGTGGGGGTACTACCTCTATTGCAAATTCTGAACTTAGAATTAATAATAAATTGAAATAGCGACTCACCTCTGTCGTTAGTTTCGGAGCTGCCCCACAACGTGTGCCTTGCGTTAGCATCGCACCCGAGTAATATTGGATTGGCACCTGCCATCCTTTGTAAGGCAATCAGCTCCTGTGGCGGGCACGACCTGTCGTGCGCCATGTATACCGATGATATATAGCAGCTGTTTGTGTTCATCAACTCCAACTTGATGACAGCCACATCCGGAGAGCTGAAATTGGAACATAGAAAAGCTTTAATATGTTTTTTGACCAGTATACAAGCTCGGGGTTTACCTGATAGCCCGCTGTAGAAAAGGTTATAGTGGGCGTCCATTAGCCCTTTAACCTCAAGGTCCCTTATCCAAGGTTCCTGAATCAAGGCGACGTCGATGTCTCCCTGCCTAAGGAAGACCATTAGGTTGTCCGAGGCGGCCTTAGAATGCCTAAGATTGGCCTGAACAAACCTCATCGACGTCTGCTGAACTCCTGTTGCCTGCTAACACCTTGTCAGCACTTCGACTAGCGTCCTCGGTGGCGTCCTCCTTTAGGCTCATGTCACCCAACAACTGGTTGGCGTCCTCGACATTTGCCTTCGGGATACTTTCGTTCGATCGGAAGATCTTCAGTTTTGCTGTTCTCACTCCGAAGAACAGCTTGTCGTCGACCTTCCGTAGTGGCTCAATGCACTCGTCGTTGAGCCTCAAAAGGTACGACGAGCTCTGCGCACCCTCAAGGGGCTTTTCTGCACAAATGAATGCCCAGTCTGTCATTGGTATGTTTGGATTTTGTCGCTGTAGGAGACGCATCAGCTTTTCGCTCTCCATGGCCATCTTCGGCAGCCAAATGCGGGCCCTGGGTCTTCTAGGGATCTCCGCGGCCGGAATGAGCTTGACCTTCAAACCCTTCCAGGCGTTGCCGAGCTCGGCTACGCACTTGCCGAGGAACTCCCTAGAGAACTCATCCCTGCATTTGAAAATCCGGCATCCCCGGAGAGACTCACTAGAGTCGAATCCAGGAATAGGGTTGTCCGGATTTTCAAACAGGTACCCGCTCACCCGTTCAGAGAGTTTTGTTTCGATCTCGACCCACTTCTCCTGAACGGGCTTTCCGCTCCCTGTGACCTCGTCAACCAGCGCGACCTGGAGGTGATCCCTGGCCACCTCACAGTACCGCCGTTTCATCGGTGATTCTTGCAGCTGGGGGGGAGTCTTTTGTTTCTGCCCTTTTCCCAGCTGGTTCCGTTGTGGAGTCGTCCTTCGACCTCCCTCGTTTAACGGCTTCCGTTTTTTCGGTGGTTTTGAGTTAAGATGCTTCTTGTACTCTTCCACCACCTCCTTACACTTACGGCCGTCTTCCTCATCCTTGGGGTGCACCGTACCAGCAGCTGCATTTTTGGCAATCTTGTCCAAAATGTAGACAGCCCACTTGTACTTTGCCTTGAGAGTCACCCCTTCGACTTCGTTTTTCTATTGACTTATTTCGGAGTGCTCCCATGAGCACTCAACGCAGCCTTTGAAGTAGTTGGCAAATCAGGATTGCTAGGCTTAGCATTCACTGGTAGAGCCGCAGATGATTCCTGACTGGAAGCCATGAGTGCGTCCTCTTCTGCGCTTAGGAAGTCTTCCTTGACCTCCCTGTGTGTTTGTTTGTTGTTGTTGTTTGTTTTGTTTGTATTTTTGTCCATTTGAGTCCCACGAGTAAGCACGGAAGTGGTAGTCCACCCCAGCAGAGCCGGCATACCGGGGTAAGGCACTTATACAACCGACCTTGCCTGGGCATCGGAGGGGAACCGTTCGCGGCCAGCCATATTTTATTAGCCTTATACTATGTTCTGATTGCGCAGTAAACTCAAATTTGTGGTTGTGTGTTAATGAACAATTGTTAAGTGTTCAGATTGGGGTGTTTAAGAAACTTTGAGTTTGATTGACATATGTTTATTTAGTTTCGAATAAAAATACTGTTTTGTTTATAGTCAAAAATGTTTGAGAAAATACATTTGTTCCAAGGCACATTCAATAGGTAGCAGCAGTAAAAAAATAGAAGAAAAAAAATTTGAGCTCTGTATATTTTGTTTTTGCTTTTAAAAGCTAAAATTTCCAAAATATTTTATCAACTACCTTGAATTGTACTGAAAGCATTCTTATCACAACGAAATTCAAAATTTGACAATTCAAATTAAAAGAAAATATGAAAAAAAGTTTTACAAAAAAGTTTGCTGCGCGTACCTACATACATATTTGATGTGCCTTGATTTGTTCATATATTTAGAAGTGTTTGAAAAAATGTGGATAAAATTACATAGTGCTTGCACAAGAATTATTACTTATTATTGTGGAATAAGTCTTGTTGGCTGGAGCCGCAAGAAATTAGCCCATTTGACGAAGACACCGGTAACATAATTGTATTTTGCTGCCCGTGCAATGGAATCTCAGCTGCCAACGGCAAAGGCTTTGACCACTGAGCAGTGGTGAAGGTGAAGGCAACTTCATGGAAGATGGCGATCGTGGCGTTGCATCATTATTACAAGTTTTAATTTGTGCGATTTGATTCCTTTTGTTTACAAATATCTTACGAAGGCGGTTTGATAAGCCATCGACTTTCTGAATAAAATTTATTTATTTCGGCAAAAAAGTGATCCTTTTTTCATTATAACCTCCTTTTAACTCTATGCACTTAGCCCAGCAGTTTTAATATTTTTTTTATTCCTTCCATAAATTTCTCAAGACTCTCCGAATAGGTGTTTGCCTAATGGCGAACTATTCATTCGACCAAATGGGGAATAGGAAATAGTCGCATGGGCTAAATCTAGAGAAAATGCTGGATGGGCTAGCAGTTCGTAGTCCAAGACATGGTTTTTTGCCATGGTGACAATAGACGTGTGCTCGCCAGCTTATGGATAGTGTAAGCAATCGCGGCATCCATCGCCCAGATAGCGTTTTTCATATTCATATTAAATGGAATGTACCCACTCAGTTGGGATACAATGCCTGGTACGACCACAACGGAACTCAGTATACCACTTCTTAACTATTAAAGTTAATGGTGCAGGATCGCGAGAGTATTTATTAAGCCTTTTCTCGGTTTAGGTGTTTGCAAAAAATATTTCTTAATCAATCTTAATCAGGATTCGAAATTCACTTTCCACAAAATATGTATTGAGTAGTATATTATTAGATGGCGGTTAAGGGCAGCAATGATGTATTTAAAGTTTCTGCGCGAGAAGTTCATAAAGTCGCTGACTTATCAAACCGCCCTCGTAATTGAAATTGTGAATTGTCAAACCAATAAACAGTGCAGAAAAACTTTTGAAAAATGATGCCAAAATTTGTCAACAGTGCGGCCTAGTACTTGTGCAAATAAGGGTTGCACGTCCATAAACACCACACAAAAGTTGTGTTTAAGGCGAGTTAAATGAAAAATATTTGTATGGTAAACTCCGAGATTATGAGTTATGTTTGACGTTAAACTCCAAAATAGCTCATTAACTCGAGTTAACGGCGCAGTCAGAACATAGTATTAATTTGCATTCCTGGAAAATTTTGGAAGAAACACGAGCGGTTTCCAAAGCCTTTATGGCTGCTTGGCTGTCACTACAGACCTTAATATGGTATCCTCTCCAACTTTCGCCAACTATCCAGTCTGCTAGTTTGAGTATTGCGAAGACCTCCGATGAAAACACCGTGGTCATCTGACCCAAAGCAGAGAAGGCTCTGAAGTTACCCTCCAGATGCCAGCCAGCTCCAGTCCCATTATCAGTCTTGGAGCCATCAGTGTAGAAAGTTTTTACTGAGTTCCCCAGAAGAGTATCTGGATCTCTCCATTCCTCCCTTGTAGGAAAGCTAACGGCGCACTTTCTCCCAAAGGATACCCCCGGTATCATTTTGTCATTTGCGGCCAGAAGCAAAGGGTATTCCTCTTACACCCTTCCAAACAACTCCCCGTGTCCAAAGCTCCTGTCGTCGTGCCACAGGCCGTAAGCATGCAGTCGACACATCGTCTTCATTGCCCCCTCCTGGATCGCTAAATCGAAAGGAAGCAAATCCAACAGAGCATTAAGAGCCACGCCTGAGGTTGTGCTTATGCACACACTTCTTTGTAATCTGTTCTGCATAGAAACCGTGGTTTTCCCCATGATTCTACGCCACCATACCACCCAAAGTACCATAGCCGATTTTAGACCCCATGTCTTGCTAAAGGTTCTCCGACACTGTCCGAAAACTTTAAGCGCTCGATTTACCTTCAGCTCGATATGAGTTTTCAACGTCACCTTGCTATCTAGAGTTACCCATAAATATTTCACTTCCCCGGAAAGACTTACGTCTACGCCTCTGAGCACCGGAAGGTTGAGACCTTCCAGTTTTCTCTTCCGCGTAAACAAAACTATCGTTGTCTTGCTGGGGTCGACAGCAAGGCCTTGCAAAGTGCACCATTCATCAATCATATTTAGGATTCAGTGTGTCTTTCCACAGACTTCCCTGAGACACTTTCCTAACGCCAAAGCACACACATCGTCAGCGTAGGCCTGGATGTTGGCGAAGCTTTGCATTCCCGTTAGTAGAGAGTCCACTACCAGGCACCACAAGAGAGGTGAGAGTACACTGCCCTGAGGGCATCCTCTCCCAACCTCTGCCATGATAGAGAGGCCAGTTTCTTCCCCAACGGTCAGCAATCTTCTTGATAGCATGAAGCGAATCCATCTTACGATTGTTTCATCCACTTTTTGGCGTCTGGCCGCAGAGCACAGAGAGTCAAAAGTAGTGTTGTCAAACGCTCCCTCAATGTCAGTATATAAGTTATCACCCGCTATGCCAAGTAGCTAAGCAGTGTAGCCATTCAGCAGACAAACCGGTTCCCACACATCAGGGTAATCCGTTTATGCTGACACAGCGTCTGGCCGAACACCTGCAGCTACTTTACTGGAAAGCTTCTACTACAACATACTATACTTTGAACGAAATAAGCAGCAACGATTCCCTATCGTGGGAATGTGACTATGCTGATGTGAAGAATGAACATCTGCATAGTAGGAAGAATTCCACGAAAACATCACATCATCCTATGGCACGTACTGGCAGCGCAGTCACAGCGACTACAGCAGCAGCGACTACAGCAGCAGCGACGGGCCTAATAGGGTTTATATTAGTTATGTCTTAGCGAGTAAGTTTTTAGTCTGTAAGCACAGCTCGAATAATAAAGTATAATTTGAAAATTGGCGCCCAACGTGGGGCTCGGGAACGTTCAAGTGCAGTAAAAGAAATACTCTAAAGAGTTAATAAAACTTTGAACCGCAAACGAACAAATTAAAATATTTTTACTGTGAACCGATTGATTGGACTATTGGAAGTCACCAAGGAACAAATTTTCCTTGTACCGCGCGAGAACGCGAACTAAAAACTCGAACTAGAAGCAGCCAACAAGTACCTCCAGCAACTCATCTGGAACTGAGAAGCAGTCATCAAGAACCCCAAATCCAATTGTAGTTTGGAAGCAGTCACTAAGAGCGGAGAAAAACATCCAAATTATCTTTAACATAATGTAAGTGATTGCTTGGTTATTTTTGTGAAAAAATTTATTGTGTTGAAAAGGTTATTAAATAAAAACTGCCAAAATAGAGAATAGTGAACATTAGTAAATTTTGATAAGCGGTATCGATCAGATAATTGAAAATTTAAAAAAATTACAAGTGTGTTACAAGAGAAAATTAACATGAATGCATCTGAGTTACAAAATTTAGTACAAGCCGCAGTGAAGACTGCACTAGAAGTTCAAAGAAATGAATTCGAAATAAGGTTACAGGAGGTAACAAAAAAGATTTCGAATTTCAGTGTAGAGCCAAGAACGTACGAAGATGGGAAAATAATTGAGGGTATCAAGTGCGATGAACCACTTGATATTGTTAAGTCAATACCCGAATTTGAGGGTAAGCAGGAGCAGTATGTGTCGTGGCGACAAGCGGCGCATTCCGCATACAAGCCATTTGAGAAATACAATGGTAGTTCACGACACTACCAAGCGTTAGGTATAATCAGAAATAAAGTGAGAGGTGCTGCTGATGGGGTGCTTGCGTCATTTAATACGGCGCTAAATTTTAACGCCATAGTAGCAAGATTAGATTTTGCGTATGCCGATAAGCGGCCAATTTATCTTATTGAGCAGGAGTTAAGCACCTTGCGGCAAGAAAACTTGACTGTCCTGCAGTATTATGATGAAATCGAGAAAAAACTAACGTTACTGACAAATAAGACTATTATTAGTAAGTATAGGGCAGATGCTCTCCGGGTTTTTATATCTGGACTAAAGAAACCCTTGAGTGATGTTTTATTTGCGTCACGACCAAATGATCTGCCTGCTGCTTTAGCCTTGGCTCAGGAAGTTAAAGCAAATCACGAAAGGTATATGTTCGCAATGAATTATGCGAAAAGCTCTGAAAGTAGAGTCCTGGCGCAAGATAATTATAATATGCGTAGTCAAGCGCAGAACAAGTTCAATAATAAAAGTTTTAATAGTGCACCAACTCAGGGTAAAAATCCATATTATACCCGGCAACGGGACTCGAACAACTTGCAACCGGTAGAAAAAATGGACGTCGATCCCACGTCTTCACGTGTCCGACAAGCGACAAGTGCTCAACAAAGCACCCGTATTAATAATAACAAATTTAACCAAGCACAAAAAAGACCATATGGCTCTGATAAAATTTCAGGACATCGACGACAGAGAATTAATAAAATTTCACACGAAAATTGTAAAGAAGAAAATTCGGACTATGAAAAGTTAGCAGAATCTAAGGTAGGAGAAGCAGAGGCATCCGATGTAGAATCGATAAATTTTTTAGAGGAAGGTCCCTGCTACCCTTCCTACAACAGACAATAGCGGGGAGATCTTTTAAATTTTTAATAGACACCGTGGCTTCTAAGAATTACATTAAGCCTTTTGAAGGGGGTAGGGAAGGTCGTGGCAGTTGACGAGCCTTTCCAAGTGAAATCCATACATGGATTCAATAATATTATACATAAATGTTACTTAACTCTTTTTGGAGTAAATACTCCATTTTTTATTTTGCCGGGTCTAACGACCTTTGATGGCATTATTGGCCTTGATCTGCTAACGCAGGTAAAAGCTAATATCAACCTAAGGGAGGAAGTAGTTCAGTTCAACTCTGGAGTTGAAAAAATTCAATTCTATAAATGCGAAGACGTGAACTTTACGAAACCAGCGGACATAAACGTCCCTCAGTCTGTAAAATCCGAGTTTAATAAAATGTTGAAGAAAAGGGCTAAAGCTTTTGCAGACCCCGATGAAGCACTGCCCTTCAATACAAACATCGTTGCTACCATTCGCACCGAAGATAGCAACCCGGTATATTCAAAATTATATCCATATCCAATGGGAGTGGCTGATTTTGTTAACAGCGAAATAAAGAATCTATTAAAGAATGGAATAATTCGGGCATCTAGGTCCGCTTATAACAACCCAGTATGGGTTGTTGATAAAAAAGGTACTGATGAGTTGGGCAACAAGAAAAAACGACTAGTGCTAGACTTTCGAAAGCTCAATCAAAAGACGGTCGATGACAAATACCCTATTCCCAATGTCACGTCAATATTATCAAACTTGGGCAAGGCAAACTATTTTACAACCCTAGATTTAAAGTCAGGGTTTCATCAAATTGAGCTGGCAGAGCGGGATCGAGAAAAAACCGCTTTCTCGGTTAATAATGGAAAATACGAGTTTTGTCGACTACCATTTGGATTGAAAAATGCGCCTAGCATTTTTCAGAGGGCCATTGATGATGTCCTCCGTAAACAAATAGGCAAGACTTGTTACGTATACGTCGACGATGTAATAATTTTTTCTGAAAAGGAAGCGGACCACGTAAAGCATATTGACTGGGTTTTGCGTAAACTATATGAGGCAAATATGAAGGCCTCGTGGGAAAAGTCGAATTTTTTTAAAACAAGTGTAGAATACCTTGGTTTTACAGTGTCAAGAGGGGGAATCAAAGCAAGTCCGGTTAAGGTAGAAGCCATCCGAGACTATAGCGAGCCTTCAACCTTGTTCGGAGTCAGATCCTTTTTGGGCTTAGCCAGTTACTATCGCTGCTTCATTAAGGATTTTGCTTCGATAGCGAAACCATTGTCCGATATTTTAAAAGGTGAAAATGGTAGAATTAGTGCTCAGCAATCAAAAAAAATTAAAACTAAACTTGATGACAGGCAGCTACAAGCCTTTAGTAAACTGAAAGAAATACTGATATCGGAGGATGTAATGCTGCTTTACCCGGACTTTGGGAAGCCTTTCGATCTAACGACGGATGCTTCGTCACACGGTCTGGGAGCAGTTTTATCTCAGAATGGAAAGCCAATAACAATGATTTGCAGGACATTGAAGGATAGAGAGTTGCACTTCGCAACCAATGAAAGAGAACTGTTGGCCATAGTATGGGCCTTAAAAAACCTCCGAAATTATCTTTACGGTGTAAAAAATCTCAATATTTACACCGACCATCAGCCTCTTACATTCGCAGTTTCAGATCGAAACCCGAATGCGAAAATTAAACGCTGGAAAAGAAAACTTTGTTGCAGACGCTCTGTCACGACAAAGGATCCATGCTCTCGAGGACCAACCTGAGTCAGACGTAGCAACAGTTCATAGTGAACTTTCTTTGACTTACACAATAGAGTCAACAGACAAACCAATAAATTGTTACAGAAATCAAATTTTTCTAGAAGATGCACAGAGTCCGTCAACCCGCACTTTCATAATATTTGGAAAGAAGACGCGCCGTTTTATATATTTTTCAAGCAGAGACTCACTAATTGAATCAATCCGAAACGTAGTTAAACCGGACGTTGTTAACGCAATTAACTGCGAGTTATCAGTTTTAGCGCATATCCAACATAACCTTGTTGAGTTGTTTCCAACAACAAAGTTCTGGTATGCTAAGAAATTCGTAACAGACATTTTTGATAAAAATGAACAGAAAGAAATTGTAATTACGGAACATAATCGGGCACATGGAGCCGCCCAAGAGAATACTAAACAGATTTTGCGTGACTATTTCTTTCCAAAAATGACGAAGTTAGCGAATGAAGTTGTAACAAATTGTAAAACATGTTCAAGGGCTAAATATGACCGACACCCGAAAAAACAGTTAATCGGAAAAACTCCAATTCCTTCATACGCAGGCGAGATTTTGCACATTGATATATTTTCAACAGATAAAAAATACTTTCTGACTTGCCTAGATAAATTTTCGAAATTCGCGATAGTCCAACCGATACTCTCTCGCACAATAATAGATGTGAAAATCCCGATTTTGCAGTTAATGAATATTTACCCTAAAACGAAAACGATTTTCTGTGACAACGAAGCCTCTTTTAATTCTGAAACTATTAGATCAATTTTGCTTAACCGTTTCGATGTACACATAGTCAATGCCCCGCCTCTCCATAGCACTTCGAACGGACAGGTGGAGAGACTACACAGCACTTTGTTGGAAATTGCAAGGTGTCTCAAATTAGAGAGAAAAATCGAGGACACAAGCAAGCTAATAATGCAGGCGACAATAGAATACAATAGGTCCATTCATTCCGTCACTGGCCAGAAACCGGTGGATATAATCCACTCAGCCACAGATGAGTTTAAAGAGGATATAAAAAATAAAATTAAAAAGGCTCAAGAGGTTCAATTGCAGAAACACAATGAGTCAAGACGAGATAGAACTTTCGAAGTGGGGGAAAGGGTACTAGTAAAAACAAATAGGAGATTAGGAAATAAGCTTACACCACTATGTGTTGAGGAAAAAGTAGAAGCTGATTTAGGGACAGCCGTTCTCATAAAAGGGAGGGAGTCCATAAGGACAATCTAAGATAAACAAAAATAAGATGTGTAATGAAAAAACATTTTCCAGGATCTTACTCTTGATGATTTCATTTGTGTCAACTATGAGTGCCAGGATGACTGACTATACTCACTCGAAATACATTCCGATTTTAGACGGAGGGGTCACCATTTGGCAGGACTACGGTTACTTCAGACACACAACTAACTTAACCACGTATTCCGAAATTGTAGACGAGACTACCAAATTGGCTAGGGAATTCCCCCAGGAACATCTGAAGAAAATTTTGGAATTCGACACTAAGCATTTGGAGACATTGCTGACGGCCATAAGCATACACCATAGGCAGGCAAGAAGTTTGAATTTCCTAGGAACGGCTTTAAAGGTAGTTGCAGGAACGCCTGATTTCGATGATTTTGAACATATCAAGTTTAGGCAAACCGAGCTCATCGAATCAAATAACAAGCAAATATTAATAAATACGAAAATTCAGGATCAAATTAAAAAATTAACGAACAGGGTGAATATTATCATAGCGAACGCAAAAAAAGAGGAAATTGACAACTCTCACCTGTATGAACTTTTGGTAACGTGGAATAGAATTTTAATAACTGAAATGCAAACCTTGATGCTATAGATATCGCTTGCCAAAGTTAATGTCATAAATTCAGCAATTTTTTGACGATAATGATTTGAAGTCAATAATAAACAAGCAATCCACAAATATTAGTATAACGGAAGAAATGGATGTATCTAGTGTTAAGATATTACAAAATGAGAATATATTACATTTTATTATAAAATTTCCTAGACCTAAATTAGCATGTAAGAAAATTAGTATTTTTCCCGTCGCGCACAATGGCATTATACTTTACCTTGCCGAGGGCCACATAGTCGCAGAGTGTGATAGCCGCGTAATTGCAGTAAGTGATTGCAAAACAACCGCAACATCAACGTTCTGCAGAGAGTCAGTTAAGGAGACATGCGCACAACAGTTACATTCGGGGATGAGGGCGCACTGCACAACTCAGCCTGATCACCGGGAAGCTGTGGTAGTAATCGATGAGGGCATCATTATAATTAATGACCGACAAGCATGCGTAAGGGAGGCAGAAGCACCTGCCTCCATTCTATAACAGGGTTTGGATCAACGGAACCATGTTTCTAAATCGTAATGTATCCCCAAGTAGACAACCAGGCATAGCAACGTCGCCGTTATTGAATATTACTGGTCACCAAAAGATACTAAGCTTACCGTTTCTGCATAAGCTAAACGCTGAAAATTTGCGATACATAAATGAAGTCGAAACAAGAGTTGCAAAGCAGCCGGCGCTGTCTTTTGGCCTAATTGTCACAACCATTACAATCTGCTGTATCCTTTTAAAAGTAAAACAACACCTCCTCAAAAAACGAAAACAGCGTGACCTCCAAAATGCTATTGAAGCCTTGAGAAGGTCCGAGGACGGCCCTCACTTACGGGGGGAGGAGTTATCACCCGCTATGCCAAGTAGCTAAGCAGTGTAGCCATTCAGCAGACAAAACGGTTCCCGCACATCAGGGTAATCCGTTTATGCTGACACAGCGTCTGGCCGAACACCTGCAGCCACTTTACTGGAAAGCTTCTACTACAACATACTATACTTTGAACGAAATAAGCAGCAACGATTCCCTATCGTGGGAATGTGACTATGCTGATGTGAAGAATGAACATCTGCATAGTTGGAAGAATTCCACGAAAACATCACATCATCCTATGGCACGTACTGGCAGCGCAGTCACAGCGACTACAGCAGCAGCGACTACAGCAGCAGCGACGGGCCTAATAGGGTTTATATTAGTTATGTCTTAGCGAGTAAGTTTTTAGTCTGTAAGCACAGCTCGAATAATAAAGTATAATTTGAAAATTGGCGCCCAACGTGGGGCTCGGGAACGTTCAAGTGCAGTAAAAGAAATACTCTAAAGAGTTAATAAAACTTTGAACCGCAAACGAACAAATTAAAATATTTTTACTGTGAACCGATTGATTGGACTATTGGAAGTCACCAAGGAACAAATTTTCCTTGTACCGCGCGAGAACGCGAACTAAAAACTCGAACTAGAAGCAGCCAACAAGTACCTCCAGCAACTCATCTGGAACTGAGAAGCAGTCATCAAGAACCCCAAATCCAATTGTAGTTTGGAAGCAGTCACTAAGAGCGGAGAAAAACATCCAAATTATCTTTAACATAATGTAAGTGATTGCTTGGTTATTTTTGTGAAAAAATTTATTGTGTTGAAAAGGTTATTAAATAAAAACTGCCAAAATAGAGAATAGTGAACATTAGTAAATTTTGATAAGCGGTATCGATCAGATAATTGAAAATTTAAAAAAATTACAAGTGTGTTACAAGAGAAAATTAACATGAATGCATCTGAGTTACAAAATTTAGTACAAGCCGCAGTGAAGACTGCACTAGAAGTTCAAAGAAATGAATTCGAAATAAGGTTACAGGAGGTAACAAAAAAGATTTCGAATTTCAGTGTAGAGCCAAGAACGTACGAAGATGGGAAAATAATTGAGGGTATCAAGTGCGATGAACCACTTGATATTGTTAAGTCAATACCCGAATTTGAGGGTAAGCAGGAGCAGTATGTGTCGTGGCGACAAGCGGCGCATTCCGCATACAAGCCATTTGAGAAATACAATGGTAGTTCACGACACTACCAAGCGTTAGGTATAATCAGAAATAAAGTGAGAGGTGCTGCTGATGGGGTGCTTGCGTCATTTAATACGGCGCTAAATTTTAACGCCATAGTAGCAAGATTAGATTTTGCGTATGCCGATAAGCGGCCAATTTATCTTATTGAGCAGGAGTTAAGCACCTTGCGGCAAGGAAACTTGACTGTCCTGCAGTATTATGATGAAATCGAGAAAAAACTAACGTTACTGACAAATAAGACTATTATTAGTAAGTATAGGGCAGATGCTCTCCGGGTTTTTATATCTGGACTAAAGAAACCCTTGAGTGATGTTTTATTTGCGTCACGGCCAAATGATCTGCCTGCTGCTTTAGCCTTGGCTCAGGAAGTTAAAGCAAATCACGAAAGGTATATGTTCGCAATGAATTATGCGAAAAGCTCTGAAAGTAGAGTCCTGGCGCAAGATAATTATAATATGCGTAGTCAAGCGCAGAACAAGTTCAATAATAAAAGTTTTAATAGTGCACCAACTCAGGGTAAAAATCCATATTATACCCGGCAACGGGACTCGAACAACTTGCAACCGGTAGAAAAAATGGATGTCGATCCCACGTCTTCACGTGTCCGACAAGCGACAAGTGCTCAACAAAGCACCCGTATTAATAATAACAAATTTAACCAAGCACAAAAAAGACCATATGGCTCTGATAAAATTTCAGGACATCGACGACAGAGAATTAATAAAATTTCACACGAAAATTGTAAAGAAGAAAATTCGGACTATGAAAAGTTAGCAGAATCTAAGGTAGCAGAAGCAGAGGCATCCGATGTAGAATCGATAAATTTTTTAGAGGAAGGTCCCTGCTACCCTTCCTACAACAGACAATAGCGGGGAGATCTTTTAAATTTTTAATAGACACCGTGGCTTCTAAGAATTACATTAAGCCTTTTGAAGGGGGTAGGGAAGGTCGTGGCAGTTGACGAGCCTTTCCAAGTGAAATCCATACATGGATTCAATAATATTATACATAAATGTTACTTAACTCTTTTTGGAGTAAATACTCCATTTTTTATTTTGCCGGGTCTAACGACCTTTGATGGCATTATTGGCCTTGATCTGCTAACGCAGGTAAAAGCTAATATCAACCTAAGGGAGGAAGTAGTTCAGTTCAACTCTGGAGTTGAAAAAATTCAATTCTATAAATGCGAAGACGTGAACTTTACGAAACCAGCGGACATAAACGTCCCTCAGTCTGTAAAATCCGAGTTTAATAAAATGTTGAAGAAAAGGGCTAAAGCTTTTGCAGACCCCGATGAAGCACTGCCCTTCAATACAAACATCGTTGCTACCATTCGCACCGAAGATAGCAACCCGGTATATTCAAAATTATATCCATATCCAATGGGAGTGGCTGATTTTGTTAACAGCGAAATAAAGAATCTATTAAAGAATGGAATAATTCGGGCATCTAGGTCCGCTTATAACAACCCAGTATGGGTTGTTGATAAAAAAGGTACTGATGAGTTGGGCAACAAGAAAAAACGACTAGTGCTAGACTTTCGAAAGCTCAATCAAAAGACGGTCGATGACAAATACCCTATTCCCAATGTCACGTCAATATTATCAAACTTGGGCAAGGCAAACTATTTTACAACCCTAGATTTAAAGTCAGGGTTTCATCAAATTGAGCTGGCAGAGCGGGATCGAGAAAAAACCGCTTTCTCGGTTAATAATGGAAAATACGAGTTTTGTCGACTACCATTTGGATTGAAAAATGCGCCTAGCATTTTTCAGAGGGCCATTGATGATGTCCTCCGTAAACAAATAGGCAAGACTTGTTACGTATACGTCGACGATGTAATAATTTTTTCTGAAAAGGAAGCGGACCACGTAAAGCATATTGACTGGGTTTTGCGTAAACTATATGAGGCAAATATGAAGGCCTCGTGGGAAAAGTCGAATTTTTTTAAAACAAGAATACCTTGGTTTTACAGTGTCAAGAGGGGGAATCAAAGCAAGTCCGGTTAAGGTAGAAGCCATCCGAGACTATAGCGAGCCTTCAACCTTGTTCGGAGTCAGATCCTTTTTGGGCTTAGCCAGTTACTATCGCTGCTTCATTAAGGATTTTGCTTCGATAGCGAAACCATTGTCCGATATTTTAAAAGGTGAAAATGGTAGAATTAGTGCTCAGCAATCAAAAAAAATTAAAACTAAACTTGATGACAGGCAGCTACAAGCCTTTAGTAAACTGAAAGAAATACTGATATCGGAGGATGTAATGCTGCTTTACCCGGACTTTGGGAAGCCTTTCGATCTAACGACGGATGCTTCGTCACACGGTCTGGGAGCAGTTTTATCTCAGAATGGAAAGCCAATAACAATGATTTGCAGGACATTGAAGGATAGAGAGTTGCACTTCGCAACCAATGAAAGAGAACTGTTGGCCATAGTATGGGCCTTAAAAAACCTCCGAAATTATCTTTACGGTGTAAAAAATCTCAATATTTACACCGACCATCAGCCTCTTACATTCGCAGTTTCAGATCGAAACCCGAATGCGAAAATTAAACGCTGGAAAAGAAAACTTTGTTGCAGACGCTCTGTCACGACAAAGGATCCATGCTCTCGAGGACCAACCTGAGTCAGACGTAGCAACAGTTCATAGTGAACTTTCTTTGACTTACACAATAGAGTCAACAGACAAACCAATAAATTGTTACAGAAATCAAATTTTTCTAGAAGATGCACAGAGTCCGTCAACCCGCACTTTCATAATATTTGGAAAGAAGACGCGCCGTTTTATATATTTTTCAAGCAGAGACTCACTAATTGAATCAATCCGAAACGTAGTTAAACCGGACGTTGTTAACGCAATTAACTGCGAGTTATCAGTTTTAGCGCATATCCAACATAACCTTGTTGAGTTGTTTCCAACAACAAAGTTCTGGTATGCTAAGAAATTCGTAACAGACATTTTTGATAAAAATGAACAGAAAGAAATTGTAATTACGGAACATAATCGGGCACATGGAGCCGCCCAAGAGAATACTAAACAGATTTTGCGTGACTATTTCTTTCCAAAAATGACGAAGTTAGCGAATGAAGTTGTAACAAATTGTAAAACATGTTCAAGGGCTAAATATGACCGACACCCGAAAAAACAGTTAATCGGAAAAACTCCAATTCCTTCATACGCAGGCGAGATTTTGCACATTGATATATTTTCAACAGATAAAAAATACTTTCTGACTTGCCTAGATAAATTTTCGAAATTCGCGATAGTCCAACCGATACTCTCTCGCACAATAATAGATGTGAAAATCCCGATTTTGCAGTTAATGAATATTTACCCTAAAACGAAAACGATTTTCTGTGACAACGAAGCCTCTTTTAATTCTGAAACTATTAGATCAATTTTGCTTAACCGTTTCGATGTACACATAGTCAATGCCCCGCCTCTCCATAGCACTTCGAACGGACAGGTGGAGAGACTACACAGCACTTTGTTGGAAATTGCAAGGTGTCTCAAATTAGAGAGAAAAATCGAGGACACAAGCAAGCTAATAATGCAGGCGACAATAGAATACAATAGGTCCATTCATTCCGTCACTGGCCAGAAACCGGTGGATATAATCCACTCAGCCACAGATGAGTTTAAAGAGGATATAAAAAATAAAATTAAAAAGGCTCAAGAGGTTCAATTGCAGAAACACAATGAGTCAAGACGAGATAGAACTTTCGAAGTGGGGGAAAGGGTACTAGTAAAAACAAATAGGAGATTAGGAAATAAGCTTACACCACTATGTGTTGAGGAAAAAGTAGAAGCTGATTTAGGGACAGCCGTTCTCATAAAAGGGAGGGTAGTCCATAAGGACAATCTAAGATAAACAAAAATAAGATGTGTAATGAAAAAACATTTTCCAGGATCTTACTCTTGATGATTTCATTTGTGTCAACTATGAGTGCCAGGATGACTGACTATACTCACTCGAAATACATTCCGATTTTAGACGAAGGGGTCACCATTTGGCAGGACTACGGTTACTTCAGACACACAACTAACTTAACCACGTATTCCGAAATTGTAGACGAGACTACCAAATTGGCTAGGGAATTCCCCCAGGAACATCTGAAGAAAATTTTGGAATTGGACACTAAGCATTTGGAGACATTGCTGACGGCCATAAGCATACACCATAGGCAGGCAAGAAGTTTGAATTTCCTAGGAACGGCTTTAAAGGTAGTTGCAGGAACGCCTGATTTCGATGATTTTGAACATATCAAGTGTAGGCAAACCGAGCTCATCGAATCAAATAACAAGCAAATATTAATAAATACGAAAATTCAGGATCAAATTAAAAAATTAACGAACAGGGTGAATATTATCATAGCGAACGCAAAAAAAGAGGAAATTGACAACTCTCACCTGTATGAACTTTTTGTAACGTGGAATAGAATTTTAATAACTGAAATGCAAACCTTGATGCTATAGATATCGCTTGCCAAAGTTAATGTCATAAATTCAGCAATTCTTGACGATAATGATTTGAAGTCAATAATAAACAAGCAATCCACAAATATTAGTATAACGGAAGAAATGGATGTATCTAGTGTTAAGATATTACAAAATGAGAATATATTACATTTTATTATAAAATTTCCTAGACCTAAATTAGCATGTAAGAAAATTAGTATTTTTCCCGTCGCGCACAATGGCATTATACTTTACCTTGCCGAGGGCCACATAGTCGCAGAGTGTGATAGCCGCGTAATTGCAGTAAGTGATTGCAAAACAACCGCAACATCAACGTTCTGCAGAGAGTCAGTTAAGGAGACATGCGCACAACAGTTACATTCGGGGATGAGGGCGCACTGCACAACTCAGCCTGATCACCGGGAAGCTGTGGTAGTAATCGATGAGGGCATCATTATAATTAATGACCGACAAGCATCGTAAGGGAGGCAGAAGCACCTGCCTCCATTCTATAACAGGGTTTGGATCAACGGAACCATGTTTCTAAATCGTAATGTATCCCCAAGTAGACAACCAGGCATAGCAACGTCGCCGTTATTGAATATTACTGGTCACCAAAAGATACTAAGCTTACCGTTTCTGCATAAGCTAAACGCTGAAAATTTGCGATACATAAATGAAGTCGAAACAAGAGTTGCAAAGCAGCCGGCGCTGTCTTTTGGCCTAATTGTCACAACCATTACAATCTGCTGTATCCTTTTAAAAGTAAAACAACACCTCCTCAAAAAACGAAAACAGCGTGACCTCCAAAATGCTATTGAAGCCTTGAGAAGGTCCGAGGACGGCCCTCACTTACGGGGGGAGGAGTTATCACCCGCGATGCCAAGTAGCTAAGCAGTGTAGCCATTCAGCAGACAAAACGGTTCCCGCACATCAGGGTAATCCGTTTATGCTGACACAGCGTCTGGCCGAACACCTGCAGCCACTTTACTGGAAAGCTTCTACTACAACATACTATACTTTGAACGAAATAAGCAGCAACGATTCCCTATCGTGGGAATGTGACTATGCTGATGTGAAGAATGAACCTCTGCATAGTAGGAAGAATTCCACGAAAACATCACATCATCCTATGGCACGTACTGGCAGCGCAGTCACAGCGACTACAGCAGCAGCGACTACAGCAGCAGCGACGGGCCGAATAGGGTTTATATTAGTTATGTCTTAGCGAGTAAGTTTTTAGTCTGTAAGCACAGCTCGAATAATAAAGTATAATTTGAAAATTTATACTCCCATTGTGTATTCCCCTCCTTCCAGCCTCACTTCGATCTTTGTTACAAGATTATGCAAAGCTGAAAAACAGGATTTTCCACTCTGGTATGCATGCTGAAGAGTACTAAGAGGACTGTCCACCAAGACCCTTAATCTAATGTACCTTTCGACCATTCGCTCCAGGCTCTTCAGCATGAAGGATGTCAAACTGATCGGCCTGAAGCTTTTCGCCAGGGCATAATCATCCTTTCCCGGTTTGGGAATGAAGACAACCCTGGCTGTTCACCAAAGCATAGGGATATAGCCAAATGCCAGACAAGCCTTAAAGATTCTCATTAGAGTCTCAATAAGCTTGTCTCCCCCACACTTTAGCATCTTCGGGTACACACCATCCGTACCAGGTGATTTGAAGTCACCACTTTTGATGCTATGTACCATTTTAATCTAGTGGCTCTCCCAGTCGTGTCATCCACTGCCATATCTCTGCCTGTGTCAGGAATAAGCCTGCAACCCGGAAAGTGGGTTTCCAGGAGAAAGTTGTAAGTGTCGTGGTATAAGTAGTGTTTCTGAGAGAATCGAGCCTAACCGTAGGGTCCTGTTGCAGTACCCTACAGAGCCTCGCCGACTATTTCGTGTTTTCAATATCACTGCAGAGCTTAATTTACACGATCGAATTTTCCTTTTATATTCCCTCTGCACGACACGATATTCGGACTAATCTTCTTCCTTACGAGTTTTTAACGCCCGATTCAGAAGTTTCCTGGAAGCTTTGTAAGTTCAGCGTTCCACCATGAGACCGCTTTTCCTTCCCTGCTTCTTCTCAGCGGGCATGTTTCCTCTAAACAACCAACCAAAGTACTCGTTATCTTGTGGGTCGCCTCTTCAATTGATTTTAAACTTTTGAGTTTACGAAGATCTGGCATTCTCTCTTCTAGGAGCAACCCATATCTGTCCCAGTCCGCGTTTCGAGGATTCCGACGTTTTGGTATTTGACAAGTATCAGTACCTAGCCGGAACTCAATGAACCGATGATAAGAAAGAGATTCCTAATCCAAGACCATCTATCCTTTGATGTGATCCACAATGACTTTGTTGGCCTAGGTTAGATCAATCACTTCTTGTCTTCTGCTGGTGACCAAAGTAGGCTTGTTACGTACGTTTTGTATACCTAGGCCAGAAGTAAAATTGAAGTCCAATAGCTTGTTCGCACGAGGGTTACACTTCGTTCTACCCCACATAGTGTTCTATGTTGGCGTCACAGCCCACTATCAGGCCCATACCATTAGACTCGGCGTACTGCACGATGCCCATGATCCCCTTCGATGGAGGGGGAAGTATAGAATCGTAAGGCAGGTATGCTGAGACTACAATTGCCTCAAACCGACTACCACCACAGCAGTACATAATTTTTGCTGCGACGACATCTTGAGAGCAGAACTCCCTAAGCATTGTGCATTCAACCGAGCGCGGAACAATAATGCATGCACGCGGCCTATCAGTCCCTCTGAATTGAAGGACATTACCGCAAGAAATGCTTCCAAGTCCACAGACACGCCCACGGCATACCCATGGTTCCTGAATAAGGATTAATTGGGGGCTTGTATGCAGTTTCGCATGCCTACTGCACAGAAGAACAGTAGACGATTTGCTATGCTGCAGATTTATCCGGGTAAAAATAATCTCTGACTCACCAAGTGGTCAAGCTATTAACTACTTCTTCCCTCTTTCCCTTTCTTTATCCTGGGTGCGGAAAGTAATCCTTCCCAGGTATAGGTAAGGGCGCTATCCGTATCTAGTTCAAAGAACTTCCAACGAGCTTGGGTCTGGAAGCCGGTCCTCTGGTATACGAGTACACATGCCATTGGCTAGTTTTCAGTCCCTCGTTCTGGACACCAATATGCTGTAGAACCTCGCTTGGTTTCCGGGGTTTACCCGGTATCCGAGCGAAGGCTCTCACCAACCTTCTACTACATTCGTCTCGTTTGGTTCGAGCCTGCAGGCATATCCGATTCCGATCCTGAGATCTTCATCTTCTTTGCCTTGCGACTCTCGCCACATACTCGCACAGACCCCTGGTCAGCATCGGAAGAGAGCTACAGAACAGATGAGTCACCCGTCCTGTCACGCTTCCCCGTTGCCTTTCCGGGTGTAGAGATGGTAAGCAAAGGATATTGAGTACTCGCCACGGCTATAGCCGCGGCTTTCCTCTCCTTCGGCTTCCTTCTCTACAACTGCCTTGCGGTTAGCTTTTCACCCGTTTCCGACTCACCAATATAGGACTTCCCCTTACCGATAACCCCTTAGTTTGCGCCAGGTTTAACCGTTGTCGGTTCCATCAGTGATACCAGTGATCGGCTGCCTGAAGAAGAAGCAGGAAGCGTTAGCTGCTTCATTCTGTTTGGATGCTAGTTCGCCCTTCTCCGCATTCAGGAATATGCTCTCCGTTGACTTAGTCAATGTGCTCACCAGTGGCTTGCTTCCTCCGAGACCCTGGCCGCCAGTCTCAGTCATAAGGGATGGTGGGTTTTGGGCCTGCACATCCGACGCCCAGGGCACCGACAAGTCGGCGGGATTCCCAGCTTGCCTGTTACCCCGTGCAGATAATCCTGGTTTGGACTTCACCATGTGGAAAGGGGGGGCTTTGCATTTTTACCTTACCGCCCAGGGGTGGGTGTTTCAGAGGGTATTCTTCCCGTCATCCTGCTAATTCCCGAGACGCTATAAAAGCCATTCGGGGGACTCAAACCAAAATGAAGGGTTCTCACCTTCTTTTAGTTGTCCCCAGGCCGAGGCTAAGGTTAACAGTGCAACCAGCGGGAAGGAAAAAGAGGAGATTGGTAGCGAGAGGAGGGAGGCATCACGTCCGAAGATCCGCCATCTTGTTACACTTCAATACCCTTTGACCACCTGTCACTTTGTTACTTTGAAAGCTAATTTTTCATTTGGCTGTAAATTTCGTGGGTTCAACATCGAAGATATTAAGAGTGTTCGCGGTGCAGATAATTGTTACGAATTGTTACAAAATATCACGATTTTTGTCAAATCGCAAGGAAGGGGAAATTGAGAGCGCAAAATTAAATTTCATTTTGAGGGGAAGTTGCAAATTTTTGCTGGACAAATTTTACCCAGCACAAATTTGCAAGCAAGAAAACAGCATTCGCGTAAAAATTTGCAGGCATCTCTCTTTAAGAGAGAATACTCCACAATTCTGAGATGTCGGATAAGCGTTTGCGTTCACTTGTTCGATTGCTACCAAATTAGTCACATTTGTTCTATCCGTGGGAAAAAAACCCATTTGCCCCCCCTGTTGCACGCCAGTGTGATCATCCTACTTGCTCTTACTCATTGCTTTTACACATATCTTTTTCTACTCTCGCTCTAACATTGTCGTTTACCTAGTCTGGTAGTTGTTTGTAAGCAGTACCAGTTTTATTAGTAAGCGGCTTAGTTATCTACTTGTTATCGCTAACCACTTTTACTTATTACCCTTATTGTTAGCTTCTTGTTATCGGAAACAGTTTTATAAGTTACCCTATTTGTTATGAACTTGTTACCTCTAACCACTTATATTCGATACCTACTGGTTACCGCTAACCGTTAGCTATGGTTACCCTTAGTTTACCAAATTTTTAAGTATTTTATTTTACAATATTTATCAGGTTACTATTTAAACTTATATTCATATTTAGCAGTTATGGTTTAATAAAATACGTCTCTTTACTTAAGAACTAATTATAAATGTTTATTTAATCTTTAAAACAATAAAGTAATTTCTAAGTTGCCGGAACTATGTTGTTGGTTTGAAAACGTCGTGATGTCATGAGATTTAGTCGTAGTTGTTGTGGAATATTCAAGATAGAAAACAGGCTTTAATCGATCAGCAGAAACGTTGACGTCCTTATCTTTAATACGAATGGTAAATAATCGATCTGATATTTTCTTTACCACTTCAAAAGGTCCAGTGTAAGAAGGTTAAAATGGTTCGCGTACAGCATCAGTTCTCAAAAACACATGTGTGCAAGTATCGAGTCCTTTCAATATGAACATTTTGCCTTTAATGTGATGCCCAGTTCTCGTTGAACCGCGTAATGATCAACAACCGAGTGTATAGTGCTTATTGTATATCAATACCTAAAATCAAAACTGATTATTCGCAAGCTTATGCAAAAAAAAAAAAAACAAAAAACACTAACAATAATACGAACACACCCATAAAATTATTCAAGAAGCAAAGAGATTGCAGCATTGAGAGACACTTGTTGGTGTCCCTTACTGCATCTGAGTATCAATCGGCCAAGATTGATATATAAGAGATTACTAACAAAAATAATTTACGATCTGCGCATGTAAGTCACACCTGCAATAACGTAGTTTCATTTTGATTGGAGAATTGCTTTATAAGTTCGAATAATATAATAAAACCGCGTTGCACTTCACAAAAAACTTTAATTAAACCTTTAAAATTATAGAACACCAAATATTCACTTCACTCGTGTTGGAATTTTAAAGAAACTTTGCCGATGTGACGTCGTTTTGAGCAGCTGAATGTCAATATCGTAAAGCAAAAAGGTAACGGACCTGCGCAAGGCGCAATCTCTTATTTATCAATCTTGTCAATCTGCTATGGAAACAACAGAAATAAGTGAAGTGAATGAGGTGGAGTGACAGAATGTGCCATCACGTGATAAACCTACTAAGAGAATTAATAACTCTTCTCCCAAAGTGTTAAAGAAATAAATACAAATACTAGACGACGGCGCAGGAACGTCAGCAAATGCTAACAGGTTTGCTGAATTAGAAGCAATGAGCAGCGATCAAGATGAGTGTGACGAGACAGCCTCTCAAAGAGAATCAAACATAAAGCCACCACCTATTTTTGTGCCAAATGTTAAATAAAATGATAAACATGTTTAGTTCAATAATTCCTCATACGGGATTTAATTATAAGTCAACAAATGAAGGGCAAGTTAGGATAATGGTAAAAACTGTAAATTCCTAAAGAACACTTGTTAAACACATGAAAACTAAGAATATTAGCTTTCACACGTATCAGCTCAAACAACCAAGAGCTTAAAGAGTTGTAATTAAAAATCTACGTCATTCAACTGATATTAGTGATATAAAAACTAAGCTAGAAATGTTAGGGCATAATGTAAGGAATGTTGTTAATATTCGAAGTCGCCATACTAAGCAACCGCTGTCAATGTTTTCTGTTGATATTAGGTACGTTCGTTTTCAATCTCCAACAGAAAATATCCAATAGCAAAATTCTGTGGAATTGTATTCTCTTCTCTCACAAAAGAAAAATATCCAAAACAGTACGCGAACGCAAAATTTGCAGAAACTTGCAAATTCAACGAACAGCTGAATGAATTCTTGTCCGCATCCAAATATGCAAAATGGAAAACATTGCATAAGTGTTTGCTTGAAACATTCTACTAAGGAAACTTAACCAAACTAACATTTACTTGCTACTACATAGCATGTTTAACACTCGTATTTTATAATTTTCACCTTTAAAATTCTTAAATAATAATTATGCGAATTGCAATCATCTGTTTTTGATCAGCTGTTTTGCTGTTGGCAAATTTCTGCTGGCAAAAATTTTTCCAGCAGAAACCAACAGCTTCCCTTCAAAGTGAAATGTCACTTTGCTCTCTCAATTTCCCTTACTCTGTTAGTTTTTGGCGTACGCGAACGCTAAAAGCTGATAGTTTTCGAAAACTTTCAATAATTATCCGTACCCGAACTTACCTATTGAACCAAATAGTAACAACAAAACAATATATGAATTGAATTACATTAATAATGCGCTGAACGCCCAAGAAGAAGAAATGTTGCTATAAGAAACTCCAATGGGTCATGGTGTAAATCTCATTTGAGTAAAGTTCAAGCATTTGGTGAATACCTGGAAGAGATCTTTAAACCGCTTTCACTCAATAGCCGTACGGATGAGGAAGGAATTATAGGATTCTTAGATGTGGTCTGCCAAATGGACCTAGAAGTTAAAGAAGAAATCGAAATTCTTAATAACTCAGAAGCACCAGGGTACGATGGTATCGACGCAAAAACGATTAAAGCGCTTTCAGAAAAATTTATGCAATATTTAACATTGCTATTCAATACAATTCTTCGGCTTGACCACTTTCCAACGCAGTGGAAATGTGCGGAAATAATAATGATATTGAAGCCTAATAAGCTTTAAAATGATATAAAGTCATATCGACCAGTTAGCTTGCTGGTGACATTCTCCAAAATATTTGAAAGAATATTTCTGAAAAGAATGTTGTCAGTTATTGAAAGAAGTAACATTATACCTGAGCACCAATTTGGGTTTAGGAATAAACATGGAACAATAGAACCATCCCACAGAGTCGTTAACGTTATAACCGATGCACTAGAAAACAAAATATACTGCTCGGGAGTATTCTTGGATGTTCAACAGGCCTTGGCCCGTGTGTGGCACGTATTTGCGTTGTCGCAGCTTTTATGTAAAACATAGGAATGAGCGTTCAGATATTCACTCAATTGAAGCTGGGATGCCTCAGGGCAGTGTACTTTGGACCTGTACTATATACCATATTCACTTCTGATTTTCCAACATCTGAAGAGGTTTTGATTGCGACATTTGCAGATGACACTGCTTTATTAACAGTGGGTGAAACCCCATCTAGTACTACATCACATGTTCAACCCGACCTGGAGAGAATAGAAACATGGATGAAAAAATGGAATGTTAAAGTGAACACCGACAAATCTGTTCATGTGACATTTACGACTAGAAGAGAACATTGTCCTCAAGTATATAAAAATGGCGCCCTGATTCCTCATAAAAACTCAGTTAGATACCTCGGATTGCATCTTGATCGACGACTTACGTGGAAAGACCACATTAAAGCAAAGCGGCAATAACTTAAGGTTAAGACAAACAAAATGTATTATCTCCTTGCTGCGAAGTCAGAACTTAGTCTTGAGAATGAAATTCGATTATACAAAGCAATTTTAAAACCGGTGTGGACCTATGGTATATATATATATATGTGGGATCGACGGACGGGAAAAGGGTATACTAAGGCTCGACGAAACTTTTAAACTACACTACTACCAAAATGTATCCCTGCACATGTAACGAACTCTATTACAGACAACCCTGACCGAACGAAGAGAGCATCGAACAATACTCAAAATGAACGGACGGAACACTTAAATAAAAAGCACGGAACTGATCGGACGTCATTCACTTCCTATTAAACAATAAACTATTGTAAAATTATATTAAATCGAGTTTCATTTCGCGCGACGGAAAATAAGATTCCCACAATTGGGGGCTCGTCCGGGAACGTCGTATATTTGCGGAATAAAGTAAAATACAAGAAAAGGTAATTCGGTAGTCGGTCCGATCGCACGCAGCGCAGCAAAGTGCATATTTTTACGGCATACATCAACCTAGCGAGCAGAGTTCCGTGTTTTCCGTGCAAAAAGCGTCAACTGTTTGCATAAGAAATTTTAGTCGATTTGATAGCAGAACGTGCGCATCTTACCAGCGAGCAGCGTGGTAGCGTCGGCTATAATTTATATAAAAGCACTAGCTTTTCACAAAAGTATTGGCGTGGAGAACAGTAAGCCGCTGGAGTAAAGCGGTACCAGCAGAATTAACGGAACTATCCGACCGGTATATTAGCAAATAACGGAAGCGCGACGTAAAGGACAGCGTACGCCGTAGCACAGCGCAGTCGTATATAACAGCGTATACAGCAGCAGAACGCAGTCCTACATAACAGCGTACACAGTAGCAGAGCGCAGTCATACATTACAGCGTACACAGCAGCAGAGCGCAGTCATATATAACAGCGTACACAGTAGCAGAGCGCAGTCATACATAACAGCGTACGCAGTGGCATAGCGCAGTCGTACACAGAGCGCAGTCGCAAAGTATATCGTGCGCAGTAGCCGGTGCGATAGCAAAGCAGCGAAGTAACACCAGACAGCGTAGAATACAGCGAAATAGGTAGAGTGCAAATATAGTGCATAGGCGATAACAGCGAAGGCTTTCATCAGCAATAATCAATGCGAGCGCGATACAATTTTAGGGTGAGCAACTACAAACATGTTGCAGTGAATTCGCAACAGTTAGAAGTATACATATGTATCGAGAAGGAGTTCGACAGCGTATTGCAGAGAGCAGAGTTGAAGTTTGCTGAACTGAGTGGCAACAAGTTCGAAGTGTTGTAATTCGGAGTTGGATGAACTGCGGTTGAGCGTAATGCGAAGTTGAAGACGAAGGCGCATATGAAGGCTAGCATACGAATGCGTTGGCAGATAAGTACTCGTATTGTAGTGGTAGTTTGTATAATTTACTCTGTTTGACATTTCTGGTTCTTGCTACGCTGTGAACGAAATGAAATAAGTTTGAGTTGAAGTTCGACCTCGTCGTTTGAGCGTTTCGACTAAGTTGAGTTGGTTAAGAGTTGCCATACTTGTAACTAATAAAGTTGTGCCTTGGTAAAATTTTTCATGCTGAGGTGAGAAGTTAAATACATTTTTAAAATACAATTCGAAGCAGCGTTAATTCGGTTAAGCCATATGTATCAATAAGTTTTAATTTAAGCGGAAATAATTAATTTAATAAGTGAACGCTACAATTTTGAAATCGTTATTAAAATTGTTCTCTCGTAAATTAATTACTTTTTACAAATTGTTGAAGATTGTTAAACACCAAATCGAAGTGTATGTTCATTGGCAAGCAAATAACTTTAAACTATAAGAGCCTACTGGTTATTCACATCTTATCATAAGCATATTAAAACATTGTAATTACCTATAAGAAACTTAATCGATTTTTACTATTTTGTATACGTACATTGTTTATTATATTGTAAACGACATGGAAATGAACGTGGACGAAATTTTAACTTTAAATTTGAACGCCCTTAGGGAAAAACTTACTGCTTTGGGGTTATCGACTAGGGGACGGAAACACGAGCTGCAGGATGCTCTTTTGGGACATTTCGGCCATTCTAGAGAAGGCCATGTCAGTTCAGACTCAGATGAAGATTTCCCGAATGGAGCAACTAGTGTACACACGTCAGTTCAGAATCACTTTAGCCTTCGCGATATCGAAGATGCGTTGTCATCATTTTTGGAGTGTGGGCAACCTGATGTTACTCAGTGGTTAGAGGAGTTTGAGGATAACGCAGCTGTAGTTAACTGGAACAGTGTACAGAAGTTCATCTATGGGAAGCAGTTGCTAAAGGGGGCAGCGAAGATATTTGTAAGGAGTCAGAGGGACGTTAAAGATTGGAAATCGTTAAAGTCCATCCTTAAGAAAGAGTTTGGGGTTAAACTAAGTACAAACGAAATTCATCGTAGGTTGAAGAATAGGCGTAAGAGGGTGAATGAGAGTTTTCTAGAATGTCTTTACTCACTAATGGAGATTGCGAGTCAGACCAGGATAGATGATGAGAGTATCATCGAGTATTTTATAGAAGGTATACCTGATACACGTTCAAATATGCAGATTCTCTACCAAGCTCTCACCATAGAGGACCTAAAAGAAAGCCTGCGTGTTTACGAGAAGTGTCACGGACAACATCAAGATATGGGGAAGAGATCCTTCAATCCACAGCCAGTGCGAGAGAAAACTATCGTCAAGAACGACACGCGTAGTACAAAGTCATGTCTCCAATGTGGAAAAGCGGGGCATCTGGCCAGGCAGTGTATGCAATCTACAATTCGGTGCTTTAGGTGTAGTCAGATCGGGCACAAGGCAAACGAATGCACACAGGCAATATCGCGAGTGGAAAGGAATAATGAAAATAAAAGGGTACATGTAGCTACCGATGGCGAGGAACAACCAAGAGTGAAATCGGTTTCAGGGGATGCGTGTTTATTCCGAGACTTAGAAATCAACGGGCATACGTTTTCCGCATTATTGTTGTTGTTGTTGTAGCGGCTAGCTACACCCCACTGGGTTGGCGGACTCCCTCAATCGTTATCGTCAAGCTCAAGTAACGAAAGGTCCAGGAAACGAGCCATTTCAACAGGGTCAGACCATAGGGAGAGGGGTGTTAGTTGAGTAGGTTTGGCCGGGCATGTGAATAGGTGATTGGTGTCGTACGGAGACTCTTCACATGCCGGGCACGTGTTGGGGGTGTCGGGGTTGATCCTGGATAGGTAGGAGTTTAACCTGCTACAATATCCAGATCTGAGTTGGGCCAGAGTACCGCGGGTCTCACGAGGCAGCTGGAGCTCCTCAGCTGCTATAGGTGGTGGTTGGACTCCCAGGACTGCATTCACAGGGCGGGTGTCGATGTATTTGGACACCGACTCCCTGTGGATGCTGTCCAGAGCCTGTCGGTACGTCCTTGGGTCCAGCGGTAGGTGTACGTATGTCTGGACCTCGTCCGTCAGTTGTGAGAGATGTCCCCTGATGTGCCTGGGTGCGGGCTCCAGCGCGAGCAGGTCTCTATTGGGGTGCCCCGGACGGTGGCATCCCAGTAGAAACTGTTTTCTGAGCATAATGTTGTGCTCCTGCACTGGGAGCACGTTAGCCTCATGGTAGAGGTGATCCACAGGCGTCATCAGGAGACATCCCGTCACTGTCCTGAGTGCGGCGTTCTGACAGGTCTCTAGTCTTGACCACTGAGTCCTGCTAGTTCCAGGCGACCAAATTGGCGCGGCATAATTTAGAACCGGCCGGCCAATCGCCTTGTATGTTGCCAACAACGTTTCTTTGTCTTTGCCCCAAGTGCTGCCGGCGAGCGACTTGAGGACTTTGTTGCGGCTCTGTACCTTGTTGACGATTGCGGTTGTATGCGCTGAGAAGGAGACCAGGCTGTCGAGGGTGACTCCCAGCCATCAATTCCATTGCCGGTAGCCATTATCGTGCAGTCGTCGGCATACGAGACCAGAGTGACTCCCTCTGGCGGGGAAGGGAGTCGCGAGATGTAGAAGTTGAATAATAGGGGGGATAGGACGCCACCCTGTGGTACCCCCTGCTTAATTCTTCTCGCTTTTGACACTGAGTCACGGTAGCACACCGACGCTTGACGACCACACAGGTAGTTCGCGGTCCATCGCTTCAACGCCGCTGGGAGAGGTGAGGCCTCCACGTCCTTCAGCAAGATGGAGTGGCTGACTGTGTCGAAGGCCTTCGACAAGTCCAAAGCCACGAGGACGGTTCTCTCACAGGGGCGGTTGCGTTGAGACCACGATTAACCTGAGTGTTTATAGCGTTAAGTGCCGTTGTGGTGCTATGCACTTTCCGGAAGCCGTGTTGATGCTTCGCCGGGCTGAGGTGGTGGTTGAAATGCGGGAGCAGCAGGGCCTCAAGTGTCTTAACCACTGGAGAAAGCAGGGAGATCGGCCGATAGGACTCGCCTTGGCCTTCCGGTTTCCCTGGTTTCAGCAGTGGTATCACCCTACTGGTCTTCCAGATATCTGGAATGACCGAGGTACATAGCGACAGATTGAGGACCTTGGTGAGATATGCTACTCCCGCGGTGCCCAATTTTTTCAGCATCAACATACTTAACCCGTCTTGGCCGATGGATTTGCAATCTTTCGCCTTCCCGATGGCTTCCTTCCCCTCAGTGGTAGAGAGGACAATTGGTGCGCTTGGTGTTGACTTGCGCAGCTTTCTGGTGACTGACCGTTTAGTTCTGTCGGCCGAAGGATGCAGTGTAAATGGTCGACTAAAATAGTTCGCGCATCGCTTCGGGTCCGACGAGGCGTAGTCTCCAAAGGAGATTTCTGTTCGATCATCACGCCTCGTCGGGTTGGACAGGGACCTCACGGTCGACCATAATTTGCCCACTCCGGCACCGAGGTTGCAGGACTTCAGGTGCTCCTTCCACTTGTTCCGCTTATGAACGTTGACCAGGCGTTGGATCTCCCAGTTTAGTTGCCTAATACGGGGATTACCGGGGTCCGCCTGCCGGAGGTGGTCGCGTTCATCCGCTAGAGACTCCGCCTCACACGGGAAGTCAAAACGGATCACAGGGATCCTCCCTGCCGGAATGAAACGGGCTGCAGCGGACTTCACCACCCTGCGGAACAAGCGCTCGCCTACGCGAACGTCGGTTGGAGTTGTTTTCCGCATTATTAGATACGGGTAGTGATATCTGCGCTATCAGGTATGACACCTTAGTAAATATTGGGTACGTTGATTTGCAACCAAAGATTAAAACGCTGTATGGTATTGGTAACAAAGCTATCAAAACTGTTGGGTGTTTTAACGTGCTCATGAACCTAGATGGAGTCGAGGTCGATATTGAATTTCACGTCGCCAGAGAATGTGATATTTTGTACGATGCAATCTTGGGCAAAGATATTTTGAGGCAGGTGGATGTTGTCATTGATGGTGAAGGTGTGAAATTTCAGAAGAAGAGAGTTACCGACCGGGAGCCGGAGATACCCCAGGTTGTTACTGAGAACATCGAAGCAAATGATGAGGAGAGTTGTATTAGCGACTTGGATAAGGAGTTCGGGCATATTTTAAATTCTGTGTGCGACGAGAGCGCGGAGTTGCAGGTTGAACTCAACCATTTACCAACCAAAGTACAGCAAAACGTACTAAGCCTGATTACAAACTACAATGGTGAGAAGAAAAAGCCAGCGCCAATTGAAATGAAAATTATCCTGTCGGATGAGGTACCCGTGTATCAAAGACCGCGTCGACTGTCGTAGGTAGATCAGAACCTGGTCGAAAAGCAGGTAGAAGAGTGGCTTGCCAGTAACATTATTCAGATTAGCACGTCTGAGTATGCATCACCGATAGTGCTAGTGGCGAAAAAAGATGGTACAAAGCGATTATGCTGCGACTACCGGAAGTTGAACGAAAAGATAATACGCGACAACTTTCCGATGCCGCTGATTGACAACATCTTGCAGAGACTTCAGTCAGCCAATTTTTACACCACTTTGGATCTTCGCAATGGATTTTTCCACGTTCCGCTAGAATCCAGTTCGCGTAAATACACAGCTTTTGTGACACACAACGGGCAATACGAGTTTTTGTATGCTCCGTTCGGTATCTGTAATTCCCCAGCGATTTTTACGAGATACATCAATGCGGTGTTAGGAGAACTTATCAGGAATAACACAATAATAGTTTATATGGACGATATTATTATTCCGTCAAAGAGCGTGGAGGAAGGACTAGCTAGCTTGAGGAAAATGTTAGTGACAGCAGATTCCTACGGGTTACGAATAAAATGGGAAAAGTGCCAATTCTTAAAAAGTCGGGTTACATTCTTGGGCTACGTTGTTGAGGCGTCAACCATAGCACCGTCGCGAGAGAAGACTCAGGCAGTAAACGATTTTCCTGTCCCAACCGACAAGATGTTGCAACGCTTTTTAGGCCTTACGTCATATTTTAGACGGTTTATTCCGAGCTATTCATTGGTAGCTAAACCATTGACCGATCTAATGGGAAAGAATGCAGAGTTTCGAATGAGAGACAAGCAAAGAGCCGCGTTCCAACAGTTGAAGATTGCTTTTTCGAAACCACCCGTTCTCCAACTTTTTAATCCAGCACTAAGACAGAGATACATACTGATGCATCCATGTTTGGGTATGGCGGAGTACTGATGCAGAGAGATTCGTAGGATAGACAACTGCATCCTATCGAATATATGAGTAGGAAGACTACGCCGGTGGAGGAAAAGTACCACTCGTACGAGCTGGAAGTGTTAGCGATCATTTCTGCGCTAAAGAAATGAGAGTATATGGGGATCAAATTTAAAATAATAACAGATTGCAATGCTTTTGCGCTCACTATGAAAAAGCAGGACATACCTTTGCGAGTATCACGTTGGGCGATGTACCTTCAAGACTACGAATACGAGATCGAGCACCGTTCCGGAAGTCAGATGAGGCACGTGGATGCATTAAGCCGCGTACATTGTTTGATGATGGCAGATACATTACGACACAGGATACAAGAAGAACAAATACAAGACGATAAATTAGCAGGAATACGTAAGGTTTTAGGGCACGAGAGTTACCAAGATTTTTATATCAAGCTCGGAGTTCTCCATAAGGATCTCGCTAAAGAACTTATGGTAGTACCAACGTCTATGGAGCGAGAGATTATTCAGATGGCTCACAGGCAAGGCCACTACGCGGTAAAAAAGACACAAGATTTAGTCGAGAGAGATTTCTTTATTTACAACATAGCGCCAAAGGTAACAAACGTTGTAAAAAGTTGCGTGGAATGTTTGGTTGCAGAAGCTAAAGCTGGAAAGAAGGAAGGAATGCTCAGCCCAATTAACAATGACGAAAAACCTCTCGTCACGTATCATTTGGACCACGCAGGCCCCATGGAAGAAACGAAGAAGCGGTATAACTACATATTGGTGATTGTCGACGCGTTTTCCAAATTCGTTTGGTTGCACCCCACTAGAAACACAGGCAGCGATGAAGTTTTGGAGCGGTTAGATAAGCAAGCAGCTACGTTTGGAAACCCATCCAGGATTATAACGGACAGAGGAACAGGTTTCACATCGAATGCCTTTGAGGACTACTGCAAAAGAGAAACTCTGCAGCATCTGGTCATAACGACCGGAGTGCCGCGTGGTAACGGACAAGTAGAGAGAGTTCACAAAGTCGTTATGCCAATGTTGACGAAACTATGCATCGAGAATCCGAAACTGTGGTATAATCACGTGGACAAAGTACAAAAGGTGATAAATTCTTCTCCGACACGAAGTACACAGTATTCTCCGTTCAAACTTTTGACTGGTGTTGATATGCGCGTTAACGAAAACCCGGACATTCGCAGGCTGTTGGAAGAGTTCACTGTGGAAGAGCTAGAGGAAGAGAGAAGTAAAATACGTGAGGAAGCGCGAGACAACATTAGCCGAATGCAAGAAGAAAACATTCGAACTTTTAATAAAAACCGTAGAATAGAAACCGAGTATGAGCTTGGGGAGTTAGTCGCCGTCAAGCGCACTCAGTATGGAATAGGACTTAAACTTAGACCAACATTTTTCGGGCCCTATAAAATAAAAGAGAAAAGAGAACATGGTCGTTATACTGTAGAGAAGATTGGGGGCGCTGAGGGGCCGAGAGTAACTCATACCGTGGCAGAGTACATGAAACCATGGAATCCTTCATACGAGGCGAATGAGGCATCAGGAAGGCCGAATGTGGGATCGACGGACGGGAAAAGGGTATACTAAGACTCGACGAAACTTTTAAACTACACTACTACCAAAATGTATCCCTGCACATGTAACGAACTCTATTACAGACAACCCTGACCGAACGAAGAGAGCATCGAACAATACTCAAAATGAATGGACGGGACACTTAAAAAAAAAGCACGGAACTGATCGGACGTCATCCACTTCCAATTAAACAATAAACTATTGTAAAATTATATTAAATCGAGTTTCATTTCGCGCGACGGAAAATAAGATTCCCACAATTGGGGGCTCGTCCGGGAACGTCGTATATTTGCGGAATAAAGTAAAATACAAGAAAAGGTAATTCGGTTTTCGGTTCGATCGCACGCAGCGCAGCAAAGTGCATATTTTTACGGCATACATCAACCTAGCGAGCAGAGTTCCGTGTTTTCCGTGCAAAAAGCGTCAACTGTTTGCATAAGAAATTTTAGTCGATTTGATAGCAGAACGTGCGCATCTTACCAGCGAGCAGCGTGGTAGCGTCGGCTATAATTTATATAAAAGCACTAGCTTTTCACAAAAGTATTGGGGTGGAGAACAGTAAGCCGCTGGAGTAAAGCGGTACCAGCAGAATTAACGGAACTATCCGACCGGTATATTAGCAAATAACGGAAGCGCGACGTAAAAGACAGCGTACGCCGTAGCAGAGCGCAGTCGTATATAACAGCGTATACAGCAGCAGAACGCAGTCCTACATAACAGCGTACACAGTAGCAGAGCGCAGTCATACATTACAGCGTACACAGTAGCAGAGCGCAGTCATACATAACAGCGTACGCAGTGGCATAGCGCAGTCGTACACAGAGCGCAGTCGCAAAGTATATCGTGCGCAGTAGCCGGTGCGATAGCAAAGCAGCGAAGTAACACCAGACAGCGTAGAATACAGCGAAATAGGTAGAGTGCAAATATAGTGCATAGGCGATAACAGCGAAGGCTTTCATCAGCAATAATCAATGCGAGCGCGATACAATTTTAGGGTGAGCAACTACAAACATGTTGCAGTGAATTCGCAACAGTTAGAAGTATACATATGTATCGAGAAGGAGTTCGACAGCGTATTGCAGAGAGCAGAGTTGAAGTTTGCTGAACTGAGTGGCAACAAGTTCGAAGTGTTGTAATTCGGAGTTGGATGAACTGCGGTTGAGCGTAATGCGAAGTTGAAGACGAAGGCGCATATGAAGGCTAGCATACGAATGCGTTGGCAGATAAGTACTCGTATTGTAGTGGTAGTTTGTATAATTTACTCTGTTTGACATTTCTGGTTCTTGCTACGCTGTGAACGAAATGAAATAAGTTTGAGTTGAAGTTCGACCTCGTCGTTTGAGCGTTTCGACTAAGTTGAGTTGGTTAAGAGTTGCCATACTTGTAACTAATAAAGTTGTGCCTTGGTAAAATTTTTCATGCTGAGGTGAGAAGTTAAATACATTTTTAAAATACAATTCGAAGCAGCGTTAATTCGGTTAAGCCATATGTATCAATAAGTTTTAATTTAAGCGGAAATAATTAATTTAATAAGTGAACGCTACAATTTTGAAATCGTTATTAAAATTGTTCTCTCGTAAATTAATTACTTTTTACAAATTGTTGAAGATTGTTAAACACCAAATCGAAGTGTACGTTCATTGGCAAGCAAATAACTTTAAACTATAAGAGCCTACTGGTTATTCACATCTTATCATAAGCATATTAAAACATTGTAATTACCTATAAGAAACTTAATCGATTTTTACTATTTTGTATACATACATTGTTTATTATATTGTAAACGACATGGAAATGAACGTGGACGAAATTTTAACTTTAAATTTGAACGCCCTTAGGGAAAAACTTACTGCTTTGGGGTTATCGACTAGGGGACGGAAACACGAGCTGCAGGATGCTCTTTTGGGACATTTCGGCCATTCTAGAGAAGGCCATGTCAGTTCAGACTCAGATGAAGATTTCCCGAATGGAGCAACTAGTGTACACACGTCAGTTCAGAATCACTTTAGCCTTCGCGATATCGAAGATGCGTTGTCATCATTTTCGGGGTGTGGGCAACCTGATGTTACTCAGTGGTTAGAGGAGTTTGAGGATAACGCAGCTGTAGTTAACTGGAACAATGTACAGAAGTTCATCTATGGGAAGCAGTTGCTAAAGGGGGCAGCGAAGATATTTGTAAGGAGTCAGAGGGAAGTTAAAGATTGGAAATCGTTAAAGTCCATCCTTAAGAAAGAGTTTGGGGTTAAACTAAGTACAAACGAAATTCATCGTAGGTTGAAGAATAGGCGTAAGAGGGTGAATGAGAGTTTTCTAGAATGTCTTTACTCACTAATGGAGATTGCGAGTCAGACCAGGATAGATGATGAGAGTATCATCGAGTATTTTATAGAAGGTATACCTGATACACGTTCAAATAAGCAGATTCTCTACCAAGCTCTCACCATAGAGGACCTCAAAGAAAGCCTGCGTGTTTACGAGAAGTGTCACGGACAACATCAAGATATGGGGAAGAGATCATTCAATCCACAGCCAGTGCGAGAGAAAACTATCGTCAAGAACGACACGCGTAGTACAAAGTCATGTTTCCAATGTGGAAAAGCGGGGCATCTGGCCAGGCAGTGTATGCAATCTACAATTCGGTGCTTTAGGTGTAATCAGATCGGGCACAAGGCAAACGAATGCACACAGGCAATATCGCAGGTGGAAAGGAATAATGAAAATAAAAGGGTACATGTAGCTACCGATGGCGAGGAACAACCAAGAGTGAAATCGGTTTCAGGGGATGCGTGTTTATTCCGAGACTTAGAAATCAACGGGCATACGTTTTCCGCATTATTGTTGTTGTTGTTGTAGCGGCTAGCTACACCCCACTGGGTTGGCGGACTCCCTCAATCGTTATCATCAAGCTCAACTAACGAAAGGTCCAGGAAACGAGCCGTTTCAACAGGGTCGGACCATAGGGAGAGGGGTGTTAGTTGAGTAGGTTTGGCCGGGCATGTGAGTAGGTGATTGGTGTCGTGCGGAGACTCTTCACATGCCGGGCACGTGTTGGGGGTGTCGGGGTTGATCCTGGATAGGTAGGAGTTTAACCTGCTACAATATCCAGATCTGAGTTGGGCCAAAGTACCGCGGGTCCCACGAGGCAGCTGGAGCTCCTCAGCTGCTATAGGTGGTGGTTGGACTCCCAGGACTGCACTCACAGGGCGGGTGTCGATGTATTTGGACACCGACTCCCTGTGGATGCTGTCCAGAGCCTGTCGGTACGTCCTTGGGTCCAGCGGTAGGTGTACGTATGTCTGGACCTCGTCCGTCAGTTGTGAGAGATGTCCCCTGATGTGCCTGGGTGCCGGCTCCAGCGCGAGCAGGTCTCTATTGGGGTGCCCCGGACGGTGGCATCCCAGTAGAAACTGTTTTCTGAGCATAATGTTGTGCTCCTGCACTGGGAGCACGTTAGCCTCATGGTAGAGGTGATCCACAGGCGTCATCAGGAGACATCCCGTCACTGTCCTGAGTGCGGCGTTCTGACAGGTCTCTAGTCTTGACCACTGAGTCCTGCTAGTTCCAGGCGACCAAATTGGCGCCTTGTATGTTGCCAACAACGTTTCTTTGTCTTTGCCCCAAGTGCTGCCGGCGGGCGACTTGAGGACTTTGTTGCGGCTCTGTACCTTGTTGACGATTGCGGTTGTATGCGCTGAGAAGGAGACCAGGCTGTCGAGGGTGACTCCCAGGATCTTCGGGTGGTTAACCGTCGGAATGGGGGTCCCCTCGATGTTGATGTCGAGGGTGAGCCCGAGCTCCTTCGTCCAAGATGTAAAAAGGGTCGCCGTGGACTTAGCAGGAGACAGCATCAAATTCCGTCCCGTAAAGTAGTGAGCAAGGTCTGGGAGGTAGCTGTTCACTTTGGAGCACAAGCCATCAATTCCATTGCCGGTAGCCATTATCGTGCAGTCGTCGGCATACGAGACCAGAGTGACTCCCTCTGGCGGGGAAGGGAGTCGCGAGATGTAGAAGTTGAATAATAGGGGGGATAGGACGCCACCCTGTGGTACCCCCTGCTTAATTCTTCTCGCTTTTGACACTGAGTCACGGTAGCACACCGACGCTTGACGACCACACAGGTAGTTCGCGGTCCATCGCTTCAACGCCGCTGGGAGAGGTGAGGCCTCCACGTCCTTCAGCAAGATGGAGTGGCTGACTGTGTCGAAGGCCTTCGACAAGTCCAAAGCCACGAGGACGGTTCTCTCACAGGGGCGGTTGCCGTTGAGACCACGATTAACCTGAGTGTTTATAGCGTTAAGTGCCGTTGTGGTGCTATGCACTTTCCGGAAGCCGTGTTGATGCTTCGCCGGGCTGAGGTGGTGGTTGAAATGCGGGAGCAGCAGGGCCTCAAGTGTCTTAACCACTGGAGAAAGCAGGGAGATCGGCCGATAGGACTCGCCTTGGCCGGCCGGTTTCCCTGGTTTCAGCAGTGGTATCACCCTACTGGTCTTCCAGATATCTGGAACGACCGAGGTACATAGCGACAGATTGAGGACCTTGGTGAGATATGCTACTCCCGCGGTGCCCAATTTTTTCAGCATCAACATACTTAACCCGTCTTGGCCGATGGATTTGCAATCTTTCGCCTTCCCGATGGCTTCCTTCACCTCAGTGGTAGAGAGGACAATTGGTGCGCTTGGTGTTGACTTGCGCAGCCTTCTGGTGACTGACCATTTGGTTCTGTCGGCCGAAGGATGCAGTATAAATGGTCGACTAAAATAGTTCGCGCATCGCTTCGGGTCCGACGAGGCGTGGTCTCCAAAGGAGATTTCTGTTCGATCATCACGCCTCGTCGGGTTGGACAGGGACCTCACGGTCGACCATAATATGCCCACTCCGGCACCGAGGTTGCAGGACTTCAGGTGCTCCCTCCACTTGTTCCGCTTATGAACGTTGACCAGGCGTTGGATCTCCCCGTTTAGTTGCCTAATACGGGGATTACCAGGGTCCGCTTGCCGGAGGTGGTCGCGTTCATCCGCTAGAGACACCGCCTCACCCGGGAAATCAGGACGGATAACAGGGATCCTCCCTGCCGGAATAAAACGGGCTGCAGCGGACTTCACCTCCCTGCGGAACAAGCGCTCGCCTACGCGAACGTCGGTTGGAGTTGAGAGACCACTGAAGGCGTCTTCAGTGAAGTCCTCGAACCGCTCCCAGTCAGCTTTTTTGAAGTTGACATAGGTGTGGCGATCCGAGGCAACATAGTTGGCAGGTCTGTCAATCGAGATGACTATGGGTAGGTGGACTGATGCAAGCGATAGCATAGGTCGCCACGTTATGCTATTTATCAGACCTGCGCTAGCTATTGTTAGATCTGGCGAGCTGCTGCAACTACCCACAATCCTGGTGGGGGCTTCGTCGTTCATAGTGCAGAATGTCGAATCGTCTATCTGCTCTGCCAAAATATTTCCCCTACGATCATTTGATAGGCTTGAGAACCAAAGATCGTGATGCGCATTAAAGTCTCCAACTACCAAACGGTTTTCACCACTGAGGAGCGCACCTATATCAGGGTGATATCCAGCGGGGCAGCGAGAGACAGGGGGTATATATATGTTAAATATTTCGAGCTCGACATCGCCTGACCGGACAGCAATCCCTTGACATTCTAATGTGCTGTCCCTTGGGTCGATGTCTACATCGATGAGACGATACTGCACGGTGTTGTGTAGAATGAAGGCTAGGCCTCCACCATTATCTCGCTCGCGATCTCTACGAAGCACGTTGTAACCGTCGCAGCTCGTTAAAGTTGAGCTGCGACGTAGCTTCGTTTCTTGAACCGCAGCTATTAACAGCCCGTGCCGAGCCATGAAGGCAACCACCTCCGAGATCTTGCTCGAGAGTCCGTTGCAGTTGAACTGTAGGAGTCTCGTCTGTCTCGGTAAGGTTGTCGTGTGAGGGGGGTGAGGGATTGGATCCGAGGGCTGGCCCGTCCCGGCTGCGCATCCCGCTGTGGTTGTAAGGGCCCAACGGTTGTTGTGGGCGGTGTCGTGAGCGACACTGGCGGGGGGTTGTTGCGGCAGCAGGAAGCGGTAAAGCTCTCGGACCAGTCCCTTGTGGTGCGTAGGCCAGAGCACGCCCGGAAGTGGCACCAGCCCTGGCAGGCGTTACACCTGACGGAGCAGACATTCCGGTGCACTCTGGCCCGGCATACACAGCAGATGGTGGGGGCAACCAGTAGTTGCTGGTTGGCGCCACGTGTGGTAGAGCGAGGGGGGGGTGGGGAGGTTTGGTGTTGCTGTGAGCTCCGGGGGGCCGTAGAGGCAGGAGGGTTGCGCTGAGGCACCGGCGCGGGGGGCGCAAGGGGGGGATGCCGTGGAACTTGGGGCGCTTGAGTGCGCGAGCAACATTGGCCCACATAGGATGTGGACCACTCCCTGGTTTTCTTAAGGCCTGAGCAGACCTTAAGATGGCATCATCCGTTGCACGAATTACACCTCACCGAAGTGGAATTCGGATGGAGCCTTCTCTGGCAGATGCAGCAGAAGTAGGTTTCTGGGCCAGGGTTAGGCTCGACGCCCGCCCTGGCCAGAAGTATGAGTAGCAATCCTGCTGCAATGTATTGCACCCAAGGGGAGATAAGATTTGGGGTGTCCGGCAGCCTAAGTGGGGTTAGGTCGCCGAAAAAACAGTCCTTGGTCGGATGAAATCCGAGTCACTTCGGTAGCGTAGAACCGACTGTTGTGGAAGTGTTTTCCGCATTATTAGATACGGGTAGTGATATCTGCGCTATCAGGTATGACACCTTAGTAAATATTGGGTACGTTGATTTGCAACCAAAGATTAAAACGCTGTATGGTATTGGTAACAAAGCTATCAAAACTGTTGGGTGTTTTAACGTGCTCATGAACCTAGATGGAGTCGAGGTCGATATTGAATTTCACGTCGCCAGAGAATGTGATATTTTGTACGATGCAATCTTGGGCAAAGATATTTTGAGGCAGGTGGATGTTGTCATTGATATTTTAAATTCTGTGTGCGACGAGAGCGCGGAGTTGCAGGTTGAACTCAACCATTTACCAACCGAAGTACAGCAAAACGTAACTAAGCCTGATTACAAACTACAGTGGTGAGAAGAAAAAGCCAGCGCCAATTGAAATGAAAATTATCCTGTCGGATGAGGTACCCGTGTATCAAAGACCGCGTCGACTGTCGTATGTAGATCAGAACCTGGTCGAAAAGCAGGTAGAAGAGTGGCTTGCCAGTAACATTATTCAGATTAGCACGTCTGAGTATGCATCACCGATAGTGCTAGTGGCGAAAAAAGATGGTACAAAGCGATTATGCTGCGACTACCGGAAGTTGAACGAAGAGATAATACGCGACAACTTTCCGATGCCGCTGATTGACAACATCTTGCAGAGACTTCAGTCAGCCAATTTTTACACCACTTTGGATCTTCGCAATCGATTTTTCCACGTTCCGCTAGAATCTAGTTCGCGTAAATACACAGCTTTTGTGACACACAACGGGCAATACGAGTTTTTGTATGCTCCGTTCGGTATCTGTAATTCCCCAGCGATTTTTACGAGATACATCAATGCGGTGTTAGGAGAACTTATCAGGAATAACACAATAATAGTTTATATGGACGATATTATTATTCCGTCAAAGAGCGTGGAGGAAGGACTAGCTAGCTTGAGGAAAATGTTAGTGACAGCAGATTCCTACGGGTTACGAATAAAATGGTAAAAGTGGCAATTCTTAAAAAGTCGGGTTACATTCTTGGGCTACGTTGTTGAGGCGTCAATCATAGCACCGTCGCGAGAGAAGACTCAGGCAGTAAACGATTTTCCTGTCCCAACCGACAAGATGTTGCAACGTTTTTTAGGCCTTACGTCATATTTTAGACGGTTTATTCCGAGCTATTCATTGGTAGCTAAACCATTGACCGATCTAATGGGAAAGAATGCAGAGTTTCGAATGAGAGACGAGCAAAGAGCCGCGTTCCAACAGTTGAAGATTGCTTTGGCGAAACCACCCGTTCTCCAACTTTTTAATCCAGCACTGCAGACAGAGATACATACTGATGCATCCATGTTTGGGTATGGCGGAGTACTGATGCAGAGAGATTCGCAGGATAGACAACTGCATCCTATCGAATATATGAGTAGGAAGACTACGCCGGTGGAGCAAAAGTACCACTCGTACGAGCTGGAAGTGTTAGCGATCATTTCTGCGCTAAAGAAATGGAGAGTATATGTTATGGGGATCAAATTTAAAATAATAACTGATTGCAATGCTTTTGCGCTCACTATGAAAAAGCAGGACATACCTTTGCGAGTATCACGTTGGGCGATGTACCTTCAAGACTACGAATACGAGATCGAGCACCGTTCCGGAAGTCAGATGAGGCACGTGGATGCATTAAGCCGCGTACATTGTTTGATGATGGCAGATACATTACGACACAGGATACAAGAAAAACAAATACAAGACGATAAATTAGCAGGAATACGTAAGGTTTTAGGGCACGAGAGTTACCAAGATTTTTATATCAAGCACGGAGTTCTCCATAAGGATCTCGCTAAAGAACTTATGGTAGTACCAACGTCTATGGAGCGAGAGATTATTCAGATGGCTCACAGGCAAGGCCACTACGCGGTAAAAAAGACACAAGATTTAGTCGAGAGAGATTTCTTTATTTACAACATAGCGCCAAAGGTAACAAACGTTGTAAAAAGTTGCGTGGAATGTTTGGTTGCAGAAGCTAAAGCTGGAAAGAAGGAAGGAATGCTCAGCCCAATTAACAAAGACGACAAACCTCTCGTCACGTATCGTTTGGACCACGTAGGCCCCATGGAAGAAACGAAGAAGCGGTATAACTACATATTGGTGATTGTCGACGCGTTTTCCAAATTCGTTTGGTTGCACCCCACTAGAAACACAGGCAGCGATGAAGTTTTGGAGCGGTTAGATAAGCAAGCAGCTACGTTTGGAAACCCATCCAGGATTATAACGGACAGAGGAACAGGTTTCACATCGAATGCCTTTGAGGACTACTGCAAAAGAGAAACTCTGCAGCATCTGGTCATAACGACCGGAGTGCCGCGTGGTAACGGACAAGTTGAGAGAGTTCACAAAGTCGTTATGCCAATGTTGACGAAACTATGCATCGAGAATCCGAAACTGTGGTATAATCACGTGGACAAAGTACAAAAGGTGATAAATTCTACTCCGATACGAAGTACACAGTATTCTCCGTTCAGACTTTTGACTGGTGTTGATATGCGCGTTAACGAAACCCCGGACATTCGCAGGCTGTTGGAAGAGTTCACTGTGGAAGAGCTAGAGGAAGAGAGAAGTAAAATACGTGAGGAAGCGCGAGACAACATTAGCCGAATGCAAGAAGAAAACATTCGAACTTTTAATAAAAACCGTAGAATAGAAACCGAGTATGAGGTTGGGGAGTTAGTCGCCGTCAAGCGCACTCAGTATGGAACAGGACTTAAACTTAGACCAAAATTTTTCGGGCCCTATAAAATAAAAGAGAAAAGAGAACATGGTCGTTATACTGTAGAGAAGATTGGGGGCCCTGAGGGGCCGAGAGTAACTCATACTGTGGCAGAGTACATGAAACCATGGAATCCTTCATCCGAGGCGAATGAGGCATCAGGATGGCCGAATGTGGGATCGACGGACGGGAAAAGGGTATACTAAGACTCGACGAAACTTTTAAACTACACTACTACCAAAATGTATCCCTGCACATGTAACGAACTCTATTACAGACAACCCTGACCGAACGAAGAGAGCATCGAACAGTACTCAAAATGAACGGACGGGACACTTAAATAAAAAGCACGGAACTGATCGGACGTCATCCACTTCCTATTAAACAATAAACTATTGTAAAATTATATTAAATCGAGTTTCATTTCGCGCGACGGAAAATAAGATTCCCACATATATATATGTATATGTATTGTTAAAAACCGATTACAATGAAATAATATATTTACTTATATTTTTGACACTGTTATTTATAATTAGTGCCTCAAATTTGGTGAATGTTAATAGTACAGACAAATAAAAGACTTTTTACAACAAAAAAAAAATGTGATGCGTAGCCGGTGTAGGTCGAAGAATTCTAAAATATTCACGAAGTTTGTTTTAAAAGTTATTAGCGACGACCTGTTGATTACTTTCAGCAAAGAATTCATTGGGTAATCGCAAATGACCACCATAGATCAAATCGGATGGTGATGCTCGCAAATCTTCTTTAAATGCAGTCCTTAGACCAAGTAGAACAGAGGGTTAGATTTCATCCCAAGAAATGTTAGGATGACACATTAAAGAGGCTTTGAACGATCTGTGCCCTCGCTCTATCATTCCGTTCGACTATGGATGGTATGCTGTAGTGCGAGAACGTCTTGAACCAGTCATCTCGGCTAGTGATTTGAAAAGATTAGATTCAAATAGTGTGCCTTGGTCGGTTGTGATGGTTTTTGGGCAACTTAATCTTGAAATCCAAGTTGACCAAAATACACTCGCTACAGTTTGCGCTGACTTATCCGTAAGAGGTACAGCTTCAGACCATCTTGAGTAGACAGTATCTGTAATTTTGAACAAGTGGCATGACAACGATGTCCAGGTGGACGTGATCAAAACGATCATCAGGAACAACAATTTTGTTTGGCGTGAAACGATTATGTCTGGCAATTTTAGCTTGTTGGCAATTCTGACAATTGAGACACCAGTTACCAATTCCTGGCCAGATGTATTTATACGTAACTGTTGTAGAGTCGCTCGACCGCTCGGATGAGAAAGTCCGGTATGTAGTTGAAATTTTGTTTACGTAGTGCATTCGGAATATATGGACGAACATATCCATTTGATATGTCTTAATATATCGATTAATTATCCAAATGAAGGATTTGTAGTTTTAAGGAGTTGCAACCTTCAAGTAGCGTACGTAGTCCTTCATCTGCTTCTTGAGCATATTGAATAATTTCTGTTGAGACGTTTGTAGGCATTGAAATTTCATTAACTCTCGAAATCGCATCTGCGACTGTGTTGTCAGGTCTAGAAAGATATATTATTTGTGTAGTAAATTGCGAAATAAAATCTAAATTTCTCAATTACCTGGGGGAGGGTTTCTGCTTTCTCAGGTCGTTGAGAAAACGCATAAATTAGAGGTGTTTTAATTACAAAATGGCGCGCCTCTAGCATGTAGCGGAAATGTCTCACAGCTGTCGTAAGTGCTGTAAGCTCTTTGTGATTTTGACAACTTGCATGAAAAAATCCAAGAGGTCTCCAGTTACCGTGAAAATTTTGCTCTAGAACAGCTCCAAGGGCTGAGTCCGAAGCGTCTGTTACAAGTGCGAGATCTTAGTGGGGAGCAGAATGTGCAAGCATGGTTGCTTCACAAAGACTCCTTTTGCAGGCTTCAAAAGCGTCTTCGGATTATGTTGACCATGGAACTTTTCTCTTGTCGCTTTTCCTTAAATGCCCAATTAGTTCATTGAGAGGCGCTTGAAGTTTGGCTGCATGAGGTATACAACGCCGATAGAAGTTGATAACACCAATAAAACGTCGAAGTTCACATATGATCTCTGGTTTAGCATAGTCTCGAATTGCCTCAATACGATCTGTAGGTGGAGAACAACCGTCTTTGTTAATGGTATATCCAAGATATTAAGATACCTCAGGTACACCAACATGACATTTGCTGACATTGATAGTAAGACCGTGGTGTCGAAGGCGTTCAAAAACGATTCTCACATGCTCTTGATGTAGTTCAGGAATCTCTGACATGATTACGATGTCATCGATATAACAGAATACGAAGTTATGTCCTCTAATAACTGAGTCCATAAATCGTTGAAAAGTTTGAGTAGCGTTTCTCAAACCGAAAGGCATGTACAAAAATTCCAAAAGTCCAAATGGTGTACACACAGCGGTTTTATGTACGTCTTCATCAGCCATAATATATAATATAATTTTGGCGCGTACACTATATAGCTCAGTGTTTGGCCGAGCTTCTCCTACCATTTGTGGTGTGCGTCTTTATATTATACCACAAATGGAGGGACCTACAGTTTTGTGCCGACTCTGAACGGCAGATGTATTTAATGAGAAGCTTTTTCATGGCAGAAATACCCTCGGAGGTTTGCCATTGCCTGCCGAGGGGTGACCGCTATTAGAAAAAACTTTTTCTATTATTAAGATTTTGCTTGCCCTCACTGAGATTCGAACCTCGAACTCACCGGCATATCAAGTTATAGCACGCACCGCTACCAACTCGACCACAGCAGGCATAGGTATATGATAATAAGCTCTTACTAGATCAAGAGTCGTGAAAATGGACTTGCCATACAAATTTTCAGAAAAGTCATGTATGTGAGCTATAGGATAACGGCCTGGCACTCTTTGGGCATTGAGCATCCTATACTCACCACAAACTCGCCAACCACCCGTTTTTTTGGCAACCATTTGTATATGGCTGGACCAAGCGCTGTTGGAAGGGCGACAGATAACCTGCTCAATGAGAAAATCCATTTCTGTTTTTGCAGCTTTAAGTTTTTCTCCCGACAACCGACGCGTTGTACGGAAGCTTTAGTAATATCTTCAAATTCTTTCAGTAAATCTGAATATGTTGTGATATTGCTCAATGTTGAAATTTCAAATTCTTTAGTTTGTAAAATTTCGCCACGGCTAGTTAATTTTGTAATATTGTCTATTATACGTCGTTGTTTGAGATCAATGAGTAAATTAAAATTTACTAGAAAATCAGCTCCTATTATGGGTGTGGGTACATCGGCAATCATAAATAACCATTTGAATTCACGACGAAGTCCAAGATTAAGTTTAAGTATGCACTCACCATATGTAGTGATTCCGCTGTGATTTGCCGCTAAAAGTCTGATGGTTGATAACTTGACTTTTTGTTTGATCATAAATTGAGGTACAACGGATACCGCAGATCCAGAATCAATCAAAAAAAGAGTTTTCGCAGATTTGTCATGTAAATGTAAACGGTTTACAATTTCGTGCTGCATCTCCGAATTCGCGATGAAAATAACATAACGTTATTTTGAGGTTATCAAGTGCGACTTGTAGACTTTGATCGATGATGCTGTTAGCACAACGCCGAAACCGGTTTGTCTCCAAACTAAACTTGACAAGGGATGACGGAAAATCGTTCCAACAAATATCAACAATTTACCCTGTCGGACAAGAAAAAGAAGAAAACTGTTGGCTTTTACCTTTACCGATCTCTTTTTGTATTTTGTTTAATTTCTCAGATAATTCTTTTATAGCACTGCACATATCTGAAAAAGCCATTCGAGTAGAAATTGCTTTGATATCATACAACATCTGTACTTTACCTTTACTGTCAAAGCGAAGTGGTTAGCAAAAACAAATACATAAGAGCGCCGGTAACTTATAAAATTGGCACTGCTAACAAACATCTACGAGACTCTGTAGCCGACAATGCTAGAGCGAGAATGGAAAAACATATGTGTAAATGCCATGAGTAAAAGCGAGTAGGATGATAACACTGACGTGAAACAATTAGGGGAAATAGTCATTTTTTCCCACTGCTAGAACAAAACTGACTAATATCCTAACAATCGCACAAGTTTGTTTGCTAACCATTACACAGGTCTAGAACAAAAATGCTGTCTGGATATTTCCAACTGATTTCTATGTATTTAGGTGCTCTGAAAACTAAAAAAATACTCAAAAAATTCCAGAACGTAAGGTTATTTTACAAAACGCAAAATTTTATTATAAAAAACGTTTTTTTTTAGGCTAACGTGTAGGAAATAATAATAGGTATAATTTTGTTTAAATTACTGTTTTTAAATGTCAAGGGTCAAACGCAGGAACTTACTTTACGCCGGAGTGTCTTTCTTCTGGTTTAGATATCGTGAGAAGCCGTTTACTTCCTACTTTGCCCAAAAGGACGAGTTAGTTTATTATACCAATATTGACGGTTTGATGGATACATTTAAGATCTCATACGACCCAGCAGAGTGGCGTATTCTCATAGATTCTTCAAAAAGAAGCCTTAAAGCAGTTCTGCTTCACAACGGCGGTTTCTATACCTCCATTCCTGTCGGTCATTCCGTACACCTCAAGGAAACCTACAAGAACTTGGAATTGATTCTTTGCAAATTAAAATATAAAGATCACGGTTGGCTAGTGTGCGGTGATTTCAAAATCTTAGCCTTGGCGCTCTAATAACCATCTGGGTTTTTTTTAATTCCCTTGATTTTTGTGTCTATGGGATAGTAGAGACCGAAAAAATCACTGGACCAAAAAGTGTTGGCCTACGAGGGAGCTTAAAGTTGGCGAAAAGAATGTCCTGCATGCAACTTTGGTGCTTCCTCATAAAGTTCTTCTACCACCGCTTCACATAAAGCTTGGATTGATGAAGCAATTTGTAAAGTCACTTCCAAGAGATGGAAATTGCTTCGAATACTTAATATCAAAGTTTCCAGGCCTCTCGGAGGCAAAGTTGAAAGAAGGTGTTTTCATTGGACCAGATATTAGACGGCTTATGGCTGATCCACTATTCATCGCAACCATGACGGTTCCTCTAAGAGAAGAGTGGATTGCCTTTAAAGAGGTCATAAAGAAATTTTTAGGCAATAACAAAGATCCCAGCTACAAAAAAATCGTCAAAAGAATGTTAAAAGCATTTCAAGCTTTAGCTTGCTTGATGAGTTTAGAAGTACATTTTCTTCATTCCCACCTCGACTACTTTCCAGAAAATTTAGGAGACGTGAGTAAAGAGCAAGGTGAACGATTTCACCAAGATATTAAGGAGATGGAAAAGAGATACCAGGGAAGATGGAGCGTTTCAATGAAGGCAGACTACTGTTGGACGCTTCAAAGAGACCTTCCCGATGCTTCCCACAAGCGAAAATGTACCAAAAGGAGTCTCACTGAGAAAAAGAAATGTGTTTAGTGCTTACTAATTAATGTATTTTACATAAAGAAATTAGTTTTGTTACGCAATTATAAATTGAAAAAAAAAATGTTTAATCTTTTATATTAATATTATAATTTTATTGAGCTTTTATATTTTATTTTAAGATGATAACTTGTTTAACAGAGACACCTACATTGTCAGAACACGTGACGTTCTATGACAAAATTAAAGTTTTTTTTTCGATTCAGCACACCCAAAAACATAAGAATTACACAAAAACCCCAAAACAGTTCACATTTTTTTTTTTTGGAGAATTGTGTAATCCACCTTGTAGGGTACTGTGGTATAAGTTTGAAACCATTTGTTTATTGGCATTTCAAAAAAAAGACAATATTGCGATACCTCTTTTTCTCTCTCTTCATCGATACTTGCTCTTTCGATTATATTTTTGACCACACATCACTATGTTGAGTATCCTATTGTTCGTGTTATTGTTTTTATGATGACAGAATTACAAACGTCAACCACAATTGGCGCAAACTTTGGATATTAGTTTTGCAGAATATCTGTATATAAATTAAAAAAAATTTTAATTTAATTGTTAATAATGGAGACCCCGAAAAGTGTGAGGAAGCCCCGACTTACTCGGCACCCCACGCCCCGTTTATCCGAACGGAAGAAAAGTTTATTTTTTGGTAAAGACACCAATGAGGCGGGAAATGAAATGTTGGAGGGGATCAAACTATTGGAACCATCAGATACTAATAGAGAAAATGAAACAGATTTGTCAAGGAATAATCATGGTATAGACGATTAAAATTTTTCTATTTTTATAAGTTTTCTTAATAATATTTCAATAGATGAAAAGAATGCAAAGTGCACATCACCCCTACGAAGAAGTCCCCGTACTAAAGGGAACAACAATCCATCGGAAAAATGCCCCTTGAAGTCGGCCCTTGGTAAGGAAAATTCTGTAAATTTGGATTCTGATTGTGCTGACGAGCAGCTGCAAAAAATGTTCAATACCTCAATGAGGATCACATCTAGTCTAACCCAATGTATCAAAAGTTGTGATCCGGAACGATCTGAACCTCAAAAACGACACCTTGAGGAAATCAATGTAACCACGGGAATGAGTCCACATAAAAAAACTCCAAGATATACCTTAAATAATGATGACCTTTCTTCAATATCAACAAAAAAATTTTATTCTGCTTCACGACCAAAAAACTTAAGTTCTGAAATACAAAAAACTAGCTCTGGATCTTGGAATAAAAGTAGTTCGCCGTCAATGATGCATGCCAATCTTTCTCCGCGAAGCCGTAGTCGCATTGAAAGACGCACTGTTTCAAGAAATATTAACAAAGGCGTAAAGCATAAAATTCGACGACCAACGCGATCGAATGCGTCAGGAGGAAGAAACTACCGCAGTGCACTTACGGTGGTTGAAATAGATATGATATTAAAAAATGTTCGTAATGAAAATTTAAAAAATCGTATCGCTATGAAACGAGAAGAACGTATGAACATAGAAAAGATACATAATATTTTCCGTTCATGCAAAAATCCCATAGAAATGGCCCGACCACTATCTGTTATATCAGGGATTGATGACACCAACAATAATACACATGAGTATATTTTGAATTCCAGTAAAACTGATCCAGAACTTAAAATGGTAGATAAAATTGATTCGGATTTTTCGGACATAGATAGTAATTTTGATGAATTTGAGGAAATGTCAAACTCGGAGGAAATTATACCTATAATTTCCCATCAACCTACTAATGTAGAGGCTACAATAATTGGAGATGAAGCTGGAACACGTCCTCCAATGAAACGAAAATTTTTCAAATCGGGGCGATCTAATAATACTCCAAAACAAGTTCGTATCACGGATACAATTAAAGCATCTATTTGCAATGGGAAGTTATCGTTGATCCAAGACGAAAAGAAATTAAAAAAGAAACCAAAGCGACGGCTATCAAGTAAGTTTTTTCATCAAATAATATATGTATATGTACATATGTACATATGTACGTACATGCAAACATGATATACAAAAAATTATTATTTCAGCAGCTTACGATATCACAGACGAACAAGCCACCGTTGAGGCAATATTAAAAAATTTGGACGACACTGCTTATGGAGATATAGAAGTCGATATTGAAAAGTCGGCAATCGACCCTTTTAGTTCTGAACAAGGCAAGCAGAGTCAATCTGTAGAACCAAATGACATTCAGTTTCACTCAGGAATAGATTACTCAGATTTCCGGAGACGATTACCGTACAATACAACTGATCCCTCAGTTATAGAGCAACAGCATTTATTACTTGATTTTTTAATCAGTAATAGCATGTGCACCGAAAAAAACTTTACTATCTTCATCGCAGATCCAGATAATCATAAGGAGGAAGCTGCACGCATCGTTGATCAAGTGTTTGTATTGGTAAATGAACAAGACTTTTATCGTGAGCGTATACCATATAACACAAGTGATCCCGAAGTCGAATCGCAACAACACCGAATGCTTGACTTTCTTATTGAGAACAATATATGTACGGAAGAAAATTTTGATATTTTTATTGCACACAATAACCAAAGACACAAGGAAGCAGATGAAATAATGACTCATATTCGCAAACAAGTTAAAGTTATAGACTCCACACCTGGTTTGCAAGACCCTGATGGCGTGAAGCCTTTTAGTAGTGTCATTGAAAACAATAATACTTTTCAAAACTATGCGAGTAAATCAGATAGCTCACTGATGCCGAAGAATGCTGTCGAATCTACCGAACCTTATACTGATGTAACTCCTTCACACTTGCCAACACCTAAAAGTGATGATACTGGTGAAAAGCTGTTCCCTGTATTTTGTAAGCAACGTTGGAGGCCTTTACAACAACTATCTAAGCGAAACATACCCCGATTATGGAATTTAGGCCAGGGGACTAATCAATATCAAATCGATGCTGGACAAAGAGAATTTGGGGCTCATCAGTGTAAACAGTGTGGACTCGTTTACAGCATCCATGAACCCGAAGAAGAGAAACTTCATCGAGAGTATCATGCTTCGTTACATATGCTCCGTTTTAAGGGATGGATCGATGAAGATATTGTTGCGATTTATCCTGAGTGGGGCGCTGACGGACGTGTATTGCGTATTACAGAGGCATCACATAATCGACGGCATGAACGTTTAGCTGATATATTATGTATCGTTGATAAGGAGTTGGGATTTGCTTCCTATGTCATTCCACGAACTTTCGTTGTATGTTCATAACTCAAAAATCATAACAATTTAGTAAACTATTCGATTCTTTTTTATTATTATTAAAGGCATATTTGGCGGTTCGAAAACTTCAAATTGTAGGAGTCTGTTTAGTTGTGCCTCTTGAAAAAGCAAACAAATATATTCTAGTGGATGGAACCGACTGTTGCACTGAGGAAGAATATTCAGCAAAGTATGTCGAAACACTTTTAATTTTCAAGCAACAATAATAAACTTAGTATTTGGTGATTTCAGATGCGGCATATCTCGTATATGGGTCTCCCCCCTACATAGACGTCTGCACATAGGTTCGAAACTTATACATGCGGTGCAACAGAACACCGTATTCGGAGAGGAGATCGCTATGGACAAAATAGCATTTAGTGCTCCAACAGAAAGTGGACGCATGTTTGCACAAAAAGTAACGCAGTTAGAAAATTTTTTAGTTTACCAGTGAGACGTGGCAATCGTAGAGATTGATGTAAATATATGTAATAAAATTGTGCAGCCCTTTATTTTACAATGCATAGCAATATTTTGTGAAATTTTTTCAAATTGAAGTTTTAACATTAAAAATCGCTTTCTATTGTCCAAAATAACTTTTTTTTTTTTTAATTTTAATTTATATGTATATTCAAACTAATATAATGGTGCTTAATACATTCATTATTATTTGAAATAATAAAAGTGAAATGATTATAAAGCTAAGATATCAGAGCAACTTTTCGTGTTTTTGCAATCAAATGCTGAATTTTTGGAATAGGCGATGTTTTAAAAGCATGTTGGACTATAAACTAGATTCCGCAGATGGCAAAGCTCTCTCTATAGCTTTAGATGAAGTGCAAAAAATTGACACTGGCATACCAGTCATAGTGGGTGAACATAGCATTTTTAGTGGCGATGAGCAACTGCAAGTACATCCGCACAACCATAGGCGCACTCTGGTCAAGTTTTACTACGCCAACACTCAACAGATCAAACTGGGTATGGAAACGGCATTACGTTGTAAAAAGGAATGGGCGAATACCACCCTTAAGGAACGTGCAGAAATCTGGCGAAAATGCGCCGATATTATCGAAAACGAAGATCATCATTTATTGAATGCGGCTATTATTGTGGGACAGGCGAAAACGCCAACAGAGGCAGAAAAAGATACTTTCATGTTAATTGCTCAATTACGTAAACACGCAGAATATATCATGAAATTATCCGAAATCAAACTGACTAATAGTCAGCCAGATCGCATTAAGACCCAGTATTTCCAGCGTCCCCTAAATGGGTTCATCGCCGCTATATCTCCATTCAACCATAATAAATTTTCTGCACATCTAGCAGTCCTGCACTTATGGGGAATTGCGTTCTGTGGAAGCCCTCCAATTACAGCATATATTCTGATTATTTAATTTGGCAAGCTACAAAGAAAGCTGGTTTGCCGCCAGGTGTTATTAATTTTTTGCCCTCCAACGGCAATTTATTTCTGGACGTAATAACTAAATCTCCTCAATTTTGCGGACTTAATTTTGCTGGCCGGACGTCGAATTATCATGAAATATTTAATACTGTGTATTTGCGACTAAGGAACTTTAAATCCTTTCCACGCATGGTGGGTGAATGCAGCACAAAAAACTTCCTCTTTGTCCACGACAGCGCCGATGTGAATATGGTTGCTGAAGCCACTGTAAAGGCTGCTTTCGAATATTCAGGGCAAAAATGCTCAGCTTGTTCATGCATTTACGTTCCAGAAAAGCTTTGGTGGTCGTTTAAAGAGGCACTTCTAGATCAAATAGCGTGTATTAAGATAGGCGACCCGTGCGACTTCACCTCCTTTGCGTCTGCCGTAATTAGCGAAATTGCTTTTGAACGAATAGTGCGCTACATTAAAGGAGCCTGCAATAGCCGGAAGTCTCAAATTATTTGTGGTGGTGAGCATTGCAAAACGCATGGTTTCTTTATTCAACCAACAGTAATTGTATGCAACGATCCGTTAGACTCATTAATGACCAAAGATATATGTGGACCTATAATAAGTGTTTATCTCTATAAAAGTGAGGAAATGGACAGGATTATAAGTTTGTTAATAAAAGAATCAAGATCTGCGTATACAGCTTCAGTGTTTGCGGATAAGCAAATAGCCCAGCAACTTATTGAAAGGCTGAGCTCTGTCTCAAACAACTTTTATATTAATGGCAGTTGTTCTGGCGATCCTATGGGACATCCCAGATTCAGCGGATCTCGTCTTTCTGGCACTAATGATCACAAAAGTTCAAAATGTTACTTTATGCGCTGGGCCTCTCAGCAATTAGTTGAGGAGGTATCGGAAAACAAATCAAGTAAAGAATATTGCATATGAAGTCGTGTATATATACATATATCCGCAAATGGCTATAAATTATCTTGTATGCACCAATAATTTATAATTGTTTTGCTGGACTTCTTCGAAATAATGGCATACGGCATTTGTATGGTACTCACTCTTCGCCAAATTCAGTTACATATTTAAATAAAATAAAAAAAACTGGCCTTGAGCTCAATAAAATTATAAAATATAAAAAAATATATTCAATTACATTTTAAGATTACAAAATTCTCGATCAGTGCTATAAATAATGGAATGTAGGTAAAAACATTTTTGAACACGAAAGAAACTTTTATTCCTTCTACTTATGTATATTTTCTAAAGCAGACTCTTAAAATTTTTCTTGGCGGCGATTTTCAGAAGTAAAAAAATCATAAATTGCCTAGAAGTCAAACTAAACTAAAACTTTGTATAAAATTAAAAATTCAACAAATTTTTTATTCAATCGATGTCGTAGCAAGAATTAAAGCACACAATTAAAAGTAACAAACTCTATTTTCGCATCATCTTATATGCTTCAAATACTACTTGAAATTGTAATGCAATGAATTGTAAACTGTGAGTTTTTGTTTTCCTTTTGTATTTGCACGTTTTATTGAATTCAATATTTGAAAAAAAAAAAAGAAAAATATCGAAACAAACGAAGAAAATTCAAAATTTTCACATATCTGTTTAGAATCTGAATTTAATGTAGCGAAAGCGCTGAAAGTCTAATATGCAAAGTTTGGCCTAAATTTTATATATTTTTCGTTAACATTAAAAACTAATATATGGCATCTAAACGGAAGTTTAAGTCTTGGTACAATTAAAACAATCTTCAAAGTAAAAAATGTTCTACACAGATCATGGAGTCATCATAAGTGTACATGCAACTCAGAATACTCTCCACCTGCACGCCCAATATTTTCTAACTAACTAATAAAGAATATACATTTCTTACTATACATAACCTTTGCTTAAAAATTGGATAAAATTCTTCCTTTTTGTATTCAAGAATTATAATTTTATTAATGAAATATTGGTGATTTTTTAATTACTACGGATGCACTACCGGGTATTTAATACGATGTACATACATATAAACCATTTGTCATTTAAACATAATGGACAAAAATAACATATGTAATTGTGCTTTTCAAATTGTAAATGTATACAATTTCTAAAGTCCATATGTTATATTGAATATAGAAGATAAAAAAAAGTTATTATAGGTTAAGTTAATCGCAATACCTTTGTGATACATATTATAGATTAATGATAAAAATACATCTAATTGCCATTTGAATGCATGCTGCGTTCTTTTATCCCTCACACAGACTACCGCTCATATATGTCGTGCGGCCGAAGTAAAGTTCATCTCAGTATGGTGCATAACGACGACCTGGCGGCGAAGGTCCGCGCATTCCTCTGGATGAAATCATCCTATCGTCAAATGAATCACGACTAAAATCCTCATAGCTGGAAGTACAAGTTAGGTTGAGAAATTATTTATTTTGAAACCATAGTTTACAAATACCCATAACGACTAAGTCCATTGCTGCTACGAGGCGGTGGTGATCGCCGACTGAACATAGAATCATAACCACGTGTAAGACTGCTTCCTCGAATACTACCGCTTAGGGGTGGAGGAAGGGGCATTGGTTCGCGGCGTGATAACGGCGGAGGAGGGAAGTCCCGCATCCTGGAGCTTTGATAACGTCTTTCAAACAAGTCTCGAGTATCCTCGAATCTACGATCATAGTAATCATAGTCCTAAAACAAATAGCATATTTTAGTAAACATCATCATATAAAACTCATATCAAGATAGGCTCAATCATCTTAAAATTGAATTTCCTTTAATTTCAGTTGTCATGGAAAATCAATTCACAGTATGTACATATATACATATGTACATATGTATATATTTTTTTTTGTGTTTGAGTAATGTTTGGAAACATCGTCAAAATTAATTTCATAACGCTAACTTTTAAAGTCCGACTTGGGGAGTTGTTGAAAAGTTTTAGTTTTTGAAAACTTCCACTTTAATTAAATGTGATGCAAAATTTAAGAAAATTTCATAGTTATGTTTAGGCCTTCTCGACCTCGGATATATACGGAAAAATCAAACTTTTCAATAACGAATCTCTGCATCTTCTATAAATACAGAGGAATTAATTTAAATTTCCAAAAATCAAACTCCATGTACGATATCCGAAGAAATATAACTTTGGCCGGAAACTCCAAACAAAAACAAAAACTGTTTTCGTTAAATCGAAGAGAAGTTTGGCACATTTTACTCACAAATATTTAATGTAGCCCATGAGAGTTAAAAAAAAATTGTCAAATCAGAGCCAGTCTATTGAAATGGGTTCATAATATATTTTGTTAAAGCTCTTTAATTAAATGTGGGCTTTAGGAAATGGGCAGGAAAAATTCAACACTATATTGACATAAGGGGATCTAACATGGGCGTTTGAGGGCCACATGTACATGCTTACTACTAGCTCTGTAAAAAAAAAAAGAGTAGTGGTGAAAATGTTATCGCATATTAGTGCACTATGGATTTGCTCACTTTTTTTCAGAATTGTTCAAATCGACAAAAGCAAAACGTGAATTTTAATTTGCTGCATTTTGACCAAACGGCAATGTTGCAGATTCACAGTTTTAACTGTAAATTACACAATTTTAATTGAACGACTCAATTTAATAATAATATATTCCAGTCAATGTGGCAATATTAAAAAAAAAAAGGAAAAAAATTAAATATTTCAGCACTCTGGTATTTTAAGAACAAAAAATTTCTTAAAAAAATCTTCATGTTGCACTTAAGTTTAGACATCAAATGGAATGTGTTAAAGAAAATAACAAAGCAATTTACGAAAAATAATGAATCTGAATTTTTTTAAAACTAAATGTAATTTGAATTTTCCATTACATAAATACTGTTTTTGTTGAGTTTAGTATAATATAAACTTTTTGTAGATTTATTTGGTTTTTGTTATTTATGATTAATAAAAGCTAGCAATACTGCCACCCGGTTCTTTTTTGTAGAAACTCTTTTATTCCCATAGGCAACGATGAAATTACGAATATGTGTGTAAATTTCAAACTTTCCATCAATATAAACAAATTTTCAAGTCGTATTCAATAACGTGGCTTTGAGGCGCAAGCTGGTTTTTTCGCTTTGGTAAGCATTATGTCAAACTACTTCGTTTTGATTGGATGCCATTATAAAATGTCTAATAGTATTTGACATGATGCTCACAAAAAAAAAAAAAAAAACCCAAATACGTGGTGAGGCAGATTTAACAGGAACCTCAGTAGAGATAATAATTTGATTTTTTTCATTTATCTTAATTGTCAAACTTTGTTTTCATTCGATAAAAACAAAAAAAATTGTTTACATCTGATTCGTGCTTTGTAGTGAAAAAAATATATTGTGCATTTTGCTCATGAATATTTTGTATACTATTTGCGCTGTGTAGTTTGTGCCCAACTTGTACAGAGTTGGGAAAGTGCGTTCTCAGAAAGAAACAGCTAGTAAAAGGCGGACTTTCTTTATAAAAAGTGCCTCAAGAGTAACGTCGAACAATTGTTAGGCAGACCGCCTACACCAGATGCCCAACTCTGTCCCAAGGTTCAAACATTAAGTTCTGAAATAAAAATGTACATTTTGTGTTCATTTATTTTGGGTAAATTGAATATGTTTTCATTAGACTGATTTGATAGTTCTTATTGACAGTAAAGATATGTATATCAAAAAATCTAGGAAGGTTGCAATTTCTATACTTCGGTTACCTGTTAGATCCGCCTTGACACGTTTTAATTTTTTACTTATGTGGTTACCGCGACCTTATTGAATTCGCCTTGCAAATTTTGTAAATATTTGCGAAGACGTATTATTACTTTGTGTTCATAAACTGCGCTCAGTGGTTTCCTAAATTTTATCATTGTACAAAATCTAACAATTTACTTTAGCTGAACCTAAATTGGAGAAATTGAAATTCTCTTTTCCCGAATTAATTTACAGTATGATTCAAATCTAAATAATTGTTACATTTGTGTCAGCTTTAACTTTTCTCTTATGAATGTGATTAGAAGTATTTACAATTTTTTACATATTGATAATTGTACAAATAACTAAACCGTACCCTTTTCCTTAATTTTGCACTAAGTTGGGAACTCTTACTTCTACTTAGTACTTTTTATTGTTATAGAAAAGAGAAAATTTTTATAAAGAGTGTATTTGTATGTATGTATGTATGTACATATCTGAAAAAGATCTAGATAACTCCGAGTATGAAATAAAACAAAAAATATGAATGTACTTTTAATGCAAAATTTACCCTAAAGCCATCCATTATCCTGTCTCGTAAGAATGGCGGTGGTGGTGGTGGTGGTGGATACGGATCACGACCGTACATTCGGTCACGATAGCCACCGGCACTTAAACCGCGATCACCGCCATATAAGCGTGGACATTCTTTCGACCAATGGCCGGAACGACCGCAACGATAACACTGCTCCGGATCACCCATGCCAGGTTTTGGACGTACACGACTGGTAGAAACTTGCACTTTTAGTGGTTGACCGTCGACAACGCGACCATTCAACTCCTTTATGACGTCTTGAACGTCACCGATGCAGTCCAAATGAACGAAGCCGTAGTTACGAACGATGTCACACTCGACGACGGTCCCATACTTTTGGAACAACTCACGCACCTCGGGCGCTCGCGTTTTATCCGTTAAATTTCCCACGAAGATTTTCGTTGTCGGCGTATTAGGAGCGCGTCGGCTTTTTGCCGCTTCCACTTTAATAGCGTTGTCGTTCATAACGAAACCGTTCAAATTTTGGATGGCGTCCCGACCCTGCTGTTCTGTTTCCATATGAACAAAGCCATAATTTTTCACGACATCGCATTCCACAACGGTACCGTATTTCTCAAAAAGTGGTCGTAGTTCCGTAGCCTGCGTCTTCTCGTCAAGATTCCCGATGAATAGTTTGAAAGTGCCTGCTCCAGGCATTTCAACAGCCGTCCGTAATACTTTTAAGTGTTGAAAAATTATAGTATCCTCAGTAGAGGATTGAAAGCAAATTGTATATCGAAATTCGCCTAACTGGTTGACCGGAACGGGCCGGACGCGACGATACGACCACCCTTAGATATATCTGCACAAACTGTTGGTCGACGTTTGAAGACGAACCGGATGAAGTTTTGAATTTGCCCCGAGCGCCTACATTATTAAATTAAATAGGTTTAAAAGAAGTGTCAAAAACCGAGTTTATAGATACATTTTAATTTTTGTATATACGAAATATGCCGATATTAAGCGACATGGAACTTGTTGAAAGATCCGAACGTACACAACGAGCGTTACCAGCAATCGTCAAAGAACTTCCGGAAATATTTGATACAACTCTAAAACGACGAACTAACCACCTTCTTTCGTATATTATTTGTGCTCCAGATGCAGTAAGATTTAGTTAAAATTTTCAGACGAGTTCGCGTTGTTTTTCAACTATATCTTTCTTGAAAAATATACCCTTCAAAATTTGCATCTGGAACGCTAGATATTATATAAACATTTTTCGTACGGAACAATTATCGCACCACAAGCCACGCTGATTTTTCAAAGATGGCGGCTACACAATACCAACATTTGTGGAATGAACTAAAAAGAAAATATACTTACCACAAATCAAACCTGTTAATAACTCTGTATGAAAATATTCCAAAAAATATTTTTTTTTATTTTTTATGTTGTTTAGAATACTGAAAACCTATATGATCAACTACACTTCACAATGAAGAAATTTCCACAAATCCGACGCTGTGCAACGTTATGGTTTGTCGGAACAAAAATTATCGATATCTAAGTACAAAATAGATTAACCTCACACGGTCAATTTTTAATGCCTGCACAAACAAAAGCAAAAGCTGTACATTTTGTACGTTATGCAGTAGTGATATCCGCAAAGACACTCGAACAGGCGCAATGCGCTGAAGTATACAACATTGTGGTCATTTGAAGGGTTATTTCTAATACCTGAATTCAGTAAACAGTCTCAGTCTTTAATAGAGACAAAAGTCGCAATTTTAGACCACTTGGCATTCATTAGTTTCAAAATAAAATCTCTAGTATCAAAATAAAGTCTGTAAATAGAGACCTGGTGTTGAGCAGATCACAAAAAGTTACAAAAAAAACAAAAAAAAAAACGTGAAAACTAGGAAAAATAATAATCTCTAGCTCATTTTGAGATTTGAGATGATACAAACTTACTGAATTCGGGCACTAATTTCCTTTTAAATACGTAGTTCAGGGCTCTCCAAACTGCGGGCAAATTTTTAAATAAAAAAAAATTGACGGGCCAAGTTTTTTTTAATAATTAAAAATATTTTTTTTTTTTTTATTGTATTTTTCTTTTACAATATTATTTATGTCAATTTCAATAGTTGTAGTTGCCAACCGCATAGCGTTGAGAAGAGAGCTGTCTGACAATGAAGAGCTATCCTTAGATTTAATTAATTTCATGGTGGAGAAAGCACTTTCACACAAATAAGTGCTACCCATTATCATTGTTAATCCAACTTTTTTAATTTTGGGAATCGATTTCCAAGCAAATTGAAAAATTCCGAGCCGTTTTCGATTCGAGTATTCAAAAACACATCTGCTTGAAGTTTGCATAGCTCCATTTGGAATTCAACATTCATATTTTCTATTTTAACTCCCAATGGATTTGTGAAAAGTAAAACATCCTTCTCAATTTTTTTTGAAATCTTCAAATCTTTGGTCAAACTCTACAATTTTTTTCAAATATTGAATGTGATCAGCAAAGCAACAACCTTCAAAGTTTTCCATTTCGTCCATTATTTATTTGCAGCTGGGGAAATGTACAAAATTGTTGATTTCTAAGGTTGGTTCGAACAATTTTAGTATATTTTTAAATGAGTTCACAAGTCCGTACATATGTGAAATGGTGTGTTCCTTGCCTTTTACAACAAAGAAAAGAAATGTTAATAGAATTTATTAGTATTCATACTTGCATAGTTTTTTATACCTTGTAACTTCAAATTTAAATCATTTAAATGTGCTGTAATGTCTGTTAGAAAAGCAAGATCACACAAAAATCCGGCTTCTTTTAATCTGTCCTCCAGTTCAATTGTATCAGATTTAATTTCATTCTTCAAAAAAAGAGAAATTTCTTTACGTATTGCAAAAAAACGCTCCAGGCATTTTCCAGCGCTTAACCACCTAATTTCACAATATAACAATAAATTTCCATATGCTGCGTCAACTTCGGATAAGAAATCACGAAATTTTCGATGAGTCAATGCTTTGTTACCACCTCTTATAAAATTGGTTGTTTGCACCACGACCTTCATTGCATTCATCTGGCGCAAATGTTTTCCAGATAAAGCTTCCTGAAGGATAATACAATGTATCATCTGACATTCAATACCCCTTTCCCAGAAAATGCTTTGACATTTCCTCTCATAGCTTTAGCAACATCTGTGACAATGCAGGAACATTTTTTAAATCCACCGTATTTTTCAACAACTTTATTAACAGCTTCAAATATATCGATACCCTTTGTTGATCCATACAATGGCACAATACTTAACATTTCTTAAGATATAGAAAAATCTGGCTTAACTGTGCGTGCAAAAATTATCAACTGACTAATATCTGTAGTGTCTGTACTCTCATCTAAACACAATGAGAAATATTCACATTTTATGATAGATTCGCATATATTTTTGGACACATATTCTCCCATTTCGTCTATACGTTGTTATGGTCCACTAGGTACAGGCCACGCTGTGCCTAAGAAATCTTGCGGCAGACGAGATGTCAGCACCTCCCGAATATGTAGACTGGCAATTCAGCCAAAGCCCACAGGTTCTGGGTGCTGCCAGATCGTCATGCATGTTGGTTGGAAGGATGTCAGAATAGGAGGAGACAGGAATAGTAGAAGAGGTGGAAAAGGCAATAAGCAATGGCGGGAAAATCACGCGTCTCCATAGTGGCGTGATTTAACCGTATAGCGAAAGGGGAGGAGACAGAAATAGTGGAAGAAGTAGAGATGGCGGGAAAATCGGCTGGCCATCCCTAGCATGCCATGGAAAATTCCGTAGCATGGGTGACGGCGGATATAAAAATCCGCTGGCAGCACGGCACTAGTAGTTAGCAGTTGGAGTGTCGGTTGGGCAGTTGCTTTCAGAGTGAAGTTGGAACGTGTGGAGTAAAAGTAAAACGGTTGAATAGAATTATAAGGCCTACTACGCTGTAACTAATTAATGTGTGAAAAATTGCTACTTATAATAATGACAGCTAAAATATTTAAAGCGAAAGAAAACAAACGCCGCGCTATTGTACAGACCAATACCTGTCACCAAGTCGATTTGGGTGATCCAATCCAGGCTGCACAGCTGGATTTGTGTGCATAATGGATTGCATGTGATTGCGTATACATTTTGTGAAATTGTCGAACTGTGTCTTATTGCATTTTCCAAAAATTTAAATACCGATGCTCGATACCCGGAAACTGTATTTAATTGGAAACCGGAGAAACAGCACTTATATTCTATTTATGAGCGCATTTCTTGTATGTGTTAATATCAAAGAGAAAAATTAATAAGTCGAACTAACTTTAACTCCAATGCTACAAATAACTGTGCACCTAATAGCAGCAAAGTGACCCAACTGAAGTTTTATCCCCGCATTAGTTGCATCGCGGCCCCAGCTCCAACCACAGTAACAGCAACGTGCACAAAGGTGCCAGCAACAGCAACAACATCCACAGCAGTAGTGGCAGCGTACACAAGGGTGGCAGCAACAACAACTAGCGCGAGTGGCGGCAACAGTATCAGCCACCGTCCCAGCAGCTGGCCATACAGCGTAGCAAAACGATAGTGGTAACAGCAACATCGCCACCAACAACGTCAACAGCATCAGTTGCATCAGCAGAAGCGGCAATACCGCAGAGCAGCGGCAGCTGCAACAACTTAACAACAACTGCAGCAACAGCAGCAACAATATCTACAATTTTAAGAGAGTGAAGGGGTGGCCCTCCTCGTGCGGATACAGCAACCCCACTTAGTGGCAGCAGCAACATCATAAACAACAACGTCAACAGCATCAGTTGCATCAGCAGAAGCGGCAACACCGCAGAGGCGGCAGCTGCAACAACTTAACAGCAACAACTGCAGTGATAGCAACAACAACAACAGCAGCAACATCATCAACAACAACGGCAACAGCAGACGAGTGAAGGGGTGGCCCTCCTCGAATAGTGTAACAGCAACCTGCACAAAATGGCAGCAACAACAACAACTGCAGCAACAACAAAAACAAAGACAACTAGCAGACAACCACAGCACGGCCCCACCAAAGTCTGCTGCATCAGGTGGTGAGATCGGAAATTATTATAAGTATAGAAAAATAAGGGAAGGGGAAATAATTCTTTATTTATATCAAAGAGAGGACTACGCAATGAATATTTCGTTGCCTAATCTTGTCAATATTTAGTGTAAACTAATTTTAGTTTTGTTAGATAATTAAAAAACAACCCAATGAATCCCTTCTGGATCATATTCCTTATTAAAATTTTCCATTTGTAACTTTAGAAGGGGGCATATGAACATCATAATTGCCCATTATTATGCGGAAATAATGAAAGTGTCTGAAGTGAAGGTTGATGTGCATTTCTCTCTTCCGTTTTCTATTATCCACTTCTAATGAGGTTAATTTTGCTAATTATTATCTGTATTAAATAAGTATATTTAACCGTTAAGGGGGTTAGGTATTAGACAAGTACTGTCTGAAATTAATATTGTATAATTTAAAATTATGACGTAATATTTAGAAGTGATTTTAGTGAATAAACGGAGTTTTGACGTAAGGCTCACCTGGGACGGTAAATGACTTCTTTGTACCCTTCCTTAACATGCCTATGAATTAAATAAATTAAATTAAATCAATGACTAAAGCAAAACAACCTATAACTAACTAAAACGTCTACTTATAATAAAAGTCAACATAAAACATATAACCTCAAATAAAAGGAGATCGAACCTAACGCTAAGACATCCGGATTTTGTGACTGACTTTGGTATATATTCTTTTTATTAATGAAATAATTAATTAACTCATTTAATTAAAATACATTTTTCATACTTGCGAATACTTACCTTATTGAAACCATTTTAATACTTTGAATACTTACCTTATTGAAATCACATTTACATTTTGATGCTTGCCTTATTGAAATTATAACTATATTTTTAATGCTTACTTTACTGAAACGACGTATGTATACCTACATATGTACTACGATTATTTAGATTTAAGGAGTACTTAACTACTGTATTGATATGTTAGTATTAATATGATTTGTGAATAAAACGTTCTAAGAAAATGGGAATGCTGGTTGATCCAATGATTTAGGAGGCACACAGGAGTTTGTATAGGGGCTGTTGGTATAAGGGTGCCACAGCAGTCATGGATGAGGGTGGGCTAGCACGAGGCATCACACCACCAACGGTGATGCCCTATTTTCGGCCGTACTTGGTCACATTAACCTTTATTTCTCTTTTCAGCATTTTTTTCTCTACTTTGCGGTTATTATTTTTATTAGTCATATTAGTCATATTAGAGATAAATTTAGTCACGACAACAACCATTTTTATGGCAAAAAGTTTGTCTTTCTACTTCCTTCACTTGTTGTTCAGCCATTTTTAATTATATTTTTTTTTGTGTAATTTTTTCATTAACTTACTGCGGGCCGTAGAAAAGTAAAGTGGGGGCCGCATGCGGCCCGCGGGTCGCTATTTGGACAGCCCTGACGTACTTTATCAGCGGTGCTCCCAGTTTCACATTAACAAATTTTCCTGTGGATTCGGTTTGAAATCACATATTTGGTGCTCCCAATTTCACATTCACATACATTTTTGTGAATTGAATCCGAATGCTTGGTTGTATGTGAAATGAAAAGTAAATGACAAAAAGTGTGAATGTTTAATTATTTTCGATTGGAATAATTTTTAAAATATTCTTTAATGTTTGTAGAAGCCATTTCTGTATTAGTATTCATTAAAATATGAGTATTTTTAATGTTTTGCTGATGACTCCTCAAAAAAGCATGCATAGCTTAATCCGAAAGGGAAATTTCACAACAGCCGTTTGTGAATTGCCACAACGATAACCGATATGTCTGACAGGGTTGACCTGATATGCTAAGAAATTTGTGAAATTGGAGCACACTAATTCACTTTCACAGAAAATTTTTAAAATCACATTGTGGAATTGAAATGTTAAATTGGAGCACGGCTGTACTTATTCGTTATCGTGTTTTCCGATTTGCATCTCTTTTATGAATATTTCTGTATACAGGATTTTTTATATTATATAAAATTGGTTAGCATTTCGGGTTAACGCACAATATGTATACTTTTTGCGAATGAATTTCAACATCTATTATTATATTAACTGTGAACATATCTAACCATCATTGCCATATTAATATATATTTTTGAACATAATTAAAAGGATAGTTTACTTACTTTGTGAGAAATAAACCAAATACTTTTACAACATATGAGTACATATTTGGTGGAACTCTAACCATAAAATGCAACTCTGTTTACGATATGTCTGCTTATACCGCGCGGTCAACTGTGCACACAACGGTATGACTTTGTACCGCGGTGTACCGCACTTCCAATACCGCGTCTGTTTGAGTGTTCCCATATTGCGCCATGGCTTTTATTACCGCATATCGTACGGGATTGTACTGCTCTGTACCGTTCCGCGTCTGTTTGCGCAGGACTTTAACGTCTCTGTATTTATGTATTATATTGATGGGTTTCAAAATAACTTAATAATAACTGTTCACACTGTGGTTATTGCCGGTGTATGTTATTTGCATTTAATTCAGGAAGCCACACCATGAACTAAACTAATCCTTCAATTATATATCAAGTTATATATCTTTCGAGGTTTTTCCAACTTCGTCCTCGATAGCCAAATTTCGCATTATGGCCCATTCCCTGCGTCAAGCTCTTTCGCTGTGTTAAAAATCATATTTTCTTTGTCTATTAATCTGTTGTGACTTTTGTTTTTATTAGAGACTGATCCCAAGAGACTCCAAATGAGCTAGAGATTATTGCTTTTCCTCGCTTCACGTTTGTATTGTAATTTTTTGTGACCTGTTCATCACCAGGTCGCAATTTAGAGACTTTATTTTGAGACTTGAGGCTTTATTTTGAAACTAATGAATGCCAACTGGTATAAAATTGAGACTCTTGCCTCTATTAGAGACTTATACTCGAATTCAGTAACTCAGTATCATCTCAAGTCTCAAAATGAGCTAGAGATGATTGTTTTTCCTCGCTTTCACGTTTTTTTCGTTTGCTTTTATTTTAATTTTTTGTAACCTGCTTATCACCAGGTCACAATTTTTAAACTTTATTTTGAGATTAGAGGCTTTTACCCGAATTCAGTAAGCAGTCTCAGTCTCTAATAGAGACAAAAGTCACAATTTTAGACCAGTTGACATACTTTCAAAATAAAGCATTTAGCCTCAAAATAAAGTGTCTAAATAGTGACCTGGTGATGAGCAAGTCACAAGAAATTAAAATGCAAACAAAAGAAAAAATCGTGAAAGCGAGAAAAGCAATAATCTTTAGCTCATTTTGAGACTTGAGACGATACGAAGTTACTGAATTCGGGCATTTATTTTGAGTCTAATGAATGCTAACTGGTCTAAAATTGTGACTTCTGTCTCTATTAGGGACTGAGACTGCTTACTGAATTCGGGCATAAATTGTGACCTGGTTATGAGAAGGTCACAAAAGATTAAAATAAAAACAAAAGAGAAAAAAGCTAAAGGGCTGAAACGCAATAATCTTTAGCTCATAGTCTAAAATTTTGAGACTTCAGATTATACCACGTTACTGAAATCGGGAATTAGCATCAGCATTTGATCAATCAGCAATTTTTAGACTTTATTTTGAGATTAGACGCTTTATTTTGATGCCCGAATTCAGTAAGCTGTCACAATCTCTAATAGAGACAAAAGTCACAATTTTAGACCAGTTGGCGCCCATGAGACTGAAAATATAACCCCTAATCTCAAATAAACCTTACTGACTGTTGTGAGGTTACCCTTATGCTGGCGTAAATTCAAAAGCTCAAATGCTCATATCTGTCAGGAAAGTTGTGATGTGCGAACGACAGCCTCACAATACGAAAATAGCTGCTTTTTATTGATCAATTATTACAATATTTTTTTAATTTTCGTTCGTATTGTGTGTCGTGTGTTGATTTTTTTTTTAATAAAAAAATATTCAGGAATGGCGGAGTTTTTGCTTGTTTGTGCAGCAGTATTGAAGGAGCAAGAGGAGGTAGTGAAGAGAATGCAAGAGAGGGTGTAAGACTTAGGGGTCGTTATATAACGTCCATTTAGAATCTACAGCTTTTAAGTACTAAAATATATTGTATTTTTAATTTTATTACACTTAATGTATTTTAATAAAAAAATACCTTTAATTTTGTTTTGGAATACGCATTTTTGTTGAGAGCAACAGTGAAGGCTGGCATGACATTTCGGGTGCTCTGTGGCTAGTCATTGTTGCCCTCCTGCTGTCCTCTGCGCCATAAACAGGGAAACTGTCATGCCTTACAATCAAAATTCATTTCCGGCACGGCCGGAACTCAAAATAATAATAATAACCGCAAAAATAGAGAAAAAAAATGCTGAAAAGAGAAATCAAGGTTAATATAAACAAGTACGGCCGAATATAGGGCATCACCGTTGGTGGTATGATGCCTGGTGCTAGCCCACCCTCATCCATGGCTGCTGTCGCACCCTTATAGCAGCAGCCCCTATACAAACACCTGTGTGCCTCCTAAATCATTGGATCAACCAGCATTCCCATTTTCTTAAAACGTTTTATTCACAATTCATGCTAATACTAACATATTAATACAGTAGTTAAGTACTCCTTAAATCTAAATAATCGTAGTACAAATGTAGGTATACATATGTCGTTTCAGTAAAGTAAGCATTAAAATGTAGTTATAATTTCAATAAGGTAAGCATCAAAATGTAAATAGGATTTCAATAAGGTAAGTATCCGCAAGTATGAAAATTGTATTTTAATTAAATGAATTAATTAATTATTTCATTAAGAAAATAATATATACCAAAAGTTTAGTCACCCAATCCGGACGTCTTAGCGTTAGGTTCGGTCTCCCTCTTATTTAGGTTATATGTTTTATGTTGACTTTTATTATAAGTAGGCCTTTTAGTTAGTTATAGATTGTTTTGCTTCAGTTATTGATTTAATTTAATTTATTTTATTCATAGGCAGGTTAAGTAAAGGTACTCGGAGGGTACCAAGAAGTCATTTATCGTCCCAAATGAGTCTTACATCAAAACCCCGGTTATTCCCTAAACTTACTTCGGAATATTATGTCAAAACTATTAAATTACCTAGTATTCATTTCAGACATTACCTGTCCAATATGTTATCCCTTAAACGGTTAAATATACCTTTTTAGTGCTAACGGTAATTAACAAAATGAACCTCGTTGAGGGTGGATTCACATAAAAAAAAACCCGTCTATACATGGGAATGCAAATCGACCTTCAACACAGGCACTCACATTGATTCCTTATAACCCTTTTTTTGTTCTTTTTATAACTCTTTTAAAGGTTTTATAATAATAATGGACAATATGCCGTTCATAGGTACATCTTAGAGGTACTATTGGAAAAATTGTATTAATATAGAACAGAAGGGTTCATTAGATTAGCTGGTTTTAATGTACTACCAAAAACTTAAAAATAGGTTATGCTAATTATACATGTGCGCGATAAGCCAACAACATATTTGTTGCAACTATATTTTCACTTTCATGTACTACCCAAAACTTAAAAATAGGTTATACTAATTATACATGTGCGCGATAAGCCAACAACATATTTGTTGCAACTATATTTTCACTGTCTTACCACCCGATGCAGCAGGCTTTGGTGGGGCCGTCCTGTGGTTGTCTGCTAATTGTCGTTGTTGTTGTTGCTGCTGATGCAACTGATGACGTTTCTGTTGCTGCTGATGTTGTTGTTGTTGCTGCCACATTTAGGCAGGTTGCCGCACTACTATAGGGTCAGCCGTTTTGACGATGTTTGGTGCTGCTGCCGCACTTTGTGCAGGTTACCGCACTACTGTACGAGGAGGGCCACCCCTTTACTGCTGTAGTTGTTGTTGCTGCTGTCGTTGAGGTGGTTGCTGATGCAACTGATGCCTGTGTCGTTGTTGTTATTGTCGTTGCTGTTGCTTCTGATGTTACTGATGCGGTTGCAGCTGTGGTTGCTGTTGTGTCCTCAGCTAGTTGCTGTTTCTGCACGAGGAGGGCCACCCCTTCACTCGTCTGCTGTAGTTGTTGTTGCTGCTGTCGTTGAGGTGGTTGCTGATGCAACTGATGCATTTGTCGTTGTTGTTATTGTCGTTGCTGTTGCTGCTGATGTTACTAATGCGGTTGCCACTTCCCGGCGGTATTACCGCCATTGCTGATGCACTGATGCGTTTTCGGGCATCGAGCGACGGATTTTAATTTTCTGAGAATAAAAATCCAGGGCGAGTGTTCCGTTCGCTTGTAAAGGACTACGGGCTGAGATTTCCTTTACGGAACGAATGCTTTGTTTAGCCAAAGTACTTGGGAATATTTCACTGAAATTAGCAGGGGGTGTTGGGGTAGCACTGATTCACCGACATTTAACAAATTTTGGGTCCAAATTGTTATAGTTTTAAAGTTATTTGTTGTTAAAATTTTGTCACTGACTTAGCAATATTTTAATACAAAAACCGCACAAATCACTTTTCTTTTTGTTAATACACTTAAATACATTATAAAAATAATGCACATATTTTTTATCTAAAACTTTAACAATAAATACTTCTAAATGCAATATTTATATATCTTGTTAATTGCACAATGTTCTAAACACAGTTGTTGTCATATGGCCGCGAAGTATGTGTGATGCCAGATCCTTCACACTCTGTAACCAACTCTCCAACTGCCACTCCGACTGCTAACTGCCAGTGCCGTGCTGCCAGCGGGTTTTTATATCCGCCGTCACCCATGCAATGGAATTTCCCATGGCATGCTAGGGATGGCCAGCCCTCGATAACCTCGTTTAATCGGGATATGAAAAATTAGTTTATTGTTAGAATTATAAGTTATTAAAATGCTTTATACTAATAATGACCGAATAAGAAAAGTTAATGTGTGAAATTTTTCGTTTTATCTATTTATTTGGTTTGGAATAATCAGGAAATTTTACAATTATTTCGATATGATATAAATGGTAAATTTTTTACTTGGACTTTGAACGCCTATATTTTGATTGATATGGAAGAAATAGAAGAAAAAAAAATTTTACGTAATTGAAGTTTGGCTATATCTTTATTTTTAGTAAAGGGAATTTAATAAAATTAGGTAAAAGAAATCTTTTCACAACGCCATATATATCGGAGGTCATCGTTGGCCACCCACCTCTAGGACGATCAGACCGGTTTAATTTCTTCGTTTCGCTTTTCTCCTTTTCGCCCAGGGTGGCGCGCCACTACGGTGACGCCTGATTTTCCCGCCATTGCTTATTGCCTTCTCCACCTCTTCTATTATTCCTGTCTCCTCATATTCTGACATCCTTCAAACCAACATGCACGACGATCTGGCAGCACCCCAAACAGGTGGGCTTTGGCGGCATTGCTAGTTCACAAATTCGGGATATGCTGCCATCTCGCCTGCAGCAAGTGGACCATAACAAACCTGCTTCGCTTCGGAGACTTGTCGAAAAAGTGAACAGGAAAGGGTTCACTACTCCATACGTGGATGTGGGTTATTGTCGAGGCGCTGGAAGGAACGTGGGGCACGACTCACCCCTGAGATAAAGAGTCTCCTAGTTTTAGTCAGCCGGGCAACACTCAATGTCTAGCACTTGGTAGTCCGATGCAGAAGTTAAGTCAAACCGAGTTTCAAAAGTAAAGTTTTACGTAAGTCCGTTAAATTGAGCTATGTCTGGTGTTAGCATTGGCCGAGATTTAATAAAAGAATTATGCTTTAATTTAAAAAGGTCCGGTGTTGGTATAATAAAAGAATTATGCTTTAATTTAAAAAGGTCCGGTGTTGGTATTGGAAAACGTGCCGTAGCTATTTTTGTTTCTTATTATTGCTTCGCGGCCTTTTAAGACATTTTCTTAAGGGAGAACTCGTCCTAACTCCGAAAAATAATTGTTTAGACATTTTGAGGAGAACTCGTCAAAACTCCTAAAATGACAGTCCTGGTGGTAAAGCGGATTGTCAAATAAATCACGACTCCCTTTTTGTTATAGATGCTCGGGGAGGATACTGGGCTAATACTCCCCGACCGCCTAGAAGCCCAGGTTCTCTGTTGACTTACGTCGGCTAGAGTTGCCTTCCCCCCAATTCGCCTGACTTAGCAGGTCTTTACAGCAAAGCCCCTCCGCTAGTTCAAACCTTACAAACCTTAGCTTCGCGGAAAATCCATGTAAGGTCGCAGATCTGCGTGCGTCCGAGGACAAACCCTCGGCTAGATTTTTCTTGAAAAACATATGTATATAAAAAATTTTAAACGTGTTATTGAATGTATTGAGAAAACTTGTAAATAATTAGATTGAGAGAGCCGATTACTTTTAGCACGCTCTTCGTGACGGATGGAGATGTCACGGTCGGATGTCAGATGCGTGGAACCTACCAACTGGTTTGCCATTCAAGTCTTCTAAGTCGTACAATGCATTGCCTAATTTTCGCAAAACACCGCATTTTATGTATTTCGGTAAGAATTTGGCATTGACACCCTGCTTAAAGTTGCTCAAGGCGAAGTTTCTCCGGAATACTTCCTGCCTTTCCCGGTAGTTTATTACTCTAGCCCTTTTGTTGTACGTGTGAGTAGCTCTATCTTGGGCCTCCTCCAAATGCTTCCGTATATGTTCGCGAATGTTTACTAGCTTATCAGCTCTGCATGCCACTCGGATGTCATCTTGTCTCAGGCTTCCGAGTTGTTCCTGTATCTTATAGGCTGATGCGTGTTGAATCATATTTTGTCCAAATAAAGCAATGTAGGGCGAGCACTTTATCGACGTGTTAAAATCGCTTCTTAAAACTGATAAAATTTCGGGAATCTTTTTGTCCCAGTCCATGTGATTTTGTTTGTCTCTTAGGAAAATTCGGATCTTGGAAACAATCTCTCTGTTCACTCGTCCAGAAGCGTGAGCCTGCGGTGAATATAACGCGGTCTTAATGTGAACAATTCCGTAGTTCTTAATAAATTGATGCATTTCCTTTGAAATGAATTGTTTCCCGTTATCACTATAGACATACTGAGGGATTCCGAAAGCTGGAAATATTTCTGTAGAAAAGAAGCTAGTGACAATTGACGACGTCGCGTTCTGCATCGGTTTTAGGAAAACATACTTTCAAAAATGATCGAGCACTATAAAGAGAAACTGGTTTTTTCGCTTGGATCCCGGGTACGGTCCCAAGAAGTTGCAATAAAGCCGTTGAAATGGTCTTTCTGTCACAAATGCGTTGGCCATAGGTGGTCTGCGGCCAGAAGTATTTCTGTCGAATTCGCTCTAAGGTTTTCTGCCAACCTCCGTGGTAACTGGCATTCGAGTCGTGCGAGTATTCGATTGCAGACTCCGTCGGCCTGTTCTTCTTCTTCCACAGCTATGCGTAAATCGGGCAGCTTTTCCTGGTTGGTTTTAACCTTCTGTCGGAGTTCTGTGTATTCTACGCCATCAAATTGTGGTGATGCTAGGTAAATTTCTCGTGGCGCCGTAGGTGACAGTTCGTCTACGTCAAAGCGCGAAAGAGTGTCTTGAACAACGTTCAGAGACCCTTTTCGATGCTCCATTTTAAAGGTATATCGTTGCAGCAATAGTGACCATCTCGCCAATCTTCCACTCAGATCCTTTTGCGTCATCAGACACTTAAGGCTTGAATGGTCGGTAATGATTCGAAAGGGCAATCCCTCTACGTATGGTCTAAAACGCTTGACGCTAACTATGGCTGCGAGGCATTCCAGCTCGGTGACCGTATAGTTGCGCTGGGCATTGTTAAGCTTCTTCGACACAAAAGCTATAGGATGTTCCGCTCCTTCGTCGTCTAGCTGGAATAACACGCCTCCTACTCCTATTTTGGATGCATCACATTGGATTACGAACTCTTTTGTGAAATCGGGCTGCGCCAAGACCGGCGCCGAACTTAACGAGACCTTCAACTTTTCGAATGCTTCGACGGCCTCAGGAGTTAACTTAAAAGGGCCAGATGATTTACGAAGACAGTCTGTCAAGGGGCCTGCCAAATCAGCGAAGTTGGTGATGAAGGACCTATACGAGTTTGCCATCCCTACAAACCTACGAACCTGACGAGGGGATTTCAAAATCGGGAAATTCTTCACTGCTTCAATCTTGCAAGGGTCTACTTTACACCTGGACACCTTTTGGGGGGGGATTTCCTACTGGCCTTGCCCTCTGCCGAAACGAACAGCTTGAGTCTCGTAGAGCGTTGGAAACATGGTCAAAATTTAGTACATTCCTTTTGGAAGCAATGGAGTACCGAGTATTTGTCACGACTGCAAAGGCGTCCTAAGTGGCTAACAACGAATCCTAACCTAAAGGTCGGTGACATCCTTTTGATTAAAGATGAGAGGTATCCTTGCAACCGATGGCCGCTTGCAAAAATAATTGAATTACATCCAGAAACGAGTTGTTACTGTTGAAACTCAAAATGGTATAGTAAAACGCCCGATAGTAAAGATTTGTCCGTTGCCTATACAGGACAACTGGAAGCCGATAACTAACCCAGCATATTAATATCACTTGCACTAGCTTTGCTCTGTTACAGGTTCCGTCTTCAAATTTGCTACAAAAGAAGAAGGATGATATCTAAGTGGACATCATCGTTGGGCAGGATGTTACAGCTGGTCACGTTAATTCGGTTCAGGCAGATGGCAGCGCAGTTAACACCGTTTCGGTTTGCGTGACATTCGCGATTGAGTTGAGAGTTGGCGCCCCTTTTTTACTCACTTACGGGCTGACGGAACAACTAGCACAAAACAAAGGGATAAGCAAAATATAACCTTTCATTATAACATTAAAATCATAAGTTAAAATCTGTAATTAACTAAGTAGAATAAATATTCATTGAAGAGTAAGCAATTGTTGAATTATTTATCTATAACCAAGGCGGGTCCATTATCTCTACAAAGAACTCAGCATTACCGTCAATCAGTTTTGAAATCGGACCATAACCACGCCCAACTTCCAAATAACGGAAATTTTGAAAAATGCAAAAAAGTTCGTTTTTTAGTATTTATTGGAAGAAATTGAGTAAAGTTTAATACTAGCTGTGATTTGAAACGAAGAAACGGGAATTTTATGAAATCATGGGCGCCGACTATACAAGAATATATCGCCAGGGTTTATAATAATTGGTTTCGCCCGAATTTAGCTTTTCTTACTTGTTTTATTACATTTTTAAGTAACGCCTTATTTTTAATTATGCTACATAGAGGTTACGAAAATTAACCAAAAAAAAACAAACCCCATTTGCTCATTGACCATCAAATCACTTTTGGTTTGTACAAATAATAATAAGCAGATTATATAATTATTTATTTGCGCCAATGCCTATGCTATTTTCTTTCGCTTCTTTTTGAGATCAAAACGCTTTTCACCTCTTGTGGTGATTTTGTTGAGCTTTTTTCTTATGAGGTGTGGACAAGAATAACCAGAGAACGTACAATCAGAGAACAGGAAGACAGAGGAAGTTCTCTGATTAGACAGAGAAATTTTAAAGGCGGAAAAATGTAAATATGTATGCATGTTAAGAAACAGAAAAATACGCGTCAACTAAATGTTGATAGACATTTGTTGCGTGTTGACTTTTAAGAAAATTTATACTTTTCTACCTTGTTGACCAATGATTTCTTTACTTTTCCTTGTTATTATAACGCAAACACTAAATAATTAATATAATAATTTTAATTCAAAATTAAAAAAAAACAATCATAATTTAATAAATGTACATACATATGTATGTAGTTGGGATTTGAACTCGGGCAAAAGCGTAATTCGCAATAAATTTGTTGCCGCCATCTCATTGCCATTGAAGGCATTTGATGAAGGCTGGACAATTAAGTACTTGAGTAGCAAAACTATATTAACAGGACTCCTGCTCTTTCATATTTTCCGTTATTTGCATCGGTAAGGTAAGTGTACCCATTTCCGTGCCTGTACCTAATTCCGTACTATTTTGGTTAAACATTTTTTAAATCGAAAATTAAAAATATGTTACCATTTTTGTAAATAAAAAATTTATGAAATATTTCAGAATTGTCTAAGCTTCCAATTTTTCTACTTGGCAGCGTCCAAGAATCATTAGTTTAATCAAAATTTGCATTAAAGTATTACTTAACGATGAAATATTGCCCAAAACACATGTGTCAGTGTATAGTGTTTGTAAAATTTTTAAGAGCGTTGTGAAAAATTTGTAAGGGTTCAATCTTTAATTAGTAAGTATATATATATATTTTTATCTTCAAATATTGAAAATTGTAAGTATTTTTTGTGTAAATTTATGTATTAAAACCAGTATATAATAAAATATTCATTTAAAATCTTAATTCCAAAATAGCACGAAAATGGGTGCAATATATATTTGAAGTGTTCCTATTTGCGTGTTGAGCACGGAATTAGGAACTATTGGAACTTTCTGTTTTGTTGTTTTTGGGTATACAAAATATAATTTATAAAGATTTCAAAATTCCAATAAATGGCAAATTTCATATACATATGTATATTCTCATAGCCTATTTCCGTGCCAGGCTTTTTGCAAAATTACGACTGTTTCCAGATTTGAAAATTTCGGTAATTCAGCTTAAATTAGGAGAAAATGTACAAAAAGTGTATTGTGTAAATATTTAAAATTTGACACAGTTATACTTATTTTGTATACATATGTATATAAATGCATCATCGGCATATAAAATATTACATAAATACATTTATTTAAAAAAAGACAATTTTTAGTAGTTGCTGAAGAGAAATTACATAGAACGGAAATAGGCTCAAGAATTTTTCCTTTGGTCCCAATTCCGTTATATAGGCCGCAATATGAAAATGTTAATAGGTAGTTTTGTCTTAATTTATTTTAACAGGCATCCCATATTTTTAGCATCATCAAAGTAGAACACGACGTAGTTTATCGTACACCATGCCGAAATATTAACAAACTTCCTTACAATTAGCTATTGAAGCTGTACAACAAGGTCATATGTCATGTTACCGAGCATCAAAAACATACATATGAAGTTCCCAGACAGACATTATTGGACAAGGTCAAGAAGAAGTATACGAAAAAGCCGTTTCCAGGACCCCTTCCAGTGTTGTCGATAGAAGAAGAAAATAATATTGTTAAATGGATTCATCATTTGGCGGAGATGGGCTTTCCAATAACTAGAGTCCAACTAACAAGCTGCGTAGCAAATTTAGTTAAGGAACTGAATCGACAAATCTCGTTTACAAATGGTATTCCAGGACGAAAATGGTTTAATGGATTTTTACAAAGAAATCCTTTTGTGAGTCAATGAATGTCTCAATGCTTAACAGTTTCTCGAGCTTCGGTCACTGAATCTTCCATACGGGCTTGGTTTGAGAGAGTCATTACATATATGAAAGACAATAACTACCTAGAAGTATTGGAAGACCCAACCAGGGTCTTTAATTGTGATGTGCCCGCATTTTTTCGGTGCCCCAAAGGCCAAGCAGTGTTGACCAAACGCGGTGCTAAGCACGTCTACTTCAGGTCAGGAAATGATGACAAAGAATGCCTAACGTTGTCGGTAGGCGCATCTGCTGATGGAAAAATGATGCCTTCGTTTGCACTATTTCCTTATAAACGTTTTCCACCAAATATTCTTGCGAAATTTCCTAAGGATTGGGCCATTGGCAAATCTGACTCAGGCTGGATGACCGGCGAAACTTTTTTTGAATATATCGCAAATGTGTTTAATCCTTTCTTGCTCAGAATGAACATACAACTTCCAGCGGTTTTATTCTAGCTCTCAGCGAATTTTGCAAGGAACACGACATTATTCGACGCACTTGCTGCAGCCTATGGACGTCGGTGAATATTTCGGTCCAGCTATTGATAAGATGTTATAAAGAGCGCTTTCAAAGCTTGTGGTTTATATCCGTTCAATGCAGACGTAGTTGCTTACAATAAGATTTTAAAAACGTCCATGGAAAATCACATCAATGTAATTCCGTCAAATGTTGAAGCTGTAGTTAATTGTGAAGAACAGCAATCACCTAATAGTTGCCTGATTAAAATTTTTGAAGAGCGACTAGAAGTTGAGAAATTAAAGTTATTTATCGAGTGTGACGGAGTGTGGACTGGTGAGATTAAAGACGAAAATGTGTATTACTTTTGGAAGAAGATAAAGAATGAACCGAGTCCCGACTGCAATGGACTTGCACCATTTAGCGGTTTTATCGGTATATTGGCTGGTGATTGTGACTCATTAGATATAGCCAACATGAGCATTGATTTTCTTGATTCCAGTTGTGGAAAAGTAACTGAGTTAGGTGCAATTGAAAAATTCCCTTTGAGAATTTCAACTCCAACTTGAATCGTAATGAACACGCAATCATATGTACATACATCAAGCAGTACAAAATAACGCTGTAATGGATAATATAGCAACTGATTATCAGAAGGACAGTAATAGGTTCAATAATAATCAAGTGCCTCTTATTACCGAAATTTGCCTAACAGCCAATAATACGGAAAATACAGGAACTAAGAAAGCTGAATTTCCAACACCATTCAAAAACGCTTTTTTCTGGCCTGAGTTTTCATCAAACGACCCGAAAAAGAAACAATGTATGAGGAAAAACAGAAAAAACTTCAGAAAATCGCTTTAAAAAAAGAAAATAAAGAAAGAAAGATCCGTGAAAACATACATTTGAAAAAACTTTGCTGGCAGATAAAAACTTAAACAAAGGTGACTATGTCGTTATACAATATGAAGGAGAAAAGTTTCCTGGAAAAATATTAAAAGTAATTAGCGGAGATCCATTAAATTTAAAATAAAAACTATGAGCGGATTCAATTGGCGTTGGCCAGAAAAGGACGACGTTCTCGATTATGAAGCCGATGAAATTATTAAAAAAAATTAACCCTCCTCAGGCATATAAATAAAAGAGGAACATTCTCAATTAAAGATCTCTATTAAAATAATAATAACTTATCTTAAAACAATTGTCAATACATTTTTTGAATTATTTTCCATATGTATATATATGTATGTATGCAAATAAACATACAAAGCTACTTTAATTTTCTATTACTTTTTTCTCTTTAAATGCCAATGAATTTTTAAATGTTTTGTATTATAAATTTTGTTTTGTTGTTTTAAATAAAAAATTTTTTAATTATAAATTTCGTTTTCTTGTGCAAAATATTTCAAATTTAGGAAAAAAACGGTTTTTTTTTAATTTACAACGGAAACAAGAACGCTCTTGCACGGAATTAGGAACCGGACAAAATTTTCGCACGAAATTAGGAACGAAATACGGTTTTGGAAAAATGCAAAAAATGTGAAATTTTGGAAAAAAAAAAATGTAAATTTCATAAATCGTCAAAGACATTAAAAGGTCTCTGGACTCATAGAAAGCAATATTAGGGTTCAACTGCGTTTTACTGGGCTAAAATATTACTTTAAATGTGGATATGTATGTCTTAATAGTCCGTAAATAGGTACACTTACCTTATAAGACGAAATGCGAAATTATGCAGATTTTGTTTAGGCATCTTCATTTTAATGAGTGATAACATTCAGAAAATGAATTTTTTTTGTTGCAATAATTTTGATTGAATAAATGCTCGTTAATTCATATTTTGATCGAGAAAATACTCGTTTATATGTTTATGCATTTATATTCAAAATAATTTTTATTTACATACATATACTCGTATGCATATGTATACATATCTAAACAAAATTTATTAAATATAAATCTATATACAAGTTCTATATACCTCATACATTTATTTACACACATATGTATGCACATAGTATATGTACATAGTATGTATGTACATACAATGCAAAAATATACATAATAATAAAATATGTACATATGTATGTCATCAATTGCAAATGCGCATCTAACGCATTCATTCTCATTCATAATTTGTACGCACCTAGCACACTTTCCCCGCTACGCACATGTGCCGTTCACAAACCATTCTTGCTCGCGACGATGACAAAAAATATAAAATCTTCAATTTGACCATCCGCTGATGTCGTAACTTCCGGTCTTCACCTGCTTTCAATGCTCGCTTACTTCTGAAAGCACGCGACTGTGGCACGTAAAGACCGCAAATAGTTGAAAGTATGCTTCGTTTCGCAAACCGATCGGTAAGCGAGCGCTCGCTTGCTTTCAACTGTCATTTTTGTAGTTTGACAGCCATTTTCTCATACAGCCATTTTCTCTTTCATTGTGGCAATATCGTTTATCATAGGCTCTTCGAGCACAAAAAAGCCTTTTAATAAGATATATTGATAAAATCGAGTGTCGCGTTACTGATCTTTGTAAATTTATTAATTTATACCGACAATATACCACTCATAAGTGGGTTTGAAGTTTGAATAGCACGCAGGACACGAACCTTTTTGCTCTACGACATGTTGCAAATGAAAAAGTATGCTTTCAAAATGCCCAGTGAACAAATCTCTCAATCAGAAAGCAAGCGACAATTGGAAGCAGGTGAAGACCATCCGTAATGAAAATTGACAAGAAAGTGCTGAAACCCCTTTCCCCTTGAAGTTGTCTTGTCCATCGGCGCAAACAAAAAGTAAATTTGCCCAGTTGAACAAAAGTTTGCGGCTCGAGTCAAACGAATTGTTTCGCTTGCGTTTCCCCTTCTTTGCATCTTACTTATTCTTCTTCTTCTTTTGCATGATGACAAAAATTGCAAAAGACAAATATAAATCAACCACCAAATTTGCAAATCCGGTGGCTCTGGCATCGAACTAGTGCCAAAACAAAAATGTTCGATTATTGCTTGAACTCTATTCTTCACACCACAGAGCTTCTTGATTTCAATCGATCTTAATTGCTATTTTAAGCGGTTTGCTGAGAATATTTGAATTTTGCCAATTTGTATACAGTATTTCTTGTTTATATGCGTTCAACACTTCTTCGCATCAATTTTATTCCTGATGAGAGTTTCTTTTTATTTAATTGTTCAATTTGCATTGTTATTAAATGCGCCATATATACGAAATGCACCTTCTCCAACAGACAAAATTCACAATTTTAGACCAATTGGCATTTACTAGTCTCAAAATAAAGTAAAATTTAGAGACTTGAGAGCAAGGCTAATATAGAAGAGATTGCGCCGACAGCTAACAAAAATAATTTACGATCTGCGCATGTATGTACGTCACACCTGCAATAACGTATTCTCATTATTGCTTTTTGTTTGATTTCCAATTGGAGTCACTTAGCTCATGAAGTTTGGCTGTATAAACATTGAACAGGATAGGAGATAAAACACTACCCTGAGGCAGGCCGTTTCTGATACTGATAGTTTGGTCACCAAGCTGGAGGATTCTGAAAGAGAGAAAGTTTACAATCCAGTCGATGTAAAGGCTTTTAATACCAAGGTCTATAAGTTGATTTTTTAGTACACTTACATCCATACAATTGTATGCGTTGGAAATGTCACTAGAGCACAGTATCACCTGTTTCTTGTTGCTTCTAAGAATTTGTATTTGATGTATCATCCTGATTTTTGCAGGTGGTTGTTGATTTGTTTTTCCTGTAAGCAAAAGTGTTGTTAGGAAGCGTGCGGCTAGAATCAAAAATTTGGCTTAGTCTGTTTTTAATGCATGTATTGATGATTTTGAGCATGACTGAAATGAGAGATATTGGTCTGAAATTTTGATATTGGCTTAGATCCTTTCCCCTTTTTGGTATCGGAACAATCCTTATTTTTCTCCACTGACTGGGAATTTGATTGGTTAGAAAGATATCATTAATAGCTGTTTTGAATGAGTTTAAGGTTGTATCAGACAGAGCTTTAAGCATCATGTAGGAGATTTTATCAATGCCAGCTGCTGTATCTTTTTTCCTCCTAAGTACGTCACTATTTCATCATATGTGATGGCTAGATCATGACAAGGATGAACAAATTTGTTAATTCCTTCACTGGATGGTTATGATATTTTAGGTTTTTTAAAAATATTACTTTGCTCCTCATTTATTTCACCAGACGCCACCGACCACGATGTCGGCGACGCCATTTTGTGCTTGGATTTTTTAAGCACCGCAAGCGGCACTTTTGCCTTTTTTTTTAAGCGGCAACTTAGGGCCAGTTTTTCAGTGCTGGTTTAAACTCAGTTTAAACGGAGTTTAGTTAAACTCAGATTAAATTTAAACTAAGTTTAAACTGGACAGTTGTTTTTCAGTGCAAGTTTAAGGCCGCAGTTAACATTGGCCATTTTGTATGGCAACATTGTTTTTTTCTTTATCTAGATAAGACAACAGCTGATGTTTGTTGACAATTTGATGCCATTGCTAAATAATCCTTTTCGTCAAAAATATCAAAATGATTCGGATGAGTAGATATTACTCTTTTACTTCTTAATATAGTAATTGTAAGTATTTCGCTTACTTCTGTGTCACTTTCACCAGAGGAAATATCCATTTTTTTTAAATAAAAATTCAATTAGAGGACCTTGCGGTCAAATATTTGTTGCAACCAAAATAAAGTAGTTGGCGAACAGCTGATTCGTTAAACGGAGTTTAACCGTGCCAGATCGGCCGTTTAAACTTAGTTTAAACTACGTTTAAAGTTGACTGAAAAACAAGCATGCTGAGTTTAAACTTAGTTTAAACGGCAAACAGAGTTTAACTTGCACTGAAAAACTGGCCCTTAGAGATTCAATTTGCAAACGAGCAAAAGTTATAACCAAAACCTCTCACCTGTCGCAGACAGATTCCCAGAATTTAATCAAACGAAAATAATTATTTAATTGTACGCGCACACATGCACAAAAGAGCCAGAGAAAAATTTTTATTTTATGTATTTCGCACTAAACACTAATTAACAGAACGCGCACGACCCACACACGCTCGCTGCCTGAAGAGAAGTGACTTCATCACTTTAAGCATTGAATTTAAGCACAAACAATTGTTTGCTTACAAACACACAAACAAAACCAACCGCGTTTTGTGGCGTAGCATAGTACAGCTGATTCTGTCAAATTTGTTGAGAGCGAATAGCGGTTTGCGGAAGGCGCAACCTCTGTATTTTTTAATCGTGGGTATTATTCATATACATATGTATATGATTAACGCAGACTCATGTCATGCAATTTTGAAAACCGTAAAATATGAATGATTTACATGAATTATTAGCCATCATACGCTCATACTACTCGCCTTGGTATTCATGACAAGAAAGATGGTGTGACGGTGGCCTACACCCTACAAGACGGGTAATGGTTAGCAAACAAAGTAACTAAGCGTTAGCGTTCACTTGCTCGATAGTTATAAAATTAGTCACATTTGTTCTAGCCGTGGGAAGAAAATAACCATTTCCCCTCCATGGTTCACGACGGTGTAATCATCCTACTCGCTCTTACTCATGGCATTTACATATATCTTTTTCCACTCTCGCTCTAACATTGCCCCGAGGAACGTCATCCTTCAACCTGCAATGGCCATATGATCCAGTAATTATTGCTAAAAATATAAGAAAAATTAAAATAAAGTTATAAATCAAGAGTAGAAAATTTGCATACAAAATATTTATATTTTTAAAAGAAAATAACTTGAACAGAAAGATAATTAACTGTTATTTCTAATAATATTGCTTTAAATTTGTATTTATTTAGCATATTTGTAAAATGTATACCTTTCTTACAATGCCGTATATGTACATACTCAGCACATGCAATAAGGCAATTTTCAAAAGTTCGAAAATTTCTTAAAAATCATTTAATAAATTAAAAAAAACATAATGGACTGAAAGATAATTGAGTATTATTTCTAATAATATTCATTAAAATTTGTAATAATCGTACATTTTCAAAAAATGTATACTTGACTTACAGTATGTGAAATGCCGTACATGTACTCTGCACATGCAATAAAGCAATTTTCACAAGTTGAAAATTTTAATACAAAATATTAATATTTCTAATTAAAATTAATACACATTTTAGAAAAATCAGTATATCACTTAGAACTACATATGTGATATGCCGTATACATATGTATGTTGTACTATATCGTACTGTGCGCATGCATTAGTATATTAACATATTCTCTAATTAATATTTACAACTACAATTTTCTATTTGAAAAACAAGCAAGATTGAGCTACCGAATTAATAAAACTAATTAAATATTTGTGTTCTTATTACCTTCCACATGCACGAACAGCTGGTGAAGATGTTGTCAAGATGGTGAAGGCAGAACTTAATTGTTCTATATCGAAAGAAAGGGCAATGAGTTTTGCGTAAACCTTTGGAACTTATCTTAAATGAACCTACCTTTATTTTACCAAGAAGAAACCGCTTACATGTCGACATATTATGTAATCTGGAATAAAAGATTGGTGTTTTTAATTATGACTAACTTTCAATATTTTTTTATGATATACACATATGATAAAAGAAGTCCTAATATATTAACTTTACCAACGTGCACACCAAAACAAATTGTTAAATTTCAGTTAGATTGCGCATATTGAACATTTGCATCTATGATTTGGAACTTGAATGGTTTTGGGCATAAATGCATTCCTTGTTTCAATTCAACAAATTTTATATATTTTCAATATTTTCAATATTTTCACTGCACTTCACTAGGCCTTAAAAGTAATTCACTCTACTTACTTTTTCCAATGGTGCCTCTGCTTCCATCTTCTCCGGAGAATTTTATGCCGGCTTGGGTGCGCAATATCTTCAAGTTTGAATAAAATAAGTTAAAATATATGTAAGTGTCTAAATTTCTATACATACCTTTAAAATATCCTTTTCGCGTTGCTTCTGCTGAAATAAAAACAAAATATTAATATTTTAATTATTAATACTGAAAATAAAGGCAACTTACCGCAAATCTACCGAAGTTTCACAACAAAGTGATCGTATTTTGCGATTTGTAAACATGGCAGTTCTGCTTAGTCTATTGCTTGCCCTCTCTATCACACGTGATTTCTGGCCTATAATATTCGGAATATTGCCGTTTCTTCTAACATTGCGTTGGTATTAGTAAATTGAATTCGCTTTGGTTACCTCCTCCTTGTAAGGCAGCTATCAAAATAAAACAAACATGAAACAATTAAGTGCCTAAATGTATTCAAACGCTGAGTTTGTGAAAAAATAGTTATGTCGATGAAGTTGTTGGATATAACTAGAGTGAATAAAAAGGCAAAAGTATGTATGTGAGTATAACCAAAGAACATAAATGTATAAGAAGGGACAACACGTTACTTTTAGCAACGAGTGAATCTCCAGGGGCATGCTTTCTCTTTTGCTCAACTTGCTTGCTTTCAACTGTCATTTTCGTAGTTTGACAGCCCTGGCGTTATTCAAATTCCAAAGACACTCATATCGTCGGTATGAATAAAATAATTTAAACACGTCAGCAACGCACCACTCCATTTTATTACTATAACTTATCCAAATGCTTTTTTATGTTAAGGGACGCTATGATATACGATATTTCCACAATGAAATTTGGTAAGAAAAAAGAAAATGTTTGTCAAACTACAAAAATTACAGTTGAAAGCAAGCGATAGCTCGCTTAACAATCAGTTTGCGAAAATAATATTTGTTTTACTTTTATAGGCCTATTCTAGCAAAGTTATTAAATTTACTTGGGTATTAAAATTTACCATTCAGTTGAGTTTTGTTTTGTTATTTAAATAGAAAACTGAAAGCGAATATGTTCCTTCAATTTTAATTTATAGAAATTCTTTAAGATAACTTAAATGTTCAGAAAGATACGTGTAAAATGTTTGCGAGAAACTAATTCTTTAAATAGGAAGACAAGATGTTTGTCACATTTATAAATTGTTTGAAAAACTTGTCTGCTTTCATTGATTTATGTATGTTTATTTACGTTTTTTATGTCAAATTTGATACCTCACATTTTCGAAATGAGAGATGTTACCATTGTTTCGAAAAACTTTGTAACCATTACTCTAGAATACCAAATTCAAGTGGTCTCCACGCATCTCCAAAGGCATATAATATTGCCTGATAATACATTTATCAGAGGCAATATTTAAGCATGGGCAACTATTACCTTGATAAAACCATTTGCTAAATGGCGTTATTTTATATGTATTTGAAGAGAGCTTGTGACACAACCAGTTTATTTGCATGCCCAACTTTCATATTCAATGGAAATGCTCTTTTGTTGTCTTTATATTTCGCCAGGTGAAAATATTTGGACATTGTCATTTCCGTTACAAATGGGTTAAAGCCATGGTACAATAAACGGGTAGTATAATATTAGCAGCTGATTGGAGTTTTTTCTTTTATAACGTCTATAACAAAATCAAAAAAAAACTTTGTTCACAAAACAATCTTTGTTTACTTTTTTATTTGTTATTGTTTGGCCATATAACTATTTATTTTAAATATTTTTGAGCTTTAAGGCCGATTGGTTTATTTGCGGTAGAAGTTATAGTACTATTTCGGAAGTCACCACATTTCCTTATCAGACTTCTTTCTTCTTGGCTTCTGCGGGAGTCGAACCCGCAACAACATGCGCAATACTTAAGCCGGCAGCTAAACGCATTCAGCTGAGTTTACGATGTGTGAGCTGTTGTTATTTTTCCTGCTTTCCCTTCACAACTTACTTCAATCCAGTGCGGCTGTACTGCGGTTTGTACAATTTCTATTTTGTTAGTATAAGGCTGTCTCATCCTTTTTATACATTTTTATTTATTATTGTTTGGCCTTATAACTATTTATTTTAAATATTTTTGAGCTTTAAGGCCGATTGGTTTATTTGGAAAATTATTAGGAAAAAACAACAATACTCAAAGCGGTAGAAGTTGTAGTACATTTTGTATAATTACAATATCCAATTTATACAAATTTTGCTACTTTCTGCAAACACTTGTTTGCGTTCCGACCATTTTAAAAATTTTGGAAGGCATACCAGTGAGTCTTTCCATAATTTTGTGACCAGGAGCAATGCTTCTTGAAGATCCGTTGTAGTATGATGCATCTTGCACTGATTGCGTTGAAAACAAATGAGTTTTTCATGCAAAATGTAGAAACGCGTACATTTTGTTTACATTTATAGGCCCATTCTCATTGTTACTGTATTTGTTAAGTATTTATCACACCCGAAATTGAATTTGGTATTCTAGGGCAATGGTTAGAAAGTTTTTCGAAACAGTGGTAACATCTCACATTTCGAAAATGTGAGGTATCAAATTTGACATAAAAAACGTAAATAAACATACATATGTTACATAAATCAATAAGAGTGTTCGCGATGCTGATAATTATTACGAAGTGTTAATTGAGAGAGCAAAATTACATTTCATTTTGAGGGGAAGTTGCAAATTCTTCCTGGACAAATTTTACAAATTTGAAAGCAAGAAAACAGCTAATGAAAAACAGATGAATGTATTTTGGATATATACATACGAAAGATTTTTAAAGGTCAAAATTATAAAATATTAGTGATAAACCCGAAAGATAGGTTAGGCTTCGTTAGTGGAATATGTCAGGAAAACATTCATGCAATGTTTCTCATTTTGCATATTTGGATGCGGACAAGAATGCAATCAGCTGTTCGTTAAACTTTTAAGATTCTGCAAATTTTGCGTTCGCGTAAAAATTTGCAAGCATCTTTTCTCTGAGAGGTTAAGTTAGGTTAGGTTAAAGTGGCTGCTGGCGATCTGATCGCGGATTGAAAAATCCCCCTTTTCGAACCAACCTTAAAATCTTGCGCACCTCTACTCTGGCCAGATCGCTTAGGTCGTTGAAGAACTCTGATCCTAAGAATTTTCTTCTTCTTTCCAATAATGCGGGACATTCGCATATGAGGTGCCTCACGGTTTCAGGCTCTTCTTCATTTCTGCAGCTTCTGCAGAAGTCATTGCAGGGAACTTCTAGTCTCTCTGCGTGTCTACCTATCAGGACATGACCTGTTATTATTCCTAGCTAGGGACAGGTCTCTTCTGCTCAGCAAAATAATACCGTTAGATCGCTTAACGTCCCACTACCGTTTTTGCAACGGTCTCCTGCTTCCTTAAGGCACCTTCCAGCGTGATGAAAGCTCGTCCGCTGTTTCATTGCCCAGTATGTTACTGTGTCCTGGCACCCATACCAAGTACAGAATCAAGTGCCCTTAGTGCTGCTTGACTGTCGGAAAAAATGAAGATTTCTTTATATTCAACTTCTTTTCTTTTTAGGTAGTCCACCGCCTCACGTATTGCAGCTACCTCAGCCTGAAAGACACTACAGTGATCAGGAAGGCGGAAGGACTTTTCTAATCCTATTTGGGCTGGGAAAACACCCCCTCCAACCCTGTCCTCAAGCTTTGAGCCGTCAGTATAGAAGTGAAGTGATTCCTCCGATCCAGGAGATCCATTGGACCACCAGTCTCTATGAGGGATTAGCATGTTAAACTTCCTTGTGAACGTTTGAATAGGGGCGCAGTAATCCGTATCGTGCGAGCCCAATTTGTTTACGATTTCGGCGTGTCCCACTTGACTAGGCTTCCAACCGGGCAGCTCCCGTAGCCTAAGTGCGGCACACGGCGCGAATTGTTTTCCCGTGATATCAATCGGAAGGATATTAAGTATGGTGTCTAATCCTTCCGACGGGGTTGTACGTAAAGCCCCACCTATGCATATCAGCGCCGATCTTTGCACCCTTTGAAGTGCTAATTGTATCGCTTTCTTAATGAGGCTTGGCCACCACACCAATGCCCCGTACAGCAAGATTGGTCTTACCACGGCTGTGTATATCCAGTGCATGACCTTGGGAGACAAGCCCCATTTTTCTCCAATGGCTCCCTTACAGCTGCAGAGGGCCACCGTTGCCTTCTTACTGCGCTCCTGGACGTTTTGTGTCCACGATAGCTTCTTGTCTAGTATCACACCCAGATTTTTTTCGTAGTCCTCTAGCCTCAGCGTTCTGTTCCCCACTACAGGAAGCCTAAGAGGTGGGATCTTATACTTCCATGTGAAAAGAACGAGTTCGGTTTTGTCCGGGTTTACAACCAAACCTTTTTCTCTGGTCCAGCTCTCTACCTTTTTAAGTTTTTCCTGCATGATGTCGCACAACGTCTGAGGAAATTTGCCTCTTACTACCACCGCAAGATCGTCGGCGTAAACAATTACCTTCGATCATCCCTCCTCCTCCAGGGCCTTCAGTAGGTCATTAATGGCCACCACCAATAGAAGGGGAGAAAGGACTCCACCTTGCGGGGTTCCTCTGCTTATACAGCGTTCTAATGTTGCTTCCGCCAACTGGGCCCTCATAACCCTGCCATCCAGCAGTTTTTGTATGAGGGTTACTAAATGTTGATCTACGCCCAGCTACGCCAGAGCACTCGTGATCGCTGATGGTTCTATATTATTAAAGGCACCCTCAATGTCTAGAAATGATATCAGTGTGTACTCCTTGACCTGTAAGGAGCCTTCTATATTCGACACAACTTGATGAAATGCCGTTTCAGTAGACTTCTCTTTCATGTAAACACGCTGAGAAGTCGCGAGTTTGTGCGCTATTGAATCTCTAATGTGGCAATCAATTGCTCGCTCTAATACCTTCAGCTGAAAGGAGCAGAGACTTATAGGCCTAACGGTTTAACATGGGATATTCTACCTGGTTTGGGGATAAAAACTACCCTTGATTCCTTCCACATTATCGGAATGTGGTTGAGGTTTAGCACCCCTATATACATTGCATACAGCCAAGTTGCACTTAGCCCCAGTGAATGTTGTAGCTGCACCGGTGAGATTTCATCTAGGCCCGGGGCCTTGTAGGTTTTTAAGGACTCTATTGCCCAGCTTACTTTCTCTATTGTAAGGAAGTCGGCATCAAAAGATTGTACTCTCTCTGCAGTTGACCTCTTTGGAAGTCGACCTCTTTGAGAGAGAATAATCCAAAGTTCTGAGAAATTTCGTTGCTGGATAATTCTTGCTGGATAAAAATCCACGAACAAACCTAATGACAGCAACAATTTTGTTCAGAAAACGAGTAAATGTGAATAAACATTTTGTCTTGCTATTTAAATAATTAGTTTTTCGCAAACATTTTACACGTCTTAAAGAATTTTAATACTTTAATATTAAATGAAAATCTCCGCTTTCGCTTTTCTTTGAAATTAACAAAACAAAACTATACAACTGTTTTTATTTACCTCCTTTGTCACAGGTTACCAAATTTACCTAGTTACAATCAGATCAGCGTAGAATACGAAATGGTTACAAAATTTACTGAATGGGTAATTTTAATACCCCAGTAAATTTTATTACCTTGCAAAAATAGACCTACATATTAGAATTATCAAACTCATCAAATTTGATATATCTATTTTGAAGATTGATGGACCACAATAAATGACAAAATATACCCCAGGATTGCATTTTATTCAATGCTGCTACCTGTTTAATGTGCCTTGGTTAAAGCTCAGTTACACTAACACTGCTTTGCACTGCATATACTAAATTTCTTGCGAAACATAGTTATGATTATACTTCACCCAGCACCTCACAAGGTTTTTCACCATAAGTGGCGTCCCAAAATTTTTGCTTGAGTCATCCTTTTCGGTTGTAAATCTCGGCCAAAGGAAAAGGCAATGTTCAGCGTCTTCAATAACCTATTCATTATAAAAAGTACAGTAGGGTTCGTCTTCGAGCGTCATTCTGTGTAGGTATGCTTTAGCCGTATCCCGTTAGTATTAGGGTTATGTGGAAATTCACTTCCCATGTGTTCTGTCAAGCCATTGGCTTATGTTTGGGATGAGTTTCTAGGTCCAACGTCCTCTAGTCGAATGGTCCCAATGGTCATGCCACTGCTGCAAGCAGCTTTTGGTTGCTTACCTTAGCATGGTCATCAAAATCTGCTTTTAGAGCCCTGCGATCACGAGTGCTGTCTCCTCCGATGTGGATTTAAACGCTCAGCAAACCTTCAAGGCACTCCTCCGGTAAAGCAACTTTTTCGGGTTTCTAAACCGCGTGGTCTACATGTGGTTTAAATGTGAACCTAGCATAGAAAATAATGTCAAGGTATTTCAGCATCTCCACTGAATGGATTTCAGTTTCGCATATATTAATTGCGGCTACTTCTCGTAGTTTTCTACTTCTAATTAGCACTGCTGTGGTCTCTTGATGTGCCTATTTCAGGTCAACTTCTCCAGCTAAGCATGTATCTGAAGTATTGCCGAATTCGCCGTTTTGGTCAAATCACGCACATGTTTAGCTGTCACTACCAGTGAAATATCATCTGCAAAACCAATAACATTGAAGCTTATAAGTAATATGTATATTAGGTTACAGAGGGTTGTGCCAAGAACCACACTGTGCTGTGTTACACATCCCTATATTTTTCTGGCTTTGCCTCTTCTCGTTTATGGAGAAACTGCCTGGTGGTCACTGTGTGTATACACAAGAAGCCCGCTGGAAATGGCTGTTGCTCACAAAGGTCAGATCAATAACAGATCCCATTCCGTCGTTGCAGTAAGTCAACGTCGCACAGTGGTGCCGCTTCATACAAGCCGCTGCAAAAAATGGAAGGAGTCGAGGTAGGGCTTTGAAATTTGGCACACATCTCTCATATTACCAAATTAGATGAAAAAAAATTTTTTGCTAAAATCCGCCCACAACCACGCCCACCTCCCATATAACATAACCAATAAATATTCAAAAATGATCATATATTATTAATTATTTATTCAACAAGTAATTTTTTAACATCATCGTGCAATTCTAAAGTTTTATTTTAGGGATTTGTTCTGAAACCATTAATAAAAGGATCCGATGAAGCTAAAAGCAAGTGCATTACATCTTGATTTGTAGAAATTCTGTCGCATTTTCTAGAATGATTAAGCCTATATTTCTTGTAATCTTTATTGCGAGCTTCTTGAGCCTCCTCTGATAGCATGCCCAATGGCAAAATAGAGGATGAAACAATTTTACTTCCATGCATTAAAACTTTATGTACTGTCATTGGCATATAGTAAAATTCATAAAAGCTGACATATAACCTCGCAGTTTTCATGCAATAAATTTCAAATTTTTGAGGATCTATTGCTGCTTGACTATTGATTGTATTTAATATTATTTTAAATCTATGTATCAGGTTTTCGTCAACGCCAACAATATCGGCAGTTTTAGCAGGATCCTCAAAAAATCTTCGTGAGGTATTGCCATCATTTGTCGTACCCAGTCCCTGCTTCACTACATCAACATTTATTCCAAAGGATGACTTCAAATCTGCTTGAATACGTGCTTTTTCATCTGCCTTCAGTTTTTTGGTACGATCGTCAGTTCTCCATTTGCGAAAATGTTTGTTGTAAGCAATATGCAGAATACACTCCATAAACTTAGGCCCTTATTATGATTCACAACTTAGTTGTCAGTTGAGTTGTAATTGTCAAATCCGCATTATGGTTCACAACTCAACTCAACTTTTTAATCAGCTGTTCACAACTCAAGACAACTTCGATAATCGATAACTTTTTCGCTATTATGATTGACAACTAGTTGTAATTTTACATGAATTAGTTGTCAAAACAAGACAACCACTTTTAACTAGTTGTCTTGCCGCTGCACATGTAAAAATGGAGAGTAAAATGTAAGTATTCTAAAATTTAGAGCTAAAAATTGAATAACATGACCATATATATTGTTTCTATTTCAGAAAAGTATCAAGTAAATCACAAATTGAGCGCCTTGTGAAATTGATGGAGGAAAACCCACAACATGCGAGGGGCATTGGCCAATTTGGATGTAGCCGGCAGGAAATGGCTGCCACTTGGGTGAATTTTGCAACGGAGCTGAATGCGCTTGGACCCCCAATCAGGAGTGGTGTGGAGTGGCAACGGGTATGTAATAATATTAGGGCGCAATGTATGTATGTAAAGTGAATAATAAGTGCAATTAAAGGTATGGGTACACTTACAAGGCCAACCCAAAGAGGAAGTTAGCCAAAAACAAAGAATCGTTGTCCGCTACTGGTGGCGGGCCCCTTCAGGAGCTATCCCTATCGCCAACTGAAGAGCGTGTGTTGGAATTGACACACGTTGGAATGTCAATTAATCCAGGTGGGCGTGCTCTCAGGGTTCTGGACCTAGCCGAAGAGGATTCCGGCGATTTTGAGTTACTGAATGGCATACCCAGCACATCAAATGCCACTACGCCACTATCAAGGCGTACGGCTCCGCGAGAAAAAGCGGCTGCCCCTGATAAAGTGCGGGTGGATTTGCTCGCCAAGCAGCTAGCAACGCAGGCCCAGGTTGTGGAGATATTGGAGCGGACGACCGTGTCAATTTTTTTTAAAAAAGGGGTAATGGCATCCACTAGGTACTTCATTCCCTCTTTGTTGGTGCGGAAGTAACTCAAAAATTTGTAATAAAAACGCTTTGCACATGTACTTACATAGACATAATAAATATTTTACCTTGCTTCCGGCAATTCAAACGGGTTGGACGAATCTCTTATTGTCCTCCTGATTCGTCCAATTTGTGTACGGCTTGCATTATCTTCTGATTCTGCAAAAAAAAATTCGAAGCTCGCTTCCATATTAAATATTTGTATTTTCTTTTAATTCGGCGCACAAATCAGTTGTGTTGATCAGCTGTTTTTAAGTTGTCTTGAAACTTATCGATAACTCAACAATTGACAACTAAATAGAGTTGTCAATCATAATACAAATCAAAAGTTGAGTTGAGTTGTCTCAGACACAACTCAACTCAGTTGAGTTGTGAATCATAATAAGGGCCTTAATTCTTGCATGCAAGGGAGAAATTCCAAATCTTAGGGAACCTTCGTTTACTGTTCTCCTCAATATACCATCTAAATCATTCATTTCCTTTGGTTTTGCTTTACATATGAAACATACACTCATTGCTGAGGTTGCACTTACGGTATTAACAACTTTACCATCAATCATTGTAAGAGCAAGACAATGACTTATTTCGAAAGTTCGGTTTGAAATAATTACTACACTGTTATTTAAATTACGAATTTCGTTTTCAACACGGTTAACTTCCTCAGTAATAACATTGGCTGTTTCTTTCACAAACTCGAATTTTACTGGTCTACAAAATCTAGTGGATGATGGTGTTAAATTTTTCCAGTAAAGTAATTTCTCATCACTATTTTCAGTTAAAGTGAGGGGCACAAGAGATGTTAAAAACATATGTTTATCAGTCATATTTCCATCAGTGAAGCTTTGTTGGTATACACTATGTCCTGACGAGCCATCACATCCCCATTTCGAAGTCAGCTTCAAATTTTTTGGGATATCTATTAAATCATTTTCAGATTTGGACATTAAAATTCTCTTAACTGTGTGGTTTAGCAAATCTTGCAAACCAACTTCACTGTAAGTTTCCTCTGATTGCAAATTCTCAGGATAACATTTCTTCTTAGCAGCAAGAACCTGCAAATGTTTTTTTTTTTTAATTTATTGCAAAAAATATTCAAAAAACCATCAACATGAACCTATTTTGGCAAAACATTTATGAAAATACAACTACAATTTCATTAAAACAAGCACATAATTACCTTACGACGAACAACAAACACACACTTCACAAATACAAAAATTCATAATAACAACAAAGCAACAAACCGAACAATCAAAAAAACAAACAAAACAACGAAGCAGGCAAAAAAACAAAGCAGCGAAGCAGGCAAAAAAAAACAAAGCAACGCATCAAGCAAACAAACAACGCAGTTGCACATTTTCATAACTTTTGATGTGAGTTTTTAGATTAAAATGCTAATTACTCATGAATTGGCAGCTAATTGCAGCTGATTTTTTTCTATCGATTAAGGAGATTCTAAAGTTTATTTTGTGTAAGTGGCTAACCTGCGCGCTCCTGCGCACAATAGGAACATTCTGTTGAAGTTGTGAAATATATGATTTTTTTGGACCATGAAAAAACATCATATTAAAAAAAATCTTGAAAAAGAAAGTATACATTTGATGATGTAAATCACATCTATAACATTGGTTTTAATAAATAAAAACTATACAATTGATATTTTATAGTTAACTTTAAAGTTTTAACTTTTGCAATATTCATCACATTTTTCTGAGTAACTTTGCGTTGATACTTTGTTGGACTTTGAAGCTCTCCCAACAAAAAACCATTGAATATATCAAGCCCAAGTATTCGGATAATGTTATTTGATTAGTTCTTAGCTTAAACTGAAAAGATGGTACAAATTTGGAATGATAAAAAAAAATCCTTTTTTTCCGCTCTGGCACCACTGTGCGTCGTGCCGCTGTTTAAAAGCGCTACCTCTAATGGTGATAGTGTCGTGAGAAGCGCTCTACTCTTCGCGTTTGTCTTGCGGCTTCCGCATTCTATGGCGCATGTAATTAGGTTCTGATTGAGTTTGGTCTGACGCATGCATGCGTGCTGATTGAAATCTAAATGTGCTTTGCCCAATCCACAATAAGGGTGATCCTCCAATCGGCGCCAACTATCACAGTATCAGGCTTCTTAATGCGATAAGGTTCTGTCCAGCGTATTGTGTGAGAGACTAAAGCCCACCGCCAATAAACTGATTGAACCTTACCAGTGTGACTTTAGACCTGCTAACCTACCATCGACCAGATATTCACAGTACGCCAGACCTGAGAGAGAATAGTCGATATGCACCATGTTTATGTTGATTTCAAAGCCGATTTTGACAGCACAGTAAGAAATTATCTATACGCCGAAATATTTGTATTTGGTATCATCGCAAACCTAATACGGCTATTGGAAAGGACCTCTCGTTTGATACCAAACGAGATTTCAGACAGACTGATCCTTTGTCGTGCGACTTCTTTAACCTGATGCGGCTTCACAGAACTTAATCGATCAGGTACCGCCTTTTATAAGAGTATGCAACTGTTTGCGTTCGCCGATGACATTGAAATTATCCATCTTATCAACCACGTAGTAAGTTCTGCCTATTCCAAACTTCCTAGAGAATCGAAGCGAATGGGTATGGAGGTGAACGAGGGAAAGATAGACATTTAGCATATTCACGGCTGGAAACTCACATCAATTTTGACAGCTAGAACTTTGAAAAAGTAGAGGACTTCGTTTACTTAGGAACCATCATTATCATAATTAATAATGTCAGCCTTGAAATCCAGCAGAGAATATCTCTTACCTACAAATGCTACTTCGGACTGAGTAAAGCCCTCTCTCGACGGACAAAAACCAAACTCTATAGGCCTCTCCTTATACCGGTCCTATTGCACGGCGCAGAAGCATGGATAATAAATACATCAAATAAAAGGGCTCTTGTAGTGTTCGAGAGAAAGATTCTTCGAAAGTTTTGTAACCCTTTACGTCTTTGCGATGGAACGATGAGCTGCACTAGCTTTATAAGTACATAGTGCAGTGAATCAAGATACAGCAGTTTGGCTGGGTAGGCATGTCGTTCGAATGGATGAAAGCACTCCAGCTTGAAAAATATTAGACGTGGAACTCGCTGGTGGTAGTAGAGGAAAAGGGTTTGGTCAGCCTTGGTATTTCTAATTAGCGCTAGTTAGCGAAAGACAGAGAGAATAGCCGAACTATGCTGAGCTCGGTCAAAATCGCCTAGGCGGTTATTGAGTCAATTAAGTAAGTAAGTAAGTAAAGTGGTTAATTAATAAAGTATAAAACTGGCAGGTATGTGTATCCTTTTATTATTTCCAAAGAAATATAAACAACTTAAATGTGTCTCAAGAACCAAAAGTTGCGTTCGGAGAAGACACTTTTATTAATATTGCGATTTTATGCAACTGGAGGGATGCAAACTATTGGCGAACCGTTTGGAGTTTCAAAAGCTACAACCTCACCAAGGATTATATGATACGAAACTCTCTCAACCGCTATTAAAATAGGGGGACTGATCTCGTTTTTCATGCTGGCAACAAAACCGAATGAGTCCCCCTATTATCAGCTGAGAAGTAAAATAGCGAGATGCCAGAGTCAAAATGTGTAAATTATCAATAAAATCAGTGCGCTTTCTAACTGTGTAGAATAAGATATTGAGTGTTTGTTGTTTGCAAAAAAAAGTGTTACAATCGCAAAATAAAGAGCAATGTGTAAAATTTAGAACTTTTCACAAAAATGTTGCGTTTTATTTAGAAAAAGCGTCTTTAAAATTGCTAATAAAAATATTTTTCAATAAAAACTGATTATATATTACTTATTTAAATATTTTTTACCTACATACTGTATATACATACATACATACATTCGATTGAATTGATATGTTTGATTATGTTAAAATTGATATTTTTTATTTCAGTTAAAATTGTTGGTATACCTTAAAGTTTTCATGCAGAACTCATAAATTTATAATTTTTTTCATTAATACCCATATTTAATTGTTACTTCATTGTATTTGTATTATTTACTTCTGCATAACGCAATGGTCGTATTAAATTCATAAAATCTCCAAAAAATGTAATGGTAATTACCACATTTGGTTTCTTTCATAGTGGCATCATTGGAAAATGCTATAAAAAATGTACACATTGAGAGCGCTCTCACGAGAACGAGAGTTTCGTATCATATAATCTTTGACCTCACGACAAAGATTATATGATACGAAACTCTCGTTCTCGTGAGAGCGCTCTCAATGTGTACATTTTTTATAGCATTTTCCAATGATGCCACTATGAAAGAAACCAAATGTGGTAATTACCATTACATTTTTTGGAGATTTTATGAATTTAATACGACCATTGCGTTATGCAGAAGTAAATAATACAAATACAATGAAGTAACAATTAAATACGGGTATTAATGAAAAAAATTATAAATTTATGAGTTCTGCATGAAAACTTTAAAGTATACCAACAATTTTAACTGAAATAAAAAATATCAATTTTAACATAATCAAACATATCAATTCAATCGAATGTATGTATGTATGTATATACAGTATGTAGTTAAAAAGTATTAAAAAAAGTAATATACTCGTATAAGCAGTTTTCTTTGAAAACTATTTTTATTCGCAATTTTAAATATGCTTTTTCTAAATAAAATGCAACATTTTTGTGAAAAGTTCTAAATTTTACACGTTGGTCTTTATTTTGAGATTGTAACACTTTTTTTTGCAAACAACAAATACTCAATATCTTATTCTGCACAGTTAGAAAGCGCACTGATTTTATTGATAATTTACACACTTTGACTCTGGCATCTCGCTATTTTACTTGTCAGCTGATAATAGGGGGACTCATTCGGTTTTGTTGCCAGCATGAAAAACGAGATCAGTCCCCCTATTTTAATAGCGGTTGAGAGAGTTTCGTATCATATAATCCTTGCTCACGAGTCGTGACATGTAGTTCATACCAAAGATTATATGATAGGAAACTCTCGTTCTCGTGAGAGCGCCTACCAAAAGCGCATTTTTTATAGCATTTCCAATGATGCCACTATGAAAGAAACCAGATGTGGTAATAACCATTGTATTTTTTGGAGATTTTATGAATTTAATACGACCATTGCGTTATGCAGACGTAAATAATACAAATACACTGTAGTAAAAAGGTAAAATATGTGTATTAATGAAAAAAATATAAATTTATGTGTTCAGCATGAAAACTTTATAGTATACCCACAATTTTGACTGAAATAAAAAATATCAGTTTTCACATAATCAAACAAATCAATTCATTCGAAATGTTTGTATGTTTGCATGTACATACATTATGTAGTTGTATTGTTGTATTTAAAAAAGTTATATGTAAGCAGCTTTCTTTGGAAAATATTTTTATTAGCATTTTTAAAGACGCTTTTTTTAAATAAAACGTAACATTTTTGTGAAAAGTTCAAAATTTTACACGTTGCTCTTTATTTTAAGATTGTAACACTTTTTTTTTAGTGGCCGCTGAGATCAGTCCCCCTATTTTAATAGCGGTTGAGAGAGTTTCGTATCATATAATCCTTGGTTCATACCATATAGCATTGTTGATAGAAAAGTATGTATGTATGTTCGTATTTTCTTTTCGTTTTTATCAAAATCAGCTCAGTAATTGAAAAGCATACATACATCAACATCCACTCTATCGGACAAGAAAGAGAAAATTTGATTGTTTGTTTTAAATTCTTAAAAAAAAGCAAAGTAAAAACCCTTTTAGTTAACAAATGAGTTATATAGACTTAATGCAAAAAACTATATTTGTATGATATATTCAAACACTTTCCGATGTTTTGTATATGTCTTCGGGACAAATCTTACGTTGTACGTCTAACAATTTTAGTTATTTAAAAAAAAGAGAACATATCAAGCCCTAACCGCAAAAAAGATGTAAGCGACACGGCCATCTATTTTTACTTTTTGCAAGATATCGATAGTTTACAATCATATGTATCATCTGTGAAATTTTTGCAGCTCTGAGATGTAAAAGAATTTTTAATGTAAGTGCCAATTCATTTCTGTTTACATTTTGCTTGACCGCGGGATGTCGCTTACACTTTTATTTTCTGCTTTGAGTTTACTTTTAATTCCACCGTTTTCGCAGTTTATAAATTTTCATGCATTATGAGTTATTTGAAACCTGGGGTAAGTACATACATATGTACATATTTATAAATTTATTAAGGGTATAATTTCTTTTTTTATTTCAGCTTTCAGTTCATGGCGCGCTTGTGCCGTACAGTAATACTGACACAGAATCTTGCGAGGAGGAAACATGTGAAGGGAAAAGTGGCTACGAAAAACAGAAACCATTGCCTAAGAAGCTCCTAAAAAAGAAAAAGCGGTGTATTGAAGTGCTGGATAACCCTTGTGTTAATAAAAAATGTGGAAACGCGTGCGCGGAAAATTTCAGTGAAAGCGACCGCAAATTAATAAATGACCACTTTTGGGGTATGGGTCACAAAGTAAGACAAAGTTGATTTCATTATTTCTTTCTTAATTAAAAATAAAAAAATAACTTATTTATTACCTGGACATACCATCATGCCCGTCGACTCAATACATAGTACCATTGAGCCATTTATTCGTGAAAGAACTGTTTGGGCTCCAACACAGTGGTACACCATGATTAGTAATTCTAGGACTAGTCCAACTGGGTACGCTTGTATCTCAATGAATCATTCTGATTTTAAAGATTGGAAACGTTTTTCGCAAGCAATGTTCCCAGCTTCAATAAAAATTGCATTTCAAGCATTACGTTCTGCTGCATTTAAAAAAAAATAATAATATGATATTAAAATAACTTATCGATCAAGACGTAACCTTTCAATATTACAAAATGGCCCTTTTCCTGCATATAATAATAAATTAAAAATTTCATCAGCTAAGTATAAGAACTTAAAAGGACTCTGTGAAAAAACATAATCAGCCCTATCACGCAATCCATCGTATAACGTTTTTTCGGAGAAGTTACGAAATAGCTATCACGCAATTCGAATAGCCACGACGTAAATTCGAAATTCGTAGAGTGGCATTCACTGAACCCACTCGAAACATCAATTCGTAGACTTTCTTGCCATTTTTCTACGACGTGTGTTTGCATCGGGGAGAAATAAAAATTAATAAAAAAGAAAAAATTCAAAAAGCTTTAACATGTTAGTCCATTGTTAATTCAATTATAAACATATTTAATATTTATATACATATATGTATGTATATATACATAACATTTATATACATATATATGTATACATATATGTATATACTAATGAGACTTTTGCAGGAGTAAAGTTGTTACAACACGACAGCAGTATGCCAATTTATTGGAGCTTTTGCAACAGAAGCCAGAAATTGCCCAGGGTTTCTCAAAATGCTCCAAGGAAGAGGTAACGGAGTTCTGGCAAAATGTAGCGAAGGAGCTGAATAGTCTGGGCCCTCCAATTAAAGACGTGTCGAGCTGGAAAAAGCTAATTAATTTCTACATATGTTATTAGTTCGTACAGCATATTTTAATTTCAGGTGTGGTTGGATTGGAAGGCATATATCAAGAGAAAACTATCCGAAAACAAGAGGGAGCAGGCAGCAACAGGCGGAGGACGAAATAGACAGCATAACTTCAATGACTTGGAAGAGCAAGTTATAAAGTTGACAGCTTTAGAGACCAGCACGCACGGCATTAAAGGGACGGCAAATGTAGGACTACCTTCTGCAGGCGAAGTAGAAAGTCGTGAAGCCGATCCCGACGTCTCCATGTTGTCGGAGAACTGCAGCCCTGGCCTCCCGAGACGTGCTCCAAATGTTCAGAAGCGAGCCGACACAAGTTCTGCAGAACTTTTAAAAGAACAACTGGAGCTTCAAAAGGATTTCCAACAAAAGAGTCTGGAACACTTTGCCCACCAGAATGCGAAACTAGACGTCCTCGCTTCGAATATGCAGCGCTTGTGCTCCGCAGTGGAACGAATGTGCGATGTGAAAGCAGCAGAGTTAGAAGAGACACGCAGGTACCACAGACACATGCAGAACTTAAATGTGTCGAAAAATAATATAAAACAACAAATGCTGGAGGTAGAGCAACGAAGCTTCAAAAAAGTGATAAATAAAAAAATGTGATTAAAAACAACTAATTTATGTGTTAAAATTTATTTTTATTACTTGCCATCTATGGTTTGTATCATTGAGATCAATCTTTATATTAGCGATCTACATATAGCCTGTCTGATGTTAGAAGCCGCATCGTTATAAGTGGATGATGAAGGTTCAATACTTTCATTGATGAAAGGTAATTCCACGACTTCTGAAACATCATCAACCACACGATAATGAAGACAAACATTGTGCAAAGCTGCAGCAACATTGACAATTTGACATGACTTCAATGGCTCATAATATAGTTCACGAGCCCCTAGAAGGCATCTAAATCTGTTTTTTAGAACACCAATTGTTCTTTCGATTATATTTCTGGCCTTTGCATGTACACTATTAAAGTTAGCTTCAGGGCTACCCACTGTTGGTGAACGAAAAGGTGTCATCATCCAAGGTTCCAAGGCGTATCCAGCGTCTCCTGTGCAATAAATAAAATATTCTAAATATTAAAAAAAAAATACTCAAATCGTGAAAACATACCTAAAAGCCAAGTGTTTCGTTCACCTTCTAGGTACTTTCTTTCAAAAAACGATCTCGCATTGCTAACATTCCATATGTGGGAATCATGGTTGCTACCAGGGTACTGTGCGTTAATGTAGCGGATTCGCATTTTATTGTCGCATATCTGCAAGCAACTGAATTATAAATTTGTATTAGGGTATAACTTGTTCGCAAAACTTACAATCATTGCATTGATGCTGTAGTAGCCTTTCCGGTTGTAGTAAAGGAATTTATCTTTAGTTGGAGAAATTATTTTTATGTGCGTCCCATCCACACACAAAATGATGCCAGGAAACCTGTATTTTTGATAAAATTCTCTCTTGGATTGCTGTTTTTCACAGTCACTCATGTCGAGATTGACCCACTGAGGACACAGCCGTGTTTCTAGCAACGATAATACGTCTTTTAAGACGCTGCAAAATGTTGATTGTGCCATTGGAACATCAAAGTCTTTTCCCACTCCATGCTGATATCCTCCCTCGGCAAAAAACCGTAAAACGGCAGACAATCGGTGTACAGAAGATATGGAAGACGACCTTGTGGAGTCTGCAGTCTCTTGAATAAAGCTTTGGATATAGGAGAATGCATCTTTATTTAACCGGTAGTTTTTAACAAACCTGTATTAGAAAGTTTTTAAGTATAAACATATTCTTCAATGTAAAGGCGTGCACTTACATTTTTTCGTCCATCTCAAGAGGGTTGCTGGCATCTCTCAATGTTTTTCGCTCAATTCTGAGAGTGCGTTTGCTTCTTGCATTTTCCTCCTCCATTACCATAATCGCATATGTCAGGGAATCCATTTTTATCAACTAACTTATTAAAAAAGTGAAAGTTTTTTAGTATTGTAAGCAACACTTCTTTTGTTTACTTTGATCCAGCTGATTTCGAAACTTCAAAATAAGGCATCTGAGTTGGCAGCACTTTTTTAGAGTTCACATGGATTCTATGATAGCAATTTTTTCGTATTCGTAGCAGAGTTTCGAATTCGTAGCTTTTCTACGATGGATTGCGTGATAGGGCTGAATACCTGCAAGATTTCACAAAGAATATTTAAATTTAAAATACGATGAGACTGTTAAAGATGCTGTACCAGAAACAGATGAAGACAATAGTGTATAATAAGTTATGTTCCAAATATGCGAAGTTTTTGTTGAGTTATAATAATTAAATGTGAATTTTCTAAGTTTTTTATTATCATTCAAAAATAAAAGTAATACTCAAAAATGAATTTTTATTATAGACATACGAGTTTTTTTCCTTTTTTGTAAAAAAAAGAAAAAAACAAGTAAGAAAAGCTAAATTCGGGCGAAACCGATTTTTTTATACCCTCGCGATATATTTTTGTATGGTCGGTGACCATGATTTCATAAAATTCCCGTTTCTTTGTTTCAAATCGCAGCTAGTATTCAACTTCACAAAATTTCTTCCAATAAATACATACTGAAAAACGAAGTTTTTGCGTTTTAAAAATTTCCGTTATGTGGAAGTTGGACGAGGTTATGGTCCGATTTCAAAAATTATTGACGGTAATGCTAATGGTATCAAGGACAATATGTTTACCAAATTTTGTGACGATACTTACACCGTTATTAAGATACCTACAGACGTTTTTTTATAAGTGGGCGTTGTTACGCCCATTTTTCAAAATGTCATAAAAATCTAATTTCTAAATTAAATATCTCTCTAAATATCAAATTTTAATTAATATGCTTCAATAGATAACGAAAAAACGACATTTTTGCATTTTCAAAATTTCCGTTATATGGGAGGTGGGCGAGGTTATGGTACGATTTAAAAAATTTTTAACGATGATAACAGCGATATTGAGGAAAATATGTCCACCAAATTTTGTGACGATACCTAATACTGTTATTGAGATACAGAAAATGTTTCATAAGTGGGCGTGGCAATGCCCATTTTTCAAAATTTCACAAATCCCTATTTTCTTAGTTTAAAATCGCTCCAAATACCAAATATCACTCAATTTGTTTTAATAGATACCGAAAAATTAAGTTTTGCATTTTCCAAAACTTCCGTTATATTGGAGATGGGCGTGGTTATGAACCGATTTAAATATGTCCACCAAATTTTGTGACGATATTTAATACTGTTATTGAGATACAGAAATTTGTTCCTAAGTGGGCGTGCCAAGGCCCATTCTTCAAAATTTCTTAAATACCTAATTTCTTAGTTCAAAATCGATCCAAATACCAAATTTCACTAAATTTGCTTTAACGGATACCGAAAAAACGGAGTTTTTGCATTTTTCAAAAACTTCCGTTATATGGGAGGTGGGCATGGTTATTAACCGATCTTGACCATTTTCAATACCAACCTACCCTGTCCAAAGAGCTATGTATGTGCCAAATTTCATTGAGATATCTCAATGTTTACTCAAATTATTGTAACCACGGACAGACGGGCGGGCGGCCGGACGGACAGACAGACAGTCAGGGCTAAATCGATTTCTCTTTTCATTCTGATCATTTTAGTATATATGTATATGTCTATCTCGATTATTTTATGCTGTTACAAACAACCGTTATGCGAACAAAGTTATAATACCCTTGTGTACAAGTACGCTCGGGTATAAAAATAAATATATTAACACAGGCAATGGTTTTCTTAATGGGGTTATTTTGATGTAACCGCCAAACCTTTCAGGAGTAGCTTAATACTATGACAGCAAAAAAAATGTAAGCGACAAAAAATCCTGCTCTGGTACTGATACAAGAATTTAACTTATTGCATTGATCATCTTATACAATATATGTATGTAAACATTGCATACCGAATTTCAGATTAAAGTGTTATTTTATTTCAGAAATAACTTAAAAAAACGTTTTCCTATAAAATCAAGTTTGTGTCGCTTAAATTTTTTTTGCGGTTAGGGCTCGATATTGTATCGGAGAACGAAAATGTATTTTGAAGAAATTAACACTCTTCACGACGCTGAAACCGGTTTGTATCCAAACCAAACTTGATAGCAGCATCATTGAATGCGACACTTTTGTTTCGCCGCAACGTGAGTCTTTCGATCTTCATCATAAGCCCTCTTTGTACACGCGTTCGGCATATCACCCCTTCAACATTAAAATAAAATAACTTATTGGCGGAATTCTTCTAATAGCAGTCACCCCTCGGCAGGCATTGGCAAACCTCCCAGGTATTTCGGCCATGATAAAGCTTCTCATAAATAAATATGTATGTACTTCAGCCGATAATATTCTGAAAACCTCTCGACAAAATGTTTCAACTATTTCCCGTTTCATGTTCACTGAAAAATGTTTGGGATATAATCAAAGTTATAAGCGCATTTTAGGAGTAAAAAGTGGTACTAAATATCTTCGGTTAAAATGTTTTTGAAAAGTATTAACTGCCTGACTTTTATAGCCTTCCAACGCGCAAATCTTGAAATCTCCTCGGCTTTCGTACGAAATCCTTTTGGAATGTAGGGTGATAAAGACAACAACCAGATGATAGCTCAATGCATTTTTGAGAAAATATTTTAAGGGTGCTTTTTCCATTTAATATAAAGGTTATAATTTTTTTAACGACTTCTAGGTCCAGGCCGCTATTCTCGAGTGGGTAGTGATGCGTGCTATTACTCAAGATGACGTTGGGTTCGACGTTCGAATCTCAGCCGGGGTAAGTAAAATCAAAATCATAGAAACGTTTTTTTCTATTAGCTGTCACCCCTCGGCAAGCAATGACAAAACTCTGAGAGTATTTCTGCCACGAAAAAGCTTCTTATTAAATACAGCTGCCGTTTGGAGTCGACACAAAATTGTAGTTCCCTCCATTTGTGGTATAATATTAAGACGCTGACCACAAATGGTAGGAGAAGCTTGGCCAAACACGGAGCTATCATTTGTGACTTTTGTCTCTATTAGAGACTGATACTTCTTACTAAATTCGGAAGTCAGTCTCTAATAGAGAAAAAAGTCACAGTTTCAGACCAGTTGGCATTCACTAGTTTCAAAATAAAGCCTCTAGTATCAGAATAGAGTCTCGAAATAGTGACTTGGTGATGAGCAGGTAACAAAAACTTTAAATAAAAACAAAAGAAAAAAAACGTGAAAGCGAAGAAAAGCAATAATCTTCAACTCATTTTGAGATTTAAGATGATACGAAGTTACTGAATTTATCACCCCGATTTGCAAAATCATAGTCATTTCTTAAATCACCAGTAAATAAACGGAAAACTATTAAATTCCCAATTCTTTCACCTAAATTTGAATTCCCATTTTGGCGCTGTGTGCCCATTTAGGAAAAATTTTAGTTTAGCATCCCCGGAATTGAAAATCAAGGGGGTGATGGGGGTAGAGGGGCACCTCCTGATTACAAATATACAGTTTTTAGCTGCCGCAGCCTTATAGTTTTCGAGATATTAATAGTTAAGGTTTATAAAATGCACACTATTATACTGGTTATTCCACTGAAAATTACACTATAAACACTTATCTACTGTTTGTAAAATGCAAATCATTGGCATTTCCGAGCCCTCACAATTAAGAAATCGAGAAAAATAATAGATATCTAATCGTATTCAAAAATTAATTTCTAATTCAAATCTAATATTATCTTTAGATTGCTTTGGAGCTATTTGGGCATTCATTAATTAAAATTAAAAAAGTTATATATCATATTGCCTAATTTATGTGTATTGTTGGTAGCAGTGTTAAACTGTTTTAAAATAAAATTCTTCACATTAGTGTTTCTCTAATCATTTTATAATCAAATTCTAAGCTCGTTTTTGATTCGCGAAACATTCGAAAACGGTACTAGAATTCTAATGTTAACTTGAGCGGGATCCGTGCACCACTGCAGTGTACATAACTCTCCAGAATGGAGTAATTCCAGCTTAATTTTCCATATAGTACTACTTGTTTGTTTCATCTCTTGGAAAGATGATGATACCACTTTTCCTTTGACGAAACTTTGCCTGTGAAAATTTTGCAGGGTGCTCTTTGCGTCCTGTTCCATGTAAATGTGGAGCGGCTGGAGTTCAAGAATCACTTATAACGCAGACGTCGGGCATGTGCCCATTGAAGCACTTTGCGAATATACATTGGATGAATTTAATTCTATGCTAGCTAAGTAAATATGTTTGCTGAGACAACATTTAAATAATGTGAATGTCAAGGGTTGACTGCTATTAAAAAACCTGTTTTTGATCCCCGAACTCGTTAGAGTTATAGACGCACCGCTACACACTCGACCACAGCCAAAGTGATTACATTGGCATACAAGGTAAGGTAGGTTTTATTAATAAGAATAAGTTGATGTCAGCTGACAGCTCTAGTTTAGCTACTATCGTAATATAGTAGAAAAGCTATTTTTATTTTTAAAAAAATGTCTATAAAATGTATCTTGTTATTTTATTATAGCAATTAAGTTGTGATTGAAACATCAGCGAAAATCGATGAATGAAATTGTAATTCACTTGTATTTTGCTTACTTCGGTAGTAAAATTCGCAATCAAGATAAAATGTGGGTGTCTCATAGTGTTTGTAATTAAACGTTTGCGGAATTGGGAAAAAGGAACGGGAAAATCCTCGAAGTTTGGAACTCCAGGGATTTGGCGGAAACCAAAAAAAAAATCTCAATATTTGTTATTTTTTCCGGGAGTTTCTATTCAGAATTGGCTTGTATTACTATGTTACCGAATGGGTAGAAGCTGTCACATTGACAAAGAGCGGACTAGTGGTTCTCGGATGTCGCAACTTTTGTTTCACTCGTCGGTGGATTATGTCCAAGAATTATAAATTAGAAGATTGCGATATTTCTACGGCAATATGAGTATAAAGCGAAATGGAATTACCAACATGGCGGCCAAATCGTAAACAAACGCGCTCATACCAGTGTGCAATTGTGAAGCATTTATAGAAGTTTTGTATTTTATGCATTCCAACAACTAAACATCAAAAACAGCGGTAATTTAGCGAATATAAAGCAATTGGTACATGAAAATATGTCAAATTGTGATATTCCGTTGTTGTTGATTCAGCTATTGGTGTATTGTACAATTCTCAAAAAGTGGATAAGGAACATTAACCTATAAAATCCTTTAGTTTAAGCACTTTAATATTAAAATATAGTGAAAATGCAACGGTTTCATGTAGTCTTTACTACTATTTGCCACTGTAAACTTCGTTTATAAAAAGACCCTTAACTAATTGTTTCATTGTTTTGCACGCGAATGTGAATTTTCTGTTTCTTTTCTCTTTTGAATCGATATTCTGGTATGATATGACGTCACACAGCTTTCAAGCCGAAACAAAAAAGATAACGGGACGAAAGTGTCGCAATCTTCTAATTTATCATTCTTGGATGATGTCGACATCGCTTTCAAACGACTCCTCATCCACCCATTAGTATTTGACTATTTTTATAAAGCTTACCAACTAAAGCGCGAAATTAAAACACTGAATTCGCCATTACTTTGGATTTCATTTAAATATCGGGCAAAGTAAGCCACCATCTTTTTTGGAGATTTAGTATGTTTGTTTACGTATATATTTTTAAAAAACAATTGATATTTTACTTTTTGGTACAATTTGGCAATTCTTTATACAAACGTTAAAATTATATAGAACTAACTTTTTAAATGCTTACAAATAACCTTATTGCTAATGCTTTAAAAAAATAACCATAAATATTAAATTATAATAATAATAATAATAATCCCAACGGTTTTATCCCTCCATACCCGCCCGACCGACGCGAGGGGCGCATCCGCATGACGCACGGATATATAAAAAAAAAATTTTTGTTTTTTCATATATGTTGCGCCGAGTCATGAAAGGCAGAGGTTTGTTAAGTGTCGAGTTCTAAAACTGTTCAGCTACAGAACAAATGCTCATCAGCTGATCGAATAGTAATATATGTATATGTATGTATGTATTAATTATTGAGAGAATTGAGTATAGTTTTCTTTATGTAAAAAAGTGAGTCTGAAATATCAAAAGAACCGGAGTGAGTGTTAAAATCCTGACACAAACTACGGAGTGGCTCATTTAACTCAAAATTGCTTTTACATGGCTTCAGAAAGAGAGGCCGGAAATTTCTTGAAATTCTGGAGGGAACGTTTAGTTTTATTTCGCTAAGAAGAGATGGGCTAGAGATCAAGCCTGTCAGTAACTTGACCAAAAATACAATGCCTAGCATTTCTCTGCGACTAGCAAGTGTAGGAAGATTAATGAGTTTTAAACGACTTATATATGGCGGCAGGTTGTACTGAGAATCCCAACGAAAATTCCTTAAAGCAAAAAGTAGAAATTGTTTTTGAATTGACTCTATTCTGTCGGAATGAACTTGATAGCGCGGGTTCCAAACAACAGATCCATATTCCAGTATGGGCCTCACTAACGTTGTGAATAGAGCCTTCGTGATGTAAGGGTCATTGAATTCTTTTGACCACCGTTTTACAAATGCAAAAACACCCTTGGCTTTGTTAACTGTAACATTTATGTGAAGATTAAAATTAAATTTCGGGTCCATTGTAATTCCAAGATCAACAAAGTTAAACACTTGTTCGAGGTTATTGTTACATATTTCATAAGAAGCTGGTTGAACTGCTCTGCGAGAAAAGCACATTACTTTACATTTTTTAAGGTTTAGTGGCATGTAATTTATTTCACACCAGTTAGTCATGCTATTTAAATCCGATTGTAGTAAGGACCTTTCCTCAATAGAATGATACGATCTAAAAAGCTTTACATCATCAGCATACAATAAAATTTTTGAATAATTTATTACAGAAGGTAAGTCATTTATAAAAAGTAAAAACAGAATCGGACCAAGGTGACTTCCTTGCGGGACCCCTGAAGAAACATGAATAATGTTTGAGGAACTATTTTTAAAAAGAACTCGTTGTGTTCTGTCAATGAGGTAAGAAGACATCCAACGAAGGAGATTAGGTTGAAAACCAAGGAGATCGAGTTTATGGATCAGTAAAGAGTGACTTACTCTGTCGAATGCTTTACCAAAATCAGTGTATATAACATCAGTGTGCATAAATTCTCTGAATCCATTTGAAACATGAGTTGTGAACTCAAGCAAGTTTGTAACGGTAGATTTACCCTTAGAGAACCCATGTTGTGTGCTAGAAATTGTAGAGGATATGGAATACGTTAAATGGTCAACAACAATAGCTTCGAATAATTTAGGAATAGCAGAAAGCTTAGCTATACCGCGGTAATTTTCTATAGAGGACCTACTCCCGGTCTTATAAAGGGGTATAATGAATGATTCTTTCCAAGCTGAAGGGAAAATCCCAAGCTTAAGAGAAAGATTAAATAAATTAGTTAAGGGCACATAAATATGTTTAGCACAGTTTATGAGGAAACACGTCGGGATCGAATCGGGGCCAGCCTTAAATGATTCTTTTAAGTTACTCAAATAATAAAATACTTCCTCGGAAGATATCTGCGGAATAATAGCAGAGGTGAGGGAACAGAGTTTATATGGATAAGGTTTGCTCAGAGGCGAGTTAATGGAGTAATTAGACCTGAAGAATTGGGCAAACATGTTGGAAATTGATTGGGAGTCACAAGAAACGGTATTTTGATATTTCATAGCAGACGGAAAACTAGTCACTCCGCGCCTAGAGTTAACGAAGTCATAAAATGATTCAGGGTTTTTTATTAGATTCCTTTTAACTTTACACAAATAAGATCTGTAGCATTTTTTATTTTATTCAAAATAAGCGTGTCGGATAACTGAGTATTTAATATAGTTAGTGTGCAAACCAGTTTTTTTTGTACAATTTAAACGTTCGCGAATTTTTATTTTTTAAATTTTTTAGTTCTTTAGTAAACCAAGGTTGTGATTGCTCCTTTTGTACGCAAACCCGTTTTGGTACAAACTTTTGAAATAAGCTAAATATAGTGTTATTAAAATGCTGGACGCAGCGTTCAACATCATCTTTATACGTCGGCCATGATAATTTTGATAATTCTCGATCTAATTTCTTGAAATTGGCTTTCGCGAAAATAAAACGAGCGTTTGAGCTACTTGATTTATCAACATTATTTCCAAAATCACCAATAACCTCGTAATTTACCTCAATCGCAGGGTGATAAGAGTTCTCTGGAATAACCAAAGGTTCGCACATCTTCATAGATGACTTAGATACGTCATCAACAAAAACAAGATCCAGAATGGTGCCAAAATTGTTTGGAGTTAAATTAATCTGATTTAGACAGAGCTCAGCCATATCTTCTAAAAACACATTGTATCTATCCTTTGATGATATTGGAACGATAACGTCGTCTATAAGAGTCCATGATATGCCTGGCATATTGAAGTCACCAAGTACAATCATCGAGTCATGTGCAGTAATCATTGAACTTAAAGATCTAAGTAACGCAATATGTTGAGAATAAACCGATAAGTCAGAGTTAGGAGCGATGTAGCAAGCAGCTAAATAAAAGAAACCATTTCCTACCATAACTCGTATGGCTTTAAATTCGATTGACTCGATGAGGGGGATATTAACATCTTCGGATGGTATTGAAGAATGAACTGCAAAAAGAACACCCCCACCGATTCTGTCCTTACGGTCATTTCTATAAATTTGATATTGATTAGGAAGGATCTCTGAATTAAAAATATGTGGTTTAAGCCAAGTTTCAGTAAAGCAAATTACGTTATAGTCACAGTCTAAGCCTTTTAAATATAAATCGTTCAATTTAGTATTTAAACCTCTAACGTTTTGGTAGAAAATACTTAAAGTAGAATTTAAAATTAGTTTTTTGGCTCAGTGTCACGATTAGGAATTGAAGCTAAGTTATTTATTTTATTTTTATTTTTATGTGGCTTGTATTCAAATTCGCGAACAAATGCCCCGGTTGGCCAAAAAGAATTGTTAAGCAAAGTATCAAAAACTTCAGGTGCCACATCAATTTTAAAAGATGATACGTTACGTTCGTATTTAAAGTTAAATTTTCGGATTGCTAAGTTACAAGTCTTAATTTTTGATGAAATGTAAAACTCTATATCATCAGAAGAAGTGTCCCTAGCAAATCTAGAAACAAAAATCGATTTTCTCAAAGGAACCACAACCAGCTTCTTTGCAGAGCATTCAGCCTCATCCAATGGTGCTACAGTTTTTGCAACAATAGGAGCAGATTGGGATGGTGGAAGCGATTGAGGCGGTGATGGACCCACCTCAGATGAAGATGCCTGTAAGTTCTCATGATCAGAATTGCTTTTATTAGAGGAAGAAGCGCGAGTGCAGATAGCTCTTGATGAAGTTGAAGAAGACGGGCCCTGAGGCGGAGGGACAGGAGACAAAAGATTAATTAGCTCAATTTGTTGGGGTTGAGGCAAAATATTTTTTTGATGTAATGTAAGAGGAGCCACAATACTTTCCTTGGGTGGACTGTGTGTCCGTTTGCGTTTGGTCTCTCTTACAGGTTGCGAAGTTTGTTTATCTAGGCACTTAAATGATTTAAACACGTTTTTATAACGTTTAAATTTATCATTAAGTGCCCGAAGGTCTTTGCCGATTTCGAAAAACCCATTTCTGGTTTCTCTAAAAAGTTCAACCTCAGTTGATCTGCATTTTAAACAAGACCAACGAATACCTCTTCCTTCATTTATCAAGTCCAGGAATCTACCAGTCAATCCGGCACATTTTATATGAGCAATGCCATCGCACAACCAGCATGCAACAGAGCGTTGCTCATTATCGCTTTTATTTTTGCAGTTGTCAAAAATGCAAGACATAATTGAAACAGCAAAATTCAATATGAGTAAAAACTAAAATTGTATTAATAAATCAAAGAAGAAAGCAGTTTGCAAGGTAGGGCAAGTTTTATAATTATTTAAGGTTTGAGAGCTATTTATGCAACGAACAGTTTTAGATGCACAGTAATAGACACCTAAAAAACTAAACGCAAACAGCTGTTTAATGAATGACAATCAAAAAGAGAAAAGAAAATGCGCGCAAACTTAAACAAATACACAAAGTTTAAAGCAAAAACAATGTAAATAAGAAACAATAACAATGCAAATCAACTAATGACTCGGCATTTGAAAACTAAATTAAAGTGTATAAAATCAATGCAAAAAATGCTCAACATATATTGTACTTAGCTTTAAATGCGCACAGATAAATCTCCAAAACTTTTATCACTAAATTATTAATTTAATACAAAGAAATTATGAAATTTCAATATAAAAATCAGTAGCACAGAGAAAACACAACTATATCTTAACAAAACTAACAATACTTCTAGGTAAGTTTGAAGCAAAATTACACTTTACAGAAAACTGAAACCCGTGCGGGATACTCCTTTCGAAGGAGCAGGACAGAGGATACATTTACATATTCATCAATCAATAATATTCCACTATATTAGTAACTAAGGGCCAGTTTTTCAGTGCTGGTTTAAACTCAGTTTAAACAAAGTTTAGTTAAACTCAGTTTAAAAATAAACTTGGTTTCCTTGCGATCAATTAAATTTGTTGCAACCAAAACAAATTAGTCAGCCAATATCTGATAGGCTTAACTAATTTCGGCCATTTAAACTTAGTTTAAACCCTGTTTAAAGTTAACTGAAAAATTGCATACTGAGCTTAAACGACAAACAGAGTTCAACTTGTACTGAAATACTGTCCCCAAGTGGCTATGTGACACAAAAAAAATATTAAATGCAGCTGGTAGAAGTTTGTACTTAAAATTTACATTACAACAACAATTTTTTCCAATAACGCAAACCTTATCAAAGAGAACCTTTTAGTTAGTTCCAACATATTTTCGACCTTGAACTGCGCTCCCCATTAATTCTTAGAATACATAAATATTATCGATAATTAAAAAGTAAATTATAATTTTTAAATTAGATTTCTTCCAATATTTCTATAATTAACGAATTCTCTTTGAAAATATTAATTAATATAATCAGGTACATATGTATATATCCACTATTATATTTTTTACATAAATATTAATATTATCTACATATGTATGTATGTACATAACAAATATATGTGTTTATGCCTATACTGCACACTTATTTTTTTGGTACATGTGTACTATGTATGTTATGTAATTGCATCTGTATGTCAAATTTGTAGCAATTAATTAAAGGCTTGGCAGTAAAAAATCTTTCGCTTGGAGTGGCATTTCTAACATTGGCAGAAAAGCACAAAAAGCGAGAGGTATGCCAGAATGTTTATTCACTTGTCGAAAAAACATTCAAATTAATAAAATTAATCCTTGTTATGAATAAAACTCGTACGAAATGCTAATTTAAGTGATGTACATTCATATTTGCAATAAAAAATAAAATAGAAGAGAAATGAAACCACACATTTGCCATCGCACTCAACAATATGAGAGGTGTCCAACCTTTCGCTTCGCTTTGGTGTCAGGGTTGCATAGGTAGGAAATTTCGTATAATTGCATGTATACATCTTAAGCGTATTATCTTCGTATATTTTGAGTGTCTGTCGCTGCATAAGTTATCATAGCACAATTGTTTATCAAAGCAGCTTTTCATTTGTTGAAAGTTACGCTCGCCGAAAACGAAATAAACTGAAGATAGATAATCTTATTAGGGGTTTCATAAGATGTAGGACCCTAATGCAGATGAACAATGAAACATTTTTTTTTTCGTATGTAATATGTACTACGTGCACATGATTCAATTATAAAGGTTAGGTAAATAATGACATTCGAATTTTGACACTCCCTTATAAAGGGTTGTTTTACGTAGTATGGAAAACGGGTTAGAATTTTTTTCCCTTTCTTAAAAAGTAAATAACTAGTAGTAAAATGTTATTGATTTTTTTAAGAAATACAATAGCTACGCTTACAAAACATAATTATGTACTTATAAGTATATATTTTTTTTAAATTTTTGACCAGCGTGTGAAAAGCATTAAATGGAAAGCGCGTCATTTATACACATTTACATGAAATATTTACGATACGGGGTCAGCCTTGTAATTAGAAAAATGACTGTCTTTAAAAGCCGGATTTGAACTTACTGTTTACGCGGGCAAAAAAAAGAAAGTGTTGCCTGTTAGTTTTTGGTATTAAAAAGTTCTCAGGTTACTACTATTTTTATTTTTAAGAAGCAACACGGTTTGGATGCTAAGTAAGCCGTTTGACAAAAAGTGAGGGAGCTAGCTGCTTAGTTACCAAACCTTTTATAATTGAATCATGCTACATGTACACGGCACATCTGTTTTTCCATATGCAAAAAGTGCCATCTACAAATGCAAATACGTATCGCGTTAACCCCCTCTAAATATGGTGCCTATACTACATAAATATATTTGTAAGTTTGTATAATATCACAATGCGTTTTGTGGAACAATTGTTATACGTAGAACTGAGCCAATCCAGTTGACATACTTGCTGACGCGCGTGTATATGCCTGGAAGTCCTGGTCTAGCACATCCGATTCCTGTTGAGACTATGCCTACTAATGTTTGGTCTTTCATAATAAGTGGACCTCCAGAATCAGCCTAAAGTGTTCATTTAGTCAATATCAATGATTTAAATTGAATTAAATGAGGTACTCACCCAACACGAATCGGCTCCTCCATTTTTGAATCCAGCGCACAACTGGGTATCTGAGATCAAACTGCTTGGTTTTCCAAGTATTTTATACGACTTCTCACATCTATTGTTGTTCCAGATTTTGACATCCACCTTTCTCAAAATGTCGGCTTTGTGACCTTCCTCTTGATTCTCGTGTGTCCATCCCCAACCGGAAACAATAGCCAATTGATCCTCGTACGTTAGGTGAGGATTCTCGGCACTTACGCAAATCGGTTTAACCCCATCCGAAAATACCATTGGTTCAGACAATTGCAGTAGGGCTAAGGGAGCGATAGAAAGTCATTAACAGTTGTAGGTCAAAAAATCGTTTACCAACTTGAGCATACCAATATCGTTTTCTACATTCGTGCAGTCGTACTTTGGGTGAGGCACTATGCTTTTGAATGTTATTCGAATAGGTGTCGATTTATCTGCTGAGTTATAGTTAAGATGTTGCGAAATACTGTGAAGTCCAATTACCCCCTGAATTTGTGATGTTTGAAGAATCTTATTCAATCCATTGCAAACGCAATGTCCTGCCGTCACAAGCCATTGCTCATTCAAAATGCTAGCGCCGCAAAAATGCCCTCCGCGCCTCGTTAAGCTTACTATAAATGGCAATTCACCTCGTCCGGCTTCCGAACCCCCCACAATTTTTGGACTACGATGGTTGCAAGGCTTCGAAGAAACTTTTTTAAAATAAATAAATTAAAGTTAAGTATATTTTCTCTGTATCTTGAAATCATATAAAGTCTACTTGGAAGTTATTCGCAGCAATAAATATGCGTCATACCCAAGGCGAATTCATGTAAGGTGGTAGCGATTCTAGAAATGCAACGCTTTGGTGGGCTATTTTCAAAGTGTATCCTATTGTATTTAACTTATTTTTTACACTATTAGAATGACTGTAAAAAGACACTTTGAACCATATTTTAAAATATCTTGTATGCAGTTAAATGCAGAATTGTTTACTTTTAAAAAGAAAGTTGATTTTGACAACAGCTGATTGATTAACACCACCTTTTATAAATTCGACTTGACCATACCTTTATAAAGAAATTTAAATGCGGCAGTGGTAGTAAAAGCGGACAGATGCGGCAATAATTAGCTGATATTTAAAAAAGCAACCATGACGTTTACAATTTTCATTTTGCGTGACATTTCGATTTGACGTTTATCCCACCGTTGAGGGTGATGCGCATTGTTTTACCTATGTATAGCGAATACGGGCTTTTTTTATTTGGATGAGCAAAAAAACTATCAAAAAACTATCAAAAAGCTTTGAATGAAAACTTTTTGTAAATTTGTACATTGTTTGAAACTTGGGATTATGATTTTTATGATTATTATTGCTTATATAATATAATAGAGGAAACAAATCAATTGCCTAACTTGCTAATAAGTTCCTTTGTTGAAGCTCTTCAGATAATATTTAATGTTTAAATAAAAATTAATATGTAACATAAGGTAAAGCAAATCGTTAAACCAAATAAATAAATTGAAGTAACGCTGAAAACTTCCACCTTGTATTGTTATGAAACGAATTTGACAGCAATGCAATTCTGTAAAGTAAACACACGCAAATCAATTTCGGGTGGACGTGGCTAAAAATCTTGCGTGCTTGCGTCCCAAAACGCAAGCCGTGAATATTAGGTTAGCCTGTAATAGAGACAAAAGTCACAATTTTAAACCAGTTGTCATTCATTAGTTTCAAAATAAGGCCTCTAGTCTCTAAATTGGAACCTGGTGATGAGCAGGTCACAAAAAATTAAAATAAAAACAAAGTAAAAAAACGTGAAAGCGAGGAAAAGCTCATTTTGAGACTTGAGAGGAGACTGAGTTACTGAATTTGGGTATAGGACTATGGGCTAATATCTTTGAACTTACACACTTTTATTTGAATTCCCAGCAACACAAGGTATTGCCAGATAGCTAATATGAAATGATACAATACTCTGCATATTTTATAACAGTTTCCAATTGTGCCACTACGAAATATATGAAGTTAAGAAGTTTCATTGCATTTTTTGTGGATCCTGCAGGTTTTACACCCCGTTTAAGTATGCAAAAGAATAATCATCTGTTCATATCAATAACACAAATTAAACCCAATAGAATTTTGAGTGAATTGTGATCATATTACACCGGTTTACTCCGAAACTGCTTCAAAATATTTAATAAAAATTTATAATATTATTAAAGATTCTTTAGTATGGTCTGAAAGGCTTGCTTTTGCTGTAAATTTAGCTGTGTCGAATAATAGAAGCAGGTTAACAGGAGAGTATACGAAAGAAAAAGTAGAATGTAAACATTTTAATTCCAATAACAATTTAACATAGTTTTACTCCTTTAAAGTTACTTAAAAATGTATTTTAATAACAAATAAAAATATTTGCCAAATAACTACAACTTTTTTACTTTCGAATATTTTGACAATACAATACTTAAGGTAATTGCGCCTTGAGATAAAAATATCGATATATCTTAATTTGGACACGCCTAGAAATGCTACGGTAATGGTTTAGTTATGCATTATTGGTTAGCTTCACTTGACTTAACTTGTGAAATGTCACATAACGATTCTATTTAATTAACATTGCGTATAAGTGATTAGCCAACACGTAATCAAACATAACTTTATTTGGAAGTCTGTTGAATCTTGATTTTCTACGTAAAGTCCAAGTGACATTTAATATTTGTGATGCCACTTGTGTTTGTTTACTTGATTTTGACAATTCTCTTCACACACTTGACAAGTATTTGGATCAGGACGCTTGGGGCTATTTTCGATTTCGGCAAAAAGCAAGTATTCTTTATTAAATAAATCTTAAATTTCTTTTATTAAATTATATGTTTGTAATTTCAGAATGATTAATGAGGAACGAATAATCGACCTGTCACGGAACAATGAGGTCCTCTACAACAAATCTAGCATGGGCTATATGTTGGAGGCTTTGGCTGCAATTTCGCGGGAGCTTGGCACGAGAGGTTTGTGAAAAAATCCTACATTGTAAAGATATTAATAATGTACCAAGCGCTGGATTTCACTGCCTGAGGGATACACCAGATAGTTGCGTAGGCTTGGCTCCCCGTCAGGAAGTGCTTTAGCTTTGCAGCAGACCTGGCACTATTTTAAAAATATAAAATAAATACTCAGAGCATTTTTTAAGCAATACAAAAAGGTGTATACATACACTAAAAATGTTAGCGTAGATATATGTATATATTTTCTGATTGGATCATTGAAACTGAAACAAAAACAGAAGAATAAAATGACAGCTCAAATACAGCTGATGAAGATGCCAGATGGTATGCACTATGTGGAGTATAATCAGCTCTGTGTGGGCCGCATGTTGTAAGTTTAAGTATAAGTAATACTAAGGGCCAGTTTTTCAGTGCAAGTTGAACTCTGTTTGTCGTTTAAACTCAGTATGCAGTTTTTCAGTCAACTTTAAACGGAGTTTAAACGGCCGATTGTGCTCGGTTAAACTTTGTTTAACTTATCTGCTGTGTACTGACTACTTCATTTTGGTTGCAACAAATTTTATTGAGCGCAAGTATGCATAACTGAACCATAAATAAATTCACTCACACTCACTATTAAATTGCTATTTTATTTCTCGCTTTATATTTTGCGACTTGCAAAGTAGCTTATAGCGTGGAAAGCAACCACAAAAGTAAGCGAGTTGAGTTAAATTAAGCTAAACATCAAAATAAGTAAAAAACCAAGATAGAGCAGAGGTAAGTAAAATCGCCTCTTTTAAGAATTACCCATTTTGTTTTGTTTTGCTAACAAATTTTACAAACAACCATTAATTTTGAAATACTAGTGTTGTAAAGTGTATTCAAAATATAAGAGAAGTTATTATAAGCGAGTTGGGCGTTCTTTTGCCAGTCGCTTACTAAAGATTACGACAACAAATATATCAATGGAAAGCTAAAGGCCTTGGGTAATAACACATACATACATATGTAATTTTTGCGAAAATTCAAACAATTTTTTGAATTTTTGTAAAGTAGTCATTTTCGGGCATCGAAAATTTTGTCACCGGTTGTGGCCACCCCTGGAAAACACCTTAAAAATGGAAAAAATATGAAATGAAACCTTACATAACTTAACAGACAATAAAATTTAGAAATATGAAAATGGCAAATAAATGAAAATTAAATTTAAAAATTAATTGCTTTTATGTAGCATTGAAATTAATGTTTTCGAACGGCATAACTAAAAAAAGGGAACAAATAAATCCGTAAAAATGTAGACATTTTTTTTTCTGATGATTACAATTTTTTTTTTCAATTACATGCGGACAATTGATCACTTAATTTTTAGAACTCAGGTTATTTCAAAAAAAGCAAGAAAACAAATTTTTCTTCACAGAAGTTCTGCAAAATTGTCCCCTCTCCCTCCAGCTGGTTGAGGTTGTAGTAAAAATCTAACAATAAAATATACACTCCACTTCAAAGAGTGCAAGCAAATACAATGGGTGGACCCTGCTGTAAATGTGGTTTTTCTTGTGTAAATTTCTCACAGCCGATCACAACAAAAAAGATGAATCGTCGAATCATCTACAGATACGTTGTGTGTACACGTATTAAAGTTTATCGTTTATCTTAGCAATTTGATTCTTACAATTATTAGTAATAAAATGTAATATTTTCGTTTTATTACGCACATTTGTTTATTTGTTGGTGGCACATACATACATAGAAACTCGTAAATCAGTCGTTCGGGAAATTTTACAATGACACGAAGACAGATATTACAGCAGGGTGTGTTCGCGATTTATTTGTGTTATTCCGAATTCGTTGTAAACATAGTAAATATTAAAACGAATACAACAAATCCCGAATACCCCTATTGTTTTACATTTCCAAACATGATTTTATTCATTACATTAGCGTTGACTAATACGCACGAAACAATGCTACCGATAGCTACTTATCATATGGATGTTTTGACCAAAGGTGGCCACAATCGGTGACATTCCCCCACATATGTAAATAACTTTTTTAAACTTTTAATTAATCCTTACCATTTTATTATTAATCCATTATTTAATGTCTTTCATTCAAATACGAATATTCATTTAAAAACTTTAAAACATACATTTTTCGTACATACACCTATAGAAATAGGTATATGGCACGAAGTCTTATTGTGTATTTTCTTCATATTAAATGATTTTTGTAAACTATGTAATTTTTTTTAACACCAGACTAGTCCTCAATTAAAATATTTAATATGTTTTGTTTTAATCGTAATTTTAAATTGTTCTTAGATGTCAAGTTTGAGCTAATTTTAGAATAAAAATATATTTTTATTTAATTTCTACTTGAAATTAACGTAATTAACTTTTAATATTAAGAGTGCTCGAAGTACATTACCTTTTCTTACTCAGAAATCCACATTTAAATTATCAAAAGAAAATTAAAATACATTAAAAGTTTTACCAACTTTCTTTTCTTATGGTCATTAACATTATTTCTGTTTTATGTTTCTATGCTCTTAAACAAATCACCCAATGTAATACGACACAGACAATTTTTTCCGCGCATTGCCAACAACGCATTCTCATTTCTGTGTTACACCACTAATGCACTCTCATTTTAAGAATTTTATCTTTTTTTTGCTGACCACAAACACGTGAATTTGTGAAGCATCTAGCAACTTGTGTTCTAGTCGAAAATATTAACAATTTTGTGAATATCAAGTAAATGGTAAATTAAAATAATTGAATTTGTGCCATTGCGGCGATGGAAAACTGGAATATAATAAACCTATTGTATAAACTTTTTATTATGTATCGGTATTAGAAAATTAGAAAATTTTTTTAATTCACTTTATAATTTGTTTCAATATTTTGCACGCAAATGAGAATATCAAGTCAGATATCCAAATGACCCATGGAGAAAAGATAAGGTACGCACCGAAAGTGGAAAAAAGAATGCGTAATGAAAAAAGTCTTTGTGGCCGAATGAAATATAACTCCAAAACAACAACAATAATAAGCTGACCATATTCAAAATAATCATTTAAAAGCTGTAAAGTCGTTTCACAGATGTATGCCTTACGACAAAACTTTAAGAAAAAATATTAACTCATACAATAGTCAAAAATTTACTCTATAAAGAAGCATAAATTCAACACCGTCAGCGACTAGCCCTTAGTCAGCTCAGACGTGTGAGCCTACTAGTGTTCTAAAACTAACACGCAACTACAATTGGCCACAGTAAGTGTTATTTTACTGTTTACTTGTCTTACCAAAGCAAACAAACCATCGTCACCGGCACCAACAATCTCGACCATGGGAAAACGTTCCGCTTCGTCCCCTACAACAAAATTTAGCATAACAAAACTATATACAACGCATACATACTCCAAACCAATACCAGTAACAAAACAAACTCACTCACTCAAAACACAGAACTCAATTAACAAAAAAACTCAACCAAGAACTTTTCCCAGAAAACCAAAAATACACCAAATGATATTTCTACTATTTCACATTGCACTAACCTAACCTAAAAATTAGAAAATAAAAACGAATATTTTATGCCTGTTTCGTATCCGACTAAGAAACTACACTCAAAAAAAAATATATATAAGAAACTTAAAGTAAAATAAAAGTATTGAAATATTCAGAAGGCGAGTGTAAATTAAAAAGACGTCCGGCGCTCTCGCTACCCAAAATCGAATGATTTCTTTTAATTTAAAAATACCGTTTTCCACCAATCGTATTCGCTACGGTTACATACTCTTATTAACTAGACTTATGAAATGCTTACTTAAACTATTTGTTAAAGCTAACCACGTAACTACAAGCATAGGTACACCCTAAAAATCTATTTACATTGGTGCTTATGTAGAAATACTTACACAATATTTAAATGTTATATATTTTAAAAGTTTCTTAAACAAAATTAAAGAGCTTAAACTGTTAATCAAAGAACAAAACCCAGATTTTGTTCCACTACAAGAAACACGTTGCCGGCACAACTTTAACCCTTAGCCTCTAAACGCTGCCATAGATTATTTTCAAAGATCATCAGCGAATAACACAGCCAAGCCGGTAATAGGTGTACTATGTATTTAAAGTCAGTATTCCACATAGATAAATTTTTTTAAACACGGACTCACAAATCAGCCGTAGAAATAAGTTTCTTATTTCCTCCACTTCAAAAACCTCCGTCCAAATAAATCACAGACGTTCTTGCATGTAAACAAACTCCAATTACACAGCGCAACAAAAATGCTGTCTGGATATTTCCAACAGATTTCTATGTATTTAGGTGTTCTGAAAACTAATAAAATACTCAAAAAACTCCAGAACGTACGGTTATTTTACAAAATGCAAAGTTTTTCTTATAAAAATGGGTTTTTTGGACTAACTTGTAGGCATTAATAAAAGGTACAATTTTATTTTGATTGCTGTTTTTAAATGTTTACCATAACTATCATTAATTTCTAAATAAGGAACACCCTGTGTGAGCTGCATTAACAAACATAAACATGTTTACCTCCTACTTTGCCCAAGTGGACGAGTTGGTTTATTGTACCAATATTGAAGGTTTGAGGATACATTTAAGATATCATACGACCCAGCAGAGTGACGTATTTTCATAGATTCTTCAAAAAGAAGACCTAAAGCAGTTCTGCTGCACAACGGCGGTTTCTGTACTTCCAGTCCGTCCTGTCGGTCATTCCGTAAAACTCAAGGAAACCTACAAGAACTTGGAACTGATTCTTTGCAAATTAAAATGTAAAGACCACGGTTGGCAAGTGTGCGGTGATTTCAAAATCTTGGGCATGGCGCTCGGACAACAATCTGGGTTTACCAAATTCCCTTGCTTTTTGTGTCTATGGGATAGTAGAGACCGAACAAATCGCTGGACCAAAAAGTTTTGTCCTCCGAGGGAGCTTAAAGTTGGCGAAAATAATGTCCTGCATGAAATTTTGGTGCCTCCTCATAAAGTTCTTCTACCACCGCTTCACATAAAGCTGGGATTGATGAAGCAATTTGTAAAGTCACTTCCAAGAGATGGATATTTCCAGGCCTCTCGGAGGCAAAGTTGAAGGAAGGTGTTTTCGTTGGACCAGACGACTTGTGGCTTATCCACTATTCATCACAACCATGACGGATCCTCAAAGAGAAGAGTGGATTGCCTTTAAAAAGGTCATAAATAAATTTTTAGGCAATAACAAAGATCCTAACTACAAACAAATCGTCAAAAGAATGTTAAAAGCATTTCAATCTTTAGGTTACTTGATGAGTTTAAAAGCACATTTTCTTCATTCCCTCCTCGACTACTTTCCAGAAAATTTAGGAGACGTGAGTGAAGAGCAAAGTGAACGATTTCACCAAGATATTAAAGAGATGGAAAAAAGATACCAGGGAAGATGGAGTGGCATAAGGAAAAAAGTTATGCGCCTTTTAATGTCGATGCCTCGTGCGCAGTAGAAGGGAAAGCCATTTAAGTTTGATCGTTTCATTCCGATATTTCTCTATGTTTTCTTAATATTTGTGAAAGTTAGAAATAACTAAGCATTGAACTAAATTAAAGTGCAAGCATGATATGCAAACCAAAACACAAAAATAAATTTACAAATATTGCCATTTACAATTTTAAGTACTTGAACCATATGGAACTCATGCAAGGAAATGGCTTGTTTATAAAAGGTACCGACGCACAGTGGGGCCAAATGCACTTATTTCACGGATCAATTCAGGGGCGCTATTTTTTTGTAATATTTTATTACTTTCTATTAAATACCATAACAATTAATCAAAAAAAGTAATTTTGAAGTAAATGTTGAAGCAGTTTTATTAAAAAATAACGGTTTTTAGTTCAGAAACATGTCAAACATCATACATACAAAATCAACTATCGTTTATTTAATATATTTCATCATTATCATCGTCATAATCATTATCATTATCATCATCATAATCATCATCGTTAACATCATCATGACTATTATCACCAGAATTCGGCAAAATGATTAAATCAATAGCCTGTACTGGCAAACAGCGAACCCTCTTCTTTGGCAACTTTCGCATGCTTGAAATAACTGGATCCGAGCTCAACAGAAGAAAATTCAAAATATCACGATTGGTTTTTATGCGGCTGCACTTCCTTGAATGAAATTCTCTGCATTGCTTGAAATCCTTATTTCGAGCTTCTTGTGCTTCTTCGGACAGTTGACCAATAGGCAAAAGAGCGTTTTCAACAATTTCCGGTCCGTGTATAAAGTACTTATGTAAAGTAGGAGGCATGTGGTACCATGGATATAGTTCAACGAAAAGTTTAGCTGTTTTGTATGCAAATGTTCTAAAATTTTCATTGTTTATTTTATGTCCACTAGAAACAACTATTAGCAACACATGCATTTGATTTATTAAATTCAAATCCAATCCGGTTATTTCGGCTGATTTTTCTGAATTTTTGAAAAACCGTCTAGCTGTATTGGTCCACTATTAATCCCAAGGATTCTTTCAACTTTTTTTGAATACTTGATTTGGTTTGAGAAACAATAGTTTTTCAGACTCAGTTCTAGCTTGCCACTTTTGTAACGGTAATTTGTACGCAATATGCAACAGGCTTTCAAAAAATCTAATCCAACCATGTATAATAGATAATCCGAATGTCAGATTTTCTACATTCACAGGTCGTTCAATCATTTCGTCTATATTGTTGAAAATTTTACTAGTGACGCCACATAAATAACACTTTTGTGTTGATGTAGTCATAGTTAAAGCATTGCACACCTTTCCATCAATCATTGTTAATAACAATTTGTGATCCACCTTCACAACTTTATCGCCAATTGTTACAGTTGAACAAATTAAATTTTTGATTTCGTTGTCTACTCATTCTTTTTCGGCAATTGATACAGATAGGGTTTCCTTTACGAATTCAATTTTTAAGGGTCTGCACAATCGAGTGGAAGACGATCGAGGATTTTCCCAAATTACCTCTTCCTCAAACATTAACTTTAGAGGCACAATTGTTGTTAAAAATACTGACGAATCACTTGCATTGCATCCATGAAAAGCTTGTTTGTAAGAGCTATGGCCAGAGCTTCCATCAAAACCCCATTTCGTGTATAATTGAAGCTTTCTGTTGTTTAACATGTCAATACTGCTTTTATTCACTTGATTTATTCGTTCTGCAGTGTGGTTTAAGAGCGCTTGCAGACTTACTTCAGCAGATGTTTCTCCAATTTTGAGGCTCGTTTCTTCTGGATAACACATTTTTTTTTCTTTTTGAATGTTTTTATATGATGGAAATTTGTCAGGTGCAGCTTGTCTAATAACATTGTATTGGTGTCGTGTTAACTTAGCTTGAACGAAAACAGCCAGTGCTTCAGTGCTTGACAATTTTCTAGCATTGTTTGTTGGTTTTTTTGTTTTGTCTGAACTTTTATTGAACCTTTTAATTGTTGATGGTGATAAGCTTGATAGACTACGCAAAGCTTTAGATTCTTCTACGAAACCGGATGTTCTTAATTTGACTTGCGTGGCATGAACTAAAACTGGTATGTCTGTAGTCTCCCTTAAAATCTTTTTTTTTTTTAATTTAGAGGAATCGCTGGAATCGTTAAAAGAAATTGCTTTTCGTCCACGTTTTGACTGAACACGCGGAAATCCAATTGATGATTTTAGCCAAATCTTATTTTTGTCCGTAAGAAATCGGTCTTCTCTTCTGTAAGCATTCTTCCATTTAGCCTTAAAGTCAAAAGCAAAATTGGTAAATTTTTTATTGAACTCTTGACAGCTTTCTTCAATATATCCACAGCGATTTTCGAGTTCTTTTTTTAAATAATCCAGTTTTTCATCTTATTTCTGACAGCTGGAAGTTTTCAAAATGTCATATAAGCTTCGGCGAGTAAAATAAACAACGCTTGAGCTTGTCCCTGCCAAATTAAAAATAAAAAGAAAATATTTATAATAATATAACATAAAAACACAGAAGACAAAGACAGCAACAACAATAACAGCGTTAATTTTAAAAGGCGCATACGTCTTACACTTGTTGTTGAGCACATGACACTATTATGAATGTATGCATAACTTTTGAAGCGCACCGATGCGCAACCTAATATTTTCTAAAATGATACATATTTATTACAGCTTTACAAAGAACTTCAAATCTTAGACCAATTGAGCCCAATTGATAACTTTACGTCCACTTAAACTGATACAACCAATTTTTTTTTGTGTAGTGCTGAAATAAACTGAATAACAAAAGAACTTGCAGAAACATTTTACATCACAATTTTCAGCAAAGCAATTGTATAACTACCTGAACTTGATGGCTGCATACTCAGATTTATAAATTTATTTTTATTAGATAACGCAAATTCGATTTATATATGCACAATTTACAGCTTTTTTCTGCCTATTTTGCACTGTTGTTTTATACAAAGTTTAACTTGAAACAGTTGCTACGAAAGTTCCGTTACATATTTGACATATATTTTTTTGCCTACTGATGTAGAATTTTATATACTTTAAGAGAGTACATTTGATTTTGGTGGTACTTTGAATATCATTTTTCAATTAATCCGTGAAATAATTGCATTTGGCCCCAGTGTGCGACGTCATCATCTGTCAAGTACATCAAAATCAAAGTAGTGGTACATCGGAATTCATTATCTTTAGTTTGCTGCATCGTGGTAAAAAGAGTACGTGAAACTCTGAAGGGATGAATACAGAAATTACTGCTCCGTCTAAGCAGACTTCCATAGAGACACATGATCTTGATGCTGTGAGCTAAGGAAGACGTGTGAAATCTAATGAAAAACATAAAGCAATAATTGCGATTTACAAATTCAAGTATTTGACCTATGTATAAGGGTTGCAAGGAAATAGTTTATTAACAATCTGAGTTGACGCCATGCAGAGATGATTCCGTCAAATTCGGCAAAGTAGCAATACCCTGATCGCGGAAACTTCCTTTACGGGAATATACTTTTATTTTATTTTTGAACACATTTAGGGGTAAACAAATATCATAAGGTTTGACATAATAACGCTCCGGAATTCAGGAGCTGTCAGTACTTAGGCACTTTGCTTTGATCAAGAAATTTGCCGAGCATCACTTTTACGCATACATTTTTTGCGAGAACAAGCTTTATTTGAGAAATTTCATAAAGCAAGTTATGGCTCCAAAAACTTCGACGAGGACCATAAAACTGATATCGCGACAGTAAGAGAGGTAAAGAAGTTTCCTTTAAAAACTGCTCCACAATTGATAAAAGAGTTTTGGTTTCCAACCACTTGAACAGGTGTTCCAAAAGGACAATGTCCCGAAGCGAAAGCACCGCTATTTACTTGCTACACTAGGTTAGATGTGTAAGTAAGAGTTTGGACTCTTTGTTAGTAGGCAGAGCACTGATTTCTTTAAGAATTCATCTCATGGAAGGAAAACACTCGGAGGTTTCGCCATATCCTATCGAGAGGCGATCGCAAAAATAAAAGTTTTTTCAATGATTTTAGATTTCAGGTGTTCCGTCTGAGATGCGAACCTGTGAACTCAGTGGTAAACGGAATTTTAACACGCATCACTATGCACTCGACCACAACGGCCGTTCTCATATAGCCTGAATAATTTCAGATCGCGGGACGAGTCTTATATTACTTCTCACCAGGCCTTTCGCCAATCGAGAGCGTAAAAGTGCTTGTGATAAACGCATAAAACTATGTACATATGTATATATGAGATCACGATTGAGAGAAACAAAGGTTGCGCTGTTTTTGCTGCGTCACACTGGTGAAACTGTTTTTTTATAGGGTCAATGCACTTATTTTTGGACTCTTAACGTATTTCTTAATTTTGACGCTCATTGTCCTGCTATAAACTAAACCGCGAATAATTCTATTGTTTGTAGGAGTATAAATATTTTTTAATAATATAGTGTCTACGGTTTATTGTAAACAAAAGCCAAATAAAAGGCGCGTACTCATATTATTAAACCCAAACTGTTGCAGCTTCCAGTTAAATTTAGTTACAGTACATAACGTTGGAATTAGCAGTAAATCATAAGCGTATTAGCTTTAAACTTGGTGCGTCTTCTGAAAGCTATGAAAAAATGCTTAGCTCCTCAATATGGCCAATTACGTTATAGTTAGACCATTTTGTGTTTTTTTTTAAAAGCTTACCCCGACCGATGTAAAAATCAACAATGTACATAGATGATTCATTTCCAAAAACTTCTGGGCTGAAATTATTTTAAATTGAAATACATTTGAGTTTTTCTGAAATAGTGTTGGAAATGGTGTAGTGAAATAGTGTTTATATTCACTTTTAGAGTATAACTGGTATGAATTATATACTGGCTTAGATACTCAACATTGCTTCTTGGTTTTTAAATCCATAATGCATGATTTTTGTTTAAATAATATACCTTTGAAGAAGTACCGTTGTTATAAATCGCCTAAAGAAATTGAAAAATCTCAAAAATAAATACCTCAAGAAATTTAAACTGACCAAAAACCCATTATTTTTTGTTAAATATCAGCAGTGTCATAAGTAGTTTAAATCTTTAGATAAGTTTTTGTACAAAATTATATTCTTAATAAAGGGCGGGACATTAAAGCTAATCCCAATATTTTTTGGAACTTTGTGAAGTCAAAAATGTCATGCTCAAATATTCTTACTTCTCTTATGCACGATAACAAACAAATATTGCGCTCGGAGTCAGAAAATCCTCAGACTGGAAATGTAAAATCCAAATTAAAGACAAATTAATATCAATCACAGTTTGCATAAAACTGTAAGTCCCTCAATTTGTGGCTCAACATAAAGGCGCTCAATAAAATATTTAACTGAAAATATGCTCAAAATGTAACAGATAATGTGTTCTTGCACGTCCAAGTGCATAGTCATAGTTAATCCAATAGGCAACTCAATTTTAGCTTTAATATGAAAATACCATTGATGTTGTTGCCCCTAGGAAGTAGCTGTTAAACTTGACATAACTCAATACCAATTGGGTAGTACAGAATAATGTTTCCTTCTAAAATTTCTCAGTTCATTAAATTAATTACAAAATAATAAATTCTCAAATCACCCCCATAAATCATTCAAATGAAATTATAAACGTAAAATTAGAAAGACTTCACATTTTAGCACCCGGTTAAATGAAGCAAATATCCCGGTATTTAAGTGTCACGCTTCGTAACATTCTTTTTGTAGCAAATTCGCGATTTCTGCATAATCTAAACTGACTTTGCCAAGGCATTCGATATAAGTAGTTTCCCTTACGATTATTATAAACACATAAGTTAGCCAGTTTAGGCGGTCAATCAACTTTTCTACAATGGATAAATTCGTATTTATCTGGTAGATGGTGTAGTGTAAAAATTGATGGTGTGTCCTCGTTTCCATTTATTGACATTTGCAATTGCTTTACGTTTTCTAATTTTTCGCTTTTCGCTGACGATTTGGAGATTTTTGCGGTTGTTAATAATTCAGATGATGCGTTGAAGTTCCAAAATTATTTGAACAATCTTCACGGGTGGTGTTTACAGCCGCGAATACAAGGGGGGAATTTTCAGAGTTGGTTCGATTTATTTATTTATTTTAAAGATCTGCTTTAACTTATGTTACATATTAATTTTTATTTAAACGTTAAATATAATCTTAATTTATATGCAACGCCCTAGCATAGGGACTTTTTAACAAGTTTGGCATTTGATATATCATAAAAACCATAATAATCATAAAAATTATAATCCCAAGTTACAAACAATGTACAAATTACAAAAAGTTTTCATTTGAATTTTTTTTGCTAATCTAAACAAAAAAATGTACCATTCGTTATATTGAAGAAAATGCGCATCATCATCAACGGTGGGGTAAACATCAAATCGAAATGTCCCGCAAAATTGGAAATTGAGTTACCTTTTTGCGTACGGCGTTCAATTTCGGTTGCTCCCATATACATACATAAGTTCTATGAGTATGAGAAATTTTTGACAGTAAATTTGCGCCGTGCGTTTATATTAGGTTGGGCAGTAAATTTTTGACAATTAAACGTAATTAGCTTAATTAATATTTTCCCTTAAGTATAAATTGTGTTGGCAATGCTGGCAAGAACTGTCAGTTTAAATTCAATTTATTTCAACAAAATGTCAGAAATGGAAAAAATGTAAGTTTAAATTTTTATATTCACAATTTTGTCAGCCTCTTCATTATAAATTGTTCTAAGAGCAACAATCCGTGACGCATTTGTATTCGAAGAATGATACATTAGAAGATTGCGACATTTTCGTTCCGTTATCTTTTTTTTCGGTTTGACGGCTGTGTGACGTCATATCATTCAAGAATAGCGAGTCAACGGCAACATGAAACCGTTGCATTTTCACTATATTTCGATATTAAATGATTTTATAATGAAATGTTCCGTATCCACTATTTGAGAGTAGTACAAATTAGCTGAGCCAACAACACCGGAATGTCACAATATCACGTACATAGATATGTATTTTAATGTACCAATTGGTTTATTTTCGCTAAATTCCATCATGAATATTCATTCATATCACTTTCTACTCATATTCAGTACGCTATGAAGGAAAAATGTCACAATCTTCTAATTAATCATTATTAATTGTATACTATGAATGAGAGAGTAAAAAAGAAATTGTAAATAAGAATAGGAAGCACCGAACGGTGGATTAGCGGCCTTTACACGACAACACTTGTATGCAATCATTGTACGATGCTAAAGTATGTGATACACCATTTATTTCTGTTCGAACGTTCTGTTACGAAAACTCCATGTCAGGCCAGCAGAAAAATCAAACCTTTTGGAAATTTGTCTTAAATGAATAACAAACATGCATATTTACAATCAAACACTCCTAATTTTCTTCTCGTTACACATTCTCTCCTACAATAGGGATCGAGTGAAGACCGCTTATTGCAAGAAAATGCTACTAATACGTCTTCGAATGTGTAGATGCTGCAAAATCGGCCGGGAGTCGAAGGCACAACCACTGTTTCTCTTGACACCTTGACTCCTCATTTGATGCTGTACAAGCGACAAAAGTAAATTAATTCCCTTAAATCAGCATATACATATTTTTTGAAATAAAAGTTACTAAATTTAATTCGTAGGGTGATCCGTTTTTATGATCCAAATATGCGATAATCACCGAGCTCAGAATAGGACGCCATCTTTCCCCATCTCTTTCTAACTGGCGCCAATTGGAAATTCCAAGTGTAGCTAAGTCTTTTTCGACTTGGTGTTTCCAGCGAAGAGGAGATCCTACTTTTCCTCTGCCACCACCAGCGGGTACCACGTCGAAAACCTTCAAGTTAGAGCTCTTTCATCCATTATCATCTGATATTGTCATCGTCCATGCTTCTGCGCCATACTATAGGACGAGCATAATGAGACACTTTTGGAGTGTGGTTTTTGTACGCCGAGAGAGGACTTTACTGCTCAATTGTCAATTGAGCGATTGCGATACTTTGTCTTGCCCTCGGTGTACCTTCAGATCCATTCGCTTCGCTTCTCTATCCAATTTTGAGAAGGCAGAACTAATGCGCAATTGTTAAGACCGATGATCTCTATGTCGTCGGCGTATGCTAACAGCTGCACGTTCTTCTAAAATATGGTGACTGATCTATTTAATTCTGCAGCTCGGATTTCCTTCTCCAACATCAGGTTAAAGAAATCGCACGTCTTAAACCTCGTTTGGTATGAAACGGCTCAGACGGAGCTGGTGGTGTTCCTCAACGTCATTTTACCTAACCGAATTAGTTTTGAGGGTATATCAACTTCGGACATTGCGGCATATAGGCAACTTCTTCTTGCTCCGTCAGAGGTGGCTTTGAAGTCGAAAAAAATGATGCGTATCGATTCTTTTTTTTGGGTCTTTTCCAAGGTTGGCGTACTGTGAATATCTTGCGCGCGATATTAAGAAGACTAATCCCACGATAGTTAAAGCAAACTGCAGAATCAGCCTTCTTGTGGATTGGACAGACTGCACTTAAATTCCAATCAGCAGGCATGTGTTCGTCCGAATTTTATTACAGTCAGGTGATGGTACTTCGAGTCCGTCATCATTGATTGTGAATTTGGGTTCGTCATCTTCTCATCTGGTTGCAGCTGCAGTATTTTCTCCATAATTTAAGTATACTGTGGACATCAGTTTAATTAGATAAATTGATATGATCATGAGTTCCCCAATCGTAAGCACTTTGAGAACCTCTGATTTTTTATCAACAACTTCAAAAGGTCCTTCATAAGGATATTTAACCGCAGGTTTTAACGAAAAACTGTTAATATTCTGAGCTTTTGTTGTTGTTTCTTCCGACAGGGTGTGAAATGATTGGTTTTGGAACGAATTTTCGTCATCCCTGGTCAAGTTTAGTTTTAAGACAAACCGGTTTCGGCGTTGTGCCATCTTCAGTGTCATTTTTCGTTCAGAACCAAAAACCGTTAACTTGTTTTAGATTTGAACGAGAGTTTTAAAATAACTCTTGAATTAAGATAGTACGTTAGTGTTTTTACATCGCCAGTTAACGGAATATGTTTGAAGTAATTGAACACATTGGTTATATGAGTCCATATGCCAAAATGTGTAATATATTGTAGTTGATTTTTCCTTCATAGATTGTAGTTAATTGATGCAATGTGTAGATATAGTTTGATGAGTTGATGTCATGTTTTGATGTTGCGAAATGTATTCGATATGTCTAAATTATCTAGGACTTCTTTCTGCTTGCGAATTAAAATCAGTGGGATATTAGCCGTTTTATAAAAGTCTTATTTTGACATTGGTATCTGACGAAAATCTTGTAGTAAATATATATATTTTGAAGATTCGAGTTTTAATCATAATTATGAGGTTGGTGATATTTATTGGAACGGTAACAAATTTGCACGGCCGCCAATAGTTAGGCTATTTTTAGGAACAAGATGTGAAAGTGATGCAACATAAATTCACATATTCAAATCCACTAAGACACCAATTTTTGATAAACCATCGCCTACTATAAGTGGTATTGAGATATGAGCTGTTACTAACGCAAACGTAAATTCTAAAATTATGCCTAAATTATCATTAAATAATTTCTTACTAAAAGCCTTAACTCTACTTTTATAAGCACCAAATAAAAACGAGTCTGAATTACCTTAAATTTCAAGATGATAACGCTCACTTATCTGCATCGTTAACAATATAAAATTTTAATAATTTTCTTTCCCAAAAAGAAAGGAAAAATATGACGAGCACCAAAAATTTTTGTCATAATTTGTCGCCGTTAGTTTCCCTTCTTGCTAAATAAACACACATAGTTGTTCACATTTTCGCACCCTATTTTCGAGCGATAACGAAATCGACAATGCCAGTCATGTAATGTCAATCTATCGCTGGGACGTTATGTGCAAGGCGAATTCATTTATGTAAGGTGGTCGTAATCGAGCAGATGATTGGTGGGTGATTGTCAAATGAATTGTTTTTTATTTTTATTTTTTTGTTTACATTATATCTTCTCTCCTTTAATATTTATGTTATGACATGAATGTTAAAATAAATTTTTTCAAATTTGTGTGGTGAGGCAATTTTATTTAAATAGATAAAAGAAAAATAATAAAAATGGGAAAATGTGTTATTTTTTCAAGTTCCGCGAGAGGAGCAAATAAGGAATATGTGGAGCACGAATTGCCGGAAACACTTGGTAGCAAAGGACTTTATATGCGGAGATCATTTTTTGCCTTCGCAAATTTTTTTTATTGGGAAAAGGACAAATTTGCTGCCGGAAGCTGTCCCAAAACCGCTGAAGCTAGAGTAAGTTTTTAATTTAAAAATTCTTAACAAATTAAAGATATATGTACATACATATGTATGTAAACAAATAGTAATACAGAAAGAGTGCCGGGAATGCAAATTTTCAAGCTTCTCCTAATGAAGATTTGGCAGTTTTGTTGCCAACATCGTAAGTTAATTTGTGTACTCTATAGAAATACACGTGTCCTAAATTTTGTTCTTCTCGCCAAATTCAATAGTACTCCGAGTGATAATCAAGCAAACCGGTCTAGTTTTTATTCGAAAATTAGGTTTGAACAATTCATTATTTCTTCTAATATACTTTTCTTAAGATTTTGTAACATTTATTCAACTTGCCTAACTCTATCGCGCCAAGAGCTGCACTGTCCCCAAAAGATTGCTGCATCCAAATAGAGTAAGTGCTCATAAGCGGGAAACTCACGTTTCTTATTATCACATGTATTTACATACATACATACATATGTTCTTCCAGCTCTTTTGTTATTGAATCCAAAATGGATTTTGAAATTCGCGAGTTGAAGAAAGAGGTAAAGAAGTTAAAAGTGGAGAACCGCGCTTTACAATCTGAGCTCAAAGAAGCGAATGCCATCTTCGATACGGCCAAACAAATTTTTACCGAAGGTCAAATTCGAAAAATGATCTTTCCGAGTATGTTACACTATGTCTCTATTATGCTTTAAATCATAATTTAAATTTATCTATTATAGACCGAAACGTGAAATGGTCGTGGAAGGATATTTCAAATGCGATATGTTTGAATGCCGCAGGACCGAGAGCATACGTTCATTTGTATGAAAAGGGCTTCCCTCTAGTGTATACCCTGCAACGGTGGTATCGAAAGCAAGACATTAGGGAGGGTATTATTACCACGTCAATCGAATGTATGCACCATATGTCCGGTTTATCGAATGACGACAAAATTTGCGTTCTTTCATTCGATGAGATGAAAGTTGTAGAATCTTTCGAGTATGACGAGTCAGGAGATTTTGTAAGAAAGCATGCTAACAACGTTTAAGTTGTTATGGCGCGCGGCTTAAAGAAATCGTGGAAGCTACCCATATTTTTTGATTTTGACTGTCAGATGACAAGCGAAATATTATGTTCCATTATTCGGACACTGCACAAAACAGGATTTTTAGTAGTAGCGATCGTATGCGACATGGGCCCTTCCAACCGTAAGCTTTGGAAAGAATTAAATATTACTGTCGGTAAGATTTCTTACCATTAAGCTGTATTTAATGCATTCAAATTTAATGGGCAATTGAAAAATACGATTATGGAACATTTAAAAATTTTTATTGTATTTAGATAAACCGTGGTTTTCAAATCCCGCAGACGAAAAATCAAAAGTTTTTGCATTCGCTGATGCTCCACATCTTTTAAAATTAATACGGAATCACTTTTTGGATACGGGATTACTGCGGAAAGGTGAAATTTTAACCACGCGGACTATTTGTGACTTACTAAAATACACCTCAAAGTCAGACGCGTCCATAACTTTTAAGTTGAGTGATGAACATATTTCTGTTAAAGGAATAGGTTTGTTAATATGTTTGTCCAACCCAATTGCTTTGTAAATACATTCTGAATATAAACTTACGTAGGCAAAAAGTAAAATTAGCTGCATAATTGTTCTCAAACACTACAGCTAATGCAATTCGTCGTTGTTATTCTTTGGGTTTTGATTTGTATAAATCCACGGAGACAGCCGATTTCGTTCAACTTGTAAACGATTGGTTTGATGTTCTTAATTCGACGATAGAAACTTTTGGCTATCCTGGGAAGGTACTTAGCACAATAGAAAAATGTTTAAAGTATCCTTTTTTAACAATAATTTAATGACCTAAGTAACCTTATGGGACAGCGCATCTAAATCAATTGGAAGTGCTTAGAAAAATTAATGAATATACATACATATGTATGTCAATGCCTATCATTCCTAACAAGAAGGGATTGGAGTACTTTCAAAAGGGCGTTCTTATGTCAAACAGATCTTTAATTATGTTGTTCGAAAATTCAAATGTGGAATATTTATTAACTAATCGCTTAAACCAGGATGTACTGGAGCATTTCTTTGGTGCTATCCGTAGTAAAGGTGGTCTTAATGATCATCCGACACCAAAAGAGTTTAAATACAGATTACGAAAGTATATTTTAGGTATAAAACGTATGCTTATATGCTAAATAACAATTACACAAATATAATCTAATATTGGTGTATAGCTAGGAACACAGAGCAATTACAAGGGAGGGGCAATGTTGCAGTAGATCGCACCGATTGGCTGAACTCTGCGGACACGCTGACTCAGTCAACATGTTATAACACGTCTTGCAACACAGCAGATAATTTACATATTGACGACGATTGTGATGATGAAATGAATCGTAAATTAACTCTCTTTTCCAAATACAATTGACGATGGTCAGGTAATGACTCCAGTGAAATTAGCTGCAGTAGTTTATGTTTCCGATCAATGTTTTCCAAATAGCACGCACAAAAGGTTATACTACATATGATCGAAGGTCCAGTACTTAAATGTTTGTGTATCAGTTCCTTCTTATTTTTCTTAGGCACAGGTTTATGCGATTTAAGTTGCACAGATCCGACAATAAAACATTTTAACCATGATATTAAAAATAGTTAACGTTCCGGCAACTTAACAAAAGTGTAAATATTTTTGTTTTCTATTTTATGAATTGAATTCGCTTTGAATTTATCAATCAAATTACTTTGACAATAGCCCACCAGAAGCAAAAACAAATTTCTTGTGGTTGTTGGTGTTGCCCTATCAACACCACCTTTAATGAATTCACCTTGGTTATGTGCTTTTAAAACGAGGTATCTTGTATATACAAAAGTTGTTATTTGATTTTTATAATTAATTATTTTTCACATAATTGCAAGTCTATGTGTGCCACTCGATTTTTCTTTTAAATCTTACTAGTAGTTTCAATTACGTTTACTTAGTCAATCAAATAATTCAACGATAAATATAATACATTTTTAAGCTGCTATAACAATAAAGAAAATTTAAATAATGAATATCACAAATGTCTTATCTTGAATAAATGGATGGATATTTAAAGAAACAAACATTATGGAACTGTATTTACTACTAAATAATGAAATTTCTTTTTTTAATTTTTTTAAAAACATCAGTTTTTGTAAGGTCTTAGCCGATAAGTTATACCGTAGATCGCTCAAAATAAGTTTTAAAGCTGAAAACGACCTTTCAACACTGGCTTGTGTTGCAGGTAAACTTAGCACCCTTGTGGCTAATGGCTACAAGTGTGGAAATGCCGCCTTCGTTTTTCAGTTTAAATCTCAAAAATTGTTCATTTATAAAAAAGTGGTTGATCTTTATTTTTTGTTTAACTTTGGAATGATAACGCAGGTCTGTAAGTGTTAAATAAAACTTACAAAATAACAAAAAAAGGCCATCCTTTGATATGCCACATTACATATGTATTTCCGAACGCTCCTTCCTGTCGATTTTTTCAAACAAATTTTCAACCATAACAGTTGTTTGCTGTCCCTGATTGAGAGGAAATCACAACATGCTTCGATACCTTGTCCGTACAGAAAAGTGCAGATTTTTAAGTGAAGCATATTTTAAATAAAAAGCAGAGACCGGGAATAACCGGGCTATTTATCAAAGTGTCGCAAATTTTGATTTATTTTGTGTTATAAAAAATAAATCACTGACCATAACTGGTATACAAAGTTGTTCGCTTAACTGCTTTGGTTAAACTTTTATTTAATAAACAAGCCTCAATCATTATTCTCCATAGTTTGGTTTACTTCATTAAATTTTTATATTCCCTAAACACAAATAAGTAACTGATCTTTTTATCAAAAATATCTTCTTAATAACTTCGGTTGATATTTACTTTCGAAGCTTTAGCTATTCTCACAGTTATAAACCTTTAAATCTCTAACATAAATCATTCTCTAAGTAATAAATAACAAAAGGGTAATAATAAATAGTAAGTTATAGAAAAACAAGCAAGAAAAACTAAATTCGAGCGAAGCCGAATTTTATATACCCTCGCGATGTTTTATGGTATGGACGGGACCAAGCCCATTTCCAAAATTTGTATAAAATCAATTTGAAAAAAAAAAATGGTCTTAGAGTTACTGAAATATTGCGTTTTCAGATTATATGAAATCTTATGCGAGGTAGACGTCGTTTTAGTCCAATTAAAATAATGTCTACGCAATATATTCATTGTTTAAACGGAGTTTGATAGAGTTTCATTACAATTGGAAACATATGTTGGTATTCTGACTGAAATATTCTGTTATTCTCATAATTCATAGCATATAAAGTTTAAAGTTTAAAAAGTTTTGACATAAGTCATAAAAAGAAAAACGATTTAAACTCATATTTTTTTGTAGTTTGTTGTGTTTGCATTAATTTACACAGTGCTACAAAAAAGAATGAAGTCGAAATACCTGGGAAGTGATGTTATTTTTTTTGTAGGTCTTATCGAGTAGAAGGAGAATCCAATTTTGGAATTTGTCAAACACCCCCAAAATCTCGACTTAACCTTAAAAAACCGATTTTTCGTGCTTTTGCGCACTTCTTAGCCTATATCTTAGATAATTAACAACCGACTTTCATTTTTAGAACGGTTTAAGAAAGAAGAAACTCAGACCTTTTGAAAGATATATAGATGTTCTAATAAAGCTAAAGAAATTTACTTGTTTTTGCACAACAATATTCTGCCATCATATTTATTTTGTTGTTTCCTTCGAAACGTTTTTCGATCGTAGCCATTACTTGGTGGAAGTGTTCGCCTTGTTCATCACTGAACTGGCCCAGATTATGTGGGAAGAAGTCCAAATGCGAATGCAAGAAATGAATTTTTATCGACATGTTGCACTTAAAAATTCGTTGACAACCGTGATGTAGTCGTCGCTTCTGTTGTACCCAAGGAAATTATCACATAGCGCTACAAAACTTTTTCAATTGTCAACACTTTTAAATCAGCGATGACTTTCCATTTATGCGTGGCATAATCGATCAACCGTAAAATTTTTTCCATCATTTCATACGTTTCTTTCTTGTTAACCCCATACGCGATTGGAACTGATGGTAAGAGATTTTCATGGTGTAATAACACAGCTTTTAAACCTAAGGGTGACATTACAGACTTCATTAAGGGAACACGAATGTTTTTTTTTTTAGGGTACATACTTTTACACGATCCATCAATGAAAAGTTGCCATTCATCTGCATTATAATTATAATTTAAAGACGAAAATAATTTGGGTACATTTACACAATGTACTAGATCACAGTCATTGATCACAGTCATTGCCGATGTTATTTGAAAATATTTTTCCACTAAATTCCACTGCTTTAGTCGTGAACCGAGGACTTCAGATTCTCGTTTCGATAAATGCAAATCACGCACGAGATCGGCGAAATCAGAATTTGAAACCAAATGCCTTTCCGTTGATTTTGATTTACAAGGAAGGAATTCTTCCTTTACTAAATATGTTTCACCAGCATCAATTGACTCATTTTTTGTAGGCACTTCGGCATTTAAGTATTTTGGTTTTGTAACCGTAACAACATTCGCATACTTTACGTTTGTCAGCGATTTAAAATTGTGACCTTAAACGTTTGTTTTGCAAAAATAGCAATCGTCTTGTTTATGATATGCCTGATGATGCCAAGTCATAGGCACAGAAAAGGGCAAAGTAATTGATTGTTGAACTTAAAATTTGTTTAATGTTGTGCAGTAATATTCACAAATAAATTCTGGCTCGTACTAGCGACTCGCACTATAAAACTCAGTCACTTTTTGGCCGATTTTTTAAAAGAAACATTCGTTGAACTCGGTACTCTTTGAATCTAATCAAAACTCTTTTTATGTTTTTATAAAATAGTGTGTGAAAATATCGCCAAAGTCAAAAAAAGAAGAAAAAGGGTAGCAAAATTTAAGTTTTTTGTGCAAAAACAAGTAAATTTTTTCAGCTTTATTAAGACGTCTACATATATATATTTCAAAAGGTCTGAGTTTCTTCTTTCTTAAACCGTTCGAAAAATTTATGGACCTTTGCGTCTTTGCGACGGCGAATACCGTGTACGATGGAACGATGAGCTGTACGAGCTGTACAATGACGTAAATATAGTGCAGCGGATTAAGAATCAGCGGCTCCGCTGGCTAGGGCACGTCGTTCGAATGGATGAAATAGCTCCAGCCCTGAAGGTTTTTGACGCGGTACCCGCGGGTGGTAGCAGGGGAAAAGGAAGACCTCCTCTGCGTTGGAAAGACCAAGTTAGAAAAGACTTGGCTATACTTGGGATTTCCAATTGGCGCCAGTTAGCACGAGATAGGGACAGCTGGCGTGCTTTGTTGACCTCGGCCAAAATCGCTTAGGCGGTTAATGCGCCAATTAAGTAAGTAAGTATGAGAGAAAAATATTCGTTGCGTTTATAGGAATTTTTCGAATAAGGCTGACATTATTTACATACTCGTAAGTCGTATTATTGGTCGTCGATCGTACAAATAAAAACAAAACATTTAGGGTTTTATCGGTAAAGGCTAATTTTTGTTGGAAAAATGCAGATAAAAAAAAGCATACCTTTCATGAATGGTAAAATTTATTCGAAATTAATTATTTTGACTGTTATAAAAGTCTCAATAATAATTAATATTTGTGGAAAATTTCTGATTCATTACCTAAAATAGTTCTCTAATAGTTATTCTTTGTGCAAAATGGCAAAACTTTAGCTGCTCAAATAGAGGTGTTTTCGTGGAATATCTTAACAACCAGTTGTATGGGAGCTATATGTTATATATCGTTGATCTCTGCTTCTATAGAGCTTCGAATAGCGGACATTCTGCAAAGTTTCAAACCACTAGCTGCTTAAAAGAAGGAGTTATGAAGCAAAATATGATATCTGGACAATCGGCTCCTATATTCGTTATAGTTGTCTGATCTGGCCGGTTCCGACAAATGTCTAATTAATTATAAAAAGGCACCTGACTGCCAAGTTTAATACAAATAACTCAAAAACTGAGGGACGGACGGACAGACAGACAGACGGACATGGCCATATCGACTCAGCTCGTCACCCTGATCATATCGGTATACTTTTTGATGGGTCTAACTCTTATCGTTCTGGTACTTACAAACATCGGACCAAAGTTAATATACTATTTCCATGAAAGGCATAAAAACAACGCCGAAAGCGGCTATTTTTGAGATCATTACATATTCTTATAAGACTTCTTCCTTCATGTCATAGTATTTCTATGCCATTGATTTAGGCCCATTATCCATTAAGTCTGCCGGTATATTAAAAGGCGGTAAGCGCATATTATACGTTTGCCGAAAAGGAACGCGTGTTGTTTGTCAAATTGCCAAATGCAGTCGATGGCGGAAGGAACTTTTTGCTGGCATCTCTTATTGTAACGATTTTTTTTGCTAATCCCGTTATGAGCGTTTTATCAGGATACGTGGACTTAGGATTTAACCGTCCTTTGGATTTTTGCAGATTTTTTCTGTGATGTGTCCATAGATCAGGAGTGCATAGTCGTGATCTATTATAAGATTATACATAGACCTCGTGATGCTGATCACGGAGTTTGTATACGGTTCCAAGTTTAATTTGCTTATACATTTCATTACGTTTAGTCTATTGGTTTGCATTTTTCAACTGCCTTTGAGGCTCCACTGTGTTTGCACTAGGATTGTATGAATGAATTTCACTGATTTAGTTTTTCAGAAAAATTAATAGCGTCTTTGACATTGCAGAAACCATCTGCGTACGAAATGTGCTTAAAGAATTTATGTTTTTATAAATTTATGTACGTCCTTTGGCTAAATTAAACAACAACTACAATACTACATTGATTGTAGTTGGTTGTGTTTAGAAAATGGCAAGATATATCAGTTTACTCGTGGATAAAACTTGATTAAGGCCGGAAATACATAAATAGGTAATGCAATTATTTGGTTAATATCCTAAACGATAATAAACTGAATTGTTTCAGTTAAAACTACATTTAAACTACATTGATTACGCCAAGTTTACTCGTTGAAAGTTGTATATAAAAAGACAAGTTTACGTCTAGGAATGTTTTAATATCACGGATTACCGATAACGCAATTTTGTTTGGTAATCTACTTTTTTAATTACGAATTAGAAGGTAAGCTTTAATAAGTAGATAATCTTGTTATATATAGATCTTATATTTCTTAGGATTTTTTTTTAAATAAATTAAGTGTGTTATTTTTGTCAAATGTAATAAATAATAACCGATTTATTGGGAAATATGTAATTTTTCATAACATTTCACTAGGTTACTTCTACGCACCGGCATACCATATCGATTCTAAACTTAACTAGATGCCTTTTGACATCTATTAAGTCGACAATATAAGTTATATATTTATCCTGAAACTTCCAATATTTTTATTAAACGAGTTTTAATATTTTATCTTTAGCACATGTTGAATAATAGAGCTAACTTCAATAACCGTCGAAGTTGAGAGCACACACATACATATTTGGCAAAATTTTTTTCAATTTTAGGTAAATAATAATAATCATAATTTTGAGTTTCTCAATGTTTTTGTAAAAACCTAAAATATACTTTTTATGCAATAAATGGAAAAATGCTTAATAAATATGGGCCGTTTTCAGAATGAAAAGTTAACTATCAATTGTTAGTTAACAACTGATTTTTTATATTATTATTATTAATTTGGCGCTCACACTCTAAAGCTCAATGTTTGCCCGAGTTTTTCTTCCAACATGTGGCTTCTTGATGTACCACAAACTAATTATTATTATTATTAAAATAAGTTCTAATAACTTATACATCAATGTAAAGTTACTGGCAGCAAGATAATCATTAATGCTACACTCTATTATCTCTTTTTTTTCATAAGAATATGTGTTTAAACCCTAAACGTAACGGGCAACATTGTTGAATAGGACATTAATTCTGTGAGAGGAAATTGAGTCAAACTTGCTGTAGACACTTCAGAGTACGCTATACAGGGAACGATGAGTTGTCTAGCTAACTTGCGTCTAGTTTCCAATGGCGTAAATTAAGCAAATATTCTTAGTCTACGTAACACAGAATACACACTACTTACAACAATATTAACGTGGTCGGAACAGGTCAACTTACAGTTAATGACAAAGCTTCAATTTTTTTGTCTTGTTTGTAAATTTAAGAGTACTATTTCCAATAGACAAGTCTGCAATATTCCCAACATACACTTCACTATTACATAGGGATAGCACAAAGGACTTAGAAGCAATTAGTCATAAACAGTTATTACTAGCCCATTTCGATAGCTATAGCCGAAAAATCACTAAATATTTAGTTTGAAACACAAATCCTTGACATGACCAATACGACTAGACAAATACACTTGCATATTATCGGCATAGGCTTGAAGATTAACATACTTAGACATTGGAGACATTAGAGAAAATACTGTTTCTGATCAGTAATAATATTTTATTTTATGACTTTTAATATATTAATCGGCAGTAACCTTCATTTTTGATTATTATTTTTTTGATAAAACGTAATTTTTGAGTTTCATATTTTTTGGTAGATCGAAAAACTCAAAACGACACACCGCTCTTCTAATAAGTGCTAGGTGGCTAATTTTTTTTGTTATGAACAAAATTTTAGCTCCTAAAATAATGATTATTTTTTATCAATAAACAGCAACTCACAAAATAAGCATTGTTTCATACCGAAAACTTAACACACAAAAAATTATTATTATTATAACTTGATATTCGATTATCTTTCCTAAGCGATTAATAAAAATCGAAATATAATTATAAATAATAAGTTTTATATCTTTTGATTAAACATTTTTTAATCGAAATAAATTCGTAGAGGGCTTGAAAAAATATACAAATGTATATATACATTTACAAATGTTTTCTGATATTTGGAACCATTTTATTTTTTTTATTAAAAATTAAAAAAAAAAAACATTATTTTCGGTTCCTGGTTAATAATGAGGGTAATTGTACCCAAAATAAATGGCAGCACAAAATTGAAAAATTGCAAAGAGATAGCCTAAGATTTAATATTATTACCTCACCTTTCACTTTCTCCAATAAACAAAAATTTCTATTCCAAAGTATGGTATGTAGTGTGAGGAGCACCTTCGTTATCTACTCACAGCTGTAAATAGCTTATTTAATACAGCTGTAAAAGTAACGGAAAGTTTGATACCCGTATGGATTCGTTTCTAAAACAATCAGCACCCATTACTTTCGTATCGTTACTCGTTACTTTTGATACCATCAAACACTGGTATCTTTCACGAGCTGAAGAATCATCGATGTTTGCGTACATTTATGGCTTACATAGTTTCAAAGGATATTATCGCTTAATATCTTAATGAAAATATGAAAATGCAAAATCGTTAGTTATGAGAAATAATTCATTTAAAAGTGTGAACAATGTTAGTTTTTCAGTTCAGCTCAGTTCATATATAAAAGAATTGTAACATAAAAAATAGTTGAGAAGAAATAGCCAAATACTTAAATAAGATAGAAACCTTTGGTGCATATTGAAAATTGCGTTGAAAAGGAGTAAGAGTTCATTTGTTCTCATAACTGTTTCATTCCGCACAATATAAGCATGTTGCGTCGTTCTAATCCGTTTATCGAATCAATACGTCATCTACATATACGGAATATGCGAGTACCGAGTTTATTTTGGGAGTAACGATTCGGCACGATTCGAGTCAGGCGTTGTACTCGTTTTTCGGTAACGAATACATACGGTTTGCTACAGCTCTAGCATTTAATAAGCTGGAGTCAAGATCACATTTCGGGCGGCGGCACTTAATAACCTTTGATCAAGGTCGATCATAATTAATTTGTTTATGAAAATTTCATAATTTTGAGATATTTACAAATATTTAAAGATACGAATATTTTAGATTTAAATTGTTCGTTATTCGGCGAGAATGAAGGGTTGTGATTATTATTATTTTTATAGCAATTTGAAAAGACCTTTTTTATACGAATTTCTTAAAACCCGCATACTTTTAACGCGGTTCTTTTTAACGCGGAGTTTTCTACGATCCCCCATTGTCTCTTCTTATACGGTTTTACTTTTTTAACGCTGATTTTTGAACACGGATTATTCCACAACCCCCCGTTGCTTTTTTTAAACGCGGTTTAACTTTTTTAACGCGGTTCGCAATTCATTCTGATTTTGTCCTTTTGTTTTATTTTTAACGCGTTTTATAAGAGCTAATGATGAACGTTTTGCGAAATTTCGTCGAGATTTTAAAAATGCTTTGAAGTGCTACGGGGTTTATATAAAGACATGCAGAAACAGAAACCTCAAGGCTTATTAACAGATTATTTTAAGAACTGAAATATGAATTTGATCGTTGTTTAATATAATTTAAGTTATAAGTAATATCAATATGATTTTTTGTTAAAATTCTGTAAAACAGAAGCTTTTTAGTATTCAAAGCATATCGACATTGTAATAAATTTGTTTACTTCGTCAAATACGGGTTTCGGATGGAAACTTGTTTATTTTAAAGCGGACTTTTTTGGATTTTTCGCAAAATAGAAACGATTAAACAAATTTGAACTGACCAAAAATACCAAAGCCTTGCTACCAAACGGATCGCATCTCATATTCAATTAGGGCTTGTGAGTGTTGCAACATAAAACACAAATTTTATCAAAAAGATAATATCGAGACAAGTATATGAAAAAACATGAGTTTGGGTGATGTTTAATCCACCGGTTAGGTCTGGCCGTTTGCAAAAAGTTTTTTTTTTTAATAAGACAGAGAAACACTGGTTCTGCGACCTAAGATTTCTTATTTAAAGGCGGTTCATTTATACTGGAAATCTATAAATGAATCTTTCCATCGAAGAATGAAAAAATTTGGGATATTTTTAAAGTTTTTGAATGATATGTATGTCGCAAAACCAAATTTGGCAAGGGATGACGGAAAATCCTTCCAATATACATTTTTGAAGACAGTTGCTATCTGTAAGTAATTAATTCAAATTTCATAATTAAATATAAGAGGATCGCCACATATTTATAAACCAAATTTAGTTTCAACTTATTTTTTTAGATAACTGAAATACATACTATGAATCTTTATCCCACATACTTTGGCAAAGATTGTTGAAAAACAAATCTTCGATATAGCAGCTATAACTTCTAGTGCTTAGAGTATTGTTTATATTTCCTTATAATTTTTTCCATATTCTATTTTTAATTTTCCTAACATTTTTGTTTTATTTGATATTCATATGTTTAGTAATATATTTTCATAGATTTATATATAATAATGTTTTAATGATATGTTCTTACTGAATTTAAAAATTCTAACACGCTGGTGCTATTATTTAGTTACATTATTTAAAAAAGTTAAAATTTATCTCATTGTGTGATAATCGGCTTTATCCGAGTTTTAATTATATATTTTATATTCTCTTTCGTCTTCACAATCGAGAAATTAGTATTATTGTTGCTATTACTCTTAGATATAGCTACATAATATAATTTTCCAACATATAGTATGAACCCTTTGTGAGAAGTGAACCGATCTTCTCGGCTCTACCCGTTGGTTCAATACTCAAATAACCAAGTTCAGCGTGCAAAACTAGCTGCAATTTATAACAAAATGTGGTAAACAGTACATTTTTCGTTTCATTTTCTTTACTAAACACAAGAGAGGTCGAAATTTTCATGCTTAAAGGTTTTATTAAATGTATATGATGTTGGCAACCATGAATAATTGAGCCTACGACAAAAAGCAATTGTGTTGGTGTGCTAATCTATCGTCTACATTTCCGTAACTACCCTAAACTTAACATTTAGACCAACTGGTTAAGCGGATGGTTTTAAGGGTAACTGAAACATTGAGAGACTATTCCAATTTCTTACGGATAGTATAGAGTCTCGTTTTTGGTTTCATGAAACCAGCTTTTATTCGATATTAATCCCGCTTCGATAATATACATACATACACATGATTCAATTATTAAAGGTTCTGTAATAAAGCAGTTGTCTATCCAGCAATTGACGAATCGGCTCCTTAAACCATAGTCGCTATTTGGAAGTAGGGAATAAGAGAAAATAATATTATTCCTTATTGCAAATATGATAGTTCAAAACCTTTAAAATAGGGAAATGGTAGTGAAATGCATGTAATAAATTATAATAATAATTTAATTAATTTCATTTAATACTCAATGTTAAGCTTAGAAATATATTTGAACTATGGCCGCTGTGGTCAAGTTGGTAGCTGTGCGTGCTATAACTTGATATGCCGGTGAGTTCGAGGTTCGAATCTCAGTCAGGGCAAGCCAAATCATAATAATAGAACAAGTTTTTTTCTAATAGCGGTCACCCCTCGGCAGGCAATGGCAAACCTCAGAGTGTATTTCTGCCATGAAAAAGCTTCTCATGAAATACATCTGCCGTTCGGAGTCGGCACAAAACTGTAGGTCCCTCCATTTGCGGTATAATATAAAGACGCAAACCAATTTCTAACGGAGTCGGGATTAAATCCGATCATAGTCCTCTTCTGCAATCCTATCGAATTAAATTTATCAGACATCGATTTATCAGAATTATTAATTCTTATAAATCAGGCAAGGTTTTAGCAAGCTTTATACATTTTTTAAAACTAATAAAAAAATGTATGTCGAATGTAAAAACCCAATAAAATTACTCAGTAGTTATTTTTAAAATTTTAATTCGAAAATGTTAATTTACAATGCTTAATAAGTTCGTAATGGAATTTCTACTATGCAAAAGGAAGCATTTCTGTATTTAATTTATTAAGTCAATCATACAACCATAAGTCATTTTTACTATATTTAACTCTATAACAAGATAACAATATATGTAAACTTAAAGAAACAATTTATTGAACCTCGTCTTATAAATATTATAATAATAAATAGTTAAGAACAGAAGTGAAAGATTTAGTGGTAGTAAAGTAAAAGTAAGTAGATTAAATAGGAAAATATAGCACGAGATTGATAGTGGTATTTGAATAAAAGTAAATAATACGTTCAACAATATTCGGCAAATTGTTCCCTTTATACTTATAAGTTTTAAGGGTAAAGTGTTTCATAAACGCACGGAGAACACAAATTATGGACGTTCAGTCGCCAAACAACAAGAAATATTGCACAAGTTTAGATAACGGATGAACCAACAAAATCATTTTTTTTATTATTACACATTAAATTATAAATCTCAAACCATTTTCAAATTGCATTCTACTACTTAAACAAAAAAAGTACCATATGATTCTGTTTTCTCCCTACTTCTTAAATGTAACTACAGATTAAGGATTATCAAATTTCACCTGTCAGAAGTTACAGAACCTTTTATTATTGAGAAAAAATTACTCAATCGCTGAATGCATTTGAATAATAAACAAATATTTAAGAAATGCACCTGAGTATGAAGATGTTTATAATATTTATTATTGTTAGAAATGTATGCTAAGGAAACCATGATAAGTCTCATCAACGAATTGTTATCTTATCAGGAACTTTTAGCATGTTTAAGAACTGTTCGAAACATTTCAGTCAAGAAATCGGTTTTATAATGCATGAATATGCGTGAAGAGAATGTTTTTTGATTTTAATGTTACATATATCGCACTTAAAAATATTATTTATTTTTTAGCTTTGGTTTCAAATCCGTCATTTATTTAAAATCAAAAAATTTATTTGTGGTTGATTTAAAATTTTTGGAAAGTGCTACGGTCGTGCCTCTTCTCAAAAAATGTTAAATAAACCATTAGGTTTTATTCTTTGTGGTTTCATGAAGATAAGCAGATATGATCAATTGCAAAATGCTCTCTACCACTTCTACGAATATTTGATATTCCTTTGAAAAATACAATAGCCAACTTTAAGTGCTTTCTGCAGCCTCCAACTAGTTTTTGATTTCAAAATAAAAAACGGGGTAAATTATTACAATCATACTAACTTTTTTGCATTAACCTAATACGCTTCGTTTGGAAATATAAAAAGGATAACAATCAAACTTCAACTTATTGAACTAAAAAACGAACTATTTTAAGAAATTATTAAATACCTATTTATAATTATTTTATGATAAAGTTTGAAGAAATCTAATTTTGGTAAGGGTAACACAAGTCTTTAGATACAAATTTTGTAAATTTTTATCAGATAGATAGATAGTTGTAAGATTTACAATACTTTTATTTCCAGATTTATATAATTAATATAACAATTATGAGTGAAAAAAAAATGTATATGTACGTCTTAATATTCGGAACTTGTTCAATTTTATTTTGGTGAGAGTTACACAAGTCTTTTGTTACAAATTTTGTAAATTTTCTTTTAAGAATTTTACAATACTTTTATTTTGAGATTTATATAATTTATATAACAATAATAATAGTAATAATAAAAACGGTTTTATCCCTTCATACCCGCCCGACCGACGCGAGGGGCGCATCCGCATGACGCACGGATATATAAAAACAAAAAAAATTTTTTTTTCATATATGTTGCGCCGAGTCATGAAAGGCAGAGGTTTGTTAAGTGTCGAGATCTAAAACTGTTCAGCTACAGAACAAATGCTCATCAGCTGATCGAATAGTAATATATGTATATGTATGTATGTATTAATTATTGAGAGAATTGAGTATAGTTTTCTTTATGTAAAAAAGTGAGTCTGAAATATCAAAAGAACCGGAGTGAGTGTTAAAATCCTGACACAAACTACGGAGTGGCTCATTTAACTCAAAATTGCTTTTACATGGCTTCAGAAAGAGAGGCCGGAAATGTCTTGAAATTCTAGAGGGAACGTTTAGTTTTATTTCGCTAAGAAGAGATGGGCTAGAGATCAAGCCTGTCAGTAACTTGACCAAAAATACAATGCCTAGCATTTCTCTGCGACTAGCAAGTGTAGGAAGATTAATGAGTTTTAAACGACTTATATATGGTGGCAGGTTCTACTGAGAATCCCAACGAAAATTCCTTAAAGCAAAAAGCAGAAATTGTTTTTGAATTGACTCTATTCTGTCGGAATGAATTTGATATCGCGGGTTCCAAACAACAGATCCATATTCCAGTATAGGCCTCACTAACGTTGTGAACAGAGCCTTCGTGATATAAGGGTCATTGAATTCTTTTGACTCAATGATGAGTAAATAAAAAGTTTCTTAATATTAGGGACTTGTTCAAGACCGTTTCCTTGTTAGTCGCGGCCATTTCGGGATTTGAGACTAGGGCCTGAACAAGTCCCGAAATTGCCCTGAAGAAGTAACGCCCATTACAACTTTTCACTCATAATTATTTTGCAACCACTCTTTAATATAAGGCTGAAGATAAAAGTCTTTGAAAACTTAAATATATGTTACTCGTTGATAATTATTATGGAAAGAAATTTAATAAATATAAGTTTCAAAATAATAGCTTTATATGACTATTAGGTATATTATTAATTTTCTCAAATTTAAAAAAATGTCAGTTTGTGATATACTCGTATGCAACAAATTGCGTAAGAGCGTCAGCAAAAGAAAAAATGTTAAAAATTGTTAGTTGAAGGAGTGTTAAAATGTGATTTTATGGCTTTTATTAGAGAATCAACTCTATTAACTTTACTAAAAAGAATTGGGTTGTATCGTTGGTGTTAGATATAGAACCGAATTTTCATTGAAAAATAATTCAAATTACTTAGAAGAAAAATAATAGCTAATAATTCTTTTCAGATAACGCAAAGAATTATATCAGTCTCTTAAACGAAGATTAATCTTTTCAAACTAAAGACTAAGTGAAATCTGAATAAACATTTGTAATTATGTAAAGTTTGAATAGTTGGAGAGCTCCCCCCATTGCTCGTTTTGAAGATAAAATGTATAGTTCGCCCTCCTAGTACTGCAATGTAAAAGGCAGTATACAAAATAACACTTTTATACACATAATTATAGGGAGCAATGGTGAGCAAAAGTATACTCGCTAGGGAACAATTGCGGTGCAATCAACCGATGATCCCAAGTGCAGGTCGCATTACAGCATGCTTAGTAACTTCCATAAGTATCATAAAAATATATGTAAATGACTTATTTTGGTTAATTGCGTTTTATTTACTTAAATTTAAAATTATTTATTATATTGACTATACTTCGACTTCAATTTGAGATCATTCTCAGAAACACTTGCTTATTAATATAAATATTCACACAAAAAAAAAATACAAATTTGTTCATTCCCAGTCAATATGAAATTGTTCGATGTTGCCATTGACATCTTTAACTCAATCCATTTACAGTTATTTGTAATTTTTTTTTAGATAGGGCTAACAATCATAGTTTAAAACACTGCCAACATTTATTTCCACGGAAATAGAAATTTTATATTTGTATATACATACATCTACGTACATATGTATATGTATGTATGTAGATTAGTAACAGTTTACTTTGTTTTCATATTCACTTGTTAGTAACAAAACTTACAGCTGATTTGGCCACCCACACCATTAATAACTAACACGGTTAGATATATTTTCAACATCACTTTAGAGTTCCGATGTGGGTTAGCAGTCCAAGAACGTGTTGCCTAACTGGCTCAAAAATTTCTAGACACACAGTTATATAACACGAATGCATTACGATAACCGTTTTAAATTTTGCTTTTACTCGACGCCATATGCGGAAGTTACACATACTTACATACATATGTAGGTACTCGCTATAATCAACCAACTGCTTTGGAGTCGTTGGCAAAGTTGAGCGGATATTTTCTACACTGACATATTACCACCTACGCTACACCCAAATTTAAATCTGATAACAGTCACACTTTCAACCATGGTCTTTATGCACACGCACACACACACATATATGAATATATGCGAAAATGTAATTGCCGGTAAATGAAAGGGCAAATTTTGTTTACAAACTAAGGCTCCTCGTATTGAGTAAGTACAGTATATACCGCTTAGATACATTAAATTTTAAAACAAAGATAAGTTAAAGTTAAAACTCCTTTTTTTTGTGGTAATTTTAAAGCTTTTCTTGTGACTAATTAATTTTAAGGGGGTCCTCTACTCTCGCGGTTTAAAAAAATCGATTTTCTGTTTTATTTAGTTTTAATCTAGATGTATCCAATAGTACGCGACAGAGAGGATTTCGTAGAAATCAAATTCCTTAGCATGTTTCTGGGCTCTGTAATATACCCGTCTCCATAAAGTTATACGCCGTAATTTATCTTTAAACACGTTTTCCCGAAAGTAGTGTTTTTTTTTAGTTGCCGAGTAAGACTTTTCATAAAAGTATCGGTCCGATTAAACATTTTTTTTTATTGAATTTGTCAGTGGACATACCGATATGTTTTCCCGAGTACGATTTGCAAATTTTTATTTTGTTCTATTTTTAGAGTGTCTAATATGTCAAAAAATTACGTGAAAATTAAAAATTTTTACAAATAGTTACATAAATTTTATAATTTGCAAAATAATAAAATTCTGTCTCGGGAAAATATAGCCAACGTAATTGTGATTATAAAGAATATTTATTTTCTGATTACAGATTACGTAACTGGATAGAATTTTACTTAAGCGGTACGCATGCAGTTTCAACATCAATTTAGTCAACGACGTTTCAAGGTCGACAATGTTTTCTTTTTGGTATTCAATACAAAAATTTTAATTTCAAAACATGTATGTACCTTTAAAATAAAAAAAAATGTCTTAAATTCATTCAGTAGATCATTCGCAATTTATTTTAAAAAAAAATCGTTTGATTTCAGGCCTTGGGAGTAGAGGACCCTCTTAAAGCCCACCACACCCGGAGTTCTCAGCAGAATCTGGGAGACAGCTCTGTTATAGTATATTGAGAAAGAGAGAGAGCAAGCGCTGACACAATTCTATGGCAAAAATCAAAAACGGTTAGGAGTTGCAAAGTGGCATAGTATTTAGCGTTCACCCAAAGTTCAGATCTCGATGATTGAAAAAATGTAAGTCTATAGTTGAGATCCTTAAGCTACTTTCGGTGTATAACCTTATGCAAAGTAAGAAGCGTGTAAATTTTACTGGTCATTAAAATAAATTAGAATATGATATTAAAGCGTATCTATCGATTTTGTACTCATTTAAAATTTGTCTCTAAAATAAAATCGTGCACACTTAAATAATGAAGCAAAAATACTTGATATCCAAAATATCGTTACATAAATGACAGGAACAAATTACTCTCAATATATACTAAAAAATCCACTAAAAGGTTGAGTTTATACGAAGAACTAGTTCATTTCTAACTGAAATTATTTGTGTAGTGTTTTTTCTAAGCTAAGAAATAAATTTGTAAAAGGAAATAAAAATTGTGTCTAACTCTCTTCAAAATCTACTAAATTTAATGATCTAGAAATCAGCTTCAAGCTACTGTAAAATTTTAGGTTTATTATAATTCCCAACTCCTAAAATTTGTGACTGTAAATTTTGGAACATAAATTGAATCAGATTTGCGGCGTTCAGACATAGCTTAATATTAAACTTTCGAATAAAAAATACCGACATGGCTTAGGATTAGTAACTTTCCGCAAATTACGATATTTGTATTAAGTAGTATTTTTTTTAAATAGAAAACGAATAACAAAGGGCCTAGAATGAGCTCTGTTATTTTCATTCATTTTTTTGGTACAAATCGAACAAAGTAAAATTCAACAGAAAGAGAATTTTCCATGCATTAGTCTTACGAGCGGTATTTTAACAAAGTTATTCAGGTAAGCAGAAGTGACATAAGCGAGAAGGCAGCTAAACGGAGTGTACTGTTTAATGGCGCGTTTAAGACGGGGACGAATGCATTTTTTTTAATTTAATTTTTTCTATTCATATTTCCAAGCTACTTGCATGTGTTTGTTTGTAGGTATTTATACATACATATGTCACCTACATACTTTAATGTAAGCTTAAACGCAGTGAGCTTTTGAAAAGCGGAAATGTTTTAGAAGTACACCGGCGCTCTGACTGTGAATATGTAGCGTCTGTTCTTTATACAATACTAGAAGAATTTCACGTTTTATGTACATATGTACATACATATACTATACGAGAATGAAAGTACATATGTATGTATGTATATTGAAAATAATGCGGGTGTTCCTTGCCCTTTGATATGACGATATTGCCCTCCGTCATGCGTCATTGAAATGTGCCAAACAATGCAAAAAGTCTGACAATTGTCATTTGCTTGATTTATTATACACACATATCTCCATACATGCATGCATACACACGCTTATATGTACATATGTATGTATGTAGGTATGCAGATAAAATTATACGCATGAACTTATATGTGGGGTAAAATGTGCACACATACATAAATACCTTTGTATATTTTATATGTATGTATGTACGATTGTTTGATTTGTTGTGATCGTCAAAACGACCTGAACGTACACAACGTGTCGACCTTCACATTGAAGCTCAATTGGGCGCGCTGAACGCCAGTTAAGCCAATGCGTGTCAACGCACTCTACGTAGTTAGTTCACATTTTGCCACTTATTTATTTACATTTGGACATGAAATATACCACATATGTATGTACGTACATGTGTACATATGTTTTCCAAATTTTTTACAATACATACATACATACATACATACTACGAATAGTTCAATTAACTTTTTCGAATTTTTTGAACTTCCAAAAATGAACTCGTTGGTTAGTCAGCGGCTCGAAGGTGTGAACAAAATGGGGATCACATCGCTGCGTAGTGGGTTCGTAGTAAAATACCTATCTGTACAAATGTATGTACATATGTATGTATGTATGTATGAATTGACGCTTGACAATGAACTTTTGTGAACATCCACAATGTTATCTATTTAACACATGCATTCAATTATTAAAACTAAATGCTTAATGCTGTGTGCATATTTACTTGACTAAATCATTTTTATACCCGAGCGTACTTGTACACAAGGGAATGTCGAAATAGATATAGACTTATGTACATATGTACATATATGTATATACCAAAATGATCAGAATGAAAAGATGAATCGATTTATCCCTGACTGTCTGTCTGTCTGTCCGTCTGTCCGTCCGTCCGTCTGTTCGTGGTTACGATAATTTAAGTAAAAATTGAGATTGGCCAGGATAGGTTGGTACTGAAAATGTTGAAGAGATCCGTCAATAACCACGCCCACCTCCCATATAACGGAAGTTTTAAAAAATGCGAAACTTCGTTTTTTCGGTATCTATTTGTGGAAATTGGCCGCTGTGGTTGAGTTGGTAGCGGTGCGTGCTATAACTCGATATGCCGGTGAGTTCGAGGTTCGAAGCTCAGTCAGGGCAAGCAAAATCTTAATAATAGAAAAGTTTTTTCTAATAGCGGTCACCTCTCGGCAGACAATGGCAAACCTCCGAGGGTATTTCTGCCATGAAAAAGCTTCTCATTAAATACATCTGCCGTTCGGAGTCGGCACAGAACTGTAGGTCCCTCCATTTGTGATATAATATAAAGACGCACACCACAAATGGCAGGAGAAGCTCGGCCAAACACTGAGCTATATAGTGTACGCGCCAAAAATTATTATTATTATTATTTGTGGAAATTGAATGAAATTTGATATTTTGAGCGATTTTAAACAAAGAAACTTTAAATTTACGAACTTTTGAAAAATAGGCGTTGCCCCGCCCGGTTATGAAAAAATGTCCGTATCTGAATAACGGTATTAGATATCGTCACAAAATTTGGTGAACATATATTCCTCGATACTGCTGTTATCATCGTCAACCTTTTTTTTTAAATCGGACCATAACCACGCCTACCTTCCATATATGAAAAATGCAAAAAATTTCTTTTTTCAGTATCTATTGGAGTTTTTTTCAAAAATTTAAAATTTTTTATTATTAGTAATTTTAAATTTAATGAGCCAAAGCAAGAGATTTTACGTTCATAATAATAATATAATTTTGGCGCGTACACTATATAGCTCAGTGTTTGGCCGAGCTTCTCCTGCCATTTGTGGTGTGCGTCTTTATATTATATCACAAATGGAGGGACCTACAGTTCTGTGCCGACTCCGAACGGCAGATGTATTTAATGAGAAGCTTTTTCATGGCAGAAATACCCTCGGAGGTTTGCCATTGCCTGCCGAGGAGTGACCGCTATTAGAAAAAACTTTTTCTATGATTAAGATTTTGCTTGCCCTAATTGAGATTCGAACCTCGAACTCACCGGCATATCGAGTTATAGCACGCACCGCTACCAACTCGACCACAGCGGCCACGTTACGTTCATTACCTCTTAAGATATTTGGAAAAATCTTCAAAAAATTAGAAAAGTTCTGAAAATTGTTCACTGATAGTTGATAACTGTTTATGAGCTTAAGGGAAAATTTATGAGGAAAAACAACAATACTCAAAGCGGTAGAAGTTATAGTAATATTTCTGATAAGACCACATTTCCTTATAAGACTTCTTTCTTCTTGGCTTCCGCCAGAATCGAACTCATCCATTAATACATTTCATTTATTATTGTTTTGCCTTTTAATTATTTAATTTTTAATTGTTTATGTGCTTTTAGACCGATTATTTGTGAAGGGAAAAATAAAGAAAAATAACAACAGCGCACACAGCGTTAGCTTAACACGGCGCGATTAGATGCTGACTTAAGTATTACGTTGGTGTCGCGGGTTTCGACACCCGCGGAAGCCAAGAAAAAAGTAGTCTGACGAGGAGATGTGGTGTTCTCCGAAGTATAACTATAACTAAACGGCTCTAATGCTCATGAACGATTAAAAATTAAATAGTTATATGACCAAACAATAACAGATAGTTGATAACTTTTAAGAAAAAATTTAAAAGCTTTTTAGAGCCAGAACTCTAAACCAGGTGTTTCGGCTTTTCAGACTTTCAGCAAAGCTGAATAAGCGCAAACCGAATCGCTAAAATTTTAACGATTATCGTCAATCAAATTTTCGATAATTGTGAGTCTTAACACATTATTTTTTCAATTAATGTAATCGTAGTAATGAAAATTACAATTATATTTAAGGAAATTGTAATTGAAAAAATTTAAGGACTGCAATTAAAAGATTCGTAACCATATACTGTTGATCTCATTTTAACGCGGAGTTCAAATTGGTTTATTCGTTTCCATTTTGCGAAAAATCCAAAAAGTCCGCTTTAAAATAAACAAATTATATAAAATATATATATTAGTTCTTAAAATAATATATTATAGAAATTCCGTTTGCACTCCATAGCCTTTTAAAAATCTCGACGGAATTTCGCTAAACGTTCATCATTAGCTCATGCAAAAGGCATTAAATATAAAACAAATATATAAATTCGGAATGAATAGCGAATCGCTTTAAAAAAGGAAAACCTCTTAAAAAATCACAAGGGAAATTGTGGAAAACTCCGCTTTAAAAAAATCCGCGTTAAAATGCGATCGACTGTATGAAATCATTACAATTATAGTAATCACTTGCTGTTTCTTAATCTGGTTTACAGAAATTTGGCTCTTAATAACACCAAAATATAGCTCAACGGCTGTGCCTTTCCTGCTATTTACGGTGTGCGTTTTTGAACGGTATTTTATATATATTATAAGACAAAAATTTGCTCGAAGGTTTGCTATAGACTACCAAAGGGTGATCGCTATTAAATTAGATTTTGCCCGGTTGAGCTCAAGGCCTGTTTTGTTGGTGAAATATTTCTAAATGGTTGTTGATAAAAGATAAGGCTACTATTTCAACTTCAGAAAGTTATTTTTCGCCGCAACACTTTTACCACGGATAGAGCCAAGGTATGGTTCCTACGCTTGCCGAGTACACTATTGTATTGTTCTGTCTCGTATATAGTGCAACCAATTGCAATCAAGAGCTTATCTGCGTCTATTTATTTGCAAAAGAGAGCACGCCTTAAATCTAAAATTTTAAAATAAAATATAAATAAATTGCAGCACTATAACTTCTGCAGCGAAACCACTGTTGTTTTTGCAATTTAGATATTTTCCACTTACACAACTCTACTCGAACTGAGCTAACATCATGGATAATAATTTATCAAATTTTTATAAAAATTTCAAACTTTTTTCATAGAAACTTAAGAAAACTTTCGAGTATGCAAGCGCTGATTGAGAATTTTTTGTCAAACTAATTTCCAGCGACTGAAACATTATTATACAAAAATTTAATTTAATTCAAAGAAAAAGTCAAAGTTTTAATAAAAATTTGTTGCATTTTTATAAAGTTTCTATAAAGTTTTGAAACTTTAGTTCACATGATGTTTGTTAGAGAATAAAACTTATTTTAACTGACGAAACTTGAAGAAAAACAAAAGAAAGTAAATTCACAGAGTTTGTCAAAACTAAACACCACTATTGAATTGAATACATGTGCGCTGGTAGCTTGATTTAATCATAGAATGTTTGATAATTAGGCAGTTGTATTACTCTTGCCTTAGCCTGTTTTGCTCTCTTTTAATTTTTTCCAAAGTTGTTTATTGTATCTTTCTTATGAGAAACTAACATTAATTTTTAAATTCTTAAAGCTAAAAAAATATATGTATATAAGCAATTTGCTGCCACTGCATCAAAATAGCAAAGTGAGCGTAGTAGATTGTAAATGTACTTTATTAATTAATTAATTAGCATGAAATACATATGTTTCAAAATATCGAAAAAAAAACGTCCATGTTATGTAAATAAGGGAATCAACGCCTTTAAGCACAATTTAATCTAATATCCTTTCTCTTTAATCGCCTAGGGAAGTTCTGTTTGAGTAAATTTTTAGCAATCTTATTCGGATGATTAAATAATCTTAGCGAATAATTTTTTTACATTACCTACATATATCTCATCAATCAACGTATTTATCATAAGGTCGCTGTGAATATTGGAGTTTTTATCATACCAGGGGGCTCCGCATATTGCCCTCAAAGGTTTTAGACTGCAGCCTTTCAATCTAAGTTAGATTTAGACGCTGAACCCCAAAGTTGGATCCCATATGTCCAAGATTGTTGTATCATCGTATTAATTTGGATTTAGGGCCAATGTAAATTGGCGATTGTTTATTTAACATGTGATTTTTCCAGATGAGCTTTCTATCTTACGTTGATATATCAAATTTCTGCAAATATGTTTCATGTAATGTACAAACCGCATTTCGCTACTAGTTGCCTACTTTTCTATTACCTTTGCCCGAAATGGGATAAAATATGTTCCCCTTTATCAGACCTTCCTAAATGCAACCTTACAAAGCAGTCGGAAAACCTAAATATCAATAACTATCCAAGTTTTTATAATTGAATCATGCGCTGGTAGTAAAGTTAATTTCAACCAAATTCAAAATTATATTGATTGTCAATAATGTTTTTTATTTTATAGTTATTTTTAAGAATTTTCAATTAAAATGCAGTTTATTATTTAACAAAATCAAATTAAAACTAGTTTCAAACTTTGTAGAATTCTAAAAATATATACATCTACATATTTGTAGTCCTATATAATCTTACATAATAAATTTACAACCCAAAAGTTTTTTTTTGCCAATTTATAGTTATGTAAAGGGTGTTAATTTTTAGACGTGTGGTTCTCAATGAGCCAATACTTTTTTCGGAATTGGTCTTTTTGGCAGCTGTTGCTTGATTTATACTCAGTTTGGTTTGCCATTTTAATACGCCTTGGAAGAGAATATTTGGCGCGTTATTGCTGACATACGGCCCCAATTGCTGCAAAAGGTGGTCAAAAATTGGACCTCGCGGCTGGAATTTATTCGAAATCATTTTTAAAACATAATGGCAAACCCTTGTCTTTATAATAAAGCAAAATTCTTGGCCATGGCATTAAATTATATGCGTTTTATTTATTCTCAAAAACCAAATGTCTAAAAAAAACACCCATTATGGAAGAAAGCCGTAACCTCTTCGAAAAAAAACGTGGTTTTTATTAGAGAATGAATTGTAAATAAAAAATATTAAAAATAAAAAAATAAACATAAATGGCAACGTTTATAATTTTGAATATGATTCCAAATTTTATGACCACTACCGTAAGTATAATTCATTTGTGATCCTTTAAAAAAAATTAACTTACATGTATTCGAAAAACTTACAAATAAAAATTTTGAGGAAAACTCATTTCATATTTTTTTTTACATACTTAGTTTACTACATCATACCGGCCTGTACCGTAAGTTTGAAATCGAATCGATTTTGAAAATTTTTTTAAATATTCCTAGTTCAAAATTTATTCTATTAACGTTGCCTGAAATCTGTGAAAATTTTGCATTCTTCACGTAACAGTGAAATACAGAAAATGCAACTCAGTGACAAATTTTGTAGAAAACCTAATAAAACCGAAGTATTTTTAACTTGCATTGGCAGAAAATACTACAATTTTGAATTGTAGAAAACAAAATGCTACGAGTGTTAGAGCTGGGCACTAATATTTTATGCAGAACGGATGGTGCCTGATAGGTTTATATATTTTTTAGAGTATTGAAACTGATTCAATTATAAAAGGTTTGCTAGTTCGCTTACTATTTGTCAAACGGCTCCCATAATAAGGCACTGAGTGGTTAACTCTTCAAATTGGAGGAAAAACGAAATGTAGGTATACAAGAAAACTTTTGATGCCATCTCTGCTGCCTTTATTGTTCTTTGGTTTTATCGTATAAGCTGACATTTCATTTTCAGACTGCGTGATTTCGTGTAAGTTTTCAATAAATTGATTTTATTCCGTAATATAATAAATTTCTAACAAATAATACAACTTATTTAATTTCAGAGTAATTAATCTCAGCGTTCATTAAAATAAAGATGGCACAACGCCGAAACTGGTTTGTCTCCAAACCACACTTGACGGAAAATCGTTCCAACAAATATTTGTGTACGTTGTTTATTTTGGCGGTTCAAGTGCACCACACCATATTTTACCGTTCTTCCTGTTCCAGAGCAGCGACACGCGTTTGGAAGTGTGAACCGTGCAAGCACACACACACACACACACGTAAATTGAATTCAAATATGAAAAAGTGGTCAATAGACGAATAATTAATAAGTGAATGTTTACAGATTTTTGGAACGTTTTTCATTATGGCTGCATTCATGTGCAGCCCCTCCCGTTCTGTATTTTATGTTATTTTAACAATAGTTTTAGTAAATTAATTAAAATATTTTATGAGTATAAGTTAAACAATAAAATAAATATAAACCAAAACAGATGCCCTTTTAAATTTAGTTGTTTTACATGCCAAAAAATGATCCAGTTGGTGTGAGCTTTGAGTGCAAAGTTTAAAGATGTTTACATACTTGGTAGGTGTTTAGAAAATCTAATTTAATAAACCAAAAATGTCAAAAGTATGTATGTAAGTTGCAAATTGTGCAGCAAATAGAAGAGTTCGATAACCTTCACGAAGACGTGCTTAACGAAACATGTTTCCGATGAGCCTACCTCCACGTAGGTGGGAAGTTGAATTATTTTTCGAGTTTTTTTTTAGCTTTTTACGAAGTTTTAAAGTTATATGGTTTTTGGGTAAAAATTGTACCCATTTGTTATTGAAAAGTAATGGAAATTAAAAAACGCAAAAATATATTGCTGAAATGGGAGAATATCTTTTTATAACATAATTGTGACACGTATTATATTTAAGCGCACCGATAAATAAACTGTTTTAAGCGTATTTAACTACATGGATGTAAATATTTTTTTTTTTTTTTAAGACCAGCTGGTTTTGCAAATGTAATTGGCTTTAGAGATAAGCGGGATAATGGAGCAAATAGTCGTTTCCACGTTGGAATAAAAGTGGTCCACGACAAATTTTGACAAATTCGGACAAAATATTTTTTTAGTTCAATTAAAGTACTAAAGATATTAAAAAAATCAAATAAGTCCAAGGTTCAAATTTCATAAAATTTTTATATAACATACATAATTTTAAAAATAAAAAAAAATTATCGCATTATATTTTCTAACCTATTACATTTTGTTAAGAACAATGCAGTTTCAAATGGCTAAACATTTTTGCGATAGAAAATATACTAAAAAACCAACGATAATTTTCAGCGACATGAAACTTGCTCTATTTTTTATTAAAATTGAATAAGCTACAAAACTGAATACTCCAAATTTTGTTTAGATTTAATTGAAAAAAAATGTGTCTTCTAATGGTATCTTGTTTTTAATATTATTAAAAATATTGTAAGTACGAGTATAAAGCTGGTGCATCTTGTACCTACTTACTTAAATTATAAAAATAATTAAACTAAATGTACATACATACATATATTGTCCGAATTTGTCAAAACACAACTTTCGTCGTGTGCGTCTACTTTTATACCTTTTCCAAAACTTATTGAAAACTTGTTGTTGTGGAGACTTGATTTAATTTTTTGGAGCTAATATTTATTATCGGGTTCGAATTATATTTATCAATTGCACTCTTATTATTTTTATTTTTGGCCTCAGGCGTTACATTGTCCGGTGGCCAGTTAAAAGAAAAAAAATCAAGAACCAATGATTAATTAAATAAAGTTAAATATGTACTTACATGCGTTAAATGAGTTTGTTAACAATTATTTCACTTTGCACCGATGCACATTTATTTCCTAATACAAATCTTCAACTGCACCTGAATTATACTTTCTTACACACATTTATTGAAGATCTGAGTATTTTGTTTGGTTTTAATTATTGCTCGAAAGCCTACTCAATCAAAGGGCTTTCTGAGCAACAATCAAAATTATACAAACACCCAATGGCACACGCATGTAACAAGTATTTGTATGTGTGTGTGTGTACATACATACATATAGTACAAGTAACCTCAACATTAAACTTTAACGCGCTCACATGTTAACATAATCAATACACATACAAGCTCATATTTTTCGGATGAGAAAGGGCTATTTAGTTAATTGTAATTGATGGTGCAGTGTAGGAATGCAAATGTTGACATAAATACTATTAAACAGACTTCACAATAAATTTAAAGTTAAGCTCTGTTATATTGTAAAACGTCTTAACGGTATGAGAACCGAAAACAAACTGCATCCGGTGTTTTAACTGACTTCCGATTTCCGCTGTGATCCTCAGCAATGAAAAAAATCACCACTTTTTTGTTGCGTCGGCGCAGTGACGAACAATTAAATTTTTAGCTTCGGCATTGCTACCGACGAAGATGACTTGCTTTGTGCCATTCCCATCTTCGACACATCGCCTTGGAACGGCCTCAACCACCCACAAACGTTCGGTAAAATACATTCGTTCACACATACATACATAAATACCTTCAAATAAGATTGCATGGTTGCAATCGTTCCATGCGTCAGCTCGTGTTAAATGTCTTTGGTTTGTGTACTCCTCTATAAAGTTGGACACCAGGTTTGGCATGTGATTTTTGTTATGAATTTACCGGTGGGTTGACATCGTTGAATAAAGGGATTTATTGTTCAGTTTCTGCTATATTTCGCGCGTTCTGTGTAGACATTCCACTCTTTGGCCTCAATGAAATATATTTGGTTGCATCTGCTCGTGGAACTCCAAATAAAACAATATAATAACTTAGCCGGAATAATGCAATCCGATAAGATTGCCAAAGGGTACTTGTTCATTGGCCAATAAGAATTGGCTTGGACCTCGTTCACGCCTATGCCCATGCGATACCGCCAAAAGATATGCATCAAATTTATAATTATTAAATAAATACACATATTTATGTAGATAAATGTTTTTATATGTACATATTAGGCATGTCAATCCCGGGATCCCGAAATCCCTGCCTTTTTTAACTCCCGAATATCTCAGGATAAGTCTTTTCAAATCTCGGAACTGAAGAAAACAGCGAATTAGTGAGCCATTTATTTTTTTAATTTTGTATCATTCTTAAAAATTTCCTCTTTTAAGGGCAAAACAAAGTTTTTAGAGAGTTCGCAATCGAGAAATAACATAGCTTGTTAACTCCCTTAAGGCTTTGATTTGCCCTTGCCATTATAAATGAGCTGGAGAATATCCCACTCGAGTAGAAAATGAGCCTCACTATGAAAGCGATGTTAATAGAACGAACAACGTGGTGCCTGAAGTGGATAAGGCAGAAAACCTCAAAGATAAATTGCATCAAGTTTTAACGATCAGCTCGCAATTGTCCAATAATCGAAAGGCATAAAATTTATCAGATGGCTTAGTAAAAGAAATTGATAGTAATCGTAATGAGGCGATAAAGGCTATGTCCTACAGAGAGCATTTAACTTATTGTCGACAATCTAACCAACAAGTGTTCAGGCGCAGCAGCAGTGCTTTTCCACTGCAGATTTTAAGTGCAACAGATTTTGTATTTCTTTTTTTTACTAAATGGTAATATATTAATATATAATATTGGTCTTAAACAGTGATTAAAAATAATTTTAATTTATGTGGGTGCATTTGCTTCTGTACCAAATATGTATTTTTGTACTTGAAGTATAAATTATTTTGTATGTGTGTCAAATTTTACGTTAAACCGGTTCTTGTTCCAAGTAAGGAAAACTATATTAATATACATATGTACATACATGCAACTAAAAGCCATTATTTCTATGAAGCAAATCTTTTGAAAATAAAATGTAGTTTAATGTCTGATTTCAGTAAGCAGTATCATCTCTAATATACATAAGTCACAATTTTAGACAAGTTGACGTTAATTGGTCTCAATTCCTCTACTCTCAAAACAAAGTCTCTCACCAGGAGATAAGCAGGTCACAAAAAGTAAGACAAACGCAAAAAATAAAAACGCAAAGCGAGGAAGGGCAATAATCTTAAAATCATCCACAGTCTCAAATTTTAAAACTTAAGGTTATAAGGTTATAGGACTTACTGTCAATAAGGCGTTATACAATTTTTCAAGGTTTTGATGGCCTCTTATGACACTAAAAAACCGAAGAAAACCGGTTTGAAAAAACCGTGTCAATCATCCTAGTAAGTTGACTTATTCAAAAATATATTAAAGATGGGCATAACAAAAACTTAAGTCATTTAATGTTATTTACTTAGTTAAAGAATGATTGATTATAAATTGAGAGTTTACATATAAATAAATATCTTAGCACGTATAAGAAAGTAAGTTATTTAATTTTTTTTTTTTTAATGTTTTAGCTAAAAATTAAATTCCAATTTATGGCAAAATATTATTTATCAAAACCAACTTAATGCATTTAATCGCCTTAGTGCATTTTCCCTTAACTCTTCCATACGACCACCGGCTTTGCTTTGCGAAACATTCCGCTTTTCTACTGGGAACGAATACACATTTATTTACGAGGACGAGGCATCGGTTTGTCAGTGTAGGACTTTAACCCGGGCTAAACCGTCTTCTACCGTCTTATGGAAACGGTACTACCTTCAAGTATTTAGCCGGTAGGTGGTTTAAGTGCAATGCTCTACGCTCGTTGCAGTCCTGCAGCTGTCCATAGATAAGTGCTTGGCCGAGCTTCTCCTACCGTTTGTAGAGTGCGTTTTTTATATTCTACCACAAATGGATGGACCTACTGTTTTGTGCCGACTCCGAACAGCAGATGTTTTTATGTGAAGCTTTTTCATAGCAGAAATACCTTCGAAGGTTTGCCATTGCCTTCCTAGGTCACCGCTATTAGAAAAAAACCTTTTTATGATTAAGATTTTGGCCCTGGTCGAGATTTGAACCTCGAAGTCAGCGGCATATCGAGTTATAGCACGCACCACTATCTACTCGACTACAGCGGCCACATGATGTGCAATAGAACAATATTATTGAAGAGGCTGCCGTGCAGCCCCGTTGCTAGGTTGCATGTTATGCAGGTTTTCTGAAAGGACTAGAACTCGTCTCAGTTTCTGGTGGATGGAATTCACCATGTTCCAAGCCGTTTGAGAATTATGTCGCTGGCTGATATTCACTTGCTGACTTTTATTCATTTCTGAATCTAGTATTTCTATACAACACTCGATTTTCTGGGCTAACGGTAAAAACGCTAGTATTTTGAGTACTGTCTGAACGGACGGGTTTCCTAGCAGCAAGTTCGTGGTACTTTTCGTGGGTTGTCGAAATGGACCGAGATACCGAACTGTTCTGTCGCTGGATATCACGTTTGCTGGCGATCTGGAAGGATGTTAACATTTGGCGCATTAAGTCGCTTGCCGAAGTTTAATTGCTGACTCCATTTATCTTATTGCCATAATATCCTTGAATTTATGGAGTTTACCTTAACACAAGTTTTTTTTTAGCACTGTATACATATACAGTGTTGTGCATATTATTAGCAAATAAAACGCAGTTCATTTTCTAACATAAATTATATAAATCCAAGTTTTAAAACTTTGTATATATGTACATACTTATGTTTGTAGATTTTGAACATTTTTCTCAGAAGGGTATGCATTTTTTTGAGTATGCAGTTTTCTAGCCCAATCAATTTTATTGTGAAAGTTACGCGTGGCTAAGAATTGCCGGTGATTTAACTCTTAGGAGTTTTTTTTTGTGAAGGGTATTGTGAATTTCTTCCATATAACAAATAAGCAAAATTTATAACACTTCTGAGAAGAAAGATCAAGATTCATATAAAACTTGTTGAATTTTTTTTACTTTCTACATAGTTTTAAACAAGGTGTTATATGGTTTATGTTATAGAATAAACTGAATTTTAATTGGAAATTCTTAAAGTACATAAATAAATGAATATAAGTGGTAAACTAAGTCATTTTGTAGCTAATAATATTCACAACCCTGTATGTACATATGCATATAGTGCATATAACGTGCTAATTTTTATGAAACATGAAACATATGTATGTACATATACATAATATTTTATCTATTTTCAATTTCTATTAGATATTTTGTGAGCTAATTGAAAAAAATGTGTTGAAATGAGGATTCGAATTGTTTATTTAACAATTTTTTACTTTAATTATTTAATTTTATTTAATATTAATATTATTTGTTTTTTCTCATTCTAACTATATATATATTTTTTTATAAATTTGGATTAGAAATGAAAATGTGTTGGTGCTTTGCTATATTCATGAAATAATATGTGAAAATGTATGTGTTCACATTAGAACATACATTAATGTATGTATGTATGTATGTACATATGTATGTAGAATTTTTGCAATTACACTTGTAGTAAATTTTTAATCGCAGCACAGTTATATTCGTACATAATAATGCCAAATCGTTAGAACGTTTTACTTGTATGAAACTGAGTTATATTACTCTTGCAGATATGTATGTATGTATGTATGTATGTATGTATATAATAATTTCTACAAGCGAGTGTGTGACGTCAGTAATCATTAAATATCAACTATAAGCGAATATCATGTGGTTAGGAGTTTGTTTGAAAATTGTGTTCCTTCATTTTCAAAGGTGTGATTCCCATGAGCTCTGTCAGCATAAACGTAACAAATGCCAAAATGTATCGAAAAAGACATTAAAATCTTAATATTACCGAGCTCAAGATAAAGAGTGTCAGCCACATTGGTTACTCACTCATTCAGACTTAGTGCGGGAGTTACTAGCGGGCGGGAGCGGGTCGGCGCAACTCTTTGCGGGATACAAATTTCAAGACGTCACAAGTCGAAGCAAATGTCAGCTAATGATTTCGTGGTAGTTACATATTTTCCTTTTTGCCTAAAGAAGTTATTCCTGGCATTCAGCAATGTCAGTAAACACTTTGACAGACAGAGGAGGCGGATAAACAAAAACCAACAAAATTGTTTTAAAACCGTCGACGTGCATCGCACTTCCTGCCGTTGATGCAGTAATGGCACAAGGAGGACTTACCATTCGTTCATTGTTGCCGTAACAATTGACCTCATTTATAATTCAATATGTTAAAAGTCACAGCAAAGGTTGTGTTGGAATAATGGTTCCGTCTAATGGTAGGTGACAGTGATGGCGGTCGCGGTGCAAAACGGATTGAATGCTTAGCTGAATTGAAGTTTTTGCCGACTAACGAAAATCAACAACAATCAGACAAGTAAGTTTTAATTTATAAACAAAACATTATGTCTTCTGATGTTCATTTCCAGCTTTAATTGAGAAAATTCAAAGGTAATTAACAAGTCTCTCAACAATTAGTTACAAGTAAAAAACACAAATGACCTTAAATTGTATGCACAAATGTGTATGAATTTAAGTGAAATGTATGTATGTATGTAAGTATGTATGTTTAAGTTTTTGAAACAAAGAAACCATAATTACAGCAAGTAAAGTGCAAAAACACCACGCTAGGCTACTTGGTAAACATATTCAATAAATTGTGAGCATAAAATAATAAATCAATTAACCACGAAAGTTGAGTTGCGAATAAGCCGGTTTTTTCATACATCAACATCGCGAACTAAAAATAAAAAAATATGTTTTTGAAAACTTCAAGCGCATCCATAGACAACATAAAGGGCTGTCAAAGTGCTTCACAGTGGTCGAAAAGATCGATCTTGCTGAATTTAATGCATATGTATTTTGGAAGCGAAAGGAGCGCCACATTTACATATTGTCGAGATGATTCATCATTACATTAAGTAAAGATTTATTAATATTTCAGCAGTTAAAATGACAGTTTTTGTAAGTATTTTTAAAATTGAAGATTATAAACTTGAAAACAAAAAGCACCAAACTGTAGCAAAAAATAAATTATCAATTCTTATTCAGAAAATAACATACATATATGAATATTTTCCGCATACCAAAACTTATTTTACTTTGCCAGATGATTAAATGTAATGCAGTGTATTTCGCGAACCCTGACTTTTAATTTTGTGCCTTTACTTGCTACCCAATTGTATTAGAATATTATGGTGTTTTCTTTTCTCTAAATTTGTGTTGTGTGTCCATTTCTTATTTCATTGGACTCTGACCAATCAAAATTTGCGACAATTTCTACTAATGTAGCCATTTCTTAGCACGACATAAGTATAGCAAGAGTTTCAATGTGATAAGGCAACATTTTTTTCGAAAAGAAAGCGCCATTAGACTCCGTGATCTAACAGATTTGTATTAAAAACGTGATTTTAACTATGAGTTGCAAAGGGCATGGGTTACCTGTGTAAGACACATGTCTAATTCAGTAAAATGTTTATTAAAATTTATAAAAGGAATAATATAAAATCAGAGCGTTGACGTGGAGTGGTTTTGAAGGTGATATCGATATCAGCCTCCAAAAACAATTCAGTAAGTTTTGATATTTGTTAAAACGGTAAAGATTAGTTCTGTACAAGTAGAGTATCAATCCATCCCACAGTGCGGCGCAAGTTTTCGGTTCAAATCAATAACTAGTCCTAGTATAATAAATGTATGAATGTTATGTAATTTTATACATACGAGTACATTCATAGAAACTGCCTAATTTTTGGCAACAGATATAGAAACTTCGATTAAATGCATTTAGCTCTTTCCGATTCAAGCTTCGTGCTGCCTGTATCGTGTTATTAATTTTTTTAATATTAAATTAGTACTCGGATATAAAAAAAATTAACTAATGTAATTTAGGATATTATATTTTCAATAGTATTCAGAAAAGGACGATGGTAGTTTTGTGTATGCAGTTAAGGTTGTAGTGGCCCCACCCCGATATACTCGACTTATGTTCCGCTAAACTCCGCAGTTTATCTCTCCATTGGAAAAAGCGGCTCGATATATAAACAAGTAGCCATCCTCTTTAGCCCCCAGCAAGGGGTTGTGCGTTGGGGTTGGAAACTGCCTCGGTAAAATGTTATCATAATAATGTTATCTAGGAAATTCATATCTGAAGAAATCGCTTACCCAACGATATTAATCGACTATTTATATGCATTACCAACTCACATACAGTCGAGTCTGGATATAACAGACACCCCATATAGCGAAAACTTTGATATAGCGAAAAAAAACTTGGATGTAACGAACCATTGGATGTAACGAACCATTACTACTACCTATTTTACAAACGGATATCGATGAAACCTATAATGAAGATTTTTTAACCCCTTTAAATTCACTCCGTGTATTTAAACAAAAATCAGCAGAAATCAATGATTTGTAAAGTTTACCACAAATCGTTGCCCCAGAAGTAAGTTTAAAAATATTTTATAATTTTATGCAAGTTTAAATTAATTAAATTTTTACCCTATAGGCCATGTAAGGATGGGCAAATGAAAGAAATTTATAGATATTTATATCGACATTTCGATATATCGATTTTTTTACATCAAGGCGCTTACTCAAAGTATTGTCAAAACATTCGATAGTGAAAAAATTATACTTATTTGGCAAATTTATTAGTTTTATTTATTTTTAAAATATGTACATACATATTCAAGTTAAATTATTCTTAAAATTATTTATACAATGGTTTCATTTTAAAATTTTCTTCAAATCAATATTCGTCGGATATAAACATCAGAATTACAAAAGAAATTTCAGAGAGAACCGGTGTGAAAAGAAGAAAATTCTTAAAATTCCCTTCCCCCCAGAAATTTCCGAAACCAATAATACATAGTGTTTTCTGGCATCCGGTTGCAACACTTGCCTTAAAAATGTGGAGTGCGCGAAGTGAAAAATTAAAATTCATTTTCAGATGAAACTCTACACTGAGCTGTTGTAGAACCAAAATTTTTTGAAATATTTTCGAACCCAACCCCATTCCTAAATTTTTTTAATTGTAACTACAAAATTTTTGCAAAGTTGAATACTTTTTTGCTCAGGGGACAATACAAATTTTTAAGTCGTTATAAAGAAGGCTTCCACACACAGGCTTTGGAAGTTGCGTCTCGTCGACAACCATATACCTTATTAAAGCGATTGATGGATTTAGTTATTGATTCAGAAATCAGAACTGAATGGTTGTTCAAAACCGTTGTGATACAACCCTATCTTATGCTACACAAAGAGGCAGGCAATTTGGTGGCTGAAAGGCATAGCCTCACACGTTCTGCACTGTGAGGTTGAAAATTGGTTGGAGAAGTCGCACAAGGGAAATAAGTGTTAGTGCATTTCCATCGAGGTCCACCGATTGAATGAGTTAGCGTTGTTGAACGTGCATCGAGACGTGGAAGTAACAAATAAGAATGCAATTGATATTATGTCGAAGGTTCCAAGGAGAATGGATATTCTTTTTTCGATTTCCCCAGTGATAAAGATGTGACCAAATTTGGGTGGACTTCTTTCGACGAAAGGAACTCCTCAAATTGAACACGAACGCAATGTACGGAAAACATTTTACAGACAATAGTTTTACACTAACTTGTGTCAGCAATCTAACAGCATTATCTGTGAATCAAAATTGTTAATTTAAATAAGTCTGCAATGAAATAAAACAAGTATTACTTTTTCTACCGAGTGCAAACATTTTGTAAACTGATTTCATCAACGTCTTCCTTTCATTATGATTATTCGAAGTTTTCTTTCTGCTCATGACGTGTCACTCGCGAGAATGTAAAAACTTATATTATATGATTTTTGATTTACGTTTGATATGTGATTTTACGGTCGCCTACGGAACGTTGCGTAAACGTTCGTGAGTAACTGCACTGTTAACGTTTAGATGAATACCTGTACTGCAACTTCGAAAATTACAAACAAATCGCCAGTGTTATCTAAGCGACACTTGCGATACAACTGTTTTTAATACTCACAATTAGGGTTTTCACAAGCCGTGTTATTTGTCATATTTCGTCGTATCGTGTATTGGTATACAACAGTTGTAAACTTGTTGCTATTGTTTCACATGTTAAATTTTCGTATTTCAATACAACTCTGAAAGGTATGTTTAGTGTCATAATTGTGTGTGTTATTCGGTCAGCTCTCTCTGTTTATCATCGTTTGAGGTTTATTTTTGATTGAAAAATGTTAAATAAAGATAAATGGTGATGTATATATACATATTTTAAAGAAACCGACGGCTCAAGTTTATTTTAAGTGATTTTTTTTTGTCGACTTACTGCTTGAATACCAGACACAATAGTAAGCGAAATAACACAGTGCGTTCACAAGCTTCTCTGTTATTTCCATAGCGCAGTAAAGAAATATGATCGATGGTTGATCCGACTTTTGTTAGTCCCAGATAAAAGTTAGACCCATCAAAAAGTAAACCGAATTGTTCAGGATCATGAGCTGAGTCGATTTAGCCACGCCCGTCTCTTCTTATGTTTGAATGCAAACTAACCCCTCAATTTTTGAGGTACTTGGATGAAACTTGGCAGTCAGGTACTTTTTATTACGTATTAGACATTTGTGGTAATCGGCCAGATCGGACGACTATAACATATATGGGAGCTGATTGTTCAGATATTATATTTTGCTCTATAACTCCTCTATCTCTCCTTTATTATTACCACTATATAAACTGTGAAAATCATAAGGAGCAAAGATATATAACATATAGCTCCCATACAACCGATAGTTCAGATATTGGATTTTGGGCTTAAAGGGCCGTACACATAAGACTTTCGCTTTGCTTTGCTTCAGAGTTTCGCTTTGACAGATAAGTTGAAGACCTGATGTTATATGAGTGCTGCTAAATACAAGGCGAGAAAAGTAAAGCAAAGCAAAACGAAGCAAAATCATGGCGAACTCTCAACATTTGTAAACTTTGACAACCAACTGTTTGCATTTCCATTTTATTTCTGTGTGCATATACACACGATTCAGAAATTTACTAGTATTTCATAGTTTTTGCGTGTATAATTACTTTTAAAAAGATAAAAGAAGAGAAATATTAATAAATAGCAAATAAAACACCTCTTTGATCGGTTTTTATTTATGTTGTCGAAATATTCTCGGCCTCAATATAGTTTATTACACTCGCGACTTTGAAACATACATAAGTAGCATAACTACCACTTAATTATATAAGTAAAACTCATTTCTTAATATTTTATTAAACAAAATATTTGGAATAGACACAAATAACAATTGAAAATAAACCACTTACGTAGAAACTGTCAAAGCGTTCTATGTAGCAAACCTTCTACACCTCATGCTTTGTTGTTAAATTTCGAATTGTCAAGTAAAGCGAGGAAAGTTGTATGTGTACGGCCCTTAAGGCTTGAAATTTTGAACAGATGTCAGTTATTGGTAGCAATATTAGCAGTGAAAACCACAAAGATTAGAGAAACATAACATACAGCTCCCATACAATTCTTCTATTCATGAATGATGTCGAGCATTTTTTACTTGCTTTAACTATGGTTTGTTCTAATACTAATATCATATACATATGCAAATCGAATTTTCAAACTTTATACAGAATTCACTTACCTATTTCGAAATATTAAGAAATCGTTATAACAGTTAGGTAATTATTTGATTATGTGAAAGTTTCAGCTTGCTTATTTTTATATGAAAAATTAATTTTGTACAAAGCTATACAATTTAATTTATATGTATGTTATTACTTGTAGAACGAACTATAGTTTTGATATAAATTAACGAAAATAATTTTATATACAAATAATTATGAATATTAAAAAATATTGTAGATGGTTTAGATTACGAGATTTTTATTTCTTTACGCTATGACTAGCACAAAACAACAAACAAATGATATACTGCAAATTTTATTTGAAATTTTAATTTTGCGATATATTATCTTCATGATTTGAATCTAAATTAGTGTATTTGTTTCCCACTAATCGATTTTAAACCACTAACAAAATTTTTATTCTTATGTACTATATCCCGTTTAGTGATGTTGCCGCTCCCATTGATTTCACCAAATAAATACCCAAGGCAACATCGGAATTTTAGTTTCTGGTAGTCTTACAACTCCATAGTGCGTGGTTGAAAACTTTGACCATGTGTATTCATTATTAATATATAAAAATAAGTTTATTTTGGAATTTTTTTTAAATAGAATACAATGTATTATGCTCCCAATTTCGTATTAACAAAAATGATGCAGCTAATGTTTTAACTGTCTAACGCTTGAAAGCGAATGCTTTGTGTTGTTCGATTTTTGTACTATTCACATATGATTTTTTCTTCGTCGCAAACTTCCAAAATTATGCCATTATTTGTTTATGTCCGAGAGCATTACAATTACTTAAATATTCTAAATAAGTTGATCATGAATACCCTTTAAGCAGTGTCCCAATTTCTTTTCTTGTCTGCATTAAAAAAGGTTCTTGTCTGTGGTGCTCGAATTTCTGACATTAACCCCGAAAAGTTACTATTCACAATGAAATTGGAAAGATCAGCTGATGTGATCTGTCAAAATAATCAACGCGCTGTCTCTATCATCAAATAATCGCACAAGTGGATTAATATTCTTTTAATAAAAGGTTTATAAAATTTTTGCTACGAAAATTTTAGATTTTTGTGGAATTTAGCACTCATAGTTTGTGTGTTGCGAGTAAATTTGCGTATTTCTTTACTGGCTAAACTATATATATTGCGAGGAGAATCGAATACTACCGCGCAACAACTTTGCCAAGTAAGCAAAATGATAAAAAAAAAATGGTTTGTGTTCGAAAATTAATTTCATTTCAGGAGCTAAATTTGTGCGTCTGCTAGTTCTCTTAACTTGCTAAGGTTGCAGAAATTGGATTAGGTAAGTGAAAAAAAAGGGCAAAATCTTTTGCAAAATAAGTAATATATCCAAGCCTGGGCTAAGCTGTATACCATATCTGAGAAATCCTATACAAAATACGCAAAACTAGTATTTAAATGCTCTGTAAAATGTATATGTATGTATATATGCTATATATTTGCATGCACACATACATACATAATATATTGTCTGCTTTCCAAATCAAGGTAAAAAATTTACCATACCAAGTTTGACGATAATTATAAGTAATATATACTACAAACGAAATAAATGGATATATGACATTCCGTGAACTTAAACAAAAAAAAATCAATTATTTATATCAATACTTATACATATAAATGTTCCAACTTTCTGACTAAAATAGTGCGTTGTGCTTTCTAAATTTCCAGCATATTTTTATTAAGTTTTCAAAAGTTTCATTAGATTATCATAACAAAAGGGGAAATTCATAAAGAAATTCTTTTAATGTTATTGATTTCTACAGGTAGTACTGAGCGACAACTAAGTTCATTGTACTTATGAGTCATAAATTACCTTCAAGTTCAAGAAATTTCACTTAATGATCACGAAGGACATACATATATGTACATACATATAATTTTTATACAATTTTAAAATTTTTTTCCAACAAACCACTTAATTTTATGTTAAAAATTAAGTGTATTTCATCTTATGTAACAAAAAGTATGTAAATCGTGAAAAGCTCTCAATTTCGGCCGCTTTTCTTTTTATTTTGTGTACATCGGAATAAACTATTTTCCCTAACAAATTCATTAAAAAATAAGTTGAAGTTGAATTCTTTATTAAAGAGTTCCGTTTGTTATGGAATAGTACCTACATACATAAATATATATATGTACTTATATAATTGATATTTTAACGGAGTTTTAACGCAAAACACTTCCAGATACTCTTGAAGATATGCCGAAGTCGTCCCACGTAGTTTGTTAAAAATTTCAAGGAAATTTTCATCTAAAGGTTCATCCGATTACTATTAATAGATGTATGCCCATGTATTCATACATATGTATGTACATACTTACATATGAGTGTACGTACATACATATGTACAGACGTATAGATAAAGGTCAACTATGTAAATAACAGGAGTTTTTATAACGACGAATTTTTGCAATTTCTTTATATAATCTCCTTTATTTTTTAATTTCAAATATATTGAATTCTCTACCGAATCCATATAAACACATAAAGTTTAAAATTTATTACAAAATTAATTGAAAGTTAAAAAAAATTAAAAACTTAACTTTTTTAATAATTTTAAAGAAATCTGGGTATGCAGTTTTTAGCACAATTAATTTGATTGCAATAAGGTGCTGAGGATGTGAAACATATTCTTCCATATAACACATGAACAAAAATCAATTGTATGAAAAAGCATTTTTATGTTTTTATACCCGCGCACTTGTGTACAAGGGTATTATAACTTTGTTCACATAACGGTTGCTTGTAACTGCATAACGGAATCAAGATAGATATAGACATATATATACCAAAATGCTCAGAATGAAAATAGAAGTCGATTTAGCGGTGTTTGTCTGTCCGTCCGTGCAGACGATAACTTGAGTAAAAATTGAGATATCTCATTGATACTTGGTAGGTAGGTTGTCTTTGACCCAGGTTGGTATTGAAAATGGGCAAAATCGGACAGTAACCACGCCCACCTCCCATATAACGGCAATTGTTATTGCAAAAATTGCTATATTTCAGTAGCTATGGAAGCTTATTTGCTCATATTTGGTATGTATTGTTGTATTCGAGCAGGAAATCCGACTGTATCAAAATTTTTTACAGGGGCGTGGCACCGCCCACTTATGAGTTCATATGTATATCTCTGGAACCACCCACCCGATTGTTCAAGTTTGGTACACGTATTACACCATGCGTATTTAAGCGATATTTGGAAAATTATCAAAATCTGCCCATAACCACGCCCACTTCCCATATAACGGCAATTGTCGAAAATGCAAAAGATGGACATTTCAATAAATGTTGAAGGGAAATATCTTGAGTTTAGTATGTGGTGTTGCATTGCAGCCAGAAATCCGACTATATTAGATCATATGTATATGTCTGGAACTACTATATCGATTTCGTCTAAACTTGGTACACATGTTAGCAGTAATCAATGAATGGAGCGGTTAGCATTGAAGTTTGTTGTAGTTGTTGTAGCAGTGTTGTGAGACCCGCGTCACTCCTGCTCAACTCTGATCTGGATATTGTAGCAGGTTAAACTCCTACCTATCCAGGATCAACTCCGACACCCCCAACACTTGCCCGGCATGTGGTGAGTCTCCGCACGACACCAACCACCTATTCACATGGCCGGCCAGACTCACTCAACTAACACCCATCCCTATGGTCCGACCCTGTTAAAACAGCTCGTTTCCTGGACCTCTTGTTAGTTGAGCTTGACGATAACGATTAAGGGAGCCCGTCAACCTTGTGGGATGTAGCTATCCGTTACAACAACAACATCAACATACTTAAGTGACAGTCCTTGGCCGGACAAAAATCCGGGTCGTTCCGGTATCGTGCACCCGACTGTCGTGGGAACGAATTGAAATTCGTAAAACAAGTTGTCTGTGTTTTGACAATCGTTGACTGTCCTTCGGTGCATTCACATAGTGTGACAGGTTATTTATAAGGGTGATCACAACACTAGACTTGTATGTATAAAACGGCTGAATGTCTTTCAACTAATAATTTATGTAGTAGGCTGGTTTGGGATCTAACAGCTTGAAAGATGCTCAAGTCAGCTTTTTCACCCGCCTAGTAGCTATCTCCCCAAATGTAACGAAGTGGTCCTGCGTCGAGTAGTTTCTTAAGATCGTCCTTATATTTTTCCCGTCATGTAACTGTTGTAGATCGACAGATGCAAAAGTTTTGATTCTTGGCAGCAAGACAGTATGTCGGCAATAAGATTATCACCGCCGTGAATATACACAAATATCGGAGGAAGACTCTCTGATGAAGTTCAACTGTCGTGTCTGAATGGGTGAAAGGTTTCTTCCACTTCTGTGGTCATTAAAAACGGTTCCCTCCAAGCTGTAACGCGATTTGGCTGAGGCAAACTTTTGTGCTCCATTCAACTAAAAGCTGCCCTTATAATCTCTTTAAAGTTGATAACTACAAATGTTGTTTTAATCTTTAGAAATCAAGTGAACAAATTTTTTTTTTCTTCCTTTTCTTTAAGCTCAAACAAAAACCAGATAATCATAAACCCTTTGCTTCTTGGAGAACTTTCAGATGGCGCCAATTTTATCAAAATCGATGTTTTTTCGCATTAATACACGTTTTTTTTAAGTATCCTTAATCAATTGCAGCTAACCCCTGCAATAAAAAATTTGCTTTCTGAGATATTGGCGTTTAAATTTTTTACGTTGTTTTATAGAAAAGAAGATTTTGTTAATTATTATTGTTGATGTACACATACGAGTATATTCTTAATCCAATTTTTTAAATGTATGTTTATGCAAAATCTGTTTTCTATATTAGTGCTCTCAAATACGGCAAAAAAAGGTGGATGAAGATGTGCACGTTTTGCATTAGCTTTGCTTAAAACAAGAATAGCAAAATATCACGTTTTTCATAAAAATTTGTTTTATTTTAATATTAAAGCTTTACTAACGCTAAAAGAAGATTTAATTTATATGGTATATTTTTACTCAAAAATTTTTGGATGCTAGCGGATCTAGATACATATTTTTTTCGTTCCGTAATTATATGTATGTATGTATGTATATAACAAAATGAGTCATTTCCAAATGAGTTCTGGAAGTTAATTTTTTCATTCTAAAATGGTTTTAAATGTACAAACATTTTTTTTGTAAAGGTATGTACAGTTTGTCAAGAAAATGTATTTATCATGGTACAATAAACAAGTAGTATAATGTTAGCAGCTGATTGGAGTTTTTTCTTATACATATGTGGTCCATAAAAAGTCAACCTTTGTTTACAAAACAATTTTTTTTCTTTCAGAAACAAAAAAAAACTTTGTTTACAAAACAATCTTTGTTTACATTTTGTATAATTATAGTTTCTAATTTATACAAATTTTGCGTTAACGTGATTTAGAAACATGCATACGTATGTACATGTGTATGTATGTACATACGCAGAAATAGGACATTGTGTTATAAAGACGGGGAGAGTTCGGATCTTGTTTTTAATATGCAGAATATAGCTTCGGCATGCGTTGAAAACAAATGTGTTTTTCATGCCAAATGTAGAAACACGTACATTTTGTTTACATTTAGAATTATCAAACTCATCAAATTTGATATATGTATATATTTTGAAGGGTGATGGACCATAACAAATCACAAAATATACCGGATTGCATTTTCTTTAATGTGCCTTGGTTCTTACAAGTCCAAAAATGTTATTTTTGAATCTTACATTGTAAATAAAATAAAAATAAGTAGTTAAAAACATTTTTTATTTTTTACTCATCATATAACAGAACCACGGTCGAAAATTTTGTAAGGAAAATATGAAAATATGTTTTTACACGGTCTTTTTTTACACGGTTTTGATATAACACGGTTTGAAAATAAAATATTTTTATTTTTTTACACGATTTTATTCCATTTAGCACGATTTTAAATTTTGTGTGCTTAAATTTTTTTTATCAAATTTAATTTTTGCGAAGTATGTTGATATCACAAATTTAAGAGAATTCCCTTTTTGCGTGTACAATCAATTTTACTAGTCAAAGCAAATGTAAATAGCACAAATTTAGGGGAATTCTCTTATTGTGCATACAAGCAAATTTACTGGTCAGAGCAATTGAAATGTGTTAATATGACGTGTTTGGTAAAGACATTTTTTATTGGCAAATTTGTTTTTCCAACGTTACATTAAATTTAACGCATTAATATAAAAGGTAAGCCAAAAAATATTTTATATTTATTCAGTTATTTATATTTTTTAATTTTGTTAAATATTTTATGTATCCCTAAAAGAAAATGTCAAATACAAAACTAAAACGTAAAGCAATTTCTTTGGAAACCAAAATTGAAATTTTAGATCGCCTTCGAAATGGAGAAGGCTCAACATTTCTTGGCAAAATGTTCGGCTTAAATGAAGCCACAATAAGAACTATAAAAAAATTAAATTAAGTTTCCATCATACACTAGAGATGCTACTAAAGAAAAAATGGAAAAAACACTCATAATATGGCTTGAGGACAAGGCACAAAATCAAATTCCCGTAGACGGAAACAATATCAAACATCAAGCATTAAGGTTTTATAAAATGATAAAAGTCGAACAACCGTCTACATCCGCACAATCAACTCCTGAGAAGAGCTACGTATTTTCTGCAAGCACAGGTTTTCTCCAAAGGCATGCGCTTCATAACATAAAAATCAAGGGCGAGATTGCTTTTGGAGATCAGAAAGCCGCCAAAAATTTCCACTTAAACTTAAAAAAAATAATTGCCGATGGTGCATACAGTCCAGATCAGGGTTTTAATGCCGACGAAACTGGTCTTTTTTGGAAAAAAATGCCGAGAAGAACATATGTGCCCAAATCGCAAAAAAGTGCAGGTGGTTTTAAAGTTGAAAAAGATCGAGTCACATTTTTATTTTGCAGTAACGCTTCTGGAGATCGGCTGTTAAAGCCCCTGCTTATCAATCGTGCACTTAAGCCTCGAGCAATGAAAGGTGTCATATTTTGTGCCAGAAACTAGAAAATATATGAATAAAAAAGGCTTAGAAATTAAAGTTCTTCTGCTAGTAGACAATGCACCCGGGCATCCTCAGTTGGAATACGAAAATGTTCAAGTTTTGTTCCTGCCACCGAATACCACATCCCTAATCCAACGAACATTCCAGTACGTTTTCGACACTTTGGATAAGGATAAAACTCTTACAGTAATTGATGCCTGGAAAAAGTTTTTTATTAAAGATTGCGTTACACATGCTGTTTTAGCATTATCAGATTTACGACCATCGACCTTAAACGGATGTTGGAGAGTAATTTGGCCAGAATGTGTAGAAAGTAAAAATACACGCAATTGGTGGGGAGGGTTTTGATGACTTGGTATTCGATGACATTGATGAACTGATGATTGATAAAGTTCTTAGCGAAGACGAAATATTACATTTTGCCTCACAGAATGCTGATTCTATAGAAAGCAGTGATAGTGAGGAACCTGTAAAATTAACTGCAAATTTAATTCAAGAAGGACTTCAACTTGCAAATAAATTAGGACACCATTTCGTCATGCTGTTGTTGTAGCGGCTAGCTACACCCCACTGCGCTGGCGGGCTCCCTTAATCATTATCGTCAAGCTCAACTAACGAAAGGTCCAGGAAACGAGCCGTTTCAACAGGGTCGGACCATAGGGAGAGGGGTGTTAGTTGAGTAGGTTTGGCCGGGCATGTGAATAGGTGATTGGTGTCGTGCGGAGACTCTCCACATGCTGGGAAAGTGTTGGGGGTGTCGGGGTTGATCCTGGATAGGCAGGAGTTTAACCTGCTACAATATCCAGATCGGAGTTGAGCCAGAGTGACCGCGTCTCACGAGGCAGCTGGAGCTCCTCAGCTGCTATGGGTGGTGGTTGGACTCCCAGGACTGCATTCACAAGGCGGGTGTCGATATATTTGGGATGCCCCGGACGGTGGCACCCCAGTAGAAACTGCTTTGTGAGCATCAGATTGTGCTCCTGCACTGGAAGCACGTTAGCCTCATGGTAGAGGTGATCCACAGGCGTCATCAAGAGACATCCCGTCACTGTCCTGAGTGCGGCGTTCTGACAGGTCTCCAGTCTTGACCACTGAGTCCTGCTAGTTCCAGGCGACCATATTGGCGCAGCATAATTTAGAACCATTTCGTCATAAATGATCCCAATGTCGAAAGAGCTGCACAATTCCAACGTGAGCTGAATTCTTGTATGGCTCGTTACAAATACATAATTATACAAAGAGGTAGCAAGAATTGGCGAACAACACAGAGTTCATTGTTAAAAATGTAGATGCTGAATGAGCAAGAGAAAGTCCAGTTCAAAATTATTCCAGCGATAATAGTGATTATATACGCGTTCGAAGCAAGCGAATGCGAATAACTGATGATGACAGCAATTAAATTAATGTTCCTGTATTTATGATTATCACTCATTTTTTTTATTTTTTTACCTTTAAAATTGAATAACCTATTCTTTTCGTTAACAACATAGCTGTTTAACATAATTATTTTTAGTTCCTGAACTTGCCATACATTCAATTTATATTATTTTTAAGAAGAGTGCATATCTTTTTTATCTTTAATAACTATGCTTGTAAAAATAAACATTATATACATATGTGATTTAATAAAATAAACATGAATACTTGTTCTTAAAAAATCCTTGTTTTTCACTAATTTTAATAGATTTTAGAGATTAGGAACCAATCACCTATTTTTGCATACGATCAATGTCTTTTTTAACACGGTTTTTTCTGGAACCAATCTACCGTGTAAAAACAGAATTAGGTGTAGTAAAAAAAAACAAAAGAAACCATTTATACATATCAGTGTCAAAACAATGTTTTTACAAACTGCGTTTTATGTGGAAATGTACAAATTTCTCGATTCCAAGGAATTTTAATTAAAAAAAAAAATACCGTTGACATCGCCAAGTCATCGCTATAAAGGCAAAAGTTAGTATTGAAGTAAACATCAAAAATTACGTTGTAAACTTTTGAAAATACCTTTTTATTTTGAAATGCCGGGTAAACGAGTTTATATCACATAAAACGGTTCCCCAAGTACTTCTAAAAACCAAGTATTCCTCGCGTAATTCGTAATAAAGCATAGCTATATGAGCGAGTTTCATATTTAAAGAACTGATCATGGCGGAATTATACAGGTGACATTTTTAGAACAGCTGATTCGTTTTCTTTTTCGCCGCGGTACATAAATGCCAATTTGTTGCCTGACGCTGTTCCAAATCTTCCATCTACACAAAATAAAAGCTACGATTTAATGACGGCTGTGGAAGAAAATTCAGTTTGTAAGCAAACATTGTAAGTAATCAGCCAGGTTCTAAATTTTTAAGGAGTTTAAATATAAATTAATTCCAATACATAGGGCGAATTTCAAGCTTTCAAATGCCGAAGTCCATAATATCAACGTCTCCGGAATTTTTTTTAAAAACGAATTAAGTCAGGAGATTGGTATTTAAACTTAAATTGTGTGTTTTATTATGATTTAGCTCAAGTCTTCCGCGGCCTTTTTGTACATCCACATACACCCTTGAAGATGTCGTTGAGGAGCGGGTTTTAGATTCCTCTGTTAAGTATGATAACCTGAATTACAATGTCAATTACAATTCGCCTGAGCTTATTTTAATAAAATCGAAATCATTCAATTCGCCTTGATTTGGACAAATATGTACCAAAAGCAAAAACAAAATACACGTTGTTTTTGGTGTTGTCGTGGCGACACCACCTTATAGATTCGTCTTGGAACTGATATTAAATGAAATTTAATGTAGTTATTTTTTTTTAAATGATACAATATATCCCATTATATTACAATGTGTGATGTAGACAAGACGAGCACATTTAACCCAAGTCGGTTTTTAAAGAAAGCTGCATGTGACTTTAGAGTTAAATTTATCTTGACTTCAACTATGCGTCATTGCGTTTGTACCAGTCCATATCTGCGCCTTTTTCAAATATTTTCGTTAGAGTTTTAATTGCAAAAATTAGTGCTCTTTGTGTAAGGTACTTCCTATGTATAGTGTTCGCTCATTAAAACCCAATCAATGCAAACGTATTAGTTTGAAATATACTAAAAAAATATGTTTGAGGAGTCATAAAGGAGAAACGGATATTTCTATTAAGGCGTTGAGAAGTCTCTCAAAAAGAAACTGACTTCCGAAAATATTGATTTTTACCACTGCTATAAAATAAAAATAGTTTTCATCTTTTGTATTTCAATGATGAGCAATAGTTCTAAATCCATGTTCTCTCATGTATAGTGAAATAGTGCTTAGTTAAATAGTTCACAAATATTTTATTGTGAAGAAAAATGAAATGAAAAGTAAAATACATACAATAGGTTATACTTGTTTAAATTATTTGTTTTTTTTTTCAATAAATTTGAAGATTTTGGCATTAAATGCAACTAACTTATTAGTTTTGTTTTTTGTGCTTAGAAATTTTTTTTTTTTTTGATAATTTGTTCAGTCCGATGCGCAAATAAACCATGCATGTCATAAAAGTTCATATAAATATGTATGGATGTATATAAACTCTTATTATTTTGGAACAAAATTTACTGACAACACACAAAAATTCGCAAGCATCAATTTTAGGCCTCTATTATGAGTTGCATTCGATCTTCGATATTCGCTGGTTATCGAACATCGAAGATCGAATGTCAAATTCGTATTATGAGCAGTGCAACCCTATCGAAATTTTCGATGAGCATCGAATTTTCCTTTCGACAGCAAAGCGAAGCGTTTGAAATTTTGTGAAAATGTAAGTTTTTCGAGCTTATTTATTGCTTTATGGTAAAAAATTAATAATATGATATTATTTTTGTTAATTGTATGCAGGTCGAAAGTCGTGAGTACCAAACATTTGCACAAAAGTACAGGCGGCAAAAGTACAGGCGGCAAAAGTACAGGCTGTGCAAGCCCAAGCATGTTTTCATTCCCAATACTAAGAACACGAACTCTGAGCACAAAATCGTAAAGTTGTTGCCAATTTTAGTATATTGGGAATATATTTCGATCGGTTGCATCGCTGCAGCAGCTCTTCTGTAGTGGACAGCAAGTCTACAACGCCGCTTTCGACAAACGGAAGTTTTTTATAAATCTGCAAACAAAACTTAAATGTTGTACATGCCGAAACCTCTAAGAAATAGCATTAAACTAACGTAGTATAATCCATTTCCAAAGGGTTGAAAGCGTCCCTTAGCTTCTTCCTATTTCTGGCTGATTCCAGCCAACTTTCATCCTCCTCTGAAGAATCGTCAAGCCACAACTCAGTCGAAGTCATATTTTATTTAAACTTTTATTTATATTTTCACTTTGTAAACAAATCGCTTTTAGTTTTTACACTATCTGACAGATGTATACTATCGTGAACCATCAAAATGATTGAAATTCACAATAGCGCCAATCTTCATCGAATGAGTGTCATAATACCAAATAGAAATTCGTTCGATCAGAATTTTCGATCGCTGTCGAAGATCGAATGCAGCTCATAATAGGGGCCTTAATTTATATTTTTATACCGTTTTTTCGCTCCTGTAAAATTTGACAAAGTCGACTTATCACATGATTTTTATGATTTTTTAACTTTGTATTACCTAACAGTAAATGTTTGAAGTAGTTAGATTAAGTAACAGTACTTAGGGCGATTTTTTACAAAGAGACTCGATTTTATAACATTTAAAAACAATATCTCAATTACCATTTAAGAAATCTTCACCAAACTCGATATGCATACAAGAGTATCATAAAGCGATTTATTTAAAAATTTTACAGAGAGGAAATTTTAACGCCGCGTTGCTTGCTATTATCATCTAACAATAAAAAATTGTATGCTGAAGTAAAGCGTTTTCCTGTGAAATTTGCTCTTTATTTCGCTTAGGGCGCGACGTGTACTCGTACATGAGTTTGAAGGTTTAACGAGATTTGTTCAGAAATATAATAAGGATCAATAGCAATTATTAATCACTGCTTCACAACGGCATGTTTTTCAACAGAGTGGAAAAATGCTTTTATTGTTCCTGTTGCTAAGAAGAATAGTGCCACCAATTCAAATGACCATAGACCGATAAGCATTTTACCAGCATTTTCTAAAGTGTGTGAGTCTGTAATGGCAGCACAAATCTCCATATTTGACTACCAAAATAATCTGCTTTCTGAGATTAGACCTAAGCGTAGTTGCGCTACGGATATGTTAAAAATAACTGAGGATTTAAGGGTAGAGTTTGATAATGGTAATGTAACACTACTCTACCTTCTGGATTTTTCTAAAGCTTTTGACATGGTAAATCAGGAAGAACTCAGAAGGAGACTTGCAAAGCTTCTTTGATCGCATCTAGTGCTATTGTCTCCGGTGTTCCGCAAGGTTCTGTTCTTTTTTGTCAACGATGTATTCTCTGTTTGTCAGTATGTGAATGTCCATGCGTACGCTGATGACATTCAATTGTATTTGTCCAGTCGTCTTGGTCTTGTTAATGAATTGTGTTTTAAAATATTTAGTGATTTGTCTACAATCTCTCAATGGGCCCAGTATAATTGTCTTCGTCTGAATGCTGCTAAATCCTATGTGCTGCCCATTAGTAACAGTGTATTATATTTGGAGAATATTCCGAAACTTACTATTTACAATAGCGTATTAATGTTTACTGACGAAATACAAAATTTGGGCTTTGTTGTGAATTCAATGCTGACGTATTCTGACCACATAAATAAAGTTGTTAGCAGTGTCTATGTTGTTTTACGTAGGTTCATTAGTTTTAAAAATGATTTCGGGCGAGTGACCGCCGCGGCTGGCTCGAATAAATTCCAATTCGACTACTTTTTGCAGCAATACGGCGTCAATCGTTTCGGGCTTATCTGCGTAGACAAGCGATTTCACATAAACCTACAAAAAATATTCCAGCGGTGTTAAATCGCACGATCTTGGAGGCTACGTCGCACGACGCGAGATAATGCTCTCACCAAAAGTTTCCTTCAATAAATTGATTGTTTCGTTGGCTGTATGGCATGTAGCGTCGTCTTGTTGGAACTTAAGGTTGTCCACATCAACATCCTATAATTAAGGCACGAAAAATTCATTAATCATGGCTCTATAGCGTTCCTAATTGACTGTAACATTATGGCCGGCTTAATTTTTAAAGAAATATGGACCAATGAATCCCTCTGCCTATAGAGCACACCAAGCAGTGCCCTTTTGAGGACGTAACGGCGCACACAGGTAGATTTTACAATATTACGCGGCCAAAATTATTTAATGACCCAGATCTTTTGTAAATGGCATGATTATATAAAAAAAATACTTATGTACAAAAAAAATACACTTGTGCTCTATTTAAACAAAAAAATTTTATTTTCTTACAAAAAAAAACATTTGAATGAAACATTGATTTTTTTTTATTTGGCATAAATTTAACAAAAATGCGAATTAAGTAACTTCAATTAAGTTTTTAGTAATTACAAAGTAATTTGTCAAGATTGTTAAATTCTTTCGATGTTGCTTTACAAATAAAGCATCGACTAGTTGATTTTGTGTCGGTTGCGGCATTGCAAACCTTACCATCTATCATAGTCAATTTGAAAATGTGTGAAAAAGTAAATCGAATTCCATTAATTTCAATTTCAGTAGGAACTAACTTATCAGCTGATTCTTGGACGTACGCTATTTCCTCTTTTGTAACATCTACAGTTTCTTTGGTAAACCTGAATCTTATGGGTCGACAATACCTAGGCGAAGACGGAGATGGATTCTGCCAAATAACTTTGTTATATTTGCCACAATTTATTTGCAGTGGGACAAATGAACTCAAAAAAATATTTCCGTCCGAATCAGAAGACTTATCGAACTTTTGTTTGTACTTTGTCTGTTGCGAGCCGTCACAACCCCATTTACATATGATTGTAGGAGCCTGTCTTTGTTCTTCATCAATAGTTAATAGCACTTCTTCTAAGTAAAGTGATAACCGCATCAGAGTCTTGTCGATGAGACTTTGTAAAGTACATTCGACTGAAAGGCTAGTAACTTTGATATGGTCTTCAGGTGCATAGCACTCTTTTTTTGCTTCTAATAATCTATCATAGCAAGGATATAGATGAATGTTTGTCTTACGAATGACTTCATATTGATCTTTTGTAAGTTCAGCCTCTACAAACATTTCTAAAGCTTGTTGAGGTGTCAACTTATTGTACTTTTCTGATTCATTTGACGATCTGTAAGCTTTCTTATATTTTCCTGCTCGTGTTGGTGATTTAGTTATTTCCTTTAGGATAACTGAAGCATTCCGAAGCCCCTTGTTCTGCAAAGATGATTGAGCAGCATGAATTATAACCGAATCATCAACTACTGCGCGAATGTCTTCAGTCTTTCTACATTTACTTCGTTCACTTGATTGTTCAAATGATTTCGAAGGTCGTCCTGTGCGTAGTGGTTGAACTTCTATTGGTATATGAAAGGTCCCATCTAACCAAGACTTGTTGACTTTTAAGAAAACAGCTTCGGTTCTTTTCGCTTTCATCCTTTTTTTCTTTAAATCAGTCTTGAAATAAGCAATATTTTTTTTAAGTTTGTCATCTGAATCACCATATGTAGATAAAAGGCTATTTTCTATATAAGCCAACTTTTCATCAATATTTTTCAAATTCTGGCTTTGCATTTTATTGTAGAGATATTGACGGGTGACTACTGTCGTTCCCGAAGACCCAGGGCCACCTACGGCGAAAAAGAAAATTATTTTTTTTGTAGTCCGTAGCTAAACCCATCATTTTCTAGCCTAGAAAATTGGAATCAATGGCCATCAAACTAAACTGAGTATAAACAAGTAACAACTGTCAAAAAGACCAACTTCGAAAAAAGTATGGCCTCAATGAAAACCACCACACGTCTAAAATAACACCCGTTATATAGCAAACTTGATTCTGTTTCATCTCACAATATTGATATTTTGTTTAACAATGTTATACGTTACGTCTATGGCCTTAAAATATATGATCACATATCTTTTTGGAAATCCAAAATTCTTGGATGTGGTATATTAAATTACCTCACGGCGAGAAAATTTTATATCATTGTTTTCTTCTTTTTCTTGTCCGACAGGGTGGAATGTTGATATTTGTTGGAACGATTTTCCGTTATCCCTTGTCAAGTTTGGTTAGGAGACAAACCGGTTTCGGCGTTGTGCCATCTTCAGTTTCAATTTTAGTTCTCGAAACCAAACTTGACAAGGGATGACGGAAAATCGTTCCAACAAATATCAAATCGTATATTTTTGTTCTAGCTCATAAAATATAAAACTCCCAAATATGTTTATGAAAAAGTTTAATTTACTAGGTCAAGTAGACATCAAAGTCTGGTTATTCCTAATACACTTATCTGTCTTCGTCAAGGCTGTTCTTTACTAATGCTGTGAGGCTCTGGCATTCCATCATTCCACAATCTGTAAAAACTTCTATGGTTTGGGGTAGCTACAGGAAGATAATTAACGATTATTTTAACACTGTAAATAGTATAATGTGATTGTGATATTTCTGTTTTCTTATATTTTGTGATCGTCTTGTTCCTGGCTGTAACTCAAACCTTAAAATGGAATAGTCATAAGTATCTATCATTATTGTAACTAATTATTGTTAGATTTGCATCAAAATTATCAAATTTTGTAATTTCCATCTATTGATGTATTATAAAAGACTTACAAGTCTTACATGTACACCCTCATATCTTAATTAAACAAATAAATAAATTATCACTAAGTTATAGACGTCTCTGCCACAATAAAAAAAAATTAAATCCTTTTATATTTACATTACGAGTACATATAACGAATACCCGCTATTTTGCTGGTATAAACGTTTTAACATTACGCAATTGTATGTGTGTGTGTGTGTAGGGAAATATACTGTGTCGGTTTTTAATAATTATTAGATTTCTGCTATAATGATGAACATGATGATTGCAATGAATTTCATTCACTCACACGAGCGAGTGTGTGAGGAACACTGTTTTTAAAATTTGACTTTACCTTTGCCATTACTTAGTTGTAATTGAGTGGCTTGACGCGAAATGCACTTTTCATGTAACTGTTCTTCAAAAAGCCTAATTGAAAATTAAATATTCAAAAAAAAAAAAATGAGTATAGCGAATAAGAGGATATACCCATAAAGCGTTGAGTGTTTGGGAAATATGTTTTATCTCGCCACTTGTCAACCGCGTTGATGTGTGTTACACATAAATATACACACATACAAATATGTGCCTATGTAGAACTTTTACTCGCCACATTTTCGACAGGTTAATATTGTCTTGAGCAGGGTTTGGGATGGTGACACTGCGGTACAGGTACTCGCAAACAATTTTGCACACCATCTCAACTGCAAATGCATTGATGAACAGCGTGCATGTTAAAAAATATATTCAACCATTACTGCTGAATTTATTTTGGCTTCGAGTGACCGACTTGACTTGGGTATGAAGTGTGGAGTGGTTGGGTTAGGTTAGTTGCATATTTACCCTTACGTCACTTCAGCCCGAAGTTAAAATTAAGCGTTGGACAATGATAAATATAACCAATGCAGATACATACTCGTATATAGTACATACATACATACATACATATGTATGTATGTATATTAGGGTGGTCCTTAAATATAGGAAGAATATTTTTGCGTCCGATTTCCTAAACCTCAATCCCTCCGTGGATACTATTTTGTTCGAAGATATCACATATAAATTTTGATCCCGATTGCAGATGGTTAAGGCGTGTGGCCTTAAATTTTTGAGCCTCCATAGGGGAATCTGAACTTTAGTCCCTGTGGGACCAAAATTTATATGTGATATCTTTGGCTGTTGTATTACCGGTTGAGGGGGTGAGACTGAAACTTTTTTCTTTTTATTTGATTTTAAGGGCCACCCTAATGTATGTATATTTTTTATCTACGTGAGCACTCATTTCTAAACTTTTTTGAGTTGCAGAAAACAAGCAAAGAGTATTAACGTATATTTCAAATTACGTAATTTTAAAGTTTAGCAGCTTTGGAAATGATTGAGATTTCTATACATATAATCTACATAATAAAAATATATGTACGCTGCTCATCTGCCATCTATACATCGCTTCCTCAAAGTGTAGTAGTTATCAAGGAAGTGGATCGATTTGGGCTGCATGCCAAAAACATCGGTATATTTTTTGATGCAACAGCATCGACCACGGCTTATTCAAGAAGCATGGACTATACTTTCTGGCGTCACATAAATTAACTCATTTTAAAAATAGTGTGCGAAGTGTTATCCTCAGCTATCCTGTGGTCTTGACCACCAAATTTTACGAAAGTGTAAATCTTTAGGCTTCACTTAATATACGATAATGCTTAATGAAGAAAGTCCCACTTAAGGCTTTCAGCAAAATAAAATTCGTAAATGGTTAACCATATTCTAATAAAAGTCATAAAAAAACGAAATTATGCAAAAGAAGACTTCAAGGACAACTTGGGCTGTGTTTGTCAAAGCGATTTCGGCCTTCACCGAGAGGTGACCGCTTTAGAAAATGCCGATCGCAGAGGTGAAGTAAGTTGTAGTACTCGTCGTTACACACTCGATCACAGCTTCATATTCCTAAACGGGAACTGGAAGAAATGAAAAACGTTGCAAATTTTGTAAGCCTCTTATATGAATGTATGTGAGCTTGGTGCATGGGACGATTGTTAATTTGGCAGTTACCTTGAGACAAAAGCTTTAAAAAAACACTTGTAAACACTATTTAAGTTGTCAATGATACCGCAGAATTGCTCTGGCTAAGAAGTTTAATGGTTCAGTAAGATACGAACTACAGTAACTGCTGAGTAGGGATGTAAATTTTTTGTATTTTATTGATCCTGGGATTTTGGAGATCTGAAAACAAAATCCCGGTATCTCGAATTTCAAGAAGTTTTGATTCGTAATTTTAAATTTGTCAAAAAAATTTAACACCTCGTAAATCGTCTTATTATAGTAGAAGTTCGGGGTCGGCATAAAACTGTACGTCCCTCCATTTGTGGTAAAAAGAAAGACGCACACCACAAATGGTAGAAGAAGCTCGGCCAAACACTGAGTTATATAGTGTAAGCGCCAAATTATTCTAATATTATATTAATCACGGAATATTCGGGAGTTAAAAATGGCCGGGATCCCGAGAGTGACATTCCTACTGCTAAGGTCAACGAGCTTCACATAAAAGCTTTTGACGGAATTGAGAACACCGTGATTTCTCTTGTCCATAGTAGCAGCGGATGTGCGACCAGGTGAAATAATTTAAGGTGAGGATAATTCAGGTCAGATAAAATGAGGTGAGGCGAAGAGTGTTGACTTGTGGTGTGTTAAGGACTTGTAAAGTTCAGATATGGTGAGTTAAGGTGTGGTAGGTTAAAGTATGGATGGTATGGTAAATTTATTTGTGGCGGTTTTTTTCCCGATCAAAATATAATTATGAAAAACCATGGTACAATAAACAGGTAATATAATTTTAGCAGCTGATCGGTTTTTTTCTTATATGTGGTCCATAACAATTTAAACTTTGTTTACAAAACAAATTTTCTTTTTTTTTTCAAAACCAAAAAAAACTTTGTTTACATTTTTTATAATTTTTTTTTTTTTTTTTTTTTTTTTTTATAATTTTATTGAGCTCAAGGCCAGTTTATGGAAGATTTGTTTAGTGAAAAAACAACAACAGTTTTTAATGGTTGAAGTTATAGTACTATTTCGGAAATCACCACATTTCCTCATCAGACTTCTTTTTGATTATTAAATTAAATTATTTTTAATTTAATTTTTCATAACCACTTCTCTCAGGCTTTGAACCCGGGAGCTCGGAGTTGCAGAGCCAATACGCTACCTATTGTGCTACGCTAGCCGAGTTGGCTGTTGTGTTTATTTCATCTTCCTTAAACAAGAGCAACTGATCTGCCGCTATTTAACTTGTTTGTGTGGTTGTTGTTTCTGTTTTTTATTTTTGCAAATTCTATATTATATGCATTTTTAAGGCGTGCTCATCCTTGTCTACAATGTTTGTTCATTTTTCTGTTGGCCTAGTAAAATGTTAATATTAAGGAAGATGAAATAAACACAACAGCCAACTCGGCTAGCGTAGCACAATAGGTAGCGTATTGGCTCTGCAACTCCGAGCTCCCGGGTTCAAAGCCTGAGAGAAGTGGTTATGAAAAATTAAATTAAAAATAATTTAATTTAATAATCAAAAAGAAGTCTGATGAGGAAATGTGGTGATTTCCGAAATAGTACTATAACTTCAACCATTAAAAACTGTTGTTGTTTTTTCACTAAACAAATCTTCCATAAACTGGCCTTGAGCTCAATAAAATTATAAAATATTAACATTTTACTAGGCCAACAGAAAAATGAACAAACATTTTTTATAATTATAATTTGCAATTTGGAAGCATACATACGTACATATGTAAGTGTGTATGTGCATACGCAGAAATGGGGCATTGTGTTTTAAAGTACGGGGAAAGGTCGGATCTTGTTTTTAATATATACACCTTTTCCAACAGTATTTCAGAAAAACACAAAAGTATTCAGAAAAACGCAAATGTATTTCAGAAAAGGCCAAATGTATTTCAGAAAAACCCAAATGTATTTCAGAAAAGATCAATTGTATTTCAGAAAAACGCAAATGTGTTTCAGAAAAGCACAAATGTATTTCAGAAAAACGCAAATGTATTTCAGAAAATCACAAATGTATTAATTTCGTCTGGAAAAGGTGTAGAACATAGCTTCGGCATGCCGCTATCTGCAAACTGTTGTGCTGTGCGTTCCGAACATTTTTTGCATTTTTGAAGGCATACCAGTGAGTCTTTCCATAATTTTGTGACCAGGAGCAATGCTTCCTGAGGATCCGTTGTAGTATGATACGTCTTGCACTGTTTGCGTTGAAAACAAATGAATTTTTCATGAAAAATGTAAAAAAGCGTACATTTTGTTTACATTTAGAATTATGAAACTCGTCAAATTTGATATATATATGTATTTTGAAGGGTGATGGACCACAAAATATACCCCAGGGTTGCATTTTCCTTATGCCTTGTGAGAAGACCTAAAAATATTTATCTCGATGATAATTATTATAAGAATACTTTGATTATACTCATGATTCAATTATAAAAGGTTAGGTAAATAATGATATTCAAATTTTGATACACCCTTATAAGAGGTTGTTTTACGAAATATGGAAAACGGGTTAGAATTTGTTTCCCTTTCTTAGAAAGTAAATAATAAGTAGTAAAATGTTATTAATTTTTTTAGTAAGAATTTTCGAAGATATATCATTTAAATTAAGAAATATAATAGCTTTGCTTACAAAATAAATGTATGTACTTATTGGTAGATATTTAATATTTTTTACAACGAATTCGGACTTACACAAGTAAATCCCGAGCACACCTTGTTTTAATAGCTGTCTTCATGTCATTGTAAAATTTCCCAAACGGCTGATTTACGAGTACAAACATGTAACATATGTATGTATGTGCCATAAATAACTAAACAAAAGTTGGTAATATGCCGCAAAAAAAAGAAAAAATTAAATTATATTACTGATAATTGTGAAAATCAAATTACTGAGGTAAACGATAAACTTTAATAAACATAAATAAATATATGTTTATTCGACTAATGCATTTATAGATGAAAACTTACACGTTAAACAGTTAATCTTATTTGTTGCGATCAGCTGTGAGAAATGTACAAAAGAAAAACCATATCTACAGCAGGGTTAAACCTATGCTTTATAGTTGGATTTTGACTATATTTGCTATAAAAATCACATAACACGATTACAAAATACAATAGCAAATACAACAGATCCCGAATACTCGTATTATCTTAAAATATTTAAGTTATTTAATTATTTAAAACAGCTGTGAGTTACTTTTTCGGTTATACCTGGAAGCTACAGATACATATGTACATATATTACAAGAAAAATAAATCAAACTTCATAACTCAACAATTTAGTTCTTACAAATTCATGTTTTTGGCATTTGGATGATTTTCATGTCACATTATTTTTAATTTATTTATACATATTCTTTCTAGAAACTAAAAAACTTTCCACTCTGTCACATCGAATTCATATGCGTGTAAAAAACATTCAATGAAAAAGCGCGTCATTTATATACATACATACATATATGTACATATGTATGTACATGAAATATTTACGAGCCGGGGTAAATTTTTTAATCAGAAAAAATGCTGTCATTAAAAGCCCGGTTTGAACTTACCGTTTACGCGCACATAAGAAACAAAAAGTGATGGCTTTTAGTTTTGAGTATTAAAAAGTTCTGAGCATGGCGAATTCATTACAGGTGGTGTTGATAGAGCAGCACCAAGGCGAATTCATTTAAGGTGGTCGTAATCGAGCAGATGATTGGTGGGTGATTGTCAAATGAATTGTTTTTTATTTTTATTTTTTTTTTTTTTTACATTACATCTTCTCACCTTTAATGTTTATGTTATGACATGTTAAAATAAATGTTTTCAAATTTGTGTTGTGAAGCAATTGTATTCTGAATAGATATAAGAGAAATAATAAAAATTAAAAATAGGAAAATGTGTTATGTGTGCTAAGGGAGTGGAAAAAGGAAGTAAACTATTTTTTCAAGTTTCGCGAGAGGACCTATAATAATAGTTATGTAGAGCACGAATTGCCGGAAACACTTGGTTGCAAGGGATCTTATATGCGGAGATCATTTTTTGCTTTGCAAATTTTATTTATTGGGAAAAGGACAATTTGATGCCGGAAGCTGTATTTCCATTACTATTTTAAGAATTATATTAAATTTTAAGCTTAGTTTTTGTCTAATTTTGACTCAATATAATCCGATGCTAACCTAACGATTTGTAACGAATTTTTGTTTATATAAGCCTTATCAAGATTGTTAAAAAAGTTGATTGAAATAAATAGATTAAACACGCGTCGAAATCAAGGACCCTTTCTTTTCAGTAACATTAGCAAAAGAGACGTCCACCATTGTCATCTAACTGCAGCGCAAGTATTATGTTCTAGATATTATGTCCACTAATACATACACCCAGGATGAAGCATATAGTACATAACGCGGCACTTACTGCGCAGCATGTACAATAGATGCTTATACGAAAATGTAACCCCTACACAGCGTATGCTAAATCTTCATGAACACCTTTGCATTAAGTGATATTAAAAAGTTTATTAATAAATTTATTTAAGCAATGTTAGTGGTAATACAAATAGATTTAAACTATGAAATTTTGTCCAAGTCCATTAACATTTTTCATAATTGGTATAATAATTTTAATATATACAGAGAAAATAACACAATTTAATTACTTAAAAATGCAAAGCATAATATCCAAACATATGTTTTCAATTTAATTTTTTAATCTTGTAAGGTCGAGCTCCGGCGCAGATGTTTCAGAATACGTACATAAATTAACTCTCGTTTCCAAATACAATTGAAAAGTGAAATTAGCTGCAGTAGTTTCTGTTTCCTATCAATATTTTCCAAATATTACGCACCGCAAAAAGTTATACATATGAACGAAGGTCCAGTATTTAAATGTTCTTGTATGAGATCTTTCCTATTTTTCACTGTCTTAAGCACTGGTTTATGCGATTTAGGTTGCACAGATCCGACAAAAACATATTTTAAAGAGAATATTAAAAATCGTTAATTTTCCGGTAACTTAAAAAAGTGTAAATATTTTGGTTTTCTATTTTATGAATTGAATTCGCTTTGATTTTATCAATCAAATTACTTTGACAATAGCCCACCAGAAGCAAAAACAAATTTCTTGTGGTTGTTGGTGTTGCCCTATCAACACCACCTTTAATGAATTCGCAGACAAAATCGAGGCGAATTCAATTTATAATATAAGAAACACAAATATTTTACAAAATTTATATTTTAAGTTGCCGGTTAACTTTTAAATTTTAATATTCTGGTTTATATACAGACATATGTATGTAAATAAAAAGAGGGGCATGACTTTGAGTAACTAAAATCACGAGAGACGAAAGGTCTGATACATGAACCACATTGAAATGCCGGACCTTTGTTCATTTAACTTATTGTGGTGCGTGCTTTATTGGGAACATTGATTGTTAATTTAAGTAGTTAAAAACATAAGTTTCTAGAGCCAATTTTACTGGATTTACTTGCTGGAAATGGCAGTGGATAAGTGCATGTTGAAATACCCACAAGGAAAAAAAAGTGCAAAAGCAAAAAACAAAAATTAAGTTATTTGCCTTATACGTTTCTGAGCTGGTTATATATCCTTTGCACGTGTTAAATGTTGAGAAATATAACATATGATAGTGGCTAGATTTTAAATAATTAAATATTGTAAGTTTTCCTGTATCTATAAATAATATAGCAAAATCTACGCCAAACTTGAAAAATATTTAAAGGATTTGGATGGAGCTTTAGATTATCGTACGATTTCATTTACACAGTACAACATTTTTCATTTCATTGCCAACCAACTCAATGAATGTTGTGCATATGTCGAGCAAATTTTTGAAATTCATACCTTTACTCAATTGCGAATAAAAGCGAAACGCGTGCATCGATTTTCATGATCTTTGTCTCATTTTGCTCATAGGTTATGTGACTTTGCGAAAAACTAACTAGACTTGAAATGTATTTTTTATGAATTTAAAAAAAAAAAAAAAAAAATTTTCTTTTATAGAAAAACAATATATGAACAGATTAAAGGAATTGTAATTCTAAATTTTTTTAAATTTATTTCAACTAAATCGGGCTAGTGGCTGTCGGGCTATGTCAAACAACAGGGTCTAAAACGTGATAAATTCCGCTATACGATAGTACTAACTTCAAATCGATATTAAAAATATTTTGGCAGGTAAGAAGACAAAACGAATGATGCGGAAATTATTCTTTTAGGGTCTAATTTCACATACAGTTCTCAGAATTGAGTTGGCAAATCATGTGTTGTACTGTGTTATTGAAATGAACTTTTGTTGCATTAAACTTTAGTTGCTTTTAATAAATTCATAATTTTAAACTATTTGTTATATCTTTAACAACTGTTCGTATGTACAAATAAACATGCGTGTTGATTATTAAAATAAATTAATTTAAATAACTAATTACAGGGTTTTTTTTTCAATGAATAGGAATCATCTATTGTCCATGTTCTGATGTGACTGAGCAGTCTTAGACGCTACATATTGCGGGCCTGGACTCTATAATTTATATTTAAGGTGTTTTTGATGCAGTCTTCGACAGTTGGTTCTTAAAGGGGCTTGGCTGAAGTTAAAAGTATATAGTACTTGCACTGCAGTTCCATGGTGCTGTTGGACATCTCTTTTGCCTAAAGTTATTTTAAGAAATGCGCATATGCATATCTAGAGCTAACCTTGTGTGCATTTGAATAAAATTATTATACAAGCTCCACTATATTTTTTCTACAAAATTCTACTACGAGTACATTCATTCAAAGGAATTTGAGGAAACAACCTTCTCTAAAATATCGAGCTTGACGTGTATGCATATAACAACGTACAAAATTTAGGAATTCAAAAACTGATCATTGATATGTTTTGCTTCCAACTGCTTTACATCATTCGCGTTAGTTCCTATCTAAACTTACATGCCGCACATCACACATTTCCCCAATTTTTCTAATTTTTTTTTCAAGTTTCAAAAAATTTAAGCGTTTTATATGAGAAAAAAAACAATAACAATATAAACAAAACAATTTATTTGACAATCGCCCACCAATCACCTGCTTGCTCACTTCCACCTTAAATGAATTCGCCTTGGTTTTAAAGTTACTACTATTATTAGTTTTAAGAAACATGGATGCTAAGGGAGCCGTTTGACAAAAAATGTGTGAGCTAGCTGCTTAGTTACCAAACCTTTCATAATTGAATCATGGATTAAACACATGATTCAATTATAAAAGGATGGATACTTATTGACGTTTAAGTTTTCCGACTGCCCTGTAAGGTTGCATTTAGGAAGGTCTGATAAACGGGAAAATTGTAAACCAATTTTAGCAACCAAAATAAGAGCCCAGTAACCAGAATTGTATACATATTTCATTACAATTCCAAACTTTTTTAAAAATATAATTACCATTTTTGTAGATCATAAAATTGTAAGATTCAAGACACTTAAAATGCAACATTAGTTGTTCGAAAAAAAATTTTTTTATATGGAAAATAGCACACAATACCTTCGTCAAAAAATTAACGGAATTTTTATTGATATACATCTGTTAGAAATCAAGTTAAGACGTTAGTCAAAACTGGTCAAAATGCTAATAAATGTTCTTCTATTCGATATTTTATCTGTATAATTTTATGGTTGTTAATATTTATTTAAATTTTTTTTTTTTTTAATTTTAAGTTATTTTATATAAAATATGTACAGTAAAAAATTTAAAAACATAAAATGCTTTCTTTGAAAAAAAAAATATCAAAGAAAATGATCTGACCTGGCCGGGAATCGAACCAACGACCAATCAATTTCGTATATGCAAAGAAAAAAATTTCAATTCCTGTTCGCTGCTAGATAAGCAAGGCTACTGAAAAACATACGGGAATGCCGTCAATTCGATTAATTAATGTGAGCATGCTGAAATAATTAAAAAACTACAAAAAGGCAACAGTGTTGCCTGCCAGGCCATTTCACAAGAAAAGTACTAATTTCCACGTGTTTGATAACATTTTTTTTTCTTTAATTAAAAGAGAGCAACACAGGATATCTTAAGGCAGCATGCAAGAGTGAGACAACTGCCTAATTATCCAACCTTGTATAATTGAATCATGGATTATACATACATACAAACGTATATATTTAAGTCTTTGAATTTTATGTCTAAAAATAATACTGATCGATGACTTTTTCCCATATTACCTTATAATTCTTACGAAATTTTTGATAATAATAATAATTATTATGGGTCATACATATACATATGTACATATGTATGTATACATTTTAAATACTTACATATATGGTACAATACATAGAAACTAAAATACCATTGTCAACGCTTTATACGAATACAGAAAAAAAAAGTTGTGGCACATTTATTTTGGAAACAAATTCCAAGGGATCGAATGTGGCACATTTATTTAGCAAAAATTATGTTGTTGGTTTAGTTTATATTTATGTACATAAGTTTTCCTTTTAAATTTGTTGCGAATATTTTATAGATGTCAGACCTTATGTGGTAGATGTGGTAGATGCCCAAATGAAGTGGTAGACCTATCACAATATGAGAGAAGTCCGAGCACTAATATATGTAATAAATGCATGCATCCACACATACATACATATGGATGTAAGTACATATTAAGGGATGACCAATGCCGATCGAAATACTTATTATGCAATCCAATGAACGCTCTCGCATTGTCTACGAGTATCATATGCTGATACATTTTAAATACAAGTTATACATATTTTGTAGACATATGTACATACATATGTATGTACATGCACACACCTTCATCAAATGTAAATGCATCCATACATATATTGTTGCGTTGGACAAGGGGTTGATCGACATAAAATGGAGTAAAACTGCGTTTTACCAAACGAATCATAATATGTTGCACTTTCACAAAATGTTTGGTCTCAACAGGGTTATTCGTACAATAGCCTGAATGGAAAACGCCCCTAAACCATTTTTACCCAGAAAATTGGTCATAAAATATATCTGAATTAAACGTCAATTATCTAGTTCTCTTGACCTTGATCTCTCCGTGAGAAAGAATATTGTTAGAAACCTACTTTTTGGAATACTTTGTCCATAGACTTCAGAAATAAATAAAAATAAAAAGTGTATACTGAAAATTGACAGTTAACTCCCAAATGAAATTTAACTTCCACTGTGAAAATAGGCTTTATTTATTTAGATATTAAGCAAAATCGTATGAAACTCTTTAAAATTACATAGCTTGCCACTTACATAGGTATATTCATTTGCTCATTGTTATTTTTTTTTTTAAGGCTTAGATATATGAAATTCGGAAAAATTCAAGAAATTTGTAAAACTTTACATAAAAATTTTAAACTTATTATTCAGGATTTTAAGGAAAATTTTGGGTATGCAGTTTTGTAGCCCAATCAATTTGAGTGCAAGTTGGCTAAAAACAACCGTTAATTTATTAGAATTTTTTCGTCAAGGGTGTTGAGAATTTTCTACCATATAACGTATCATCAAAATCTTATTTTATATGAAAGAAAATGCTCGATCGAATATAAAGTCACCTTTTTGAACACACTCGTTCTACGTACTTTCTAGTTCCCACAATTTCTATATCAATAAAAGTACAGGATTGTAGCGGTTGTTTATATAATTTTAATTATTTTTATTGCTTATGCAGATTATACATTCCTTTATAATTATTTCAATATCTAATTTCCATGACCATCAATTCCGTGCTGTTTTGACAAATAAACTTTTTGAGACTAGCCAATATTTTCAGGCGAATGTAACAAAAGGTGGTAAAAAATAATATAACCGAAATGAATAATGTCTTTCTCCTCAACCAAATATGTACATACATACATACATACATATGTATGTATGTATGTATGTATATCGGATTTGGAATGCAGACTGGGACCGCAAATAAAAAGTATTCTGGAATTCTAATTCAAAAAGTATATAACGAGTAGTACTGTTAGGCGATTTATGTTTTTTCTTTATTAAAAGAAAAGGAAAAAAGCTAATGTCCATTTCTTGACCGAAATTTATTTAATCAAAAATATCACTTAAAAGTTAAAAAAAAATTGTATATCAAATTTAAAAGAATTTTATTCTGAGGGCTAAAAATACAAATATAAATTTCAATTAAAATTTAAATATGTGCTTCAATTAAAAACCGGACATATTTTTGACCGAAACAACAAAAGTGAAATTTTTTTTTTTTACCGAAAAAATTAAATAAAAATTTAAATTTTTTTATTTTAAAATTTTACATTTATTTTCGATAAAATTTAAAAATTAATTCGACCGTTTCTTAGGTTCGAAAAACAAAGTTAAAGTTTTAATTTCACTAAATTGTAAATATTTTTTTTCATTCAAAATGTTTTACACACTGCTTTGAAAGTAAAGCTTATTTTTGATTGAACAGGTTTTGAAAAAGACTTATTTTTAACAAAAAAAAAAATTAAGTAAAATTTTAACTATTATTTTTCATTGAAAAAATAAAGTTTATTGAAACTGTTATATCTGCATGTACATATATAAATCTATTATATTATTATAGAAAAAAAAACACAGCTACTAATATTTCTTAACAAATTTTTCTTTATTCTCCTACATACATATGTATGTACATATTTTCTTCATATTTTAAATTTATTTTTTTAAATGCAATATACTTATGTATGTCATCAAATAACAAACATAGTTCTAATTAAGTAAGTATTTTAAGATAACTAAGCACTAAAATAGTAGTCAGTAGAATTTTATTTTATTTTGATTGATTGCATATATACTTATGTATAATTATTAATTTATTAATTTTGAACTAATAAATTCGAAATTTTTTTGTTAAAATGCAACACTTCAGATAATTATTCATGTTGACCTATTTTCTTAGTTCTGTTAATAATATGTAATATAGTATGTTTTGAATTTGAAAAAGCTTTTCTTTATTTTTACTAAATTTTTAGGTTTTTTTTATTCCACAATAATCGGAAGTTACAGACGTCTAACTTGTGAATATTTCAGAAGTAAAAATACTATGGGTATTCAGCTAAAGGCGCAAATGCCTCGTAACTGCGTAAACCTCGTAAATAAACCGGTTTTTCATACAATAATAAAAACGATTACGATGTTTATGCGGTTGCGAGGCATTTGCGCGTTTAGATGAATACCCCTACTGTTTTTGTTCATATAAGATATACGAACAATTTTTGAAAAAAAAATTTTCTCCGTTAAGTAAGCATCTCATCAAAATAATGTCTTTGGTCTTAATTTAACATTTGATAGTAGTTTTTTTTAATATGATGTTCCTAATTGTTTATTAAACTTTAAGTTTTAAGACTGTCAATGATGTATTTCTTCAAGTCTGCCAATTTGTGATATTTTATTAATTGAATATTTGATCTAAATCCTTCGAAACGAAAGACCCGAAATCACTGGGCGCACTGCGATGTGGATGGGTCTCCAAGTATGCACTGATGGCACGTTGCAGCAATTTATTCGATTTTTGTTTAAAAGCACTTTGCTCGTTTTCCTCATTAGGAATTAATTTGATATGTGAAAGAATCCATTGATTTTTTAGCATACGCAACTCTTTGGTGAGTCTCGCCTCCGCCACACTCGGCATTCTTTTATTGTGTGGCACATGCAGGGGTTCAAAGCTGCGCAAGCGCACCTTCATTTCATTAATGTGAAGTTTGATTCTTTCTGCTCGCTCGTAACGTAGACGTTTGTTGAGCGTGTCGATTTCGCGATAGCTTTCGTCTGCTGTTAAATTGATGACCTGTTTTCGAGACACAAGATTCTGTTCAAGGCATACATAATTTCGTTCCATTGTTGATATCTTCTCTTGCAAATCGTTTAACGATTGCGCGACTACATTTTCACGATCGCACATAAGCTTGTCCAAATGCTCTATTTGCACAACGATTTGAGTCAGCGACTCTTCCTGGCTGCGTTGGACCTTAGTCAAATTACGCTCTGCGATCCCTTTGCGAACCTGCATTTCAGAAAATTCGTCCATCTTCATCTTCGCCAAGAATTTTTGCATCTTGATTTCTTTGTCACGCTCCACTAAAGCGTGCTTCAAACTCTTTATGTCATCGGCGTGTTTTTTGAATTGCAATGAGCGTTGCAGCAGAGTTGTTGCCGAAGAGCGTACAAACATTGTGTTCCTATTGGCGCTACGCACTGATTCATTCTCAGAGACGAAGTTGGACAGCTCGTTGATTTGGTCGTCCAGTTGTTGGATGTATTGATGGAATAAAGCGACTGGAGTTGGCGTCTTTTCTTCCGCGGCAAATTTTGCAGAATTCGTTATAATGATTTTCCAAAGCTTTTTATGCTCGATGGCTGTGTCGCATGGAAAATCGTCTTTGCTGGAAAAGGAGGCGGCAGCTATGTCCTTCGTTGCGTCTTTTGTCGTTGCCGTTAAAATGTTGATGAAACGCCCGAACTGTTCGTTGGTGGATATAATATGTTGCATACGTTCAATCTGAGTCTGTTGCATGCCCGAAATGGCAACCGTAGCAGAAGGAAGTTTACGTTGCAGCTTTTTCAACTTTTGTTTGAACTGGTTAACATTTTCCATTAGGAACTGCATGGCCCAAAATGATTCGGTGTTCTCGTCACCCAACTGAATGATAGTGTGGAGTATGCCAGCATTTGTATTGATGCAATCCAAGCATACATCGAGTACTTCCACTAGTGTAATGTAAAGCTGATGCTCGTCAACCAATTCAGCGACATTCTGTGAGCAAATTAGATTCACATAGAGTCCATTGAAAAATGAGAGGGAACGTTCCACTGCTTCCATGGGTGTATTTTCGTCCAGCATATCACTTCTTAGTCGATTAATTAGTTCGTCAAAAGACTTTTCTTGTGACTCTATTTCTCCGCGATAAATAGCCGCATGAGTGCACAGCTCGTAGTCGCAGTGATTCAAGCCAAAAATTAGCTGTTTTATGACCAATTTGAGGGCGCGTAACACAAAGAGGCATTTGCAACGGAAGGCGAATCGGTGCACGGAAAATCCCTCAAATATTATGCTTTTGGCAAATTCACAAGACGATGGAAACTTTTCATCGATTGTGTGGCAAACTATTTCTAGCTTTTCATGCATTCGCTGCAGCAGTAGTAACACCAATATAACGTCATGCTCGCCGCCGCGCAGTAGGATCTCCTCGGGTACAAATGCCAAAAGGTGGTCGACATGTGACTTGCACAGCTTCAATTCAATTTCATTAAGCTGCAGATCGATCGCCCTTTTACAAGCCTTGGTCACATAGAACATTTGATTGAAATCGATACTATGTGTTTCGTCCTGATTTGAGATGGTGCTGAGGTCGTCTGATGTGGATGTACCAGTACCGGTGCCCAATCCATTCGTGGCTGGATCCCTTGATGGCATATTATTATTTAACGTTTTAACAAGCTCGCGAAATTTCATAATAGTCACATCCCGGTCGTATATAGTTTCGAGAGTATTGTTCTTCTCTTGTTGCAGAATTTTTATAGTCGCGTTAAGAGCATCGATTTCTTCTCTCAAATCTATTTCTAGTTCGTGATTACCCTCGATTATTTGCTCGTGAATCTCCTCCAGCGCTTCCAGCTCGATAACTTCATCCTCCAGTAATTTTACGCGTTCTTCCAACTCGATTTTGGCTTCTGCCAACGATGAAATCATCGATTCAGCGCCAAGTGCGGCATCGACTTGTTCTTTTAAATCAATAATATGCGTTTCCATGACGTCAACACGTCTTGAAAGTATTTCTTTTGTTTTATTAAGCTCGGAGATTTCCGACGTTTTTGTTTCTAATTCCTTGTTGGCCTTTAGTAGATCTTGCTTTTCGTGTGCTAGTACGTCCCGGAGCCGTACAACGGTTTCTCGCAGACGCTGATTGTATTGCTCCAATCGTCTGATTTCGGCTGCTGTAGGTTGTATGATTTCTTCTTTCAACTCGTTTTGCGAAATGGTTGTCATTGAGTTTTCATTTTCGGCTCTCAAAATTTCAACGTCTAGACTGAGTTCCTCAATGCGCTCGTTTGCCGTATCCAGTTCGATTTGCAGCGTCTCCGCACGTTCTTCCGCCATTTCCTTGTCCAACGTGAGCAATTCAATACTCTCCGCCACCTCATCTAATTCGCGCTTATACTTAGTTTTGCAGTCGTTAGCTTCCCGAAGTTCTTGGCGGCAACGTTGAAAATCGCGTTGCAGCATACTGTGCTGCTCCATAATCTGTGCCTTAAACTCGCTCAATTGCTCTTTTTGCAAGCGCACCCTCTCCAGCTCATGCAATCGTCTCTTATCCTCTGCTCGCTTTTCTTTCAATTCATCCAGCTCAGCGCTTAGTTCAGCGTTATGCGCCTCCAAATTCTTATATCTCTGTTGCTGTTGTTGTAGTTGATCTGATGGACTGATTGCAACACTACTGGGTGAGCCATTCTGGCCGCTAAATACAGTTGGTGAACGCAGTGGGTGACCTGGAGTGAATTGGGTATGAAGTATCTCCAAAAACCCCGTCTCCACAAACGCCGAACGCTGTCGCGCACAACAAAAGGACTCTGATGGACTGACGGTAGTTTTACTGCGTTTAGGTGCAGCAACGGAGACTGTCCCTCCCGAAAATGACAACTCCAGTTGGGTGTTGGAAGAGATTACGCGTTGATTGGCTTGCAAGGGCTGATTGATTTTGGTTGCCTTCAGTAAATTGCCATTTGAACCGCCAGTTGCGTTGTTACCCGCAGCAGTATGCATCAAAGACGCCTCGGAGGGGGCTTTAATGCTAGATATGGCTTTGGTGAAAGCTTTTTGACTTTGCGCTGTCATTTTTTCCATCAACGTTGGTATTGAGTTTTTTTCATCAGCGGGCGATTTTGCACCGCTGCCTTGCACTGCTTTCGGTTGCACTGACTCTGACATTGATTCGTTTTCCTTAGCTAAAACTAAATTTAGTTGCGTTGGACGCACAAAGAGACCACAATTCGATGAACATTTGAAGTAGCTGATGCCCTTGACGGTGCCGTTATTTTTGCCTTTATCCTTTTCGTCCAGCACCACGCCTATCCACTTGCCAGGTGAGAAGCTCGTCAAACCGACGTACGCTACTTGTCCATGCAGATTTTTACCCACAATTTGCACTTTTTGACCAACTTTAAAGTTGCGCTCAGCCATTTTTGCACTATTTTAGCATTTTCGCTATTTTATATTTGTGCACAAAACGACACGCACGAACGCCAATAATGTATACATCGAACCAAAAGAAAATGCTCACAAATATGGCGGACATTTGCCACATTTATTGTTGCTGCCTTCCCACTACATTCGAACGCCTACACACAACAGCACGTACATACATATTTCTACCCACTCTAACACAAGGGAAAACTGGCAAGGCTAAACTTTAAATTTCACAAAGCGTAACCCTTACGAACTCATGTTAAAAATGATTGTGATAGTATGACAAATAGTATTATTAAATCAAAAATTTAACTGCCAAAAATTTTTTTTTAAATATTTCACTAATGCAAGCAAGCTTAAGTACATGTGGGTACATCCTTCCCTGTAACTTACCAGTAAACTTAGACGCCGATGTGGTATTTAAACAAAATTTTAAAATATATCTTCGTATAACCGGCATGTGATTCGCACTTATTTGTTATATAAATTAACCGACTATTATTATTGCACTCGATTCACTTGATTTGCTTGTTAATAGGTGTATTTTTTTTTTACATTTTGGCGGTTGCAATGCAGCTTTTTTAGTTGGTCAGTTGCATATTTTAAGGTTAAAACTATGTTGGCATCCTTCTTTTTACATTTTAAAATACAATTTGCGCACACGCGAAAAATTCATATTCGTCGTTCTTTCGTAAAACGGTCGTTCGGTTGGTGGTGTTGCACATGCAAGACGTCGACTAGCGTTTTAGTGCTCGAGTGCACGAGTGCGTCTGACGTTTAAAACGTCACTTTTTACCCGACAATCCAAAAGGATCCATCTGTTCCGCACCACCTCACCAGACTTTCAGGCAACGTGCGCGCGCTTGTGTGTGTGTGTGTGTGTGAAACTTTGGAAATTTTAAAACGTCCTTTCGCGTTGCTCTTCCCAACTGCGGCGTGTGAGTTAACATTAGCGACTACTACACCGCTGGAGCGCATACTTTAAAAAATTTCGAACGCACATCAAAATACTATAAAATACTCGCACGGTAAAAAAAAATTCTCTAACTTCACAATCAGTTGCGTTCGTTTTTGTGAGATTGCATTGTGTTTTTTTTTTGTTTTTTTTTTTACATTTCAAAGGTACGCGAAGGGGTGAACCTTCACATCATCCCTTTCGCAATTTAAACTAAAAAGTGTATAAGCAAAAAAAAACTGATTCGACAGGGCAGTAGTGAGTGGTGAAACGGGTTGCTGTTGGCTCTTGTGCAATATTGTGCAAGATGCGTATCATTTTTTTCCCTTCAAATTATACGCTCGCACACACACACGCTCACCGACATAGGAGAAAAGGCGTTCCATTCATACACGGCGGCACACACACTCATAAACTCTGATTCCATATCTTCATATATTTTTTTTAACGGAATAGGAACTCGTCGACTGAGTCGCGTAGTTGTATTGGCGTGTTGACAAAAAGCGAAATCCAAATCCTTTTCCATTTCGGTTGTTTTATGTTGTTCCTTTCCACGCATCTCATGTCGAAATGACAGCCTGGACGGTTGGCAGCACCTTTTGGATTCCTGTTTTGATTTTTGAAATTATTGGCAAAAGTCCGTGGTAATTCTCTCTGGAGATCATATTGCTCTTATCAACAGTCTGCAATTGCAATCGATAACTACATACGAGTATATAGGTAGGTAGTGCTCACAGATTTTTGGATTAAACTCATGTAAATCGCAATCAATTTCAAAAAGTATTATGAGTAGTTTTGAGAGTACACACATGGTGAAAAAGTGGAGATGGAATAGTTTTTCCTTGCTATATTTTTAGTAGTTGCAGTGCTCTCCGAGTTCTAGACAAATGGCTTGCATCTACGCGTGAACGCATATAGTACATATGTACATAAATATACAGATATAACCAGATATGTGAAATGTCTTAAAGTAAATGGATAATTGGTATTTGTGCTAAATTGCTTACGTGCACAACTGCAACTGTGCTCACATACATACATACATACATACATACATACATATATCGTGTTTAAAGTTAATCACAGCTGTTGAAAATGTGTCAGTATTGCCCACACGTATACACATATTTACATGCATTTATTTATTTTTTTAAATTTAATCCCTCTTTAATTTTAGAAATACATACATATCTTGAATAAATAATTTAAATCTAATCTTTCTATTTCGTCTTTAAACAGCTCAGCCTGCGGCTTTGCCTGATCAAAAATACTTGGTGTCAAAATAATTAATTCACCCTGCTAAATCTAGAGCTTCTCTGCCTGCTTTGACTGATTTTAAAGTAACTTCAAAAGGCTTGCTGAAACAAAAACAATATGGATAACAACGAAGACGTAGTCGAATGCCCACTTTGCATGGAACCTCTGGAGGTTGATGATCTTAATTTCTTTCCATGTACTTGCGGTTATCAAATTTGCCGTTTCTGCTGGCACCGGATACGCACCGACGAGAATAAACTGTGTCCGGCATGCCGTAAGGAGTATACCGAAAATCCTGCCGACTTTACGCCTCTGACGCAAGAGCAAATTTTGGCGTTTAAGTCGCAGAAAAAGCAACGCGACCAAAAGCGCAAGCAAAAGGTGCGCGTTACCGAGAACCGCAAACATTTGTCGAATGTGCGAGTGGTTCAAAAGAATTTAGTATTCGTAGTGGGTCTGCCGCCACGATTGGCCGATGCTGAGGTACTCAAGAAGCACGAGTACTTCGGTAAGTACGGCAAGATACATAAAGTTGTGATAAATCCCAGCACCGCCTATGCTGGAGTACAGGGGCCGTCCGCATCGGCCTATGTCACTTACGTACATAATAATGACGCTCTCAGAGCCATACAAAGTGTGAATACACGTAATATAATAATCGATGGCAGGCTCATCAAAACCAGTTTGGGCACAACAAAATATTGTAGCCATTTTATGAAAAATCAAGTGTGTCCCAAAGGCGATTGCATGTATCTGCATGAGTTGGGCGATCCAGAGGCTAGTTTTACTAAAGAAGAGATGCACCAAGGGAAACATCAAGAGTATGAAAAACGCTTGCATGATGCACTGGTCATTAGTTCTAATAGCTCTGGTACGAGCGGTACAGGTGAAGCGAGTCAAACGAATGGTGGCTCCGGTGTTCCGGTGTGGGGTAGCAATGGCGGCGATAACAATAACAGTACTGCTAATAAGATTAAAACAAATTCCAGTTCGCAGTCTCAAGTTACGATTTCGTCATCGGTACCTTCGCCTTCGCTAGCATCTACATCAAATGGGTCACCGGTTGAAACAACAACAGATCCCTGCTCTGTTCTATCAGTTTCGCCGGTAAATAAAGAAATCGCTGTAACAAATTCTGGCGAGGTCAAGCATAAAAAAGAGCGGGGCAGGCAAGAGAAGGCTCGAAATGACAAAAACACAAAATTAAAAAATAAAAATAGTGTAAATGATGTAGGTAAAGGTTATGTTGGAAATTCACAGCGCGAAGGTAACAGCAATCACACTGACGTCAAAGATGGCGCCGAAACGCCTGCTGATGAAACGCCTTCACAGTTCGCTAGTCCCGTTCAAGAACGCGACGTTACGCCGAATAGTTGTAGTAACAGTATAGCAAAGGGTAAGATAAATAAGCCAAAGGCTTCGAAAAAAATTGTCGACGAAAGTGACAATAAACAAATCGAGGACCTGGAAGAGAGTAATGGCGAAACTGAGAGCGACAAAGCTGTTAGTAATAATGATAGTGCAGATGCTTCAGCGGAACTATTCGAAAGCCCTGAAGTAACAATGAACGAAATAACTGATAGTAATGTAAATGAAATTAGCGATATAGATGAATTAGTCGTACATAATTCGTATGAAGAATCGGTGTTGAAAAATGAGGAGAACGAAGTGTTTGTTGACATAAAACCAGCACCTGCCCATCTTAGTCTGTTTGATAGCAAATTAACTCCAATATTCTCGCCAGGAGTAACGCTGCAGAATCCCGCGAGTTCCAATGATAAAGTGGATGATTTGTCAAATCAATTGAACAATGTAAAAATATCACCTTTGCCCGATCTGCTAAAAGGCATCGAAGAGCAACAATTTCAACAAATACATCCACACCAACAGAAAGAGCTGGCGCGATTATTGGAATTACACAAACAAAATAGTTTATTTGGAAGTATGAATTTAGCGCAAGGTGGTTTACAAAATCATTTTGGTGGCCCAACAGAAATGGGCCAATCGCCATTGACCACGTTGGAGCATGCTTCCGAACTGCTGATGAGTCAAAATCTCTATGGCATAAATATGTCGAAATTTTTTGATTTTCATAAGAATCAGCAATTGCAGTTACAACAGCATTGTGTCGGTAATGAGCAGCCTGTTGGGAATGGAGTTAATGCACTTCTGGAAAATAATTCGAATCCATATCAGTTCATGCAGCATTCGGGGATATCTACTTTGCAACAACAGCAGCAACAACATCAACAACAACAGCAGCAACAACATCAACAACAACAGCAGCAGCAACAACAACAACAGCAGCAACAACAACAACAACAACATCAGCAGCAACAACAAAAACATAGAGGTCTTGGGCAACTTGATTCCATGTTGGCGCTGCAACAGCATCATACTACTATACAAACACAACAACAACAACAACATCCCTTACTTCAGAATCAGCATGGCCGCATACAAAACGACTATTCAGCAAATGCTTTCGTTGACGATGATTTAGGTTTCGATCCATTCACCGAAACACAAAAGGGCTTAGCTGAGCTGATGGAAAATGAGGTGGTTAAATCGCAGCATTCAAAGCCCAACTTGAATACTATGCGTTCAGCTGCCGAGTCCAACATGATGCATCAACATCAACTCAATATCGATAATATGCAGAGAGCACGCATGCCACCGCCGGGCTTTAATCACATGAACGCCTTTGGATTGAATGCTCCTCGCGAACATAGCACTAGCAAAATGATGCCATTCTTAAATATGACCGGCAACAGAGCACACTCAAATGATATTCAACACTTGTCGGCGTTTAGCTCATGGGACTCGCATTTGCAATCGCCACGACATCAGCTGCAAAACTTTAATGACCTACAGTCACATCAAATGAGTCAAAATAATCGAAATGTGGGCAATTTGGGCAATGACTGGACTGCAATGGATCCGGCAATACTATCTTTCCGTCAATTTCCTTCATGCCCCCCACCGTCTCAGATCTTACATCACCATCAACCCAAGGATTTATTTCCTCAACATTTGACACCACAACAGCAACAAAACAATTTTGCAAATCAGGCTCTTGGAGCTGCCAACATGCACTCGGCCAACAATCAGATGGGCCCCCAATCTGCAGCTCAAGCACAGGTGAACGCTAATGTTCAAGGAATGTTGGAATACCTTAAAAATCGTCAATTCTTTTAAACGACGGAAAAACATTATGAAATTATAAAAATATTGCTTTTAAATAATAAAAATATCGCTTGCTTATCTTTTGTTGGTTTAATCCATAGACTTTATGCTTCGATTAAAATATTCACATGTACAGCAAATTTTCAGATATCATGAACAGAAATAATGAACGATATTTTCTGATAAGTTAGCGTTTTCCTTCCGTAATTTCGTAAAATTTTGGAAAGAAATCGAAATGAAAATTTTGATTACCTTACGAATTATTTAATATATATTTACATTAATTGGTAAGTAGATTGGCAAATACATACTTATTCTGACAATTTCTTTAATCAAAATCATTACTGGAACTTATTTAAAGTCGATAGATTGGGTATTAGCCGTCCGTTCAACAGTTCGTAGATTCTGGAATTTAATAAAACTTATAACTTTTTCATTTCTTTTAACTTTAAAAAAATAATGCTTTAGTTTTTATTATAACTGCATTATAAAATTATTGCATTTTTCACAACTCTCAATTTAAATACACAACATGCAAAATTAAAAAAAAATATTTCCACTAGCCATGACTCAAACCATTACTTCCAAGTCCAGAAGCATACTTCTTTACACGATCATCTCCGGCAGTGCTTCTTTGCATTTAATACATTTTTATTCTGACAATTTCTTTAATCAAAATCATTACTGGAACTTATTTAAAGTCGATAGATTGGGTATTAGCCGTCCGTTCAACAGTTCGTAGATTCTGGAATTTAATAAAACTTATAACTTTTTCATTTCTTTTAACTTTAAAAAAATAATGCTTTAGTTTTTATTATAACTGCATTATAAAATTATTGCATTTTTCACAACTCTCAATTTAAATACACAACATGCAAAATTAAAAAAAATATTTCCACTAGCCATGACTCAAACCATTACTTCCAAGTCCAGAAGCATACTTTACACGATCATCTCCGGCAGTGCTTCTTTGCATTTAATACATTTTTATTTTCTGCAGTAATGTCTTACCTCATGTTGAAAATATAGCCCTTTGCTTACCATCAATAATGATGCACAATACACAGAGAGCTTTACAGCTCAATTCTGTAAATACTTTCAAGTAAATTGAAGTCAGATTGCTTGTTTGCAATGTGATAAGTACTTTTGTTTTGAAATTATTTACGTAGACAACGCGTTTCACAACAATAGCACAACCTCATATTGACAATATTTCAACATTTACCTTTCGTTTATTTGATTCATATAATTTTTCGGTTAAAATATAGTTCATTCTTTAACAAAAACCAAATTTAAAACCTGTGCAAAACTCGAAACTAAAGAAATAGCAACAAATTTTCATCAACATTTCAAACTTTTGCGAGACCTTTTCTAATTTTTTTTTGGAGTTTACAGTCATGTGTAGTATAGCGACAGTGCACGCTTTACGAGGCGAAATAAGACCGTTGATATTACGATAATTTTTTGTCAATAGCTTTTTTTTCTTTATTTTCCTGGACTTTCATTGCCAATTACGGACATTACAATTTCAATCTTTTAGAGAAGGTTGTTAGCAAAGGCAGTATTCGTCAATTCGCTTGAACGAAGGTGAGAAGGGTGAATTTTTCAGAGATACCGAATTACGCTGTTAACTTCATAAAATTCTTGATACAATTTCTTCATACACATTTTTAATGAAAGTAATTATCAAGAATCACAGAATTAGACGGAAAATCAAAAAAATAAAAAATAAAAAATTAAACCTCTCAAACGCATACATACATACATATGTACATATACATTAAAAACCTAATCTGTCAATTTAACTCACTCGATGTGTGATCATATGTGTGTATGTGCGAAATCGAAATGTCGTAAGAGAATCGTTATTAGTTGTGATGATAAGGCCAAACACAACCAACCCTACCGCAATCAGGCTGTGCGTTCGTCAACCCATTAGGATTTAAAAAAAGAGGGGTTTTTGGGCAAAAATTCAATATTTTTGCACAATCCTTCAATTATTTACGAAACCAAGCGATTAAGGGGCGCTGGAAGTGCGTTGTAGCGCAAACATAAAAAGTTGTGCGCTTGCCCAGCGTAGTCAGCACAAGGGATGTTTTGCTCTTTTACTTTTCACTGTGCGAGTTTGAAAATTTGTTTAGGTTTGTGTGTGTGCGTTGTGCGCATAAAAATCCTTGGAAGGGAGAAATTCGCATAACCACTCTACTTACTAATGTCAAAGTCAGTCATCGCTCTACGGCGTTATTTTTATTCTTCAACTCGTTGAGGCGACAAATCACAGTACTTGACTGGCTTCGATTTTTAAACACTTTAGCGGCAAAATAAGAGCTCTGAGAACTTAAGAAAGATATGTATTTAAAAAAAAAACAAAATGCATCCAGACGCTGCGGCCAACAAAGGGGTGTGCAACAAACTCGCAGACACAACAACACGAAGCAAAAAATCAACTTGCAGCTTCGACGTCTACGCATGCGCGCGCAATACGCTTTCATTGAATATCAACCAGGCAGCTGCAACTCTTCCGTGTGCGCCGATGCAAGCAGGAAAACACGGAAAAGCATACATGTGTATGTGTGTAAATATGTATTTATCCGTGTGCATAAAAAACGAAATCAAGTTCCTATCGTAGCTGTGCAGATGTTGCTGCTTTGAAATCCAGTCCACGCGGATCTGGTTCTGTTAAAAGCGAGAGATTATTAGGGTGAATGACTTAGCTGCAAGGGGAAAATTCGAATTTAAAAGGGTACAAAGGCAAACCTTTTTTTTAGTTTTTTGTTGATTCACTGCTTTTTGGTTGTTGGTTATTGCAGACAGCTCATCGAACTGTTTGAAACAAAGTAAGATTCTGGAGCGTAGCATCCAAACGAAAACGTAAAAAAATAACATTCGGAGTTTGAGAGCATTAGCGAGTTGATAAAAAGATGCCTAAAGTATCTTGAATAGTAACGGTTCCCTATTATTGGCTTAAGCGATGACTGTTACTTTCGCTACAATGAACGAATGCAATTCATCCAATAGAGCTCCCTTCTTTTTTTCTTTTTTTTTTATTAAACATGCATGTACATTTGTACATACATACATACATACATACATACATACATACATGCTTGTAGTATGTCTGCAAAGGTAAGTATGTATGGATGGATGCGTACTCGCATTGTCATCGTAAATGTACCTACTCATGGAGTAATTGCAAGGCAGATGAAGGTGCAAAGTAAGCTTTTATCTACGTACATATGTACATACATACATACATTTGCATACCTTGCGTTACCAAACTATAGCACAACCACATACATACATATGTATGGACACAGGTGGGACATTTTTTTCTTCTAATTATTTTTTTTTCATAAAAATCACTTTAATTTTGTAACAAAAAACCATGAAAACCCATAATTTAAATTTCATACAATAAATATTATAATTTTTTTTATTATTTATTATTATTATTCGTCTATAAAAATATTCTTACAGACTATGACATATTAATTAAATATTTTAAAAAGCTCCTATTTGAATGTAGTTATATAGACACTGGTTGGAATTTAGCTCTAGTGCAGAGTTATTGCATGAACGAATGCATTTTGTAAGAGGCTCATAATTTAGGTTACTTGTTTTATGTATGCTCCTAATTTTTAAAAAGGCGAACACGCTGTTGCTCTTGAAGAGGGTCGTATCGATTAAAAATCTTGTATAATAATTTTATTTCGAATATTTTCGAGTATGTAGTTTTGTAGCTCATTCACTAAAATACAAATTTCAAGGGACTACAAATTGCCGTTAATTTTTGGTAATTTTTTTACTGACAATTTCCTGCAAAGTTCCTTTTGATAGAAAATACGACACTCGGCGAGATGTTTAGCTCATATGCCCGAATTCAGTAACTTTGTATCATCTCAAGTCTCAAAATGATTTGTTTTTATTTGAATCTTTTGCGACCTGCTCATCACCAGGTCACTATTTAGAGACTTTATTTTGAGACTAGAGGCCTGCCTTATACCCGAATTCAGTAACTCAGTCTCATCTGAAGTCTCAAAATGAGCTACAGATTATTGCTTTTCCTCGCTTTCACGTTTATTTCTTTTGTTTTTATTTAAATTTTTTGTGACCTGCTCATCACCAGGTCACTATTAAGAGATTTTATTTTGAGACTAGATGCTTTATTTTGAAATTAATGAATGCCAACAGGTCTAAAATTGTGGTTTTTGTCTCTATTAGAGACTGTGACAGCTTACTGAATTGGGGGGTTATTTTGAAACTTATGAATGCCAACTGGTCTAAAATTGTGACTTTTGTCTCTCTTAGAGCCTGAGACAGCTTACTGAATTCGGGCATAAAGAATGCCAACTGGTCTAAATTTGTGACTTTTGTCTCTATTAGATACTACTGAATTCGTAGGTTAATATACATTTGTTCGGTTTTCTTCTGTTTGTAATGAAACTTGGAACATAGCCACGCCCAATCGCCTATAACGGCATGTTTGAAAAATCGAAAACCTTCGTTATTTCAGAATCGAATCGAGGAAAATTTCCAATATAAAAATAAAATATGTAAAATTCCAATTTTGTATGGTTATTTGTTTTAAAATAATTCTAAAGTGATTTCAATTAAAAAAACTTGTTTTGTCTTACTGTTAAAACATTATGGTAATTTTGATAATATTGTTTTCAGGTTAATCTTCCTTTTCAAACTAAATTTTTTTTGATATTCGATTATCGCAACAACCTCAACTAAAACAACTGTTCCCTTATCTGAGGGCGTGCTGTATCTTCTTAAGAGTTATTAATACATTGATAGCTGAAAAGTTTTAAAATCGGACAATAACCACGGAATGGGTAAAAACTCGCGACATTTGAATGTAAGATTCTTATTTTTAGAAAATGAGTGTGACTTTGCCTACTTTTGGAAAAGTGTACATTTGTTTTAAATTCAAACTGTACCTATGCATAGTTTCGTTTGCACAGCTTTCATATGCAACATTTCGGTGCCTCGGGAGAGCTATACCTTACCCGATATATCCACAGAAAATAACTGATGTTCTAACATCTGTCATTTTGACAGGAAAATATGAGAAATAAATAGCCAATTTTTACGTGTGGGCAGTTTTATGTCTTCAAATACACTGAACCAAAAATGTACCATAAACAGCGGTAAAAATAACTTTTTCTTGCGGAGACGTGACCTTACCCTGGTACTCGTTTTTGCTGATCAAATTTGCTAAAGTACCAATCTGAGCGTCAAAGCAAATTGAAATTTAATAAAAAATAAACAAAATTTACATTTTCATATTGGAAAATAGGTAAATTCGCGTATCTTATAATTACTGATAGACATTAGGTTCTCATGTTCTCGTACACAAAATTACAAACATTTCATTTTGTAGAGAATTTGCTAGAAACTGCTGGACGAAGTTTTTGCCTGCTACTAGAAAACAGCTTACCACAAACAGCTTATGGCAATTTAGGCAAATATTGTATACTACGTTAAGAAAGCATTGAATTAATTAAGGTATTATATTTTACACAGGAATGCTTTTGTTTTTTTAGCGTACGCGAACTTTTGCAAAAAAATTGGAATTGAGAGTTTATTGCTTTAATTTAAACAGAGATATAAACTAAAAAACAAGGAATATATCTAAAGCCTCCATTAAAAAAATTTAAACCTTACGTGAATCGTTTCTTGACATAAAAAGTCTTAAAATGCAATGAGACCTGTAACTGATACCAGTTTGAGCACATAAGAGAATAGAGAAAAAAGCCAAACTTATAAAATTGAAATAAACGAATAATACAATTTATTTCCAATTACGATATTAACAAATTAAATCATGCTTTTAAAGCAGAGGAATAAAAAGTAATGCCACCAGAATTTATATATGTAGTACATATGTGTGTATCCTAAAAATAACACCCGAATTCAGTAAGCAGTTTCAGTCTCTAATAGAGACAAAAGTCACAATTTTAGACCAGTTGGTATTTATTAGTCATAAAGCCTCTAGTCTCGCAATTCATAAGCAGAGCCCTTTCTCGATGAACAAAAATCTCGCTCTACAAATCCCTCATCATGCCCGTCCTTTTATATGGCGCAGAAACATGGACGATGCTAAACAGCGATGAAAGGGCTTTTGAGAGAAATGTTCTACGCTAGATTTATGGTCCTATTCGCGTTAACGACGAGGTCCGAAGAATATGGAATGATGAACTGTACTCGTATGAGCTGTATGATGCTGGCGATGAGCAGGTCACAAAAAATTTAAATAAAAACAAAAGAAAAAAGTGAAATCGAGGAAAAGCAATAATCTCTAGATAATTTTGAGACTTGAGATCAGAGAGAAAGCATTCTCGGGTATACACCTACTCTCGTGCTTTATTACATGAAGGTTGATATTTAGAGTTTTGAAGCGCGTTTTAAGGTTTTACATATTTTTTTATTTTAAATTTTTTTATGTTTTCTGCATGATGCAAATATTTTTAGAGGTAGTTTCACTTTTAATTTTTTTCAGGAATAGTGTTCGATGGCAGACGCCCAATATTGCCATTACTTTGAAATACCAATTGGGAATTTAAAATTTAATTTTATTGTATTTCAAACACAAATCGTGTAAATTTTATATATGTATGTATGTATATAAGTTCCATTTATTGGATGTATGTATGTATATAGTTTAATCAATGCAGTGTAATTTTATTGATGACTGTAAATGTACAATTTGTGGCATATTCTCTAAACCTAGATGACGATAGTTAGTCAGAGTTACGTATATTTAATGCTGAACTATAATTTCTAATAGAATTGAAACAAGTTAAAAAAAACCTGTATTCGGCTATGCCGAAGGCTTCATACCGCTCATGAATGGAAGAAATGTATGAGAGCCATATGATATATTAATTCGATATTGATGATTTTGACTGCTAAAATTGTTCATATTCTGCCATTATTTGTGCAAAATGTTAAGCTTTAGCTGCTTAAATGGAGGGGGTTTCGTGCTTATTGCATTATCTGAACAATCGGTTGTATGGGAGCTATATGTTATATCTCTTTGATCTTTATGATTTCCACTTGACACTAACGTCTAATAATGATTGACCTTTGTGGAATTTCAAGTCTCTAGCTATTTAAATGAAGGAGTTATGGCTAAAAATGCAATATATGAACTATCGGTTGTATGGTAGCTATGTATATACGGAGCTTCTTGCAAAATTTCAAACCTCTGGCTGCTTAAATGAAGGAGCTATAAAGCAAAATATGATATCTGAACTATCGGCTCTTATATACGTTATAGTCATCGGATCTGGTCGGCTCCGACAAATATCTAATAAACTATATAAAGGCAACTGACTGCCGAGTTTCATTCAAATAGCTCAAAAACTAAGGGACGGACATGGCTAAATCGACTAAGCTCGTCATACTTTTTGATTGGGGTAACTCATTCTGGTAATTATAAACATCGGACCAAAGTTAATATACCATTTCCATAAAAGGTATAAAACAGTATAGTGGATTTAAAATCAAGGTTTATAAGATTTTCTTATCCTTAAAGTTGTATGGCAAAGTTGACTTGCAGTCGCTCGGATAAATTGGGAAATCACAATTTAAGTTTGGCATTCAATTTCTCAAAAAGGCGACGATAGATTTTTTCCAAAGTTTCGAAAAGTTACGAAATTTTTTCATTATTTTATTTTTATTGTTTATTCTTAATTTTTAATTTATAAAGGATTTTCTTCAATAAAATTTTGTCGTATGTTACATGTTACAAATTGTACTCAATGTATTAAAAACTAAGTACGACGTTAAAAAACTAATGACATTTCAAATGGCTTGATAGAAGGAAAATAACTGCGTTATTTACTTTATTTGCAAAATTTTCACTTACAACATTTAATTATCCGTGCGACAATATAAAACTATTTTACAGATTTTACGACAAAATTTTACAGATTTTAAATTTTTGTCCAAGGTAATTTGAGCATACAATTCTTCTGCAAAAAAAAAGAGAATTTTTTAATAAGGAATTGGTAGCACGAAAATTCAGAACACTGTTTCTGTCAAATGGTTCATATGGCGTCTGAGATGAGTGAGTGAAACTACATCAAAAAATGATTGACATATCGCGAGATAGATGCATCCTTTGAACATTTGGTCGTAAAGAAGATTTGTTCTCGTTGGATACCGCATAATTTGACAATTGCCCAAAAAAGGACTCGTGCCGATTGGTGTAAAGGAATGTTGAAGAAATTTAGCCGCCGTGGTTCAAAGCACGTCTATGACATCGAAACAGGTGACGAATCTTGGATCTATGCATATGAGCCGGAAACAAAGCAGCAAACGACTGTATGGGTGTTCCAAGACGAGCCTAATCCAACAAAAGTTGTTCGCGCAAGAAGCACCTCAAAGCAAATGGTAGCCTGTTTTTTCGGAAAATCTGGTCATGTCGCAACTGTTCCACTAGATAAACTTAAAGCGGTCAATTCTGAGTGGTATACAACCATTTGTTTGCAAAAAGTTTTTGGAGAATTAAGGAAAACCAACCGCCGAAGACAAATCATTATTCACCAAGACAATGCGAGCTCTCACGTATCGATTTACACAAGAGAGTTTTTGAGCACTCAAAAGGTCGAATTGATGGGTCATCCGCCTTACAGCTCTGATTTGGCACCTAATGATTTCTTTTTATTCCCGAACATCAAAAAAAAAATGCGAGGTCAACATTTTCCAACGCCTGAAGGAGCTCTAGAAGCCTTCAAACAGCTCGTTTTAGAGGTATCCTCTTCTGAGTGCCAAAAGTGCTTTGAAAATTGGTTCAAGCGAATGCAGAAGTGTATTGACTTGGAAGGAGAATATTTCTAAAAACACTATTTTCCTTAATATTTGACTGTGTTTTCATTACTAGGAGCAAAATATAAAATGCAATGGGGTTTCTGTTACATACCTCTCACATTGAGTAAAGTAAGTACAATTGATTGTTCTTCATATCATGATTGAAGATTTCTAGTTAATGAAGTTTCCTATTTCCGATAATTCTAAATACATTTAGCAAATGATCGAGAGTTTTACAGTAATTTTACAGAACCATACAAGCAGAAAAATTTAAATGTATATAACAGTTCATCTATCATGACTTGTCTCCAAAATTATTTTTTGGGGACCCCGCCCCCCTTTAATTATTTTCCTGGCATATGCCGATGATATTTAACTAAAAACCGAATAAATATGTCAGACACTCCGCCATAAAGTACATATATTGTCGATAAGTGTTTTAAGCTCGTATCAAAAATGATTAATTTGGGATTCGTTATTAACACTAGCTTAACGTGTAACGATCATGTGAACTCTATAGTAAGCAAAGTGTACAACATTTTAAGAAATGTACGAATGTCTGCAAATTTTACACCGGCCCCTGTCCGTAGAAAACTTGCAGTTGATAGCCGGTCATCTGCCACCCTGAACTTGTGTACAGTAAAATAAAGTTCCCATTCCGCACATAAAATTGATGTAGCTTCAACCATGTTATTATTATTATATTTTTATTATAACCCAACGGAAACCCACTTTCCCGCCCAACCGGCACGAGGGGCTCAATCCGCATAACGTACGGATGTTTTTTAAATATACAAATCTTAGGTGCCGAGTCGTGACGGAAGAAAGTTTGTTAAGCGTCGAGATCCCAAGCTGCTCAGCTACAGAATAAGAATTCATCAGCCGAATACAAAGTTAGAGAAATGCAAAGTAAGAAAATTGGATCGTTAGCTGTTATTAAGAGAGGATAGAATAGTTCTTTTAATTATAAAAAGTGAGTCCGATACATCAAAGGTGCTGGAATGATTGTTAAAGTCTTGGCATAAACCCCGAAACGGTTCATTCAACTCAAAGTTAGTTCTGCATAGTTTCAAGCAAAGTGGTTTAAAGTTTCTCGTTGCACGGGAGGGTACATTAAAATTAATTTGCTCTAGAAGAAATGGACTTGAGATCCATCCATTGACTAATTTTACCAGAAATATTATACCTAACATTTCTCTGCGACTCGAAAGAGTAGGAAGATTAATAAGTTTTAAACGACTAGTGTAAGGGGGAAGATTGTATGGCGAATCCCATCGAAGATTTCTCAAAGCAAAAAGTAAGAATTGTTTTTGTATTGACTCTAGTTGGTCTGAGTGGACCTGATAACGAGGATTCCAAACTATGGAACCATACATGTTACACGCTATGTGTTTAGGTTACCGAAATTTGGTCATACGTACATGTTAGGGATGTCAATCCAGGGATCCCGGTCTTTTTTAACTTCTGAATATCCCGGGATTAGTCTATTCAAATCCCGGGATTGTTGAAAACAATTAATTTAATAGAAATTAAATTTTTTTTATCATAAGTAACTTATTTTCAAGGGCGAAACAAAGCATTAAGTATTTGTAAAACTATTTGATAAAACAGCTTCGCCTGGACTTATTTAAATGTGACATCGCTTTAGATTTTATGCCGAGGAAATACAAATTAAGAAATTTACTTTCAGTTATAACTTGTTTAATAAACCCTTTCAAGAATAAAACAACAGAGCAGAGTACAATCCTGTCAGATGTGTAAACTTTTTGATGAATCCAAATATTATATATAATCTTCAGTATGACTTTCTTTCTAAATTTTCTGCCATTATAAATGAACTGAAGAATATCCTTATTGATGTAGAAAATGATTATAAAAACACTAACGAGGAGGTGGTTGAGGTGGATAAGGCAGTAAGTCTCAAAGATAAATTTCATTAAGTTTTAATGAGCGGGTGTCCAACAATAGAATGCATACAATTTTTTAGAAGGTTTTGTAAGAGAAATTATTACAATTGCCAAAATAGAATGGGTGATGTATTTAACTTTTACTTGTTTTTTATATTATATTTACGGTCCGATTCTGAGTTCTTCTTAGATTATCAAACATATATTTACAAATATTCAAATGTTTATAATTTGTCAATAACATTTTTTGTATAAATAATTAAGCAAAGAAAAAATCGTTTCATTTTTGATTAGAATACATAAAACTTGATAAATTATCAATTTAGAATATGTGTAAATAAATGATGATTTATCAAGAACCAGAATATTGATCTCAAACAGTGATTAAAAATAATTTTACTGTATATGCATTTGCTGCTGTACCAAATATGTACCTACTCGCATATTTGTACAAGAAGAATAAATTACTGTGTGTGTTAGTCAAACTTTACGTTAATTTTTTTTATTAGGATTGAGAGATTTTATTTTCAGATCCCGAAAATCCCGGGATTAATAAAATTCCAAAAATTTACATCCCTAGTACATGTGTATTTTCGGCTGGAGATCGCGCTTATTAGGCTATGAAATTGCCAATTATTCGAAAGCCAGAAACTGTATTTTCTCTGTCGACTGTTCAGATATTATAGCACAAACACATGTTGACAAATTTGGACTATTTATTTATTCTCCAGTTATTCAAAATTTTCTTTCAATTAAAACATCCTTCATTCTCTAACAAACACCATTAAAAATAACTTTTTTTATTTTATATAAAAATTTAGAAAACATTTATCAAAATTTCATCAAATTTACGTACTTTTTTCAGCAAATTATTAGATTTTTTCGAGTATCTATGCAAATATGTAGCTCATTCAATTAAGTACAACAAAGTGCAAGTTTCTAGCGGCACAGAATTAACACTGATTTTTAAAATTTTATTACTGACACTCTTTTGCAATTCCTTCCATATAAAATATATTCGCGATTTTGCGTTGTATAGAGTAACCTGCCAGATAAAAAAAACTGCATAATTAAAAAAATTTTAATTTCTTTAGAATATAAACCATATTTTACTTGAAAAACAATTTTAATTTTAATTCTAGCAATATGTGGTTGTCCTACAATTCGTATTGAGTTATAATTATCTAGCGTCTGCACGGCTATGCTTAGTCAATGCCATACGAACATGGATTTCTATTCCAATGCACATTCGCAATAGTCTAAAGAAAAGCAACTTTTAGAATGTTTTATTGTATGACCTTCGTTAAAATAAAAATAAATATATGTTTCTTTCATTATTATGAGTTTCGCTATCTAAATTCCTATTTTCTGGTCAATATGTATATATGTATATATTGCTTTGGTTATATTGTTATGTATTTTTCTTTAAATCTTAGCTTTAATAACTATTTAACCTTTTTTTATTAGTTGGTTTATTTTACCTTAAACGTGTTGTACTATAATTTTTCTGTATAAAAGTTTTTGGCAATAAATGAAATGAAATGAAAATGAATATAATAATCACCCTTATCGTGAGTTCCGCCCGAAAAAAAATTCACTCGAAATTTTTTCATTCGCCCGGATTGAATGCGCCTATTGCGAGTTTCTTTTGAAATAAAGTTCACTTCGAAAATACTTGAAGTGAAAAATTATCAAATAATTCATATTCAATAGTAATTTGACAAAATTTATCAATTTCCCAGATCTTTGAAATATAACAGTCAATAAGGAATCATTCAAGTATTTATTTGATCTGCTAACCTCTTTAATACCACCAGCATAACTACAATTTGATATTCCGCCAGTTGGAAAGCTTAGTGCGCGCATGATATTTTTCGCTTTTGGCCAGTCCAAGTCTATTTTGGATAAAAATATATTTGGACTAATTTTTCGTTGTAGACCCCAAGCTATACAACTCCATCCGTAGCTTGTTTCATAATTCAGCTACATTTTCCTTTTTCTTTGACAAATCCCCTTGCAATGTCCGGCTTTTTCTGTATTCTGGCCGCTGTGGTCAAGTTGGTAGCGGTGCGTGCTATAACTTGATATGCCGGTGAGTTCGAGGTTCGAATCTCAGTGAGGGCAAGCAAAATCTTAATGATAGAAAACGTTTTTTCTAATAGCGGTCACCCCTCGGCAGGCAATGGCAATCCTCCGAGGGTATTTCTGCCATGAAAAAGCTTCTCATTAAATATATCTGCCGTTCGGAGTCGGTATCTCTCTTTCAACTTTGTTAATTGTTTTGTTCCTGGAATAGGCAATTCTTTGAACAAAAATTTAAATTTAATTACTTACATTTTGAATTCGCGTACTTTTTTCGCCTCTTAAAGTTCAATGAATCCGCCAACTATTTCCGCCCGATATAAGTGTTGCCGATAAGGGGAAACAATCACCCTTATCGTGAGTTTCGCCCGGATTAAATTCGCCTATTGTGAGTTTCACCCGGAATAAGTTTCGCTTCGAAAATTCGAACATGGAAATTACAACTCTGAAATGTGTATACTTGAAGTGTAGGTTAGGTTAGGTTAGGTTAGGGTGGCTGCCACCGCACAGGAGCACGGTGGCACACTTAGGCCGTAAGAAGCCCGTTGTGATACCACTGGCATAAGCCATGCATTCCCTCTCTCCCTTCTTTCAAAAATTGAACCATCCTGTGCGCTTAATGTAGAGTAGAAAGTTGGAGATGTTTGCTGAGTTCAATTCAGCTAGACAGTCCAGAAAGTAACTTTTAAAAGCTTTACTGCGCGTCTTGGCCAAGCCGGGGCAGTGGCAGAGGTAGTGCTCAATACTCTCCACCTCCTCCTCGTTTCGGCAACTGCGGCAGAAATCATTTGTTGCGTAGCCCAGCCTTTCCCCATGCGTGCCCATGAGGCAGTGCCCGGTTATCACCCCAACTACTAATCTGAGAGAGGAGCGGCCAAGCATAGTGCGAGCTTTAGAGCGCTTCTCATCGGCTTCTGGCCAGATTTGTCTGGTAATGTGGCAGGTGGGCTCCTTACCCATAAGCTCAGATCTTAATCTGTATTTATAGGATGCCAAGGGTAAACCCGCCTCTTGAGCAGAGTTTATCATAGTTAGTTCCGTCCCTTTTCTTGCTAGTTCATCAGCCAGGCAGTTGCCTGGAATGTCCTTATGGCCAGGGACCCATGCAACACATACGGAGCACATATCTGCCAGCTGGTTTAGAGCTGCTCTGCATTCAAAGGCTACCTTGGAGGTTGTACCGTAGGATGTCAGAGATTTGATAGCAGCCTGGCTGTCAGAATAAATGGTAATGCCTCGGTCTAAAGAGGTGCACGTTGTAAGGCCACGAGCTGCTTCCATTATTGCATTTAGTTCGGCCTGGAAAACACTGCAGTGCTCCGGTAAACGAAGACTGAGGTTTAGATCGAGTTCACTAGAGTAAATCCCGCTGCCTACTCGTTCGTTTAACTTGGAACCATCTGTGTATATAGCTGTCGATCCTGGATCCAGGTCTACGATACCTGTCCATTCGCTCCTCTCTGGGATTCTTGTGGAGAATCTATTTCCAGAGAATGGAGGGTGTATAATATAATCCAACCTTATCGGGTTGTCGGGCAGAGTTTCCAGGACCATTGCGTGCCCATGGTTAAGATTTCTCCACGGAAGGATCGCATTTAGCCTGGCCGCACTGCAGGCCGCCAGAAAATTGCCGTAGAGATCCACCGGTGGGAGATTCAACATTATTTCCAGAGATTTGGTGGGTGTAGAGGGCAGTGCTCCCGTGGTGAGCATTGCGGCAGCCCTCTGGACCCGTTCTAGCTTGGCTCTGGTATGAGTCCTGCTCAATGCCGGCCACCATACGACGATCCCGTAGAAGAGAATGGGTCTTATCACAGCTGTGTACATCCAGTGTATAATGTGTGGCTTTATACCCCACTTCTTCGCCACGGCCGTCTTACAGGCGTATAGAGCAACAATAGCTTTCTTGGAGCGGTCTTCAATATTCCGCCTCCAGTCGAGTTTTTTATCTAGTACAATTCCGAGATATTTGACCTCGGTTGAGAGATTGAGAACCACTCCGTTTACGGATGGTAGTTTGAAAACGGGAATTTTGTATTTTTTTGTAAAGAGCACTGCTTCGGTCTTGGCGGGATTGACGTTAAGTCCACATTCCACCGACCAGCGAGCTACGGTATTTAGAGCGTTTTGCAGTAAATCGCTTATGACCTGAAGATGTTTGCCCGTTGCTGTGATTGCCAAGTCGTCAGCATATGCCATGACCTTGCAGCCAGTGCTCTTGAGGTTTAAGAGTAAGTCGTTTACAGTAAGGTTCCAGAGTAAAGGTGACAGAACACCTCCCTGGGGTGTGCCTCTAGCCACATATTTGGATTTAGAGCTGTCCCCTACTGTTGAGAATATCGATCTTTTCCTGAGAAGGAGCCCCACAAAGTCCACCAGTCCCTGCTGTATCCCCACCATACAAAGTGATTTGATAACAGCTTCGGGATAGACATTGTTGAAAGCTCCCTCGATGTCTAGAAAGATTCCCAGCGTGAACTCCTTTATGGCCAACCCTTTCTCAATCGTTGAGACGATGTCATGGAGAGCAGTCTCCACGGATTTGCCTTTTGAGTATGCATGCTGGTTGGGGGAGAGTTTGTCTTTCCTTATATTTCGCCAAAAGTGCTCATCTATGAGCCTCTCAAGGGTTTTGATAAGGAACGAGGTGAGGCTTATGGGCCTGAAGTCCTTGGGTTTTGCATGAGCTGCCCTGCCTCCCTTTGGTAGAAAAACGACTTTCGCCTTCGTCCACTCATAAGAAATGTGGGTGAGGGTAAGGCATGCTGTAAAGATCTGTGTAAGCAGGGGACAAAGAAGGTCCTTCGCTGCTTGCAGTTGTGCGGGGAAAATTCCGTCTGGTCCTGGAGATTTGTAAGGTTCGAAGGACATCACTGCCCATTCCACCTTATCGTACCTCACTATGTCCCCTGCGGTATTCCCTAAGAGTGAGTTGGCTTGCAGACCTGGCGCGATATTGGAGTCATCAGAGCACCCAGGGAAGTGGGTGGTCATTAGTAGCTCCAGCATTTCGTCGGTTGTAGATGCCCATTCTCCGTTTGGTTTTTGAATAGAGTTTATCGTTGGGGCACTTTTCGAGAGAACCTTCCTCAGCCTGTTGGCTTCGGAGTTTTCTTCTATGCTGTTACAGAAGTTTTGCCAAGATTTGCGTTGTGCTGTCTTAATGGCCTTCTTGAAAGTTTTAAGAGCGTCTTTGTATGGTTGCCAAAGACCTGTCCTCTTGGCTAGGTTAAAGAGGCGCCTGCTCTCTTTCCTGAGTGCTGAAATCTCTAGATTCCACCACTGGGGTTTCTTTTTACCCTTCGGGAGGGTCTTAGGACAGGAGACTCTAAAAGCAGAATTGCATGCGTTTGTTATAAGGTCTACCGCTTCATATATTTTTGACGATGAGTCAAGCTCACCGAGAGAAACGACCTTCGTGTTTGAGGGACTCGCTTCATCAGGTGTTTGCGATAGGCCTAGCCTACCGTGATAAACGTGTCTGGACAGAGAGGCTTGGAGGACGTTTTTATATTTGTGCCAATCCGTCCGCCTCTTATTCCTATACGCCGTTAGAGTAGTAGGATTGAGAGTTATCTTGAAAGTTATGTATAGGTGGTCGGAAAAGGAGTGCTCTTTGGACACTTGCCAGTTGCTTATCAGGTCTGACAGGCTGCCTGATGCGATGGTGATGTCCAGCACTTCTCTTCTGACAGAGGTCATGAAGGTGGGATCGTTCCCCCGGTTGCATATATATAAATTATTTGCTAATATAAAATCAAGTAAACACTCACCTCGAGGGTTGGTATCGCTTGAGCCCCATACCTCATGATGTGAGTTCGAATCGGCTCCAATTATGACCGGGAGTTTTCCTTTTTCAGCCCCTATGATTGCTTCCTTCAGTCTTATTGGAGGGAGAGATTGGCTGTCGTGGGCCATATAGCTCGTCAGGAACCAGACGACGCTCTCTTTAAGCTGGACGCTTACGCATACTGTGTCTTCGTCGCTGTATTGAGAGAGGAGAATATAAGAAAGTGCTTTTTTAATAAGAATACATGCTCTGATCCTACCTGCTACTGGGGCTGTTACCGTTTGGTAGGCATCAGAGTTCAGTCCGCAAACCCTGTTTCTGACGATCCACGGCTCTTGGACGAGAATGATGTCCTCAGCCCTTTCGCTGAGTCGCAGAAGGAGGGCAGCCGAAGCTGCCTTGGAGTGGTGCAGATTAATTTGTAGAATCCGCACCACCTCTAGAATCACCGACGTCCATTGCCTCTGGCTCTTCTCTTTGGGTGACGGCCCTGACTGTGATGTCAAGGTCCGCCTCCTCAGATTCCGAAGCCAGAAGCTGGTCCGCATCATCAGGCGCTACCCATCGGCTGTATATCGACCCGACGTATGCGGATACTGAGCCCGTTTCGCTCTCAGCATCCGTCGCGACGTCCGATACCCCCGTTGGGATGTCCTCCGTTGCGCTCAAGGCGCTCGGTTTTAATTTGCTGTTGGAGTCTGGCTCCGGGGCCTTGGGGACGCTCGAGGTGTCTCCCGGTTTGTTGGCCCCCTCGCCAGTGAGAGTAGTAACGGAGTCGGGTGCGCTCGAGGCGTTGCCCGTCTGTCTGGCTCCCTCCGCCCTCTTGTGGACCTTAATGGTGATGGAGTAGAAGCCGTAGCTTATTACCCCACCACAGTCCGCGAGCACTGGGATAGAAGCATCGTTGATGACAAGGTCAACGTAGCGCTGCTTCTTCTTGGTCTCGCCAACTCCGACTATCCTCCAATCATGGGTGGGTAGATCTCCGTTGCCAAGGCGGATGAGCTCGAGGATCTCCTGCGGTTTAGATGGTTCCGCTGGGCCCCAAGCCCAGGCTCGAGGCCGCTTAGGGATCTCGTCCCTGTGGACAGCCATCAAGTCTGCCCCGGGCCACAGCTGTCCCACCGAGGAGATTGCCTCCTTGTACAGCCGGACTGCACGTTCGTCCGCGCACGCGACCAGCTTGATTCGCCCTTGATACCAGCCGGCGTCGCGGACGACTGGTGCAGGGCCGGGATACTTCAGGAGTATGCCCTTATAGACCCTGCAGAGACCCATCAAGACGGACTTCCAATTATCCGTGCTGATGTTCCCGTCGGGATGGCTCTTATCGAGCACAGCCAGCGTCAGGTGCTCCTTCGCAGCCTCGCTAAAAGCCTTGGCTGATATGGCCATCGACCGACGGTTTGGGGGGGAGGAAGTCCTGTGCCTCTTTGATCCACTGGGGGTATCGTCTTGAGATCGCTGTCTCTTAGAGGCCAGGTCCTTCTTCTGGTCCGTGCGAGTGGGAGGTTTGTCCTTCTCGCCGTTCCCTGAGAGGCGCTTTCCGCTGGCGTTCAGGACTCCCTTAGCCCACTCGAGGGAGGATTTCTGTGCCTTCGTCAGTTGGGCGTACGGTATAGCCTCCAACCGTTTGATGACCTTCGGGGCTGCCCTTCGGTCGCGCTGGGCCCTGACGTGAGGCTTAATGGCTTTGCCAGTGTTTTGCGCAGCGGTGGTTGGTTTTTTGTCCGTAGAGGACCCCTGTTTGACCACCAAACTGTGCAGGGTAGGAGAGACCTTGGTGGGCCTGGGGGGATTGATCCTCCTCAGCTTTTCCACCGGAAGCGACTTTCCCTCGAGGGGCTTAGTACTTCCGGCTTCCCCGGAGTATGGCTTTCCCTCAAGGGGTGGAGCCATATCTCCAGTCGCTGCGGAGGACCGAAGTAGGGTTTTGGGCCGTGTAGGCCCTTTCGGCACCGTCGTTGCGGTTCCCGAGACAGGGTTGGACGTAACTTCGCCGTGTCCGTCGGCGGCACTACCCGTGCAGGGTTCCGAGGCTGGTTGATTTGTTGAATTCATTTTTCTGGTTCTTTGGCCACCAATTGAGCCGAGACCGTTCGGTGGCCGGAAGTAAAAAGGAAGGGGAAGGGAACGGTCGACTACGGCAGAGCCCCATGCCGCAGCAAGTCCACCGTTACTCCCGGAGGCGGACCGGTGTCCGGGAGGCGCCGTTAGAATACAGTCGGAAAAGCCCCCTGACTGCAAACCATCCATGGGCACGGTGACGCATGACACCCTGGATTAGGGGGGAAGGGTAGTTTCGACACCTTCCGGGTCTAGATCCGTAGTGTTCAGTGGAAACAGGGTCACCTCTGGAAGGGTACGATTCCTCATCGTGCACTACGGTCTTGATGTGGGATTGACTAGGTGTCTAGGGTAACCTGGGCACTATATTGCGCTTCATCCACACCCTGCTTTCGCTCGACCCCTCTTGAAGTGTAAAATTATCAAACAATTCAAATTCAATTTGACAATATTTATCAATTTTCCAGCTCTTTCAAATATAACATTCAATAAAGAAGTATTTATTAGATCTAAGCTAACAATACCACCACAATTTGCTATTCCGCTAGTTGGGAAGCGTGCCTACGATTTTACGCTGAAGGTGGTTACTAAAATGGTGTAGGTAACGGTTTTGAAATTGGGCTGGCGCAATCGTATTTTAGTCAGGCTGGAAGACATACCGTTTTTGGCCAGTCCATGTCTAATTTGCATAACAAAAATTTTATTTCTGTGCACATTTAAATATAAATTGTTGACCCCTTTCCATTCGGACTAATTTATCATTAAAGGCCCCAAACTATGCTGGCTCATCCTTAGCTGTTTTCATAATATTTCTCTAAATTTAGCATGAGCAATTCAGACTTCTTAAATTTTCGAGGTGTTGGTGAATATAGTTTTAATTTTTATAATTTTCATGTTACACCCAGTGCAGCTTGTATATCTGTATATATGTACCTACATATATATTCTCATTCACAATGAACGCAAGGACGGTGTTTGTCTTAGCTTTTTCTTGTAGCAAAGTATTTAACCAGGAAGTTTGGTATGCGACCTTTCGCTCTTAACGCTATCTAACGGGTAAAAACTAAAGTATATACTTACATACATAAGTTCCCCTGAAGTTAAATATGTACATACATATAATTACACTCGCATGCATACATATTTACGTACATATGTATGCACCCAGTAGCAAATGGTAATAACGAGTAATTAAAGCGGCAAAGCCATCGCCCTACTGCCGAATTCATTGCTGACTTTTAACTCAGAAATATTGCATGTGTGGCCGCTGTGGTCGAGTGGGTAGCGGTGCGTGCTACAACTCGATATGCCGCTGGGTTCGAGGTTCGAATCTCAGCCACGGCAAGCAAAATCTTAATGATAGAAAACGTTTTTTCTAATAGCGGTCACCCCTCGGCAGGCAATGCCAAACCTCCGAGGGTATTTCTGCCGTTCGGAGTTCGGAGCTCGGCCAATCACTGAGCTATATAGTGTAAGCGCAATTTTTTCAATTCTTTATGGATTTTGCAAGGAGTTTGCAGCTTTCTGCAGCGCTTTTTCTGTACTACATTTGTGACCATCCATAGTCACATGTTTAATTGACTTTTTAATTTTCTTTTATTTACTTTCCAATTTTTTTCAATTTAAATCCATACCATTTATTCTCTGAATTTAACTAATTTAAAATATTTTCATTAAAACTTTACACTTAAAGCAAAAAAGATTTTCTTCATTTTCATTTGTATGTTCTACGTATACGCTCAATACACTCAAATCGCTCCTTTGCCTGAATAACGCCACAACTAAAAAAAATTAATAGTCGAGAAAGGCGGTTTTAAATATGCATAAACATTGACATTTCGCTGACCTGTAAGTTTAAATGTGGCAAATTTAAAAATTCAATTATAAATTATATATATTTCGTCACAATTTTTCTAAATTCCGTCCAATTTAGTACATTATTTTGTCTACGTCTGGCTACTTTTCATATAATATCTTTTTAAAATAATGTTTTTTCTGTGTTTTCGACGTGGTAATATTAAAAATCTTTACATTTTGCATTTAGCAAGGCCATTTTTTTAAATTACGCATATCTGAAGTCGTCATAGCATCTTATAAGTACAACTGTATATATATATGTACATACATACATATACATACATATGTATGTACGAGCGTAACAAGCCAAATAAGAAGGAAACATATTTTTTTTTAAATTGCATCTTAAAATAACTCTCATAGTCTTATGATGTATGCTTTGTAAACACTCTTTGCACATAAGTATGTATGTATGTACATGAATATTTAACTTCACATACATACATTCTCAATTTGTTTTTTTTTTCACATTTAATTTAAATTCATTCGCTTTTAGCTGAGGAAACAAAGTTCCCTTTACAATTTGAACCGTGTTACAAATATTGTTAACATACTGAGTATATTTCAAAAAGTAGCGGTCCTATATACATAGACCCTTGAGGAAAACAAAGATTCACTTGCAGCGTTGACTCTTTTTATTTGAGTTCTTTTGAACTTCTTTCAAAGTAAGCTTATAAAGCATTTAATACTCGTAGCACTTGGTCCAACACATCGGCACTATAGCTTCACTACCAATGTATCTCAGTCAATAGTTTCCAAGGTCTGTTTTAAGTCCAGAAAAAATATACAATATCACATAGATTTTTTCAATAAAGTGTTGGTTTTCCTAATGCCAACTGATTTTCAAATATTATATTGTTTGTTATACCCAAGCGTACTTATACAGAAGGGTATTATAAATTTGTTCGCATAACGGTTGTTGGTAACAGCAAAAAATAATCGTGATAGATATAGACATATGTAAGTATACTAAAATGATCAGAATGAAAAGAGGAATCGATTTAGCCCTAACTGTCTGTCCGTCAGTCTGTCCGTGATTACAATAACTTGAGTAAAAATTGAGATATCTCTATGAACAGGGTAGGTTGGTATTGAAAATCGTCAAGATCGGTCAATAACCACGCCCACCGCCCATATAACGGAAGTGTTTGAAAAATGTAAAAACTCCGTTTTTTCGATATCTATTACAGCAAATTGAGTGAAATTTGGTATTTGGAGCGATTTTGAACTAAGAAATTAAGTAATTTTGAAAACTGGGCGTTGCCACGCCTACTTTTGGAAAAGTTTCTTCATCTCAGTATTACTTATCGTCACAAAATGTGGTGGACATATTTTCCTCAATATCGCTGTTATCATCGTTAAAAAAAAAAACCACAACCTCGCCCACCTCCCATATAACGGAAATTTCGAAAAATGCAAAAATTTCGTTTTTTCTTTATCTATTGGAACATATTAATTAAAATTTAATATTTAGAGAGATAGTTAATTAAAAAACTTGATTTTTATGAAGTTTTGAGAAATGGGCGCTACCACGCCCACTAATAGAGGTTTCTCAATAACGATGTAAGGTATCGTCACAAAATTTTCATACACACATAATGAGTTGAATGTTATAATCTTCAAATTTTTTTGGAAGTTTTTACTTTTTATTAAATATTTATTGGCCTTTAAATAATTAATAATTCACAATTTTATTATGCTCAAGGCCAGTTTATGGAAGATGTTTTACTTATTCGATTTGTGTCACTACGTAATGCTTCCAAATCTCAGGGACTATTTGCAGTGAACCATGTATTATTGTCACTCCACTGTTACTGTTAAAATTATTAACATTTTTATTATTAAATTTCCACAGCGCACTTTGCAAATAATTTAACATAAGATATTGGAATTCCAAATTGTATACGTTTTCTGGCATGATTTTATAAGGCTCGATCACGATTGTGTTATGTATGAATGTTTGAATTAAGTACTGTCTCAAAAAAAATTTGTTAAAATTCATAGAAATCATTTTATTATCGACTTCATAGCCATTAAAAAATATTTCTTCTAAAATTGTATACTTTATACAAGTTTCAGTCACTTAAATTATTTATCAGCTGCGCATTAGCAATTAAGCCTTAACAAGTCAAACTTTGTTTACAAAACAAAGTTAAAAAAAAAATGTTTACTAAACAATCTTTGTTTACATTGCGTGTATTTATACGAGTTTGGCTGTTAAGCTGAAAATTAATTTAAAAAAAAATTTGCGTTTACGGGATGTAAGATACTCGTACATACATATTCAGAAATTGGAAAAGGTTGCTTTGGATTTTAGAAGACACGGTAAGGAAAGAACTTTTTTTTAAAGTTCCACAAGATCTGCGGAGAAAATCCAATTGGGTGTGTTGCTGAAGCGCAAAGGACCACATAATGCCCAACTCTGTTCCTTCCCTCAATTTAAATATACCATATTCTTCGAAGTGAGTTTGCTAAAAGCGGTCGCCTAATATATTACTTTCTACAGAAGTTTTTTAGATTCTTCCGTGTTTTTTGATATACATATGTAAGTAAGTGCGAGCATGGATGATCGCTTACATACTTGTGTACTATAACATGCATTTCAGTTGTTATAAACTATACATATATGTATGTATGCTTATGTTTATTAAAATAAATACAATAATATGCAATAAAATATAATGTGCATAAATGGGGAGATTTATAATTCAGTATGTCGGCGCTGTCATTTAAAATTTTGGATATCAGCTTCTACTGGTAATCCACAATATTGTGCTAAACGGCAATTTATGATTCTTGTACCAACCCACAAACGCAATCTTTTGAAGATCCATCCATATACGCTCTTCGCTAAGCAATCTAGACTTTCACAGAATATTTTACCATGGTTCTACCCTTCTACAGGAATATTTTGGGTCCTGGAGCATTGCTTCCTGAAACTTTCTGCTGTGTGGGTTTCTGGTTACTTACTAGTTAAAGTCACATATTTAAAAGCTAACGAAATTAATTGTTATTTACACTTTTTTTATGATTAAAATTGTCACACTCGTCAAATTCGATATATTTATCTATTTATATTATTATTTTGACGAGTTATGGGCCACAACAATTCATAAAATATACGCCAGAGCAGCTTTGTCTTTAATGCTGCTACCTGTTTAATTTGCCTTGGTTTCAACCCAAAATATCCAAAACTAAAGAAAAACGCTTTTAAAGTTTTTAATTTAAATATCCTACCATTAACACTTAATACATATTTCAATTCACTGAAAAAGAGTGAGTAATAGGTTTAATGGCGTTAGAAACAAATAAATGTATTTTATCCAATAAAGCTTACTATTTTCGATTGTAAATGTATTTTTTTTTTCAAATATTTCACAATAAGTGTCCAAGTTACCAATGAGGTTGGGAAATTTATTGTTCCACAAAAATATGCATCATTAAAATTGATTAGTAAATGTTCGAAATTTTTCGATCAAAAGCTTCATTGTGCTGCAAAAAATATTACGTTTATGAACAAAACGGCGGGTGATCAAATCTTCTCTTTGATAATTCTTGCCTTTTTTGTGTCGCATGTGCTCTTATACATTTTGTATACGAATTAACGGCTTTTGTGAGATAACCAGTTATATATTATAAAATTGAAAGATATTTTTAATTTAATAAAAAGTTGTTAATATGTTGGTGTTGTACAAGCTTATCAACCATTAAACAAAAACTAGTTAAAATGATTAAAGGTAGTCATGCTTTGCATTGTTGGACGTGCTTAAAATGATTAAATTTCTTGCGGTGGCGTCATAATGCGGAAAAAGCTTTCTCATGAAAATGTATTCCGTAAATATAAAACGATTAAGAAGTAAACATTTCAACTGGACTACAGAGGCAATTTGTGGTGCACTCACTGCATGTCGTCATTAGCAAACGCTGCAACGCCACGGAAACCGGAAGAGTTGGGCAAATTAGTAAAAGCTGACATATCGATGGGTACAACTGCTTGTTGCAGTTGTTTAGAGCGTCAAGAAATGATTTTGCTCGTAGGTTTAACGGAATCTTTGAACAAATTTTGCAAGTATGAGGAGTGAAGATAAAAATCTTAGGTGATTGGTCGGAGCTGTTCCTGATTTTGAAGACTCGTCTTTTTATTTTTTCTTTGATGGATTTCTGTCAGAAAAATCATCAGCACCTGTATCGTTGACACTTGCTGTCGTCGGTTACAAAATGTCCGAAATCTTTTTCGAAGTAATTTTTGTATAACTGTAGAGCCTCAATTAAATTGCGAACACATCTGTCGACTCGTCTGTCTCGTCATGAGAATTTTTTTTTAAGTTTCGTATGATTATGCCCTCTAAATGTCGGTGGACCCCGATGAAAATGCACCAACACTTATTTCCCTTGTGCGACTTTCCCAGTGAAGCGCCGGTGGCAGGCTGACAAAGCCTGTATGTGGAAGCATTTTTTATAACGAAGCCCACCTGAACCAGTGAAAATTTAATTTGGGAAAATCGGTTGAACGTTTACTTTGAAGCAGGATTCCATAACAAACCCGAATTTAGTATAGGTTTTTTATATCTTCATTTGTTCCTCATATCCGCGACTTCTAAGAAACAAGAACGTGTGAAAATAAACAAGCAAGCTGCGAGCAGTAGTTCGAGTTGAATGGCGGTGTTCTCTAACCGCGATGATAGGGTTACAAATTTTAAATCAATGTTGGAGAAAAAAAAATCAAATTGAAAAAACCATAAGAACCCTTCTGATCTAAACGAGGTCGATCCTAAAAGTTGACTAAGTCAAAGATAGCGAGAATTTCGGTGACGAAGAAAGCCACTTCAGCTCTTTTAATTTTGTGCAACAATTTATGAGGTTTCTAAGCATCTAAAAACATTATATCCACAAGTTTTCTTATTTATTTTAGAGAAGGCGTAAGACAACCAAACTCCACGAAGAATCGTTCGTCCCTCAGGAGAAAGTTCAGTTCTGCCTCGTGTGATCCCATCTCTCTGACCTCTCACCTTTAATTAGAATCGGGATATAAACTTCACACCCATCTGAAACGAATTTTTTCCCTGGGAACGAAACTTTACACAGTAAGAAATTAGTGCGACCTACTATATGTGAACATTTTTGGCAAACATTTTGTAGTTATAAGTTAAAAATTCAGGAATGGGTTTGGGTTCGAAAATATTTCAAAAAATTTAGGTTCTACAATAGCTCAATGTAGAGTTTACGTCATCACTCATCTGAAAATTAATTTTTATTTCTCACTTCGCGCACTCCACATTTTGAAGATAAGTGCTGCTGCCGGATGCCAGAAAAAACAACGTATTAGAACTTCCGGAAATTTCGGAACTGAACACCCCAAACCCAAATTAATGAAGCAAACATTTTTATGTAAATTGCAAGAAAGGTCTAGGCGAGTTTACGAAGCATGTATAAAAAGTTAAAGCTGTCAGTTCGTGTATATCTAATAACTAGCAAACGATATCTTGAATGACATCGCTTATCTACTGGTATAAAATTGCGCAACCTGCGATTCTGAGCTGTCACATTTGTCAAAACATTCAAACATGAACTATTCAGCAATAAATTTTAGGTGCAGTTATATAAAAGCGACTCATTACTTAGATGTTTTGGTACCTGCTACAAAACTATATACCGCGGAATGCCCAGGCCCTCAGCCGGGGCAAGTAAAATCTAAAATCATAGAAAATGTCGGTTTTTAAAAGCGGGCGTCCATTGGCAGGCAATGGCGATTCTATGAGTGTAGTCTGTCTTGAAAAACTTTCGTTTACCAAATTTCTCTTCTACCAAAATATGTGCGAAAACAAAATGATTTTTGGTTTTAATCCTATTGTATTTTTCATTGTGATTCACAACAAAGAAACTGGGCACCCACATAATGGTAAATTGGACAATAAATTTTTATTTTTTAATTAAAATGCTGGGAATTCTACAAAATCAAATGTAAACCCTAGTTTTAAGCTGTGAACAAGATGTAGGAGTATAATTTAACAATTTGTTATAAAAAAAAATTTTGGATGTATTGAGTATGCAGATTGCTATGGCATTCCATTTTATGCCGGAAATCATTAAGCAGTCTCCCTCCCTCATAGAGAAATAAGAAATTGTTATAATTGTTAACCATTTAAAGTAAGGTTTTGTTAAATTAAACTGGCCTCGAACATAATAAAAAAAACCATGATTATTCATTTTGAAGGTCACTAAAAATATATTTTGATTTTCTTCTGATTCTCCGACAGGGTGGAAATTTGATGTTTGTTGGAACGATTTTCCGTCATTCCTTGTCAAATTTGGGGCGTTGTGCAATCTTCAGTGTCGTTTTCGTTCTTGAAAAGAAGATGGCACAACGCCGAAACCGGTATGTCACAAAACCAAATTTGACAAGGGATGACGGAAAATCGTTCACTAAAAACTTTAAAAAATATAATGAAAATAATAAATAGAATAGAATTGCTTAAAAACATAAACAACAACCCCATAAGCAAGTTTAAATAATGGCAGATCAGCTGCTTTTCTTTGTAGTTGGCTTGGTTAAGGAAGATGAAATAAACACAACACTCAACTCGGCTAGCGTAGCACAGCATGTAGCGTGTTGGCACTGCAACTCCGAGCTCCCGGGTTCAAAGCCTGGGAAAGTGGTGATGAAGAATAAATAACTAAAAATAAGTCTTTTAGTGAGATGTGGTGATCTCTGAAATTGCGGCTATAACTTCAGCTAGTGAAACTGTCGTTGTTTTAAAAAAAAAATATCGTTCCAATTAAAATTAGAAAAATCTTGTTCTATGACTTACATTTTCCTTGTTTTCGATCCATAATAGGTTATAGCACGAACCGCTATACACTAGACTAAAATGGCGGGTAAACCGTTTGTAAAGATACATAGGCACCCAGCAAGAACACTCTCGGTTAAAAACCGTATAATATACCACACAGCTCTACCAGAGATTACAGGTAAAGTTTCTATGCGATTCTTAAGGCCGAGTTGACAATTCTACCTGAAACTCTTACATTCCATCTTTTTCTAACTTATGCAATTGTCTTTTTCAATTTGATTGGCGAAATATTAAGCAGTGGTCAAAAAAAAAGATTTTATTTGCTGAAAAAGGAAAATTTTTTCTGTGATGCTATGGCGCGGGATTTTTGTCCTCTTGGGGTTGACATTTTAACGATAAATGAAAAAAATAGGGAAAAGTGTTTTTTTTTATAGTTGCAAAATTACTGCATCGATAGCTAATAAAAAATAAATTTTCAGTACATTTTTTTTCAAACTTTTACTAATGCCATCATGTTGAAAGTTTGAAAAATCCTGATTTTTCACGGCAGTCAGTTTTTATATCGAAAGATATTAAATTTTATCACATTTCCCTGTGTTAATTTTATAGAAAATGGCGAATTTTTAAACTCTCTTCTGATTTCCTAGGATAATTTTTGCCCGAATTTTGTATTTCGTTTAGATAAAAATGCTTTTTAGTACAATTCATAGTTGTTGATCAAATATTTTTGAAATTTTAGCTTATATTATAGTATAAATTAGTTTGTATGTGTGTCAAATTTTACGTTTGTTTCTTTTTTGTTTTTGAAAAGACCAACAAATACATAAGTACATGAAGTACAACAAATCGTTCTTTGTTATATTAATTTTATTTTGCATAATTCTATAATACAACGATTACAGACGTGTTACTAGACTAATCGCATTTTTGCAGGGTTATTACAATTTCCCCTGCATGGGAGCTACTGGCAGGCGCAAGAATGCAATTTTCTAACTTCAAGTAAACAAGGGATATGTATGTATGTACCTACATGTACATAATACTTTACAGCTATTATCATTACGAGAAATGCGTCTAAATTTTTGATCCCTATACTATTAAACTACTTTATGTATCATTTGTAAGGTCTCACCTAGAATATGCTGTTTTTATTTGGAGACCGAGTAGTCAGCAAGCTGTCGCAAGAATTGAACGGGTGCAAAAAATTTTTCTTAAATTTGCACTTCGGTCTCTGCATTTTAGTGATCCCATACCATCATATCCTGCTCGTCTCATGCTTATAAGTCTCAAGTCGTTAGAAAGTCATAGGTCTATACACTGCCTCTCCTTTACTCATAATATCATAACTGGTGTTATTGATTGTTCTTACTTGCTGGAAAGGATTCGATTTAATGTTCCCCAGCGTTCTCTGCGAAATTTCTACCTGTTTTATGGTGACAATTTTAAAACTAATTACGCCAGTAATGCGCCCATTACTCGTGCTACACGTGAATTAAATTCCGTTAATAATAATGTTGATCTTGATTTTTCTATTTCAAGGGCTGCTTTTTTGAATATTTTGAATTCTGTCTTATAGTTAGTTTATTATTTTAAGGTACTTTTGTTAATTTAAGTTCCTTTTGTTCGTAGTCTGTAAGAATTTGAATTCAAAGACGAAATAAATAAATATAATATAATATAATAATAATAACAATAATAAAACTCTTACACAGCGTTAAAAAAGCGGTAACGGTCTTTTCTGCAAATCTTTATTATTTGTATCCTTTTTTTGGATTACGACGTGATTATTATAAGAAGTTTCGTATATCAATGAGCGATGTGGCAGCCCCTTGCGATACCTCAAATCGATGTGTCTGTAATTTTATTTCTTACAAGGAGCTCCTGCTTTTTAGCGACGAAGCAATTTTGTACATATTTACAGTGACGGCAAAAAAAATAGCACTACTGCGAAAACTTTCTTTCCCTTTAAAAAAAATGATATTTGGTCACACTTTACTGGTTTCTTCTATTGCATTGGTTTACTAAAAAAGGGCTCTATTTGAGAGTGCAACCATTTGTTTTCAATCATAACGGTTCTCCTTATTTCGAGTTATTTAGTGTGCGTGGTACGAATTCAAGCGGTAAAAATAATAGCACTGACAGTGCATTGTGTCGAAAAAAAAAAGTATTTCCTTTATATGTATATGTTAAAGAAATACTTTAGATTATTTGTTTTAAATAGTTTTTAAATAAAAAAGCAAAATTAAAAATTGTTTAAGTAGCAATGGGCGTGGAAAGCATTGCAGTGCCGAAAAGCGAGAAATTATAAGGAATCTAATTTCTTAGAGCAAAACCTATGCTTGCAGTTCTAACTGTTCTAACAAAATGATCAGTAAGGCATTAAAATTTGCTCCAATTGCCAAAACTCGATTACGAAAGCGCGCAATCTTATAGTTACTCGCCTAACGGCTTGTACGGGTGGTCAAGAAGGCCCGGTTTAAACCGGCAACTGTACTGAAAAAAGGACTTAATATCACCGCATGTGTAGAGACAGTTCTCAGTCGGCTTAGGGATAAAAATTTAAAGTCGCACTCTCCCAGAAGGATACCCCCTTGGACTCGAAGACATATAGGAAAACGTATAAAGTTTGCAAAAGATTATTTGGACTGGTCGGAAAAGAGATGGGGGAATATTTTATGGACAGACGAAAGCAAAATCGTTTTGTATGGTGGCAAAGGAGGTCGGTCTCAAGTTAGGAGACCCCCAAATACTAAGTACAATCCTCGATTCCCAAAAAAAAAAAACCATTAAACGTGGAGGATCCAGTATAATGGAGTGGACTTGCTTTTCCCAAAATGGTGTAAGCCCTATACATTGGATACAACGAGTCATGGATCAAAACGTATACATACGTGAAAATTCTACAAGAGGTTATGTTGCCTTACAACGAAGAGGAAATGCAATTAATGTGGGTCTTTCAGCAGGATAATGACCCCAAGCATATGAGCAAGAATGCAAAAAAATGTTTTAGGGATCATTTGATCAATGTGATCGAGTAGCCTGCGCAGTCGCCTGATCTCAATCCGATTGAGAATCTTTGAACTGAGATCAAAAAGGCGGTTCATGATGTAAGACTGACCAGCAATGCGGCGCTTTTGACGGTAGTAAAAGATTCCGCCATTGTGTCTTATAAAGGACATGCTACTTAATATTAAGTGAAATACATAACTTTATTTTTGAAATTGTCCATTGAATTCTATAAACATGTTGTGAATCGTTGATAAAATTCAAATCTTTGTTTTTTAACTATTACTTTAAATTATAATAAGTATATTAGACCAATACAATGTTATTTGAACTTTTTCTTCCTCAGAGAGCATAGCTCATTGTAGTGCTATTTTTTTACCGGCACTGTACATATGTACATATGCACATAAATTGTGTAATTCTTTATCAGCTAAATCGTTAATATTTATTGAATAAATGTTCTTTGAAATCAATTGTTCACTTTCGACTTTCACTTATATGTATGTACATATGTATATTCTTAGGTTACATACCCAGCAGGAATTGAAACTAATGTTATAGTAATTTTAATATGCTTTCAAAAACACTAGTGCTGATTATTTTCTGTATATTTCCATATAAGCAAACTAACTACTTTTCCATGGCGATGGCAAAAAAAAGTCAGTTTTTGCTACCTCTGCATGAGGTAGAAAGTAGCAATTATTGAACTACCTTCGGCCCCAATTTGGTCGAACTTATCTTTTCACTATAAGTAAACCAGCTATTAGATTCCAAACATATTATCAGTTGGAAATAACTTATTTATTTAACGCTAGTTTTGCCAAACCGCATATCTCCTATTTATTAGTTACCCATATAAAACCAAACCCATACCTACATACTAGTAAAAAAAGAACTCGCATTTGTTAAGTTAATTTTTATACCCGAGCGTACTTGGTTCGCATAACGGTTGTTTGTAACTGCTTAAAATAATCGAGATAGATATAGACATATATATACTAATATTATCAAAATAAAAAGAGAAATCGATTTAGTCCTGACTGTCTGTCCGTTCGTCCGTCTGTCCGTGGTTACAATAACTTGAGTAAAAATTGAGATATCTCAATGAAATTTGGTACATAGATTGCTCTTTGGACAGTATCCATTAAAGCAAATTAAGTGAAATTTGGTTTTTGGATCGATTTTGAACTAAGAAATTAGGTGTTTATGAAATTTTGAAAAATGCGCGTTGCCACGCCCACTTAGGAACAAATTTCAGTATCTCAATAACGGTGTAAGGTATCGTCACAAAACTTGGTGGACATATTTTCCTTAATATCGCTGTTATCACGTTAAACATTTTTGAAATCGGACCATAACCTCGCCCACCTCCCATATAACGAAAATTTTGAAAAATGCAAAAATGTCGCTTTTCTTTATCTATTGAAGCATATTAATTAAAATTTGATATTTAGAGATATATTTAATTAAGAAACTTCATTTTTATGAAATTTTGAAAAATGGGCGTTACCACGCCCACTTATAAAGAAACGTCTGAAGGTATCTCCATAACGATGTAAGGTATCGGCACAAAATTTGGTGAAGATATTGTCCTTGATACCATTAGCATTACCGTCAATAATCAAATAATCAAATCGGACCATAACGGAAATTGCTAAAATGCAAAAAACTTCGTTTTCCAGTATTTATTGGAAGAAATGTTGTAAAGTTTAATACTAACTTCGATTTGAAACAAAGAAGCGGGAATTTTATGAAATCATGGTCACCGACCATACAAAAATATATCGCGAGGTTATATAAAAATCGGTTTCGCCCGAATTTAGCTTTTCTTACTTGTTTTATTTTATATAGGGAAATAAGAGCAGTAGAAGAAAATAATAAGCTGACTACGAACACTTTTACCATTTTTTATAGATTTTTGCTTACTTTTATTAAGATATATCTGCAAAATTTAGAAATTTCGTGCCCGCGTTCGCTTTTTCCTTTTAATTTTATGTTTACAATCGTTTGACAGCTTATTTAATTATGTCATGGCCAACTGTGTTGCCAGATCTTTATTTTATGAAGTAAAGATAGTGAAGTTTTTGGATTGTTATGCATGATTTTTCAGTTTACTTGTAATTAGTTTTTATGCATTAGATAAAAATGGGGTATTTTTTCGCAATTATCGCAAAGTAGTTATTTAAAAGTTAGTTAGTTTTAGCAATTGATATTTTTTTACTGCAGGGTATGTACTTACGTACATATGTGTGTATTATACTTTTAAAATTAATATACTCTTGACTGTTCACATTTATTTATACCAAAGAACACAAAAACTATAAACAATCATTAAAAGACCAAACAACTAAATGATGTTTGAGACTCAAAAAAAGTTTCGAAAAATTAAATCCCTCAAAATGTTTTTCATAATCGCATTTTTCAATTTATTTCCTTGCATACTAACACACACAAGAGTTTTTTCATTCATTTAACAAAATATGACGTAACACAAAATACATAAGAAATTTGTATTCAAGGTTAAGCATGCGGACAATATTCAAACTAAAAATATGTACATACATATATGCAAATACTTTCTTTAAATAGGTCCAAACCGAAAGCAAACAAACAAAGAATAAAATTGTTTTCTTTACCATAAAAAAGTGTCTGTGCATTGAAAATTCCAGCTGAGAAAATATTGTTAAAAAAATGCAAATGAATGAATTTTCATTTTTTCATTTCATGAATTAAATCATTTGCAACAAACTAAAAAAAAATATTTATTACTAATTGCAGTTTCATCTGTTAATAAATTTTGTTTTAATTTTCTGTTACAGTTTATACTCAAAGCAATTCTAATTTGCTTATTTTTTTTAACTATGCTTTTTAGCGTGCTTATTCCTTCACATACAGTTCACGTCAAAAATACAACACACCAATATATTGGAAATTTCGGACAATACATTGTTATTTTTCAATTAATATGTATGTATAGATTTATAAAACAAAACTCATAGAAACCAAAATTTGAAATTTCAAACAAGATTTATAATAATTTATAATTTTTAATTCTAAGTTCAAATATTTTCCAAATATTTGTATTTGCAGCTTTGTGGGTCATTCAATCTCAGCAAATAAATCGTAAGTTTCAAGTCGCTAAAACTTACCACTAATTTTTTGTCGAAACTCATACCGAAATTGCATGCTAAAAAGTTTTTTTTACAAATTAAAAAAAAAAATGTAATTGTTATAAATCCTACATACGGTTATACATATATATGTTTTGTTTGAAAATTTTTTGTAAAAAGCAAAAATATGTTGTCCGAATTTGTCATTAAGTGGGTGCGCTATACTTTTGTCGTGTACTCATATGTATGTGTGTATGTATGTATATGTTTTTTGTATGCAGAATGAAGAGAAAAGTCGATTTAGTGTTGATCATTTGTCTGACCCAAAGTAAAATTTAAATAACTTATTGAAATTTGGTATGCGAGTTGCTCTTGGTAAAATGTTGGCTGGTATTGAAAATGGGCGTGCTCGGACAATCACCAGTCCACTCCCCTTAGAACGGAATTTTTGAGAAATGCAAAAAAATGCATCTAAATATTTTAACAAGATGGGTCAAAATTTATTCATACTTAAAATGATTTTTGACAAAGAAACTGGATATTTATGAATAAACGTATGATAAACTGCCCTATCGCTGCGTACGTCGTAGAAAAGTTACGAACGTAACCCTCCGCTACGAATACGAAAAATTTGCTATCGCTGATTTCGTGTGAACTCGAAAAAAGTGCTGTCAAACTCAAATGCCAAATTTAGAGATCTCGACATCAGCTGGCCCAAAGTAATCACGAAGGAGAACGAAAACGACACTAAAGATGGTTTAACGCCGAAACCGGTATGTCACAAAACCAAATTTCACTAGGGATGACGGAAAATCGTTCCAATATACATACATATGTACATCATAATCACACAAATTTTAGCAGAATAATTTAATTTTATAGCTTTATTCTGGATTAATTAAACACAATGAATATCCTTGGGAGTGCCAGAATAATATTTCTTAATTAAGAAAGGCAGAAAAATTTAACAACAGTTAAAATGCAGCGGAAAACTGAAAGATTTACCTTTAATTCTCTGGAATCTGATGACACTTTGTATGAAAAAGTTTCGGTTGTTGAAAGAAATATATAATTTTACCAGTTTTAAATTACAGATTTGTTAAAAATATTCGATTAAACAAATAAGCATTTATGAATGTGGATGGGGTTCTAAAAAATGGCATCTGAAGTGTTCCGATACCATCATCAATGAATGAAATCCATAAACTGGCTTCGGTGCTAATATTTTAGAGGAATAAGGTTACCAGCCGTGATTTGGAAAGAACTTTGATATACATACATACATACTAATGGTTAGATCAACATTTTACAAGTTTTGAATACATTGCAGTCACGGCTATGCCCTCTATGGGCACAGCTGGAAATGAGTAACGAAGGAAAACGAAATGCGTAAATGGACTTCTATGCAAAATCCAGGTTTCCGGGTGTAAAATTGTGTCCAAAAGTTGTCCACCTCTTAATTTTTGAATTTGGTGTCATCCTCTCAAAATTCTGAATTTTCCTGCAACTATTCTAGCAATCGAGCGTATTGCGAACGCGTTGTTAAAATTTTTGACCTCAAATGGAAAACAAAACACAAGAAAGAAAATTGCCTTAAATAAAAAAATGTTTATCAAATTTAATACTCAACCAACACACGTCGTAACAAATTCATCGAAAAAACTACGAAATTGCGTTACAAATGAACTCTACGAATTTCGAATCTTCGACGTAGCCATTCGTACTCAATGATGCCTTTTTTGTAGAATCGTACTACGACGTACACTCAGCGATAGGGCTGAATATGTCTGTATCTCAATCACCGGTTAACAAGTCCCCAACAAATTTCGTATGTAATATTGCCCTTGATAATAGTAAGACATTTTTAAAAACTAAAAAAAACAACGGTATTTCTATATTTACTGAATCTAAATTGTTAGCATTATTTGATCTTCAAGTAAGGTAATTGTGGCACTTTGAAAAATTTACGCGGCGTGGCTAAAATTATTTACATATTTACATACATATTTATAGCAATCATTACTTGTGACCTAACCAAGAAACGTAGTGAAAGTTTTCGAAAATTAACTTGATCCTGTTAGGTGATTTGATCTCCATCCAGCTTAATACGAGCTTTTCTGATTGTTGGTACACCGTAACGTGTACACCGACTTCATGACTGGCCTCCAGGCGAATCTTAGTCTTGTTAAAGTTGACCTTTACGCCCGCTGGCTCAGCTCCTCTGTGAAGCACGTTGAACATTTCAGATAAATCAGAAGAAATGTGTGCCAGTAAACTGGACATGGTCAACCGAAGAAAGCAAATGGGGAAGAGCCACAAGGTAGCTTCCGATACAACCCAAATCACAAAAAGAAAGAATAGTGATGCAAGTTTGAAAAACGCAACACCGAACTCAGCTGCGATTATCCGGACTCCTCTATGGCTTAGGGCTCCAAATGCGTTCTCTACGACTACTAAGTCCACCTATTCTAAATCGACGATCATAAGTTGCTAATCAGCTTTTAATTTTGGGCTCGGCTCGATTATGGTTCTTATGGTGTTTATATGGTTTGCGCAGGAGAATCTCGCGCGAAAACGGACATTGAAATAAAATCTTCCAACAAAAAAACTGGTCTCGAGCTTAAAACCAAAATGAAAATTATTAAAAATATGTACATACATATATGTTATACATATACAATTATGATATTAATTAAATATTTACATAAAAGTTTGAGAATAATCCGTTTCATGAAGATTAAGAGTTCACTTAATGCAACTAATTATTTTCCGAAATTTACAAACGTGCTTTTTCTCAATTTTAACTTTTTGCTTTTTATCATCTTTTTTTAAGAAAGTGTCTATCATTGCTCATAAGCAGATGACTCTTGTATAAATACAAACAAAGTTTTGGCTCTAACATATTAAAAGGTAAAAAGAGAAATATTGTACAATAAACAGGTAGAGTAAGTTGGGGTATTGTGATATGGTTGGGTAAAGTGATATACCAGGATATTTTCTAAACTATGCATGGTTTTGAATGAACTTTTCTGTAAAAGCAATAGTAACGGGTAAAAACTATTGCTCCAAGACTGTGGATGCCACTGAAAGCTTAGTTTGCTTTTAGTGTGCCAAAACCTTTTTAATCGTGCGAACTCAAATAGATAAGGGTTTGCCATTATGTTTTTCAACTGATTTTGCGCAAGTGACCGCCGTGGCTGGCTCGAATAAATTCCAGCCAGAGCCCCAATTTTCGACCACTTTTTGTAGAAATTGGGGCCGTATGTCAGCAATAACACTGCCAAGGCGTCTTGAAATGGCAAACCAAACTGAGCATAAATCAAGTAACAGCTGTCAAAAAGACCAACTCCGAAAAAAAGTATTGCCTCATTGAACACCACATGTCTAAAAAAAACACCCTTTACCATGATTCAATTATAAAAGGTTTGCTCAACAAGCAGCTAGCTCGCTCACTTTGCCAAACGGCTCCCAAAGCAAAGATTATATGATACGAAACTCTCGTTCTCGTGAGAGCGCCTACCAAATGACCATTTTTAATAGAATTTTCCAATGATGGCACTATGAAAGAAACCAGATGTGGTAATTACCATTGCATTTTTTGGAGATTTTATGAATTTAATACGACCATTGCGTTATGCAGACGTAAATAATACAAATACAATGAAAAAAATTATAAATTTATGAGTTCAGCATAAAAACTTCATAGTACTCGTATACCAACAATTTTAACTGAAATAGAGATCAGTCCCCCTATTTTAATAGCGGTTGAGAGAGTTTCGTATCATATAATCCTTGCCCAAAGCAAGGCACTGTGTTGTTAACTCTTTAAAGTTGCTTGAAAATTGGAGGAAAAACCAAATTTGTAAAACAAAAATTACGATGCTATCACTGCTGGATTTATTTTTGTTTACTTTTTACGTATTTGCCGACATTTCGTTTTCTGATTGTGTGAATTTGAGTAAGTTTTTTAATAATTTATTTAATACCAAAATATAATTAATTTCTAATATATAAAACATCTCTTGCAGAGTAATTAATCTCAGCGTTCTTTGGCTGTTCAAGATAGGGATGGGCAAATGAAAAAAATATATCGATATATGTATCGATATTTTTAAACAATATCGAATAATATTGTTATATGCATAGTAAAAGATATCGATATTTCGATATATCGATTTTTTTACCTCATGCTTTGAACACTTATGTATGTATACTTGAATTCAGTAAGCAGTCTCAGTCTCTAATAGAGGCAAAAGTCAAAATTTAAGACCAATTGGCAATTATTGGTTATAAAATAAAGCCTCTAGTATCAAAATAAAGTCTCTAAATATTGACCTTGTGATTAGCAGGTCACAAAAAAATAAAATAAAAATGTATGAAGAAAACCTGAAAGTGAGGAAAACCAATAATCTCTAGCTCATTTTGAGTCTTGAGATCATACAAAGTTACTGAATTCAGGCATAAGACGACTGCACTTCACGACGTAGCGACATCGAAATTTTCTTGTCTGCAAACGTTGTCTTGAAGCCAGCTTCTTGAACTTTTTGAAGACGTCAGCGACCTATCAAACAGCTCAATTCTTGTTGTCACATTAAAATATTTCAACTCTAAAGGCCGATTCATTTGTTTGAAGTGATCGATTGTTATTACATTTAAAATATCAGAGCTATATTTTATGCTCTTGTTGGTAAAATAACGTAAGATTTGTTAAAGCTTTGAACAATTTTCATTTCACATTTTAGTGACAACACTAAAGCTGCTCATTGTCATCGGCAAAATTAGAAATAAAATAAATGTGCCCATAAGAACGTGTGTAATTTAATATTTGACAAATGCTGCATGTCGCTTGCTGTCTTCAAAGTATTCAAAGCATCAAGGCCCAATTACTCAAAATATTGTCAAAATATACGATATTAAAAAATTATACTGGAAGTTTTATTAAATTTATTTATTATTAAAATACATATTTAAGTAACTATAATTAATCCCTTATAGCTAAGTTAAATTATTATGTTTTATACAATGGTTTAATTTTAAAATTTTCATCAAACCAGTATATCCGACGTAAACATCTGAAGTATTCTTTCTTCGATGTGCTCCCCTGTTAACTTGCTTCTATTATCCGGTACAGCTAAATTAACAGCAGAAGCAAATTCTTTTGGACGATACTGAGAAAGTTTAAATAATTTACTTATTTTAGTTAAATATTTGAAAGATATTTCATAGAGAACCGGTGTGATATAACGAAAATTCATCTAAAACTCTATTGGCTTTAATTTTTTTTTTGTGTTTACAACCTAATATTGTAAGTAATTGCTTGCACGTTCAAATCAAATCAATTTAAGCTTTTAGAGAACTTGAAAAATATCGAATTTGATACAAATTTGATATTCGAAAATAAATATCGATACATCGTGATTAAAAATATCAACGTAATTATCCATTATTTTTTTTTTAATATCGATAATTCGATATATCGATATTTATTGCCCAACCCTAGTTCAAGAGCAGTACACTAAATTTGAGCGTTCTTCTTGCCCAGAGCAGCGACACCCGTTTGGCAGTGTGGACCGTTACAGCACACGCACAGACGTAAGTTGAATTCAAACATGAAAAATTGTTCAATAGGCGAATATTTAACAAGCGAATCTTTTTGCTTACACGTTTTTATTTTTGTTTTTTTTAGTGCTAACCCACCTGTTCTGTCTTTTTCAGCTTAAATACGCATCGATATGCGCCTTAATGTTATGTTAACTTAAGTTTTAGTAAATTAATTAATATATTTAATATATTTAATTATTAGTTAAACAATAAAATAAATAGAAAACAAAAACAGATGCCCCTTTAAATTTAGTTTTACATACCAAAAATGCTCCGGTTGGTGTGTATTTGGTAGATAGGAAACCTAGATTAGTTTTAGTTTAGTCCAACTCGGACGTAATATTTGAGCCATTGAAACTTGTTTTCAAAAAACAAAGCACGAACTTAGGTACTACCAAAGAAACTAACGCACAGGACCAACACAAAACATCCCACAGGACAAAAATTACTGACTTCTACCTACCCATGCATACCACATAGGCAACCGTAAAAGAAAAAAAAAACTTCACGCTGACAAATAAACCCTAAACACAGGTAGCATACACCTACAAACATTTGTTGGCTGCTAGTTAATGATAGATACCGATACCTACGAAGGACAAAACACAATAAATAGGGACCGCCAGACGTAAACTAAACAGAACGAAAAATAACACTGAAGATGGCACAACGCCGAAACCGGTTTGTTTCAAAACCAAATTTGACAAGGATCGACGGAAAATCGTTCCAAAATACATCAACTTTCAACCTTGTCGGAGTAAAAAAACAACAAAAAACTGTTAATGCCAGTCAGGCTTTAAACTCAGAAACCAGCGGACTATTGACAGTATACAAACGACGCGTACTAAAAATACATACGATTAAGGCGAATATTTGGTTTAACAAACATAGTTTAACACTGAATGTTACACCAAAATTTGCACAAATCAAAATCAAGACCAACACAGACAAATATAGAAATTTTAAACATCCATTTAAGACTAACGGACTACATACCAACCAACACCCTAATGTACATATTCGACCGCATAAAAAATGACATCGAACACGAAATGACTCTGAAATACAGAACGTTGAACAGGAAGTTAAACAAACTTGCGGGACAGCGCGAATCAACAGACCGACACCAACAACACAATTTTCATACTAGACTGACAAATTTAACGGAAGTACCACTGAACAAAGAAGAAATACAGCTATTAAAAAAGGCCTCAAACACAACATTAAGGATAATAACAGGAAGAGACGGGCGGAGAAAGCCATTATAGATGCAGAGGTCGCAATATCACTAATGCCGAGCGAAGAGCAGGAACACGCAAGACACATGCGCAGAGAAATAATAAGCAACCAAATACAAAACGACCAAGAAACAAAGAACAGCAAGGAAGAAAACGTTGCAAGGGAATTAAAACATAAGCTCAGGAGGAACAATGTGGTAACAACCAAGGCGGATAAAGGCAATACAACAGTACTCATCGGCAAACAAGAATACATAACCAAGACAGAAGAACTCATTGAAAAAATGGGTTGCAAGAGAGTGGGGAGGACCCAACGGACAAGTACCAAACGCAAATAAAAAGAGCCATAAAAGATGCAACCGGCATCATAAGCTCGGGGTTTGCACACCAACTAACCCAAATGAACCCAGCAGCCCCACCACTGATCGCATTACCGAAGATTCACAAACCGGACATTCCAATGAGGCCCATAATCAACTACAAGTCAGCACCTGGATATAGATTATCAAAGCATCTAAAGACGATACTGAAGGACACCCTAGAACTTGAGAACGAACACACAATAACTAACACAACGGAACTGATAGCGAAACTGACGACCGTTAACATCACAAAGGACAGTAAACTAGTATCGTTTGACATTAAGGACTTATACCCCTCAATACCACTACCTGAGACAATAGACATGGTATACACAAAAATACTGGAGAAAACCAAAAACAAAATCAAGGCTGCACAGATCGCAAGAATTCTAAGAACCACACTACAACAAAACTATTTCAAATTTAATAACAAAATCTACAGACAAACGAACGGACTTTGAATGGGGAACCCAACCTCAGCCGTACTCATGGAAGTATTCATGCAGAATTTGGAAGAAAAATACATGAAAGAACTTACAACCGAGTTGGGTGTTACATTTTACGCAAGATACGTTGATGACATTATCTGCATTCTAACCAGCAACAACGAAGAACAAGTATTGGAGTATCTCAACAAACAACACGGAAACATACAGTTTACAATGGAAACAGAAAGCGAAGGAAGGATTAACTACCTAGATCTGGCAATTAGGGTAGACAAGACCACAGGAAAACTTGGCTATGGAATTTACAGAAAACCAACAGCCACAGACACGGTAATTCATAACACTTCGAACCACCCTCAGCAGCATAAAAATGCGGCGTTAAAGCAACTAGTTGACAGACTAGAACGAACACCTTTAACACCAGAAGCACACAAGAGAGAGCTAAACATTATTTACAACATAGCGGTCAATAACGAATATAAAAAAGATCTGATAGACAAAATCAGAAGAAACAATGGGACCCCAAAAAGAAGCGATAAGGATAAAGACGGAAAGACATGGACAGTATTAACTTATACAGGAAAATCGACACATAAATTAGCAAATTTTTTCAAAAAACACAACATTCACACAGCATTTAAAACAGTAAACTACTTAGGTAAAATACTACGGACAAGTACAAATACAGAGGACTCGCTAAACAGCCAAGGCGTATACCAACTGACCTGCGAATGCCAATACAGCTACATAGGACAAACAGGACGTAAAGTAAGAACAAGGTTCCGCGAACACATAAGGGATTACAACAAGAAGTCACGGAAACCCACCACAACACCTGAATCTAACTTTGCAAATCACATGTTCCACAGCAAATGTACACCAGCAAACATTAAGAAAACCGTATAGGCATTGCATGTGCAGCAAAAAGGTCGACGCCTAAACGCACTGGAAAACATGGAGATATACAAACAGAAAACATTTGACGGAAGAATAATAAACGAACAGACGAACACCAACTCGGACGTAATATTTGAGCCATTGAAACTTGTTTACAAAAAACAAAGCACGAACTTAGGTACTACCAAAGAAACTAACGCACAGGACCAACACAAAACATCCCACAGGACAAAAATTACTGACTTCTACCTACCCATGCATACCACATAGGCAACCGTAAAAGAAAAAAAAACTTCACGCTGACAAATAAACCCTAAACACAGGTAGCATACACCTACAAACATTTGTTGGCTGCTAGTTAATGATAGATACCGATACCTACGAAGGACAAAACACAATAAATAGGGACCGCCAGACGTAAACTAAACAGAACGAAAAATAACACTGAAGATGGCACAACGCCGAAACCGGTTTGTTTCAAAACCAAATTTGACAAGGATCGACGGAAAATCGTTCCAAAATACATCAAACCTAGATTAGTTTTTTACCAATTTAGAAAATAAAAGCAAGTTGCGAATTGTGCCGTAAAACATGGTCCCAAGAAAATATCAAAATGGTCTAAATCCTCCGGTGTCGAATTGTACTCGCCTTCCAAAATTTGCTCGCTATATTTTTCTTCAGCGGATTTTGTATCTGGTTCAGATATGAAGAAAATTATATTATCCCAAGATGCTTTGCCTTTTGCTATTGAGATTGGAACGAAATAAATAACAATCATTCCAAATTCTTCGATACTTCAACCAAAACTGAGTAAATACTTTTAAAGAGAATTTAACTTTGCGCTCTAGATCCTATGAAGATTGTCGAGTGAAAGCTTCGTACTAGCGAAACTTCTATATTTTGCTTACAATTTTACAAAAGGTATTTTATTTTTGCCCTGCTCTCATTCAAGAATATTAAATTAGAAGATTGTGACACTTTCGTCCCGTTATCTTTTTTGTTTGGGCTTGACCGCTGTGTGACGTCATAGCATACCAGAATATCGAGTCAAAAAGGAAAAGAAACAGAAAATTCACATTCGCGTGCAAAATAATGAAACAATTAATTAAGTGTTTTTTAATAAGCGAAGTGTACAGTGGCAAATTGCAGTAACGACAAAATGAAACTCTTGCATTTTCACTATATTTTGATATTAAAATGTTTAAACAAAAGGATTTTATAATTTAATGTTTCTTATCCACTTTTTGAGAATTGTACAAATACAACATAAGCTGAATCAACAACAACGAAATATCACAATTTCACATATTTTCATGTACCAATTGCCTTATATTCGCTAAATTACTGCTGTTTTCGATCAAAAACTGCTTTTTTAGTTGTTGGCATGCAAAGAACACAACACTTGTATAAATGCTCTACAATTGCACACTGGTGAGAGCGGTTTGTTTACGATTTTGCCGCCATGTTGGTATTTTCATTTCGCTCTTCGCTCCGTACTCATATTCAGTACGCTATGACGTAAAAATGTCGCAATATTCTAATTTATCTTTCTTGACTATCATTAGTAAGCAAACCTATATAATTTAATCATGTGTATGTATGTACATACTCAGAAATGGGACATTGGTTATAAAAGACGGGGAAAGGTCGGATCTTGTTTTCAATATCGAATTGGAACTGAGCTTGGGCACGCCGCTTTCTGCAAACTGTTGGGTGAGTTCCGAACGTTTGTTGCATTTTTGAAAGTATACCACGAGAGTCTTTCCAGAACTTTGTGGCCAAGAACAATGCTTCCTGAGGATCCGGTGTAGTATGATGCGTCCTGCAATGTTTGCGTTGAAAACAAATGTATTTTTCAAGCAAAATGTAGAAACGCTTACATTTTGTTTATCTATTTTGACGGGTGATGGACCACAACAAACGACAAAATGTACGCCAGGGTTGCATTTTCTTTAACGCTTAAATGATAAAAATGCAATTTTATTTTAATTTAAGTATTTCAAATGCTTTAAAAATTCAATCTATTGGTCCTGTATGAAAAGAAATAGTAAGTTGTTCGGCAAACGGGCGCTTCTGCGATGTAGGTTATCTTTCTAGGGTTAAAGAGTAAAAACCGAAATAATTTGTTCGCTATGCCGCTGGTTAAAATATCTGCAAACACGTTGAAGTAACAGTTTTATTGTAACAATACAACAGCAATGGAAAGTCAAATTATATTTTTTTTATATTTTGTTGCTCTTAAAAATCCCCAAGGCTTTAAATTGTCTGCAGTTTACTTAAAAGTAAAGGTGTTTTTTTTTAGACATGAGGTTTTTAGGAAGAAATAAAACGCATATAATTTAATGCTACGGCTTTATTATAATAAAGATAAGGGTTTTCCATTATGTTTTAAAAATGATTTCGGGCAAGTGACCGCCGCGGCTGGCTCGATTAAATTCCAGCCGAGAGCCCCAATTTTCGACCACTTTTTGCAGTAATTGGAGCCGTATGTCAGAAATAGCGCGCCGAATATTCTCTTTCAAGGCGTCTTGAAATGTCAAACCAAACTGAATATAAATCAAGTAACAGCTGTTAAAAAGGCCAACTACGAAAAAAGTAGTGCCTCATTAAAAAACAGACGTTTAAAAAAAACACCCTTTATAATCTGTCTGCACTATTTGAATGAATAGTTTATATAGAACGTTTTCAGACCAAATTTCTGGCATAAAATTTATTTTATAAGCGAATATTCTGGGCCGCTACTCTCGCTAAAGCTTGCTGTGAAAGCTACACATTTATTATCCAATCAAAGTTACGTTTTCGGCTCGCCTTAAAATTATGGCCTGAACACACATTTTTCAAAAGCGGTTGTTATCGGTTTGCTATTTGCTAATCATAGAAAATGCGTCCGACAGCCTCATTCAGTAATCGTTTTGCACGAGCTTTTGTTTACATTTTTTTGTGGGAGCATTTGTAAAAAAGTGACTAATTAATTATATACATACATTTGTATTTAAATACGAGTATATTAATTTAAAATGAGTGGTTGTAATATATTGTTTATCAACACAAATGGAATCATTTTTGTTTGATTTCCAAGTAGCTATGAAATAAAATTTTAATACTTCATCAGTACACTTTCGTTTGTATAAGTAAATATCGCCAAAAAAGGGTATAAACCCCCAGAGTAAAACAATCCTCTTCAAATTTATATCTAGGTGCTCCTGCATATACATATGTCAGACTTGATTGTATGTGTTTGTCACATATCCCTGCAAAAAATACGATTAGTCTAGAATGAGTCCGGGAATAGTCGCAAGGGAACATGCGACTAATACAACTTCTGAACTCTTTATATGTAATAAAGTGTTCCCTTTGTTCGAGCATGTCCAATATAGAGACTAATTGTATCTTTTTATACCCGAATGGGTTAAATGAGGACCAGTCTATTTATAAAAACAAAAATAACAAGTAAGGAAATTTTCGTAAATAAACAGTTTCTTTGTTTAAAATCGAATACCGAAAAAACGAAGTTTTTGCATTTTTTAAAACTTCCGTTATATGGGAAGTGGGCGTGGTTATTGACCGATCTCGATCATTTTTAATACCAACCTACCCTGGCCAAAGCGTAATCTAAATCGAATCCTCTTTTCATTCTGATCATTTTGGTATATGTATGTATATAAGTCTATATCTCTCTCGAATATTTTTGGCTGTTACCAAAAACCGTTATTCGAACAAAGTTAATATACCCTTGTGAGAATCGAACCGGCTTCCCGAGGGTTGCTAAGCGACCGCTCTGCTTACATGCTAACGACTCGCAATAATTTTTGCTGCCTAAGCGCGTACATATATCAATTCTTCGTTTATTATACCTCAAAAAGGTGAATATGGGACTAATCTACTAATCTAACGAAATCATCGTGTTCATATATGTTGGTCACAGCTGTCTTGAAATTAATTTTCAAATTTTTAAAAACATTAACTCATTCTAGGTATCTCACCTCGGTGAGGTTTACATATGTACGTCGATACAATCATTAACATGTCTGACAACCCAAAAGATGTATTGAGAAATTCTTTATACATATATGAATGTTAATCTTAGTGGGAGAAAGTATCCGAAAAACATCTTGGAATGGGTTCCGCATTCGGATGAGACATGGTAACACGATTCAGAATTTGGGTATCCATTTTAGCATAGTTTTGAGGTATTTTTGCTTGCTGGGTAGGTACATATGTATGTACTACGGTTGACAGAAATTGTTTCACATAATTAAAAAAAATTGTTAATTTTCATGCGGACAGAGTCGCCCTATTTGGTTTTTCAAATGTTCTATTCCATATTCTATATATGTATATGTATATAATGTACTAATAGACTCGAAACGTAAAACAAAGTTAAATGTGAATATAATTTAATTTATTGATTTTTTTTTATGTGTCTACTTAAATATGTAAAAATTAATGTCATTTGTGTTTAATAAAACCAGCAGTGAATTGTAGAATTTTTGCATTCAATAAAAGTGTACTGAAATGTACTGATTTTTAAGCGAAGAAAAAGCTGAAAGTACAGAATTTTGATGGAAAAAATCTGGCAACCCTAATAGGTATGTTACATATGTTCGGAAGAATGTAATGGTTAAGCCGGACAAAAACGTTAACTAAAATAATAAGTCGGCTTATCGGCGCACCGGCTTAGCTAATTTAAGCGGTTAACATATTTTAGCTTATGTAAATAGCCAACGGCTTTGTCGGTTAAATGGCTAATTAATTTTATGCTATTTAGCAATTTTTAATATGTAATTTAATAAATTATTTTACTTTCGTTAATTTATCACAACAATATGCATTGTGCTTGTGTGTTAGAAAAAGCTAAATTCCTAAAAAACTAATTAGTCTTTTGACCAGTTTAACCGTTGTCTAATTAGTAGAACTAATACAGGTTAACCGGTTAAACCGTTAGCTTCTATAATTTGGCGAACTGGCCAATTATTTAATCTTATTTTATAACCCTAATTATTATTAAATATTCTTTAGGTAGAGTAGTTTAAGACCATTGCAACTAGCAGAGAAATATGTAAATAAATTACATCATTGCTTAGAAATGCCTTTGCGCTTATGCCTATTTGATACTAAAATAAAAACAAGTTAATTAATGAAACAGATTTTCTGGCAAATTGATTTCATAGGAGCAATTTCGTCATCAGCTAATATTTCTCTCACAGGTGATGTAATTGTAATATTATTTCTTTTTCAAAGGCATACATTTGCAAACTAACCGAGGAATTGGATTTTTTTTTTGCAACAAACAGACTTGACACAATTTTGATAATTGAATTGTAGCAGACTTTTTTCCGCGATCTTTCTTCCAACTTTTACGATGGTGTAAGTTATTTGTTCAAGTTGTCCAAAGTGACAAGAAGTGGAATCGCGATTTTGGCACGGGGCTATGACTACAGATGGATTTATCAGTGCACACAAAATATGAAAACCTAAATACTTGGAAGTAAACTTTTTTTCACAACTTGATTGTTTAAGTGTTTATAATATGAAAGTGGTTAATTTGAATTTGTACGACGCAGCTCAATTAGTGATCGGAGATTGCTTAGTGTTTTTTTGAAAAATAACCGAACTCCATAAAAAGACCGAAGTGATTGCGTAAAAAAACTTAAATTCCAATGTCGAGAAATGCAACAAGTGCGAATTCTTTTTCTTCTAGGGATTTTTCAAGCTTGGAAACCAGTGAGTGGAGTGCTGTCTCCGTGGACTTGCCTTTGGTATAGGCATGTTGCGCATTAGACAATAGGGATGGACTAATCGAGATCCCAATATACATCTCAATTAGTCTTTCGAAAGTTTTGAGTAGAAAAGAGGAAAGGCTTATAGGCCTAAAGTCATTTGGTTTGGTGTGTGAGGCTCTACCTGCTTTTGGTATAAACACCACCTTAACTTCTCTCCATAAAATGGGTATATAGGCGAGTCTTAAGCAGCTGGTAAAGATTGTTTTTAACCAAGGTTTGGTGCGCTCCATGGTATGTTGTAGCTGAGCTGGGTAAATACTGTCTGGCCCCGGACTTTTGTAGGGTTCGAATTTGTCTATGACCCAGCATATACTTCTGTCGCTTATTATCTCGTTTAAAAGCTGCGGTCTGACATTCCTTTGTTCTGACTCATTTCCAAGACTATTGGTGTACTCGGAGAAATGGTTGTCTAGAAGCAGGTTAACTGTTTCAACGCTAGATTCGGTCCAGGTTCCATCTTGCTTTTGAAGAAAACTGGGTGCTGTCGGTGATTTTGCCAGAACTTTTCGAAGTCTTGAGGCTTCGGTTGTGGTCTCTATCGCGCTGCAGAAATTATTCCATGAATTTCGCTTTGCATTCCGTGTGTCTTTTTTATAGAGTCTTAGTATTGCTTTATAATGCGCCCAGGAAGACTCCTGGGCATCATGCTTAGCAGCATTAAATGCTTTCCTACATTCTTTACGTAGTCTATTTAGGTCTGAGGTCCACCAGGGGGGCCTGTATGTTTCTTTTACTTTCTTAATGGGGCATGCTTTTTGCAGTGCTGCGTTGCAGTTTTCAACAAAGACACCTACTAAATGGTCGAGTTCCTCTGGCGTCTTTGGCTTAGTGGGTGGTTCCGAAGGGAGTCTCTTGAGTAGCAGTTTTCTATAATAACCCCAGTTTGTTTTTTTGATATTCTGCGTCACCTTAGGGGTGGGTGCCGAGTCTGATATACTGAATTCTATAAACCTATGGTCCGAAAATGAGTGCTCTTTCAGGACCTTCCAGTTTATTATGTGGTTACTAAACTTATCAGTACAAAGGGTAATATCTAGGACTTCTTTACGATTGGCTGTTATAAATGTTGGGTCAGTGCCTTTATTGCATAAGGCTAGATTTGTATTAAGTAAGTAGTTATAGAGTGACTCACCTCGTTCGTTGATGTTGGAGCTACCCCATTGCGTGTGATGGGCGTTAGCGTCTCCTTCCATAATTAGCGTTGCACTTAGTGGGTTTGTGTTCCTCACTAGTTCCCTCATAAGTTTTAGCGGCAGAGGCCCCTCGTGGTCATGAGCCAGATAAAAGGAGGCCACCCTGAGCCTTTTCTGCGCCAGTTCAATGCTGACTGTGGTTATGTCTCCATTGCTATACTGTGGTAGAATAAAAGAGTTTATAATGGTTTTAACTAGAATACAGGTACGGGGCTTCCCTTTACCTTGAGCTCCGAACAGAGCATATTTCGGGGTCTTCAGGCCACGGATCCTATCACCAGTGATCCATGGCTCCTGGACCAGAGCTATGTCTACTTCTCCTGACGCCAGTTGAAGTAGAAGCGCAGCGGACGCTGCTTTACTGTGATGAAGGTTTATCTGAACAACCTTCATCACACGGTACCACCTTCTCCACGATTGTCGTGTCCGCTTCCTCATCACTGAGTAGCTCGCACTCCGCATATAGCCTACTTAGGGCCGCGCCTCCTTCCGATCCGGATGAGGTGTATCCGCTAAGATCTTCCTTCATCTTCTCTTCTGCCTCTATCTCGTGGTCGCTTGGTGGTTCCTCCGCTTCCGATGGTGTAACTGGTACCCAGGCTCTTGCTATTGGGCGTGACGGTATATCCTTCGCATCCACTACTTTGAGGCAGGCTCCGGGGTACACTTCGCCAACCTTGTCGATGGCCGCTTTGTACATCTCGACCGATCTGTTATCGTCACAGGCAACTAGCTTCACGTTCCCCTGGAACCATCCAGCATCAGAGCATGATGGCGGCGGTCCAGGGTTCTCTTTCAGCACTGCTAGTGCAACTTTGGCTAGGGCGGCATTTACCCATTTCCATTGGTGTCTGGGTATCCTACCTTCCTCGTTATTGCTATCGATGACGCCTATAACTTTTCGATCTTTAGCAATTTCTGCGAAGGATCGAGTCCATGCGCCCTGCGTTTTGGCCCTTTTCGGTGCTAACGGTTGCAGTTCCTCTACGCATCGTTGTCGCTTGGTAGCCGCTGACTTGCCGTATAACTTGACATCAAAGTCTGGAATAACCAACCTAGCCCACTCGATATCCTCTTGAACCTTCACGAAGTCCTCCCTCGATACCTGATCCTCCCTGATCGGTGAGGTGGCTTGACGACGGAGAATCCGTGAGGCTTTTCGTCTATCTTGGTGGGTGGCCTTCGACGTTTGGACGTGCGAATTCCTTCGCCCTATTGCTCGTCAACGGGCCTTGCCTGGGTCTCACTACAGTCTCCCCGCCAGCCGCTGGTCGCTGAGTGACGAGATTGCTGCAGGAAGGCGCAGGGTGCCCGCTGTCGACAGTTTGGGCCTCCTGGCTCGTACCACTCTTGCGAGTGGCATTAGCCTTCGGGCTTCTCGGACCAGGGGGTACCTTTGTCCTAGCTTGCCTTTGTTGAAGGTTGTGTGCTCTTAAGCTCGGTCGTGCCGTAGCTGTATGAGTTGCGGAGGTTGTAGCTCCTGTCGGCCTTTGCTTGGGAGCGCCGCACTCCCTTGTTGGTGTTGTGTTTTTGTTTTTTGAATCCATAATAATGTCCCACGAGTGGCGGAGAAAGGGAAACGTCCACCCGGGCAGAGATCCGCTGTACCCGGGTAAGCTAATTAGCTCCGAAGGTTGCCCGGTATCCGGAGCACTCCGTTTGAGACTGGGCTTTGTAAGGGCCCCCAGCCAGGCTGATCCTCGGCACGGGTCGTATGACACCTTGATCCGGCCCTGTAAATAGATAAAAAGGGAGGGGAAGTTGGGTATTGGAGTAGGCCTGAGTAGGAATTGAGGGTGTAATGGGGTTTTGGAGGGGTCGCCGCTCGAATTAGCCGCCAAAGCGTTACCGGGTGTCACCACGGGGAGGTCCCTAGTACAAGGGGGGTGTCAGCCACCGAGTGACTGAGCACCTACGAGTCGACGATTTGGTGTGTCGCGTGTGTGCAAGTCGATCACCCCCATCAAAGACACCCAAGACTAAGAACATGGCGTAACTTAGACAAAAGTTCTAAAAAAGAGCAAGTGAGAAAATTACATGCAACTATGGTATACTGCATATAGAGCGATTCAAGATACATGCAGAGAAACAGAGTATTATATTGCGCATGCTTTCCTCCAAAAGTTTATCAACCATCTTTCGTATTTAACAGATGAACCAAGCAATATGATCATTGTGCAAATACTTGAATTTATTAAACGATATAAATACTTCTAATAATATAATAATATTTAGTTGATTAATGTTGTGACGATGCTGCAGATGAGTTAATGAAGTCTTCGAAATGGCTTTGTACCATTACGATTAACTTGTAGTAATCTAGCGTTGCTCACTAATAATATCATCAACGCCTTTGTAAATCAAGCACAACTAGACGTCGTTTATACTGATTTCTCAAAGGCATTCGACAAAGTGGACCATTATATTCTCATTAAGAAGCTTAGCGATTACGGTATAAAAACAACACTTTTAAAATTATTTTCTAGCTTCTTAAAGAATAGGAAATTGTTTGTAAAAATGGCATCGTTCAAATCTGAAACAATGATTAATGCCTGGTCTGGAATACCGCAAGGTACTCACTGTGGTCCTCTTCTCTTTTTAATATTTATAAATGATTTACCAAATGTCCAAAAAGTGTTTACCAAGAATGCATTATATAAACTGCGCTGGCCTAATGGGCTCCCCAATTATTTAGGCAGACGCAAATTGCTCGGTCTGCAAAGCCTTGAAGACAGACGTATATATTTTTCATTATTATTCGTGTACAATTTAACACACTCAAACATAAATTGTAATGAATTACTAAAATTGATAAACTTTCATACCAATCACAACGATTTGAGACGGGTACGTTTATTCGAAGGCAAAGTCCATAAAACAAACTATGCCTTTAATGAACCAATGGTAAGATGCATTCGGCTCTGCAACAATTATACTAACCTAGATTTTAGTCTTAATTTATATAACTTTAAGCAACAATTGTTCGCTATATTTAATTGATTATTCTTTATATATTCTTTATATAGTCTGTAAGATGCATCGGTAGACTGAAATGAAACAAATAAATGTACATACATACATATATTGAAAATCAAAACAGTTATTTGTTTCAATTACTAAACGTCTCTCTTTCACGTTGTCGAAAACAATAAGAAACAGTTCCCCCAGCTTATGGGCGCTATCTATGACAGTTCTACAAATTAAAGTATAAAAACGATTATTAAATATTCAAATAAAAATACAAATTTTGAAATAAAACTTTTTGAGTATCGTTTCTTTAAATTAAATCTAACAGTTTTAAGGGTTCCTACACCCAAAATTAAAATTTTGGAAAAAAATAACCAGTTGATTAGAACAGCAATAAGTTGTTAGACGAAATGAAAAGCGCAAACATACTTTAGGGCTGCGACATCGACCTCAAAACATCGATGTTTGGAAACATCGATGTTTTTAACCGATGTTTCCAAACATCGATGTTTCTGCGCACGTATTCTTTTCCCTCTGACATTGACTAAAAAAAAAAAGGTCGTCAAGTGAGAAACATCGATGTTGATCCAACATCGGTTACAAATATTTCTGCGTGTTTTGTTTTCCCTGAAGTGCAGTTTTATATATGTCATGTCGACGATATTAAGCAAAAACATACAAAAGTTGATTAGTACTGCTTTTTTATTTTTATTGCTAAAAAACTTTAATAAAAAACATCGATGTTTCTCATTTCATTTCTGCAAAATTAAGACACCCCCAAAAACATCGATGTTTTTGAATATTTTAAGCATAAAATAACTCCAGTATACATAAAATAACTCCAGTATAAATAAAGTATTGTATATCGTTTTGTAAACATCGATGTCGGTAAAAACTTCTACGCAGATCGTTTGTTATTTCAGCCGCGCCATTGAATCGATGTAACATCGGTCAAAAACATCGATGTTTTCGCTCACGCCGCCGATGAGTTTGTGACTAAAAAAAATAAAAAATAGGTTCTCAAATGAAACACATGCGAAGCCGACAATTTAATTTTGCCTCGGCTCACAACCAGTCCGAAAGCAAAAACATCGATGCAAACATCGATACAAAACATCGATGTTGGAAAAACATCGGCACTAAGATATCGATGTTAAAAGTACTCGATGTTTTAGAAAAACATCGATGTTTTTAAAACATCGATGTCGATGTCGCAGCCCTAACATACTTAGGTAACTAACGGCGAAAGAAGCAAACACACAATTGATTGATGACGCTTTTAGCGACGCATTTCAAGAGACTATTTTCTTTGTATAGACTGATGATTGTATGTACATACATACATATGTATGTACATACATTGATTGATATTCAATTTATTTAATCATCTCAATAATTGAATAGTGTATTTATTATTTAATAAAAACACTTGATAATAACAATTATTTGGAACTCACGCTATATAGCTTAGTGTTTGAACGAGCTTCCCCTACCATTTGTGGTGTGCGTCTCTTATGTTGTACCACAAATGGAGGGACATTTAGTTTTATGCCGACTCTGAACGGCATACATACATATGTATTTTATGAGAAGCTTTTTCATGGCAGAAATACCCTCGGAGGTTTGCCGTTGCCTGCCGGGGGATGACCGCTATTAGAAAAAAAACAGAATACAGAATACTTTATTGATAGTTGGAAATGCATAATATCATTCATTTTGCGTAGATAACGAGATTTTAACGAGAATAAACATTATATTTTAAATATGTACCTAACACATACAAACATACATACATATATTGAAATTGCTCAATAGTAAGCATATTTCAAATGCGGGTGAAACAATGTTAATGCATTGACACTCGACAACTCAAATTTAAATTAACCAAGCAAGTGATCAGCGGTGCAGTGAACTAACGCTTGATTTTGTCGAATTTGACAGAATCGTCTCTGCATGGCGTCAGTTCAGATTGTAAAGAAACTATTTTCTTGCAACCGTTTCCCAAGGTTCAAGTACTTCAAACTCTAAATCGTAATTTTCGCAAATTTATTTTTGTATTTTTCGTTTGTACTTACACGCTTTCAATTTCCTTGAATTCAAGATTAAGGTTTCGCTTTCTCACAAAAACAAATATTAAGAAAAAAAAGGAAAGTTTAAGCAAACGAAGGAACTTTAAATGGCTTGACCTTAGCTCACTGATTTTTCATTATTCACACTTTTTCGTGTTGCCTTTACTCACTTCTTTGCTCCGTCATCTTCGTTGTTTATATTCTAAAATGGCGTCACGATTTTGTGCCTACCAATTATATATTTCTTAATTTTGTATTATTGACCGGAGGCCATCAATAAAAATACAACTTTTTTTAATTATGAATGTTTCAGGGGCGTGCGGGAAATGAAATGAAAAATTCACCTAAAATGCGATTTTTTTTAACTAAAATGAAGCGATTTAGATTTGGCAGCACAAATTCTAAAGCCGTACAAATATGAACGAGTCGCATCTATCAAACGAATATTTTTAACAACTTTTTCAAAATTAAACGAACAAAACGTTTTGGAATCTGTTATGAATATGAGAATTACCAACCAAATGCTTTAAATGCCCAGTTGAAAACTAAAGTAATTATTTTAGTTTAAATAAAAAACTTAAGTTGTTAAAACAAAAATAAGAAAGAAAAGCAAAATTCGAACGAAACCGAATTTTATATACCCTCGAGATGAATTTTTGTATGGGCGGTAAAAAAATGTATATTAAAGTTACTGAAATATCGCATTTTTCAGATTTTTTCTTTCTTTGCTTTAAATATCAAATTTCAATTAATTTGTTCAAATTTATACCGAAAAAACCAAGTTTTTGCATTTTTTAAAAGTCCGTTATATGGAAGGTGGGCGTGGTAATGGTCCGATTTCAAAAACACTGTTACACTGAGATACAGACATTTTATCATAAGTGGGCGTGGCAGCGATAGCAAATATATGTATATACATACATACGCATGATTCAATAATAAAAGGTTAGATCAATATTGACAAGGGAGTTTTGACACTCCCTTACAAAAGGTTGCATATACGAAGTACGGAAAAAGGGTAAATAATGCTTTCCCTTTTTGTGAAACTAGGAGTAGCATAGTATGGAAAGTTTGCAAATAGTGGTAGAATACAATATGTTAATTTTAACATATTTGCAAGAAATTGTGCTTAAATGACAATAAAAAGTAGTCTTACCTCAATTAATTAATTTAACTGCTATTTAGTAAGAATATTAAAACTGCAAGCTAAAATAATGTAAAGCTCTAAACATTTTTTAATCACAAAGTGGTTATGAGTCCCAGTTTTAAAATAAAGAAGCTTTTTCACATCATTGCTGGTGCTTATGTGTTGGGTACATGCAATGAGGGCTTCTATAGAACATGAGCACAATTTTATTTTTGCGCCATTAAAATTTTCAAAAACCAGCTCCAGGCTTTTGATTATACCCAAAAACTCGCTGGATGGCTAGGCAAAATTAACGAAGCCTCATTTGCATTATTTTGCGACAAGTTTAGCTTTCTTACTACGAAAAAGTTATTTATTCGGTACATTCCTTTCATTTATTTACCATCGGTATCAGGGTTATTCTTAATATTGTGCTGAGCCCCTGGATGGTGAAAGGACCAAACATTTTATTCCGATAAATAGTAAGTAACTTTATGCAGTTGTATGAAAACCACAATAATTCGAAAGAAAGAAATCTTTATATATGAAAAGAAAATAAAATCGAACTTCATAACTCTAGAATTTACAAAATCTAATTTTTAATTTATTTAAACTCATTCCTTCTAGAAATAACAAAACTTTCCACTCTGTCACATCGAATTTATATGCGCGTGAAAATCGTCCAATGAAAAAGCGCGTCATTTATACACGTTTACATGAAATATTTACGAGACGGAGTCAATCTTGTAATCAGAAAAAATGTTGTCATTAAAATCCGGATTAAAACTTACTGTTTACGCGCACATAAGAAACAAAAAGTGTTGCCTGTTAGTTTTTGGTATTAAAAGGTTTTGAGGTTACTACGTTTATTATTTTTAAGAAGCAACACGGTTTTGATGCTAAGGGAGCCGTTTGACAAAATGTGAGGGAGCTAGCTGTTTATCGAGCTAACCTTTTATAATTGAATCATGGGTATGTACATCGTACGATGAGACGGGATCATAACTTCAATCAAAATCAAAAAAAAAAAAATCAAAAGGCTCTAAAAAATTAATTATTTACGTCGTTTTTGCTGTGTCTTAAATATGTTTGCCTAGGTATATTTTCAATCACAGCTTAAAGTAATATATGTACATACATACTTATGTATGTATGTCCACGTGTGTTTATGTACATACATATGTTATGTATGTACATATGTACATATGTATGTGTACCCAATTACTGCAGTTTTCTCGTTTTACTCCAACCATTCTCAATTCGTTTGTACTCCTGGCTGCCATCAATGTGCTAAGAAAATATTTAACTATATAACATACGCATGCCGCTGTGGTCGAGTTGGTAGCGGTGCGTGCTATAACTCGATATGCCGGTGAGTTCGAGGTTCGAATCTCAATCAGGGCAAGCAAAATCTTAATGATAGAAAAAGTTTTTTCTAATAGCGGTCACTCCTCGGCAGGCAATGGCAAACCTCCGAGGGTATTTCTGCCATGAAAAAGCTTCTCATTAAATACATCTGCCGTTCGGAGTCGGCACAAAACTGTAGGTCTCTCCATTTGTGTTAGAATATAAAGACGCACACCACAAATGGTAGGAGAAGCTCGGCCAAGCACAGAGCTATATAGTGTACGCGCCAAAATTATATATTATATTATACACATGCACATATGTGTGCACGTGCCAATGCTGCCAGATTCACGGTTTTAACTGTAAATTACAGATTTCTAGATAAGCTTTCAGTTTTCTTAAGATAGTACATCCTAGTACAAAATACAGTTTTTACGAAATTTCTAATTTAAACAAATAAATTACATAATAATAATAATTTTAAAAAAATTTGGAGATAATATTTTTCCAAAATAAAGTAAAAAAAAATAATAAAAATATAAAATGTTCTAGCACTCTTCTATTTTAAGAACAATCGATTTCTTAAAAATATTCTTAAGATTGTACTAAATTTATGGTATCAAATAAAATGTATAAAAAAATTAACAAGCAATTTACGAAAAATAATGAAACTGAATTTCATTAAAACAAAATAATATATACATATGTACATATGTATATGTTTAGATAAATATAATTTAAACTGATAATGTTATTTTATCGAACATGAAATGGTTTTTGTGATGTATGTTTAAATGTTACAATTTTTTGGTCGAAAAAACAGTTTTTTGTAAATTTACAGTTTAAAAAAAAAAGTTGGCAACACTGCCATGCATTTATGTACATATGTACATAAATATGCATGTACATATGTATTTATATTCGCAATGCAACGTGCGAGAATTCTCGTAGTCAATTTTAAATAAATTAATTGAATTGATTAACTTGAATTCAATGACCGCATTGACATACCACACTCTCATTCTATCGAATCGTAAATACAAAACCGATTATTCACCACATTCTGAAACACGAATTTATAAGAGGGGAAAAGTTCAATGCAAGTTTTTAAAGCTCAGTGCTTATTTAGACAGCTAAAAATCATTCAACCTTTATTATACGAGAGCCGCCGTTAATTTTACTAAAGGTCCCAAATGGCAATTTAATTTTTTTGAAATTTCTCTTATGCTAAAAAATGTCGCAAAATTTAACTGTTTATTGAAATTCATGTTTTTTTTTTTCAAAAATACCAATATCTTTGGTATGTATTGCATGGTGTTTGGTGATGGACTGCAAGAAATGCAAAGTTCGATCACATCCAAGCTTACGCTGATGATGTACATACATATAGAATATTGAATCGGATTGATGATTCGTGCAGTTCGCATGAAAAGACAACTAGAAGGTCTCAGTATTCCGATATTAAAAGCACAAGCTTGAGTAATTCCAAGGACGTGAAATATTTAGGGTACCTCAAGGCAGGATGCTCACGTGGAAGCTCAGTAAGTTTCCCGACAGTGTCGGATAACTTGAAGTAAGGCCTGAGATCAGATTAAAACCCCCCTGCCCCCAGCTGGATCCGCCCCTGCATAATGTACCCCACATTTGTATGGTGACGAACCCGTGCTCAAGACCAAGATTGACTTGTGGGACTTGCTAGATTGAGCGTACCAATTTGGCTTGTGGGACGATGATCACTCCAAATACTGAACAAAAACGCTGTTCTGTTTGCATTTAGGTCACAAAGTGTTGGTGTACTACCCTTCTTTTTAATATTATTTTAGTTCTTAAATTATACTATGTATTCGAAAACACTATAAATTATAAACAAAAATAATTGTTATTTACAATTTCACATTGAGTTTTATAAAGCAATGAAATTAAAACGTAAATTTATCGTTATTTTATAATTTAATTGTTCTTATTATGAAATTGTTCTCATATTGGTGCGTATTTATAGTCCAAATAAAGGACACTTAACAATAAGTTTAATCTTGTTTCGTTTTTCGGTTATCAGTATTTGTACATAATTGCACATATGGTACATAAATTACTTAAAACATAATTATGTATCTCTCTAGGGAATTCTGATCAGAGCTGATTTAGATCTTTATGACATAATTTCGTTATTTAATCTTTCTGCATAACATTCATGGGAATCAAAAGAGCAACGGTTAATTTCAATAATTCGAATTTGAAAAGATAACACAACCCAATTAGACAATATTTCCCTTTCGAAAAGGAAATAACACCCACCCACGAAAGGCAATAACGGCCGCGGGCTTTTTTTCTTAAAAATAATGGAAGTAAAGCCCTTGGGTGTTATATTCTTTTAAATGAATTACTCTATTTATTTTTGCATATAAATCTTCGTCTGCATTATACACATAAAATCGAAAGGTATTTTCAGCCAATCACTGATTGCCGAATTTTTCCAAATTAACTGTAAATTATTATAGTTTTTTGCATTCAATGCGAGGCGTATTTTAGTTTTCAGCTTATGTTTCTCAGTTTTTGTTTGACATTGCTGGTGAGACAATTATAGAAACGGCGTGGAGGTTAATACTTTAATCTATAAATTCGTGCCAGGCATAAGAAAAAATAGTAATTTACTTTACGTAGAATGTGAAAAAGAACTTTATAAAATTAAGAGTGTTGATGAAAAACATAAGCGGTACGTGTGCCAAGTTAGTTTGTCTATAGACAACATTACCAAACAGTGCAGAAAATTAAACAATAAATTACATGATCATCATAAAATCAAGAAGAATTTTTGAAAAAACTAGAAATAATGAACTCCATAAAAGATAAACTCCAAAATGTAAGTTTAAAAAGAAATGCAACGCGAGATATATTTGATCAAGAGTGCTTAGAAAAACCAAACGCTGCGCTTTTAGTTCAGTATGGTAAAATGAAAAGGAATTTGTGCTATATTAAAACCAATGTACTGCCAAAAAATCCTGTCTGTCCGCAAGATATAAAAATTTTGTTTAGCAATGAATCTATTTTGCTTAAATTTGGTACATCTAAAGTAAAATTTGAAGAAAACTCACCAGCCGAATCCAAATTATTTTACAAGGAGACAAAATTAGAGAATAATTTTGCATATACAATATCCATGTCACCAACGATTTGCCAAATCATTAATACTTCTACATATCTGGAGAAAAAATTATTTGATGGACGCCACTTTAAGTATTGTTCCGCAATGTGGGTACAAACAGCTCCTCATAGTACATATTGAACATTTAAATAATGTAAGTATACAAACAAAAAAACTACCTGTGTTATTGCGAAGAAGGAGCGAACGCGACGAGGCGCCGCGCCGGGCACCGCGCCGGGAGCCTCGGGTAACGCGAGAACGCTGTCCGCTGCAGGTTAACGCATTTCCTCAATTATGTTATAAACATCATACTTACATACTTCTGTACATATTTTTATTTTTTTTTTTCAGACATATCCGTTCATATATGTACTAATGTACAATAAATCGGAAGACATTTAAAATCATCTAATTCAATTTATTAATAATAATTTATTTCAATTTAATGCAGTATCGTTTAAAACGGACTTTGAAAAAGCTCTTCGTAACAGTTTAAGGCGAAATTTTATTTGTGCGAAAATCACGGGTTGTTGGTTTCATTACTGCAATTCACTGAAAAAAAATGCAAGTAAAATAAATAAATTTAATCAAACATTAAAAAAAAAACCAAAATGCTGGCCGGTTATATAAAAAGTTTTTAGTATTAAAGGAAGAAGCTACTAGCAAGCTAAGCCATTTTCCCGAATTTGAAAGCTTTATTAAATATTTTGAAAATCAATGGATGCGAAGGGTAAGTGATCGAAATAAATACATACCTACATACGGTATTTCAATGAAGTATATACATATATGTATGTTATGTTTATGTACATATTTATACGTACATATATACATTTGATTTCCATTTTATTTGTATGCATCTAGGGAGGCTGTTCATCATTTTCTGTCTACAAAGAAAGCGTGCGTACTACAAACAGCTTAGAGGGTTACCATTTACCGTTATGCAAAAAACTTGTGCCAAAGGGAAACTTGTGCAAATTTTTAAATTGTCTTCTAGATGAAGATTTCAAATTATCTATACAGCTCAAGCAATCTCTAAACGGAACTTATGGCGTTTTCCTATGTCCAAAACAATTACACAAACGAAGGGCTGATTTAATTGAGAGAGCGACTGACAAATTCATAAACAACGAAATAACACTGGAAGTATTTTAAAATCAAATGAGTAACTGGGAAAATAACATTATTAAACTCGATGATATTAATGCATCTGAAATAGATGAAGCGTCAGACGATGATTCTAATATGAATTTTTCCGAAAGCCAGATCCAATTATTTTGTATAATTTGTTTTAATAAGCCACGGGATGTCCTCTTAACTCCATGCAATCATTTTAAACTTTGTACAGATTGCTTTGTAGAGCACAGTCGACGTACTATTCTAAATGGTAATACTTACAAGTATTTTGTGCCCAATTTGCCGTCAAATTGTTCAGCAATCGACGAAAGTATTTGTTTAGCTTTTTACTTTTTATGTACCTTTTTTTGAAACATTGAATTGTTTAATTTTCATATATACATATTAATGTATTAAATACATGCATTGCAATTTGTTAAGTTAAATTTATTCTTGTAATAAAGGAAAAAGAAATCTTTGCTTATTTAAGCCAATGAAACTTGTTTTGATTTAATTTCTTTGTTTTTTTTTCAGAAAATACCACTGCGGGCGTTATTGCCTTTCGGAATGGAAATAACGCATTTTAAAAAAAAGATAATAAAGCCCGCGGCTTTTATATCCCTCCCGAATAGGCAATAACGCCCAGGGGCTTTATTTCCTAAAAGTAAGGAAATAAAGCCCGAGGGTGTTTATTCCGCGGGCCTTAGTGCACTGCACCGTTTTGAACTAAGCATCCATTTTTCTTTTTAATAAAAACTCTAAAGTATTTTTTTTATAAAATTTATTAATTTAAAATATTTATTTTGAAAGTGGTTTATCAAAGACTTCAGATATTTCTTCTGGTATTTATTCACATATTAAAAATATTATTAACACACATTCTTAAACATATAATTAGATATTTGAAATTCATCAACATGTTAATATTTTTTACATAAGTACCATTTTTGTGCACCCCTGGCTATGTGAATGTAAATGAAATTCATATATTTAAAACTGATGTTTTGATATCAAACGTTAATCAGTCCAAAAAATGCGTTAAGTATTCGTACCAATCAACTTTTATAATGCGTCTTAAGATGCGTTCCATATGAGTTTCCGTGATTTATTTTAATTGTAATTATTTCTAAACAGATTCGTTTTATGTTGCGCTACTTCGTCTTTAACTGCAAACGAGTATGAAAACGTTATGCTCACTGTTGCATTTTGTGGTGCTTTTCGGAACTTTTTAAAAATATACAAAAATAAATTTTAAATCTTGATGTGAAGATAATAGACGGTAGTTGTATTACAAAAAGTGAAATATATTGTGTATATATGGTAATAAAATTATCGTAAAATACTTCAAATTTTGGACACTTTTGTCGCTTTAATAGCAGCAATTAGTACTAATATTAATCACCTTTGTTCATGCAACTCGGCTAAAGGGAGCAGCGTTTTAACCGAAATAAGCAACTTTACAAAACAGCTGATGAAGAACAGCTAAATAGACTTCGGAAAAATACGAAACTTTTGTTAAAGAGTTTTAAAAGTCAAAATAATAAAATATGAGTGATAAACATGCAAGATAGAGATACATTTTCGTTTGATTAGGTTTCGTTAGTGGAATGCGTCAGGAAAACATTAATGCAATGTTTTTCATTTTTCATTTTGGCTGCGGACAAGAATTCAATAAGCTGTTCGTTAAACTTGCAAGCTTCTGCAAATTTTGCGTAAATATTTACAAGCATCTCTATTTGAGAGAGAATACTCAGAAATTCTGAGAAATTTTGTTGCTGGATTATTCTTGCTGGACTTTTACACGAACAGACTAAATTATTTTTCAAAAGTTTATTTTAGAAATAAACGATAAGTCCTCAGTTGTCATATGTCTAAAGCTGTTTTTCACATGTACTACCTAAGTACATACATACATATGTATGTACATACATTCGTACTTATATAATTTAGTGCTGGCTGTTTTTTCTCAGTCACTTTATCGAGGAAAACATTAATATTTTCGTGGCAATTTTCATACATAAACATGTAAATACTCACAAACATATACACATACATACATACACATGTACATGCATATATGGTATACATACATATGTACCTTCAACACTGAAATTACTTAGATGAACTTGAACTTGGCACTGTCATCCAGGGTTGCCGCTACGTCTGGAAAATATGTATCAGAAAAAAATCGTCAAATGGATCAAATGTATCACTTTCTTTTTTTTAAGTATCAGAGTATCAACGCAAAATAAAGCTAATAATGTATATAAAAAAACAATGTTTTTCCTTAGAATGAACGTACAAAACAAGAATGCTATCGCAAGAGATACATACATACATACATATATGATAAAATAAGCGATAATATCAAAATAGGACGTACACTTTTTTTGAAATTAAGAATAAAAAGCAATTAATTGATCCACGTGGAGTTCTGCCCTTTGGTCAATGATAAATACATACACAGTACAACATTTTTCAGTTCATTGATTGCCAACTTAATTCTGAGAACTGTATGTGAACTTAGACCCAAAAAGAATAACTTCTGCATCATTCGTTTTGTCTTCTTACCTGCCAAAATATTTTTAATATCGATTTGAAGTTAGTACTATCGTATAGGGGAATTTATCACGTTTTAGGCCTTGTTGTTTGACATAGCTCGACAGCCACTAGCCCGATTTAGTTGAAATAAATTTTAAAAAATTTAGAACTACAATTCCCTTTTTTTCCTATACAAGCAACAGTTTTTAAGTTAAAAATAAGCGCATGAAGAAAATTTTTTTTTTTTTTTTTTTTAAATTCATAAAAGATACAAAACGGAAATAAGTTTCAAGTCTAGTTACTTTTTCGCAAAGTCACATAACCTATGAGCAAATTGAGTAAAGGTATGAATGTTGTGCATATGTCGAGCAAATTTTTGAAATTCATACCTTTACTCAATTGCGAATAAAAGCGAAACGCGTGCATCGATTTTGATGATATTTGTCTCATTTTGCTCATAGGTTATGTGACTTTGCGAAAAAGTAACTAGACTTGAAACTTATTTCCGTTTTGTATCTTTTATGAATTTAAAAAAATAAAAAATTTTTCCTCATGCGCTTATTTTTAACTTGGAAACTGTTGCTTGTATAGGAAAACAATATATGAACATATTAAGGGAGTTGTAATTCTAAATTTTTTAAAATTTATTTCAACTAAATCGGGCTAGTGGCTGTCGAGCTATGTCAAACAACAGGGCCTAAAACGTGATAAATTCCCCTATACGATAGTACTAACTTCAAATCGATATTAAAAATATTTTGGCAGGTAAGAAGACAAAACGAATGACGCAGAAATTATTCTTTTTGGGTCTAATTTCACATACAGTGCTCAGAATTGAGTTGGCAAATCATGTGTTGTACTGTGATAGTAAAGATATACTTTTTTATTGATATGAGACAATTAACGGAAAGCCATACTCGTTGCCAAATAAGGTGTGTTCTGTGAAATAAAGCTGCAGTTTTGTGTTTATAATTTACCACAGGAACGTAAAAAGTTTTCAAACGGAAAAAATTTCACACAAAAAATTTTTGTTTTGTTTAGCCTTAAATGTATCAAAATTTATACTAGGTGGAAAAAGGAGTATCTTCCAAAAAATTTTCAAAAATCGTATAAATTTTGATCCTAATGGATCAAAACGGAAACACTGCTGCCGATGGTAATCGCTTCTTGTACACACATACATATGTACATACTAACACATGTACATACCAGCGGCAAGATTCACATAAATAAATCTTTTCATGGCCTTGTTACCTTGCCAAGATCTACATATGTAGATAACCACAATGTGTCATTACCATATAAAGGTCTTTGAACGTCCATGGAATTGTGCTCATTCTCGACGCTATAAATCAGTTCGAAGCAGCACTTGCTGGTAAAAGAGATTCATCGCTGCTTTTCAGCGTTGACATAGTTATTGGTGGAAATATCCTACTTTTCCAAACTTGTAACTGTCAACAGTGATGTGAGTGCCCAGTCTCTAAAATTTTGATATTTTATGGATGAAATATTCATACGAGGGGCTATCAAAAGTTCGCTTAGCTGGTGACTCTCAAATTAAAAAAAAAACCAAAACTATTAAATCCTTTGCAATAGTTTTACAAGACTTCATTCTAAATTTCAGAACAATCGATTAAAATATTAATGTAAGGGAGAGATCAACAGCAAACCCATCCGTTAAAGCTAAGCAATAAAAATCAGCAACAAAAGTAATAATGCCTGTTAACTTCACCCGATTAAAAATCGTAGCAGCTATTCGTTTAGAAAAGGGTCGGCCAGTAATTGCAAAATTGTACACCGAAGACTGCTTACCAAAAGTTTTCAGAAATTAGTTAGAGAACAGGAAAAAATAGCAATTCCGTCGCCATAAATTTATTTCCAAAAATTAAAAGAAATTCGAGGGGAAAGTTTTTTAACTGCAACGCGAAGAATGCTGAACTTGATAAGCTTAAAAAAGCAAGATTTTAACGAACGTTTTGAAAAGTGGATATATAGGCTTAAGAAATACATTGAAAGTAATGGCGATCAGGTAAAGAATATAGAAAAATACATAGATTAAGAATAAATACGAAATGATTTATGAGCTTTACGGCCGATCTCCGAAATAGTATATAGTACTACTCTCCACCCTTAGAGTATTGTTGTTTTTATACCCGTGCGTACTTATACAGAAGGGTATTATAACTTTGTTCGCATAACAGTTGTTTGTAACAGCAAAAAATAATCGAGATAGATATAGGCATATATATACTAAAATGATCAGAATGAAAAGAGAAATCGATTTAGCCCTGACTGTCTGTCCGTCCGTGGTTACAATAACTTGAGAAAAAATTGAGATATCTTAATGAAATTTGGTACATACATAGATTGCTCTTGGGACAGGGTAGGTTGGTAATTTGGAAATGGTCAAGATCGGTTAATAACCACGCCCACCCTTCCATATAACGGAAGTTTTTGAAAAATGCAAAAACTCCGTTTTTTCGGTATCTATTATAGCAAATTGAGTAAAATTTGGTATTTGGAGCGATTTTGAACTCAGAAATTAGGTATTTATGAAATTTTGAAAAATAGGCGTTACCACGCCTACTTATAAAAAACGTCAGTAGTAACCTCAATAACGATGTAAGGTATCGTCACAAAATTTGGTTAACATATTGTCCTTGATATCACTAGCATCATCGTCAATAATTTTTGAAATCGGACCATAACCACCCAGCCCAACTTACATATAACGAAAATTTAGAAAAATGCAAAAAACTTCGTTTTTCAGTATTTATTGGAAGAAATTGAGTAAAGTTTAATATTAGCAGCGATTTGATACAAGGAAACGGGAACTTTATGAAATTATGGGCACCGACCATACAAAAATACATTAGCTTTTCTTACTTGTTTCCTTATAATCTTTTCCAAAAACTAATCGGCCGTAAAGCTCACAAGCAATTGAAAATTAAATGCGTTTTCCGGACCGAGTCAGTAGGTACTTTGTAGAAGCTCTGCTTCGAAATTATTTAGCTATTGAATAAAAAAGTTAGACCCGAATGTTATTGTCGACTTGGTTTAGTTAACAGGGCACAGTGACATAACAAAAATATTAATTTATATGTCTTAAAACCCCAATATTATCAACTTGAGAATAAATATAAGTATATATTTGATGGAATGCAGATTCTAAATTCTTAATAATTCGACAAATGATAATTTTTGTATAGAACTTTAGCGAAAAATATTTACTTACTTAACAAATATGGTAAAAGTTTATATAAATTTACTCATATAAAAATCTGAAGATACTGGATTGTATTCAGAACAAAAAATGCGACGCTGTATGATTGAAATTCTGGATAAGCTGCCAATGGAAATATCCACCAGTTTTACAAATTTGAAAAACATCGATGACCGTTTCGGTTTTCTTTGTGATTTTGAAAAAAATATACAACTAACCAGAGACTCATAATAAGATAAACTCGTGCTAGCAACTTGCCCAATCTTATCCAGATGACTTGGATAACGAAGACTTGTACAGTGATATTCAAGACGTCTTATGCTCCTTTTATTGAAAAGAGCAAAGAAAAACGATAAGAAAATTGGATTTTCACCGAAACAAGTTTTGTTATGCATTTCTTCAATGGGACTGAAAGCATTCAAGACGTTAGCGACAGCTTTGAGAATACTACTTACTATACATACCTGTGTCAGTTGCATATTGTAAAAGATCTTTCAGCAAACTTAAATTGATCAAATCGTACTTGAGGTCGATCATGAGTCAGAGTAGACTGTCAAATCTTGCAATTCTTCCAATAGAAAGTGAGACAGCTTCAACTTTGAATTACAATGATATGATATGTGATTCTGCAGCGAAGTTTTATTACTTTTTTGAAGAATGATGTAAAGTTTTCCAAATTCAAAGACTAAAGAGTATTCGAGTTAAATTAATATTTTTCGTTGTTATTTGGATTATGACAATGCGAGTGTACAACTCTTTTTGTTCTATAATAAATCTTGTAAAAAAAATTTTTAAGTATTTTTCTAAATTTCAAAGAACAGCAGAGATCGTTTTGCCGGCCTCAAGACGTTGCCCAACATAATGCAGCGAAACTTAATGTTAAAGATAGAAAGTTATTTTTGCAAAGCCAACAGCAATCGAATTGAGTAGTTTTTTTAACATTATCCTCAAAATGATAAGGAAGTTGATCTTATCTCAGATAAGAACCAAATGAATTGATATGTGGCTCGTTATGGCTAAGAATCGCCTCCTCTAAATATTAATATTAAGAGCTGGGTCTTGTTCTAGGGAGATTTAGACACGATTTTTAAATTGTTTTTAAAAAAAAGGAAAAATTTGGCCATAATGTTAATTACAACCGCAACAGTTCCACAAATCAGTCTTTTGGATCCGTTTTACTTGCTGGATCCAATGGCGATGAAGATAAAATAAAAAAATCTGACTAAGAAATGTGGCGATTTCCGTAATAGCAGATATAACATCTACCAATAAAACTGTTGTTGTTTTTCTAAATAAAAATCTTCCATAAACTGGCCTCGAGCTTCAGTAAATGCAAATGACACAAGGCTTCAAATACAAGGCTTGATTATAAACAAAGTTTTAGGAAATGTTTGACGGCTTGTACAGAAATAGTTTTTTTTTACATAATTTTACACCTCTTTGAACACAAAGAACGCAGAGTTGTATGCCAAAAAGTATCGTTAAAATCTCGGATTATTTTATGCTTATGGATTAGCGAGAACGCAATCTTATATGAGCCATCTGATTCAGAGTTCAGCTTAAAAAATAGTCAATCTATGAACCTAACATAACCTAAAAAAAATTTATTTTAGTTATAGTTTCATTTAGAGATATTAAATTGTAATTATACTGTTAAATATGTGCAATGAAAAAACTTCATAAAATATTTATTTTATATGATAATTCAGTTAACAAACGATTTTATAGTAAAGTTGTGTCCAAATCCGTCCAAGTATTTGGAGTTGCCACGATCTAGAAAATACAGAGGTTGCGCCTTCCGCAAACCGCTATTCGCTCTCAGCAAATTTGACAGAATCAGCTGTTTATGCTACGTCACAGAACGCGGTTAGTTTTGTTTGTATGTTTGTAAGCATACAATTGTTTGTACTTAAATTCAATGCTTAAAAGCAATTTTATTTAAAATAAAGTTATTAAATATGCAGTGCGCAGTGTTAAGTGTTAAATCACAGAGTCTATCAATTATATGGGGCTATAAAACTCGCTAAAAATGATGTGAAAGTGTAGCTGTGCGCACTTGGTAGCAAGTTAAGCTTCTTGTGTCTCCTAATGCTGCAATGCAGTTTTTTTCAAAGCATCCAATCAAACGCAGTGCATAAATGAAGTTATTTGAATATAAATATGTTGCATAAAGTGCCGAAATTGGTAAAAACTTTAAAATTTAGAAATCCTAGCAGAACCTAACCTCACATTTTTGTTTACAATTTCTTTCGATTCTCAGAAAAACCGTGTTCGTGACGTTGCACGCATTTTGCTTCACATCATTTTTCGTCGGGAAGGCGCAATCTTGTATTCTATCGTTCTTGTGGAGTTGCAAAGGTAACCCACACACTCACAAGTCGTAGTGCAGCCAGGCTTATTACGATCCAGCAGAGACCCAGATTGTGACTCTCAAGGGTCCTAGTCGATTGCAAGGTATACGAAAAGTAGGCAGCGGGATTAAATATAGTGAACTCGCACTTAACCTAAGCGCTCGCTTGCTAGAACACTGTAGCGTTTTTCAGGAAGAGCTTATTGCAAAATTATTTATTTATTTATTTATTTATTTAACAATGGTTGTACATGTAAGACATTAGTCTTTTAAGAGTACATCAACTTGATAATGTTGTTATTATCATTATATTAAGTTACATCAAATTATTAAAATAAATTAAAATAAGTGAGCTTAAGACTAACAGGAAAACTTATATTGAATATTTTAATTAATAAGATATAAACAATAAGACAATGCAATAAGGCTGCCAAAGAAGATAAAAGGAAATGGATAGAAGAGAGGAAGAGAGCACCAACTATATAGACTTAAAGTAATCATATATCAACACTTTGTAGTTACTCCTATTCATTAGATTTTTAATGGACTGAGGGATGTTGTTCCAAAGTCTAACAGCGTTGATGAAAAACAATCTCGACGAATTTAAGTAGGTATATTTCGGAACTATCAAGTTGTGACATCTAATGGATTTAGTTGGATTGAGCTTCTCGTATAAATACGTTGGTGATTTACATTCTAATAATTCATACATGAATATGCAGTTTCTGGCAGCAAGATAGTCCATAATGCTACACCCTAATATCTCATTCTTCCATAAAGATATGTGGTCAAACTTTTTCAGATCATAAACGTAACGGGTAACATTGTTGAATAGGACATTGATTTTGTGGGAAGAAATTGAGTCAAACTTGCAGTAGACAACTTCAGAGTACGCTATACGGGGAATGATGAGTTGTTTAGCTAACTTCCGCCTAGTTTCCAATGGCGTAAATGAAGCAGAGGTTTTTAGCCTACGCAAAACAGAATACACACTACTGACAACACTATTGACGTGGTCGGAACAGGTCAACTTAGAGTTAATGACAAAGCCTAAATTTTTTATCTTGTTAGTAAGCTTAAGAGCACAATCACCACAAAAACAAGTCTGGAATATTATCAACGAACACTACATTATTACATATGGGCAGCACAAAGGACTTAGAAGCATTTAAGCATAAACAGTTATCACTTGCCCATTTCGATATACCCGACAAATCACTATTTATTTTGTAACACAAATCCTCGACAAGACCAATACGACTAGACAAATATACTTGTATATCATCGGCATACGCATGAAGATAAACATAACTAGACACAGAAAACACATCATTGACGAAAAGACAACAAGAGAGGACCTAGATGGTTCAAAGTATAATTAAGATAATAAGGGTAATAAATTAATCAAATAAATTACGATTAAGAATTTTTGATTTTAAAGCATGAAATAAAAAAAAAACTTTTATTCCTCGAATTATTCAATCACTATATTTTCTACAGGATCGCCAGCAAGTGAATTGCCTTAAAGAAGATTCTCAATATATTCAAGTTTTGACTACTTACATATTTTTCTTTTTTTTTAATTTATAATACCTTCTAGAAAAAAAAACAGTTCAGCTGTAACAAAAACCACCCGAAACCATGTTCGAATTTTATACAACATTTAAAATAATTAAAGAAGTTTTTAATAATACATAAACCCTCCCTTTTTCGGTTTGTTTGTACAGAAATCAGCATATCAGACTTACCTATAAAGCACAACATACCAATTAGCCAGAGCTCGACAATTTTTATATTGACAAGGCTAACCAAAAACCAAACATTTTAAAAGTTGATAAACTTAACACACCAGCCAATACGAAACTGTTAATATCCCAAATTGCACAATGCACAGACCGGCATTTGCCATTTCGTGAGACATCTTGGAATAAAGTCAGTTGCTAACTCGGAGTTAAGATACGTTTGCTTGCGAGTTTACACTCAACCAAGAACATACAAATATAAATAAATTTAAGCAAATGCTCGTAATGCGCTTGCCATAAACATTTAAACAAAATTCTGACTTAATTACTTACGTAGGTACATAATGCAATTCACCTGCTTTGTTTTATATGTGCACTAAAAATTTGTTTTGTATTTTTTTAGGGAAATGCATTCATATAAGTACATACATATATAGTCGCTAAATTTAAACTCAACTCATTTATCTTATCGTTGAATGTGATTTATTTTGGCTGGTTGCATTATTGATTAGTGAAAGAAAATCAAAATCAAGTTCAACGACTTTCCCCTAAATCATTTTTAGCATATTATTTTGGTCCAAACTGGTATTCACTTTAAATGTTCCACATCTGGTAAATTTAAAAACAATGTTTATTCGATGCTTTTTATTACTCGAAGACGGTCGATGATTGCTTTCCAATTTGGAGGAACTCAATCCAGGCTTTGTGTATGGAGGCTCTGCACCATCATTTACCGCAGTGGAATTTTGGGCAGCTTAATTTAAACGTGGCCGCAAAAGCTTGAGATAAATGAACGTTCAGAACGTTCAAAATCTGCAACTACTGACGATAATATTGCTAAAGTTCACTAAATGGTGCTAGGCGACCATCGAATTTAATTGAGATTAATGTATGTATGTAGGTATAGCAAATATATAAAAATGTCCAAGGAACGTGTTTGTCCCATATTAAGCACGAAGCAGCGAGTAAGATAAGATGACGCCTTTCGGGGTACCGTTACTTAATATTTTTCTGATTTGACAGTTGAGTGACGTCAAGATAGTGAGAGGGTTGCCACAAAGATTTTAATTTAATACCCAAACTGTAAAAAAAACTACCAAACCCAAAAGTCGTTTAACTCGTTCAAACCTTCAATTTTGTTTTCAATATTTATCTCCATTAAGGTGCAACCACATATGTATGTACATATGTACATGTCGCTCAGTTACTAAGGACCCGTTTTTCGGTGCACGTGTAACCCTGTTCGTCGTTTAAGCTGAGTCTAAGCTCAGTATGCAGTTTTTCAGTCAACTTTAAACGGCCGATATTGCATGTTTAAACTTATTCTAACATATCAGCTGTTTGCTGACTATTTTATTTTAGCTGCAACAAATTTAATTGAGTGCTAGGAAACTATGTTTAAATTTAAACTGAGTTTAATTAAACTTAAATAAAACTGAGTAAAAACCAAGACAGAAAAACTGGACCTAAAAGACTGCCATAACTAATAAATTAATAAAAAAAAAAATCGATTTGAGTATGCAGAAATGCCCGTTACCTCTTTTTTATGCTACATACGAGTATGTACATATTTATGTAAAAACTTAACGAAGTAGCAATAATAAGTAGCTCACTACAACAAAAAACAAATTAAATCCGTTCTGATATAAAAAAAAAGTTTTGGTAAAAAAATACCAAAGTGGCAATGCTGCTCTACGGTAGCTCTTCGTACTTTACTCTTCTCTGCCCGCTCTTTCGTTCACTCAATATGGTTACGTCATGCATTTTGGGAATGCACAATCTTCTTCTCTATCATTCTTGAGCTCTATCATTCTTGAGCTTGACAACACGAAACCGTTGCATTTTTACTATATTTTGATATTAAAATGTTTAAACAAAAGGATTTTATAATTAAATGTTTCTTATCCACTTTTTGAGAATTGTACAAATACAACATAAGCTGAATCAAAAACAACGGAATATCACAATCTGACATATTTTAATGTACTAATTGCTGTATATTCGCTAAATTACCGCTGGTTTTGATCAAAAACTGCTTTTTTGGTTGTTGGAATGCATAGAACACGACACTTGTATAAATGCTCTACAATTGCACACTGGTGTGAGCGGTTTGTTTACGATTTGGCCGCCATGTTGGTAATTCCATTTCACTTTAAACTCATATTCCGTACGCTATGACGTAGAAATGTCGCAATCTTCTAATTTATCATTCTTGGTTGCTACCATCAACACAATGTTGCCATTCATTTGTTTGCATACATTTTCTTTCACACATCCGCATTATCAATTACAATTTTTTATCGTATAATAAACCAAAGCCAAAAACAACAAATGCAAATAGTTCATTTATCTATAATAAACATTATTAAACATCGCTTTTACATTATTTAAATAAAAATTTTAATTCTTGTAAGATTATTTTGTTAATGATTTTTAAATGGAATGTTGGTAATGCTGAGTGATGAGAGAGAACTCAGCTGATATGGTTTCACGGCAAAATTCTAAATTTCTCAGAGTACACCCATACACGATAGTGAGTTTTCGTTACATGGCCCCCTCATAAGTTTTATCGTGTCAGTTGACACGTAACGCAAGTTTACGTCGGTGAGTGTGGGCACCATTAGAGAGATGTGAGCATCGCTGTGAGAAGTGTATAGAGTTCGTTACAAGGAGACTATGTAGAAAAATAAAATAAAATAAAAAATAAAATGTCTTATATCATTAGTTTGGTGGAAAACTTTTCAGATCACCCTCGTACCTTCTTAAAATAATCATATGTGCAAAATCTTTTCAGTATATCTTTTTCATATACAGTCTTATTGGTTAACGTGTTTTGTTGGTGTTTAATAGACGTCTGCATGAATGTACTCATTGGCCGTTTTAACACATTCACACGTAAGCGCATGACTCAATTATGTAAGGTTGTGTTAATCAGACAACAACAAAATGTCCCGTTTGACGACTATTCTACCGTATGTCAGAAACGGCTGCTTTGCTTTGTTTATGTATATATTTTCATGATACAAACAGCTAATGAAATCAATGGAAACAATTAAAAAAGGTAAAAACTATAGAAATGTACATACATATTGCAAATTAAAAGCATTATTTCTATTTTTAGTGAACTTCAATAACATATGCTAACATTTATAACACTAAAGGAGCATTTGCAATGCCGATGGATTCACTTCATTCAGCTCTGCGTCGCACATCAAGCGGAACACGGAAAAATTAGTCGCCCATCCTCCTAGGCTTTCCGCAAATATCGCACATAACTTAAATTTTAGTTTTTAGCAAGATTTTTCACAAAAATAACGCGTAGTCACAAAACACAATCCTGTCGCAAACGAAAATTGTAAACAATAAAACATAAACAAAGGCAAAACACGTGATAGTTTGACATACAGTTTTTAGACTTGTGGAATAAGAGGAAGCACGTATTTTATCGATGTCACCTGTAATAGATACATCTTGCGTAAGCGCAACATTCTACGCATTCTGCTCACAGCAAGCGAGATGACTGAATACTGAATACAGATAGCTGAGAATACTGCGCTCAGTCGCATTCAGAAAGAGAGGCATTCGTTGTACAAAGAGTGGCAAATATGTTGTACAACTAGTCATGCGCATTCGGACGTATGAGACCTCATCCGGGTGTATGAGACCACATTCGACTGAAAAATTTTATGACGGCGCCTTGCGCTGTTACATTGTCGGCGTAGGTGCGCAATCTCTTGGTTCCACCAATACACCGGTGGGCGTCGGAAAGATACGGACTTTCTTCTCATGGAGGCGTCGCAAGCTACTTTAATTCCGTCTATTAGGTGGTGTGCCATATTAATTGCTCCTTCTGGGAGGATTATGTCGGTTACCATCACCTTAAGCCCTTCTTCGTCTAATATGTGCAGCCTCCAGCCAGCTGATTTTACACTCGAGGTATTTTGTGCCCCTTCATCGTTTTTTATCGAAAATATAATAGCTTGATGGTCGCTATGCGTATAACCTTCGCTTACTTGCCACGACGTTCGTTTGAAAATTGTATTGCTTACAAATGTTAGATCGATAATAGATCCCCTTCCATCTCTTTGGAAGGTAAGTTTATCGCCTGTGTTAACAAGCGTCACTTCCAGCATTGATAATGCTGTAAGCAGAGCCCTTCCCTTGGCGTTTGTATATCGGCTTCCCCATTCACGGGCCCATGCATTAAAATCGCCTGCAATTATCACTGGGGATCTACCTCTCGCGTCGCCAACCAGGCCATCTAGGACGGTTTCGAATTCAGTAAGGCTGTAGCTAGGCGGTATATAACAACTGTATAAGAATAGCTTCGATATTTTTACGCAAACGTAGCATGGCTTCACTTTTAGTTGTTCAATCGCAAAAGGCGTTTTAGCACAGCTCCATACCGCTGATTTTCCGTTGGTGTCACTAGCCCACAGTGGGGTTTTTCCGATCTCATACGGTTCACTTAGTATTGCTATGTCGATATTCTTTTCTACTATCGACTGCTCCAGAAGCTCCTGTGCAGCCTTGCAATGATTTAAGTTTAATTGCAGAAATTTCATTGTGCTCGTGCTTTTTTAACCGCCTCTAAGTAAAACGGACATTCTCTGCCACCAGTTCTGTGCTTTACTTGTGGCGCATTTCTTCTTGAGCATATTGCGAATTTTAAATCTTTTTTGCACTCAGCAGCTTTGTGGTTCGGCTCCCCACAGTTGAAACATGTGTTTTTAACATCGACTGAACTTTTGCAAATTCTCGAGAGGTGGCCAAACTCCAGGCATTTGAAGCATTTTATTGGCTGTGTTTTCGCGCGTATACGGGCAATTACCCATCCGATTCGCACTTTACCGGCTGCTAGCAGTTTGTTTGCTACTGGAACGGGGACCAATGTGACTTCACGAAAGTTTCGGCAAACTGTATCCCTTCAAACTCTTGCTCCAAGGCGGTACACAACTCTTTTTTACTTGTAAGTTCGTCCAAGTCTCTTATTTCAATCGCCGTTACTGCTGTTAACGTTTGCACCGAGGCCTTTTCACCTAGCGCGGATTTAACCGCACTTTGTACCTCGTTAGTGTGCGTATCGGTGGGATTTGCTAATTGGAGTATAAGGTCCCCGCTAGCCGTCCATAAATATGCATGTATGTACATGTATGTATATGCTGCCTACTTACTGAGCGCCAGGTCATTTGCTCAACTTGGTGAATATCCCTTTTGTATTTATGTACACACATACATATATACATATGTACATACATGTGTATTGTGCGTATGCATAGTGTGCGTCTGCGCTTGTGAACACATATGTATGTATGTATGTATGTACATAGTACATGCATACATATATTCCCTTCCTGTGTGCGATCGTATATCATATTCTGTATAGCTTTGAAAAAAAAAATTATAAAGTTTCTGGTTCTGATTTTTGAAAATGGAAGTGCACTATAGTTTCAATGGTATTATAAAACATATTCATACATAAGACATTTCGAATTTATTCCAAAAAAAACCATTATAATTAATTAATACCTACATACATATGTACATTGAATTGTGGAAAAGTAATAATATCAAAAAAACAACTCAGAAAATATTTAAATATTCAAATTATCTTTGAGGATTATTTGGATAATTTAATGAAGTCAAATGTCCACTAATATTTTATTCACATCAATATTATTTAAGTCTTAAATAATAATAGTATTGTATAAATAACATGAGTTAAAAGAATTTTCTAATCCGCTTTAATAACAAAGTAGTAAGCATTAGAGCTGTAGCAAACCGTATGTATTCGTTACTGAGTAACGAGTACAACGCCTGACTCGAAGTACCGAATCGTTACTTACAAAATAAACTCGGTACTCGCATATGCCGTATATGTAGTTGTCAATTTGATTGTTTATATTGTGCGGAAAGAAACAGTTATAAGTATACTCCTTTTCAACACAGCAGTATCATCTTACACCTTGCAAGGCAACGTTTCGGTATGATTCGCTTGTGTCGATTTATGTACAGGTTTATGTTCTTTCTTTCTCACACACGCCAATGTTGCATTCGCAATTTTGAACTTTTTGGAATTGTTACAAAAATACGTTGCGTCTAAATATACATATGTATATTTATTAAACATTTATTTAAAAAACTTCCAATGTTCACACTTTTACATCTGAATTAAAAATGTAAATAAAATTTTTTAAACGAACTAACTAACCATTTTGCATTTTCATATTTTCATTAAGATGTTAAACGATAATATCCTTTGGAATTATCAAGGCCATAAATGTACGCAAACATCGATGATTCTACATCTCGTGAAACATACCAGTGTTTGATTGTATCAAAAGTAACGAGTAACGATACGAAAGTAACGGGTGCTGAGTGTTTCAGCAACGAAAACATACGGGTACCAAACTTTTCGTTACTTTTACAGCTCTAGTAAGCATAAGCGAACACAACGCATATGCAAAGCGTTGTTACGTACACACATAATAACAGCCATCGCTAGCTGCGTCTGGCATATGTATGTATGTGCGTTTGGTGGCGTCTCCCTGCGCAACGTCCGCCACATTCGTCACATTCGTGCAAAACCCGGACAGGCCGTGAATGCAAGAATGATCGATGACTATAAATGAGCGTAGCGAAGAGAAAAATTTGTACAACCCTTAAATCATAAGCAGAGAGTACCCATATTGGTCTCTTTTTTATCTGTAAGTACACATATTTATGATCGCATGAGTGCCTGAGTTGAATGAGCATCGCATTCACATTCGTGTCATCCGGCTAACAGAAGAAATGAATGTGCTCATGCAGCCCTCTAGTGTTTAAACGAAATTCAGCTATTTTTTGTTTACTTTATTGGTAGCAATTAAAAGAAAATTCATATTTTTCGCAGGCAAAGTGTACAACAGAGCTCGGCATTTCATAGCACAATTGATTAAACTCACTTCACACGTATTCTTACACTCTATCGTTTAGTCCTTCGCGAGACAGCAACGACAAGGATAGATGACGCCTTCAGGGGTACCGTTACTGAAAAATTGTCTGATTTGACAGTTGAGTGACGACAATATAGTGACAGCGTTGCCACAAAGATTTTAATTTAATACCAAAACTCTAAAATAAAATTACTCAGAAAAATATGACCAAAAGTCGTTTAACTCGTCAAGCTTTTCTCGTTTGTTGGTTTTTTGAGTTACGACAGTCTTTTAGTAAATGAGCTAACATATGCCATAAGCAAATTTCTGGTGCAATTGTAAGAAGGTTAAAAGTTTCAAAATTTTTTTAGTAGTAGCTTAGTATTAAAAACTTTAAGGAAGATATATTGAAACAAATTTACCAAATCCGTTCTTATATAAATGAAAATTTTGGTAAAAAATACCAAAGTAGCAGTACTGTTATGTGGTCGCTCTATCCGTTTTACTCTTCTTTACCCCCTCTCACTCAATATGCTTATGTCACGCATTTGGGAATGCGCAATCTTGTTCTCAATCATTGTTAAAGGATTATATGATACGAAACTCTCTCAACTGCTGGTAAAATAGGGGGACTCATCTCGTTTATCATGCTGGTAACAAAACAGAATGAGTCCCATTATAATACTAGTACAATAGCGAGATGCCAGAGGTAAAATGTAAAATGTATTAATAAAATCAGTGTGTTTTCTAATTGTGCAGAAAATAGTTAAATAACAATAATAATAACTATCGCGGTATCAGCCTTCTTAACATTGCATATAAGGTTCTGTCGAGCGTATTGTGTGAGAGACTAAAGCCCACCGTCAATGAACTGATTGGACCTTATCAGTGTGGCTTTAGACCTGGTAAATCTACTATCGACCAGATATTCACAGTGCGCCAGATCTTGGAAAAGACCCAAGAAAGAAGAATCGACACGCATCACCTTTTTGTCGACTTCAAACCGCTTTCGACAGCACAAAAAGAAGTTGACTTTATGACGCCATGTCTGAATTTGGTATCCCCGCAAAACTTATACGGCTATGTAAAATGATGTTGAGCAACACCACCAGCTCCGTCAGGATTGGAAAGGACCTCTCCGAGCCGTTTGATATCAAACGAGGTTTCAGGCAGGGTGACTCTTTGTCGTGTGACTTTTTTAGCGTTATTCTGGGCAAGATAATTCGAGCCGCAGAACTAAATCGGTCAGGCACCATCTTTTATAAGTGTGCAATTGTAAAGTCCTCTCTCGACGGACAAAAATTACGCTCTGTAAGTCTCTCATTATGCCCGTCCTAATGTATGGCGCAGAAGCATGGACGATGAAGATATCTGATGAGAAGTCTCTAGGAGTGTTCGAGAGAAAGATTCTCCGAAATATTTATGGGCCTTTATGCCTTTGCGATGGCGAATACCGTAGAAGATGGAACGATGAGCTGTACGAGCTTTATAACGACATAGTTGTAGTGCAGCGAATTAAGATCCAGCGGCTTCGCTGGCTTGGGCATGCCGTTCGAATGGATGAAAGCGCTCCAGCCCTGAAAGTATTCGACGCGGTACCCGCCGGTGGTAGCAGAGAAAAAGGGAGGCCTCCTCTGGGATGGAAAGACCAGGCCGTAAAGCACTTAGGTACGCTTGGTATTTCCAACTGGCGTCAGTTAGCGAAAGATAGAAATAACTTGCGTGCTATGCTAAGCTCGGCCAAAATCGCATAGGTGGTTATCGAGCCAATGAAAGAAGAAAGAAGAAGAACTTAGCTACTAAAAAACAAATTTAAAAGTTTTAACCGTCTTACAATGGCACAAACTTGCTTATTAACATATGGAGAAAAACTACTCGAAAATTTTGGATTTGCATATACTCCCTTAGTAAAATGAATGAAAAATTTCCAAACAATAACAAATGAAATTTTTTTTGTTGCAGTGAGCTACTGATTATTCTTACTACGTTGAAATTTATACAAAGCATAGAGTAGAGGTAACAGCATTTCTGCATACTCAGATTATTGTATTTTAAGAATGATAGCAGCCTCTTAGGGCCAGTTTTTCTGTGCTGGTTAAAACGCAGTTTGAACTAAGTTTAGTTGTACTCAGTTTAAATGTAAACTTTGTTTCCTTACACTCAATTAATAGTCAGGAAACAGCTGATAGGTTTTTTTTTTTTTTGTTGGAATCAGACACGAAACAACGCGTGCAGAAAACAGCACTCAGACTACATGCCGTCCATTGTACTGTTTTCATGTTCCTTTTAATCTGTTTTAAATCTGCAGGATTTATGAATGAATCTTAGCAGATTTTGGGGTGTCAAAGAGCTCAGGCGAAGTCTGAATTGTAGATATTCGAGTCGTCAAGAGTGACAAGAAGAGAGTCAATTACCAAGCACCAGAGCAAAGGGGAAAGCACACCGCCCTGAGGACAACCATTTTTTACCCCGCATCTTAGGCATTGATCCCCTTCCGCCTGAATCCTGATAATCCGCTGCGCCAGCATTGACCGAATCCAATTTACCAGCGAAGAATCTACCCCATGGCGTAGAGCAGCAGTGCACATTCCATCGAAGGTGGCATTGTCAAAAGAACCTGCAATGTCTACAAAAATGCCCAAGGCTAACTGTTTCCTATCGACGACCTAGCCATTCTGAGAATCAGATTTTGCAAATCATTCTCACAGGATTTTCCCGCCTGATAGGCATGTTGATGCAAATGCAGAGGATGTGAAGCCAACCTTTGGTATAAAGGCGACATTTACCAGCCTCCAAGATTGTGGTATACAAGCAAGTGCGAGCGACGCTGTAAAAATATTTATCAAGGGCGCCAACACGAGCTCGACACCTTCTTTTAGTACAATAGGTGAGATGCCATCCGGACCGCGCAATTTGAAACTGTCAAAAGACTCAATAGGATTTCTCATGGCATCATCCCTCGCCACAGTTCTGGCAACAAAACAGTTATACCTTGTCGCGGTGGTCCTCGCATTCCCTCGCTCCCCTGTCGAGGGAGAAGAAGGCATAACCATCACCTCATTTCCAGGAAAATGTGTCTCTAGAAGAAGAGAGTAAGTCTCAGTCCTGGTCTCTGTGAAAGAGCCATCAGGCCTCTTGAGCGATCCCAGCTACGGATTGGTCCTTTTTCAGAACTTTTACCAGTCTAGCTGTTTCACTCAAGGTTTCAATCCCGCTGCAGTATTCTTTGAAATAGTACGTTTTCGCAGAGCGAATTAGCCTCTTATACTCTCTTTGCGTGCAACGATATTGTTCCCAGTCCATCTCAAGAATAGTTTTGAGGGCGCGGTTAAGATATTTTCTCGATTCACCTCTGATCTTCTGCAGCTGCTTGTTCCACCAGGGAACAGGCATGCGGTTTAGAAGTGTTCGAGCCGGACAGGCCTTATCCAAACTATCACGTAAAGCAGTCGTTAAAATATCCACTGCCCCATCAATGGCATGAGTGGATCGTATTCTACGTGGCGCCGATATCTAATTCCCAAGCTCCTCCCTAAAACACGACCAGTCCGTTTTTTTCAAGTCTCGTACTGGTGCAGAGCACTTAGCATCCTCACGAAGTTGAAACTGGATATATCTGGGTCCAAAAGCGAGTCTTCACTCAGGACCCTCCAGTTTAGGACTGACCACCCTAACCGAGAGTTAGAAAGAGTAAGATCAATCACTTCCAGTCTTCTGGGTGTGAAGAATCTTGGCTTAGAGCCCACATTCAAGATGCTCAGCCCACTGACAGTATATACTCGAAAAGCCGATCTCCCCTCGCGTTGCATTTGCTGCTGCCAGAGATTTTATTTAGGGCATTAGCATCACAACAGAGGATCAACCCGACGTTTCGATTTTCGCAATACTCCACAAGACTGGCCGCCTTCCCCGGAGGTGGAGGCAGCAGAGAGTCGTATGGAAAATACGCGGAGGCAATAATAAAATGTTTCCACTAATTTTTGCCCCTTGAAGCCCAACCAAGCCCTGACAGCAGACCTGTACAAGCTTAGTTACAGCTAAGTGAGAAGACACTATAAGACAAGCCCTCGGTCTGACAGATGTTGGCACCACGTAAGTCACTTAGTCCACAGGGCTTAAAACCCTGAATGGCTGTTATGTGGGGGTTTGTGTGCTGCATGGTTAACCTTCTACTTATAAGAGAAGTAGCGGCTTTAGAGTGCTGAAAATTTATCTGAGTTGCCGTCACTGGACGGTACCATGCATCGCCTTCATCACACATTTGGGATCAACTATAAATGAGACGGTCCCGAAGAAGAGACTGAGGCGATTTTCGTATTTTGATTCGAAGATATCCTCGGAGCTCTGGTCCATTTTCACTACGAGAGTAGCACCTTCTCTACTTTCCCGGTTGCTACTCTTTTTGTGAGAAATTACAAGCCAGTGCTTGGTGTCCACTCCCGGATTTCGGGCACGGAAACAGAAAAGCACATCTGCGTCTTCAGATCTGGATCTGAACCCAGCAGAGCGCTTTTCTGAGAGGCTTGCACTCTTCACTGTAAACAGTGAATCATGTTCCTCCTATGTGTGGGATTCTTTGCACCACAGCCTTGAGCCAATCCCAGTTTGCTTGGGAGAGGTATTTCACCGTAATGGTTCCATACCTCTTCTCATACCCACGGGCATTGGCTGCAGTGTCGGAGGCAATGACGGCTCGGACCAGATGGCTCTTGCAGTGTTTTACTTCTGCAGTAGTCAGCTGCTGTGCCTCACAATAAGTTGACCGGGCCCCCAGTCTTTCTGACGTATTTGGGAGGTTTTCCTTCTGCAAGGGCATGGCTGGGGTGGTTTTCCTCGACCAACCCCCGCGGCACTACCACCCTTGTTTTTAGGCGAGGTGTTCGTGCCGCTCGAAGTCTGCCTGGCTGATACTGCCCTCTTCCGCCGCTGTCCTTGAGTGTTCGCCACAAGAACAAAATTGGGCAACGCCGCACGATGCCTCGAATAGACATTGGGCCAAGCGCTGGTGGGTGTCGCCGCAGTTTTCCTTTTCTTGCAGCGTCCGCCAGCTGATTTGGAAGTCGCTGCATCCACCAAAGCCCCACTGGCTTCTGGAGTAACCTCCATAGACTAGGACCGCTTGCTAGATGCAGCAACAGGGGTCTGACTGGCCACACAAGAGGGTTTCCCCTGCCCACTTTTCGCCATCATCCTCCTTCTCCTCCTCTTCTGGGTTTTTGAAAGAGGACCCACTCCGTCATTGGAGGGTCGTTGGCAGCTAGCTGCTCCCCGACACGCATCCCCTGCAAGAGGTGGGTCCCCTTTTGACTCTGACTCTGCCAGGGTAGGTAGGTATTTCAGAGGAAATTTTTCCCGTCATCCTACTACTTCCCGAGACGCATGACTGCCATTCGGGACACACACACCAATGGGATTTTAGTCGCCTTTTACGACAAGCAGGCCTACTGCGGATATATTCTCTTGCGCCTAGTCCGCAGGCGTTTGATAAGTTAGACTAAGTTTAATCCTGCAGTATCTCCGTTTAAAGTTGACTGCATACTGAGCTTACACTCAGTTTAAACTATAGGGTTAAATTTACACTAAAAAACCGGCCCTTAGTAAATGAGCGACATGTACATATGTATGTGGTTGCACTTTAATGGAGATAAATATAAAAAAAAAAACAAAATACAAATTTAAGGTTTTGACGAGTTAAAGGACTTTTTGTTATATGTATGTTTATGGGTTTGGTAATTTTTTTGGGATTTTTGATATTAAGTGAAAGTCTTTGTGGCAACGCTGTCACTATCTCGACGTCACTTAACTGTCAAATCAGAAAATTTTAAGTAACGGTACCCCGGAAGGCGCAATCTCCTCTATCATTCTTGGTTTCACATTTATGTTTATTTATTTATATTAAACATGTTGAATTTTTATTTGAAATACAGTAATTTCTATAATATGAACCATTTAAACTGAAGTTTCAAACTTTGTAGAAAACTAAAAAAAATATAGCATTCCATATATGGTACAGCAGCCCAGGGTGGTGGTTAACCAAAGAACGGAAAAACAGCAAGCAGCAAATAGGATTGCAGTGTTGTTTTAAGAATATTGTTACTGTGAAAGTATAAGTGTATTAATTTAAAAATAATGTGAAAAATATATTTTTGTTCAGCGCAGCGTCAAGCAGCAAAAAATAACAATTGGGTCAGTTTCTCATTGCCGTGCTCTTTTCCATTTTTTGTATATGTATTAACATATACATACATACATACATAACTGTGTACAAAAAGTAAGCTTGGCCGACGCTTCGGCGTCTGAGGCTGCGGACATCAACGAATCAGACTCTATTGCTTCAAATTGGTTTGAAGCAAATAGAAGTAAAAACAAGTAACAAAAAGCTTCATACCTTTCATGAATGGAAGAAATGTATGAGGGCCATATGTTTTATTTATTTTGATTGCTTTATAATAATCCCAATAATGGTTAATATTTGTGGAAAATTTTAAGTCTTTAGCTGATGAAATGAAGGAGTTTTGGCCGAAAATGCCATATCTGAACTATCGGTTGTATGGCAGCTATATCTTATATTTATCCGATATTAATGATTTTCACTACTACATTAGTTCTCACTATACATATTCTTTGTGTAAAATTTCAAGACTTTAGCTGCTTAAATGGAGGGGTTTTCGTGCTGAATTAAATACCTGAACAATCAGTTTTATTGGAGCTCTATGTTATGTATCTTTGATCTATAAGATTTCTGGTCTTATAGAACTTAGTATAGCGGACCTTCTTGCAAAATGTTAGACCTCTAGCTTTTTAAATGAAGAAGTTATGAAGCAAAATATGATATCTGAATAATCGGCTCCTATATACGTTATAGTCGTCCGATATGGCCGGTTCCGACAAATGTATAATACAATGTAAAAAGCCATCTGACTGCCAGGTTTCATTAAAATAGCTCAAAAACTGAGGGACTAGTTTGCGTTCAAACAGACGGACAGACGGACATGGCTAACTCGATTCAGCTCGTCACTGTGATCATATCGGTATACTTTTTAGGACTAACTCTTCTCGTTCTGGTTCCATTTCCATGAAAGGTATAAAAAGCGAAAAGAAAAAGATTAAATAAGGGCATCGAAAATCAAAAAATGGGTTCTGAGACGAAGGAAGAGAGTGGTAAAAAAGTGCGGTAAAAAGTTATAAAATTAAAAAAACATAAAGGGACACAAATTCCGTTACAGGGAATGGTCAAAGCCAAATACCAAAAGCCATGATTGCAAAAATAACTGAAAAGCAGTTAGGACGAAGTGAAAATGAAACACTAACGGTTGACAAAGACAAAACCAAAGAAAGTATGCGGTACACTAGCGCACATAAAGGTGACTTCTGTGTCTTAATTGACAAAAAAATTATTCTGGAAGCCGGAGAAATTGTTTTAATCTCAATTTGTTTAAAAAAAAATTATAATTTGCATTAATTTTCAAATTTCAGAGTTCAGAAGTTCAGAAGAGTAGTATGTTTTTAAATTACAGTAAAAAAATTTACCAATTGCGTTATGTATTTTCGGAGAAAAAAAAAATCTCTAATACTTCGAAAAATTTCAATTGTTGATAAAAAATCAACAATTCAAAATTTGGCTGAGATATTTACAGGGTGTATTTTGGCCAAATGAAACTTGATTTTGACGGAATATCAGCAGCAAATTCGAATATTGATAATTTTGGGATCGACTTGAGATAGCCTTGCCCATATGCAATAATGAAAAAATGCAAAAAGGAAAGTTTCTGTTAGAAAAAATACGTAATTTCCAAATAGAGGGTATCAAAGATATTAAAGCTATAGGAAGATCACTATAGAAAATTTTGTTAAAACTTACGAACTTGCAAACAAGTCTTTGAAAATTGAAATTTGATTAGAAACGAAATGAAAGTTTTTTTTCCTAGAAACGATGGGTGTGGTTAGAAATGTGCCGGTGGACACACTAGTTTCCAACATTAAGGCAACATCAGTGACGAGACAAACAAGAAGAGATACGGACGATCGAAACAAGTTTCGGCCACCGTTTTCAATCAAGATTGGCTTTTAAGGACATGAAATACCAGAAGAAGTCAGTGTCTTTTTTGTAAAAAGTAAGGTTAAACATTATATCCCGAGAATTTCAGCTCGGCTACGCTCTCAATAGGCTATGAATAAACGCCTGGGCAGCCATCTTGTTGATACCACATGTGGCGACGATCTGTTAGTGGTATGTTCTCTAACAAAGTTGGTAAATTTTCTCGTAAAAAATGTAGGTTATTCGTGCCATTCAAGTTCTCAAGTCCAATAATTTTGCTGTTTAAAATTCCATATCCATCAGCTCTCGAGGATATGCCCGACTAATAAGTAGATCTTTTTTAAAAAGAAGTAGGGCGTGTATTGAGGCTGATGGTAAACAATTTAAACATTTATTGTAATAAAAAATGTTATTTCCCTATCTGACTTTTATTCCAAAAACCTAAACTAAACTAGGTCAACATTTTTCATTATATTATTAATTTGATTTACTTTTGTTGACTTTGGTAAAAGTGGCGTCACTCATCCCAATCACTGATTCCGAATGAACTCCCGTCGTGACAATGTCTACCGTCACGATTTCGGAAGAAAATGATATCAGCAATTCCGACGTTTTCGTAGTTTGCGTTGCCAACTGTAACACTATGTTCGAATGAAAATAAAAATAATAACAGAAACAAAATATCGTTCTACTTTTTATAATAATTTAACAAATTGGCAAACATAAATGTATGTATGCTTATTTACTTTTTTCCAGGTGGTTGCTGTTAAAGTTTTATGTTATATTTTAGTTGAATCTACATTGGCACTTTATACTTGCACGGGGTTTTTTGAAAACCTTGCCCAATGTCTGCTCGATTATTATATTCACTTGCTTGTGCGAATAAAAAACATTTGAACTGAGTAAAATGGGTTAGCAAAAATCGGGTTACTTGAGGTTTTTATTTTTTACTAGTTTTTTTAGTATGAAACTAACAAGTATTGTACCATAGTACAATCCTGATTAAATACGCGAACTTTTAATGGCACTTGCCAAGGCACTTTAGTACATTTTTTTTAAAGGAGGGCCTTTAAAAGTCGACAAATTATAAATTTCTAGTCTTAATTCTAGAAAACTTGGCGCAATTGTGTCATTATTTTTGACTTAGGTTCTAAAAATGTTATTTAGGGTTAAGATTCCAAAGTTTAAATGAACAAAAATAATAGAAATTAACCACAATAACCGAAAAATGGTTACAGTTTGACCAACTTTCTAGGTTTTTCTTAAATGCCCATAACTTTCAAACTGCATGGGATAGATTTTTTTTCTGATTTTTCTCATAATGGTTACAATCAATCCTGTCACCCCGTTTCGGCTTGACGTTGAGTTCTGGGACACCCTGTATAAATGTGTACCTGTGACACAAATTAGAAAGGACAAATGATTCAATTGGTAGTATTATGTAATTATTATTGAATCATGGTAGAAAGATACTTTGAAAAAAACATGAAAAAACAACAAAAATGTATATACAAAAATTTTTAAATTAAAATAAATAAAAAAATGTCTGTACTAAGACCCGCCAAACAAAAAAAAAACGAGGAAAAAAAACAAAAAATTAAGACGTTTATGACCATCAAAGGAAAAAAATACATCACATGAATTTAATCCACTTACATCTAGGTGTTAATATACTTAGTATTTTTGTAACATAAAAAAAAAATTAAATGGTAGAAAATCAAAAGAAATATTAAATCACTTGTAAGTTTTTTGGTTTGTTGTTCACTGAAGTTTAGTACATATTTTTTTACTTTCGAAAATTTATATTTTATCTTTAAAACGAGTTTTGTTACTTAGTTTATATACATATTAAATTTACAACCAGAGAGACGCCAAAAGTGTAGTGCTCAGAAAACGGGTATCGTCACAATTTCGGCAAAAACTACTGTTTAATGCTAACAGAAAGGGAGAAAATATATCTACATAAATAGTAGTGGGAGCCCGGTTTTTGAAGGGGCCGGCAATTTGGGACGCACACAAACTCGGCGCCTTACTCCAACTTTAAAGTAGTACTTTCAACAATCATAGTTTTCCTTAGATTTCTTTCAGTTTTTGAGAAACATTTTCTGCAAGGCGAATTAATTAAAGGTGGTATCGATGGCGAAATGGCGAATTTGAAGTACGTGAAAATGCCATAGCAAAAGAGAATATATGAATAAAATCTTGTAAATGTCATCAAAAAAATTAAATAAATAGAACAAAATAAAAATCAATTTATTTGTACGCTTATAAGAACTTTTATGGTGTAAATTTCGAATTAAAGGAAAATCGTTTAAAAGTAAAAATAGTTGCAATATCGAGCAATAAAGTGTTGAAATTGAGGATCGGTTGTTTGAATGGAGTTTCGATTGCATTCTGCTTCAGATGGTACATTATCTAACTGATTTGAAGAAGGGCGTATGTCGTTGCTGAGATGATTTTTGTAAACTTTTGTGGATTCTTGGTATCTACAACTAGCTATTTGTTTTTGTACCTACAAGTTATCACTCTTCTTACGAGTTGATTAAACTAATGTTTCAAATGCAGTTTTACTAGAATTAATTTTATTAAGTTATACACATTTTTTATATATTTTTAGAAATTCATTTGTATGGATTTAATAATAAATTTAATGTTAAAATGAATTTTTAAATATCATTCGTATTTCATCATTTTCCGAATCTGCCCATCAGTGAATATCTCTTTTAAATTATTGACCACTGCATTCGCTTGTTCTAGCTTTGCGCTTTCACTTTCGCCTACGTTGGGCCCGCCATAGAAGCGGTCGAGCTATTGAGAAAAAAAATAGCTAATATTGTTGAATAAGCAATTATTTCAGGATACATATGTATGTACATAACAGAATTTAAATTCAGGAACTGTGGCGGTTGTAAGCTCGTCTTTGGTGGCATATTTTTTTAACGATGTAAATATATACATACATACATACATACATTCATTAAAAATTGTTATAACGTTTTTACCACAACCATGTGTTTAATATTACCGTGACTTCGCTTGCGGAGCTGCATGAAAATAAGTTTTTAAGGCTGTTAAATCCTAAACTTTTCATAACTTACCCGTACTGACCATAATTCGTATTTCTTGCTTTTTCATGCTCCCTTGTCGGGCTAAAAACATCCGTAACTTGTGGATATGGCACAGCTTTGGCCAATAAATTTGCCCTTGTTCTTTCGCATTCGGCAACCGGAACTTTGAAGAATGTTCTTTTTCCGGATCCGGGTTTCTTGTAACAAATTGCACACTTTCGCATTATAGCTTGTATACACGCAATATTTGAAAAAATCAGTTTTGAGTTTTAAATTTTCAAACACAATGTAAACATACAATTTCCGAATTTCTTTTTACTGACATTTTCACGTACCAGGGCAATAAGCAGAAGAAAAAATCAGCTGCTCTATAAACTCCACCTTGTATGAATTTGCCTTAATTTTCTGTACACCTTTTGTACCAAGGAGAATTCATTCAAGGTGGTATACTCCACATATAAGTAAAATTGTGTTCAGTTTGCTGTGAAAATGTCCGAGAAACTTAGAAAAACAAAAATAAACGAATGGGTGGAATTCCAAATTTGACACAAAACGCAAACGCACAGAGGCTTTATAGTAAAAATATTCAAATGAATTTCTTTATAATATTATGTGGTGCTTGTCTTACACATGGAGTTTTCCATCACGAACGTAAATAGAAATTTAAAATGTAAACAAAATAACCATTTTGACACTTTTACCGCATAGGGCGTAGATAGAACAATCAACCAGCTGATGGGAATATACCACCTTCTATGAATTCGCCTTGTTTTGTATATACAAAAAAATTCTGACATTTTTTTACAACATAGATTTTGATTAATTTAACGCCAAATGTTGCATTCAAATAGCATTGCAGCATTCAACGCAGCTAACCTCAGAACGCGCTAAGAAAGTTGAGAGAGAGGAGAAGAACACAATTTTTTAGTAATCATTGTTTCGGTTATCGTGGGAATTACCGAAAGATTTGCCGCTATGAAGAATTTGAATGACACCCAGGAGCGTGTTACAGGACTTGGCATTCTTGGTATAGAAGCACCTTTAGCAAGACAGTTGGATTTTAATACAATTAAATTCCAAGCAATTTATATTGCCATTAATTTTTACACCTGCTGAAAGCAATTCTAGCGCATACGTTTTCGATGTTTTCGATGCATTATCAAAGTTTTGTGCAATATTTATTAACAGCATTGCGATCCGCTATCCAGATTTCAAAATTTATAAATGTTTTTCGATTCGTATCACAATTCATCAAGATTGCATGCTACACCTACAATAAATATTGTGTACTTGCATCACGTCAACTAATTTACATATACCGTGGGTCAGGGCTCAAGTTAAAATGAGAAGAAAAAAAACTTCATTTGACATTTCTCGAATATTCTATCATTGTCCGCTCTGAGCTGCAATATTACTACTTGTTACAAGACACCTGCAACACACGATTTTTGGGTCTGATTTCTACATGCTATATTTTCCATTCTCCTACGCCAAAAATAAGGGAAACAATTTTTTTTATCAAAGTTTGCTTTTGTTGAAACTGGAGCAATTTAAATTAAAGTAAATCAATATACATAAATGAAATGTAATGTATAGCAATTTTAATCAGGCAAAAGCAAACTTTAGGAACTAGAAATAAAAATTCAATTGTTTTTCAATGTCTTAAGCCCGAGAACAGAATGCCAAACAATTTTTTTTTGTTGTTTGGTGTTATTATGCAGAAATCTATCAACTAATATGTTGGATGCAAAAGATTCACAATCTGTGAAAATTATCCATCAATTATTTAAAATTCAAAATTTGCATTTGCAACTTTTTTATATCAAATCTAAATATTTTGGCTTATAAGAGGCCATCAAACGACTTCAAACATGTAAATCTGTGGCTGTGATTCTGTAAAAGAAAAAATTTAACAATATTTTAAGAAAATATCAAGGTTTCAATAGCTTTAAAAATTGATAGTAAAATTTCAGATCAAAACTCAAATGACCCTGAGCCTAATGAAACGTACTCAATATCAGAAATTGTTGCCATCAAATATGCACCAATTACCTCAGTTGAGGTAAAATAGTATTTCGATGTACATACATATAACACAGTACGACAAAATCAATTTTTTTTAGTACACATGAGAAATGTTAACTGAATATGAAAATAGGCTTAAAAAAAAGAAAGAAATATGTACGTGTCTCGGCGTTGTGCTGTAGCACGTCAGAATTTTGAGAAAATCGATTTTTAAGCTTCAAAGGACCGTGGAGGTTCACTTCTAATGTAATACTATTATAAAAATTTCTATAAAAACAGAATGGGTGAACCGATTTTAATGCTTGAGCCAGTTTTGAAAAGGTAATTACTACTCGGCAAGCGTAGCACAGCATGTAGCGTGTTGGCTCTGCAACTCCGAGGTCCCAAGTTCAAAGCCTGGCAAAGTGGTGATGAAGAATAAAATATAATTAATTAAATGTGGTGATTTCCGAAATAGTACTATAAATTTTCCATTAAAAAGCTGTTGTTGTTTTTCCAAATAAAAATCTTCCATAAACTGGTCTCGAGCTCAATAAAATTGTGAATTATTATAAATTTATAAGGTCAATAAAAATCTTAACAAAATTAATAAAAATAGTTTAAACAGAAGGATTTTATAATTTAATGTTTCTTATCCACTTTTTGAGAATTGTACAAATACAACATAAGCTGAATCAACAACAACGGAATATCACACTTTCACATATTTTCATGTACCAATTGCCTTATAATCGCTAAATTACTGCTGTTTTCGATCAAAAACTGCTTTTTTAGTTGTTGGCATGCAAAGAACACAACACTTGTATAAATGCTCTAAAACTGCACACTGTTGTGAGCGCGTTTGTGTACAATTTCGCCGCCATGTTGATATTTTCATTTCGCTTCATACTCTTATTCCGTACGCTATGACGTAGATCGGTCGCAATCTTCTAGTTTATCCTTCTTGTGCAAATGTTTGTCACGTGAACTAGAAATTTCGCAAAAAAAACAAATACTTAGTTCACTATTCAGCGACCGTTGGCGCCGGCTTTAGCTGTTAAAATTTCTTGAACGGAATAAAGACATTATCTTGACATTCGGACATGTTCTGCTTTTTTACTTTCACTCGGATTTGTTCACTTCACTAGGCAAATTTAGTTAAGCTCGACACGCAAATTCACTCGCAAGTGATATGCTGAACTAGTCCAAGTAACATTCAATGCACATACCATTATGTGTATACTTATGTACTCGTATAATACTGGTAAAATGAGTATGGTTTTTTGTTTCGCCATTGATATTGATAATTTAAAAAATTACTTTCGCAGTTGCGCTCTCCCAAAAACATTATAGATAATTAGAATCGTATCAATAGGAAATGATTTACATCTTAAGTTGGGAATTGTTAAAACTGCATCATCAAAGAAATAAAATCATTTCGAAACTGCAACGTTATTTTGAATCGGTTTTATTCCTTGTTTCTTGCACCATCATCAAGAACATTTCGAGAAACATGTTCCAAGTGAATCAGACCAGCGGTTTCCCCAGGCCTCAGCACATTTGAAATACTGGTACAGTGGCAAAAATTTTTATTCTTTGTCTGCCAGCTTATGCTGCAATTTATGTACATATGTACATACTTACTCTTATGAGAATGAATATATGTTATGTCCGTTTACAAACTTTATTTGATATCTTCATATGTATTATAAAAAATAAAAAAAACGGAGAATGCCATTGAATTAAGAAAGCTCCAGTTAAATGAAATTTGGTATCAAAGCCTTCATACAAAATAAGTTTAAAGTCCGAGTACAATACAAATAACCAATGTATTTGTAGAGTCAGTTAACATTTAACCATGTGTCAGAAGCTAGATATAATTTTTTTATTTGTAATCTTTTAAGGAAATAAAATCTTCATTTAATGATAATGATAATTATATAAATCTACAATTACTTCATTGAAGACTATTCAGTTATTTTAATTTAAAAAATTGTAATCTTGAAGTGCCTGAGATTGCCTTAATATTACGATTACTATATTGCAATTTAAAGTTTTCCAAAATTAAAAATATGGATGACTATGTACAGCAATCGTAATTTTAAAATATTTGAAATTGCGGTTAGAGTCTTCGTAATAATTGATGTACATGTAAAATTTAAAATTTGTTCTGAAAACACATTTAAAACGACGAGCTACAAACCACAGCGACGAGTTTTTATGCTTTGCCAATGGCGACACAAATTCTCATAAAGGACGTCATCTGCTGCCCAAAAAATAAAAATTAAATAAATATAATATAAATAAAAATAAATATAAAAATAAATTGAAACATGTAATCGGTGCACAACGACAATTTTATCAATTCGTCGCTTAGTTTGTAATTGTACACCCAAATGATCAGAATAATAACAGAAATCGATTAAATTGTAACTGCACCCGATACCTCGAGTAAAATTTAAGATCTCTTTAACAAATTTTCATTTTTTGTTTCTATCTGACTAGGGAAAGATGATACGCATTTAAGACAGCCCTTGTCTAATTGTGGCATTTTCAAAATGGATAATAGAAAATCGGAATTAAGGAAGCAGGGCTGTATTTTTAAGGCTTAGATAAGATAAACTTTAAGTTATATCGCGGAGAAGCTTAACGTCTTAAGGGGCGGGGCCATTTTGTCAAACTTGGCATCTTTGATGCATTGAATGTATGCGGAACTACTACTTAGCGAAGGGGAAGGCTATGCTTACATCACCGTATTAGCTGTGAAGTAGTTGGCAGGCTCCTCAAATAAGGACACGGCCAATGGACTTTACCAGGTCTATGACAGCCTCATCTGCTCGTCTGAGTTGTCTTTATAGACGTCTACATGGCGCTCATCCAGTAGCAGTAAGAGAACCGTTCAGGGATCAGGGCCAATACCTTAGAGAAAATCACGCTGAGCGTCCAGGAGTACCTTTCTCCAATGCTAATACTTCAAGGAGTGAACATTATAACGGAAAGGTAGAAGAAATTTGATGTGGGTTTTAGTATTAAACCCTCTAGAAACGGCACCGTTTCGTTCTCAAAAAATATGATTTTATAAAGTAAGGTGAACTTAGCTTTTGAGGACGTTGCGGCCAAGGTCACCAACATGTTTTCGGCAGCGGTGGTTTAGATGATTCTGCAAAGAACGGATAACAAAGCGTACATATCTGAACTTTGCAAGGTAGGTATTTAGAAAAGGAAAGGTAATTTCGTCCCAAAACTGGGCCAAGATAGATTACCAGAAGACCCAAATTGCCTATATTTGAACCTTTCAAAGGAAAGACTAAGGATCATTATAGATACCACTAGGAATAAGCTGGGGATCTTGTCAAGCGACCTTTTATCTTTTGAGACGTCATACTATTTCTGGAGTGCCAGGCCCTTGCGCGAAGAACCAGAGGATTTTAAAACACTTTTGGTCGAGGGATAAACATGTACACTCTGCCACCAGCATCTGTGATGTGATAACGGTCGGCACTCACAGTAACATTCCGGCCAGACTCTGTTTTGAAGAAATATGTACCAATTATTTCACCGAAACAAAGATTACGTCTAACAGTTGTTTTGACTTGATTTAAAGGCAGCTCTAGACTCCTTGGGATTGCTGTTCAGGAAAAAATTTTGATTGAAAACGCGTCAACCAAAAATATCTGTTGTGCTGAACCCTAATTTAGGCAATTTGGCAAATTAAGCTCTTTGTAGGGTGACATATTCCAGTTTTGGAATGTAGTAGGTAATAGTTCCACAAAACTTATGATGTGCGGGTAATCTCAAAGATTATACTCTTGTGCAATCTGTCTCTACAGAAAGTCTAATTTTATTTAAATCGTATCTTAAATTGCAGTGCCCTAATCAGGTAACATGAAAGGGTTCTAGCCCCTTCCGACTAAGTTTAAAGAGTCGTTCAGAGTTCCTCCTTGATGTTCATAATTATTTAGATGATCGCAATTCCTTTGAATTTCGCTGGTAGCAACAGTGTGCCCACTTGAGAACATTTTTAGGTACCAAAAAACTTACCAAATCAGTTTTCTAACTACCAAATTTTTTTTAACATCAGAACAATTTCATTTCATATTTGTAAAAATTGTATATGTTTGTACATATCTTTAAGATCAATTCAGTTAACATATATACATACATATGTACATATAAAAATCATTTAATATCCGAAAACAACAAACAATATATCGTTGAGATCAAATCAACTATTGAAAAAAAGTTCAGGTATTTTATGTGTTTGAATGGAAGTTTCAACATAGTACATATAAAACATTTGCAAAAACGCATTCGCCTACCAACCAAACTACCAAAGGAAAATGTAACTAGCAATTTAGGTTCAATTGAGATTCTCCCCATCTCCTACCGCAGAAATGCTCGGGACCTTGCAAGCGCATTTGGGTTCCAAGTGATAGGTATTAAACGCCCTTGCCAAAACCATGAGATGTTTGTACTATTTAAGTTCCTTAATATTTCACCTCTTCTGAGAAATCAATTTCAGTCCTTTCCAAGGTTTGTTTAGACAATTAGACTTTCCTTCTTATGATGGAAAGAACAAAAGTGGGCTTCAATGAATGTACAAGTCCCTTTTCGGAACATCAATTTTTAATTAATTTTACCGCTGTTTACAATCTGGAGCAAATGGTGTACTCATGCCATTTGCTTAAATCCATTGATTTAAGATTTTCCAGAAGCTCGTCAACAACCAGTGGCATTAACCTAACTGCTAATATTGCATCGTAAGAAGTGTTTTCAAAGGGACCTAACAAAATCTCAAATGTATTATTTCCGAAAAGCTCAAATATATTGAAGAAAAGTTACATACATTTTTGCCAAACCGTTAAAATCGTAACATTATTCGTTTTTGTTACTAATTTATTTAATGGGGCGAAGGCGGAAATATAGAACAAGAATAGAGGTTTTTACACACCTCCCACCACGCTACCACAACGGATTTAGAAACAGTCATACATATGTATGTACATATGTACGTACCTAAGTTTAAGTGTATTTAAAAATTATTTTTCTAAAACACATTTGAGCTTTTCTGAAATTTGTGTTTTTATTAAATACGCTTTTTGTTTTCCTAATATACATTTTTTTTTTCTAAATTTTATTTGCTTCTTTCTGAAAAAAATTGCCTGAAACACATTTGCGATTTTCTTAAATATATACTTTTGGAAATTTCTGAAACACCTTCTTGTTTTTCTGAAATACATTTATGTAACTTTTCTGAAATACCAACATTTCTTTTTTTGCTCTTATCTGAAATACCCCTCAAGGTTTCTGAAAAATAATTCAGTTTTTGTGAAACTTGTTTGTGATTTTCTAAAATAAATTTCACCTTTTCAGAAGTACATTTGTGTTCTCCCTTTTGCTTTTTCTCTAAATATATCTGAAGTTTACTGAAATGCTGTTGGAGAAGGTGTATTAGAATATTTGCCTGCTGGGTATATTTGTACAGTAGCAAATACAAAAACATCGCTAGAACTTCTCAGAAAACCACGATGTTCAACGTAGGAATTTATATATAAATATGTACATACATACGTATGTATGTATGTATGCATACATACGTATGTATGTATGTATGTAAGAAGGTATGTATGTATGTATGTATATACATTGCCTTGCAAATATATGTACATCATACATACATACGATTATATACTTACTCTCAAATGAATATACATATATGTACATGTACATATTGATTCTTATGCGAAAATAAACAGAATCATAATGTTATCAATGTGCCTCATATAAAACTTTTTGTTTACTTGACAGCTCTCTTTGGCTCTTGACATGCTCGTGCGCTCTCCAAGCAATACCAATGACAGCTGATGGCAAATGCTGTCTTAATGCCATGCCATACCTCAACGGTTGGCTACACCAGCGCTACCAGTTAGTACTTCGCTAACTATCATCGCCATAGCAGTCGCCGATATTGGCAGCGAGACCGCTAACAGCGCCATCATCCAACACGTTCGCGTACGTCGCCTACCTGTACTTACATACATACATATTGCGGCGAGCTAGTTTGACGTTTGGTGCAATATTTTCCACGATCCCTAATATTTCCTGCTTTTCGTGTGTATACCGTATACAAATAGATATGTATGTATAAGTAAATGCAATTCCTGTTTTACATTCGCTTTTATTTCGGTGCATTCATTATTTTCTTATCTCTGTTATTATTTGATTTTGGCGCATTCAGTGCAGCCAATGGACTCGGGCATAGTACAGTTTTTTCTATGTTTATATATTTACATATGTATGTACTAATACTAAGTGAAACAATTTGATGTCAAATTCATAAAAAAAAAGTAAATTACGAATTGTGCAGTGACATTTGTGAAGAAGAGTGCAGCGCTGAGTAAGTAAAGTGTGTGCAAAATATGTACTTATGTATGTATGTAGCAAGAAACTCTAAAGTTGATAGCACAGTTGGTCTAAAAAAAATTTGAAAAACTGTTCTTGAATGTGTGTTGCTCGCGAAGAGTGCCTAAGAAACAGCTGTAATGAAATGTGTGATTCAAAAATTGTGTTGTAAATTATGTATGTACATACATATGTACAGATCGGTATACATATATACATATGTACAAGTATGGACGCATCTGTATTAAGTTTAATAGCGAGAAAGAAATTACTGCGTACTTTCAAAAGAACATTTTTTTTCTTGCACATCAACTAAATAGATCGATTAGCCTATCACTGCAATAATAAACATAAAAATATTGTTATTTTCAGTTATTAAAAACCTACATATGTACATATATTAATCTTCCAGCGAAGAGTGCGCTGTGGTAAGTGATTTTAATGATTGTGCATTTAAATTACTATTTTGTGTGAAGATTTGGTTTTAATTGAAATTCAATTTTGTAGTTTGACCATCTACATACAGTCATACACATTTAAATTAGAATGAATCAGAATTAGACATAAAAGCGACACGTGTGCGCTCCTATTGCTGTACTTATGCATGCATACTTACTGTGTACATATGTATGTATGTAAATATGTACGAGCGTATTAGATTTTGTCAAAAAAAAATATTTTTTTAAGTCCCAGGTAAAATATGTGGCGTTTTTCAGCGCTCAATCTGCATTCATCAGTAGGCGCTCGTAAAACTAAAAAATTCCAATGAAAATACCGCTACTTTTTTTTATAAAATATTAAACATGCAAAATATGTATGTCAAAAATATTTTTTAATTATGTAACAATTTTAGTATCATACTCGTATGGTGTAGATTCGGTACGCCTACTACATATTACGTTGACCTTAGACAATTTTTTTTATGGCGGTCTTCTACTATTTCTTGCATGTGTTATATCATGTTCAAATATTTGGAAAAATTTACAAAAAAAAAGTCTCAAAACTATTATGAAACTAAAATTTAATGGACTATAAACCGGCACGCCCAAAACTTGTATTATATAATTTTTTATTTAAAAGAAACGGAAAAAAATTATCTATCGTGAGTTTTTTTTTGCCAATCGCTAACTTAAAAACGAAAGTTAGCAGCCCAATCTCTGATTCCGAAAGAACTCCCGTCGTGACTAAATCTCCCGTCACGAGTTCGAGAAAAATTCTGACGTTTTCGTTGTTTGCATTGCCAACTGTTACGCTAAGTTCAAATGCGTGCTACCAAATCTGTACACGAAATTCCGTGGTTTTTTGTTTACTTTTTTGACGGCAGTTAAAAGAAAATTTATATGTTTTCACAGGCAAAGTTTACAATAACTATTTATACACAAAAAAATTTTAATGAGTTCCATTGCGGTAGCTGTTTTATAAAAAAAAAAGAGCAAGTGCGAAGCCCGAAATAGACGTTTCCAACCTGCAAATCCTTATCGGTTCCTCATTATTATTGAATGTGCTCTATGCTCAGTTCTGTTTACAGATAGCTTCCGTTGTACATAGCTTTTATGGTCCAACCAAACCTGTAAAATAAAGGGAATAACAGAAACAAAATATCGCTCTAATTTTTATAATAATTCAACAAATTAGCAAACATTTTTGTCTATTTACTTCTTTCCAGGAAGTCGCTGTTGAAGTTTTATTTTATATTATAGTTGAATGTACCTTGGTACTTTATATTTGTTTTAAATAGAAAACATTGAATTGAAATAAACAGCACTTCCTTGTGCATACCATACCTTTCCAATATGCCGACTATGAATGTCGCATCCTTAACTGGAAGCCCAAGGGTGTTCAGCTGCACGACTTCTTCCTCACAAAAATCTAGCGCATTTTATAAAGGGGTTTTTGGAAAGCCTTGCGCAATGTCTTCCCGCTCCGCCGTCATAATCACCAATTTCTCATACTAACTCCGGTTAGTGGATGGTCTTCACCTGTTGAAAAAAAGATATAAATTTTGCACTACAGCCATTAATAAACACTTACATTTTTAATTACTTCAGTGAAAAAATATACACGTAGTTTCTAGTTCGCTTGTATTTTTTTGTTCGTTTTAATTATTTTTTTCACTTCTCCCGATAAAGGAAAGCGCAAAGCGAATTCATAAAAGGTGGTGTTAATCAATCAGTTTATTGGTGGTTGGTTGTCAAATCTTCAATTGTGAAAAAAATATTTCGCAAAAGTTAAATACAAAGGAGATACAGTTTGACAATAACCCACCAAAGCGTTCCATTTTTAGAATCGCTACCACCATATATGCATTCGCCTTCGGAAAGCGTTCGTAGATTTTTTTTCATGAATAACTGTCAAAATTGTGTTTCACTCGGAATCCGTAAGGGCAATATCCCGAATTTCTAAATTTCGTAAGAATTTCGTAATCACGTCGGAATTAGAGATAGCATTTTCCGCCTAGCTCCAACGGAATTCATGATAGGCCTGAAGATTTGTTTTAACATACATAAGTACATAAATATGTGACGACAACTAAATTTTCACTGGCGACCGACAAAAAACAGTCGTTTTTGACACAGTCTAGTGTAAATACATACATATGTTATTTATATGTATATGTACATTCATACATAAATTCATATGTACATATGGACATAAGTACGTACATAACTATGTAAGCAAATGTATGGATGTGCATGGATGTATGCTTGTAAACGTCAGCATAGTCACGTATGCAACTACGTACACTCACGTGCACTTGAATAGCTGCATAGGTCAAATTTTTTTTTATATGGTTATGTAAGCATACATATTTATTTTTTAATTATACTCGTCGTACATATCGCACTTTAAAAAAAATCAAAGCTCGAGAAAAAATGAAGTAAAACTTGCAACCTTACATGCCACACTAAAATAATAAAAAAAAAATTTAAATGAGCTAAACTCCAATTTTTATTGGAAAAATCAGAGAAAAAACAACAGCACCAAAGCGGTAGAAGTCAAGTACTATTTCAGAAATCTCCACATTTCATCATTAGACTTCTTTCTTTACGGCTTAAGCCAGTGTTTCAATAGGCTGAGCTAAGCTTACGCTGTGTGAGCTGTTGTTATTTTCTCCTGTTTCTGGTTTTCCGACAGGGTGGAATTTTGATGTATATTGGAACGATTTTCCGTCATCCCTTGTCAAATTTGGTTTTGTGACCGGTTTCGGCGTTGTGCCATCTTCCTTCTTTTCCTTTACAACTCACTACAATCAAATGCAACTGTTCCGCCGCTATTTCTTGACTGTGTAGTTGTTGTTTGTACACATTTTTTGTATTGAAATTTGTTTTTTAGGCAGCCTCAAACTTATGGTTAATTTTAGTTGTTTTTGACCTGTTTAATTTCATTATTTTATTTTTTTTAAATATGTAGCTAAATGAGCTAAGGGCATAGTCGGCATATTGGAAAGGTATGGTATGCACAAGGAAGTGCTGTTTATTTCAATTCAATGTTTTCTATTTAACACAAATATAAAGTACCAAGGTACATTCAACTATAATATAAAATAAAACTTCAACAGCGACCTCCTGAAAAGAAGTAAATAGACAAAAATTTTTGTTAACATTTTGTTTGAATTTTTGTTGGAAAAATTAGAGAAAAAACAACAACGCCATTTTTTTTCTTTTAAATGAACACATTTTGAGGCAAATTTAATTTGATTGGTTTAAGTAATTTCAATATCAAGAATCTATCAAGCGACTTGTTTGTTTACCAATTTTTTCAGAGGAACATTTAGAATGAAAAATCTTAACAATTAGTTGTATGGGAGCTATATATTATATATCTTTGATCTTGATTATTTTCACTGCTTTTACAGAGCGTAGAATAGAGGACCATCTTGCAAAATTTCAAGCCTCTTGCTGGTTAACTGAAGGAGTTATAAGGCAAAATATGGTATCTGAACAATAGGCTCCTATATACGTTATAGTCGTCCGACAAATATCTAATGAATTATAAAAAGGCACCTGACTACCAAGTTTCATTCAAATAGCTCGGAAACTGAGGGACTAGTTTCCGTTCAAACACACGGACAGACGGGCAGACAGACGGAGAAGAGATCATTGCAAAACCGCCAGGCATCTGTGAGAGACTAACGCACAGCTCATTACTAGGCTACATAGTATTTGTTATTACAGAAAATTGCTTAATAAGTAGGAAAGCATACCTCTATTAGGCGTGAGACTGCAGGACTTCCCTTAATTCTGGGGAGACAATTCTCTAATGATCAGGAAGAACTTAGACACGTAGATATCTAAGACATTCTAAAATTGGTACAAATCTCAAATTGGTTTTAAGAAGGACTGCTTACCCTTTTTGTGTGTCATCTTATTGGACTCTGAACCTCAGTGTGTCTATAGGGAAAACCGTACTTGCCTAACCCAACTTAAGCTTCGCCGACTTATTTCACAGATCTTTTAATATAAGTTAAAAATCTTATAGTACCACTCTCCATTTTCATGCATGTGCTTATACAAAATTGTCAAAAGGTCAACGACTATGTAATAGGCTATATAACTGTATACAAAAAAAAGAATCTAAGATTTCTGAAAAATCAAGTTATACATTTTTTGTGAATTATATTTTTATTTTTGTGCAAATTTTTAAACTTGCGTTGTTGATTGTTGCTACGGAATTAAATGGGTTTTTCCTTAATTAAAAAATAATGAAATTAGATTAAAGTAAAATTAGTTGTCAAAATTTAACGATATGTATATGGTTGCGCTTAAAATTTGTCACGCATCGTATTTCGGAAAATTCTAACATACATAGTTCGCGGTAGTGTTTCGTTTGTGAATAACAAAATTTGCGATACTAATTTGTAATTGTTAGGGTTTGGAGAATTATAACAATTGGAGCAAAAATGTATTCTGTCGAATTGTTTGAAATCGGTTAAAATTTTGAATTTGTCCCACCTGCCTGTTGAGGGGCATGACGCGTCTCAGCGAATATGATCGTAAATTCACATTTTTATTGATCTGTAAGTATATATGTACATATGTTATGTATGTACAATAATTCTCAGAAGTTTCGTTGTCTCCAGCGAGTTTTTCTGTGCTGTTGTTGTTGGTTGTTTTCCCATCTGAAATTGCAGTTTTAACTGCATAACTTAAAAAATGTTCACCAATAAAAAATAGCTTCAAGCACAATAACAGTCATGAATAAAACGTTGTAAAGACTATAAATACCAAACTAAAATATTTTGCTATAATTTTCATAACTTTTTCATATGCGTTTGAGGGATTTGGTTACCGATATCAAACTTACTCTTTCACCAATAATAAATGAATAATTCGACCGGATTTAAAGATTAATATGTAATATTTAGTATGTAATTTTAATATGCAAAAAGTGTTATAATGTATTAAAAGATTTTAATTCAAAAGTAGAGATAGAATTCAAATTAATGTAACAAACAGAGAAACTTAAACACGTCGTCTAGCCGCACGTCTTCGCTCACTGTAGGTATATGATTTCATGCATACATATGTACATATAGTTTGTATGTATGTACATATGTATGGCTTTTCGAAATAAGTTTAAACTAAAAAAAACAACTTCATTGTACTTTTACTTATATTAGGGCGCGCCCCTTTCCTGCCTATTATAGTTAAACTGTATCAATTAATAAATGTTGCGATGGTCTATAGACCGAGAACGGTATTCTGATTTAAAAACACTTTAAATATAAATGACTGAAAACTTAAGAATGGACGATACATGCATATGTATAGACATACATATGTACATATGTATTAGGATGGTCCATATACATATACACATGGAAATAATGGAATTTGAAATCCATCACCGTCTAGGATTGTTCTACACAAGTATGTATGTATATTGAAAAAATATCAAAAAATATTTAGAGGGTGCTCAAAGCGATCAAAGTTTCCTCTGTATTTATTATAAGAAAAAACGAATAATCGTAGAAATGTTAATAATGTCCAATTGTATATTATATAATTTTTAATATTTTTGGGACTAAGGAGATGTAATGCTAATGAAATAATTGTTAAATAAGCTAATTTTGTATTATTCTTTGGGGTTTCTTTAAGAAAATCAGAGTTGACTGATTGAAGAATGTTGATTTTAAAATATTTTATATCATTAGAACGAAAATTTCTTTTTCCCCCATTTTAATATTTTAAAAAATAAATATTTTTTAATGTTTTATCTATCATATAGCAATTCAGAGGTCGGCGGCATTAAAATTCCGACTCTACTAAAGTGGACAACCCTAATATGTATTTTACTTCTGATGTCTGGAGTAAAGAGTGAGGGTCAATAAACATATGTATTTAGTCCCTATGAAAATAAGACCACCCCAATCTACTTGTAAGATTTGTATGCATGTACATATGTATGTAGATATGTACATATATCTACACATATGTATGTATGTATAAAAATACTTATGTATATACTCATACTTACATACTTACGCGAAGGTATGGTCATAAACTCTTTGTTGACAAGCCGACGTTATTCACTTGCATACATTTGTATGTGTGAACATGCATACTCGTAAATACATTCATACATACATGAATGAATATGCATATGGCGTGAGTGCATTTCAACAAGTCCGTGGAGAACTACGCGATTATTCATTGAGTTTACTTTTTTTTTATAGATTTTAATGTTTATTCAATTTAGAAGTTTTTAATCACACCCAATAGGAATTATTGAAGCGCTCTTTCAAAAGAGCAAATAATCTTATACTAAGTGTTTTTTGATAACAATGAAAGGAAGCATCAAAGTCACGGCTGAATTTTAAGGGTCATACCTATATTTGGATGTGCAGTCTTTAGAATTTTAAAGACACACTTTATTATACAATAATTATAGCAAAACACATAGCAACTATATATTGACAAAGTTGGATATTTTTTGTTTATTTTTACAATTAAAGTCCAGTTGGTTTTCTAACGAAAACCATCAAAAGCTATTTTTAAACTTTATACAAAATTTACTATAATTTAACAAAATTAAATCAAAAATTTTAACTTAAAATTTTTAATTTTAGCACAAATACCTTTGGGTCGAAATGTTGCAAAAAAAACAATAAAATTAGATACTTAACAATTTCTTTTGGTCACTTAATAACGATTCAACACATTAGTCTGCGCTACAATTAGTTGAGAAAATTGATGTTAATCATATTTATACGATAAATTCAAATAGAACGGTACGTTTTCAATTAAGGCCTTCACTGACAATTTTTCTTTTTTAAGGAAAGGCAAAAAACCAAAATTTCCAAAGCATAAAATTTTGTGCAAAGGACATTTTCAAAACGGCTATACAAACATTGAGTGTTGAGTTACGTCCTTCTAAAACGAGGGCGATCTCTTTAAGTATATTTTTATCTACATAAAATTGTAAAAAAAAACCTTATTTCGAAAAAAAATGTCAATTAGGGGGTTTCTATATTTCATCATACCTTTTATCAAGAAAAAATAGGAAATACGATATTAAATAGTCAGATAATTATTTATATTTGTCGTTATCCTTGTATGCGCAATATTCCATATCATTATTGCCTTATACATAAATATAAAAATATTATCGGAATCAGAGAGTGGTTTCCTGTCCCATTAATATAAAAGATATTGAATATTTAAGGGCATAGTAGGTAATATATTTATTCATATGTTCATAGTTTGATGATTTCTTATTCAATTGTTCGTATAATAAAATACTCTATATATATTTCTATACATAACTAATTATGAATGTATGTATTAGTAAACATTAAAACTAGGTGCACATATGCTGGCGAGAAGTTGTATTGCCTGTTTGTGAAATTCGATATTAGAATAATTTAAAAGTTTTATGTAAATTGCTTGGAAACATTTATGGACATAAAATAGATGACCAGACATGATTTGTATTTTTTTAACGTGAAACACAAAATAGTAAATAAGGCCACTGGTTTACTTAAAGTGGAAAACTTGTATAATCTACGAGTATACTATGAATTCCTGGTTCCCGGTCTTTTCGATATCCCAAAAATCAATCCCGGCTTTGTTGTAATTTCCTAGACCGACCAAGATTTGTCGTGAAATCATTGTCGCTTGAGCGTTTCTTCTTTAAACTCTGAGTCGAACACATGCATTTCAATAGCGTTCTGCACACTTGTATTTTTCGTTTTAGTTATCGGCTAATTACAGATGATGAAAAATGGAGTGTGTGCATCATTGTCTTTTTCTCATCGCACTGCATTTGTTTACATTCTTTATCAAAAACTAATCTGTGCAACCCCTAAAACCGAATAAATAACCATTTAATTTGAAAAATAATTGTAAAATTTGTGAACTTAATTAACCGCTGTCTCATTCTTATTCATATTCTAGAAGGAATTGCTTGTAATACCATCAATTGATTTATTAAATTACGACCAAAGGTAATATTCCCCTGACGATACTAAAAAGTTTCAACCCGCATTATTTTCACGCAAATAAATTTATTCACACCAAAAACTAATTATATACATACATACAGTGTTGGAAAAATTAATAGAGACATTCCTTAATTACTCTTTACTATATCTTAACTTTTTATATTTTTGTAGTATTTTTTTAAATCAACTGTAAACTCACGTTAGTTTACGTTACTTCATTCATTATGAAATTGAGGCATAGTAGGCGGCATGCTTTTGAAAAATTGCGTTTTAAAGTTTATGCACATGTTCTTGAATTGAAAAAATTATAGGGACAGTATAAGTTCTGTTGTTTGCGTTGAAGCATTGTCGAAATATTGCTTAAAATAATTCAAAGTATCGATCTTCAATTGACGCGCCAATCATTGATTGGAAGTCGAAAGGAAATCCATTAAGAGAACTGCAAAAAAAATTCACAACTAAATTGTCAAAAATTATCACATTTTATTCTGCAACGATATCAAGCAAGAATTTAAGAAGTAACTAGCCAGACTATTCGCAACTTTCTGCAAGAAGCAGGGTTTAATGGCAGAAGTGCCACAAGAGAACCGTATTTGAGCAAAACGGACGTGAATGAACGATTGGAATTCGCGTAGAAGCACATGTTTCGAAAAAACTGGAAAAACGTTCTTTTTTCTGACGAGACCAAAGTAAATTTAATCAGTTCTGATTGTAGAACGTTCGTTCGACGTCCACAGAACGTTGAATTTAATTCCTTTTATACCCGAAAGGCAGCGGTTCTATAATATTTGGGGCTGCTTTTCGGCGAGTGAAGTAGGGTATATTTTTTGGATACAGGAGAAGATGTGCGCATCAGACCTCCTCAATATCATTTATGGTATAATGTAATGTTGCCTTATTCAGAGCATCACATATAGCTTAGATGGGACCTTATGCACGACAACGACCCGAAACATGCGTCCAGAGTTGTTAAATCTTGGTTTGAACGAAATCAAGTTGGACTTTTGAATTTGACTCACAATCACCGGACTTCAACCCCATAGGACATATGTATGTACATACATATATGAGGAGAGTTAAAAAAGTTGATAGGTGGACAAAATGGAAGAGTAAGCAAGAGGTGTGGGGAAAAATACAGAAAGCTTGGTACTCAACACCGGTCAGAATTTGTTCTGATTTGGTCAACGCCATGTCGCGAAAATGTCAGGAAGTCATTAAAACTAAAGCAGCTTGTACTAAATATTAAATAAGACCAACCAAAGAAATGATTTTCTTGTTAAATTGGAAAACAAATATTTTCTAATGTTTGTCCCTATTATTTTTTCCAGGCTAGTAAATATTTCGTCTAACGTACACACAATTATAAAAAATAACAAATTTAAATATTTTAAATATATGTACATACGTAAAACAATTAAAATAAAAATTTCAAACTTTTTAGTTCAAAATTTTCGAGTTTTCGGTTTTAGCGCTTTGAGTTATCTGTAAATATATTTTCGGTATGCAATAAACCTTTTATTTGTGGTTCACCCTAATGTATGTATATGCTAAAGTAATACTGAATGCATAATTTAATCTATGTGTATACATACATTTATCTAAATCTAAAAACTAATACCGGTAATGTAATAATGGAATCATAAAAATCACGGGATCGCAAAAATAGAAAAAATACATTCCTATTACATACAAAAGAAAAACCGAAACAAAGAAATCGAAAAAGCTTTTATTATTTTATTTTATTTATTGTAAACAAGTAGCAAAAGTTTTTGCAAATGCATCAATTAAACCTTTGTACTTTGGAAAAGAATCAAAAATCTTGAGTCAAAGAGATTTTGGCAAGCGAACGTTTTGAAGTGCTGAAAGGATTAAGATAAGTAAATTTGCATAAGTAATTCAAAGTTGTAGTTTTCTGTATGTATGGATTATAAAATGTATAATTAAAAAAAAATAAGAAATGACATGTAAACATTTTTGTGGTGTTTTATTATTTTTCTGTTAGACTGGACGTAACTATTCTCCTACTGAACTTATTTTATTATATGTATAATATAAAAAATATATATTTATTTTTATTTACATACATATGTATGTATTTAAATACCTATTTACACACATTTTTATATGTATGTATGTATTCGTATACATATTTGTAGTTGTGCCAAGTGATTAATTTTTTCTTTTGTTTGTTATTCAAACATTTCATACGAATGCATACATATGTACATATGTAAGTACATACATATATGTATTTACGTATTTATAATTAATTTTAAATTTGCGTTGTACTCGCATGTACACATACATATGTACATATTTGTTTTCAAAACAATTGATGTTTTAAGAATGTTAGTATAGTTGCCTTAAGTCGTGGGGGCACAACATTTTGAGATACGTGTATATTTTCTGTAGAAAGTAATACATATTTTTTTCAGTGTACGAACTTGATACTTACATATGTATGTATATGCACATGTGTATATGTACCAATGTATGTTTGTATGTATGCCCGTATATAGATTTCCTTTACATTAGTAATATGATAATTAGATAACATTACAATTAAATGATTTACATAAGTAAATTGTACATACTAGGCATGTCAATTCCGGGATCCCGGCCTTTTTTAACTCCCAAATATCCCGGGATATGTCTATTCAAATCCCGGAATTGCAGAAAACGGCGAATTTATTAGCCCTTTATTTTTTTAATTTTGTATCATAAAAATTTCCCTTTCAAGGGCAAAACAAAGCTTTTAGAGAGTTCACAAAGAGCATTTAACGTTTTCTCTACAATCCAACCAGCAAGTGTTGAGGCGCAGCAATGCTCTCCATTGCAGATTTTAAATGCAACAAATTTAGGTCCAGGTTGGAGGATAACACATTTAAAGCTTTTATTTCTTTGAGATGGCATTTTAATCAAAATAAGGAATAATTCTGCCTCGTTCAAAATGGAATGCGTGATGTGTTTAATTTTTACTTGATGTATTACTTTTTTTACTAATTGGTAATATATTAATATTTAATATATGACTCAAAAAGTGATTAAAAATAATTTTACTTTATGAAGGTGCATTTGCTTCTGCACTAAAAATGTAAATAATTTTGAATGTATGTAAAATTGTACGTTTATTTCTTCTGGTTCTTGAAAATACCAATAAATAACATACTCGTACATGCATGATTTACAACAAATCGTTCTCTTTGTTATATTAATGTTATTTTGTATACTTCTATAATTATAACCCGACATCTGACGTTGGAGCTCAGTTGTCGCTCCCGATGCTTCTCCGACGACTTATTGCTTGTGGAGGCCTTCATCTCGTAGCCAATGAGCTGTCAAAAGGAAAATTTAATGGAATGAATATTGGTTTCAGTGAAATTGTTTTCGCTGTTATACTATTTAAGCTTGTGTTTGACAGGCGCCTTTTGACGGTGAGAATATCATTGTAATGCAAGAAATTGATTATGAATGACATATGTACATAAGAATGAAAAAGTTAATAATAGCAGAATGTCCAACAAAAAAATAATTCCAAGAATCTGATAGTAAAATAGGATATGAGGTGATCCCACCTGTAGCCAAAAGTAAACAAGCAAAATGGCGCTTTCTAAACTTTTAAGCCTCTACAATCCTTAAGACCATAAAATCGTAGTGGTTTTTTTGTACGATTTATTATTTAATGTTTCTGCTAAAAAAAAACTTGACTGTGTTTTTAAATTCAACAGAAAAAAGTGTTGTTGTCTTTTTCGAAATAAAATCTTCCACAAACTAGCCTCGAGCTCAATTAAATTGTGAATTATTATAAACAGATAATGTACAAAATTAAAAGAATTATTAAATATTCTCAAAATTTGGAGCGTTCACTTATCGCCTGATTTGAATTCCGTACGCTTTGATTTTTACGGCATTTTGGTTTTAAAGTGAAGCATTGAGCTAATGTAAACATGGGTTTCGGACAATCAACGAATGGACTATATACATATACTATATATATTTACTTATGCACACATACATATGTATGTATATTCTTATGTTTGTATGTACCTCTGATAAAGAAATAACAGCAGTCCCCGTTTTTACTTTGATGTCAATCGCCTTAAATGTCACATAAAGTCAAAGTTTTACATATAACCTTACCATTACCGATTCTAAACTTTAGTATTTTGCCTGATTGGAAACATGTAAAAAATTCACTTTTTATTTTACTGTTAACGAGAAAAGTTAACGACAAATGTATGTACATATGTACATATATACAAACTTGTACTCACCCAGCAAGTGCTCTGCAGTGAAAACCTAACTAGTATGCCAAAATTCTAGTTCATGATGGCGAACATCAACTAATTTAATTTTTTTTTTTTTTTCAAATAGCAAAAACTTAAGTTCGAAAGGGAAAGGATATAATGGAATTGTTATAAGAAATATGTATTCAACTTTTGGAAGCACTCTTTGTGGTTGAGACACTTAATTTCTTATTATTAATTACATATGTAAATATCTCTTAAAAACGACGACAACTATTTAAAACAATAAATAATTAGTTTAAATCGTATATTTAACATTTTTATTTGGTAGGAGTTTGCCAAACGGAGACACAAATTTCAAATACACACGGTTTTCTCAAAATAAATTTGAGAAATAAATATGTACAAAATCATAGTTGGAAACAAAAAAAAATCTCCATACGGTGATGCACGGTATATATATAGTAGGAATAGTAGGAATTCGGACATTTTTTTGAATTTTTTTTCTTGGAAATAATACTGTCTAAGCATGAAATTCGCAACACAGAGTAGAAAACAAAATACTAATTATTATTTACCGTCTAAGCACGAAGGCTATTAGAGTATATTGATATCTCAAACCTAAAACGTAGTTTGTTTTAAGAAACCCAACGAACTGGTATTTTAACCGATGCAGGAACGGACAACCGCAATGTTAACAAAACCGTTACTTACATGGAAAAAGTGGATTTTCCTACAGGGTACATTCGCGGTTACTTATTAACAATTAATTAGATACAGTTTAACATAGTGTTTAGTATTCTATTGAATAAGTGTACTTTTCAAAGTATAGCGCAAAAGCTGTACCGTTTATACTCAGCAAATATTTTCAAACTCGAAATTATATTCTCTTCCTTCTAATTATGGTACTATCAACCTGAGACTACTTAATGATCACAAAGAAGTAGCCAATTGTAAATTGTTTTGTAAAATTATTCCAGAGGTGTGGTTAATTCATCGCTCTGACGTTCAACAAAATAAAGTTTCACTTACACACAAACATAGTAAAAATTTGTTGATTTATCGCGATGAGGATGATCCTAGCCAACACAGGGAAGATAATTGTAAGAGATATCGTCAAAATAATAAATAAATACACTACTAATGTTTGACGATATTTTCTCAGTTTTACCAAAAACATGATTGGATAAATATTTACTTGGGTTTTTGTATCATTAAAACGAAAATATTCACTACTCTGCTGGAAAGTTTTAGACAATTTTTGGTCATTGTTTTTATGTTCTATGTACAAATAAAATGCAGACTCCCTGAAGAAGGCGCGAATGACGCCGAAACGCGTAGGAGAATAAAATAAACTTTGTTTACTTTATTAAAAACTACCGGCCGAAAAGCTCCAAAAACATCCCAACAGGAAATCAACATTGGCCCGAAATAAATGTTTTTGAACATTTTTATTCTAGAGAAAGTCGCGTAAGATTCGCTTTAGCAGTCGTCTTCAAAGCACATGTAATTGACGACTCTTCCGCAATTCAGAAAACCATTGCCTGGTATTGAACATATCAAAAGTAGGAATAAGAAAAGGTTCTTACGTAATCGAAAATGTTTGCGGGGGCCTTCGAAACCAAATATTGGTTGGGTACTAACAAATGGCATATTATAATATTTATGAACAAGTATCTACATAAATATGAACGTGCTTGCACATTTATTTTTAAACGTAAGTTCAATAAGTGTTTAGCTGCATTTAACTACTTTTTTCTTAAACAAACAAGTATTTGATCAAAGGTGAGCTAAGCTAAAAACTCAATAGTTTATTACTTATGCAGTTATTTTTTACTATTTTTTAGTTGCGCACTCGCCCTGCAGGAAATCTTGTTTCTACTGGTTTTGGTAATACCAGTGAGTTATTAAATTTTGTATTTCTATATCGAAAAATGGTACAATAAAATTAGCCTGCACTTTATTATAAATATACATATAGAAATACTTATTTATTTATCATCGGTTTGTTAAATGTTTGTTGATATAATTTATATTTTACATAATATTTATTTGTAAATTTTAATGTACAACCTATCGTCATCACATTTCAAATTTATGTGCATATATGTACATACATACATATATATACATATGTAGATATGTAAATAACAATTTAGTCATTGCGTATATCTTGTGAGTAACTCTGTTTAAATATGAATTTAATTGCGGATTATGATATAAAGTATCTGAGATATTTAGCAAATATAATAAAATGTTCTTGTGCGGCATACAAATGTACACATGTACATACATACATATACACGTATGTATGTGTAAACTCACTGTAAACAACGCTAAGATAAAACAAGTAAAAAAATCTTCATACCTTTCATGAATGGAAGAATAATGACAGCAATAAAAGTCTCAATAATAATAAAGACTTGTGGAAAATTTCAAGTATTTAGCTGATTAAATGAAGGGTTTATAGCTAAAAATGCAATATCTGAACTATCGGTTGTATGACCGATCTTAATGATTTTTTCTGCTAAAAAAGTTGGCCGGTTCCGACAAATGTCTAATAAATATGTCAAGTTCCATTCCCTGAAAGGTATAAAATGTTTTCATTCGAAATAAAGTTGTGAAATCCATACTGGTGCACGAAAACAAAAATTCGCAATCAACAATTATGCTTAATCTCAATTTGAGATGCATTTGAAATCAACCAATCTCTTAAACATCAGGCGTTAGTTCTCAAATGCATCTCAAACTAAAATACAGTTTTTTATATAAAACCTTCCTCTATTTTACTTTGAGAACAATTCAACTAATAACCTTTTCTCAAGGATGAGAGAAGCAGAGCAAATTGGGATTCAGTTACTCTCTTTGAAATATTTGTATACACTGTATGCTATACACGAACATGGTTTTACTGAGAATCGGAAGAAATTGCAAACAAAAATGTGAGGTTAGGTTCTGCGAGGATTTGTAAATTTTTAAGTTTTTACCAATTTCGGCACTTTATGCAACATATTTATATTTAAATAACTTCATTTATGCTCTGTCTTTAATTGGAGATCTTTAAAAAAACACTGCAGAGTAACATTAGGAGACACAAGAAGCTTAACTTGCTACCAAGTGCGCACAGCTACACCTTCACATCGTTTTTAGCAAGTTTTATATCCCCGTATCATTGATAAACTCTGTGACTTAACACTGCCCACTTCATGTTTAATAACTTTATTTTAAATAAAATTGCTTTTAAGCATTGAATTAAGCACAAACAATTGTATGCTTTCAAACATACAAACAAAAATAACCGCGTTCTGTGACGTAGCAACTACAGCTGATTCTGTCAAATTTGCTGAGAGCGAATAGCGGTTTGCGGAAGGCGCAACCTCTGTATTTTCTAAATCGTGCGGTAAATTCACCAGCAATTTAGAATCCGAATGTCTTTTTTTAGGATAATAAATTCATCATGATAATTACGTAGACGCTATGTTATTAAAAAATATTTATAATCATAGAAACAATAGAATTATTCGTGGTTTGGCTTATAGGAGGACAATGAGCATCAAAGTTAAGAAATACGTTGAGTCTCCTGAAATGGGTGCGTTTACACAACCAAAAGCCAATTTCTCCAGTGGGACGCAGCGAAAACAGCTGATTCTGTCAAAATCACAAACAGAGGAATAGCGGTATAGAAATGGGCACTTCCTTTGTTTCTGTCAATCGTGGGACACAGTCTGTTTTTATATTTGCATTTTCGGAGCGAAAGAAAGTGCTAAAAAATTTGTTTAAAGTGTTTCACAACCCATTCTCAAATTCAAAAAAAAAGTTTGACAAAAATATTAGTCATTTTTAAAATGATTTATTAATACATAAAATTAAATCAGGAAATACAATTTTTCTCAAAGTAAACGTGTTTGAAATATTTTTGGCAGTGCATCTCCTCCCTATATAATAAAGTAAGAATTAATTTATATTTATTGGCGTCCACTTTGGCCGAGTGTGTAGCGACACATACATATGTATGTATGTACATACGTGCTCTGATTAAAGCTGCCATAGTTTGGTTTAGAACCAAGAAAAAATATGTATGTAAAACTAAGAAGCAGGATTACAATATTTTTTTTTTTTTTTTGAAAATGGGGAAACTCAAAATTGTTAAGATGAAATAAACACAACATCCAACTCGGCTAGCGTAGCACAATAGGTAGCGTATTGGCTCTGCAACTCCGAGCTCCCGGGTTCAAAGCCTGAGAGAAGTGGTTATGAAAAATTAAATTAAAAATTAATTTAATTTAATAATCAAAAAGAAGTCTGATGAGGAAATGTGGTGATTTCCGAAATAGTACTATAACTTCAACCATTAAAAACTGTTGTTGGTTTTTCACAAAAAAATCTTCCATAAACTGGTCTTGAGCTCAATAAAATTGTAAAATGTTAAGTGTTTTATAACAAAAATTAAGTCCATTTTAAAAGTGTGACTTGCTATTTATCTAAATAGAGGTGACTCTCAAAAAGAAACAAAAATTGGGTTTTTCAAGACATAGACATATCAAGGTTCAATCAACAAAAATTTTCTTAAGATTTCAGTTTTTATATTTCCTAATTCTTGAGTATTTTCAAAGAGCGAACTCAATAATTTGATCGGCCACCCTAATGCATACATGCCATTTTGCAAATACGTATGTATGTATGTACTGCTATTGACTGTAACATTGTAAATAATTATACATATTTTTGTACCTACGATTGCATGAACTGACACCGTTTTTTAATTAAAACATTGATCACTCTTTGCTCTCGTTTATTAGTTGCGAGTGAAACTGGGCATACGAATGTGAATATTAATTCAGCAATTTAATAAAATTTGTATCTACAAAATATATGTAAACAGCGACTCAGCAAACATTTCGCCGTCGTTCTGAAACACTTTTACAGCGTTTATTTTCGAAATGAAAGCTTAATAAGTAATTAATATAAAACGTGAAAAAGTCAATAAAATTTGTATTCTTAAATAAAATTTGTCATTTCAGCTGTTTTCTAACTTATTGAAAATTTGTTAGCTTAATTAAAATTATGATAGCTACCTTAATTTTGAGTTATTTGTTTAATTTTTTAATTTGAAAATTGGGCAATTTTTTTCGATAGAAAAATTCCAAATTTTGCTTTTCCCATACATTAATGGTGTTTTGATCGTATGTTCAATAGGTTTTGTTTTTAAATCATTGGCAATATTTTTCATGGTATTTTGTTCATAAATTTTTATATACCAAAGTTTGCAACTCTACAAAATTTAGAAAAAGCCATACAATTTCATCCAAATTTCGAATTATTAAATTCGCTTTGTGTTTTATTTTTGAGTTTATCTATGCATTAGTTATTGGCTTTTATTTGAAAATTTGTTGTGCTAGCTTTCGTTAATTTTGCATGCATTTTGATCATTTTCTACTACATCAAATATTTGCGTAAACCTTGCAAAACCAACTTATACCATTTAATACATATTTTATATTTTAACTATAAATTTTGCATAAAGTTTGAAGTTTGATTTTATACAGTTTTCGGTAGAAAATTAAAATAATTTATAAAATATAGACATGCTATAAAAAAATATATATGTATGTTCATTAACGCATTAGGATAATTTATTTTGCTTCTAATTAATTAAAGTAGATTATTTTCCAATCGAAATGCAGTTCATGATCTAACAAAAACCTTAAAATATATTTCGTCAAAAAAAAGAACCGAGTTTTTTAGCTTAACGATATTATTGAAATTTATAAAAAAATAAAATTTTAAATAGTACGTAATCGTTAATTGTGTTAATTGTTACATATTTTGTTGGTTGGTTTTTGTTATAATTTCAATTGGAAAATAGTTTAAATTAATTGAAAAAAAAAATGATTTGTTCAAATTTTTGACCAACAATGTGAATATTTAGGTAATTAAAATTAAAGCAATGTTAAAAATGACGGTTAAACAATAAAAAAAAATACCCATTCAGAATTTACTTGAGTGTTTATGATTAAAAAAGTCATAATTACTTTTTTACAAAAAGAAACTTTTTTTAAATGCATTTCAAATACAATTGAGCTTAGGGAAAGCTGTGCCTAATTTTATTGGTGTATGTCTTCAAATATACGAAACTTTATGAAACTTTAATGGCTAAGTACATATTTGTGAATATATAATAAAACTACTTATCTCGATTTGGCTATTACTAACTTAAAATAAAAAAAGTCAAATAAGTTACAATGTCACAACTATGCAGAATGTTTTAATGTTTTTGTTTTTATGTATGAACAAGTACTTGATATTTGATTCTTGACGTTGTGAATCAAGCTTCCTTAAAATTAGGATGTTAATGACTTTGTAACGAATTCGGTGTCAGGCGGCTATAATTCATCAATAAAAGCGAATAATAAAATTTTTTATTTATTTTTGTTAAAACGTAGACGCATGTGTGTGTATAAAATAACACATGATTATCTTATCAAGCCTTCAATTCGAGATGCCAGCTACAAGAATATAGAATATACCAGAACTCATGTTCCATATTTCGATCGCAAATGTCATCAAAATGATATTGTTTGCAATAAAATATTTATTTACGTATGCAAATAACGCATTTGGAAACCAGAAGCTCTGCACAGACGAGTACCTGCGTACGTATATATATATGTATGTATGTATGTACTTGGATAAGTAAAAATATATGCACGTACAATGTACACACACACGTCTAAAAATAATCATTCTCCTTCAAATCAGACATGACGCAAGCAAATCGATACCAAAATAACAAATGTGTGCATGTGCGAGTCCTTAAAAATCACCAGTTTTTCTAAATGTCAATTATTAATTTTATCAACGGCACTTAGCATTTTAGCTGCATATGATTTTTTATGTACATATGTACATACATATGAACATGCATACATACATAGGTACGTTTTTTATAAATTTCTTTCGTAACCTTTAGTCTTCCGCCAGGAAATAATTTCGTTATCTTATCAGCGAAACTGGTATAAATAAAAAAAATTAAAAAAACTTACTGCGGTGGCGTGCCAACAGAAGAAATACCAAATTTGACTTCTCTATAACGAACACCGTTGCAATTATAGCTTCCATTGTTTTGCACTAAAATAATCATCGATTGCGCATGAGGTGACAGTTCTATGAGTATTAGCTTTAAACGATTTGCATGCGCGAAGCATTTGAAGCTCATTAAATACGCGTGCCAAATAATATCATATAGAACAATTGCATGATGTTCGATTTGTTTAAAATGCAATACTCGTAAAAAATGTTAGCGATTCCGCAACAGATTGATACGTTTTGGAAATCAATACATACCTACATATATATGTACATACAAACGTTTATACATATATACTACATCAATATGTATATAAATGTCACATCCATTAGCGGTTGGATTGAATTCCCACTTTTTCGCCGTTTAGATTTCGCCATTGTAATAATTAGTTAACGAATTAATTTATATACGAACGGTTAAAACGCGATGTGGTTACAACTGTTCTAAAATGGAAAAGATGGTGTTGCACCACGGTATACTTTTCGAAAAAAGGAGGTGGCTATGTCTTCAATGTTTCTCATGTTTCCTTTATGCTTTTCATTTTACCGCAAACCTCCTATACAAAACTAACCTTAAAAATTACTTAAACACTTCCAAAAATCGCAAAGCTGAATATACATATGGCCCCAAATTGTGTTTTGTTTGTAATTTTGCAAATCGTATTCGGAAAAACTTAGCGGTTTGTTCACTAAATAATTCAATAAAAAAAATTTTGAATTCGGGCCAAAAACTACTTTCGGGTAAACGCGTTTAAGATAAATTACAGTATATAACTTGATGGAGACGTGTACATTACGGAGCCCAGAAGCATGCACGAAATGCTTTCTGTGGCGTATTTTTGGATACATATAGATTAAAATAAAATTTAAAAAAATCGAAGAACCTATTTTGTATTAAAAATATAAAAGTAATATTTTTGGCATCAGTTTTCATCATAACTGATCTAATTTTATTTGGTGACAAACAGGTATCGGAGGTGTGTCATAGTAATTTTTTTTTTTACCAATGAAGAGGGGAAAAGAACGAAGAAAAGACATTTGGCACTTTAATAAAACTTGTTTGTCGCCAAACAAAATTTGACAGTGAGAATAATTAAAACTCGTTCCAATAACGCAACACTTTCTACACTGTCAAGTTCAGCAACAACAAAACTAAAAATTATTTTTAATTAAATTGAATTTCTTAAAATTTGTTTATAATATTTTGCTTAGTAATTTCGTTGGGGTACATTTTTTCATTACCACTTTTTTTAAATCGGAACAGCTCCAAAACGACAGTTTTCCATGGAACCTAACTCGACAGAACCGGTTCTTCAAATGCAAGGAACCGTACATAACAACCTCCTCAAAAAACGTTACCTCAAAAAGCTTAAAATGCAAGCTTTCATCATTTAAATCAAGATTACATTAAGATTCAGAAAGATGCGCAACCCTTTTCAGGAATATTTTCCTGCATTAATTGAAAAATGAAAACTATGTAAATGTATTTTCATATGACCTTTTCATAAATCTCGTATCAGTTTAGTTAAATACTTAAATAAAATTCTCTGACTTCGGTTACTTTTATTTTGCACAAAATTGTGACATTCGTAGAAACTTATACATTTATATTATTCAAGTATTAGCTATTGCCAATGCTTAGCAAATAGCTGATCGACAAAACTAAGTTAATCACTTGGAAAGCAAGACAAAAGCGACCAACAACACTGTTATTGCTCCCATTTGAAAGAAATACAAATATGATCACACAAACACATTCATGCATTTACACAGTATGTAACATATTTAGCAAAGCAAATTTCGCACCTTACTAATTTTAGTGTGTGCAAATCATAAATTGAACTTAATTGATTTATAAAACCTAATCTCTCACAATTGAGTTGTAAATAGCAAAGCCCTACTGAAATTTGCTGAAGCTTTTATGGTTTGCCAGTGCCGGTGTTGCCATTTGAATACTTATTGTTTAGGTTTTGATACATTTTATTGCCCCCCAAAGTGCAAACAAGTTAAAGAGGTTCTAATTTTTAAAAAGTTTTTTTTTATTGTATGGCTATATAACTTTTTTTTTATTTAGTTGTTTTTGAGCTTAAAGCCGTTTGGTTTTTGGGAAGAATATAAAGAAATAACAACAATACTAAAAGTGTTTGAAGTTATAGCAGCTATTTCGCAGATCACCACATTTTCTCATCAGACTTATATTTTTCCTTCAAGTTTTGCATACAATTTATAAGCCTTTATGTTTGTATTTATGTATACAATGGTAAGAAAGTGTTAAAAATTAAATTTGTCCGAGTAGTTTTCAGGTTTAAGTTAAAAAGATAGGAAAACCCTTAAGCGAAATTTAAATTCTGAAGATAATTTACATACATACATACATACGGTTCAAAGACAGATTATCTTATATTTCAAATACAATAACTATAGAAGAGAGTATAAGATAATTATACAGGTCTGCAACAAATATGCTGTCTGGATATTTTCAACTGATTTCTTTGTATTTAGGTGTTTTGAAAACTAAAAAAATATTCAAAAAATTCCAGAACGTAAGGTAATTTTACAAAACGCAAAACTTTATTATAAAAAAGGGTTTTTTTTGGGCTAACTTGTAGGCATTAATAATAGGTATAATTTTATTTTAATTACTGTTTTTAAACTCACTTTCTCACTCAGGAACTTACTTTTGCCGGGAGTGTCTTCCTCCTGGTTTAAATATCGTGAGAAGCAGTTTACTTCCTACTTTGCCCAAGAGGACGAGTTGGTTTATTGTACCAACATTGATGGTTTGATGGATACGATTAAGATCTGATACGACCCAGCAGAGTGGCGAATTTTCATAGATTCTTCAAAAAGAAGCCTTAAAGCAGTTCTGCTTCACAACGGTGATTTCTATACTTCCATTCCTGTCGGTCATTCCGTACACCTCAAGGGAACCTACAAGAACTTGGAATTGATACTTTGCAAATTTAAATATAAAGACCACGGTTGGCAAGTGTGCGGTGATTTCAAAACCTTGGACATGGCGCTCGGACAACAATTCCCTTGCTTTTTGTGTCTATGGGATAGTAGAGACCGAACAATTCACTGGATCAAAAAGTGTTGGCCTCCGAGGGAGCTTAAAGTTGGCGAAAAGAATTTGTAAAGTCACTTCCAAGAGATGGAAATTGCTTCAAATACTTAATATCAAAGTTTCCAGGCCTCTCGTTGGCAAAGTTGAAAGAAGGTGTTTTCATTGGACCAGATATTAGACGGCTTATGGCTGATCCACTATTCATCACAACCATGACGGATCCTCAAAGAGAAGGGTGGATTGCCTTTAAAGAGGTCATAAATAAATTTTTAGGCAATAACACAGATCCAACTACAAACAAATCGACAAAATAATGTTAAAAGCATTTTAAGCTTTAGGTTGTTTGATGAGTTTAGAAGTACATTTTCTTCATTCCCCCCTCGACTTTTCAGAAAATTTAGAAGACGTGAGTGCAGGGCAAGGTGAACGATTTCAGCAAGATATTAAGGAGATGGAAAAAAGATACCAGGGAAGATGGAGCGTTTCAATGATGGCAGACTACTGTTGGACGCTTCAAAGAGACCTTCCCACAAGCGAAAATGAGAGACAAAATTAAAGTTATTTTCGGATTCAGCACATCGAAAAACACAAGAATTACACAAAAAAACCAAAACAGCTCTCAATTATTTTTTTTCTGCAGACTTGTGTTATTGATTGTAGCAATACCTTTTACCATACAACTCTGTATTATTTATGTTATCGATAACTATATTTACAAAAGCGGATTTACACGATCGCACTTTTATATTTACAAACACGTCCGAAAGTATGACAAAAAAAATTAATTTCAGTCATCGGCGGATACAGAAAATAATTTGGGCGGGAGAGTCCAAAAAATATGTTGGTATACAAATCATAATAGATGAACTGTTACATACATTTAAATTTTTCTGCGTGTAGGGTTCTGTTATTTCGGTCCCACATATTCTTAAAAATTCGAACGAGAGGGGGGGAATTTATTAACACTAGTGATCATGTGAGAACCGCTATCGCTAAGTGAAATTACAGTTGTCCTTAATTACCTTAAATTATTGTGTAAACGGGCTGCTTAACTTCCTGATTATATTGCGTCTCAACCACATAATATTAGTCACATATGTTCAGTATTGATGCAGCAGGTAAAATTAACACATCCAAAGACATTGCTTTACTTAAGGCCCGGTCACACGCAGTTATATTTAGAATGACACGAGCACTGAGTACTGAGTTATTATCGTGAATAACAAAAAAGTATCGATATGTTAAATATTGTTTTCAGTTTATCACAACACTAAAATATGTCTTGGATAACCCTTTCCAGTAATGACGTTTTGTTAACATTGGCAGAACTAAAATAATGAATGCTTAACGAAAAATGAGTGGACTTTCGAGTGCGTTACATGGCAATAACAGTGATTAAGTAATTTCACCTGCGATACTGCGAACAGAGGTAACGTCTTCTTTCACTTCTTCGCTTATTGCTCTCCTTTGTTTAGAGATTTCACTGGGGTCGGGTATTTGTAATTCGGTTTTCTATCACTTTTAAATTTCATCAGCATTTCAATTTGATTGCTCCCGTTTACACCACCCTCGACATTTTCAAGCTCAAAGTATTTAACATTTTTCATCGTTAAAGGTGATTTTTTAATATATGTATGCTTGTTAAATATTTCTCTTTCAACATTTAAAAAACACGTATTATCAATTTTTGTTTAACGCTTCCGCGCATTCTTTGTAAACAAAAAAGAGTTGTTAAGGAAATTAAAAACGTTTTAATAAAAAAACAGACGACAAAAATTTATTGACTGATTTCAAAATTTTTTTTGCAATCGGTATACATATTTCGCTGCATTGGGATTTTAAATTTAATTAAATGCGTTTCAAAAGATGTGATTCTGTCTTAAGACAAGTGTGAAGCGATGGTCATCAAAAGTCATCAATAAAAAAAGTAAAAGATTATTTGTTGATTCAATTCCAACTAAGTCAAATCATGCTATTTGACCACATATGTATGTACATACATACATGCAAGCACATTCTCAAATCGAATTGCACTAAAATCACATTTTGAAGGCGAGTTACCAAATTAAATGTGCACAGAAACACGAGATTAGTTAAGACGATTGCTTCATGCAACTCTGTAAGCAAAACATTTAAACAGCTCTTCTTCCATTTCTTTCATTAATGCTTATTAATTTCACAAATTGACACATCTATTAAAATGCTTGAATTGGGAAAAACACAGTTTGAAAGCATGTTCGTTCGATTTATATCTTTTGTTGCATACAAACACTTGCTAGACTGACGTGATACCGTCTTTGACGTCATAGAAACGAGGTAATCATATTTTTATATACACATGTATGTATGCTTGTGCATATATGAAAGTATAGCATTTGAAATGATATTAATAAAAAAAACAGTAAAGCCTAACGATTTTACAAAATAAAAGTGTGAAATCCAGGCGGTTTAGTGTTTAGATAGTTGGAATTTAACTTGCATTTCATTAAGGGACGGTGACGGCCCCCAATAGACTCCACAAAAAATTATTTACTATACCTTGGACAAATTCATAAGTCTGAAGATGAAATTCCCATCATTCTCCAACTCATCACTTAGTTTTAGAAGAAGTCATATTTGGCCGCTGTGGTCGAGTGGGTAGCGGTGCGTGTTATTACTCGAAATGCCGTTGGGTTCGAGGTTCGAATCTCAGCCAGGGCAAGCAAAATCTTAATAATAGAAAAAGTTTTTTCTAATAGCGGTCACCCCTCGGCAGGCAATGGCAAACGATTCTCATAAAATACATCTGCCGGTCGGAGTCGCCACAAAACTGTAGGACCCTCCATTTGTAGGAGAATATAAAGGCGGACACCACAAATGGTAGAAGAAGCTCGGCCAAACACTGAGCTATATACATAGTGCAAGCGCCAAAATAATTTTCTGCCAGTTACGTAGTGTTTGTTTGCTGTCATATGAAGCGAAATTATAATAAAGAGGAGAACAAAACAAGAACACCGAAAAAGTGCTATGATTGAGTGTAATGAATTATTGTAATTAGCAAAAAGTGTTTATGGAGTTTGGTTTTCGCAATATAAACTATATTACATGCTCCCAATTGCGAACAAATCGCCACGATTATGGAAACGGATTTCTGATTGTGTAATCTGTAGTAATTCGTTCATGAGCTCTGTGCATTGTTTTTACTTTTAAAAGCTGAAGTTTCAAAAATATTTTATCAACTACCTTGAATTGTACTGAATGCATTCTAATCACATGAATTACAAAATATGACAGTTTAAATTAAAATAAAAAACAAAATATTTAAAAAAGAAGGTTGGTTGCGCTTATCTATTTGCTGTGCCTTGCTAATAAAAAAGTTTATAATAATTTAAAATATAAGAAAATTTATAACATTTAAGAAAACGATTATTAAAGTCTTACTAATTATCATATTTTGTTAAGCACTATATTAATATTTTGTAGCGTCTTGGGGCAATTTAATTCTAATTCGGCAGTATCAATATAAGTATTGACAGTTAACTGCCGAATGAGAGTAAACTATGACTGTAAAATATTTAAAATTTTAAAATTGGTCTTATGACCAAGTCTGTTTGCGTTTTTATGTAAAAAAATAAAGCACGAAGGTGTCAATTGATTACAGCTAGTATTTGTAATTCATTTTTCTCAATGACAACACAACATGTCATAACATCTGTGTATATTTATAATCAGCAGTTTGTACCTTAAATTTTTGTTGATATGATAATAGAGCAAAATTAGGATTGATAAGAGAATTTAAGTATGAAAACTATATACATACATACATATAGGTAAATATATAACTCAAATTCCGTAAATGTGTGGAAGCGCATATTTAAAACCGATGTTTTAATTTTAAAATAAGTTTACACTTATACATACATACTTATTCAACATATACATATACGTATATACATATGTATGTACATATATACATATGTAGATATGAGCTTCCACAAATGTGAATCACATAAATATTGCATGATTTGTAGCAGTTAAGTCATAGAACTCATAAAATGTGTGAAAGATTTTTTCGAAGTGTAGTTGAAATCAAAGCAGAAATATTTGAAACTATTTCTATAATTCAGCCAACATGCGGTAGATAGGTGAAAGAGTTCTTCTGGAAGAGCATCTGACCGTATTTTCCTCAAATCTACAAAAAAATATATAAATAATAATATAAAAATATAATTAGATATGTACATATGAGTATGTATACGAGTATCAAATGTTAGGTATTTTTTTATTTAAACAATGTTTCGTTTGTTTTACTATATATTTAAGAATCTTTTTTTTATAATTTTTTTTTTTTTTTTAAATAGTACTTTTCAAACTTCAAACTGTTTTTCCTCAAAATTTTTTACACGAAATACTTATTTATTTTAATATGCATGTCAGAAGAAAATATATTTAATTACGATACCAAAATTTTAAAAATGAGATATATTTTTTATATATTTTTTTTAAATATACTTATCTTTATTCCGCGGAAATTACCTCTTCTATTACCTACATATACATATGTTTGTATGTACCATATGTTTGCACAAAAAAGTGCATATCCCATCTTTTAGAAATACTTGAATTCCTTTGTAAAGTGGACAGATTCAGGCAATCGATTACTCTTTCAGGACTAAAAAGACCAATGCCCTGTTATTAAATATTTCATAAATAAGAATGAGACAAAATTATTTCGTGAACATAAATGTTTGCTTGGAATTATTATACTCGTAGCCTTTAAACCAGTGTTGGAAAGACTGCCAACATAACAGTAACAGCACTAAAAGCTATGCTGTTGCAGTGCTACGAAAAATTTTACTTACATACATGCGCGCGAATATCAACAGCAAAGATTACATGATACGAGACCATTGTGTATAATAACAAGTGAGATATCTTATTTGACAGTTGCATTTGACAGCATACCTAAGCTGGCGTTGACAGGGTAAATAAGCTGGCCGCCAATGTGTCGACCATTACGAAATGGGAATTTACTTTGCAAAATCAGGTGATCTCAGCTGTTCAAAATTTTGACGTTTATCGAAAAGATATCTCACTTGTACGAAACTTTTTGCTTCGTGAGAGTGCTGCCAAAATCCAAATTTTGTATAACATTTTCCTACAGTGCCATATGTAAGAAATGTATTAATTATATTTTTTGCGGATTTTGCAGTTTCCAGGTGAAGTGTGTAAATAGAGTAAATGCAAATGCTATGAATATAAGAAGAAATACACGATATCATTTACTTTCTTACAAAAAATCACAAACTGAAATCAATATCAAATAGCAGAAATTCATATATGTACAATAAGCTATCCCATAGATAAAAAATATGAAATTAAAACACGATGCGTATTTTTATATAAATATTTATGTACATATATTGCGGCAATTTAAAATGCAATCAAAGTCCAGTTTTCTTCGAAAAAATATTTTTATGATATCTTTTTTTAATAAAAGACCATATTTTCAAGTAAAGTTGAAACCTAAGTACTTTTTTATGACTAAACTATGAAATTTATCTCTTTACTTAGAAATTTAAACGAATTTCGTAAAATAATAACATCAACTTTATTTTTTATCCAAATAAAATCGCACTGATTTGATAGCTTTTTCACGCATTTGCCTCTGGTAGCCCGTCTTTTTGCGTATCAGCGGTTCGTGGTCCCCTGATTCGGTATTGTTGCCAGCTCAAACCGGGGGACCAATTCATAAGCAGCGAAAGAGAGTTTCGTATCATATTTTCTATGCCATAACCGCTAACCGTTTTGTAGGAAAAACAAAGTAAAGCTTGTATACAACAAACTGCATTTAAATAAGCAGCTTAATTGCGGAGAAATTTATGTAAAAAGAGCGTCTGATTAAAAAAGGGTCCCTTACGTTATTTTGGCGGTTATGGCTCATACAGTAACTGGAACCATATATGTTTGATCTTTGTATAAAATTCGCAAAAACTATGGTTGCATCCTCTAACAAAACTATAAAAACCCCATTTATTTAATATAATACAAAATTAACAATACATTAAAAAAATTTCATGAAAATTTAAAACTTCTGAGTACGCAGTTTTGTAGCTCATTAAATTTTAGCACAACAAAGTACAAGTTTCTAGTGGCTACGGATTGCCACAGTTTCCTCCATGCAACACAAAACCTCTATTATTTTTTTTATGGAAGGAATTGCGAATGGCCGCTGTGGTCGAGTTAGTAGCGGTGCGTGCTATAACTTGATATGCCGGTGAGTTCGAGGTTCGAATCTCAGTCAGGGCAAGCAAAATCTTTATAATAGTAAAAGTTTTTTCTAATAGCGGTCACCCCTCGGCAGGCAATGGCAAACCTCCGAGGGTATTTATGCCATGAAAAAGCTTCTCATTAAATACATATGCCGTTCGGAGTCGGCACAGAACTGTAGGTCCCTCCATTTGTGATATAATATAAAGACGCACACCACAAATGGCAGGAGAAGCTCTGCCAAACACTGAGCTAAATAGTGTAAGCGCCAAAATTATATATATAAATGCGTTTATAAACAAAAAGTGTACATACATATGTATGTATGTGCTAAGTAAAGATAACTCCTCGTTATGCAATATGAAACTACAATAAAGCTTCTCTTAAAGACAATTGTCTGCTTTCCATTTCGTAGTCAAACGATTTTATTTAGTCTAAAAACATTTGTGATATTTTTGCTTAGTAATTTTTTTTATTTACCAAGCAAACGTAAATATACGCAAACTATCATTTGTATGTGTGTATGTATGTTAACTTGAGCACACATTTTTAATATAAATATTTTAATAAGCGCCAAATCGGATAAATGAAATTGGAGCAGTATCCATAACTAAAGTATTAACATTAAAAAAATATTCCACATACATACATACATATGTATTTATGTATATAGTATGTATGTATGCATATAGTACATTTGTGTGTACATACTCGTATTGAAAGCATTCACCATATTCACCATAACTATGTACATACATACATATTTATTTAAATAAAAGTTATGGTTAGAATAAAACTAAAGGTTACAACAGGTGAAAATGATTTCGCAACACATAGTACGTAAATACATACATACATACTCGTGCAACTATGTGTGTGTGTGAGCTTTGAACTTGAACTACATGTGTACAAACATACATATGTATGTATGTATGTACATCGTGAAATAAACAATTCTAATTACAGGCTGCGTTATAAACACACGCACTCATAGTTACATACTATGTATGTTTGTATGTATGTTCGTACCGAGGCTGCAAAACTATCGATGTTCACTTTTTCGATGTTTCGATAGCTTGTGTTTGATAATTTTCAATAAATTATTTCTGAAACCTACGTCAATTTCTTAGGTAGTGGAGATTGAACTATTTACAAACACACGTTTTTTATTTTTTTCTACGAGGAGAAAGCATCGAAAGCCTGTACCCCGTCAGTGTGGGGGACATTAACCAGCACTAAACCTCCTACTGTCATGTACCGATCCCTAGGTTCCAATCCGCACCGACGCCTGAGTCTGTATGTTTCCGCGAAAAGCCTTGAGCAGTCGGAAAGACCGAGATTCCAGTTCTGCTCGGTCATTGGGTCAAACGAGCGATATGGATGCACCACATGGCGGTTGAAACGGCCTAGGTTCCAATCCGCTGTGATGCATTTGGGTACAATTGTGTGTGCCCTCTTACTACGTCTCATACAAATAGTACCGGAAATTCTGCGCCTTCGTCTTTCCTCACTTCTTAAAACCTTCATCGTTGATGAGATAATGCCATTGGCCAGGTTCCATTCATCTTTTCCCAACAGCATTAATTTACAATTGCTTCTAAAGAAAGGTTTTCATGTTTCGCATTGTCTATTTTTCCGATACCACAGAAATCACAGTAAGGGTGACCACGGTTATATATGTACGTACGTACATATGTATGTAAAATTATTCACAGTTCAACCTGTTTCAATCAAAAAATTTGTTTAATTCTAATTTTTTAATATTTAGCGTACCCTTATTTTCAATATGTCAAATATCGTCAAATGCGTATTAAATTTTATTCTAACAAACTGCAAGTTTCAGTTGACATACATAAATAAATATTCTGTTGAGTTTTGAGCGTTTTTCCGCCGAGTTTATTGTGCATTGCCTTTAATACATAAATTGATTTAGTTGAATCTCGATTATTTTAGCATAAATTTTTGTGAACATACAAGCAAATTCGAATCATTTTGTTTTTAATTAAAAACTTATTTGAACTTTTATGCACTTTCAGACCAATTTTTCGTCTCCATTCATTAAATATGAGTGAATGAAAGTTAATTGATATTTGTTGGAACGATTTTCCGTCATCCCTTGTCAAGTTTGGTTTGGAGACAAAACAGTTTCGGCGTTGTGCCATCTTCAGTGTCAATTTCCATCAAATATCAACATTCCACCCTGTGAGACAAGAAAAAGAAGAAAACAAGAAGGTTAATTGGTTAATTTTTTGCAGCAAACATTCCTCCCGAGTTTATTAATATTTATGTAGACATGTAATGTTTGTTTTGCCAACACCACTTGAATTTAAAAAAATACTCTGGTAATAGAAAAAAGGGAAAGCCTTTTGAAAGCCAAACAAAAAGACTTTTTCTTATATATAAAGAGCGAAAACAAAGGTTCCCTTTTCAATCACTCGCATTTCGCAAATGGAAATGAAAATCATCAGAGCTGAGGAATGATTTGTGAAAACCTAGGCGTATTTCAATAGCTGATTTCGGTACGGCAAAAACATAATGTATGTACATTCAAATATATATTTAGTTTTAGCATTCACGATGTGAACTGTTAAAATTTCCATCTACTATATATTTGCTTTTGTTATTTCGACTTGCTCACATATTACAAAAGGGAATTTTAGTGACGTGAAATTATCCTCTTTACTCTTCGATGCTGTGGTTCAGAAGATATCACGTGAGCTTTTTTTTACATTTTTTTTTGGAATTTAACAAGAATAATTTTTAAAACAAACCCACATAAGAAAAAGTAAGAAAATTCTAGCGGAACAGCGTCAATAAATTCAATGGAATTGCACTTTGTACTATGTTATGTAAGAAAATTTCACGAATTATTGTATAATTTGTATAAAATTTTAAACTTGGACGAAAAAAATAAAAAAACACGTGCATGGGAGTGTACGTATGTTTACTGTGCGTATGTACGAACGAGTGTATATACATTTGTATGAATGAAAAGTTTTCGACTTTCAAATGGTCAACCGGCACTGGCAGGTTGCGTAACCCTTTATGACGCAACTGCCCAAACACATTCACCTTCGCGATATTGGCTGGCTGATATTTGTTATAAATTTGCATAGCCGTCGACGTAAATACATAGATACATATGTATGTAGATATGTACGTATGTACAGCGACGTGATGTCCTCGATGATTGCGGTGAATGTTCTTTAGTCACTGTTGTCATTTATAAGTATGTACATATGTATGTATTTACGTACAAATATTTTTTTTCGTTTGTTTGCTTAACTTTGACGTTGTTCTGTTGTATAAGACTCCAAAAATATTGCATGTAAACAAATACCAATAAATACTTATACATATATGTACATATACATACATATGTACATACATACTAGGGTGTTTGATTATTCGACTTTTTTGTAAAACCGGTTTTCGAATAATTCGGAAAATAGTAATTTAAAAAAACCCGGTGCCTAATTTTAAAATCAAGAAAAAACCGGCTAAATGGGGTCTTGTTCAAAATAAGAAAAAAACTACATCAATGTACATTTAACTAAATGCAATTATTTCTATGAAAAAAAATCTTATAAAATAAAATGTAGTGTAATATCAGCATTCAGTAAGCAGTATCAGTCTCTAACCCCCTAATAAAGTAAGCTGTCTCAGTCTCTAATAAAGGCAAAAGTCACAATTTTAGACCTGTTGGCCTTCATTAGAGTCAAAATTAAGTCTCTAGTCCCAAAATAAAGTCTCGAAATTGTGACTTGGCGAAAGTGAGGAAAAGCAATAATCTCTAGCTCATTTTGAGACTTGAGATTATACCAAGTTACTGAATTCGGGCATGAAAGACAAAAGTCACAATTTTAGACCAGTCCCCGAAATCCCAGGATCCCGGCCTTTCTTAACTCCCGAATATCCCGGGATAAGGCTTTTATTTCTTTGAGATTGCATTTTGATCAAAATAAGGAATAATCTGCCTTGCTCAAAATGGAATGATGTATTTTTTTTAATGGTAATATATTAATATATATAATATTGGTATCAAACAGTGATTGTACCAAATATACATATATTTTTGTACTTGAAGTATAAATTATTTTACGTGTATTTCCTTTTTTTCTTGAAAATACCATTAAATATATACATGATTTACAACAAATCTTCTTTGTTATATTAATGTTATTTTGTATACTTCTATCATACAACGACTACCGAAGTGTTAAATTTTTTTGGCAAATTAAAAATTACGATTTAAAACTTCGTTAAATTCGGGATCCCAGGATTGTCCCAGGATTTCGTTTTCAGATCTTAAAAATCCCGGGATCAACAAAATGCCCAAAATTGATATCCCTAATACATAGCGGTCATAATTTAAGGAGTGCGTGGCACGAAAAAATACAGCAAATTCACATATTGACAAATTTAAAAAAAAAGTTTTATTTTAATTTTTCTATTAAAGTATAGAGAATTTTCAAAATAAATCCAAGTTTTAAACTTTATACAAGATTTACAAAATTAATTAAAAGTTTTCATTTAAAGAGTAATGTTTTTTACAAATATTAAATTTTTTTAATATTAAGTTTTGTAGCCCAAAAATGCGTGTCTCAAGTCGTCAAAAATTCAAACTCATTATTGAAAGTTTTTGGCGCATTTGAACTAAATTTTTATATAAAATCACAAACTTTGGGCAAAAACAACAACTGAAAACTTAATTTTTTTTTATTTTTGAAAATATATGTTCTTTCAAATTGAAACGCATAAGCCAATTATATGTATGTATGTATATTAAACTGATGCTCATATTCAAGCATTCATTTGTGCCGGTTTTATAAGTATATATTATGTATGTATGTATGTATGTTTGTATAAATGTAAATATCTACAATAATTGTCACGCGCTGCATACATACATAAGTATGTATTTATGAGTATTTCGTTCATTTGCTACTCTTAACTTTTTCACCCATGTGACAAATATCATGGCACAAACAAATTAATAACTAGCATCGATACTCGTATACTCACACCTTCACACGTACATGTCTACAAACATATGTACATATTTATGTAACTGCACACACAATGCAGAAAGAAAATAGTTCTCCAGGACATTGCAGTTTGTATTCCATTCACGGCCAAACCGAGTCATGGACTTACTTACTTACTTAATTGGCGCAACAACCGCCTAAGCGATTTTGGCCGAGGTCAACAAAGCACGCCAGCTGTCCCTATCTTTTGCTAACTGGCGCCAATTGGAAATCCCAAGTATAGCCAAGTCTTTTTCCACTTGGTCTTTCCAACGCAGAGGAGGTCTTCCTTTTCCTCTGCTACCACCAGCGGGTACCGCGTAAAAAACCTTCAGGGCTGGAGCTATTTCATCCATTCGTACGACGTGGCCTAGCCAGCGGAGCCGCTGGTGCTTAATCCGCTGCACTATATCTACGTCATTGTACAGCTCGTACAGCTCATCGTTCCATCGTACACGGTATTCGCCGTCGCAAAGACGCAAAGGTCCATAAATCTTTCGAAGAATCTTTCTCTCGAACACTCCAAGAGCTCTCTCATCTGATGTTGTCATCGTCCATGCTTCTGCGCCATACAAGAGGACGGGCATGATGAGAGACTTATAGAGTATGGTTTTTGTCCGTCGAGAGAGGACTTTACTGTGCAATTGCCTACTCAGTCCGAAGTAGCACTTGTTGGCAAGAGAGATTCTGCGTTGGATTTCAAGGCTGACGCTGTTATTGGTGTTAATGCTGGTTCCTAAGTAAACGAAGTCCTCTACTTTTTCGAAGTTATAACTGTCAATAGTGATGTTTGATCCCAGTCGTGAATGTGCCGACTGTCTATTTGATGACAGGAGATACTTCGTCTTGCCCTCGTTCACCTCCAGACCCATTCGCTTCGCTTCTTTATCCAGTTTGGAGAAGGCAGAACTAACTGAGCGGTTGTTAAGACCGATGATGTCAATGTCATCGGCGTACGCCAGCAATTGTACACTCTTATAAAAGATGGTGCCTGACCGATTAAGTTCTGCAGCTCGAATTATCTTCCCCAGCATCAGGTTAAAGAAATCGCACGACAAAGAGTCACCCTGTCTGAAACCTCGTTTGGTATCAAACGGCTCGGAGAGGTCCTTCCCGATTCTGACGGAGCTGGTGGTGTTGCTCAACGTCATTTTACATAGCCGTATAAGTTTTGCCGGGATACCAAATTCAGACATTGCGGCATATAGGAAACTTCTTGTCGTGCTGAAGGCGGCTTTGAAGTCGACAAAAAGATGGTGTGTGTCGATTCTTCTTTCTCGGGTCTTTTCCAAGATCTGGCGTATTGTGAATATCTGGTCGGTGGTAGATTTACCAGGTCTAAAGCCGCACTGATAAGGTCCAATCAGTTCATTGACGGTGGGCTTAAGTCTTTCACACAATACACTCGAAAGAACCTTATATGCGATGTTAAGAAGACTAATCCCGCGATAGTTGGCGCAAATTGCAGGATCACCCTTTTTGTGGATTGGGCAGAGCACACTTAAGTTCCAATCAGTAGGCATGCGTTCTTCCGACCATATTCTAGAGATGAGCTCATGCATGCACTTAACCAGCTCCTCTCCGCCGTACTTAAATAACTCAGCTGGTAACCCATCGGCCCCGGGGGCTTTGTTGTTCTTCAGCCGTGCTATCGCTTTCCGAATTTCATCACAGTCGGGTGATGGTACGTCGCGTCCATCATCATTGATTGGGGATTCGGGTTCAACATCTCCAGGGTTGCAGTTGCTTCCATTAAGCAGTGTGGAGAAGTGCTCCCTCCATAATTTAAGTATGCTGTGGACATCAGTCACCAGGTCGCCGTTTTCATTCTTACAGGAATTCGCCCCGGTCTTAAAACCTTCTGTAAGCCGTCGAACTTTTTGAAAAAATTTTCGGGCGCTTTTCCTGTCGGCCAGCATCTCAACCTCTTCGCACTCACGCATTTCGGCCTCTCTCTTGCTTCCTTCTTCAGCTCACGATAACGCTCCCGCACAGCTCGCGTTGCGCCCGATCGCAGTGTGGCCCTGTAGGCAGCGTCTTTACGTTCCGTAGCGGCGCGACATTCCTCGTCATACCAGTTGTTCTTTCGGGCTCGCTGAAATCCGATGGATTCTTCAGCGGCGGTATGTAGACAGCGAGAAATATGGTTCCACTGCTCGAAAATATCGTTCTGTTGATTATTGCTCTCAGAGAGCAGGAGTGCAAGTCGAGTGGCGAAGTGGGTAGCTGTCTGTTGCGATTGCAGCTTTCCGACGTCGAGCTTTCCTTGTGTCCATTTGCGCGCGCTTTTTGCTGCACAGAGGCGCGTGCGGATCTTAGCTGCCACAAGAAAATGATCCGAGTCGATGTTGGCTCCTCGGTTCGTGCGCACATTTAGGACCCTGGAAGCATGCCTTCCGTCTATCACAACGTGGTCGATTTGGTTTCGTGTCTTACCATCTGGAGACAGCCACGTAGCCTGATTAATCTTCTTATGCTGGAACCTGGTACTACAGACTACCATGTTTCGGGCCCCGGCGAAGTCGATCAGTCTCAATCCGTTATCGGACGTTTCGTCGTGGAGACTGAATTTTCCGACTGTGGAACCAAAGATGCCCTCCTTGCCCACCTTGGCATTGAAGTCGCCAAGCACGATTTTTATATCGTGGTGGGGGCACCGCTCATACGTGCGGCCAAGGAGATCGTAGAAGCGATCTTTAGTCCCATCGTCCTTCTCTTCCGTCGGGGCGTGGGCGCAAATTAGGGAGATGTTGAAGAATCTCGCCTTGATGCGGATTGTGGCGAGACGCTCGTCCACCGGAGTGAACGCCAGTACTTTACGGCGCAGTCTCTCTCCCACCACAAATCCGACACCAAATTTGCGCTCCTTTACATGGCAGCTGTAGTAGATGTCGCAAGGGCCTATCACTTGTTTCCCTTGCCCCGTCCATCGCATCTCTTGGATGGCGGTGATGTCAGCCTTTGCTCTGCTGAGGACATCAACCAGACGGGCAGAGGCACCTTCCCAATTAAGGGTTCGGACATTCCAGGTGCATGCCCTCAAATCATTGTCCTTTAAACGTTTGCTGTGGTCGTCATCAAAAAAGGAAGGTCTCATCCGAGGCTTTGTTTTCTTTTTCATTGGATGTTGGTTTTTACGTGGCGGGTTCCAAGCCCTGCGCACAACCCATTGCTGGGGGTTGAAATATTATATTCGTTTATATAGCGAGCCGCTTGCTCCAAGACAGACGCCCGCTTGCAGCCGCACCTCCTGGTGGACAGACGCTGCGGACTTTAGTGGACCCTTAAACCGAATATGTCGGAGTGGCTCCGCTAAAGCTCCCTCTCTATTAGCCGTGACCCATGGCTCCACACGGGTTGGTTACCGTATCTCGCACATGGGTTGCTCACGTTGCCCAGGGTGCACGAACGTGGACGTTAGAGTAGGGATTGAGTACAGCCGTGCAACTGTAACCGCATACACAGAAGCACCACTGCACCCCATTACACCCCAGTCATGGACAGGGATGGAAAATCGAAAACCCAAATTGTACCGAATTTGACAGTCTTTTGCGTTGAAATATACGAAAAAAAGAACTAATAGGTTTTAAGTATGTTTTATTATTTTTAGATAATTGATAATACTGCCATACATTTACAAATCCACTCAGTATTGCAGAATTAACATTCATAAACAGGGAACCGATTTTTATGAAAGTTGTTTTTTCTCTTATACGAGATTGAGTGGTTTCAATTAAAAATCAAATACTCACATTTATTTTTGTTTCATTGTTTGCCTTTTACAAAATGATTATTACCCCCTTCCACATTTTTCGAAATATTTTAATATTTAAAAAGATGACCTATTTATGTATATAAAATAGTATTAACACAATTATAGGAACTGCCTTTTCGCCAATTTCATCATTTTCAGGCGACGAATTTGATAGCTTCCAACGTTCCATTTTTAATTTCAGGGCCCCTTTATGTACATTTAAGGCATTTCTTTGCGATTCTCGAATTTAAACGCTACCAAAAATTTCATGATTCCTTTTGTGGTTCATTGTTACTACACAGAAGTATGGAGAGTAAAGTTTTAAAGATTTATACCCGAATTCAGTAACTCAGTCTCATCTCAAGTCTCAAAATGGGCTAGAGATTATTGCTTTTCCTCGCTTTACGTATAATGCTTTTTACATTTGTTTTTATTTTAATTTTTTGTGACATGCTCATCACCTGGTCACTATTTATAGACTTTATTTTTAGACTATAGACCTTATATTTAGAAACGAATGAATGCCAACTGAGACTGCTTGCTAACTGAATGCTGACATAAAACTATACTAAAATCAAGTTTCAATTACAGGAAAATATTTAATTTAATGAAACAAATGGAAAAAATGTTGGTTTTCTTCTAAAATAATTTTTTTTATTTTACCAATTTCTCATTTTTCTGCTATATGTACTTTGTTTGCCGTTGTTTGTTGAAATGAAACTGTTTACGTTGAAATAAAAACATGTACTGCCCTTGACCGTAAATAATAAATTTCCGGTTTGAAATAATTTTTTGCGATAGTTTGCTTCTGCTTTAAAAAAAAGTGTGAATTAAAAAAAATCTTTCCTTAATTTGAAAATTTTTTTCGTTACGTCTTATTGTAACCTAAAAGTCGGAAAAAGTTATAATTGCAAATTGCAGTCCATCCCTGGTCATGAATATTTGTACATACAAACTTACATATTCATGCAGATTCTCGACGATATTTGTGTGTAAACATATGAATTTGCCTTTTTCCTCTGATTGCAATTAATTGATTTGTGATTGAAACAGTTGCCGGCCAATTGCCCAATGAAAGTGGCCTTAATGAATGATTGTGGGAATTTTAATTTTCTAATATGATTTATAGTATAGGCATCAAATAAGTTTGGAGGTTTCTCGAAGACTTTACAAATTTATAATAAATAATCATCACCAGGTCATAGTTTAGAGGCTTCATTTTGGGACTAGAAACTTTATTTTGAAACTAATGAATGCCAACTGGTCCTTTTCAGAAGGATGTATTTACTTCATTATTATTTTACAGAAACCTAAGAAAATGGCAAAAACGCGTGATTTGAAAGTTTACATTTGAAATGGCACTAAAACCAGATACTCTAACAATTCGTTGTCATTTGCAATAATTAAGCACCGAACAGTTGCACAAATTTATTGATCTCTTTAACAATGACATAATTTAACTTAATAACCTTTCGATATTTTCTTTTAATCTTCCAGAACCCGTCCTGACGGACTCTTATAAATGCTCAAGATGGAAATGTAAGTTACCTAAAAATATTCATTTGAAAAATTTTTATTAACTCAACATAACTTTTTTGTTACAACAGTGAAGTGGGCGACGCCTCGCCGCAAGGATGGCGCAATCGAGCAAATTGCGGAAATGTTACAAGCTTCTTATCGTACCATTGGAAGGGTTTAGTCGTTTTGCTAACGCCACTTATTGCCCTTCCAATCTTACTGATAGATGGTCGTGTAGAGGGTACTACAGAAGATCGCTCGGCTGTGAGTAGTTGATCAATTATGTTTAAAAGTATACAACATATTCAAAGTTATTACACAATTATCAAAATTATTTATGGCTTATTTTCGAGTAAGAGAAATATTGATATTAAATCTAATTCACCGTTTGAAGGCATATCGCTGCATGTTTTTAGTATTGGTCATGGCAATTTATTGGGTCACCGAGGCGTTGCCACTATATGTTACTTCCATGATACCGATTGTGGCGTTTCCTGTTATGGGAATAATGGTATGTACCCAATGTTATAATGCGATTTCACACAGAGCCTGAGTTGAATCATTTAAAAAATTGTTTCGTGTACTTTTAGTAGGAAAGTTTACTTATTGATTTCTGTACGCACTGTGTGAACCTGCTATTAAGCATATGTACATTAAAAGTAAAGTTGTACAAGTTTAGCATAATCTTATGCATTTTTCTTTATCCAGGCCTCCGACTTGACATGTACGCTCTATTTCAAAGATGGTGTGGTGATGTTCATGGGCGGAATTATGGTGGCTCTCGCTGTGGAATACTCCAATTTACATAAGCGTTTGGCCTTGCGTGTTATCCGAATTGTTGGCTGCAGTCCTCGAAGGTATAGTCTATTTAGGCAAGACGTGGGGTTTAAACTAATCAAGTTCGTTTTCAGATTACATTTCGGTATTATTATGGTAACAATGTTTATATCCATGTGGATTTCGAATGCCGCCTGTACGGCAATGATGTGTCCAATAATCCAGGCTATTTTGGAGGAACTCGAGGCGGTAATAATGTTTTGCATACACACGGACACAATTATCAGGGTCAAAAAAATAAGCAAGTTTAAACGCTTCGATTAGCACCAAAATTATTAATAAATAAAAGGCAGAGTGGCGCCTTCAAACCACACCCAACCTTTTAACGAACCATGTCTTGGTCACCCAGAGTTCATTTGAAATTTGTAGATCGTTTTCAGTAAAATAAGTTAATGCACCCTTTTTGAAGTCTTAAGTTTTGTACAAAGATCTCTAAAATGATCATTATAATTTTTTAAGGTCTTATTTTCTAAAGTAGTTCGAGTTCAATTACGATTTTTTCAATAAATTTTGTTAACAACAAAAGCAACAAAAACACACATTTACATTTACATTTACATTTGGTATGGGAAAAAAAGAAAGTTTATAAAAGTAAAGGTGGCACCTCCTTAGATGCCTCTATCGAAAAAATTGGCAACTGAAATCAGAGGAAATTAGAGAGCGCTCAAATCGCTCAAGCTTTCGCGTAAATTCAAACAAGGATAATAAAGAATTTTTCGTCGATTTTATTCAAGGGTCTTAGTGAAAAAACGCAATTGTTTTTTAGCAATATTTTAATATTAACTATATTTTTCCTTAGAATGTGCGAAAATCTATGTACCACTACCACCAAAATTTAGTTTGAAAACTCTGAATAAACAAAATATTGAATTCCAAAATAAAAGCTTAAGATTTCGGCCCTGACAATTACGTACAAGTAAACAATAAATTTAATTTTTAAAAGAATAATTTTCAAATTTTTACCAACAGCAAGGAATATGCAAAATGACGCAGGAGCCTAAATATCAAATAGTTGGAAAGAAGAACAATGCAGCAGAAGAAGAGTGAGTGTTTACTTTTTTTTTTTATGTGTACTTATGAGCGGCAGACGAAATTGGGCCAGATTTCCGAAGCGTAAGAGTCCGTTCAGACAATGCTTTATTGAGTCAATAAGTAATTTTTGTCAAATAATTAACAGAAAAAATTAAAAAAGCATGCGATGCACAGAAAGTAAAAAAAAAATAATAGATAACCAGCGCTATCGCTGAGTACGTCGTAGTACGATTTTCGTAGATTCTACGAAAAAAGCCATCATTGAGTACGTCGTAGATTCTAAATTCGTAGAGTTTCATCGGAGAGTTCATTCGTAACGCAATTTCGTAAATTTTTCGATGAATTTGTTACGACGTGTTCTGGTTGTCGGGAAAAATTTTAAAAATCATATTCCGAAGGAATATCCACTTTATTTCAATAATTTTTAATAGTACAGAAACATAGTCAAATTGAGAGTATTAAATTCGATAAAAATGTTTTTATTTAAGCAATTTTCTTTGTTGTTTGTTGTATTCCATTTGAGTTCAAAAACTTTAACAACGTTTTCGCAATACGCTCGGTTGCTGGAATAGTTGCATGAAAATTCAGAATTTGGAGTGGATTACAACAAATTCAAAAAAGGAGGTGGACAACTTTTGAAGACAATTTTACACCCGAAAACCTGGATTTTGCATAAAAGTCCATTTACGCATTTCGGTTTTCCTCGTTACTCATTTCCAGCCTTGCCCATAAAGGGCATAGCCGTGACTGCAATGTATTCAAAACTTGTAAAATATTGATTGGACCTTTAGTATATCATTGACCACATCACGGCTCGTAACCACCGACCTCCAAAATATTAGCACCGAAGGCAGTTTATGGATCTCACTCATTGACGACGGTCTCAGAACACTTCAGATGCCATTTTTTAGAACCCCAACCACATTCATAAATGCTGATTTGTTTAATCGAATATTTTTAACAAACCTGTAATTTAAAACTGGTAAAATTATATATTTCTTTCAACAACCGAAACTTTTTCATACAAAGTGTCATCAGATTCCAGAGGATTAAAGATATATCTTCCAGTTTTCCGCTGCATTTAACTGTTGTTAAATTTTTCTGCCTTTCTTAATTAAGAAACATTATTCTGGCACTCCCAAGGATATTCATTTGTTTAATAAATCCAAATTTTTCGTATTCGTAGGGTTACGTTCATAACTTTTTTACGACGTACTCAGCGATAGGGCAGAATCCCGTTAAACAAACAATTTTTTGGGTTTCTTTTCCCATGCTTAAATTCTGATCATTGATAAACACTTAAACACGTAAAAATTTGCGAGCATCTCCCTTTGAGAGAGAACACTCCAAAATTCTTAGAAATTTTGTTGCTGGATAATTCTTGTTGGACTTTTAGACGAACGGACCTTTATATAAAAAGAAGCGTAGAGCAATCGGTATCATTTTTTGTTAAAGCATTAATACATTTCTTTAAAAGAAGATTTCAGGCTTTTTGAAAAGGGTATTTTTGTCCGTTTGTTATTTTACACTTAAGTATATTTAATATTATTTTGTTTTTTAGTTCTGTCTGCCATTAAAGCATGTTGATTTCAGTGGAATTGTCTTCTCTTCTCTCACAAACGAAAAATATAAAAAACAGTACGCGAAAGCAAAATTTGCAGAAACTTTCAAATTTAACGAAAAGCTGATTGAATTCTTGTCCGCATCCAAATATGCAAAATGGAAAACATTGCATTAGTGTTTTCTTGAAACATTCTACTAAGGAAACTTAACCAAACTAACATTTACTTGCTTCTTGCATGTGTAACACTCATATTTTATAATTTTCACCTTTAAAATTCTTAAACAATAATTTCGTAATTATGCGAATTGCAATCATCTGTTTTTGATCAGCTGTGTTGCTGTTGGCAAATTTTGCTGGCAAAAATTTTTCCAGCAGAAACCAACAGCTTCCCCTTAAATTGAAATGTCACTTTGCTCTCTCAATTTCCCCGCGTACGCGAACGCTAAAAGCTGATAGTTTTCGAAAACTTTCAATAATTATCCGTACCCGAACTTACCTATTAACACTTCGAGTGCCAAACTATCTACAAGTAATTTGGCATTTTTATAATGTTGCATTCATGTAAAAATGCACAATTTGAATTTTGTAAAATTTTTAATTTTCTTAGCCTTGGCAATATTAAATAAACTTGTTTTCACTTACAGGCCACCATATCCATCGAAGATGACACTTTGCTACTTCCTTGGTATCGCTTACGCTTCATCCTTGGGCGGTTGTGGTACATTAATAGGCACCGCCACAAATTTAGCTTTCAAGAACATTTATGATGGGTAATTATAGAAACATGCTTATCTTCTAAAATATACATATTTTAATATAAATACATACATACATATGAAGGTTCATGTTGATATTAAAACTATCCTTCCTTACAGTCGCTTTAAAAATTCTACGGAACATATGGAATTCGCCCCATTCATGTACTACTCAACGCCGCCTATGTTGATATATACTATACTGACATATTTCTGGCTGCAATGGCATTTCATGGGCTTGTTCCGTCCAAAGAGCAAGGAAGCTGAGGAAGTCAGACAAGGTAAAAGCGGTGCTAAAGTTGTTGAAAAGGTCATTGATCAACGTTACAAGGAGCTGGGACCGATGAAAGCTCACGAAATACAAGTAATGATATTATTTATCTTCATGGTTCTGATGTATCTAACGCGTAATCCTGGATTTATGACTGGCTGGGGCGAATTACTAAATAAAAAGTAATTGAGTATATTTTTAAGTTTATCCAAATCGTAGTAATTATTAGATACTTTTGGAATTTTCAGAAAAGTTTCTAATTCCATGCCTACTATATTAGTGGTTGTCTTGTGCTTTATTCTACCAGCAAATTACGCATTTTTGCAGTACTGTTTGTGCAAACGTGAGTTTATAATACATAAATACATACATATTATACACACTATAAACTATATAATATCACATCGAAATTGTAAACGTTTGTATTTCAAAAGGTCCTGCTAATGCTGGTCCCACACCATCTCTCGTAACTTGGAAATTCATACAAAGCAAAGTTCCATGGGGTCTTATCTTCCTGCTTGGTAAGTTTCATTATTTTAAATAGATATGTTTGCAAATATTCGGCGAAATAAGTACATGTCGTTGGCTTAGAGTGTAAATCTGCTAAATCCTCTTTTTACCACTATGACTTATAAGCATTATTTAAAAGAGAAGGAGATCGGGCCTGGACTCTTAAATTCTAAAAATAACAATGGACGGTTAACTGAATTCAACTCAATATTCAGCTTTTACTTAATTAACGTTTCTTCCAAATAATAGCTTTACTCAAGACTCTCAAAATAGGCGCTTGTTTCTGTGATGACCTCTTTTTTTGACCCAAACCTCTTACCACCCAGCCATTTCTTTAGGTTTGGAAATAGAAAATAGTCGCATGGGGCTAAATCTGGAGAATTGATGGGGTAGCAGCTCGTAGCGCAATTCATGGATTTTTGCCAAACCTTTGAAGAGGTCACACGGTTTCGCTTATGGTCCATGTCCAAATATGTATGTACCAGTTCAGTGAAGAAGGCTATAGCCTCAGTCACCTCACGCAGTTTCATTCTCCAATCATCCAATATAATTCCATGGGTTTTACCGACGATTTCTGGTGAAGGGACTTCTTTTGTTGGGTGACCTGAACGTTTGGCATCACTTGTGCTGATACGATCATGACGGAACTCAGGAAATCTTTTCGTATCCATGGCAATTTAGGGTGCAGTGTCCTCAAAGTATTAATCAAGCCTTTCCTTTCCAGGTATCCTCACGGGCAACCGCAAGTTGAGGGGTCATCTGCATAAACTTGGTATCTGAATTGCATGTTTCTGCGCGGAAAATTCAAATAGTCAATTAATTTTGATATTGCCCTCATAACTTCAAACTTGTTATTTATGTACTGTGTTATGTATGTTTTCGTTAATTGATTGGCTAATAATAACAGCTGACTATGTAATAGGTACGTTCGTTTACAATTTTCAACAGCAAAATTCCGGAGAAATGTCTTCTGTTCTCTTACAAGAGAAAAATATCCAAAATAGTACGCGAACGTAAAATTTGCAGAAACTTTCAAATTTAACGAACAGCTGATTGAATTCTTTTTCGCAAAATGAAAAATATTGCATTAATGTTTTCTTCAAAAATTCTACAAAGGAAACTTATCCAAATTAACAATTACTTGCTTCTTGTATGTTTAACACTCATAATTTATAATTTTCACTTTTAAAATTCTTAAACAAAAACTTTTAATTTATCTAAATTGCAATCATCTGTGTTTGATCAGCTGTTTTCTTGTTGGCAAATTTCTGCAGGCAAAAATTTTTCCAGCAGAAACCAACAGCTTTCCCTCAAAATGATATGTCACTTTGCTCTCTCAATTTCCCCTACTTTGTTAGTTCCAGCGTACGCGAACGCTAAAAGCTGATAGTTTTCGAAAACTTTCAATAATTATCCGTACCCGAACTTTCCTAATATCAGATATTAACAAATATTTAGTGAACAGCGAATACGAACGAAGATAATTGCGTCTTATCTATTCGATAATCGGTTAAACAGTAATCGTGACTACCACTACATGATGCCAATTAGCGTTAGGAGATTGTGAATATCTCAAAACGGAAAACTTTTTGTATAGAAAACAAAATATGCCTTAAGATTATGCTCCTCAACATACTCGCTATTGTTAAGTAGTTGGTTGGCATGTGCTTTATTGGAGAATATTGGCAAAATATTGTAACAACCACAAACAGAAGTTCCAAAAGCAAGCTTTTTCGATTTTTACGACTTTCACAAGTTACGTTATACGAACTCTATCCATAACTCCTTTTTATGACGCTTTCCATTCTTTCAACATTGGGTTAATGGAAGATATTTTATGAAGGAAAATGTGCAAACTCTTTGGATACTCGCTTTTATATTTTAGTTTTAAAAATTTTAAACGCTTCAAAATATACTGAACACTAAGGAATGCTGCGCGTCATGGACAACGAATAAAAGTTTGGCAATGCCTGCCGATGGATGAGGTTCGAACTTACATACTTAGCAGCATACTGAGTTAGCACCCGCACTCGACTAGAAATCGCAAGGACCTGTACTATTTAGGGTTTAAATGACACTATAGATACTGTGCGTTGTAAAATGAGTATTCAATACCTATTTTTGGTATTTCCTCGCTACTTTTGCAAGTACTCATGTTATAAAGTAAAGGGTGTTTTTTTTAGACATGTGGTTTTTAAAAAGAAATAAAACGCATATAATTTAATGTTATGGCCAAGAATTTAGCCTTATTATAAAGATAAGGATTTGGCATTATGCTTTAAAAATGATTTTGGGCAAGTGACCGCCGCGGCTGGCTCCAAAAAATTTCAGCCGAGAGGCCCAATTTTCGACCACAATCGTCTCGGGCCTATCTGCGTAGACAAGCGACTTTACATAACCCTGCAAAAAATAGTCCAGCGGTGTTAAATCGCACGATCTTGGAGGCCCACGACTCGAGATAATGCGCTCACCAAATGTTCCCTTCGGCCGGCTTCATTTTTAAAGAAATATGGACCAACGATTCCCTCTGCCCACAGAGCACACCAAACAGTGACTTTTTGAGGATGTAACGGCGTCTCAATAATGCCTTGTAGATTATCATCACTCAAAATGCGACAATTTTGTTTATTAGCGTACACATTTGTAAACATCGGGATCGGTTGCCATCTCGTTTTGGGCTCACTAACCGAACGTTATTCCGGAGTAAGTCTGTTCATTATGAAATGACAAACCAAACTGAGTAGAAATCAAGTAACAGCTGTCAGAAACATCAACTCTGAAAGAAGTATTGCCTCATTGAAAACCGCACGTCTAAAAAAACACCGGTTAGTTTTTGCCAAGCCAAGTTCTGTTAAAGTTAGTTTACAGAACTACCCTCTACGGTGACGACATGTAACATTATAAATGCAAATGCACACTATTAGGGTATTCACAAATAGTCTTAAAGGATTTTTATTTTCGTAAAATTATAATTAAATATTCAAAGATATGTTATTTAATTGGAATGTTACAAAGTAAACAAAAACAAATTTTAATCTACTCAAAAATTATATGTCTTATAAGTTTACAACACCTTGTGAATCCTCTTAATAAGTATGTATGTAAGTAATACTTACATATATAAATAGTATACTAAAAAAACCATCATATGTATGTATGTAGGTGGAGGTTTCGCACTCGCTGAAGGCAGCAAACAAAGCGGCATGGCATCATTGATTGGAAAATCACTGACCGTTTTAAAGGATTTGCCACATCCTGTTTTACTATTGGTAGTAATTATTGTGGCTGTATTCTTAACGGCGTTCAGCTCAAATGTGGCAATCGCAAATATTATTGTTCCTGTTGTGAGCGAAATGGTAAAAGAGATGGATTACTTAAAACCCTAATTTTTTTATGTTAAGTTAATGTGTAATTTATTTTTTTCAGTCCGTGGCTATTAAAATTCATCCTCTTTACTTGATTTTGCCAGCTGGTCTTGCCTGCAGTATGGCATTCCATCTGCCTGTGAGTACACCGCCAAACGCTTTGGTGGCTGGTTATGCGAATATCCGATCAAAAGATATGGTGAGTTTTCAAAAAAAAAAAAAAAAAAAAACAGGTTTTTTAGTATTCAACTTAGTCTGATGGTGTGGAAATATATTGATATTCTTTTGTATCACAACATGGATGCAAAAAGTTTGCACCTGAGAAGTCGAATGATTTTAACGAAAACGTTTTATGCACTTTTAAAATATTTTTAAAGGAAGAAAGTTGACGATTTTTTATAAGGCAAGATGATTGATGACTTCTCCTAACTAGAGCCATTTCTTGCAAAGTTTGTTATTCATATCATACGTCATATTTATTAAATAAAATTTTAACTTACTAACTTTTTTAGATCTAAAAATTATTATTATTTCAAATTTATTTTATCATAGGCGATTGCTGGAATTGGACCCACTATCATCACTATTATCGTCTTGTATGTCTCCAGTCTCACTTGGGGCACAGTTGTGTATCCAAACTTAGACACTTTTCCAAGTTGGGCAACAATTCCTGTAAATGCGACGTCCCAGTAAAGCTTTCACTGCCGATAGGGTGCTGACTTACAGAATTTACCGTGCGCGATTTTAATTTGATACTTACCATCGTATACATATTAAATATTTAAGTAAAATGCTCTTAAACACATTTGTATCTACCGAATCTTAAGGCCTTTTTAGCAACTAAAATGGATTAAGCCTTAGTTATGTATGTACATCCATATGTAGATGTAGTGCCTGCATGTAAGCCGTAGCTACATATGTATGTACTCGTATTTACATACACGTGTACATATATATATACATATGTACTCGATTAGTAAATTTTATTTCCTTAACATTTTTGCTTTTAAAAATATTGTAAATGAGTTTGAGGTTTTAAAAAAATATTTTGAGATATACATAAATACATACACATACACACATGCATATAAATCGGTCTTAACTTAGGGACGATCAAAACCAAGAAAAATTGTGAATAATAAAAAGCATTTCAATTTTACTTCAGCTGTTACAGTGCATTTATAGTAGAATTATGCATTTTAAAGTGCGAGTGATTTTACAAATTATTAGTCAAATATAAAAAATGTGAAAATAATAAGTATGATAGAGATGCAAAAGTACATGCCTACATACATAGATTACCAAATGATTTACAAATTTGTACAGAAATGGCCATTCTTAATCAAAACAAATACAATATGTAGATTTGTTTAGTTGTAATAAATGAATTTGTATTGTTTACACAGGTAGGCTTTTACTATGCCTATACATACTTACATACAAATGTATATAATAGTTTTTAAAAATGTACTGACAAAGAGTTAGCTAAGAAATTGTGCAAAAACGTGTTCAAATAAAATAGTTAGAACCATATTTTTTGTACAAAAAAGAAAGAAATCATACAATTTATAACATACTGACGTGCAGACATATTTTTGTGAAAATATAATAAAAATAAAAATTTGTAAACTTGTTAACTACTGTAGTAGTTTTTTTATTGATACATACAAATGTCAAATTAAAAGGTCATTAAATAAAGGCACTAAAATGTACTATTTTTCTAAATGCGAGTTTTATTGTTGGTTTGAAAATGAACTAAACGATCAAGATGAGAGAAGAAAAATGCTTGGAAAAGCACAATACGCTTGTGCATTCAAGAGGAGATTGGAAAGTTTTTGCAGTGTTTAGTTGTATTACATAACTTTTAACAAAGCTAACGTCTTATGTGGTTCGGGATATGCGGACGGACAGAAAGCTTGAGGGCTAAAGCCTTCAATGATATCACTTTCTGCAACATGAGAAAGAAATTGCGGAAAGATGCATGCGTTGAGAGCACAGACTCCTGGTAGAGATTTGACAAGCAAAAACTTCTCTCTCGCCCTGTCTTACAAGGAATAGAAGACTCCCGTCGCGAAGTTCGGTGACAGTATTCACTTTCTGACTTATTGCATTCACATATTTGACACGAAGCACAATAAGCTGGTTGGTGGTTTGATATCTTTGGTTGCTTTAATTATAACGACTTTAGTATACAGCTACAACTTTATTAATATGCTTAGAATTTCAATGTTTGCTTATTGATGCTCGCAACGCAACTGCTATTATTATTGCTAAGGCTCAAGTTATATCAAAGGTTTGCTCAATAAGCAGCTAGCTCGGTTGCACTTTGTCAAACGGCTCCCAAATAAAGACACTGTGTTGTTAAAGTTACGTGGAAATTGGAGGAAAGATAAAATTTGTAGAACAAAAATTTTGAAGTCATCACTGCTTCCTTTATTGTTGTTTGCTTTTTAAGTATTGGCTGATATTTCGTTTTATGACTGCGTAAATTCATGTTAGTTTTCAATAAATCGATTTTATTCCGTAATATTATTTATTTCTAACATACTCGTATAATACATCTCATTTCCAGAGTAATTAATCTCATCTTATGATTAAAGGATTCTTGTACGTTTTTTATTTTGGCTGATCTCAAGTGCAGGGTGGTGATCCGTTTTCTCATTGCTGCCATATACATATGTATGTAAAACTTTTATATTGGCAGTATCGACAAATGCAGTCAGCAAACATTACAGGACAGATATATAAAAAATAAATAGAAAAACCAAGTAACAGTATGTAAAAATGTAACCTGGATTAAAAAAAAAATTCTAGTGGGGTAGCCAAAAATTTGTTGGTGAACTGAAATTGTTTTTATAGTTTCAAAATATTTTTCGTTTATTTTTTATTTTTTAAATTGAAGTTCATTTAACAAAACCCATATACTTTTAAATTATATACTATGTGCAAAAATTTTAAATATTTATCAAAAAAATTTCAAATGAACGACTTTGCCAATATTGTATAAATATCATAAAATAACATAATGTTTTTTCTCTTTAGTTGAATAGTCAATGATTAAAATTTTACTAACTAAAAAAGGAAATTTATGAATATGCATATGAATTAAACATTCACATATACAAAATTGCTTATCAATACAAATCAAATCGTCTTTGTTTGATTCCCAAGGAACTATGAAATTAATTTTTAATAATTCATCAGCACACTTTAGTTTGTATAAGTAAACATCGCCAAAAAGGATATAAGCTTTCTTTTTGATTGCTGAATTTTTACTCATTGCGCAGATGGGTTACTGCCAATATATAAGTATTATATATACATATGTTTGCAGCTTAGATCCGCATCGGTATGCGCTTTTTTATTAAGATAACATTAGTTTTAGTAAATTAATTAATATATTTAATAATTATTATTTAAACAATAAAATAAAAAGAAAACAAAAACAGATTCCTTTTTAAATTTAGTTTTATATGCGAAAAATGCTCCGATATGTGTGTACATTGAGTGCAATGTTTAAAGATGTTAGCAAACTTGGTAGGTAGAAGAATTAATTTAGTTTTTTACCAGTTGAGTAAATCAAAGTGCTATAAGTTGCAAATTGTGCAGCGAAACATATTTCCAATGACACTACCTCCAACAGGTGTATGAAGTTGCCAGAGGAGGCTTAACAAAGCTAAGTAGCTACTTTTTGAATTATAATAAGCGATTGGAAGTAGTATTTTAATGATACCACTGTTCAGGACTGTGACAGGTATTTGGAAATTCTGAATGCGTGTTCAGAGCACTTAATGGGGTATTCTATTTCAGAAGGTTCAAAAATTCGATTTTTTTTATTGCATATTTTCGTCGTACATTATGTTATATGTAAAATATGTCTGCAAAATATTTTAACTCGATCTTAAATACTTTTCGAGATACAAAGCCATAAATTGAATTTTTCACGGTGGTAAAACTTTTAACGTGTTTTTCTCAGAACCATTATTTTCAAAACGGTAGCCACGATAACTAGAAAAATACTATTTCGATTGCGTTGAAATTGTACAGTTTACTCAGCAATCTCATATTTCTAGCCGGAACTAGAACTATGCAAAACGCATTTGTTTAAATATTTTTTCGTAAACAATATACACTCGAAAACATGGTAAAAATCGTATATCAATTTTAACTTCATCGACTATATTCTGGCTCCGTATATAATTACAAGTATACTAAATACAAAGAAAGTTGAATTTTATGTTTCAGATGATTTAAACGAGAAAAATCGTGGCAACATCGAAACAACGTACATATTTCTGCAGGCTCAACTTTGAAGCGCCACTATTGTGATTTGAATATACTTTTTGACAAAGTAAAACCGTCAATTTTTTGTTTATATCACTTAGTTCAAAAATATTCAATAGTCTTATTGACAAAAATTATAAAAAAAGTTCCTTTTCCGGAGCTCAAGAAGCTTTTTTTAGACCAAGAATGTACCAGTTAATTAAAAAACTGAATAACTAACAATTTACAAAGGGATTTTATTTTTGCCCTTTCCCTATGCATCTTAAATGCAACCTTTTACTTGGGAGTGTCAAAACTCTAATATCATTAGTGAGTAAACCTTTAATAATTGAATCATGCATACGACTAATACGTATACAACTTCTGATCTCTTTATATGGTATGAACTGTTCCCTTTTCTAAGAGCATGTCCTATGAAGAGACTTATTGTCTCCTTTTATACCCGAATGGGTATAAATAAGGGCCAGTATATTTATTAAAACAAAAATAAAAATCATAGCTTCGAGTTAGAATCGAACCGGAAACTCGAGGGTTGCTAAGCGACCGCTCTGCTTACTTGCCAACGATGCGCATTGTTGCCTAAGTGCGGACATATACCAATGCATCGTTTATTATACCCGAAAGAGATGAATATTGGACTAATCTACAATTATACCCGTTTGAGACTAATCCCGGAATACTCTCTTTATAGATTAGTCGCACAATTTTTTTATAAAAAAGACCGAATGCATTTAGTAACTTGGAGTGCAAGAGATAGTGGATAGTGGAGTGTTAAAGTGGAGGGGTTCAATTGCTTTCCCCTATCGCTGCAGACTCCGGCTCCGACGAGACTTCAACCCCTTTAGAGTTTTTGTTAAGAAGCGCTAAGTCATCACATCACTCAGCTACATGCCGAACTCGTATCTGATCTAGATGTCGTTTTATGACATGTGAATCATTACCTTGTGGAACTGCATATAATATACTTAGGTCCATTTCTTGAATTTATTTTCTCTGGCACCCATTTAGGTCCTGTGGGTCCCCAATTCGTGCGGATGAATATGATCGAAAAATGTGTTAAGCCATATCTTGAACATAAGCTCTACAGATGGACGACCAGTGGATGTATGCGGCGTAATATGTTGATTAAAAAAGAACCGTCACCTGTACCTCTGGTGTTTTCTTCAAAAAGTCCTTCGCTGTCTGCACTATTCGTAAGATTATGGGTGGAACGGAGCACAGCGAATGTGACGAATTAAGTTGACTTGCAACGAATTCCTAGATGTAAATGATGTCCCGTTGTTTGACACTAGCTCATCCGGTAGCCCATTAGTTGCGAAGAGTGATCGAAGTGGTTCGATAACCGATTTCGATGAGTTTGATTAGATCAAGAAAACATCAAGCCACTTTAAAAACGAGTCTACAACTATAAAGAAAATATTACCCTGAAACTGTTCAGCAAAATCTACATGGAGGAGTGACAACGGCTGTTTCCTTCTCTCCCACAAATAAGCTGGGGCCTCAGCGTTCTCGTGCCGTACCCTCAATCTCACACTCCATATTAGGCCACCAGGCATAGCTTCTCGCTAAGGCCGTCATTCGCCCAATGTCCAGATGGTGAGTATGTAATGCACTGAGGATGAGATTTCTTGTCGGCGAACATAAAAGGAATACAGCGCATCTGATCGACTTATGTTGGGTGGCCACTTAAACAGTCAGCATTGGCCACTTTATTTCCCCAACGAAACGAAATTTCAAAATCGTAAGCCGGAGGGCCGATGCACAGTGTGACGTATCGTGCATGCCAGTTGGACAAAAGTCAATGTTCAATTTCTAAGGAATAACGGTATTTCTGCGCGAGAAATACTTCAAAAGTGTAAACAAACAGCAATCAGCGCCGAAATCTAGTTTATCAGTTGCAGTTGCCTATTTAGCAAGAACCGGTCGGAATAGAGCAGCTTGTGAACAACGTTTTTTATTGGTTTAAAAAAATATTGTAAAGTTTTCTTAAATGGAGTTTTATGGAGTGCGTGACACAGATCTGAAATGTATATATGTGTTAACGTTGTGTCACAACAGGCAATATCAGCCTAAGTGTTCTACCGCAATACTGCGTGGTAGCAGCCACTCCAACCTAACGTTGTGTTTATTCTTTTTATTGAATCATTTTTTAAGCCCAACTAACAATTATAACTATAAAAAAAAACTACTTGCAGAACTTGTATTTTCTATTAGCAAATAGGAGCAATACGAAGAGTTTATCCGAGAAAATCATAAAAAAAATAATTTCCGAATTTTCCTGAGGAAGTACTCAAACAACTCATTGCACCAAAAATTAGAAGTGGCTTTGATTTTGAAAACGAAGAAAGTTATGAAGATTCAAAAAGTCAAGAAGACGATGAGTACTCCTGTCGTCTGTCTATGAACACGAAAAGTTGGGCAAAAATGAGATTTCCTAATGAAATTTGGTTCATAGATTGTTTTTTTGCCAGGGTAGGTTGGTATTGAAAATAGTCAAGATCGGTCGATAACCGTATACATATACGTCCCATGTAACGGAAGTTTTGAAAAATGCAAAAACTTCGATTTTTTGGTATCTATCGAAACAATGGAAGTTCTTATCAACTAGACGATGTAATGAATCGGCAATTGTAGCTTTGTTCGGTAAAAAGGATTGGTAGAAATTGAGGAGGCCCAAGAACGCTTGCAATTGTGGGTGCTGGAGCCTTTAAATGGTAGTGACTTTACTATGCGATGGGCGAATTCCCAATGAGTCCAGTTTGAATACCCGGAACTCGATACTTGAGACTCCAAAGGAACACTTATCTTTCCTTAGTGAAGACCAGCGGTTTCGAAACGGCTAAATATCTCTTCCAACCGAGCTGCGAGCTCAGTCTCTGTTTTTCCCATTAGTACGATATCGTCAAAATACGCCAGCACTCCTGGAGTATTCCTTAAAAGTGTTTTTTAAAATTTTCAAATATACCAGGCGCTGAAGAAATTTCAAATTGAAGTATGGTTACTCTGAAGGCTCCTTTATGATTGACTATTGTTTGCAACAAAGATGATTGACGCTGCCTTCCTTTATAGTTGTTGAGGGATATTATCTAAAAGTTGTGCGGTTTAAGTGCTTTGTTTAGCGTCGACTTATAGTCGCCACAAATACGAATTGTTCCGTTACTCCTAGGAACTGGCACTATTGGTGTAGCTCAGTCCGAGCACGGTGCTCCTTCAATTGCATTGACGCCCTGAATTCTGATGCATGATGCAGGGGCAAACCAATTGCACCCTTATAAGCTTGAACGGTTTCCGTCAACGGCAACTACAGGTCAACAACTAACTTCACGGCCGCCGTAAGATACATCTGTATCAACCACGCCGATAATTTAATCAATATTTTAAGATTTGTAAAATTCCCATAAAAAATAATACTTCTTTGATTTTTATTGTTCAGAAATAAATATTTAATATCGATGAAAATTTGTTTCATCAAAAATAAAACTCGTTTTTCTCGTGACGAAATCATAGCAAAAAAAATTAACCTACTAACACTTACTAGAAAAACTTTAAAATTTAATTTTTATGTTTAATCAAAAAAATGAAGCTAAAAAAAATAATAATTATTTTTGAGGAAAAAAAACTTTCAAAAAATAATGGTTATTTTCAATCAAAAAGTTACAACTCATAAAATATTTATTTCTAATCAGTAAACAGTAACTCACAAAATAAGCATTATTTTAAATCGAAAAACTAACCTTCGAAAAATAAGTTTTATTTTTAATCAAAAATAGTTTCCAAAACCGTTTAAAACTTAAAAAAACAGTGAAATACGAAAGATTTTAACTAAAAGAGATATAATGCAAGTCAAGAGCATAATTAATAAATAAAACAACTTTTTATCCTAAATTGCATATAAGTTCGTATTTTTTGCGAAAAACTAGCGTGCGAAAGAGCCTACGTTCTAGTTTAATTATTTTTGATTTTAAGCCGAGGATATCAACCTGAAAATTTGCAGGCTGGGGTTTACTTATTACTTTACACTTTGTTGGTGCCTGAGAGCTGGAGCAGCAACGCGGTACAAAAATTCAATCAGAAAACAAGTAAATAAGTGGCTAAGTTCGATCGAACGTTATATACCCGGCGCACGTTTTCAGCTAAATTTTTAAATTAATAAAGCAGAGACTAAGTTCTCTTACTGTTACTGGGTCTGGTCCAATTTTAATGATTTTAAAAATACTGCTTATTTAGACATAATAAAATATCTGTACTAAATTTGGGCAAAATCTATAAAGTAGTTCCAGACATACATATATGTACATAAGATCTCAAGAGTGGGCGGTGACACGCCCCTTTTACAAAATTTTCATATAGTCGGATTTCTCGCTGCAATGTCCGATTTTTAGTGTTTTCTAAAATGACCGTTATATGGCAGGTGGGCGTGGTTATGGTCAGATTTTGATAATTTTCCAAATATCGCTTAACTGAGCTTAGTGTAGTACGTATACGAAATTTGAATAAAATCTGGGCGGTGGTTCCAGAGATATTCATATGAGATCATAAGTGGGCGGTGCCACGCCCCCTTATACAGACGAATTTCCTGCTCGAATACAACACTACATACCAAATTTGAGCAAATTAGCTTCCATAGCTACTGAAATATAGCAATTTTTGCATTTTCAACAATTGCCGTTATATGGGAGGAGGGCGTGGTTTTTGTCCGATTTTGCCCATTTTCAATACCAACCTGCTCTGGGTCAAGGACAATCTACCTACCGTAGTTTCATTGAGATATCTCAATTTCTACTCAAGTTATTGTCTGCACGGACGGACGGACAGACAGACATCGCTAAATCGACTTCTCTTTTAATAATAATAATAATAATAAGCCCAACGGTTTTATCCCTCAATACCCGCCCGACCGACGCGAGGGGCGCATCCGCATGTTTTTTTTTTTTTCATATATGTTGCGCCGAGTCATGAAAGTCAGAGGTTTGTTAAGTGTCGAGAACTAAAACTGTTCAGCTACATCAGCTGATCGAATAGTAATATATATGTATGTATGTATCAATTATTGAGAGCATTGAGTATAGTTTTCTTTATGTAAAAAAGTGAGTCTGAAATATCAAAAGAACCGGAGTGAGTGTTAAAATCCTGACACAAACTACGAAGTGGCTCATTTAACAAAAAATTACTTTTACATGGCTTCAGAAAGAGAGGCCGGAAATGTCTTGAAATTCTGGAGGGAACGCTTAGTTTTCTTTCGCTAAGAAGAGATGGGCTAGAGATCAAGCCTGTCAGTAACTTGACCAAAAATACAATGCCTAGCATTTCTCTGCGACTGGCAAGTGTAGGAAGATTAATGAGTTTTAAACGACTTATATATGGCGGCAGGTTGTACTGAGAATCCCAACGAAAATTCCTTAAAGCAAAAAGCAGAAATTGTTTTTGAATTGACTCTATTCTGACGGAATGTACTTGATAGAGCGGGTTCCAAACAACAGATCCATATTCCAGTATGGGCCTCACTGACGTTGTGAACAGAGCCTTCATGATGTAATGGTCATTGAATTCTTTTGACCACCGCTTTACAAATGTAAAAACACCCTTGGCTATGTTAACTGTAGCATTTAAGTGAAGATTAAAATTAAATTTCGGGTCCATTGTTATTCTATGTAAGATCAACAAAGTTAAACACTTGTTCGAGGATATGGTTACATATGTCATAAGAAGCTGATTGAACTGCTCTGCGAGAAAAGCACATTACTTTAAATTTTTTAAGGTTATTTATTTCACACCAGTTAGTCATGCTATTTAAATCCGCTTGTAGTATGGACCTTTCCTCAAAAGAATGATACGATATAAAAAGCATACAATAAAATTTTTGAATAATTTAATACAGAAGGTAAGTCATTTATAAAAAGTAAAAACAGAATCGCACCAAGGTGACTTCCTTGCGGGACCCCTGAAGAAACATAAATAATGTTTGAGGAACTATTTTTAAAAAGAACTGTTGTGTTCTGTCAATGAGGTAAGAAGACACCCAACGAAGAAGATTAGGTTGAAAACCAAGGAGATCGAGTTTATGGGTCAGTAAAGAGTGACTTACTCTGTCGAATGCTTTACTAAAATCAGTGTATGCAGCATCAGTGTGCATAAATTCTCTGAATCGATTTGAAACATGAGTTGTAAACTCAAGCAAGTTTGTAACGGTAGATTTACCCTTCATTTATTCTGAGCATATTTGTATACATAAATTATGTCCGTTATGCTGTTACAAGCAACCGCTATGCGAACAAAGTTATAATACCCTTGTCCACAAGTACGCGGGTGTAATAAGTCATTAAATAAGTGGTTTCAAGACCGTGTTGATTTCTTTAAAGATGGGATAGCAAACTGGTAACAGACGTCTTGAGTTTTGACCCCTCAGATGTACGCTTTAAGAAGAGGAGTCCTGAACGATATTTAGGAATCTCAGTGTTTTTTGCCCAATCTATTGAAAAGCGATCCTGCTGTTTACTCCAATTATCGTGGGACAACTGATCGAACCTTATCACTGTGGCTTCAGGCCGGATGATATTGGCATCTTTGGCCTTAAGAACAGGGCCGCCTGAGCATTTTCCAGTCTAGAGAAGAAATCAAAAGAGGTTGTTCTAGCAATATTGGGACCCACGTCACATCATTGAATGCCTTGGATCCAGCAAAAACGCCTCCAACAATGTCAGCCTCGAGATCAAGCGAAGAATAGTCCTTGGTGACCTTGGAAGCCTTTGCTTGCAACAAAGTCTAATCCTAAAGGCCTTTAACCTTTCATTAATTTTAAGCGTAAAACAAATGGTTTTCCAACCAGCTTGGAATATGACAGCGTCTTATTTGTATGTTAACTCATGCCAGGTAGATCAACTTGTTCTTATCTTCTTTTAGTTACTAATCAAATAATAAACGCATTTAATAATCATGCCCAGTTATATGTAATATACACAGATTTTCCAAAGGCGTTTGACAAGGTTGATGACTCAACACATATATACAAGCTCAAGCATAATGGCATCAGTGGAAACATTTTGAATTTTTCGCCAGCTTTTTAAGCCACAGAAAACTATCTGTGAAAATTCGATCTACTGTATCTAAGACCTTAGTTGAAGCGTATTCGGCTATTTCGCAAGGCCCTAGCATTATTATTTTTTTAAATGATTTACCAAATTATTTTATGTATACAAGTTGTCTAATGTTTGCTGATGACGTTAAACTTTTGATAGACTAACGTACGCAATAACCTGCAGTCAGATCTCATGATACTGGCTTTGTTCCGATAAGTATAAAAACCTTTATGAGGTCCGGTTTTGTAGACATTTGTGCTCGTTTCCGTCGAAATATCAAAAAATTCAACAGGACGGTTATCCGTATAAGCCAGTTTTTTTTAGCTGCATGACACTTACAAGCCGCCTTTCAAACGCGATGCCAGCTCTCCATCTGTCGTTACCAGTACTGTGGATATGATTGGTACCGTTTGTAGTTCCGTGAACGGTCTCCTGAAGCAATATCTACTCTGGGCCATCGTGATAAGCTTTTGGAACTCCAAATGTTCTGATCCACTCGTTAAATAGGTTTTTGGGTATGAGTGTGGAAACTTCGATCCACCTGGAGAACCTGTCGACGCAAGTTAGGCAGAATATATGTATAAACTCGCGGTGCCAGACATGGTTCAACAATGTCAATATTTATGTATTCGAAACACTAACTGGGAACTAATTACGTACGATCCTAATTCACTTTCTGTGTGTCGTGCAATTCTTCATAGTTCCAGATGTAATTTTGTGATACCAGCTAGGTAGTTAATTTCGTTTCAACGTATGTAGGTGATCCCTGCTCGTCGCGAAATAACTGCAAGGTTAAGGCTCTGAAAAAGTTTATAGCTTCGATAACATGCCAGCAACAAGCCAGTCAAAAGCTGGCTTATACAATTCAATTACCGTGTTTGCCGCATTTTTGATCCAATGTTGGCATTAACAGTTTACAATTTGAGAATATATAAAATCGGCATATTGCAAAAAAATATCTTTGTCCTATGTATAGCGAACAATCCACAATCATACACGCTATATTTTTTTTCATTTGGGATGAACTTCTGGACAAAAACTCTAACGTTGTCCATCAGTCAGTTGTTAACTCTCGAATTTCGAATCGCTAGAGAAATTGTAGCTCCTCCCGCCTTATGAGCGACTTTTTTAGCTAGCTGCGTCTTAAGCTTCTCGAAGGCCTTCTGGTTCCGACGTCCAACTGTGATCCTTCTTTCATGTTGTTTGCACAGTCCCATCGTATGTTAGGGTGGAGCTAGCTTTGAAGCGGCGGGCACTAGAAACTAAAGGGAAACTAAAAGTTTATTTCTCTTTTATGGAGTTACAACCGTGTGTCGGTTTGGGCCGATACCAAAAAGCTGTGGGTTGCTGTGACAGAGACACCACACCTATTCCCTCACCTCTGCGCTCGTGTCATGCCTGAGTCTAGGAGAAATCTCCTGCCACTGATGTCGTATGGCCGACAATCGTCTTCCCTCCCAACCGTAACCGCCTGTGGCTAAAATCGTTGGCGATCCTCGGCTCACATCCACATGTCATCTATCCCTCCGTTCTGTGTACCCCTTCGATGTCACACCCGGAATCAAACGACACCTCTTACTTCAATCAACAATTCATACTCTTGTTTATTAAATTGCTTAAATTGTATGCATCTTGCTTATAATTATGCTCCTTTACATCCTAATCAAATGGCCGTGTTAGCCTCTGCACTTTCAATAATCACGAAAGTATTTCGTTTAAACAAAAGAAAAAAAAGGTATTGCTTTATCTCACTTGGCTTCGCCTAAAACAATATTTTCGCTCGATTTGAAGGATATCTAAAACAAACTGGTTCAGAGACCGTAGGGATTTACGGCAGTAAATTTGCTCCCATAGTCCGCTACCTACCAACTACAACAAGTCTTGCGCAGCATCTCCGTACTATTTTAACAATTACCCTACGCATTTTCCTCGCCTGCTTCTTTTTCTGCCTAAACTGCCTTACCAATACACCCGACCCGATAGCGTGCGATTAAGCGACTTACAAAGTCTTGAATTCTTCAAAATTAAATTATAACTTAATAATACGGGAATAATGGCAATAATGAAGATAAATACTACGGTCAGCAATTCATGATCAATGGTTAAATTAAGCAGTTTAATTGTATTGTGAGGGTACCCAAGCTACCCTGTTGATCCATCGAGACACCTGCTGACACTCGCGACAGCCGCAATGCCAACGGGCCAAAAGCTTGCGGGCCCGCTCGCTATATTGGAACACTTTTTAATTTGACTGGCTCCCCTGGCACTACGGTCTCGCCTTGTTAAAATTTTACGCTCGAGTGACCTTTAACTTAAATTCGGACTTCGGCAGTTAGTTACCGGCGGTGCTGGATAACGTGCGTCCCTCGCCGCGCACTTGCTGATGAATGCAGCGACTCGAAAATCGTAGCGCCTTCACGCATGCTCTAACATCCCGTGGACCCTTGCCACCCGCTCTTAAGAAACAGCTAGAAGGGCCGCACTGACTGCGTCTTGCTGGCAACCGCCGCTGCTGGGAAAATCCCTTTTTTTGTTTGCGCTTGTATTGTTAAATGCAGCTTCGCTCGCCACCAAGACCACGTGCTTGCCGCTGTGTCGCTGCTGTTCAAGGTTTTTGATGGGTGATCCACTCCATGAAAAAGCCACAGGTCGAAAGGAAATAATTATTTTCTTTAATCTCGTTCCATTTGCCAGCAAATCAGGCCTCATCTTTTGTAAGAGACTTGCAAAAGAACCGCAGTATAGCCAGTAGAAGAGCTGAGGTGAAGTCCTTCTCGGGGATACGATTTTTCATGGTGGATATTGAAAAGAAACTATAGCAGAGTTGCAGGAAATTAAATTTCATAATAAACTTTGAAAATCACATACAAAGTTTTGCGGAATGTGAAATATTTGCATTAACCAGTAAATATACACTAAACAATTATTACCTAAAGCGAAAAATGTATAGTGAAAATATGTGACGACTGTTGTTATTTGCATATTTAAATATGTAATTATTCAACGGCTCATCATAATTCTCCTACAGCCAACGTGTACAATAAAAAAGCAACCCTGGGTAGTAAACCTTTCGGTGTTGAGTTTTCTTCTTCATTCCATTCATTCGTTTCGGTTAAATTTGTAAACAAAAGCAGTTAATTTTGCAAATAAATATATTAATTTCCTCATAACTGAAGCTTTTTACAATTACTATAAGCACTAACTGACTGGCATGGAGCGCAAACGAAACTGCATCTATAAATTGAAGCAGAGTATCCCTAGAATAGTTTATGTGGCTCATCTGCATGCATAATCAAAATGAAACTGAATAAAACAGCTGCAGAGGACTTTTGATACTTCAAGACTTTAGAATTTACATCGAATTAAGTATGTGTTGCTCAATGTTCATGGTGAATATTTCAGAATATGTACAAAAATACAAAATCTTAAAAGTGCATAGATATGTAAAAAACGTAAATAAATATATATGTACATACACACATATTACGATGCTGCGAGCAGTTTTCTACCATTGGGCCTTATCATACGTTCAGTATTTATTGACGTGGTGCAAGTATCGTGTTATTTATTGACCGTGTAGCATGCAATATTTATGGCTAATTACAAATTTTTAAATCCGTCATTTCTTTTTTGTCGATGCGACTAATTTCTACTCCAGTACCTTCTCTTTACTTGTTTTCTCTTTAATGAAAACGCCAGTATTGTAGCTAAGCATGCAAAAATTTTATTTTCTTCTTTCATTGTCTATATGTATTTCGAGCCACACAGCCTGCAAAGTATATAAATACTGACGGGATATATAAGTTAACACCGACAAACGCGTTTCCGGCCAACACTCCAACAACTATCGCTGCGGCATCAAAGCATTGCATTCTTTTCCGGTTAAAAAAATGTAATCAGAACAGAAAATATATAAAAATTATAAGCATTCGTGTATTAAAATATATACTTACTTGTAAAGGGGAAGGCTTTCTCAAATGGGCGCCAAATTTATGTACACTCGACTATGGTGCTTCTTCTGAAAAGAGTTGCAGCAGTGATTTGGAGTTGGCATTTTGTAAGCCAATGCACATCGTATTCAGACTTGTTCAAAGGGCAGCTTAGCGCGAGGCACCGTTTGCGTTGTCGTGCGTGTCGAGCATTGTATATAAGTGTTATTATACACTATGGTGTCGAGTTTTACGTTTTAGTTTTCACTTTTTTTTATTGACTGGAATATCAACTGTTGCTATAAATAAAAATTCAAAGGTTTTTCGTTTTAAGTTTATTTTGTTATTAATTTTTTAATGTTTTTCGCTTAAAGTTTATTTTATTATTTTTTAATGTCAGTTAAACTATATCGAAATGCACGCTTTTTTTTTACGTAGATGTATGCAGAAATGTTTATCCCATTAGATGCCGTTAAAAATTTTCGTTTAATAGGCGCAGAAATAGTTTCAATTTTCAATTGTTTATAAAAATTTGTTTAAAAAACAAACAAAAAAATTTTTTTTAACGAAAATAATTTTTTTGTATAGTTTAATGTTTTTTAAATCTGCACCCAAAAAATTTTTTCATTCGGACACTTTCGAAGAAATATGAAAATTTCCAAAACACTAAATATTTTCAATTGTTAATAAAAAAAAACTATTTAGAATTTTGCAATAAAATTCACACAGTGTACACTTTGAATACGCAACTCAGCGTTGCCTGAATCTCATTAAAAACTATCAACCTTGGTAAATTCGGGGCCCACTTGAGAAAGCCTTACCCATAATAAATATCACCGAAAAATGGATTGTATATTTTGCAAGCAACCTACTTCTAGTAGGGTCAAAATCTTATGTATGAATAATGCCTTGAAATGTTAATGAAATATGCAAATTTTAGTATAGTCTGTAAGAATTTACGTTCATTGACTTCATAAAGAATTAAGTAAATAGCTATATTAAAACAAATAAATTATTGAATATATTACACATAATGTTGAACTCAACCTGTGGGTAAGTAAGTCTGAATTCCTATCTAAGTGCCGGTTTTAAATATCCAGTTAAAATTCCAGCAGTTAATATTTCTGAAAATTAATTTTTATTCTAATTACGACAAAAAAAAAATGGCATGCATATGGCCTTGAGCACCATTTGAAGATCAATTTAAAAGAAAACAAATTGAAAATTTTAAACAAACCATATCCAACAGAATATTAGTTTAGAAACTACTCGCACCGTCAACGGTTTTTGTAAAGATATTCCTTCGAACTTTATTGTATGGAATTTAACGTTCACGAGCTTTGTGTGTGGTCCTCACTTTAGCAATTACAAATATAAAATATCATGAATGAAGTAGAAAACCCAAGAAAAAAAGATAAAAACCCAAGTCCTTTTGGGAGGTGCATTTTTCGGATAAATTATCGAAAAGGTTGCCTACTGTTTATACTGTGAAAAGAACACTAGGTAGCTTATCGTATAGCGTGGAAAGCAACAACAAAAATAAGCGAGTTAAGTTTAAATAAGCGGGTTAAACTCACCAAAAAATAGCCGGCCTAATTGAAAGTGTTGGAAAGTGGTGCGTTTGTGAATAATCATTGGAAAGTACCAAGGGAAATTGGAAAAAAACAAACAAGACAGAGCAGACGTAGGTAAAATCGCCTCTTACAATAATTTCTCTTTTGTTTTTGTTTTGCTAGGAAATTTTACAAACGACCATTAATTTTGACAGACCAGTGTTGTAAAGTGTATTCAAAATATACGAGATTTGATTATAAGCGTGTTGGGCGTTCTTTTGCTAGTCGCTTACAAAAAACGATCACTAACGTCGAACGTCAATATCAGCTGAGTGGGGTTCGTTCGAAAAGCATGTGCAGAGTTTCAATCGCGGAGACAAGATAACTATAACGTCTTAGCTCATGAACATACTTTGATTTCTTATAGTTGTGTTATGCATTTTCGCGACACCATACTCCGGGTAACGTTCTATTTACAAACGTCATGTTTTTGAACTCAAATAGTCCAAACGGGGTCAATATCTTGGTTTTTCGGACGTCCGCTGGGTGTACCGATTTACTGAAAACTGTTTTGCCGTAAAAATCACCTACAAAATTTTGGTTGTGTCAAATAGGGTAAATATGAGGATCTGTTTTTGCGTTGAACTGACGTTAATGCCAACATAGCCGCCGAGATCCATTACATTTCTGTACCATGTGCAATTTTTTGAATATTGACTTACATATATTTTAATCGAAAGAAATATTCATGTTCTATTCTTGCTTTTCCAAGATTATCTGGCGAAATTAGCCAATTCTTTTGAACCACCGGCGCCCCCCTTGTGTCAATAAAATGTCGTGTGTTTAAAAGTGCCCTTAGGAATCTTCATGTCAAAAATCCGCTCTCATTATCGGATAACTTGCATACTTATGTACATACATACATACGTAGGTGAACATCAATAGCCATGTGAACTGTCGGCGCAACTCCAGCTCCGTATATTTTCGCTCGAAAAAATGCCTAAGCTATTAATTTCGGCATCCCCCGTATTGAACTAAATTTCGGCTGTTAAAATTCGAGCGCAAAAAACTGCAGTTCCACTTGTTCAAGCTGGAAGTTATAACTTTTAACATTTTATTTCCCCTTCAAACTAAAAATTTCCAGGTGTTATTTTAATATTGCAATTTATTAAATATATAAAAATCATACATATACGTACATATGTATATTAACGTACTTGTATTTAAATTCATAACGAATTTATTATAAAAAACGAATGTGTAAAATTGTATATATCAACAAGAATGTTTATGGAAAGCGTCCCTCAACCGAGTTGTTATTCTGTATGTAAGCAAAAAATTTTATTTATATGCAGCAGAATAGTTCTTTAGATTTTGGCAGATTTAGCCAAGTTGAGGGCTTCAGTAAGCATTCTGCCAAAGTCAGCATGTACCAAGGTGAAGTTCTTAACAGCACGCTCTTGGATGAATTGACTGGCGTTGCTCAAACTGCCAGCAATATTATCTACAAGACGCTGGCGAGCCTTATCGTCCAAGACATACACCCAGAAATCGGTTACCTGACTGTAGTTATCTTCAGTAAAGCCGCTGGTGAAACGATATACCTCGCCCTGTACAGGGCAACAAGGCATCAAGCTCTTTGCACGAGCACTTTCATCAGGTCCGGAGAATGAGTTCGGGAAGTAGTTGGGAGCGCCACCTTGATTGTCGTTAACACGCATTGCACCATCGCGCTGGAAGTTCTTTACGCTAACACGATAAGGACAATTAACTGGTATTTGCAAATAATTGGGGCCCAAGCGATGTCTATGGGTATCGGAGTATGAGAAAAGTCGACCTTGCAACATCTTATCGGGCGATGGTTCAATGCCCGGAATCAAATGTGCAGGACTGAAAGCAATCTGCTCTACTTCTGCAAAGTAATTGGTCGGATTTCTATCGAGCACCATCTTTCCAACTGGTATTAGAGGGAAATCTTTGTGACTCCAAACCTTTGTTACGTCAAAGGGGTTGTATTTAAATTTCTTTGCTTGATCGAATGTCATCACTTGAATGTACCATGTCCAGCTAGGGTAATTGCCATTTTTAATAGCATTATATAGATCTCGAGTGCTGTAGTCCGGGTCAGTTGCTGATGTTTCTTGAGCAACTTGTGTATCCAGATTTTTAATACCTTGATCGGTTTTGTAGTGAAATTTGGCGTAGACAGGCTCGCCTTTGCAGTTGACCAACTTAAAGGTGTGGGAGCCATAACCATTCATGTGGCGATAACCGTCGGGGATGCCACGATCGCTAAACAAAAAGGATACCTGTCGAGTATAAATAATTAAGAGGGATATTCATTGAAATGAAAAGGCACCAATCTCAGTTCTTACCTGATGAGTACTTTCCGGGCGTAGAGTTAAAAAGTCCCAGAACATATCCATATCTTTCAAATGTGTCTGGGGATTGCGCTTCTGGGTATGAATGAAACTGGGGAACAAAATTGGATCACGAATAAAGAAAATCGGTGTGTTATTGCCCACCAAATCCCAGATGCCGTCATCGGAGTAGAATTTAACAGCAAAACCACGTGGATCACGAACGGTGTCAGCGGAACCACTTTCGCCACCCACTGTGGAAAAACGGACGGCAACCGGAGTGCGCTTATGTACCTTTTCGAATACCTTAGCAGCGCAGTACTTTGTAATGTCATGCGTTACTTCGAAGTAGCCAAAAGCGCCTGCTCCTTTGGCATGGACCACACGCTCCGGTATGCGTTCACGATCAAAGGCAGACATTTCATCCAAAAACTTGACATCCTGCAATAAAGCTGGACCTCTTGGTCCAACGGTTAGGGTGGCATCCTTAATACCGACCGGATTGCCAGAGCCTGTAGTAATAATTCCAGGTGAAGTCTACAATGAATGATAAGATGATATATATTATTTTTATTTATATTTAAATTTTTCAATTGTTGGTTACAAAAAGCTTAGAAGTCAATAAGGCTATTCACGATAACGTACTAATTTGTTTATTGATAACAAAACGGCAAGTTATTTATAATTTTTTTATACCTTAATTTTGAGACACCTTTTTTTATTAACCCTTTGTCACTAAAATTTATTTATGAGAAAATCATCGCCCAGAGTTAGTTTAAAATCTTTTGATGATGTTTGTATGCGTACTTAGAACGTAAGTCAGTTTTCTTCTACAAGTTTTTCTATTATCAGGAAGAATAGTTTTTGTTTGCGTATCATATATAGTTATCAAAAAATTATCATCAGAAGAAATGGTCAGAGAACTAGAAAAATTAACTTGGTAGCTACATGTACAGTTTTTTTAAATAATCTCTAGTGTTTGATTTAACTTCATGAAAATTTTGAAACGTTCAACGCTTATGGTCTAAATTTGTAAGAGGTAGGAGGCTCTGTTGTGAACATCTTTTCAGGCGAGCAGCAAGGCACATTCAATGGGTAGCAGCAGTAGATAAATCAAAAAGTTTGCTGTGGCTACCTATTTAATATGCCTTGGCGAGCAGTGAAATAGTCAAGTGAAAATATTTGTTTTTTTTTTGGAATAAAAAGTAAGTTTTAGGACTTGGCTTACTATATGTTTAGCTGGAATAGTCAAAAACGTATTTTGGAAATTTTTAGTGAGGCGAAGAGTGCACCGGAGTCAAGAAAAACGTGATTTTAATAAAATCGTCATTAAAAATTGGAAATCCTACAAAGAAAAAATAGTTGGCTTTTCAGCCACCAACTTATTAAAATAAATCTGAAAAATTGGGTGGTAAGCAGAAATTATCAACATTTTCTATACGACAAATTATACAAAGTCAGCTGTCGAAATTTTGTATAACCCAAAGTTACCATTTAGTAAGAAGACTTCCCCGAGAACACAACCTTTATGCAAGAAATTCACGTAAGGTCCCCCTTTCAAAAAAAAATATGGCACGCCGACTGTACACAGACTAGATTTTGCCAAAAAACACCTAGATTAGCATATTCACACTAGAGGAACATTTTGTAGACAGATTAGTCAAAAATTGTTCTGTAAGGTAGTAAAGGTTCTCGGCAAATCGTGAGACGCCACTCTAATATGGAATATCATCCAAAGTACACTGCGAGGACGTTGAAGCATAGGGGATCCAGTGTTATGGTATATGGCTGCTTCTCATATCAAGGTGTGGGCCTATATATTTTGGAAAAAACTATTATGGACCAGAATGAGTACGTAAAAATAGGGAAAGATGATGTGCTTCCATTCGTTGAAAATAAATGTGGTTTCGGGACAACGGAATTGAGGTCATGTAGTGGCAAGCTTAATCTCCTGACCTCAAACGTGTAGAAAACTTTTAAACCGACCTTAAAAAAGCCGTATGGGATGCAAAACCGAAAAATAATAACGAACTGTGGGCTGCGGTTCTCCGGGCATGTCAGTCAATACCAAAGGAAAGACTCTTTGAGGAATCATTGTGCAGCTGATATACAAAATAACGGTCATGCTACCAAGTATTAGATACCTGTGCTAAATTTTTTTATAAATATTAACAATTGAACACGAATTTATGTTTTTTTATTATACACTACTATTTTGCTGCTCGCAGTAATTTGCATTAAAAAGACATTTTACTTGAATTATTTTTTTTTATGTTTATTTAAAAAAAACCCTTTTGAACCAACATTTAGTAATAAAATTGTCCTTCAGTTTTGCAATAAAAAGAATGCATATTTTATATTAGTTTTCCTGTAATTTCAAGAAATGTTAACCACAAGTGCACACTAAGTACTATTTCAGTGCTCGCAGCTGTACATACAAAAATTGGGAAATTATTGCGACTCAATTTCCTTGATTATTTCTTTAATTTATTTGGAAATTTATTTGAATAGTGTATTTAAAAAAAAGGTTAAGTTTGTTTTATATTTGATGTTAATAAAAATGAGAATGTCATACATATCTGTCTCACGATATTACACAGTGCAATATATTGCCATTAAAGAAAATGTTAAGGTCACATTCCGAGCATAAACTTCTGGGTGTTGTTCAAGTAGTAAAATTTATTTTGCCCAAATCATAGCTGGTGGCAAAATTAAAGGCAACTCGAAGTAAATGACAAGAAAGAGAGTGAAGCTAGATATAACCAACTTCAGAATAGGTAATGTGGCAAGCAACAACACTTTTTATCAAATTTTGTATTTGTATTAATGTAAACCAAAACCGCTCTCAACTTGCATACATATCTATCTAAGAGTTATAATTTTTATTTAAGAATAATTATGTTTACTTTAGTGATAAACTTTTTTTTTCTTATTTATTTTATAAATGTTTGTTATTTTTCTGTTGGCCTAGTAAATGTTAATAATTGGCAAGTTTATTGAGCTTAAGGCCAGTTTATTAAAGATTTTTGTGTGGAAAAAACAACAACAGCTTTTAATGGTAGAAGTTATAGTACTATAAGCCTGAGAGAAATGGTTATGAAGCATAAATTTAATTAATTCAATAAAAAGAAGTCTGATGAGGAAATGTGGTGATTTCCGAAATAGTACTATAACTTCTACCATTAAAAGCTGTTGTTGTTTTTTCCACACAAAAATCTTTTAAAAACTGGCCTTGAGCTCAATAAAATTGTCAATTACTAACTTATTTATTATATACAAATTTAAAATAAGATTTTACGCCTGCATGGGTTGATTTTTATTCTAAGTAGATATGAGTAACTCACTTCCTTTGTCTGGCATGCAATATATTGAACTTATCAAAATAAATACAATCATTACGAAAACAACACTGTGCAATATAAATATATGTATGTATGTTAAAGGTCTTTAAAGGTTTATTCACATCAATACCACTTTAAAAAAAGATTGTATGCGATCCAATGAATTCACATAAACAAGTCTGAAAAGTTGATATAAAATTCTTGTAAAAGGTGTCCGAAAAGTGCATATTATACTTGTGGAAATGAAAATCGAGTTACCAAAGGATTTTTTTTTTTATGAAGCTGTTGTTCAGTTTTGGCGCTCCCTGTATAATACATGTATGCTGTACACACATACATACTACTTATTGTTGCAAAAGATATGCATATGTACATGCAGTGTGTGCACAAGGTGCATTTGCCTGTTACATCTGGACGCATTGTATGCGTCTTATCAGAAATATAGTATTTACATACTCGTATGTTCCCAATAGGATTACCATGTCATATACCTGAAATCCCGCAATTCATATTAAATAAACGTAAATTTTTCAAACAATAGATTATTACTTAATATTTTAAGTCAAGAGTTGGTTTTATGCACATTTTCTGCTTAGAAGTTGGTATGCCTCAAGAAGTAGAGATGTTACGGAAGTGAGTTTATCGCAACCGCAATCGACGTTTTTGGGTTTGATTTATCGGAATCCCAATCGGAGGCGGAAGCAAAAGAGAAGTATCTTGTATTTATTTTACTCAAGTTTATTTTTACTTTAGAAAAGATTTGCTTGGCCGCGGGTCGCGATAGTTCAAAGACTCATTACCAGATTTTTTCTAATGATTGAGTCGGTTTTTTCGAACCGGGTTTCTTCGGGTTTTTTTACAAATCTTGATTTTTCATATATCGAATAAATCGGTTTTTTTAATCTCCAAAACCGGTTTTTTACCTAGTTGAAAATTTAAAGCCTTTGATAAATAATAAAAAATACGGCAGCACATCAAATAATTTTACATCCATTATTCAGCAAATGTATTTTCGATGATTTTATATACATAGTTAGAAAAATATATTTTGTATAACGCTTTACCGTCAGTAAGTCCTCCTCAATGAGCTCAATGTGGAATTCAGTAATTTGGTATAATCTCAAGCTTTGAAATTTGAGACTATCTCACGAATTCAGTAAGCAGTCTCAGCCTCTAATAGAGACAAAGGTCCAATCTTATACCAGTTGGCATTCATTCGTTTCAAAATAAAGCCTCTAGTCTCAAAATAAAGTCTCTAAATAGTGACCTGGTGATGAGCAGGCCACAAAAAATTAAAATAAAAACAAAAGAAAAAACGTGAAAGCGAGGAAAAGCAATAATCACTAGCTTATTTTAAGACTTGAGATGAGACTGAGTTACTGAATTCAGACAAATACTCGAATGAGTTGAAGGTTCTTGTCTTTCCTCGCTTTTACGTTTTTATTTTATTTTTTATCAATCCTAATTGAGGGACTTTGTTTTGAGTGACCAATTAATGTCAACTCGTCTTAAATTGTAACTTTTGTCTATTAGAGACTGATAGTGCTTACTGAATTCGGACATTAAACTACATTTTATTTTAAAAAAGATTCTTTCATTGAATTAATTGCATTTAGCTACAAGTATATACATTGATGTAGTGTTTCCTTACTTGGAACAAGAACCAGTTTTACAAAAAGTCGAATAATAGAACACTCAGTACCGGCTGAAAACGTTGCAAATGGAAAGCGAAAGAACAATCAACCCTAACTTAAATGCGCAATGCAGCTAGAGAGTTAATAACTTAGTCATAATTATTGTACGACAAAGTATTTGCACGCTGACTGCTTTCGACCTTCGTTAGTGCTTAGCCCAGGTGAGATCTGTGTTAAGTTCGTTGTTCTGGAAATATTCTTACCAAATGAAATGGGGCTTTCAGGATGCATGTGAAAAGGTGATAAGTACGATGCGGAGTCTCAGGCTAGGGTAACGGGGGTCTCACGACACTGCTGGAGCTCTTCCTGTGCTTAGGGATAGGTACGAGTACCATAATTTAAGCATTATTGGCACTAAAAAAGGCCGATCAGGCACTAGTAACACTTGACAATTTGTTTAATTTATCACCGTCAGCTTTAAGCTTAGTTAAAGCATATCTCCATGGCCGTTCGCAAGCAGTGTGTGTAAAAGACTCAAGGATCAATTCTTGGTCCATTATTTTTTGTGTTATATGTCAATGGCCTTCAATGGCCCGAATTGTTAGCAATATTTTACAAAATAATTATTATTTTTAAAAGAATTATACTTTATAAAAGAATTGTAGAAGGCATGAATTTAATAAATTCCCAAATTAATTCAAAAGCGGTGACTTGTTCGAATACTGTCTGCAAATGGACAATTTCCACAATAGTTTTAAAGAAAGATTTATAATATCTTAAACATTGACTTGACCGATTCGGTATTGAATCCTTTTTCAAATATCAACACAGCAACGCAACATTAAGCTAAATAATTTTACTGGGCACTAAAAATGCAGTCAGAGGAAGATGGTTGAGGAAGAACTAGGTTAGTGTAATTTTTTTTAAGTAATTGTTTCCGTTGTCACTCAAAATTTAATATAAAAAAATTTCTCATTTTTATGTGTCTTAAAAAAACAACTTTTTTATGTGCTTTCCTGAAAGGTGATTTCTGGATTTTCCAAAAGTATCGACTACAGAAATACTAGAAATAGGAGAAAAGTATCGACTAAGTACGTAAGTGTTAACTTGTATCGTCTTTAAGCTATTTGTGCAATCGGTGGCACGGCTCACGGGATTCGATATCGTATAAATTATGTTCTGATGACGTAAGTAAATGAAGTGTTCCTTGTCTATATGTACATAAGTATGTTGTATAGTATTTTGCAAGGTCTAAACTTTCTTTAGGGGTCGATTACATAGTATAATTAAAATGTGTTTATACAAATTTTTGTATATACATGGTTCCAAAATACAAATAATTTACTTATTTATCTGTCCGGTAACTAAGCAAAGAAAAAAATAAATACCAACCAAACCTGGAAACAATCGTCGTGAAGGTTTTCGCCTCCCCGATTTCACATAGTGTAGTAACAGCTCTGAGACCTCCCAGAGAAACTTATTGACCCACTTGTACGATTTCTTGGCGAGAGAAGAGTGGCAATCACGGTCGACGAGAGAGAACGAAGTTTGAACTTGCTGTGGAAGCTTAAAGCGTTGTGAAAATTCTTCGGATGGGAAATTCTTCCACAATTTCTTCGTAATTGGCAGTTGTGGTGATTGAGACCAATTAACCTACAAGGTGGCAAATTAGGTAATATCTGACATATTTGGAGACTCAATTAGTTCAAGATCTCGTAATATGTGAAATTCGATGTATGTACATATGGGTAAGTCCCAAATAAGGTCTACCGCGAACGGAAAATTCAAAGTGGTCAGAGTATGTTTTTATTATATTTCAGCATAAGTTAAATATGTATATGATATGGATATAAAATATTTTATAGTTTTCTCTAATTATAGACCGATAAATAGGACTTCAAAAAAAGACTTTTTCGGCTTTTTCATTTGCCCTTTTTGCAAACAAAATATAACATATTTTCTTTTTGTATTGAGCCTGTTTTAACTGGATCCATATAATTGCTGTAATTCCGATATTTATAGCCTCTTATATAACATTGAAAAAAACTCTAAGAAACTTTGGAAAATGAAGATTTTCTGATTCGATCTTACCCTTATCCTTGTGTCGCGTCCGTCCTCCAACCAAAAAAAAATTTTTTGCAGTTAAGTATGCATATGTACATCTTCCAAAAAATAAAATAATTTTTTACCGAACTGTTGAATAAAATATTTTATGGATGATTACAATTTGTCGCGTCCGCAACCGTGAGTACAAAAATTCACTTAAACAATAATACATTTGTGTATATTAACATTTTTGTTTATAGATGGAAACAACCATAAAGAAAGAAAGAACAGAAAAAATTAAGAAGTGGCGGGAAAAGATGTACATTACTTTTAAGTCTCTTTATTACTTTGTTGCACTTGAAATGTAATTGTTGTTTATTCTTATGAGAATTTCATTAAAAAACTAAAACAGACCTATTTACTGTATATTACTCATTGAGTAGGTCACCATGTTATATAGTATGTAGAGTGCTGGTTCAAGTCACGGGAGAAATAATATCAAAATTACTAAGAAAACTTTTCTGAAGGGATTCGCTACTCGGCAGTTTTTTGCCAAACCCTTTTTAGTGCATTTTTGAAAGCTGGTAAACAAAAATTCATTTGGCTTATCGGATGCCGTTTAGAGTCGGCATGAAGCTTATAGTAGGTTCGCCATTTAAAAAAGTATCAGACTGCAAATTTGAGAAAAAACTCGGCATACATCTCCTCGGAAATGATATACTTTATACAATTTATTATGTATTATTATTATTATTATTCATGGGTAAAAATTTGTCGCGTCCGCAATGTCGCGTCCGCAACCATACTTTAGCTCGTACCCAACTTTTTATAAAGATATTTTAACTTTCGTAAATCTACAAACGGGGGGCCTTATTTGACCTTACATCACTCATTTAAAAAACATATATGTATGTATTATCTTCTAATTTTCGCTAAGTTTTACATACTTTCGCAAGCATTAAAAAAAATCTTCCGTTTCCTGTCGCGTCCGAACCACATTATATATTGATATATATAAGGACTTAAATCCTTAAAGTCCCCAAAAAATATATGGAGCGAAGCACCCCGGCAGTGCTTTGCAATTATTATAATATGGATTGAGTTCGCTTCTTTTTCCTGCCTTTTAACAAGAATTAAACACGTGCGAATGTCGCGTCCGCAACCCAGGACTTACCCATATGTATATGCTCGTATAGATATGAATTTGTGGGTACATACTTGAATAAAGGAAATAATTATTGGTATTCCTACTTCTCTACTAAAAGTTGTTTTCATCGTCACATCAACGTTAAGTGTTTATTTTGGCACATTAAAAGATAACGAACTTGGTTCCAGAACAATATAATTATTCAGATAAGAGCGAAAGCAGTACAAATTTATTGCATGCACTTTGCTCGCACGCTCATATTTTTTTTACGCCCCCCTCGAAATGAAATTATGTATGGAGATTAACGAACCACTCCCATGCTTATATATGTACATATATACTAGCGGAAACCCGGCGTGTGCTACTACGTTAAAAAAACAAATACATTTTGTTTATTTGTTTAAAAAAAAAAGAAATTTTGGTTTTGTTGCGTACGAGAAGCAGACAGACTTAATTGCAAAATTGGAAAATTATTATAAAAACCAATTTTTATTCTTAAGCATGTCGGGACTCTTTCCTTTTGCAATAATGAATGCCAAAATACCAATCAGAGCTGCCAGAATTCACACACGAAATCATTATTTAAAATGTTTCGGACTCTGCGAGTGCCAAAATATAGCAACACATTTTTATCTTAATGCTAGCTGATAAACAATGTTTTTAGTTTTTTCGGTAGCGGTGTAGACGTAAAGATTTTTCGGCGTTGCAACTCACGAGCAAGCAAGATATAATTGGCCGTGCGAAAAACAGGAACTTTCTAAGTTTTAACCAGCAACACTAAGCGATTGGCCTAAAGCCTTATTGATGGTTATGACGAAAGCAAGACGCTTGAAATCGAAGGGCAAATCGGTTGAAATCATTTGAATTCGGGGTATTAGCACATCTTCTCCTTTACATTTTCCACTGATGATTGTGGCTTTGATTAAATTCGACGATAGTTTTTTAGCAGCAAATCTTGTTCCGTGGCACAATTTCGGTGGATCTAAGTTGCGAATGAGCATCAACGGTGAACGAACTTTTAATGTTAAGATGTGTGGTGGCATTCCAGATGGTTCCAAGGAGTTAAGAAACTGTATTGGGTAGTTGACAGCTTGTTCCTCATCTAGAATTGTGTCAATCGATTTGTACTTGACTACTTCACCAGGTAGCTTCAATTGAATTTGATGGTTTATTTTTTTGACATCATCATTCTTCGGAGCCAAAATTGCTCGTTCGCAAAGCCAATTGTGATTTTTAAAATTGTTTGCAATATTTGGAAAAACGTTTTGAATAACATTTTGAATTGATGACTGCATAAGGATTTTAGAAATATCTCGAATCCAGCGCCACCTATCGACATTATTTTTGCTCTATGACACGCCCAGTGATTATATGCTCTTACTGGAAAATTTGTATTAAAATCGGTTGGGTACTTTTGACGCCTATAAAGGACATTTATGTATTTTTTCTATTGTATATATATAGATATATATATATATAGTTATATATATATATAGATATATGTATATATGTATATATATACATACATATATGTATATAGTTCGCGGGTATGGGTATTAACGCATACACATATTTAAGTAGGTATTTATGTATAGTTTTGGTTCCTAGTCGTTAATCGGGCTTACGCTGATATGGATTTGCATTCATTTAGCATCATTTGAAGGCTGGACACTCACCGTCATATGTATGTACACTAGGCATGTCAATCCCGGGATCCCAGCCTTTTTTAACTCCCGAATATCCCGGGATAAGTCTATTCAAATCCCGGAACTGTAGAAAACAAAGAATTGAATAGTTATTTACTTTTCAAATTTTTTATCTTTCAAGGGCAAAACAAAGCTTGTAGAGAGTTCGCAATCGACAAATAACGCAGCTTGTTAACTCCCTTAAGGCTTTGTTTTGTTCTTGCCATTATAAATAAGCTGGAGAATATCCACTCGAGTAGAAAATGAGCCTTACTATGAAAGCGATGTTAATAGAACTAACAACGTGGTGCCTGAAGTGGATAAGGCGGAAATTCTCAAAGATAAATTGCATCAAGTTTTAACTGGGCAGCTCGCAATTGTCCAATAATCGGAAGGCGTATAATTTATCAGAAGGCTTGGAAAAAGAAATTGATAGTTTTTGTAATTAGGCGATAGAGGCTACGTCCTACACAGAGTATTTAACTTATTATCGACAATCCAGCCAACAAGTGTTGTATACTTCTATAATACAACCATTACATTTTTTGGCAAATTAAAAATTTCGTGAAATTTGGAATCCCGGGATTGTGTCGGGATTTCGGTCTCAAATACATACTTCATGCATATGTATGTATGTAATATACTTATACTCGTACATTAAGTTTCCCCCTTATGACAGCGTTCTTTTGAAGAAAAACGGGAACAATGTATTGAGAACATTTGTTGGAACATTCCACCCTGTCGGACAAGGAAAAGAAGAAAACAGTATTGAGAACAGTTTGAACGGACAAAGCCTGCGGAAACCTTCACATGAAAGACAAAATGGGAACAAAACACTAAAGAACGTTCTCGAAAAGAACAAACACGAACTATCAAATAGAGGAAAATGGGAACAAAGCTTCCGGAAACGTTTCCAAAGAGAACGAAATTAAACGAAAGTATCGCAAATAAAAGACCGGTGAACGTTCTGTGGGAGAACAAAACAAACAAAAGTTTTGAGAGCAACGTTAAGAATGAAAGAGAAGGCAACTTGAAGAAATTGGTCTGATTATTTCAAATTTAAATGCATTCATTGTTTGCATTAAAGGTAAGCGTTGTCGTGATGTGTTTGGTACAATGCGGCAAAATTCCTAGCGTCCACTATAAAGACTTCGTAATGAATATTATATTAACAAAAGGATACAAGTAAATTAAAAACTAAACCAACCTACTAAAAAGGGTTTTGTCATACACATCCATCTTTAGCTTAATCTATTATAATACAACATTTATACATGCATACCTCTCCGTTGAAAAGTTTTGAGGTATTTTAATTTTTATATATTTTGGTCAAAATTAGAGCTGCAAAACTATCGATAGTTTCACCATTCGATAGCTTCGACAGTTTAAGTTTAACTAAAAATTATCGATAGTCAAATAAAAATAAACTATCGATAGTATCGTATAAGTTCCAGTTCTTGAAATTTTATAAAGTTGTTATGTGCTATACAATTTTAATTTAACTTATGTTATTGTTTTATTTTTCCTTCTATATAAAATTATTCAATTTACTCTACAAGAGGCAAAGACAAGCCAAACGTGTTACCCAGCTGGTAAATTCTACCACAGTGAATATTTGCAATTACTGCGCTAATATTAATCCAATTCAAAATAGAAAAGGTGAATTATGTATACTATACACCAGAGCTTGTAAATATTAAACAAAACGAGGAAAATTTAGATTATTTACAGCCGATATGTTCGTATGTGCTTCCACAAATCAGCGTCAAATTCCTTGTATTGAACTTTCTAAGTATATAAAGATAGTATTTACGATTATCGATAGTGATGTGAAATTGCAAACTATCGATAGTACCATCGATAGTTTTGCCGCTCTGGTCAAAATTCACATTACTATGCGGCTAAAAGTCGCACTAGTCTTTTTCCCCTAAAAATATGATATGCTTGAATTTACGTATGCATAAGATGTATACTTTTCCCTTTCGTTATCCGCGAATAGTTACAAAATATTTTGTTTCAATTTTGTTCTTTCTCAGAACGTTCTGGGGACATGTGATCCTATTATGTTTTCTAAGAAAATGTTCTCGAAGATTTGGCCAGCGTTTGTTTGTTCTCTTCGAGAACGATTTCCATCGTTTTTTCGTCATTTGGGAAAGGAAAGTATCGTCTGCACTTTTATTTTTAAGAAAATACTTCCGAAAGTTTGTTCTTATTTCAGAATCGGGTAAATAGGAATGAGAAGTTATTCCCATGACAAAAATTTATTTTCAAACATTCTCATTGTAGCTATTCCCATTATCGTGTAAATAGGTAGCATTTCCTCGAACTGGTTGAAGCAGACCCATGAAACACAGTGCACTTGTGCGCAAGCAAAAATAATCGAGAAACAAATCTCATAAAATTATCATAAGATCTAAAGTGTAGATGCGTGTAAACATCGATGAAGCTGCAAAACAATTATTCTCCAAATTTTCTATAGCATTTCTTTGGGTAGCAAAATGCCTTCAGCTCATTCCGCTACATACAAAAAGGAAAGGAAGAGGGAATTTAGGAAGGAAGGCCTCTCTACTCTTATTGAGGTCTTTTGGAATGGCTTTCAGCCCCTGAAATTACTTACTAGACTGTTGTTACATTGATTTTGTTGAATTGTGGTAAAATCTTTTTTATCTGTGAGGAAAGTGCGTACATAAACCAGTAATAAAATTTACATTAAGGGTATGTGCATGTGTATGTTAACCAACTTGTCTCTCTCTAATTTAATTAATAAACATTCAGGCATATTATACTTTGGGGAATGCATACTTAAATCGTGACCTGTTAATGCGAGTGCAATCACTTTAAAACAATGTGCTTAAACTTTCAAATATAAAAGGTCAAATTGCTTATAAACAGCTGCTTGTGTTCCAAAATCAAAGATGTTTATTTAATTATCGAGTAATTAGGTATTTTGCAAGTACAAATGCACAAAATTCAAACACATACGCTAAATGATGCAAATAATTGGCTGCCGTGAAACCGATTTAATCGCGAGCGTAGTTACTAGGCAAGGAATTTTGCCAAAAAGAAAAACGTATGCCAATACGTGCTGGTAACTTTCGTATAAAGATATGTAGGCCTTGCGTACAGTCAGACAAAAACAAATACGTTCACTGACACACTCATAAAATAAATACATTCATATATATATGTACATATGTATATACGTACCCAATAACCATATTTGTACGATCTCAAGTTGAGAGGCACTTGATGATTAACATAGTAAATTGTAATGTTCTTCGGGATTTCGAAAACTATACTTGCTACATTTTTGGTAAAGACTATTCAGTAGAAATTTTAAATTAGACATTGTGAAAGGTTAGGTTAGGTTAAACTGGCTAGCTACGCACCACAAATAGACTGATTGGTCCCTAGCAATACTAAATGGAGCTATCCTTAAGTGAATCGGTAGTTGACATCAATTAGGTTGTCAAAGCTTTTGGCGAACTTAAGTAGAGATTAAAGGACCATAGTTGCGGTCTCTTCAAGCTTATTAAAGTGCGGAGCTTTTAAACATTTTAGACCCGTAATACCCGTTTTGACCACGTGTGTCGCTAATAGAAAATGTTCTGTCAGAATACCTGTCATGGTTCTGCAGTCTCTTCGTGACAACGAAAGTACCATTCGAGTGTGCTCTTCTTTGTTTGGCCTGCACATCACTTTTGCAATTTTGCAAGTAGTTATAGCATTACACCTACAAATTGTATAGAGTTTGTAGAGATTTAGGTACCCTGTCTATGGCTTCCCTGTTCCCAAGGACATTTCTGGACGTAATTTGGTGTGAGCTGATTGTCTTTATAGCTGCTTGACTATCCACTTATATTTTGATGTTGGAGTTGCTGTCCATATTGGTGCAGACTAGCTCCGCGGCTTTCCTCACTGGTCCGTTAGATTAACCGGCTGCTGTACGTCAAGTTCTACGCAGTTCCTACACCATCTTTTATTTTTGAGCCGTCCGTCAATATGTTGGAAGTCTTCCGGCTAGGCTATGTGCCTTTACGCCGCCCTTCTTTCTCAATAGTGGATCGGAACCTCGTTTTCTAGTTCAGGCGCCGGAATGAATCGGATTTCATATGTAAGTATTCGCCCAAGGACTGTGGCTAAATAGAAAACGTTTTACACTACTACAGCATAAACAAAAACGTAAAAGATTGTCAATGAAACGTTAATTTAGACAAAAATAAAATACTATTTTGCTTCCAAGTAATAATCGAATCAAATATTAACTATGTAAGTTTAGAAGAGGCAAGTCTAACTCTACAAAAATAAAACACAATTAAATTATTCTAATAGACGAATTTATGATAAGTACATTTGAAGCCAAATGCTTCTGAACAAGTGCTTTGATGTCCCATTAGGGAATTTTTTGATCTAGAAATCAGTGGAAAAGTTAGCAACGTGCTATGAACACCTCGCTCTCTCGTCAAAGATTATATGATACGAAACTATCGTTGTCCTGAGAGCGCCTACCAAATGTGCATTTTTTATAGCATTTTTCAACGGTGCCACAATGAAAGAAACCAGATGTGGCTTTATTTTCAAAGCATTTTTTGGAGATTTCATGGATTTCATACCACCATTGAGGTATGCAAACGGAAATAATACAAATACAATGAAAAACTAACGGGTATTAAATACTTTTAGGTAAAAAATTATAAATGTATGAGATCAGCAACAGTTTGTAGTTAAAAAGTATTAAAAAAAGGAGTTTATTATCAGTTTTCTTTGATAAACATTTTATTAGCATTTTTATTGACTTCTTCTAAATAGAACGCAACATTTTTATGTAAAGTTAAACATTTTATGCTCAGCTTTAGGTAAAATATTTAATTTAACTCTTTATTTTTGTTCGTAACATTTGTTTTGCAAACAACTAACACTCAATATCTTGTTCCGAAATTGTTTTCCCAGCGCAAGCTATTTGATTTGGTAAGAGACTTGAATCTTCCCAAAACAGCTGCTGAGTTGCTTGGATCAAGGCTCAAAAGCAGGAACTTACTTTTGCCGGGAGTGTCTTCCTCCTGGTTTGCCCAAGAGGACGAGCTGGTTTATTGTACCAATACTGAAGGTTTGATGGATACATTTAAGATCTCATACGACCCAGCAGAGTGGCGTATTTTCATAGATTCTTCAAAAAGACGCCTTAAAGCAGTTCTGCTTCACAACGGCGGTTTCTATACTTCCATTCCTGTCAGACATTCCGTACACCTCAAGGAAATCTACAAGAACTTGGAATTGATTATTTGCAAATTAAAATATAAAGACCACGGTTGGCAAGTATGCGGTGATTTCAAAATCTTGGGCATGGCGCTCGGACAACAATCTGGGTTTACCAAATTCGCTTGCTTTTTGTGTCTATGGGATAGTAGAGACCGAACAAATCGCTGGACCAAAAAGTGTTGGCCTCCGAGGGATCTTAAAGTTGACGAAAAGAATGTCCTGCATGAAACTTTGGTGCCTCCTCATAAAGTTCTTTTACCTCCGCTTCACATAAAGCTGGGATTGATGAAGCAATTTGTAAAGTCACTTCCAAGAGATGGAAATACTTCAAATACTTAATATCAAAGTTTCCAGGCCTCTCGGAGGCAAAGTTTTAAGAAGGTGTTTTCATTGGACCACATATTAGACGGCTTATGGCTGATCCACTATTCATCACAACCGTGACGGATCCTCAAAGAGAAGGGTGGATTGCCTTTAAAGAGGTCATAAAGAAATTTTTAGGCAATAACAAAGATCCCAACTACAAAAAAATCGTCAAAAGAATGTTAAAAGCATTTCAAGCTTTAGCTTGCTTGATGAGTTTAGAAGTACATTTTCTTCATTCCCACCTCGACTACTTTCCAGAAAATTTAGGAGACGTGAGTGAAGAGCAAGGTAACCGATTTCACCAAGATATTAAGGAGATGGAAAAGAGATACCAGGGAAGATGGAGCGTTTCAATGATGGCAGACTACTGTTGGACGCTTCAAAGAGACCTTCCCGATGCTTCCCACAAGCGAAATTGTACCAAAAGGAGTCTCACTGAGAAAAAGAAATGTGTTTAGTGCTTACTAATTAATGTATTTTATTAGTTAGTTTTGTTACGCAATTATAAATTTAAAATTTTTTTTTTATCTTTTGTATTTTATTTTAAGATGATAACTTGTTTAACATAGACACCTACATTGTCAGAAAACGTGACGTTCTATGACAAAATTAAAGTTATTTTCGGATTCAGCACACCCAAAAACATAAGAATTACCCAAAAAATCAAAACAGCTCTCAATTCTTTTTTTTTTGCATACTTGTGTAATTTACCCATTTTTCCACAGGCATCTCGCTATTGTACTAGTCAGCTCATAATAGGGTGACTCATTCGGGTTTGTTGCCAGCATTAAAAACGATATGAAAGCCACTGTTTGACAAACATTCCAATTAAGGCAAGTTGTGAAATTTTATACCGCAGGACTCTTAAAATTCTCAAAAACTTAACCAAAAATCACGCACTCAGCATTAATAACAAAGCGGGTTTTTACTGTCGTTCCCCAACGTGCGCCGCTATTTCACCTGCAAGCAAGCACACTGGTCCCCTTCCGGCATGGCTCTACAACGGCACTTAACGCCATATGAATTGTGGTCTCAACTGCGACTGCTCCTATGAGAAAAACGTCGTAGTGGCCGTCCTAGAAGGCCTTCGACGCAGTCAGCTACCCAACTCTTTTGAAGGACGTGGAGGCCTCAATTGTCCCAGTGTCGCTGAAGCAATGGACAGCGAATTGTCTGGGAGAGTTAAACAGGGGATACCCCAGGATGGCGTCCTATCCTCATTACTGTGTAACTTCTACATCACTAAGTGCCCTCCTTCGTCAGAGAGTTTTAGTCGTCTCATATGCCGACGAATACACGATATTGGCTAAAGGCAATGAAGTTGATGACCTGTGCTCAAAGGCAAACAGCTACCTTCCGCAACTTGCTGGTTTCTTCATTAGACGGAACCTGACGCTTTCCCCAGCTTCATTCACGGCGACCTTATTTTCATCTTGGATGAAGGAGGTCGAGCTGAATTTAGACACCCAGATCGATGGTACCCGCAGTTCACTAAAAGATACTGGGGGTCACCTTCGGTCTCCTTGGCGAACTCAACCGCTATTGTCAACGAAATACACAAACGTTGTTGGTAAATAACGCACAAGGCCATTGGCCGGTCGGTCCTTAACAACGTAGCGCCAATTTGGTCGCCTGCAACTAGTAGGGTGCAACTAGTAGGGCCCATTGATCGAGACTGCAGACTTGTCAAAAACGTCGCACTCCGGATGATGCATAATATTCTGCAATTTACAGACGAGGGCCAGATTTACATAAGGCAACCACGAAAACGACGACGATTAGCCGCTGCCTAGGCGCCATTCACATGGAGTGCGTCTCAGGAGCAAACGAGCTCCGGTTGCCATGTGAGTCCCACGCTACTCTGTCCCAATTAACATCTGGATATTGTAGCAAGCTAAAATCCTTCCCATCCACAATCAATCCAGACACCCTTAACATCTGCACGGCATGCGGAGTACCGCACGACATGAAACACCTATTCGCCTGCGCCACCAAACCCACTCAACTAATACCGGTCCAACTTGAAACGGCAGGTTTCCTGGACCTGTCCTTGGTTGAGCTTGACGATAACGGCAGCACCGTCCTATAGTTAAATAATTATTTCAAATCCATAAAATGGTGAAAATCATGCGGAGGGTTACTCATTTATCAAGCCGGGATGAGAAGTAAACATTTTTAAAAATTTTCTTAACTCGTACTTAAGTTGACAACAAATATTTTAGAAAAAAAAAAGTTCAGACACTAAGTGACAAATTGAGAATAAGTATTTTTTCAAATGTTTGAGATGTCAAGTGTTTATTGGGATAGTACAGAATATTTCTGTACGCATGTATGTACATACAAACATACATAACATACTTATGTATGTATACTTATATAGTGCAGGCGCTTACGAACAAGTTCTACAAAAAACAAGTAAAGAAGTGGCTAAGTTCGATCGAACTTTATATACCCGGCGCACGCTTTCAGCTAAATTTTTAAATTAATAAAGCAGAGACTAACTCTTCGGGCAAAACCGAACTCTTTTTTCAAAATTTTCATATAATCGGATTTCTTGATTTAATAAAAAAAGTCACATACAAAAATTGAGCAAATTAGTTTCACTAGTTACAGAAGTATCCGATTTTTACGGGTTTCAAAAATTTACTGGGTCTGGTACAATTTTCGTGATTTTACACATAATAAAATATCTGTACTAAATTTGGGCAAAATCTATAAAGGATTTCCAGAGATATGTACATATGAAATCTAACGTGGACGGTATCATGTACCTTTTCCAAAATGTTCGTTTAAATGGATTTCATGACTTAATTCCAATAGTTACTGAAGTATCAATTTTTCATAGTTTTGGAAAATTACCGTTATATGGGAAATGGGCGAAGTTTTCGTTCGATTTCAAGCATTTTCATAATCTCACCTAACTATGTACAATCTAACATGTATGCCAAGTTTAGACGAAATCGATAAAGTAGTTCCAGACATATGATCTCAGAAGTGGGCGGTGACACGCCCCTTTCCAAAATTTTTATATAGTCGGATTTCAGGCTGCAATACAACACCACATACCAAACTCAAGATATTTCCCTTCAACATTTATTGAAATGTCCGATTTTAAGTGTTTTTGAAAATTACCGTTATATGGCAGGTGGGCGTGGTTATGGTCAGATTTTGATGATTTTCCAAATATCGCTTAAATAGGCATAGTGTATTACGTATACAAAATTTATACAAAATCTGGGGGGTGGTTCTCGAGACATACATATGAACTCATAAGTGGGCGGTGCCACGCCCCCTGTACAAAATTTTTATACAGTCGGATTTCCTGCTCGAATACAACACTACATACCAAATTTGAGCAAATTAGCTTCCATAGCTACTGAAATATAGCAATTTTTGCATTTTCGACAATTGCCGTTATATGGGAGTTGGGCGTGGTTAGTGTCCGATTTTGCCCAATACCAACCTGCTCTGGGTCAAGGACAAACTACCTACCAAGTTTCATTGAGATATCTCAATTTTTACTCAAGTTATTGTCTGCACGGACGGACGGACAGACAGACATCGCTAAATCGACTTCTCTTTTCATTCTGAGCTTTTTGGGATATACATATATGTATGTCTATATCTATCTTGATTCCGATATGCTGTTACAAGCAACCGTTATGCGAACAAAGTTATAATACCCTTGTACACAAGTGCGCGGGTATAAAAAACCCAACAAACAAACAACAAAGAGGCGAACTATTTTAACTTTTTATTGCTCATTCCGCACGGTTCACTCCTCTAACTAGTTCGGTGATACGCATTAAACTCGCTTCAATATATGTATAAGTATGTATAAGCATGTGTATATTTGCGCAAAAAGTGAACCAAATGTAAGGAGTTTCAGTTGCGAAAGTCAACCGCTAACCGTCAAAATGGTTAAAAAAAAAACAAACAAGCGACTTTAAACTCGTACCAGTTTTGCAGTCACTGAATGAAGTGCAAAGACTTTTGCGCAAACTGTGCCGTGCTTCATTGAAGTTTTTAGTTCGAGTAGTATACTCGAAGGTGCATTTGCGGCTAATCGCTAATAAATTATAATAAGCACATAATCGAGAAGCAAACACTACTATAAACGTTAAATCAAACCTTAGTTTAGTAAAAGCTGAGTGGTCAAAACTTTAAAAAATAAAAGCGTGATTTAACCTTTAAAACATTGCATAACACTTCATAGCAATTATAACATAAACCAACCATTCATAGCGACATTGAGATGCACTATTATGTAGGAACTCAAGGATATATGTACATGCATATATGTATATCTACTCATATGTGTGTGTTAGGCATGTCAAACCCGGGATCCCGAAATCCCGGGATAAGTCTATTCAAATCCCGGAATTGTAGAAAACAGTGTACTTTATAGCCATTTATTTTTAAAATTTTGTATCATTGTTAAAAATTCTCCTTTCAAGGGCAAAACAAAATCTTTAGAAAGTTAATGTAATTCCTTTCTTACTGAATGGTAATATATTAATATTTAATATTGGTCTCAAACAGTGACTAAAAATAATTTTACTTTATGTAGGTGCATTTGTTTTGTACCAAATATGTATATTTGTCATTGAAGAATAAATTGTTTTGTTTGGGTGTCAAATTTTACGTGTATTTCCTTGTTTTCTTGAAAATACCAATAAATACATACATACATGATTTACATTTATATTAATGTTATTTTGTATACTTCTATCATACAACGACTACAGACGTGTTACATTTTTTGGCAAATTAAAAATTACGATTTAAAACTTCGTAAAATTCGGGATCCCGGGATTGTCCCGGGATTTCATTTTCAGATCTCGATAATCCCGGGATCAACAAAATGCCCAAAATTGACATCCCTAGTGTGTGTGTACTTAGTACAAGTATAAATGAGTAACAACAGCTAATATATTTTCGCTTATTACATGTTTAAGCAATTATCTTGCAATGTTCGTAACATACAAAAAAAAAAACAAAAAAATTAATCTTTAAAAACAACAAGGAAAACACTAAAATAATTATATTCTTTACTCTCTTTTTTTCTTCCAAGATCACACCTTGTTCGCAGTAAGTATGAATATACGAAGAAATTTAAAAAAAAAAAAAATTGCCCATATAAATTAGGACAATAAAAGCTTGATTTTATCAAAAAGTAAAATATTTAATATATGGCTTATTTGGTAATTATTTGACAATATTAATAAAGTTTTAGTCGTGATTCATATGTACATATATATGTACATACATATTTACAATTGCATAGGCGATATCGGTCAAATTAAGACCGTTTATTTGTATAGCATTCCAATGTATGTATTTGGTAAGTTATTTGGTCCACAATTTGCTAAACCGTGAAATACAATTAATAAAGATTTACAAAATCGTAAAATATATTACTAACAAAGTATGCAGAAGAAAAGCTGCTGAAATAAACGATCAAAATAGAACTAAGAAAAGACTCTTAGAAAAGTACAAATATGGCTCTGAAAGAGCTCTAAATTTCACTGAAAATTAGTCAGTTTCAAAAAAAATTTATTAACTACCTTGAATTGTACTGAACGCATTCTTATCACAACGAATAACAAAATTTGGCAATTCAAATTTAAAAAAAAATCTAAAAAAAACAATTTGTTGCTGCTACTTGTTTGATGTGTTTTTGCTAAACCTCGCATTTGTAAATGAAATAATTATTTCGGAAGTTAGCACATTTAAATTAACAACCATTCAAGATATTTTCTTTTTCGTCAGTATCAAAAACTTCATCGTAAAGTGGAGTTAGCAGCATTTACCGCGGCGGCGTCGACACATATGTAAGTACATGCGTACATATGTATGTGTATGATTGTAACACCCAATCGGAAATGGAGCACATCAAAAGCTTTTTAGAAGTGATCTTAAGTACTTAACCGCGTAACTCCACTTGTCAATGCCGCTAAATTTAGCATTGGAATGTCATTAGGATTGAGTGATTTCTTCTCGCTTCATTCATAATTTGGATATTGAACATCTTAATGTTGTACTCGTACCACACATGAGTGCGCGTACAGCTTTACACCAGTTCCGCCTTTTTCATGGCAGAAAGCATATACAAATATTATTAAGTATTGCTACAAACTACACATTCTACATACACGGGAGTTTCCAGACTTTTCAAAAATTTTATTTTTACAATTTTTCATTTGCACTTCGAATAGTGGAAACTCGATCCCATAAATTATTATTATTATTATTATACATGACTAACTTATAATTAAAATTATAGGCAAGTAGTAAGATAGGAGCAATGGTAGCAAAGACCTTCAGCTCGCGTAATACATTAAATTTTATGTAAGGAGAGAAATAAATTAAATTTTATAGTACAGCCGGGTGGATTTGAGATATGCTACGATTTTCTTTACATTACCTGTGTTTGGAGTGGACAAGAAAGTTAAAGGATTGTTGCCTTCAAAGAATTTGGTTCTATTGGATTGAAAAAGTGGACAATCTGCTAGGATATGGGATGTGTAGAACTGAAAAATATGGAATATGCATGTCGAAAATGGTTTTTTGTCCTGAACTAAGTTCAATATATGAGCTGGTAAAACGATTTACTTTATATTTAAATTTATTTAGTTTTCCAAAGTTTTTGGTCTGAGCTTTGAAATTGAAATGAATAAACTCGCATCCGCACCACCTGCGCATTATTTCTAATATCCAACATTGAATTTCTTCTTTAACCACAATACGTTCTTCCAAGTGAACAGAAAAATTATATGATGGAAAAAGCTAAAACGACCAGAAATCCCCAACTAAGCGTTCATAACACAGTACAACATTTTTTAGTTCATTGATTGCCAACTCAATTCTGAGAACTGTATGTGAATGTATTGCATAAGTCGAGAAAATTTTTGAAATTCATACCTTTACTCAATTGCGAATAAAAGCGAAACGCGTGCATCGATTTTCATGATCTTTCTCTCATTTTGCTCATAGGTTATGTGACTTTGCGAAAAAGTAACTAGACTTGAAACTTATTTCCGTTTTGTATTTTTTATGAATTAAAAAATTTTTTCTTCATGCGCTTATTTTTAACTTGGAAACTGTTGCTTGTATAGGAAAACAATATATGAGCAGATTAAGGGAATTGTAATTCTAAATTTTTTAAAATTTATTTCAACTAAATCGGGCTAGTGGCTGTCGAGCTATGTCAAACAACAGAGCCTAAAATGTGATAAATTCCCCTATACGATAGTACTAACTTCAAATCGATATTATAAATATTTTGGCAGGTAAGAAGACAAAACGAAAGATGCAGAAATTATTCTTTTTGGGTCTAATTTCACATACAGTTCTCAGAATTGAGTTGGCAAATCATGTGTTGTACTGTGTAAGGTAAAATCACAACCGCATCTAAGCTGTTGTTCCTTTTGAATGCAGCCAATTTATTTCTACATTCATTCATTCAGGCTGGTATCAGGTTATCAATGGTTGTCTAATTGAAAGTAACTGCCTCCACATGTCTCTTCATAGAAACCGAGTTTCGACTTTGATTGCGAATGAAATGTATCCCATTTTCCCCAAATAAGGGCGAAGCTGATGAAAACCAGGCATCTGGATTCGTGACGGACAAACAATTGTATTAAGCAAAGGGTCTATAGTTATCCAATTCAATAGGATATCCTCACTTCGACATCATAGCAACTTTACTTTCTACCACTATACACATTTCTTGATCCTTGGTTACAAACAACTTCATATCAACGAAGACAATCAACAACAACTTATTTGCTAGAAATTGTATGAATTGAACTGTTCACTTGATTGCGTGTTCAGGCCGATCTTTACTCGATCATACTTCACACTTAACCCAAAGGTAATAAATCTGGAGTTTCTCACTAGCACAACAGTGTCAGCTGGCGCTGTGCATTGAAAAATTATCAAAGTTTATGATATGTGGGTATCAAATAAAAGAAGAATGTCAGGAGCATTTAGAAAGGTTTATCGTTTATCAACTTTCGACTTTATGTATATCAATAGATCAGATAGCCGTGTTGCCGAATTAAAGGGCTAAATGATTGGTACATAATTTTAATTATTTTTCATTTGTAGACTGAGTTTCAAATATATCAAAGATCACGTATTTCCATATCGAGCACTAACCGCCAAAATAACGTAAGCGACACATAGTTACAAATTTTTCAGCTGAACATTTTTTCTTTATTGTCTCCACCATAAAGCATAATCATAAATATTCAACTACATTCAAATGCTTAACTGTTGAAGATTTAAGAAAATATAAAAGAAAATTTCTAACATGTCACTTATGTACGAGTATGTATGTTATTTTGGCGGCTAAGACTTGAAATATTTTAACACCTTGTGAAATGAATCTGAGTCAGCAAAGTGGTACATATATATTTAAATGCACTAAAAAATAAACTTGCACCTTTTATAGGTGTTGGATTGTAGAGCAATAATTTTATTTAAAAATAAATAAAAGGCACTTGAAAATAACAATAAATATTGTGTCTGCATAACCCTTAGAACTAGGGATTAGAAGAATCACTTACATACATATATAAAATGCACTATGGTTAAAACCTTGAACCTGAATTTTTTTCAGTTAAAAAATCAAACTGAATATTTTTGTATGTGTAGTTAAGGTTCTTGATGCTGCCTTCATACGTGTTGCAGCATTCTGGATCAGGGGCTTATGCCCAAGACCGACCATACGTGGCGAAGAGTCACACCCTGCACGAGGTGCCCCTGCTTTCTACTAAATATGGCGGATCTAGAGAGAAAAACTCGATAAAATCCGTAAGTCCTGGTGTCAATCGTACCGTGCCTTGGACTGAATGGCACTACGTTAGTGTGTCTTCTAACGGTGTACTCCAGTTACGTGGCGCCTTCTGGTTTTATTTAGCCTTTCCGAGGTACCGGGGCTCTGCCTTGGATGACCTCGCTCTTCCCCCATTACTCGTGGGACCAAAATTATGGAAGAAAAACAGAAAAACAAAATAAATAAAAACAACAACCACTCTGCTTCCGCCTTCAGCGGAGAGCAGTCGGTCAACTCAAAGGAGCACTTGATGCCCGCAGAATTGATCGAAGACATGGCAACAGCAGCGGACGTAATGGACGTAAATCCTACCGTTCGGGGCAGCGAGCCAATACCTCCTGACACTACGAGGGACGAAAAGGACCCCAGTCCAAACGGCCCAAGAGGTGTCACCGAGTGCCTGGATATTGTTATGGCCAACTTGAACTCAGTTCCAATGGACAGCGATACCCAGATCCCTACGGATGAGGAGGAGCTCTTGCTCTCATCCCAGCCGGAGGAAACGAGCACTCCAGCTTCCAAGCTCTCTGGAGCGGGCAAGAAACGCTACAAGTTCTACCGCTCCAGGGGAGTTGGTGAGCTTGAAGCGAAAAAGCTAGCCCTCCTGCCTATGGCCAAGGGAAAGCGGGAGCTCGCTGGCATGCTGAGTAGTTGTGGTAAGAGGGATAGGTCGGAAACGACTGACTCCTCAAATGTCCACAACTCTCCAAAGCGTAAAGTGGGACCGACCGACAAAAGGGCCCAAGTGGGACCAATGCAGCCAAAGGCAACCTTTGCTCAGGTTGCGGGAGCGGCATCAGGTAGAATGCCTACTAAAGATGGATGCAGGGTAGCACTATTGCCGCCAAGCTACCCAAGGATGCTCTGGTCTTTGCAGCAACTGCAGCTGATCCAGTCCGCTATCCTGGAAGCGGTAAGGCAGCAGCGCAAAGGCTCTATAAAGCCTAATTTCAGCAGCTGCTCCTTCCGGCCGGGGTGGCTGGCCATCAGCTGTGGGGACGCAGAGACCTCGGAGTGGCTCCGGAATATGACTCCCAAGCTAAAGCCGTGGAAGGGCGCTACAATTAAGGTTGTTGACGCAACTGAGGTGCCCAAACCTTCGGTTTATGTGGGCTATTTCCCGGAGGCGGGGACCACGTCGGTGGAAGACATCCTAGCTCTTGTCGAGGGGCAGAACGCGGGTCTGCAAGTGGGCAACTGGAGGGCACTCAACAGGGTACAACGAGGACCCACCTCTGAGCTCACTCTCTCGGTTGACCCCAACTCCGCTGAGACTCTCGACAAGCTGGGGCACGTGGTAAACTATGGGTTCGGAAGGGTGCGTATCCATAAGAAAGGCCCTGCAGCGGTACGTAACAATGCACCCACCGCAAATACAGCTGCAACAACGGCATCCACCACTGTGGCTAGCAATAGCACGGCGAACGAAGAGCGACCCTGTTGCTCAAAGGACGCCCAAGTATTGCGAAGGCCCTCTGTGGAGCTAACTAACGTAAATTCCTCGGGTGGAAACCCTAAGGAGCGGCCGGCCTGCCCAGAAGGGAACGCAAAACCGAGGAGGAAGGAACCCCCACTCTCGCCCGCAAAGGACGCGTCTGCCGCCCTGATCAAATTTAGACCCCCATTAAGGTCACATCGGGGACAGGGCGTTGCAGAACGGTCAAGAGAGGAAAGGGTACTCTTGGGAGGAAGCAGAGGGAGAAAAGTGGCTAAGAGGGCCCAGCGAAACAAATCGAGACCATCCGATGGCAGACCCCCCAAGATGCCTTACTAAGCACATGAAGTGCCTGCAGGTGAACCTGCATCACGCCAAGGCGGCCTCGGACGTCTTGTGCTGGCGGTTCAACAAGGAGAACTTGGATGTCGCATTCATCCAAGAACCCTGGGTTTCCAATGAGGCTATCAAAGGCCTCAATGACTGCGATGGTAAGATTATATATGACACCTACAATAGTAGGCCCAGAGCGGCCTTAGTGATAAGAAGTAACACAGCCTTTTTTCCCATTTCAGAGTTGATACATCAGGACCTAGTGGCCGTATGGACTGAGGTGCCAACTCGGATGGGTGTACAACAGGTTGTACTTGCCTCGGCCTACCTTCCTGGAGACAGTGACGTAATGCCCACAAGGGAAGTAATCGCCCTAGAGGAGTACTGCAGGAGGAAGCGGTTGAAATTCGTGTTGGGCTGTGACGCCAACGCCCATCATATAGTATGGGGTAGCTCCAACACCAATGCGAGAGGTGAGTCATTTCTTCATTTTACTCTCAGTAACAACCTAAATATCTTAAACCGGGGAAATGAGCCGACATTCTTAAACGCTATTAGGGGCGAGGTCTTAGACCTGACTATATGCACGGCAAATATGTCCACATTTATCTCCAACTGGCATGTCTCAAATGAGGTATCCATGTCGGACCATCAGCACTTAAGGTTCGACATAGAGGCCTCAAGGGAGACTATCCAGTTCTACAGAAACCCAAAGAAAACAAATTGGGAACTCTTTCACTTATCTATTGAACAAGAGGCTAACACGGCCTCGGCGGACATTATGTCTACTCACGATCTAGAAATTGAATCAATACAGCTTCAAAATAATCTAACATCAGCCTTTGAAGTGAGCTGCCCAGAGAAGATCAAAAAATCTCAAAGGGACGTCCCATGGTGGAACGGCAATCTCAAAAAACTTCGACAAAAGGCTCGAAAGCTATTCAATAGGGCTAAACGGACTGGTGAATGGTCCACTTACAAAACAGCCCTCACTGCCTATAACAGAGAGCTGAGAGAGTCCAAAAGGATCACATGGCGTAAGCACTGCGAGGGTATCTCCACCCTTCATGTTGCTCAGCGTCTGCAGAAAGCACTTAGACTGGATCATACAAATGGCTTATGCACACTAAGGAAACCCGACGGAACCTACACGGGTGACCCTGAGGAGACCAACCGGCTTCTAATGGAAACCCACTTCCCAGGATGTATTATACAAGACCAAAATCCTACTGCGACCACTGTTGCTACAGTGTGCGCTAACAGTAGGACAAGAGGTCTTACGAGAAGAATTGTCAACCATGACAGGGTACGGTGGGCTCTTTCAACGTTCGGTGCATACAAATCCCCTGGTCCAGATGGCATCTACCCATGTCTGCTTCAGCGGGCTATGGAATCCATATCTGGAACCCTTGTTAGAATACTTAGGGCGAGCTTGCTTCTTGCCTATATTCCCTCACCTTGGAAAGAGGTAAGAGTAGTATTTATACCCAAAGCTGGAAAAAATTCTAATCAACTTCCAAAGGCTTTTAGACCTATAAGCCTAAGTTCCTTTGTGATAAAGACACTGGAAAAACTTATTGACTTTCACATCAGGGACACCTATCTCAAGGCTAAACCACTCTGTGAAAGTCAACATGCATATCAAGCAGGGAAGTCTACTATTACTGCCATACACGGCCTAACTCAAGTACTTGAAAAGGCCTTAGAGTACAAACAGATAGCCCTGTGTGCATTCCTTGATATATCAGGTGCCTTTGACAATACGAGTTATGAGGCAATCTCCGCAGGATTAGCAAGGAAGGATATCCCGAAGCTTATAACCAAGTGGATAATAAGCATGCTGAAATCCAGAACCATAATGGCTGAACTAGGTGGAAGTAGACTTCGGGTAACGGCCACTCGTGGCTGCCCTCAAGGGGGTGTTCTCTCACCTCTATTGTGGACACTCGTTGTCGATGAACTCTTAGAGAACCTTAAAGTGAATGGATTCAATGCTTACGGCTATGCTGACGACCTTGTCATCTATGTTGTAGGCTGGGATGAAGGGACATTAAGCTCCAGGCTTCAATCTGCCCTAAATCTGACGCTCAAATGGTGCTCTGAGAAAGGGTTGTCAATCAATCCAGCAAAGTCGACCATCATCCCATTCACCAGAAGAAGGAAGGTGGACCTAACTAAACCAATGCTGGGAGGTACTGAGATCGAATTCTCAAAAGAAGTGAAATACCTAGGGATCACACTAGATAGTAAGCTCAACTGGAACTCTCATCTCACAGAAAGTACCAATAAAGCGACAAGAGCATTCTATGCTTGTCAAAGACTACACGGCAAAACCTGGGGAATCTCCCCGAAACTCACATACTGGACATTTAACACGGTGATAAAGCCAATTATCACCTACGCAGCACTAGTATGGTGGCCTAAGGCCAAAATGGCGAGCTCCGGCGCTGCTCTCGGCAAACTCCATCGCCTCGTCTGTGTGGCCATTACGGGGGCCATGCGCACATGTCCCACAGAAGCGCTTGGCATCATCTCGGGCATCCCACCATTGGCCATACTTATTGAAAAAGAGGCTTGTCAGAGCGCTCTGAGACTGTCCAATCTTAGTCGTCTGAAAAGTGGAGATTTCAGGGGGCATTTGGGTGTCCTACAACCACTCAGTGCCGATCCAATAATCAAACTCACAGACACTATGTTGCCAAAACTATCCTTTACCAAGACCTACAAAGTCATAATACTTGAAAGGGATGCATGTAAAGGGATGGTGAAAGCAATTAATAAAGGATCACAGGTCTGGTACACTGACGGTTCCAAACTTATCAATGGGAGCACCGGGGCCGGGGTGTTCGGACCAAGATTTCAAAAAAGTGCCCCAATGGGGTCATACCCAACCATCTTCCAGGCGGAAATCTATGCTATTGAGCTGTGTGCACACGAATGTCTTCGCAGAAAGACAAATGGAGCCACACTCAACATTATGTCAGACAGCCAGGCAGCCCTTAGGGCTCTAGACTCCTTCAAAACGGAGTCAAAACTGGTAGACAGCTGCAGAGCGGCACTGGAATCATTAGGAGCGAACAACAAAGTCACTCTGTGGTGGGTTCCGGGTCATGAGGGTGTGGATGGCAATGAGAGGGCGGACTATCTCGCAAAAAAAGGGGCCCAACAGAGCTTCTGCGGTCCTCAGCCGTTCTGCGGTCCTTCTAAAGGATACACAGCAGAACTTCTAAGAAGGTGGGAGGACTCGAGAATCGCAGCCCAATGGCGATCGTCAAAGGGTAATAGGCAATCTAAGAGGTTCATAAGTCCATCCCGTGAAACCTCTAGAAAACTTCTTAATCTCAGCAGGGAGGGTCTTAGAACTCTTACCGGGTACTTAACAGGTCACTGTAGGCTGAGATACCACCTTCACAAAATAGGACTCTCTGAGGTTTCAGACTGTAGGTTTTGTGGCTTAGAGGCGGAGACCTCTGAGCACATACTGTGTGAATGCCCGAGTATAAGTAGACTCAGGCTAATACACCTTGGAGAGCGACTGTTATCTCCATCCACAATATGGACAATCACACCCTCCAAAGTGCTTAGTCTCATAAATAGCCTAAAGATGGAGTGACAACTTAAAGGGTTAGCACAATAGATCTTTCTTTTAGGTCGCAGCGCTACTATGCCCTGATAATAATAATAATAACCCTTAGAACTAGGGATTAGAAGAATCACTTACATACATATATAAAATGCACTATGGTTAAAACCTTGAACCTGAATTTTTTTCAGTTAAAAAATCAAACTGAATATTTTTGTATGTGTATAATAATATTTCAAATGATAAGTGTCTTCAAAATCCCTCAAATTGCAAACAGGGCGGGTAACAGAGTCAATATTTTTAAATAGTCTTGCATTGAGATAAAGTGAGCCAACTCTTGCGCAGAAAATCAGACTTATAGTGAAGGAAGAAGGCGAGATTCATGTGCACTATCAGTTATGTACATAGCTAGCCAACTAAATTAGTTGCTCTCAAATTTTCGTAATGCTCAGTGTAAGGAATTTTTTGTTGTTTAATAATACTAAATTTTCTGGTATTCAAATAATTCTAGTTCATCTTTTTCCTGATGATTATACGAGTAATTTAGATATTTAATTATTAAATGATATGGTACAGTTTTTGAGAAAAGTTGCTAAGAAGCCGTAAGAATGTGGTTTTGAGATAAAAGCGATTAAAGGTTTTCGCGTGACTCAATACGCCAGGTGCACGGTTGGGTCAAAATGGTTATATCTCCAGAACTGCAATAGATATTGCGAGGAAATTTGTTCACGCAATTTATTTTTTTCACGCAATTTGTTATACCCTAAATAAGTAAGAAAAAAATGTGACTGGATATTTCGAACTGATTTCTATGTATTTATGTAGGTGTTCAAAAAATTCCAGAACGTAAGGTTATTTTACAAAACGCAAAATTTTATTATAAAAAAGGGTTTTTTTGGGCTAACTAGTAGGGATTAATAATAGGTATAATTTTATTTTGATTACTGTTTTTAAATGTTTACCATAACTATCATTAATTTCTAAATAAGGAACACCCTGTGTGAGCTGCATTAACAAACATAAACATGTTGTAACCTGAACGGCCGCGCTCCGATAGTGTAGAAAGTGCCCAAGAGAACGAGTTGGTTCAATGTACCAATACTGAAGGTTTGATGGATACATTTAAGATCTCATACGACCCAGCAGAGTGGCGTATTTTCATAGATTCTTCAAAAAGAAGCCTTAAAGCAGTTCTGCTTCACAACGGCGGTTTCTATACTTCCATTCCTGTCGGACATTCCGTACACCTCAAGGAAATCTACAAGAACTTGGAATTGATTATTTGCAAATTAAAATATAAAGACCACGGTTGGCAAGTATGCGGTGATTTCAAAATCTTGGGCATGGCGCTCGGCCAACAATCTGGGTTTACCAAATTCGCTTGCTTTTTGTGTCTATGGGATAGTAGAGACCGAACAAATCGCTGGACCAAAAAGTGTTGGCTTCCGAGTGATCTTAAAGTTGACGAAAAGAATGTCCTGCATGGAACTTTGGTGCCTCCTCATAAAGTTCTTTTACCACCGCTTCACATAAAGCTGGGATTGATGAAGCAATTTGTAAAGTCACTTCCAAGAGATGGAAATTGCTTCAAATACTTAATATCAAAGTTTCTAGGCCTCTCGGAGGCAAAGTTGAAAGAAGGTGTTTTCATTGGACCAGATATTAGACGGCTTATGGCTGATTCACTATTCATCGCAACCATGACGGTTCCTCAAAGAGAAGAGTGGATTGCCTTTAAAGAGGTCATAAAGAAATTTTTAGGCAATAACAAAGATTCCAGCTACAAAAAATTCGTCAAAAGAATGTTAAAAGCATTTCAAGCTTTAGCTTGCTTGATGAGTTTAGAAGTACATTTTCTTCATTCCCACCTCGACTACTTTCCAGAAAATTTAGGAGATGTGAGTGAAGAGCAAGGTGAACGATTTCACCAAGATATTAAGGAGATGGAAAAGAGATACCAGGGAAGATGGACCGTTTCAATGATGGCAGACTACTGTTGGACGCTTCAAAGAGACCTTCCCGATGCTTCCCACAAGCGAAAATGTACCAAAAGGAGTCTCACTGAGAAAAAGAAATGTGTTTAGTGCTTACTAATTAAGGTATTTTACATAAATAAATTATGTAGTTTTGTTACGCAATTATAAATTTAAAAAATTTTTTTAATCTTTTATATTTTATTTTAAGATGATAACTTGTTTAACATAGACACCTACATTGTTAGAAAACGTTACGTTCTATGACAAAATTAAAGTTATTTTCGGTTCAGCACACCCAAAAACATAAGAATTACACAAAAAAACCAAAACAGCTCTCAATTATTTTTTTTTTGCAGACTTGGTGTTATTTTTCAATTAACATATCGTTCATTCTCTAACGAAAACCATGAAGTTCATTCCTTAAACTTTACATAAAATAATAATAACAACATTTCGTCCTTAAAAAAAAATTTGGAATTTTCTGAGAATTCAATTTTTTAGTTTATTTAAATTTAAAAATTTCGAACATTAAAAAAATTGAAAGAGAATATTTGGCGCGTTATTGCTGACATACGGCCCCAATTGCTGCAAAAAAGTGGTCGAAAAATGGGCCCATATTAGTCCCTTGTTTTATAATGAAGTTCGAATTTCTACTGATATTTGACAAAATCAAAATTACGAAATTTGTATTGATATTTTCTAGAAAATATTTAAGTTTGCAATTGTATATCATTTTCAATTTGATTACAAAAAACTAAAATTCGCAATATTGTTTTGATGATTCTGTCGCATGAACAAATTTTACTTTTAAGTTCTTAAAAAAATTAAGATTTCAGATTTATTTCATTTTTATAAATAAATTATATATATATATATATAATTTTGGCGCGTACACTATATAGCTCAGTGTTTGGCCGAGCTTCTCCTACCATTTGTGGTGTGCGTCTTTATATTATATCACAAATGTAGGGACCTACAGTTCTGTGCCGACTCCGAACGGCAGATGTATTTAATGAGAAGCTTTTTCATGGCAGAAATACCCTCGGAGGTTTGCCATTGCCTGCCGAGGGGTGACCGCTATTAGAAAAAACTTTTTCTATTATTAAGATTTGGCTTGCCCTGACTGAGATTCGAACCTCGAACTCACCGGCATATCAAGTTATAGCACGCACCGCTACTAACTCGACCACAGCGGTAAATTATTAACATTTAATAGTCAAAACTTGTTTGTTCAATAAAACAAACCGGCGAGTGTAGATGTACATAAGTATATCCTCTTAAATGGTTTTTATTTTATTATGAAAGATTTGAATTTGCAAAATCATTACACGCGGTAAAAAAAGATAATAATATTTGTATTTCATTGCATGTTTGTTAAAAAAATAATTAAAATTTTTAAATTGTGCTGTAAAAGGCACTTCGCTTTTGTTATATTTTATTTATTTGTATGTGAAAACCGCCATAATCAAAAAAAATAAACATTTTTACGCAATTAACAATTTAATGAGTTTCTATATTTTATTAACAAGTGTTTATTTACTTTCTGATGCAGACGTCGCCAATGTGTCAAGCCAGGCAAGTAAGACGAAACGTAAATGTTTTCTGCGCCAGTTTTATACATCTGCATCATATGCATAGATACTTTATTATTTGTGCATCGAGACCAGCGAGCGAAGTTACCCAAGTTATCAACGTCGGGTTACGTATTCGCTAGTTCGAAAAGTTTCAATAATTCCGTTGTACAATGGTCAAACGTAACTAGTTAAAGTTTCCACTAGAATGGAGTTCACGTTTCCGCAACAGCCGATTTACCATATATGTAGCCAGGGACGGATATTTACTGAAACACACTACGAGGGCAACCTTAAGTCTCCGGAATGGGGAAGAAAAAAAAAACTAATGATCGGGGTATTTCTTTTTATTTTTCTGAATACTTTTTCACGCTGTAAACGACGCCGTTTCCACTTTTAATAATGCATCTAATCGGATGAATCATTCTTCTCATCTCTGAGTAGTCGATTTGGTTCAATCCTTTAAAGAGGTCACATGTTTTCGTATCAGATCAAATGCCAGCAAATGCGGCTCCCATCGCGGCAACAGCTACATATATTAAACTAAATTTCTTTTACATACTCGTATGTCCAACGCGTTCATTTATGATGCATATTGACTGAGAAATCCCTTCCAAATTCATTCGACGATCGGCTATCGTGATGGCATAACATTTTTGGGGTATACGATATTCTTTAAAATTTCATTTGTTTTATAAATAATTGTAATTAAATTTTTAAAAAGGTGGGCAATATTATTTTCTACTGTCTTAAATCTCTTTTATTAAACACCTATGTACGTTGTGTTTTTCAATTCAATTAAAATAAAGTATTTCAAACAGGTGGCTATTTTCTTCTATTAAACCAATCAGGCGAACAAATTATGTATGTACATACATACGATGTAATCGAGATGCTATTTAAAAGTTAAGCACGATCTTGAGCGGTCTTGTTTAATTGTTAGAGTTTATGCCACAAAATATGATGTTATATTTTTTATATTTTCAGCGAAATACAAAACCCAAAAACTAAATAGATTGGAAATGCTTTAAATAATGACATTTCTATACAAACTTTGTTATTATAAGCATTTTAAGGCAATTTTATTTCTTATGAATTGGGCTGCTTGGATAGTTTAATATTATCTTTTACATGACAACTGTTTTTTTAATTAAAACATTTAAACTAACTTAGTTCACAAATACTTTGGTTCACAAATAATAAAGTAAGTAGTAAAATAAAAGACGCATAATGGAATCGAATTTTCTATATAGTGTTGAAAAAATTAATATGGACATTCCCTTATTACTCTTTACCATTCCAAAACTTTGTATATTTTTGTGCTATTTTTTTGAAATCAACTGTAAACTCACGTTAGTTAACGTTACTTTATTCAATAAGAACTTGAGGGATAATAGGCGACATGCTTTTGAAAAATTGCGTTTTAAAGACTTTAACCGAATGGAACATCTATGGGGAGAGTTAAAAAAGTCGTTTGGTGGACAAAGATGGAAGGATAGGCAAGAGCTGTGGTGGAAAATACAGGTAGTCAACACCGATAAGAATTTGTGCTGATTTGGTCAACCAAAAAAAATTATTTTATTTTTAAATTTAAAAAACAAATATTTTTTAATGTTTCCAGGCTGCATTAAAAATCAAAATTATCTATTAAAAACCACTCTGTCATTACTGAGTTATCTTATTTCTGCATTACCTTGTTTAAAATAGTAAATATTTCATCTAACGTGTACAGAAAAATAAAAACTAGCAAATCAATGTTGTGTCCCCATTATTTTTTCCAACACTGTACATACACACGTGATACAAATGATTCACACCACGAAATTATAATATTCTGAATAAAAAATTTTTACAAGTCATTAGAAATTAAATTTACTGGGAGGAAATAACTGTAAGCAATTAGTGCGAGCCAATCGGCTGAGTGAAATTAACAAATAGACACTGCACGAAATATTTGTGTGAAAAAATGTATGTATGTATGTATAATGTTCGTTTGTTTTTTTGTTTACAGTCAGCAAAATTGATTTCTGAAAAAAGTTTGAAATCTGGATGAAAATACTTGACCTCAAATGAAGTTTGTAGTTTTGTATGAATCCTTTGTTGCAATGTAACCAATATCGTTTACCGAAAGTCACCAAGATTCCTTTGACACTTTTTTTATAATAAAAACCTATTCAGTTCGTCAGAATTTTGTTGGAATTAGGAAAATTTTGGTTGTGTTTTTCTATACGTCGACGACTCTTACCGATAATAACTTACTTCAGCTTAGGTTGTAAATAAGCATGATTCAATAATAAAAGGTTCTGTAATAAAGCAGCTCACTCTTTCCCGCATGACAAATCGGTTTCCAAGTGAAAACTGTAGAGTTAAGTTTTCACTTGGAATAGTAGAATATTGTAAACTTCTTCATACTAAAAAAAGAGTTGGCATTACTGACTCGTTTGTCTAATTTATAATTTTTTTCACTATTGACATTTGACTTTGTGATTACGTGAATTTCGGTAAGTTTTGCAAAAAATCGTTGTTATTTCATAATATTATATATATGTATCTTATTTCCAGTGTAATTAACCACAACACATATGTAGTGTGAGCTAATAAAATTTTCTGGCCGAGGACCTGGGTAAGTAAATACCAGTTTTGTTTTTATTTGATTACATCAATGATATTATTTAGCAGAATATCTTTTCCCAGTGGGCGCAGCGGGATACGAGTATATGTACATAATTGTGTATGTATATATGTATGTATGTTATATTTTCATCGCCGATCGACTTGAACTTTTCTCCTGCAGCAGATATGTTGTACTCGATTGCGAGTGTAAACATAACCGACACCAAGAAGCACACACACACGTACATAAGTAAAATGTAATATAGCAACTGAAACTATAAGGAAGTATTCTAATAATTAAATATTTTAGTTTACAGCTTCCTTCGTGCGTTTGGGGTTTTCCTGCCCAACTGCAAAGTCTCCGTCTTCGAACTTTTTTGCTGCCTCAGACGCACACACACGCACAGGTAAGTTAAATGTAATAGCAACTGCAACGTTTAGGAGAAATTCTAATAATTTAACCTCTTTATTTACAGGTTCCCTCGAACGTTTGGTGTTTCCCTGCTAATTAACCAACCTTCCCTAAGATTATACAAAATCTAGTTTTGTCGATTAAGTGCAAATAAATCTCACATTTTTCACAATAACCATGTCGTTTTATTTTTATTTTCACTTAAAAGAAGTACTGGCCTGTTCTGCATTCAACAAATTTGATCGGAATATATAAATCCTTTCTCCTCGATCTGTTGTTAGTTTCTTCAGTTCTGTGAAGATCAGAGTTTATTCTTTATTTCTTTTCGGGGAATTAGAGACAATACTTAAAAACCACAATAGATGCTCGCCAATGCCATTCACTCCGACTCCGACTCCGACCGAATTATCAAAAATCGAGATGCAAAACAATAAATATATACATATATATGTTCTTACGTAGGCAATAAAGAATTTATAATTCTAATATTAAAACTGAAAGCTTGTATGTTTGGATGTGTTTTTCTCGGTAAATATGTGCGATGGAGTACTTAAATGATGTTTTTACATACAATCACGCACCACACACAGCTGTTGAGTTTTTTTAAATTAAATTTATATTATTTACCAGTTTAAATATAATTAATTCTCTATACGTTTTATTTGCATAAAATAGTGAAGTAAAATCTCTTAGGTAACCGCGGGTCCGATCTAGTGAATAAATAAATTAAATAATTAGGTGAAAACCATCATATTTTAACACGCATTATACTTAGTACTTTTCTAGTACCTTTTCGCAAAAAGGGATCACATTTTCTCCCTTTTCTGCGTACTTCCAAAATACAACTATAGATTAAGGAGTGTCAGAATTTAGCTGTCAGTAAGTACAAAACCTTTTATAATTGAATCATGGAACAAATTATAGCACAAACACATGTTGACACATTTGGGAAATTTATTTATACTCCTATTGTTTAAAATTCTTTTTTATTATAACATTCGTTAATTCTCCAACAAACACTATTAAAAGTGATTTTTTAAATGTTATAAAAATGTAGAAAACATTTTTTTACTCACGCTCTTTCGCAATCCCTTTCGAAAAATTGGAGTTTTAAATAGTAAATTTTCTACTCATTTAAAATTTTTTTTATACATTAAATAACAAACAGTAACAGCTTGCACAGGGCAACGATAGCCGATTTTATTGTTGACCAACTATTCAGTTTGTTTTCAAAAATGAAATGAAAAAAAAAAACACTGAACTATAGTGACATTTGTAAGCGGTCAAATTTAAAAATAAATATTATATTGTGATTGCTTAACTTCAAAAACCTTTTATTTACCCTTGTTCAATAATTAACAAAAAATAGTGGATTTTTTTTTTAGAAATGGCGGTTACTGTAGTGAAAACCTAGGGTGGCCCGAAAATTCTGACTTCAGGTTCGAATTCAGCAGAACCAAAAGCTTTAGAAACCGTTGAGAAACCCGGTGGAATTTTAAAAATCTTAAATTTTGTTGTGCCGTGTAATCAATGTATGGTTGTGTACAGAGTAAACATATGAATATTGCGAAAAGGGCTAAATTTCAACACGAAAAATGACACTGAAGATGGAACAACGCCGAAAACGGTTTGTCTTAAAATCAAACTTGATGACGAAAATTCGTTCCAAAATCCATCATTTCACACCCTGTCGGAAGCAACAACTCGTACATATATATTTTTGTAAATAAGATTGAACAATTATTAAATTCCGAAATTAATGTTATTCAGTAAAACATAGAAAAATGATTTACAGGTGATTTTTCACACAAATTTTTTTCTCTCTTAAATATTTTGTGTGGTGTAATATGTATGTACATATATACTCGTACATATGTACATATGCACGTACATACATACATATGCTCAGCACACCTTAGTGAATTTTTAAAAGCTCGAATCCGAATACACATAACATATGCAAATAAGTTGTTTACAATTACAATCATTTAATACACATTAGCACGCTCTATTCTCACATTTGCTCAGTAAGTCTATGCATTTATGTACGTACATATACAAGGCCGTATTTAGAATTGAGTTAATAGGGTTACCACTAAAAACCCCTCGTCCCACCGGAATGTTGACACAACTACAGGGATTTTTCCACTTTAGTGGTAGAATTGCAAACTTTTTAGCCTATTTTATTTGCTACCATGTTACCATTGCATTGGTGTAGTTAAAACGATTGCATGCTTTTTCAAAAAGACAGCTAAAAGAACATTAATTTTGACTGAAAATATTAAAACATTATTTCCGGTGGCTAAATTTAGTAAATTATTTTCACTCTGCACTACTCGTTGGATGGAAAATCATGATTTTTACTTAGGTTTAAATAAAAGATTGTTGCAGCTCTTGAGGAGATGCTGCTTGACTCAGATATTGACGTCTCATCTAAAGCCGGTTCATTTTGGAAATCTGCAACCAGCTATGAATTTGTTGTGAGCCTATTTAAGACATTGATATGTTCTCGTTTACTTTGTCCTTATGAAAAGTTTTGCATTCCCCTTCCTTGAATTTTTTAAAAGCAATTAAGCATATCGGAACCGAGTTACGAGTAATTGCGATTTTCGCTGTAACATAAATGGAGAGTTCAGTGAAATATTGCAAGAAGTACGCAAACTTTTAACGTCGATTAATGGCGTATTGGCTATAGCCAAAAGAGAGAACAGACATAAATACAAGAGATCCTGAAACTTATTTTAGGCTAACACCTTTTGTCGATGATATTTCTATACAATTGCGAGACAAGTTTATTCAACACAAATCAATTATACAAAAGCTTAGTTTCTTTATTCCTTCGATTTGCTCTTTCAAAGCGATTGATACTGTAAAAGATGCAAAACAATATGAAACTTACAAAGGTATTGTACGCTTTGTGGAAGAAAAAGTCGAGCCGAGTAGAAACTTGTAAACAACCAACATCTGCAATTGAAGCAATATTTTCTTTGTTAAAAGTGATGCGACAATGCCGCTCACTACAGCACATAAAAGACTTTTTTCAACACTGAAAAGATTAAAAGCTTTTTTTGCAACCGATATTCCGTCGGTTTGATATTGCAACAGATGAGTTACTAAAATATTTTGTTCTCTTATGTACAATAAATGTATAAAATGTATGTACATACACACATATCATTAGCAACGGTTTTTTTTTTTGTTTAACACGTTATATGAATATCTACACATATCGAGCCACAACCGCCAAAAGGACGAAGCCGACAAATAAAAAATTTTAGAGAAGAAGGCTGATTCTCTTTAATTTCTCGCAGAAGCCAAGCACATTTTAATAAATATAGACGCGTTGCCACTTTTGGTCTTTTCGGACCGAAATGAGCACTTGCAGATACTTCCCTTAATCCTCAAGTTTAGCGATTTAGTTGACTGCGATATAGACCACATTACAACGCAGTGGAACATGTTGAGGGTAAGTGACGTATGTCTTTCTGCCGATATGGACCTTGATACATTTTGGTAAAAAGTAAGCTTGATGAAGAATGGACTTAACCAAATCAGCTTTCCCGACCTCTCAAATTTTATATTTAATTTGCTTTCTCTTCCGCATAGTTCTGCCGCGGCTGAACGAAAGTTTTCTTCGTTGGCTTTGATTAAAACCAATTTGTGTAATAGGCTTCAGTTGAGCACCATTAATAGCATTATGCTAGTAAAGAACTTATCAATTTAAACATTCCGCACTACGTATGGTCGGCCAAACAAGATTTGTAAAGATTTTAAGTCATATTTTTTGTTGTTTTTAACTGTTTTTCAGTTCTTTTGTTAAAAATGAATTTAAAGATAAAGCCAATTTTTCATTTGGTCGGAAAAAATTTTTTCAAGTGGCAACACTGAAAGCGGCATTCAAATGCGAAGCTTAGCGGGGGAGAAAATTAGCTAAAAAACACCTTCTTATTAAAAAAATGTATTTGGTGCTTACGACATTTTGGCAGTTATGACTCGATATGTATGTGCATATGGATGTATATATGTATATGTACGTAGAGCCCTGCACAAACCGTCTTGATTTGCTTTGGACACATTGTGACACATTGCCATCGTCTATGCCACAATATATACAGTAGTAAAACTGAGGTGAAGTCCTTCTCAGGGATAAGAGTTTTCATGGTGGATAATAAAAATAAACTATAGCAGAGTTGCATAATAAACTTTGAAAATCACATACAAAAATTAGCGGAATGTGAAATATTTGCATTAACCAGTGAAGATACACTTTACAATAAATATGTGACGACTGTTTTTATTTACATATTTGAATAATTATTCAATGGCTCACCACAATTCTTCTATAACCAACATGTACAATAAAAAAAGCAACCCTGGTGAGTTTTCTTCTTCATTTCATTCATTCGAAACGCTTGTTAAAACAAGCAGTTAATTTTGCAAATAAATATAATAACTTTCTTATAACTTAAACATTTTTACATTTACTGAAGGAAATAACTGCCTGGAATGGAGCGCAGGCGAAACAACATCTATAAATTGAAGCAGAGTATTCCTATAATAGTTAAAGTGGCAAGCATAATCAAAAATAAAGCAAATTTTTAATGATTTCAGGGCCAATAAAACAGCTGCGAAAGACTTTTGATACTTCAAGACCTTAGAATTTACATAGGCGTTTTGTAGCTCAATGTTCATGGTGAAGATTCCTTAACATGTACAAAAATACAAATTTAAGAGTGAATATATTTGTAAAAACTTAAATAAATATATGTAAATGTATGTATATGTATGTACATACACACATATCACGATGCTGCGAGCAGTTTTCTACCATTGGGCATTGTCAAACGTTCAGTATTTATTGACGTGATGCAAGTGTCGTGTCATTTCTTGACCGTGTAGCATGCAATATTTATGGATAAGAATAAGGATTGCAAAATAATTAGAAATTTTTAAATCCATGGATATGGATCGCAATACCGTCAATAAATATTGTAGCATTTTTTTCGTCGATGCGACTAATTTCTCTACTCCAGTACCTTCTCTCTACTTGTTTTGTTTTTAATGAAAATGCCAGTATTATAGCTAAGCATGCATAAACTTTATTTTCTTGTTCCATTGTCTACATATATTTCGAACCACGCAGCCTGCAAAGTATATAAATACTGACGAGATATACATACATATATACTGGGGATCAAAAGTGATTTGTCAGGGATCATTTTCCTTTGAAAATGTGTTTGCATTCTTTTCCGGTTGAAAAATGTAATCAGAACAGAAAATATACAATAAATGATAAACATTCGTAATAATAATCACAGAAAAATTTATTGTATATTTTGCATGCAGATATTTAGAGGTAGGGTCAAAATCCTATGTATGAATAACGCCTTGAAATGTTAATGAAATATGAAAATTTAAGTATAGTCAGTGGGAATTTATGTTCATTAACTTCATAAACAATTAAATAAATATTTTAAAACAAATAAATTAATGAATATATTAAACTTAATGTTGAAGTCAACCTATGTGCGAGTAAGTCTGAATTGCTATCTAAGCGCCGGACTTAAATATCCAGTTAAAATTCCAGCAGTTAATATTTTTAAGAATTAATTTCCATTAGACTTATGACAAAAAAGAAAGAAAATTACATGCATATGACCTTTAGCACCATTTGAAGATCAATTTAAAAGAAAAAAAATTTAAAATTTAAAACAAACCATATGCAACAGAATATTTTTGTAGGAACTACTCGCACCGTCAACGGTTTTTGTAAAGATATTCCTTCGAACTTTATACAGCATGAACAAAGTCTCGACAGAACTGTATGGAATTTAACGTTGACGGGCTTTGTGTGTGGTCCTCACTTCAGGAATTACAAATATAAAATATCTTTAATGAAGTAGTACAGCTGCGAGCTTGTTCTATATGCGCTTTTTTATTTATTAATGAATAAAATAAAACTTGTGTAGTTCCTTGCTGCACAAAACCCTGTTGAAAGATTTTTTTCGTTAAAAAGAGTAACACGAAACCCAAGTCATTTTGGGAGGTGAATTTTTCCGATAAATTATTGAAAACGTTGCGTACTGTATATCAAAGATAATATGATACGAAACTTCTCTCTTTCGCTTGCTGCGAGAGCCCATAATCTCACATTTTGGGCTGGCAACAAAGCCGAATCATGAGCTACTGAACAGTTGGCACGCAAAAAGGTGGGCTACCAGAGGCAAATGCGTGGAAATATATATTATTTTTATTTAGATAAAAAAAAAGCGAGTAAATGTTATTTTTTTTATAAAATGCGTCCGAAATAGATAAATTAAGAGTTAAATTTTATATATAAGTTTTTACAGAGCATAAAGATTTTTATTTACATACAAATATTGTATTTCATATTAAAAAGATATCCCTAAAACTATTTTTTTAAATCAAACTTGGTACAAATTGCATTTTATTATGCATGCATATACATGTATATTTATACGAAAACCCGCTATATCTTCAATTATTTGTTTAATGCATATATACAAGTTTTTGCAAAATATGATATTTTATTTGCTTTCATGTTGGTTTCTTATTTATAAATTATCTGTTGGCATAAAGGTATATAATATCTCTTATATATTCTTATTTTAATTGCATTTTCATTTATTCTGCTAGCAAACCTCAACTGTGGCAAAGAAACTGCAAAATCTCCAAAAAAAATGCAATAAAAATACCCAGATACATTTCTTACAGAGTGGCTCTTTTGGAAAATGTTATAAAAAATGCGCATTTTGACAGCGCTCTCTTGAAGCAAAGAGTTTCGTATCATATTATCTTTGGCGCACACAGCGTTGAGTCACACAACAAAAAGCGAAGTTAAGGGTTGGACTGCAATGCAATGCGCTCTTCTCTTTTTTGGCATGAGCTCTCTGTCTTGTATGTATGTATTTATTTGCATTGTTTCTTATCACGATTTAGAAAATACAGAGGTTGCGCCTTCCGCAAACCGCTATTCGCTCTCAGCAAATTTGACAGAATCAGCTGTGTATGCTGCGTCACAAAACGCGGTTGGTTTTGTTTGTATGTATGTAAGCATACAATTGTTTGTGCTTAAGTTCAATACTTTAAAGTGATTTTATTTAAAATTAACTTATTAAACATGAAGTGCGCAGTGTTAAGTATTAAATCGCAAAGTCTATCGATGATACGGGGCTATAAAACTCGCTAATAATGATGTGAAGGTGTAGCTGTGCGCACTTGGTAGCAAGTTAAGGGCCGTACACATACAACTTTCCTCGCTTTACTTGACAATTCGAAATTTAACAACAAAGCATGAGGTGTAGAAGGTTTGCTACATAGAACGCTTTGACAGTTTTTGCGTTAGTTGTTTGTTTTGAATTGTTATTTGGGCCTATTCCGAGTATTTTGTGTAATAAACGAATAAGAAGTGAGTTTTACTGATATAATTAAGTGGTCGTTATGCTACTTATGTATGTATGTTTGAAAGTCGCGAGTGTTATAAACTATATTAAGGCCGAGTATATTTCGACAAAATAAATAAAAACCGACTCAGAGGAGTTTAAAAAATAGGTGCGGGTGGTTACCAAAGAGGTGTTTCATTTGCTATTTATTCATATTTTTCTTCTTTCATCTTTTTTAAAATTATACATGCAAAACCTATGAAATACTAGTAAATTTTCTAAATCGTGTGTATATGCACGCATAAATAAAATGAAAATGCAAACAGTTGGTTGTCAAAGTGTACAAAAGTTGATAGTTCGCCATGATTTTGCTTCGTTTTGCTTTGCTTTACTTTTCTCGCCTTGTATTTAGCAGCAATCATATAACATGTGTACTTTAACTTATCTGTCAAAGCGAAACTCTGAAGCAAAGCAAAGCGAAAGTCTTATGTGTACGGCCCTTTAAGCTTCTTGTGTCTCCTAATGCTGCACTACAGTTTTTTTCAAAGCATCCAATCAAACACAGAGCATAAATGAAGTTATTTGAATATAAATATGTTGCATAAAGGGCCGAAATTGGTAAAAACTTTAAAATTTAGAAATCCTAGCAGAACCTAACCTCACATTTTTGTTTACAAATTCTTCCGATTCTCAGTAAAACCATGTTCGTGACGTTGCACGCATTTTGCTTCACATCATTTTTCGTCATGAAGGCGCAATCTTGTATTCTATCGTTCTTCGTTTCTTATATCAGCAATTAAAATTGTCGTTATAACAACGAATGCCCTTCCGTTGCCTTGCTTTGCATTTTGTTCATTTCTTGATGTGCAAATAAATAAATAAAATGTCATAAAGGAAAGAGATTTGCGTTTATTTTCTTAATAAAATTTATTAATTTTAGCATTGAATTGGAAAATATTATCGTATGCGTATACATACATACATATAACTATAGATCACTTCAAATAGTTATAGACCTTCGTTTTTGGCTATATATTGGCATATTTGTTTTTGAAAATATCTGCAAGAAGTTAGCATCGCATATACTAGCCGAAGCTCAGGGCCAGCTTTTCAGAGCTACTTTACATTAATTTTAGTTTAACTCAGTTTAAATTTAAACTTATTTTCCTAGCGCTCAAAGCTGATAAGCTGCCATAACGGCCTTTTAAACTTAGTTTAAACCCCGTTTAAACTTGGCTGAAAAATTGCATACTGAATTCAAACTTAGTTTAAATGTAAAACAAAGTTCAACTTGCAATAAAAAACTGACCCTGAAAGTGCTGTGGTTTTCTGAGCATAAATAAGAGAAAAAATATGTAAAATGCAAGCGACTTTTTTTAGATAATTTAGGACACATATCTAAGCGGTAAAATTTCGATCAGTAAAAGTTTAGTTAAAAATATTACTGATAAATTAGAGCGAATGAATACAGAAAACAGACATGCATACCGCTCATTTACTTCAAAAATGCTTTAATCCAAAATCGAGTTAGGCATGCAGAAGACCGTTCTTCTAAATTGAATAAAACCGAGAACTCGGAGCCAACTAGAGCAAAATATGTATTCATTTTTAATATGGGCATATGCGTCAACTCGAAACTTTAAAGCAGTTTTTTTGAGGTTTTTAGGTTTTTTAAGTAATGACATGTTCACGTTATATATTCATATGTGCTATGTGGCATGTATGTATGTACATATGTACATACATATGTATATATGTATACTATGCATGTGGTGGGTGATTTTATCGCTAATAAATATTTAAATGCGTAGAATACCTTACAAAGTGGAAGTATAAGGTTAACATTTTACCAAATCCTTAATAAAAACTTTCTACCTGGTACTGTAACGAATTTGTTCACCAAAAACGGGATCAACTTATGGAAATTCGGACACATTTTTCTATAATCACGATGGCAAGAAAGCAATAACAATAAGCTTATTATATTAATATTTCTTATAACATCCACTAAATCTCATGATATATTCAAAGAATGTTGATGGAAAATACACAACAACAAATCTCCATTACCTTTTACTTATAATAATTACTTGATTTTCAGGCTCCTATCTTTGTTTTATAATTTATGTCGTTTTTTTTTAAATGATAGTTTCAATAAATGAATAAAAATTTTACTTCTTTAATGTTTTTAAATAAATAAAGAAATATAAAATTGTAAATCAAAATATCATATAAGAAATTTTTTGTAGAGCGTTCAATTCTCTACAAAAATAAGCAAAAGGACGTATCTTATGACGACTGGCAAGTTAAAATAAAATTCATAAGGTGCAGAAAAAAATTGTTTCATGTTATTCTTATGGGAAGTAGAAAAACGCGATGCGGGCAGTCTTAATATTAATATTAAGGGCTCAAATTTTAACTGGTATATTTTTACGTCAAATTGAAATTAAAAATTGAGCCTGTTTGCATGAAAAAAAATCACCCTAATATATGTACATATGTACATACATGCATACGTATACACACCATAGCTACACAAAATTGTATTAGAAGGGAACTATGTATGTAACTTTAATCAGAATGTTAACTCTAAAATTTCAGTACAAGAATTGAGGTATTTTAAGTGTAAAATCTGCAGCTTTTTAATTACAACTTTTAAAAAAAATTTAGTCCAACAAAGGAAAATGTTCAGGTTTCTAAAATATGCCGATGAATTTTTCGCCGAGGATGTTGCGAATTTCTACTACACAACAGCAACGTAATTTATTTTATGTGGAGGAACGTGAACAACACCATTAAGAAAATCAACAATACAGTTTAGGCATCTGAAACTTCCAATTCAAAGAATTTTTTACAAGGAGTATGCATCGAAGGTGCGTCTGTGTAGTACCGTTTCTCTCTCGGTACTACCTTCATGTATTTCTTGAGGAAACGGTTTGAGCTGATGTGTACGAGTATGTGTATGTATACATCTGTACAGGGGCTCTTAAATTAAGTCGATAGTAATTTCTGAATGTAGGTTCAAATCGAATTCTAAAAAAAATTTAAAACTTATTTCCCTTTTGCGCACGTACTTACTATTTAGACAGGTAACTTTCAAAAAAATGAATTCCATAAGCTGAAAAAATATACATACATACATACATATGTACATACATATGTATGTACATACATACAAAAGCGTCACACCTCATTCAAGCGAATTCACACGCGTTTTCTACGCGAAATATAAAGTTTTTTTAGGTATTTACATATACATAAGTGCGTACATATTTACTTACATATGTATATATGTATGTATGTATGTACATATGTATGTATGTACAAATACTAAATACGACAAAATATCACAAAATTTAAAATGTTCTAATTGTTGCTTCACGAAAAATATTATGCCAATGCACACTTACATATGTACATATGTATGTACATGTGGGTGTAAATTCTAAATTGACGTTATCGTAATTAAAATATTAATTTTTGTTACTTTTCTATCGGCCTTTTCTTAAATGTTTAATAATTGACAATTTTATTGAACTCGAGTAATTAAAAAATGTTTTTACTAATTCATCAAGATTAGCGATTATATGTAGATTGGCATAAAAGCTAATCTCGATAGGATTGCGAATTTTCTCCAAAATTAAATTAAATAGCAAAATATTTCAATATACATATGTACATACATATGTATGTATGTATGTATGTATGTACAGCTGGGTTTCAAAGATTTTTGAAATTTCTCAAAAATCAAACACA